>CAXIVR010000002.1:222539015-223862765 GCA_964035755.1 Teleogryllus oceanicus
TTCGCATTACAAAATGCAAAGACTTCCACGTTTTCCTAACTACCTGATTTATATGCTTCTCCCACCTAATTTACTATCTATATGAATGCCTAAATACTTGCATGATGAGACTCTTGGGATGATGACCTCACCTAAACGATAGTCTGGTTCCTCATAATTTCGTCCCCGCCCGAACGTTATTGTTTTGCTTTTCGATCCGTTAATTCCCATGTCATTTTTTCAGCCCAATCACGTAAATGTTCTAAATCCTGCTGTAATATTTGTTCGTCAGCGCTACTTTTGATTTTTCGGTATATAACACAATCGTCTGCAAATAAACGCACCTTTGATTGTATGTTAACGTGGAGATCATTTACGTACGCTAAGAAAAGTAATGGCCCTATGACACTTCCCTGTGGAACCCCTGAAGTAACAATAACCGTAGTCGAAAACTGAGTGCCAATTCGAACTTTTGTTTCCTGTCTCTAAGAAATTCGCTTACCCACTTCACGACTCTAGCATCAATTCCTGAAGTTAATAATTTCCTGATAAGTAGGTTATGCGGTACTACGTCGAATGCTTTCGCAAAGTCGATTACGATTGCATCCACCCTCCCACCCGCGTCAACTTCGTCAGCTAGATCTTGCAAAAGAGAAACGATTTGGCTTTCGCACGAATATTTACTTCTAAACCCATGCTGTCCGTGAAAAATCCAGTTCGCTTTTTCCCATTCGCGGCGAATGTACCCGGCTATTAAATGCTCCATTATTTTGCATACTACTGATGTGAGCGATACTGGTCTATAATTACAAACTAGACTTATTAGACGTTTCAAAGAGATTCTCTATGTAATTTGTTTTTTTCCGCTCAATATAAGAAAACTGTACCAGTACTCAATGAAACGTAAAAAATAAGTTTCCCTGATCTTTTGAGCAAATCTTAAAAGAGTCCATCTTTTCATTTTGGATATAAAAGTAGCTTCACTATCTGTGCACGTTGTTTTTTGTGTTAGAGGGAACTGAAGTTTATTCAGATAGTGGTTTTCCATGTTCTTGCTCCACCATGTCGATTACGTCTCACAGGACATCAAAGAGAACGCTAGTCTAATTCTGTAGCTCATTTGACTTTTCAAATAGATTTTACTATACAGAAGCAAACATTTTCTTACCAATTCTTGCGAAACACGCTATATGTATTCATAATACAACTTTGTGTAAATGAGTTAGGACACAAATTTCAGAGCTCAAGAAACTACGTCCATTGCATTTCTCAACATAGTATGTCGCCCAGAGATTTTAAATTTTTTTGGCGTTAAATAAATCAATCAAGACTGCGTAAAACTAAAACCGAAATTACGGCAAAACTGAAAAAATATTCGACACGCTATAATTTCCTAAGCTCAATAATACGCTAAGTACAAAAAATCGTTTAACCCTTGGAATACATACGCAAGAACAACATACGTTAATACACAAGTGAGCAGAGCACCCAATTAAAAGAGTAATGATTTAAATGATTAGTCGTTGAAATAAGAATAGGAAATATAATTACATCAGTTTTATTTTCTTTCTCATTTTCAACTCGAAATTAATACACAAAATTGAAAGGTTTACTCAATACATGACTGACACACGTCTTTTGCATGTTCAGCAAGAATAGCTATTCCACATTTGCCACAAAAATTTTTTGTTTTCTGTCCTTTATTCTTGGATATACATCACACACATACACTTGTTTCGGCAGTAATTTCTTAGTTATTTAGTGACTTCAAGCGATATTTCAAGTCCAAATTTCAAACTTCTTAACACACAGATGGGATGCTAAAGTACCCCCAAACAATGAAAAACACAAAGTATTGATTGATTGATTTTTTCGTGTTTCCGGGCGCGTCAACTGCTTTGGTCCCGTTAGTGTAATGCACGTTTTTCTCTCGGAAGATGGCGGTGATGTTCCCCCGCCGGATGGCGAGATTCGGCACTGACCTACCGTCGGCTAGTGGGGTTTCCCCCTAACCAGGACTCTCTCACCAGCGGGGCACCGCCCCAGCCGGGACAAGCTCTAAGCTCCCGACCGGTCTCCCGGAATATGTGATAGTGTGGTGCATTAGTGTAAGTGTGTGTAAAAGGGGAGAGGATAGGAGAAGGAAGAGGAAGGACAGATCGCGCGTGGTCCGTGGCCCGTTTGGTAGGGTACTGCTCCGGCATTCGCCTGGTGTTGATCGGAGAAACCACGGAAAACTACCGATCAGAGCAGCCGGCCGATAGAATTCTCCTCCAGGCAGCGACTGAATTCCACCTAGCTGAAAAGCTAGTGTCGGACATCCTGCCGCCGTCAGGACTCGAACCTAGGACCTCCTGGTCAGAGGCGCTGCAGTGACATCAGTTGATGCACTGAGCTACCGCTACCGGTAACACAAAGTAGTAAAAGTACATGTATAACACATGCACAGGCGGAAAGATAATCTACTCAAATTACAATATTATTAATTCTACTATCTTATTATTAACCTGCTCAAATTATGAATACAGACGAAATAGGACGAAATAGCTCCATCAGGACGACTATCGCCATTTCCAAGAACTTCTGAGGCGCCCTGGCACCCCTGGTAAATATGGAAAAGAAATGATCTTTAGGCGCTCTTTGGCCGAGACTCATGACTAAAACGATTATATTAAATTCAATTGTATATTCAATAGAATCATTCCTAATTTTCTAAACAAATTCTTAAAATATATTTTAGAAAGAGTTTTTTGTAATTACTTCGAAATAGTATTATTATTATTTATATTCTTCTTCATCTTAAGTTGAGTAGTCACCTTATTCAGTTCATTGAGAATCATAAATGCAATATTTCCGGACTACTGTGAGTATACCTACACATCTTACAGGATATCCTTTCAACCATTCGACTGAAACTCACCTCTATCCCTGAGCAACCACAGACAAGCTGTCACCTGACAACCCCATCTTTCTCCACGTGACAATCCTTCGCTTCGTTACTCACACAAGGAGCACTGCAGTGGTGACAACTTTCCAACCGACACATCAATGACTCACCGAAGCAATTATGTACAGAGTCAAATACATAACACATTACACCCTTTGTCTCACCGCTTTCGAAACAAGTCATGATTATACATGTGGAATTCGAGGTAAAGAAAGTGGAATTGCCGAAAATATCTCGTTAAAAATATATAACTCTTTCAGTTCGCTTTCGGAGCCATCCCAGGTTATGTGTTGGGAACGTTCCTTATTTCCTGGTATTGAGATTCAATTCGAGACAGCTCCATGTATAATTTGTTGAGAACTAGCGGAATTGCAAATCATACTCTCAAAATTCTCTCGTTTCCTACCTCTCTTCACATCATCACTTTCATTATCTTCTGTGACTCCACTTGCATAATTACATAGCTTTAAATACAGTTAGAATAAAATGAATAAAAATGCACATTTCTGGGTTGTCTGTTGTAATAGTGAAGAAATAATTTATATTTTTATTAAAATAATGATATGTGCCGAATAACACGATTACATGGAAAGATTTGAATCGAAATCTTCAAACTTTTATCTTTGACTTTTGTACAACACTCGTCTTTTCGAATTGTAAGAAAACCTACAAAACCTGTAGTTTAAAAATATTTATATACCCTACATGTCATCTCCATGTGTAGGTAATGACAAAGATAATTTGTTTTTATATTGATTTTTTATACTAATTCTTTTAGTTGTAATTGTATTTGTAATGTAACTGTACTTTCATGTTTCTGCATTCTGCCACCGGGCAACATCTGCTCAATTGCAAAATAAAGCTTCTATCTATCTACTATTGTGTAAATGTTTTATCATCCATTTTACAGTAAATCGCTTATTTGTTGAAAGAAGCATTACTAAAGAAAATTAATTAGCAGAATTTGGAACTGAAGTGTGAAATTCATGTCTGAAATATGAAACATTTGCCCTCTGTCGAAAAATTAGTAATTAGGAAAATTAAAATTGCACAGCCATTGTGGAAACATTTACAAATAGCTATTTACTGTTACTGTTTATACTTACGTCAAATTTTGATTTACCTTTACCATTGGTTAAGGTAATAAACGATTCGAAAGATTTGCAACATCCGAGATTTCGAACTTTGGAGGGGTTCCAATTCCACTTTTCAGTGTTTGACCCATTCCCATAACCTCGCGCAAACCTATAACGTCTGAAAACGAAAAAAAAAGAAAAAAAAATAATAAAAATAAATTCATTTAAAGAAGTTTCGGGCGTAATTAGCTCGCAGCGATTTGTACAATTGTAACGCCAGCGGAGCCGAGAAGTGAGTCTGCAGAAGTTTCCAACGCAAGCTCCTTGCCGTCCGCGCGGGCCATTGCCCCGCAGGAATTTTAATGAGCCAGTGGTAAATAAGCGAAGGCTTCCGGAGGCCGCCGGGGGAGGCGCTGGCGGCCGAGCGCTGCGCCGCTGGGGAGGAGGGTGGGTGGGCGCCCCGGTGGCACACTTCCCGCCGATCGATGGCAGCTGGCCGCGCTAACGAATGCGCCCAATCACGCACGCGCGCCGGACCCCCAGCCCAACCCCCCCGCGCGCCCTACTCGCCGACACCTCTGTACGTGGCACGCCCTCTGCCGGCTAGGAATGCCATTTGATGACGTTGCAGCGGCTTGAGAGCGCATGTTTACGTAGTGTAATAGTGTTTGGTATATATGAATATATTAATATGCTGCGGGATGAGGGTAGATTAATACGAATGGGAGAGTGATAATTGGATTGATTGATTGATTGATTGATTTTTTCGTGTTTCCAGGCGCGCCAACTGCTTTGGTCATTAGTCCCGTTAGTGTAGTGCATGTTGTTTTCTCGGGAGATGGCGGTGATCTTCCCCGCTGGATGGCGAGATCCGGCGCCGACCTACCGTCGGCTAGTGGGGTTTCCCCCTAACCACGACTCTCCCACCAGCGGGGCACCGCCCCAGCCGCGACAAGCTCTAAGCTCCCGACCAGTCTCCCGGAATATGTGGTAGTGTAATGCATGTTGGTGTAAGTGTGTGTGTAAGAGGAGAGGATAGGACAAGGATAGATCGCGCGCGGTCCGTGACCCATTTGATAGGGTACTGCTCTGACATTCGCCTGGTGTTGATCGGAGAAACCATGGAAAACTACCGATCAGAGCAGCCAGCCGCTAGAATTCTCCTCCAGACAGCGACGGAATGCGACCTAGCTGAAAACCTAGTGCCGAAAATCCTGCCGCCGTCAGGAACCTAGGACTTCCCGGTCAGAGGTGCTGCAGTGGCATCAGTTGATGCACTGAGCTACCGCTCCCGGTTTGGTTTTGGAGAGACGCGATGTTGTGATATGAATATTTTTCATCGACGTCCAGGCATCGGGGTTCAAATCAAGATCACTCTTTGTAGGATTTGTGGAAGGGCAAACGGGATTCCGTTAAGTATTCTCAAGATTCTCCCGTTCCCCTTCCTCTCTTTACGCCATCGCTCCATGACCTACGCCATCAATCCGCCGGCACGCACTTGTTCATCACCTGTTACCCTCACATGAAAAACTATTCATTCTGAAAATGGCAAATATAACAATTATGTCAATTCGTAGCCTTATATGAATGGTTTGATTAAATACATTGACGAGCACGACAACATTATGGTGGAGTAATGGTGGTATTCCGCGCACTACAAACGGGAGAACCTTGAGAAAACCTGCCGCAAACACGTATTGTCCACCACAAACTCAACAAGGCTCGGTTGGGATTTAAACCGCGGTCTCTGTGGTGGAAGGTAAGCGTCTGACCTCTTCGTCTCGGCACAGAGGGTTAACCCTTTATTACATGATTTTTTTTTATTTTTACGTGCAATAATTATTTTTCATTACATTTATTTATTTTAATTAAGGGAAAAATAAAAAAAATTCAGAAGTAAATATTCCTTAAGAAAAACACAAAGCTAAATTGTGTTACTCCTCCAACAAAATGTGCGGTATTTCACAAAAAAATTCAAATCGTTGATGTGATAAAATAATTATCAGGCAAGTCAATAAAATAAGCACCATTCTCATGATAGTATCATTGTTTCAGGACATAGCTGATGAAGTTGATAATAGTGGGAGGGTGGACGCCGTAATAATAGATTTCGCGAAGGCATTTGATGTTGTTCCACACGACAAACTAGTTAATAAATTAATGCAATCGTGTATTGACCCCAGAGTTGTGGCGTGGATTGATGAGCTTCTTCGAGATAGGAAACAGAAAGTCCGAGTTGGACAACAATTTTCGACTCAAGCAAAAGTAACTTCAGGGATCCCTCAAGGAAGCGTTATTGGACCTCTCCTGTTTCTCGCATTTGTGAATGACCTGCCAGACAATTTATATTCAAAGGTGCGGCTATTTGCAGATGACTGTATAATATATCGAGTTATTCAATCAAATGTAGACGAGGATATTTTGCAGGGTGATCTAGACAGATTGCATTTTTGGGCGAAAGAAAATGACATGACAATAAATAGTTCGAAAAGCAAAACCATCACGTTTGGTAGGGGCCGCAAAAATAATGAAACTCAATACCGTTTAGGCAACGTAAACATTCCATGAGTCATGTCTACTAAGTACCTGGGGATAATTTTTGATAGCAAATTGAGTTGGGAAAATCAGGTTAATTGTGTCGTAGGGAAAGCCTGGAGATCCTTGCATTTACTATGCGAATACTAAAAAAGAGTACTGCGAAAGCGAGAGAATTAGCTTATTTATCTCTAGTTCGTCCATTAATGGAATACGGGGCTGTTTGTTGGGACCCGTATAGAAATTCCCAAAAGGAGTATTTGAATAGAGTACAGAGAAGAGCGTAAAATTTACTTTCCGAGGGAATAGGAAGAATGTAGAATGGGAGTGTCTGGAAATTAGGAGAGTTAAGGCAAGACTCTGTGCCCTGTACAAAGCGTATGCCGGTTATCCAGCTTGGGAAGATATCTACATCCGCTTGGGTAGACCTTCTTACTTTAGTAGGGGGAATCACAAACACAAAATTCAGTTTAGGCCACAGAGAACAGATATTGGAAAATTTTCATTTACAAATAGAACAATAACGGACCTTCGTACTTTAGATTGCGATTATTATTGTGTTAATTACTATTAAATGCGTTCCTATTCTAAATTTTTTTCTAATTAAATTAACTAATGGTATTCGTAAACTTCATTAATTTAGTAAGTTGTATTATTATATCAGTTATTATTTTATTATTATTGATAGTTTTATTGCTATTATTATTGTGTTAATTACTATTAAATGCGTTCCTATTCTAAATATATAAATATATTCAAAGTGGTATTGTATTGAAGTGTTGTGACGTGTTGTGCAGTGTAGTGCAATATAGAAGTAGAAAGAGAAGTGAATTTCAAATGTGAAGTGAAGTGTAGTGAAAGTGAAGTGTAATTAAAAAGTTGTGTAATCTTGTATTTAATAGTTTAAAATAACTGTGCAGGTCAACCATAAAATGTAGTTAATGCTATTATTGTTAGCATATTATTATTATTATTATTATTATTATTATTATTATTATTAGGTCTTTAAAGAATTTAATGTTACGTTGTTAAGTAATTTAAAGTTAATATTAGTAATATGTTAATTGTAGAGTTCTGCCACCACGTTGTATATACCTATCTGCAGAATAATAAATATCTATCTATCTATCTATTCGAATTTTAGTTTCATTATATTTCTAAAAACGTTTCGTTACTGATATACGGAAACAGTGTTACCAGGAAGTTCCGATTCACGACGCTACTAGATTACTATCACTTTATCTCGTTATCTTATTGCGTTTACCGCCTAACAATGCATAGGGTGACGTAAACGCATTATGTACATCACGTGTCATAAAAAATAGTTCATAATTAAATCGTTAGAATGCGTTTATGACCTGAAAAACATGTTGCTGCTGAGTTACACTATGCAATAAGAGTTAAGACGAAGATGGCACCGGGAGCGGTAGTCAGTGCATCAACTGATGCCACTGACCGGGAGGTCCTAGGTTCGAGTCCTGACGGTGGCAGGATTTTCGACACTAGTTTTTCAGCTAGGTCGAATTCAGTCGCTGCCTGGAGGAGAATTCTAGCGGCCGGCTGCTCTGATCGGTAGTTTTCCGTAGTTTCTCCGATCAACACCAGGCGAATGCCGGAGCAGTACCCTACCAAACCGGCTACGGACCGCGCGCGATCTGTCCTTCCTGTTCCTTGTCCTATCTTCTCTCCCTTACACACATACACTAACATGCTCTACACTACCACATATTCCGGGAGACCTGTGGGAAGCTTTGAGCTTGTTCCCGCTGGGGCGGTGCCTCGCTGGTGGGAGAGTCCTGGTTATGGGGAAACCCCACTAGCCGACGGTAGGTCGGCGCCGGATCACGCCATTCAGCGGGGGAAGATCACCGCCATCTCCCGCGAAAAAACATACACTACACTAACGGGACTAATGACCAAAGCATTGACGCGCCGGAAAACACGAAAAAACCAAACCAAACCAAACGAAGATGGCCGTCCGCTTTAAGCGGTCGGCGCCGGACCGTATGGCCGACAGGCGGGCGTCCGCCTCCGCCGGCGCGGGACGTGTGGCAACAGCGGGCGCAGCGCCCGCGCCAGCCAGCGCCTCCTGCGAGATATCGAGCGCCGTTGCCAGCGGGCTTTGGAGCGACCGGCGCGGGCGGGGTGACGGATGGGAGGCGCCAGTAATACTTGGAGCCCTGAGACACAGGAAACCAATAAATATATTATTACTATTCGGGTGCCTGCGAGCATTCTTAGGTGAAACCAACCGCTGTCTGGAGGAGAATTCTAGCGGCCGGCTGCTCTGGTCGGTAGTTTTCCGGGTTTCTCCGATCAACGCCACGCGAATGACGGAGCAGTTCACTAAGAAACGGGTCATATACCGCGCGCTGTCTTTCCTTCCTCTTCCGTATCCTTTCTTAAACCTCTTACACGTTCAACGCAACAACGCAATTACACATACCAGCACTACGCAATAACACCTGTCGGGGAACCAGTGGGGGGGCTTAGAGCTTGTCCCGGATGGAGCAGTGCCCCGCTGGTGGGAGAGTCCTGGTTGGGAAAAACCCCTATAGTCGACGATAAATCGGCGCCGAATCTCGCCATCCAGCGGGGAAACCACGGAAATCTACCAATCAGCTGCCGGCCTCTAGAATTCTCCGCCAGGCAGTGACTGAATTCGACCTAGCTGACGGGCTAGTGCCGAAAATCCCATCACCTTCGGGACTCGAATCTGGGACCCCGGGCTGATGCACGACTGTGACATCAGTTGACGCCCTGAGCCACCACTCCCGAAGGCAATTCTAGGGAGAGCATTGCCTGAAAATTCGTATACCTTGAGTTAGGGCAGTATTGCTGCCCGCGCGCAATGTGTTGGAGTGTAACGCGAGTTGCGGGTTGCATCCGGGACAGATGCGATACAGAATCCGATCCGAATTGATTTGTTCTTGAAAATAGATTTTATTACATTAGAGTGAATACTTTTGTTGGCAATTCTTGCAAAAAACGCTCATTTTCTTTTTGTATTCAAAATTCAATTAGTATATGGCTTAAGATTGGTATCACAGAATTTTGGAAACGTGCACAGAATTCACTTTTCCTCTTAGCACGATAAACACAGTTTTTAACTGTTTTTGACGTAAAATAAATAAAAAAGTATTTTAATACGTAACAATTATTGGAATACGAATATAAACATTTAAAAATAGTTCGGAAATATACCGCTGCAAGGGAAATTTCAAATTAATGGAAAAATAATTTTACCAGAAGAGATAAATCCAACATCAAGGGTTCGTTTGAACAATGTGAATGTGATGTGTCATCGTTTTTAGGTCGAGGACTGAGAATTACTGTAATCGCTTTGAAATATATTTCTCGTTTTGATTTTCAATGGGATTAATTGTATGCCAGTTCCTCTGTTAGTAAGAAGAAATTATTTGGTTGAAATGTTTCCTGTATATCATTGACACTCCCTTTCTTTCTCCCTCCCCTCTTATATGTTACTACCCTGTATCAATGTAGACTCTTCCCCTCCCCCCCTTCCTTTTTCTCTTCTCCTCTCCTCTTTTTTTTTTCTCCCTTCATGCTCTCTCCTGCATATCCTCTCCTGTATGTTTTCTCTTGCGTGCTCTCTATTCATCTCTCTACTCTGCAAGATCAGTATGTTATTGTGGAGAAAACGTAGAAGCTTTGTTGCTGTGTCCGTAAAGATTAAATCGAAGGCATTTGCATCAGATGAGGAAAATAACTACTTTGTCGATGATTTTGATCAGCTGGTGCTCAGTAGTTAACTTCCCTCCACGAGGTGATCTTAAGTTACACACCGATGGGGTAGTCTCATGTACTAAATTTTCTTGCATTTGTAGTAAAATGTAGGCAAGAGATGAATACTGTTGAAATTGAATATAGAATATGGATTTACAATGATAATGTAATTTTAAAAGTAATTATTTATTACACAGATTACACATGCACACAAAATAAAAACAATGTCTGACCTAAAGACTCGACACATGTTTCTATATGTACATCGACGCGCTGAATATGAATCCGAATCCAGAATTGCGCCATCACGCTCCAATTTTTTTATCGCGAAAAACGCATGCCAATACCAGAGTGGTGTCTTGTGGCCAAAAGTTGTAGAACCAAAGACTTGACATGTTTCTCTATGTATGTCGACGCGCTGTATCTGAATCCGAATCCAGAATTGCGCCATCACGCTCCAAATTTTTTTTATCGCGAAAAACGCATGCGAATACTAGAGTGGTGTCTTGTGGTGTCTGGTGCGAATACTAGAGTGGTGTCTTACTCGATAGAAGCCAAAACTTGTCAGATCCTAGACTTGACACAAGCTTCTCTATTATCCAATTGTCAAAAAACACCGTGAAATTGTAAATTGTAAAAATCTCGGTATTTTTTCGCGATTAAAAAAGAAACTGGAGAGTGGTAGCGCAATTTTTGCTGCACACTCGAATTCAGCGCGTCGACATACATGGAAAAACATGCATCAAGTCTTTGGGTCTAACAACTTTTTTTTTCATTTTGTGTGCCTGTGTTATTGAATAAATTTTCCAACGCAGTAAGGGCAAATAGTGCACCACAAGGTCAAATATTACTTTTTGTATGTTGGATAAAGCCGTTTTTGCCATTGAGTTTCAGGGAGAGAGCTCAGAGCTTGTCCCGGCTGGGGCGGTGTCCTGCTGGTGGGAGATACCTACTTGGGAAAAAAAACTGCAAAACGACAAGTAGGTCTCGCCATTCAGCGCGGGAAGATGACAGCCACTTCCATAGGTTAAAACATGCACTACACTTACTGGATTAATAATCTTAGCAGATGACAAGGAGGTAATCATCAATTAATGAATCCACCGAGTTCTAGTTCTTCCGTTTTTCCTGCTTGCATGTGGCCATTGCTCTACCATCATTCATAATTTCAACACTTAAAACTGGCCATCCATGCATCTCATCTACCCAAGAGTAGGCCGAAAGGCGTTGGTATATAAATCAGATTTGTATTTGAAGTATTATGGTCATTGTTGTTGAATGATTCATGTGTGATTGTCACGATTCCGATATATCTCCAATGAGAAGTACTGAAACTAGGCAATCAAAAGACAGCAGAAATCGAGTACAACAGAAAGATTAGGCATGCCCAGACTGTGGGCAAGGTAATGAGCTGGTGGGCGCAGCATCCACTGGCGAGATGTTTAAATGTACAGGTTCTACAAAGGCTCCAGGGTGGCGGCGTGCGACTGGATACCTGTCTCTTTTTAGAGAAGTCAGTTGACTGTCCCCAAAAATATATTTATTCCCATATCCTTTACTTAAGCAAAAATTTAAATGAAATACATCAATCGTCAGTCTTCAAACAAAATACATAAGTCGATCAAATCACAGGTAGACCAAATTTTTACAACTTCAAATTCGTCTTATTTAATCTACTATACGAAGGATTTTTTTGAAGGTCCATTCGGTCGGGAAATTTAAACGTCTGTAAAAATTCAACGACACTCTACATAGTTGTGTGCCGCAGTAGTATGCTCCTCCAAGTGTGAAGTGCGTGTTGTCATTTGATTTTTTCATGCAGAGAGGTGCGTTGCAGCCGAATTTTATCGAAGGACGAGTAATGTGGACTAATAACGAGTAATAAAGGTCAGACAAGTTCCAATTATGCAGGAACTTTCAAGCAGGACATACTCACGTTCATGATGAAGTGATGTTTATTTTTATTTATTTATTTATTTATTTATTTATTTATTTATTTATTTATTTATTTATTTATTTATTTATTTATTTATTTATTTATTTATTTATTTATTTATTTATTTATTTATTTATTTATTTATTTATTTATTTATTTATTTATTTATTTATTTATTTATTTATTTATTTATTTATTTATTTATTTATTTATTTATTTATTTATTTATTTATTTATTTATTTATTTATTTATTTATTTATTTATTTATTTATTTATTTATTTATTTATTTATTTTACGTCAAAAACAGTTAACACTATTAGGAGAAGAGAATTCTGAATAGCTTGCCAATATTTCAGGGTCAGCTCTCTGTATTATCGTGCGTGAGGGGTCTTCAGTACAGCAAGCTCTGTGCGAGATGTGCTCTGAAGACGCTCTCTGCCATCGCAAAACATAGCGAATGAGTGCCGCCTTTGCCAGCCACCAGCACTATCATGATGAAGAAGAGGATTTGCTGAATAAAATTGTCGCAGGGGACGAGTCATGGGTCCATTTCGAAAATGAAGAACAAAAGAGAAATCCAAACAGTGGATGCATTTTCATTCCCAGAGTAAAGCAAGGAAGTTCAAGTAATAGTCTCCGTTGGAAAGTGTATGGCTACCGTGTTCTGAGACCGAAAATAAGTTCTCTTGGTTAAATTCATGGAACGTGGCTCGACAATCACAGCATCCTCTAACAGTGTGGCTCTTGAACGCCTACGGAGGGAATATCAGAACAAGTGAAGAGGAATATTGTCATCATGCATTGTCCTTCGTGACGACAATTCAATTAGAATCCAAACAAAAAAAAACACTACAGAAAAGTAGGAAAATGAAACAAAAGAATAACTCTTTTTACTATGCAAGTTGTCTCGGAACACATTTTCACTTTTTCCTTCTTCCATAATATCTTTCTGTAGTAATTACCTCAAAGATGAGCTTCACAAATACGTAAACGTGAGCTTTCGCAGCTCGAGTCCAAGTCTTCTTGGCTGTTCGGGAGTTACTGGCCTTAAGAAGCGAAATGACAGACGAAACGTCGGCCTCTCAGCCAACGACAGCCAAGAAGACATTCACACATACGTTCCTGGATTACATCTCGTTACGAAGATTCTCCACACCCTTTTCCTACAAGCAATTGTATAGCGAACAAAACTTTAATCTGCAGATCAACTACTCAATGCGTGGCTTCATCTTGCTACCCACTGGCAAATGGCCGATTCCTTTAATCAGGTGAATCGCCTTACTCTCATGGTCCATTCTCACTGGTGAGCACTATTTGCACTACGTCGATACTATGTTTGGAATATCTCCGACTACTCTACGGATCTATGTCTTCTAAGTATTTAAATATCGTGGCACAACGTCTTCTTTGAAAGAAACTAACGTATGGTATTGTTCGTACCCTGCAAGATGCGTATTAGGGCTTTAAAGTCGCAGCAACGACATTCGAAAGCAACATAAGATTCGATAGAGTTCAGCAACCCATACACGTTCAAGCACCTCTTGCCAGCCTGACTTTCGCCAGTAGTAAGTCTGTCGCCGCCACATTTGACCCACCAAAGGAATGATGAGGGTGTAAAAACTTCACAAACTTGCAAGCCACGCTCTCTCGTTTAAGCATGCCTTTACCTTTCTTTCACCATATCGAATCAGTCTCCTTCTCCTACTAGTTCTCCCCAATCTACAAACGGCTGCAAAAGCTTAGAGACGACGTTGTCGTAGCTTCTGAACGGACTCCGATCGTGAAGTCCTAGGAATCGAATCCCGACGGAGGCGGTTTTAGACACTAGTGAAATAGGTAGGTTAAATTCATCCACTGTCAGAAGGAAAATTATAGCGGCTGGATGTTCTGATGGGCTGTTTTCGTCCAATAAATACAAGGTTAATGCCGGACCAGCACGTTAGCAAAACGGACACTTGATATATCTGCAGCGTATTTTTGAATTGACATGCACGTGGCGTGGCGGCGCACTTTTCAGGGCTCGCCACTTCAGTGTATTACGTAGATTGTGTTAATTGGGTGTGTGAACAAAGAAAATGTGTGTAAGAGGTTCATCGGTTGTTGATAATGAATCACGTTCAGAAAACAGGCTCCAAATGTTTAAACATTTTGTCAAACTGTTTTTTAATAATTGTAATGCAAAGTATATTAAGTGCACAAAACATTTAAAGCACAAGAAGTTCAAAAACAAAAATATACTGCATTATTTGAGTATATTTATTTAAAGGCATATTACATGCAATTTTGTTCATAGAATTTGTTCATAGAGTTCATAGAATTTGCTATATATCTAATTTCTAATAAAATTTAATAGTACTTTGTATTTTTGTAGTCAGTGTTTTAGATACCATTACTCGTCTATATTTGAAACAAAAGAGGATATTTTTCTAAAAATATTAATAAGAATTTTTTAAATGGATTACAATTGTAATACACGCGGCCACTTGCGTTCCAATTTTGAGCGCGACCACTGAAGGGCTAATGTAAAAGGCGCAGCCGGTCACAGACAGTTCCAGTTACGTGCAGAGCCTGACGAGTTCCCGAGGGAGTGCGGTGTGGGAGAGACCAAGAGCCGCTAGCTGAGGCGAGTCGCCGTTTGGTCACCTAGTGAGAGGGGACCCACACACGGGCCAGCCCGGGCGAATACATAAATAAGTATTTATTAGAAAAATAGTTTCAAAGATCAATTTCATTGTCTTAATTTTTATTTTAAATCCTATACGTAGAATGGAGTTACATTCTATAATTTTTTAAACAGATAAAAAAGTTTCTTTAACAACTACCCCTCTTAATACGGAAAAGGAAAGACAGGAAAGAGGGTGGAATTTATCATGCGAGGGTTCTTGCACGGGTCGGCTAGTAGAGTTCAATTTTATGTTCTGAAATAAGAAAATTACCCTTTTTATATGGCATTTTTGCATTTTTCGTTGATATTGCTAATAAGTCATTTTTTACCTTTTTAATTTTTAAAGCATTTTTGTTGATTTTATTGATTTAATATAATTTCAATTTTACAGCCTTCCAATAAACTTTACGAGATTCAAAAAACATTCACCACAGATTTCCTGAATAGCCTATACGATTTCTTCACTCAGAAATTATGTCAGCCGTTGTCAGAACGTAAACTAAGACTCCTGTGACGCCAATCAGTGGCATTTTCAGTTTGGCTGATTTCACGATATAAAGACATATTTTCTGGTAAAGAACAGTCCAAACAAAAATTGTCAACCTGACTTCACTTGAACGCAAGAAATATGCCTCCATTACATCAGTTAACGTATCCAACAGCTTGAGTCATCTCATCTGAACGGGTTTTGATCAATTTTTTACATAATCTTTCCTTGCTTTTAGAACGTTTAAAAATCAAGATAATTTTATTGATCATTTTTGGCAATGTTGTAGGTCTTGAAAATTCCCCTCCTAGCAATCACCACCATAGTCGACGTAGGCGGAAAAACTAATAATAAAAAAATATCAATACAGTCTACACGATGCCTGTCAATACCTCAAATGCGTTTCAATCAAGAAAATTAATATATAATTAATGACATCAAAGGTGGCATTCCAAATCATATGACTTATAATAATTATCTAACAAGTATATTCCTTCCCACTATCTTCAAAACCATCCAGGACTCCTATCAATGCGGCCTGCGCCGCTAGACGAATTCGTTTTTTATCCTCCGTGAAGTCACGGAGGTTCAGCGAATTCGAGACTCGCGGGTTCCTGGTTGAGTGACCAGCTATGGGGATCAACCAACCAACCCCGGGATCTAACGGCGTTGAGCCCATGGCCGATGGGATAAAAGGCACTGACTGACTGCGACGTGACGAGACTTGACCAGTATAGTAATTACTATTACTGAGTAACGGAGGATTACTCCAAAGAATGCGCACAATGCCGAACAAGGGGTAAAGAGACGCGTTGTGTCAACGAAGCAACAAATTAAAAGAAAAGGACAAGGAAACTGAAAGCAAGTGCAATTTAAAATTCGCGCGAGTTATCTTGCTGCGTGACGTCTGTACTTGCAAAGAGTTGTCTTCCTTTCCACACCTTCATTTCAGATTTCAAACTCCGTCCAGAAGCTAAGGGATTTAATACGTAGTCTCAAATATATTGATTTCTTTCAGTGACGAACATATAATATGGTACCGATTAATTCACTTTTCACGATATATTGTTCGCAAAATGGAGGGTTGGGGAGAAATCATGGAAACTATTTTTTTTCTGAAATAAATATTATCGAATCGCACAATCTTATTTGTCACGTGAAAGAAATGGTGTACTCATATATGTTCACAACAACAGATGATTCTGTGAGCAATGCCAAATCAGTTGTATGACTGCCACCGTCCGAGATGAATGTAACCCGTTTCGAACAGCAAGTTTGGCGTTCTCCATAAAAGAAAATGCCTGCAAACATCACAGGGAAGCTCTTGACTATAATCCCCTTCCATACCGGACAGTCGTGAGATGGAGAGAGAATTTCAGCAAGGGTGCGCAGCAACCAATGATCAGCATCGCACGTGACAATCTGTGATTGTGTGGACCGATGTGGCTCGTGCGGTAAGAGAGCACCTCGCTTTTAAAACGCGTATGTAATGCCTTTGGAATGTTGCGAACTCGCGTATGCTAAAATGCCTTTAAACATGAATCCAATTCTGTCATTTCAAATTCCTTAACACATATGAGAAACACAATTTTGGTGTGTCGTTAAATGTTCATACACCTACTTCATTCCGTGTCCTTTCATGTGTATATTTCACATTTTCCACCCGTGCTCTTATTCTAACAAAATAAAAGGAGTTGCCATGACTTCTGCCCCAACCCTCAGTTTACAAATAATCCATCGAGAAAAGTGAACTCATCTGCACCATATAACATGTATATTATCCATAGTTACCTATAGTACAATTCCATATCTTTCAGCTCAAAACCTCTAAACCACTTCCAAATTTCCAACCTAGGTGATATCTGGTCAAACACGTGGAAGCCTTAACCGAATACAACTTAAAATTCGTCGGAGTTCGCTCTCTCTCCCAGGCAGTTCGTGATCCCCAGCACTTCCACACAGTTGCCGCTCCCAGCACCCCGCCCCCTGCGCTGCACACATCGCGCTCTCCAATACGCGAACGCGGCGGCGGCGGCGCCATCTGCCCCGAATGGATGTTGCCGATGCTTTGTTGTTTCTTTTGGGCGCCTCGACAACGCGTCGCTGGGCTCCGGGTTATTGTATGATAATCCGCGCGTTCTCGCTTTGGAAACGTTGGCGCGCGCGCGTTCTCAAACATCGACTGGCTTTTGGGGGCCCGCCGTCCTTCTCCGGCTCCCGCCCGGCGCCGGGCGGCACAGCTGATGCGTTGTGATGAGGGACAGTAACAAGCCCCGGAGATATTCCAGAGGGACGAGTTGGTTTCCGGATTAAAATGGGTCTGTGATGGAATAAGGGGGGATTGTTAAATACGAGGTGAATGGAAGAAGTTGAAAGTGAAAGTTTTAAAGGGAGTGAACATAAAAACGTCGCGATTAAAGTTGAAAGGAAACTGGCGTATAAAATGGAATACTCTGGGGGAACTAAATAAGAATAATGAAGGTGGATCAAAGAAAATACAGAGAAAAAGCAATGCACTATATGAAGATATGTCTATCTTGTTTTTTCGATTTATTGATTGATTTTTCGTGTTTCCGGGCATGTCAACTGCTTTGGTCATTAGTCCCGTTAATGTAATGCATGCTTTTTTCCAGGGAGATGGCGGTGATCTTCGCCCGCAGGATGGCGAGATCCGGCGCCGACCTACCGTCGGATAGTGGGGTTTCCCCCTAATCAGGACTCTCTCACCAGCGGGGCACCGCCCCAGCTGGGACAAGCTCCCGGAATATGTGGTAGTGTAGTGCATGTTAGTGTAAGTGTGTGTGTGTGTATAAGGGGAGGACAGAACAAGGAAGAGGAAGGAAAGATCGCGCGCGGTCCGTGGCCTGTTTGGTAGGGTACTGCTCCGGCATTCGCCTGGTGTTGATCAGAGAAACCATGGAAAACTACCGATCAGAGCAGCCGGCCGCTAGAATTCTCCTCCAGACAGCGACTAAATTCAACCAAGCTGAAAAGCTAGTGTCGAAAATCCTGTCGCCATCAAGACTCGAACCTACGACCCCCCCGATCAGAGGCGCTGCAGTAACATCAGTTGATGCACTGAGCTACTCTATCTTGGTCCTAGGGTCCGATGCTCATAAACAACTCAAGTACAATACTCGTAATTTTTTTACTTTCCTCTTATCTAATTGAGAAAGTTACGAATGGGAATTGGTTGTGAAAATTCTGTCAAGTTTACATAAGAACGAAAGCAACATTTACTAACGCAATTCATGCCTAGAGAAGAAAAGTAACGTAATACGTGAGCAATTTGAAGAAACGTACTGCTGTATTGTTTTTAATAATATGTTTTTGATCGATTCCTTTTGCTTTTACCAGAACTTACAGAGTGGTCTTTCGAAATGTATATAGCAAACGAATCCAGCGACACATTCAAACGAATTCAGCAACACAATGCTGTTGGCAACGGCGCGCTGTTGTTTGGCAATAAGCAGTAGCCGCCATCCCATATCACCGCCACTCCTTTATGTTATTATGAATTACTCATTTCATTTACACGCGTCGGACAACGTTGATGGTCAACCTTTTATGTGCACAAATACACTGAAGACTATACGAGAAATAAAAACAAATTAAAACATTAAAAGGTAACCGATTACTAATAGTACTTGCTTATATGTATAATACATAGTTATAATAATTTTAATTTTAAAAATTAAAAGAATGAATGAATGGATGAAGGAATGAATGAACAATGATGAATGAAAGAATGAAATAAAGAAAGAAAAAAGAAAAAAGAAGAAAAAAAAGAAAAGAAAGAAAGAAGAAAGAAAGAGAAAAAAGAGAGAAAGAAAGAAAGAAAGAAAGAAAGAAAGAAGTGATAGGAGAGTTAAATCGCTTCATATTATAGTAATTTTATAAATCTATGCAATTATTTATTCAATATTAAAAGGCTGATTTAAAATTCCATGTTTTCTGTTACTAAATTTTATTTGTTTATTCCATTCATTTTCTCGCTAATTTAAAAATTACTTTAAAATTGCGGAAACTGAAAGCGTGCCTCAGTTTATGGTATTTTTCTTTTAATGCTTTGAGACTTTTACATGGCCTGATGTTATGTGCCTTTAAATACATTCACAATTATTCTTACATGCCAAGAAAGAAGAACACAAAGCCATTGACGTTTTAACAAATGCGTTCCTTGTGAAAAAACCTTCTATGCTAAACGCAGACGGTCAAATCCACGATAAGCCATAAAGCAATATTTTTATACCAACAAAACAAACAATATACCAACGAAACGAAATCAAATGCATTCGTCCAGAGCAGGAGATCTGTGCAAATGCTAAGCAAATGATAAAACATTACCGAATGCCTTGTAAAGTCACAACTTTCCGGAAATATGGGGATGTAAAATAAGGGTATTCTCTCGATTATACACAATCTAATTTTTATAAGAGAAACTCAGGACGTCTTACGATAGGCGATTTGGTAACAATACTCAAAATATTTGTCCAGAACACTGTCCAGCATTGTAGATACGAAACAAAGTGCATGAATGTCTTGAAAATTCCGAAAAAGTCAGTTAAACAGATAACATAAATACAGTGCAAAACATAGAGAAATAGTACAAAAATATCTATTCAGAATTTCGTTTTAGCCTCTCACTTAGAAATTTGAAAAAAAAAGATCAGCATAAAAAAATACCACTGTCACCATCATCCAACAAATATAATAGTTCCTGGATCATACCGAATAATAAATAAGAGAGGGAAATCCAGAAAACTGCAGTCATATTCATTACAATATTAAGTCTGTTGTTTTCTTAACATAAAAATAAAGGGCGTTCATTCTAAGCGGCTAACGCGGCAATACGCAGTAAGAAACTATTGTTCGAACAGATACATCTTCCTCAGACGTCGCAGATACCTTAGGCTGAAGGTCACCCGAGCAGTACAAAGCCCTGTCAGGAGCTAGCGGAAACGGAACTACCCCCCGCACCCCACCCTTTCCACCCCACCTCGCTCCTTTCTTCGCATCCGCTCCTCCATTCGCGTGCAGTTCCCGGCACAGGCGGTGTCCTTTTTAAGCAAATCAATGTTCCATTTTTCTGTAACCCCCTCCCCTTCCCCTCGCTCGGATCCCGCACACGACTCAAGGCCTCCTGCATCCCTCCTCAACCTCCCGCCGTAGCAGTAGCCATTGAGCGCAGAGATCAAAGCGCCGCCGTGACAAGGCACGAGGGCGAATCGGATAAAGCCCGGCGCGTTTTCTGTAAGTTCAATGAAGGAAGCGAATGGCGGAAGAAGATCGTGGGGGGATGGGGGACAGGGAGAAGACGCGGATGCCTGCGTAGCGCGCGGAAAATCTCTCCGTTTCTTGGTCACGGAGAAAAGTATTGTGTGGAAGTTGTAGTTTGAGGCGCGGCAAACTTGATGGCGGAATGCGAAAAATTGTGATTTTGTTGACGCAGGTGATAGTTTTGCTTGTGTTCTTGGGACGAGTAAAACACGATGCCTTTGGGAAATTTTGGTTTTCTCGTACTCTGGAAGAGAACGGTTTTGGAGAAGAGATGAAAGCTATATTAACTTTGGACTTTTGGTATTTGGATGAAGAAATGTTTTTAATGCAGTTTACAACATGGAGAGGCTGAAATATCTGAGGGAATATGTTAAGAATCAGTGGAGTACGTAAAAAATTAAACGGTTCTACACCATCAATATAGGGATTTTTATTAGAGGCAGTTGATCATACATTAGAGTAATTCTTTATACCTGTTACACACGTGATATTTTCATATATTTTTATAAAACTTTTCATAAATCGCAAATTTTATCTATTCTCACTTACACATGGTAAAATCTGGAGTTTTATGAGTTTAATTCAATCTTCCATGTCCAATTTTCATCAAATAATTTTATAAAAAAACCAATCAGAATTCAGCAGTGCATGACGGAACAATGCAACTGGTGAAAGAATCACAAAGAAGCTTAAACGACAACAAACTGTAGTCTGCTATCTAGGGAAGCGCGTTTCCAGTTAAATTCTGTGAATAGACTCACTTGTATATTGTCAACGCCCCTTGGTATTTCAATCGTAAAGCCAGAAGAGATCCAAATGGCATTGTATTTCCCAGAGAAATCGCAGCAAAATATTTTAGGAAACATTTGATCAAACACAACACACATGATACTTTGTTAAACATTTCATATCCGTTTCATAATAATAGACTTCGATTAAACGTTCAAAATCCCAAGGACACCATAAAAATTCTCCAAATATATTTTACCTTCTTGTATAGTTCTTTACGAAAATTCAAACTAACGAACTGCTCTAATAATTTGGTCACAAACTATTCAAAATATGATAAAAAAGGAGAACAGGATATTTTTGCAGAACTTCCAGTTTGAATGGTTTCACGTAAGCACATTTCTTCACCAAAAAACTCTCCGAAAGTCTGAATTTACCAACTCAACCAACTGAACAAAGTCTGCATTGTATTATATTCGTCTGGGAATCATAAATATGATTGCAACGAAAACCGTTCATACTGTATCAATATCACTAAATTTCGATGGAAACGTAAATTGAAGAAAATATGCAGCCTCCGGCCAAGTGGGAGGTGTATTGATTCAGTGATGAGTTGTAGTTGACATTTACATAATTGAAATGATTGAAGGCGTTGTCATTGTCAACAATAGTATTTATTTCAATAATAGCAGCTTTGGATGGCTTAGCCATCATCATCAGTTTTCTGCTGTCTGGGAGTCACAAGGTAGTCGTTTTTGTGACTCCCAGACAGCAGAAAACTGATGGTGATGGCTAAGCCATCGAAAGCTGCTATTATTGAAATAAATACTATTGTTGACAATGACAACGCCTTCAATCATTTCAATCAAGTGGGAGGTGTTCATGGCTTCATTAGATACCCAAGTACTTGGACGAATACAAATACTATGATGAAGCGTCAGCATACTATGAAGTTGGCGGCCCTGGGCGGGAAAAGGACGTGGAAGGCCCGCATATCCGAGAGGTGAATAGCTCGGCGCCACGGCGTTGGAGTACGGATATTTTGAGACCAGGTGGACGCCGGCGTTGCTTGGACAGTAACGTGGTAGTATGCAATCCTCCCTCTTACGCTCAACGGCGGTCACATGACGGAGAACCGGCGAGTATAAAAAAGAGGCGACTCGATCACGTCGGTGGGTTTAATAATTGGAAACCTCACGCTTTGCGCAAAATTTCGTGCGTTGCATGGGTGACGAAAGTCACAGGAATGGCGCGGTAGGAGCGTGCACTCGAGGCGGGGCCTCACTAGAATATGTGGTGTATCCACAGGACTGTACGACCACAGCGGGCAGTCGGGAAATACCGGAAAGTGTGTACGGAGTAGTTAATTCAATTTTTTTTTTCAAATTCAAAATGTCTTTATTTGGCCATTAACATAGAAGAAGTTACAATTTTACATTCAAATGTGATGGGAAAAATAATTAGGGATCCCCTAGAAAGACTGTGTGGGATCTCCATTACGTTTGTACACAAAAACAAAATTGTCAGCACCGAGAGGCAGCTCGCTCACTCGAATTAACATGCAAGAATAACAAAACAAAGATTTTAAACCTAATACTCTGTGCCTTATAATACAAAAAAACATTCAGATCTAAACATACACTGCAATACTAATTGAACTTGATACCATAAAGAAGTGTAATATTACTCTTCAAGGGTAATCAGATTACATTTTGTAGATTATACAAGATTTTTCAAGAACTACAAAAAAATCGAACAATGTTTTTCACTTAATTATCACAAGAAAATCGTCAATGTTGTCTTGAGAAAAAAGCCATTTTCTTATTTTTCTCAGAAACTGACCGAGTGTAGTAAATAGTTAATTTAACTATTTTACATTTTCGTAAATAAAACTTGTATATACTTGTAAATGTCTGTGTGCAATCTATGACATCCTGTGTGATCCATGACGGCGCAATGAATTGGATTTGATTTTGACTGAAAAATGCGAATTTTTGATTGTGTTATTTCGGCTATTCTCGTACTGCGCTTTCTCACAGAGACCATGTCCTCACAGTGTCACTGCTTACGACTCAGCTGATGTCATGCGACAGCAAAGCTTCAAGGAAGAGGCTGTCTGTTATTAAATATTAGCTATTCACTTGCTGGTTACGAAACAGCAACTTTTTTTAAATTCTTGGTATGTAACAAATTAACTCTGAATGAATATCTCTGATAACTCTGTATCTATAGACGTGTACCAGCTAAATTATTACAGTACTCGTGAAGACTGCTTTTGTTAAAATATTTCATTTCAATTAGTGGCCCTGTTGAAACACTTTTTGAACCAGCAATTTTCGTGGTTTCTTCTTGTTAAACTAATCTCGAAATCGGACTCTTTGCTAAATGAAATGCTAAATACAAGCAATCACTACGAGGAGTCAATAATTCTTGAAAATCGTAATAAATAAAAAAAATGGTAACAAATTGTATCTTCAAAATATTAACATGATTTTACAATATTTAATTATGGAAAAATATTTCAAATGTGGAAACACTTTTTTGAACCATCAGTTTTCTTTCTTTTTATTAAAGGAATCTCGAAAGCAGATCATTTAAATTTCCGAATTGTTTAACCCCATAAATACAGTATCTCAGCTGGATAAACATTCAATTTCACATAAATTTGATCCAAAATTTCCTTTTCTTTCACCAAGATTTAATCTCTCAAAAATCTGACCACTTCATTACCACACATTTAAGACTTATTAAAACATAAAGTCGTGTTCTAGGCACAGATGCCAAAGTTGCGGCCGCCATGCTCCGCACTTCTTCAGGGCGAAATGTACGGAGATGAACTGCGCACGGGTTTATAAAGATCCTGTTCTCTTCCAGGCGCCAGCCGGTCGAAGCATGTTGACCAGAAAGTCGCCATCTGAGCCTAGAACGCGAAATTTCCCGGACAGCCAAGTAAATAGCTGCCGGCTGTTCTGATCGGCGGTTTTACTTGGTTTCTACGATCAAAACCAGGCGAATGTCGGAGAAATGTCCTAAGAATGGGGCGCCATGAACCGCGTGCCATAATTTATTTCTAGTCCTTATTCCCTCCTTTCCCCTCACACACCCAATTACACTTACGAGTTGACAACACTACACCAACACACATTTGGGAGCCTAGAGATTGTCTGCGTTGAAGCAGCATGTAAAACAAAGAACCTGTTTGTTCAGCAACCTCTCTAATATCTAAGAACTAATATGTAACCTGTAATTAAGCCCAGGATTAATTCTCTTTGGACAACGGGGATATTGTGGCCTATTATTTTACCTAATGCCGAGTCCGGTTTTGAAATTAAATTATTACTGCAACCCCATGCCCACTCTATCCTACCCGCGTGCCCACTATCGCCGTCCTCCACCTCCTCCTCGACGCAGACAAGAGTCTTTTCCTCGACCTTTCTAATAACTACCTGCTCCCACTCTCGTGCCCATCCTCATACTGCTCTCACCCTGCGTCTTGCCCATGTTTCCGACTCGTGGCTGCCCTCCCCCTCGTCTCTGACGTTAAATATACATTTCTCCCACCTATGTCCAGATTAGCACATCCTCCACTTCGCTACACCTCGACAACTAAGGAATGATACCTCTGGGCAAGGCTTGACTCAGCGACATGAAGTTCCTACACGCCCCAAACGGAGAAGTAATTCCTCCTCAAGGATCTCTCTCCCTTTCTCTTTCTTTTTTCTTTCTTTCCTTCTTTCTTTCCTTCCTTCCTGGAAATAATTGACAGCTGCAGGAATGGAATCACTTTGGTTCCAGTCATTACAACTTCATTTGATTGCGAGTTCAAAATATAAAAGGCAATAATCGGCAGCCATTTTCAGTAGTTTTCGTAGCCTTTGACATCCGTTGAAAGAGTAGAATTGGGCCCGGCCAGACTGATCTCATTTCCTATTGGCAGATGACGTGGGCGCATGAGGTGACGTCAGTGAGGACGTTGACCCGCGAGGAGTGGTAAACTTCCCCTCAACCCATTTCGGCGCAAGCGCTGTCCTGTTGTTTTGGTCTAGCTGTGGTTGCAAAGTTGCCTAGCTTTCGAGCTCGAAGTTGTCGAGCTCTAGTTACTACGCACTGTAGTTACACCCTGCCTTATTCGGTTTTTCTTCTTACTTCTTTCTTTTCTAACTTAAGCAAATGGAGTTATGCACTTTTTCGTAACCAGGGCCCGACCATAAGAGTTTTTCTGCCGAAAATTCCCCGTTTTTTTCGCGAAACACTTTCACTCTACTCCGTAGCGAGAAAGTAACAAGCTGACGTAGGTAGTTGATTGAAACAGGCACCGATTATGAGTTAATATGAAATTGGGGGAGTATACAACTGTTTCTCAGATCCATGTGTAGCGTATGTAAGGAAAAATGCAAACGAAAACTTATTTACTTGAGACAATGATTCACAAAATAATCAAATATTGCTAGGACTTTAAGAAAAGTATTAGAATGATAAAATAAAATATAAATAATAATTTTAAGTTAAATATATTAAGAAGAGATTCAGAGAATGCATTTCTGAGAATAATGTATGGGAAGTCAATTAACTTGAAATAAACATTGTTTTACAATTTTGGCGTAGCCACTTTACTTCTTCCTGGTGAGGAGTTAGGACACAACTTGTGTCATGCAATTGTTTGTGCTGTTACACTCTTGACCGAACAGGCAGTCTACGAATTTGGTTGAGGCGGGCGTCACAAACTCCGATTTCGTCATTTTGGTTCTATAATGGGATCAAACCTGCAATCTCCGAGTCGCCTGAAATCCAACCCCAAGGCGCTGCATTTACTCTCGGCGTCAGCGGTGTTGGTCCTCAACGCCATCAATGTTGTCGGCGCTTCTTGTCACAGTTGCCTCATCAGATGTTTAGGGAAACGCCTATTTTATTCTAGCGAACTTCCTTAAAGGCTGATAACATATGTGCACGGATCATGACAAATGATGATATATCACTAAGTTTTATAATGCTTCTTTTGTGGGAATTCTGATTTGGTGTTGTTGACGTTCTTATAAGAGGAAATAAAAGAGGCCATCTTCGTCAACATATTAGCTTTATTAAGATTGCCGACTTTCGTCGGCTTTGCCGTCATCGTCAGTCTCGCTGCTGTCGGCAAAAGTCGGCCGACTGCTGTCGGATGACTGTGTGACTTTTGCCGGCTATCTTAATAAAGCTAGTATGTTGACGAAGATGACCTCTTTTATTTCTTCTTAATGCTTATTTTGGCTTATTTTAGCATAAATGCCTTTTTTGCGTATATACATTTTTAGGACTTTTTTGACATTTTATTTATTATTTTTATACACAATGCAAAGATATCAGAAAATCGGCGATGGTCCAACGTGACTATTCATTACGAAATCTTCAATTCACATTTTGGTATTTTAAATTATGAGAGAATTCCTGAAGTATACCTACTGATTTTTCTCCATTTCCCTATTTCATAAATACCAGCATGGTCTGAGAACATGATAGGTTGACAATACATAGAGGGCACCGAAATTTTAAGTGGAAATAAAAATAAATTTCCAGGTTTCAGTGTTGCTAGTGTTAGACTTCTAAAATATATACCATTCACATCGTTCAGATATCCTTCTCCCCATTCAAACTGATTCGGTCTCCCAGTTGTCGCAAATTTTAAATTGTGATCCTTGAAAAGTTACTGGTAATATGAAAATATTACTGGATAATGCAAACTATGAAGAATAAAATGTATAAGAGTTATAAATATGTAAATCTAATTTTATATTAAAATGTAAGAACTTTTTTTGTGCATTTAAGTTTACAAAATAATTGACAAAAATTACAATCTTCTATTTTACTGTGTATGTACCTTATGACAGTGCCTTTTTCTCCTTATTCTTGACCTTTTCAGTGTCTTTTTAGGCGCGTAAAAGACGATTTTATAGTGCCTAAACATCCGATGTGTACTCATAATAGATTCTGACTTCTGTGTGCAAGAAATGAATTGGATCCACGACAATACATGTTTGCTCTTTTACCTGCATTTCCTATTCTTCCCCTTCTAGTAACATTTCCCCTTCATCACTGGCCCCATTATTGTCATCAGTTCTCTTTACTCCATCCCCTTACCTTCCCATTTCTCCCAGAACCGTCCTTTATTGTACTTGTTGCAGCCACATCCGTCTCCATCGAATTCTCGTAATAAGAAATATTTATTAACTCTAAAAGCTTCCTAGAATTTCAAACGATTTTTTTAGTCACGAGTAGTGCAGTGTGTTTTTTTTATTCTGAGGGGAAAATGTAGTTAAATTATACAAAGCCCGTCTTCGAGCTTTACGAGAAATGAAACGTTTTTTAAACAAAACAAAAGAACAGACAAGCAAAAATGTATTTCCTGCATTCTGAAACCTGAAATGGAAGGAAGGTAATATAAGTAAAACTACTATGTTAGCCTGCATATTGCAAGATTTCACAAAAAATATATTCTATAACAATTTCACGATATACATTTTGTGGATCTGCAAGACATAGCTTCTCCCTTACCGAATTGTTGGAGGGTCAAAAGTCATATTTTAGCATTTAGTATTATATGCAGAGTATTAGTGGTCAGAATTTTTTCTTGTGTGAAGTAACTTTGACTCTTTACGCCATATAATCATAAAGCCAATCCAGGAATACACTCGGAAAAAATCGTAAGAATTGTTTGGGTCAAACAAATGTTGTAAATGTACAGAATAATATTTTCTATTAAAACTGCATTTCACAATGGAACAGTTCACACTGAATTGAAAGATATAAGTTCGAGAAGTGACAAGGTTAAACGAACGCCTACCTTGAAACATTTGTCAACTTTTGTCGACTTTCAAATATCAACAATACCGTTCTCTACACTTTTAACAGTATTAATCCAAAGCGTTCGAAGAATAGAATGTTAAACACTGTTATCATTGCAGATGCCGATTTTTAGAAAAAACATTTATTTCACGCCAAGGAAATTACAACAATATTTTCTCAGACATGGCTCCAAATTTTTTCTTCATTTTTTTTCTAATGGAACAAAACACGCTTAAAAAATGACGCAGCTATCATTTTCATTGAACCCCCTGAATTTTAGTACATAGAAAAAAGTTAAAAATAATGCAAGAAAGTATATGTTAATGTTGCACCACCAGTTTCTTATTATTATTATTATTATTATTATTATTATTATTATTATTATTATTACAGTTCAGAAAAGTAACCATGGTTAACAATTCTGCAAGCTACTGTTCCTTTCTTATAGTAAATAAGTTTGTTGTAAATAAATTATATTTCATTATGTTATGTATATCATTATGAATATTATATATCACAACGAAATAAAATGTAAAATGTAACATACGTTTTCGTTTTATGCAGTTAAAGTGGACATAATATCAGTCAGACAACACCCATCACCCATTCAACAAACCCACTCAACACCTATCACCCATTCAACAAAATATCACGTTCAGTCTACAAGCACAAGCCTGGGATGAGTGAAGCTGGAGGACGCGGGACAGTGTCGGAAAGGCGTTGGCGCGTGGCACAGCGGGTAAATGCGATTTGGAATCTGCCTTCTCGGGCAGCGCCTCCGCCTGGGACGCACATCCGATGCGACTGCTTCCTAACGCTCCGCTAGGCGCGCTGCAGGCGGCAGATGGAGCGAAACCCCCTTCTCCCGCAGGACGCGACGGCGCTGAAGAAAGATAAAGGCAGATCCCGTCGCGTTCTCCACGGAATAGGATTAAAACGCCCCCGTGCTCAAAGCGTTTAAAAGCAAAGGTTTTCCACCGGTCTTGTTGGATCCTGGAAAATATGGTTCGAAAATATCGGAGCAGTGGTTCGAGAATGTAGCCGCTACTCGAAATGTGACCCTGAAGATACGCTTGAAAGTTCCATAACATATGTTTGTGAAATGTCTCGTTTTGTACGTTCAGCAACATCATTTAGCAAGATTGCAGAAAAATGTGTGTATTTTGTTGGTGCATTGGGTGTCGCTGGAAACGCTCGTAGAATATTTCTGGGGAGCGCCTACAAGAATGAATATTTTCTTGCTGCCAAATGTTGTAAAATGGGACATTACTGAAAAACAAAGGTTGCAATTCTTGTAAAATACCGTGACGAGATACAAAACATTCTTCTTTATTTGATTCATTACACTACAATTAATTCCAAAATTAATTTTTTAATAACATAGTAGACTGTGAAACAACATTAAGAACCTAAGTATTTTAGATAAGTTAGACAAACATTTAAATAATAGAATATCTATTGGATATAAAAGAACTTACATGAGAGAAGGACGATTTGTTCTAGATGTCCAAAACAAGTGAGTTCGACGATCTGTTTACCTGTAACAGAATATCCAAGTTAATATACACCATGGAAATAAAGAAAATGTAGTCTGAATATAAAAAAATGAACGAAAGTGATTCACTTATGTGGGTCGCTTGTGTTGGAAGTACATTTATGGAATATTGTTGTTTGTTAAACCAGAAGCGAAATATTCAGTAAAATAAACAACTGACATTTGTTTGGTATCCTGATAACTGTATATTTGTGTTTTAAAGCACACAAACACACATTTTAGGAGAAGGTATTGTAACTTTTCAAAAATATATTACAGGAAATTCAATAAACCGTACATTCAGCATAGACATGATATTGACTTCATAATACACAGTCTTGAAAAATGTCAAACCAAGACCAAAACTTATTATTTGCTAACACTCGCAATCACATTTCATGTTTACCTTAGAGGATATAATTTACTGGAAGAGAGAGTGGAGAGAGAGAGAGAGAGAGAGAGAGAGAGAGAGAAGAGACAGACAGAGACAGAGAGAGAGAGAGAGAGAGAGAGAGAGAGAGAGAGAGAAGGAAGTAGAGGTAATTTGAGGTGTTGGGAGAATGAAATATTAATGCATTTGATAATCCTTCTATTGCTTGAACGACGAAAGAGGTATTTACAAAAAGAGGAATGTTATTTCCGGTAAATAAATGATTTTCTACAATGATTTTCTTTGATCTCATTTCTAAGGAATTGCGCCTAAAACAAGATATCGAAATTTATTGTAAAAAGTGGACTTATATTAAACTCCAAGACAAGAAAGAACATCAAACAAGTGAATCAATATTTCTTCTTGATTGTCAATATATGTTTACAAATAAAAGTATCCAAAGTTTTTTATGACAATCATATTATCAGTAATTTCACAACGTTTCGTAACTCGTTTTGTTACATCTTCAGGTGCTAAACTTAGTGAGGGAACGCTATCCCATTGAATTACCACGTCAGCAGAACATTAATAACTGAAAAAGATTGTCATAAAAAACTTTGGATACTTTTATTTGTAATCAAACAAGTCAGTTTGTGAATTAAAATAAGAGGATAGCAATGCTACTTGGTTGACATGTATATAAAATTATATTTGAAGTGATGTGAGATAATTTATCACCAATCCAATTTATACACAGAGTTCACAGCCCCAAACCATTTTCATATGAGAATATGAACGAGACAGAATGCACAATATTATTTCAAAGTATGCATGTAAGCCAGTTCCTTTATTCTACTCCACAACTTGAACGTTTCATTTGAACGTTTGTTGCAATGGTTTATCTACATGTCGCGAATAATTTCAAGCTTATGAGATCAATATAAACTGCTATAAAATTTAATTCTTTGAATGCTAAATATTAATAAAATTTGCAATAAATCAATTTGTTTACTTTATTGTTTGACAATTTGTTTGTCAGTTGACAGTTTGTTTGTCAGTTGAGGTTGAAAATTCTTGCCATATAAGACTGCCGTTAATAAAGGTTATTACTGAAGGAGTTAAAAGTAATTAAAATTATTAAAGTTTGTGATTTTTGTTTACCTAGTGGAATAATAGATGCGATTATGTATGATAACAAGGAGTTTCTTTCACGAAGCAGAAAGTTTATATCTCTACAATTTCTCATACGAAGTACGAGTAGTTTGAATGTAGTCGAGTTATTTATGGAACTAGCTGAATTATTCTATAGTTAAACTTGAACTTGAAATGATCCAGATACAGTACGTATCTATATTTAAGTAATATACATTGCCGTATGCAAATTACAATTGTTCAAATACAGGCGAGTAGATATATATTCAAATTGATTATCGGACTACAATTATTTCAGCTTATCCTACATCCCCAAATTCCGTAAAATTCACAGAGACATTCGTATTATTTGTTGGAACCAAATCACCTAAAACAAAGCAAATACATACTTTCATTTTATTCAATTTTTTTATTGCAAAATTCTCCTGATTACAATTCAAGAAATTTCGATCACAACAAAACCATCGACTCTCGAAACATGCCACACCAACATTTCCCAGAGCTCTTCTTTTAGCTCTTGGCCTCCGACTCGCAGGCGCACAGCATTGGCAGCAGAGGCGTCTGTCTGTCGCGTCGGGTCGGGGGGGGGGATGGACTCCTCGTGACCTGGAGTGGGCGGCGGGGCTTATTCCAGATAATTTATAACCTCTTCACCGCACGTCGGACGGAGCGCGCCACTTCTCGACCTGGGAGCGCCCGCATCACTCACGGCCACGCCCCCTCATTCATGACTGACGCACAGAGCGAAGGAAAGAGGAATAATTGATTGATTTCTAGGCATTTAAGGCGTGCCAACTATTAGAGTCATTCGTCACGTAAGTGTAGTGCATGTTTTTTCTAGGGAGGTGAAGGTGTTTTTTCCCGCTGGATGGCGAGATTTTCCGCCGACCAACCGTCGGCTAGCGGGGTTTTTCCCAACCACACATCTCCCACCAGCAGGGCCCCGCCCCACCCGGTAGAAACTCTAAGCTCCCGACCGGTCACCCAATTCTATGTGATTGTGTGGTGCATGTTAGTGTAAGTGTGTGTGTAAGAGGAGAGAATAGGACAAGGAAGAGGAAGGACAGATTGCGCGCGGTCCGTGGCCCGTTTGTTAGGGTACTGCTCCAGCATTCGCCTGGCGTTGATCGGAGAAACCACGGAAAACTACCGATCAGAGCAGCCGGCCGCTAGAATTCTCCTCCAGACAGCGACTGAATTCGACCTAGCTGAAAAGCTAGTGTCGAAAATCCTGCCGCCGTGGGGAGTGTAACCTAGGACCTCCCGGTCAGAGGCGCTGCAGTGACAGCAGTTGATGCACTGAGCTACCGCCACAGATCCCTTGTTCCATCCTCTCCCCCTACACGCACTTACATTAACATGCACTACACTACCACATATAATCGGGAGCTTACAGCGTGTTCAGGCTGTGGTGGTGCACCGCTTGTGGGAGATTCCTGGTTGGGGAAAGCCCCGCTAGCCGGTAGGTCGGCGCCGAATTTCACCATCCAGTGGGGGAAGATCACCGCCATCTCCCGAGGAAAGAACATGCATTACACTTATTGGACTAATGACCTATTATGGGTAGTCGACGCCCGGAAATCACTAACAACCATCCAACAAGCCAACCGTACCAAGTGTGTTAGGGGAGCAGGAGAATGCCGCAAGGCGGGGCGAGAGCAAAGTGAGGCGGGTGTGGGACGGAATTTGAACGAGGTGGTGACCGATCAAACCGCCATTAATAGTCCGGGAGCTTGGTGGAAGTGATGAGGGTGCGTTATGGACGCAAGGGAGGAGGGGCGGGAATGGAAAGGCACCGGGTACAGGGAATGGGGGGGGGGGGTGGAGTGAGGGAGGAGGTAGGACGTGAGGTATTGGAAGAAGGGTAGCGGCATGGGTGCAAGTAGAAACGTGAGGAAGTGGGGGCGACAACTAGGTGAGACGAGAGGAATGTGGCGAGAGAGAGAGTTGGGTCGAGGGCGAGTTGGGGAGCAAGAGTGAGTTGGGGCGAGAACGAGTTGGAGCGAGAGCAAGATGTGGCGAGAGCGAGGTGAAGCGAGAGCAACGTGGGGCAAGAGCGAGGTGAGGTAGAAGCAAAGGGGAGGGGGTGAGAAAGGGGAATGAGAGTGGTTTGAACGTGAGGTGGAGGAACGGAAGACGTAGGACGCAAGAACGCGAACCGAGAGCGAAATAGAACGTGGGGTAGTGGAACGAGGGGCAGCCAGACAGAACGAAGCAACCCGGGGCGAGAACGAACCGTAATGGGGGCGAGGCTGGGCGCGGGCGAGCGAGCGCGGGCGGGCCGTGTTGCGGGCACAAGGAGGCTCCGCTGGCGGGAGGATTAGAATCCCAAATCTCTGGAACACGAGGCGGAACTGCGGCCTCTAAGCCGCGGCCGCCCTCCGCCCTTCCCACACCGCCCACCGCCCACCGCCCAGCGGCTCAAAGGGCGCGAGGAGGTGTGACCCTGGCGGACCCGATTGCGCGCTCGTTACTTATTTACGGTGCATAAATTCATTGCGCCCGTGTATATTTTGATGCATAATTCATGGCGTAACACGGCGTGTCCGGCCCGGCGTCGCTCCGACTCCCCCCCCCCCCCCCTCGCCCCCCCCCTCCCCCTCCCCGGCCGGGGCCTCCTTGACCTCCCGAGCGGCCGCCGGCGCCGCCCGCTTTCATCCCTTCAGCTGGCCCCACCCCTGCCCCGCCCGCACAAGCTTTGACCACTAATATTTCCGCATTCATCGTCTTCGGTAGTGCCGTATGACATGGATGGGTTTTGTGGGGAAAGAGTTCATATGAGATTTGTGGTGAATTGTAAGTACTACGGTACTTCTAAGTTTCGCGTGATTAGAGAATGTTTGTAGTATTTTGGGAATATAGGAGAGGAGGATTTAGGAGAGGATTCCGTTGTAATTTGAGTTCTAAGAGCTTAAATGCGCCACAGTGATATTCTCAACCACAGTAATATTGTTTCCCTAATTAGTTACATTTAGCTTCTCTTTCTTTCTTTCTTTCTTTTGTTCTTTCTTTCTTTCTTTCTCTTTCTCTCTCTCTCTCTTTCTCTCTCTCTCTCTTTCTCTCTCTGATTCTCGCCCGAGACGTAGGGCGAAAGGGCAATAGCTAAGTGGTGCTTCGAACTGTTTACACGTGTATGTTCTTTTCGCAACTTTCTGCATTCACTGTGACATAAGATTGGGTTCAATTCAGCAAAAATGTCGTTTAAGTCCACATAATAATTTTATTTTGTTTTTTTAGTTACAATCCGTATCATTATTATATTTCCTGACAGGCATTATTCGTCACAACTTTAAGAAAATGACAATAAGAAATCAACATCAGGAGGTTCTGATTTAGTCATGTCTGTCATCGCCACTTCAGAACTTTCAGCCCAAAGACAAGCTATCAAATCCGAGTTATTCGGGTCGAATACGGAGGGTCAGTCAGCCACACTCCAATACCCAACCCTGGGCTCGGCCCTTGTGGCTACTGGACCCTGAAGGGCAGCGTTGCCCTTTCGGGTGCTCTCGCAGTCTCTCCCTCGCCCTTGCACACGCCCCTCCGCCAATTCGGTTCGCCACGCCCACTCGCGCCCGCGGGCGCCTCGCTGACAACTCCGCATTTCACGGGGTCTGGCAGCGCCACGTCGACGCTTCCACTGCCCGAGCAGCAGTTGCAGAAATCACCCAGGCAACGGCGGAGCGAATCGGGCTGCTGAAAATGAATGGAAGGGACCCCACACATTCGTATTTGTGAGTGATTTCAGAAGTGACGTTGCCTACAGTTGAACAGTTCCGTAGATGCACTGGGGTTAGTAAAGGATATATTAGGGACTAAGAAAGATAACGATACTGAATGTGAATCTCAGGGATATAAATTATTACGCGATATTGGAACATACATATGTTATTAGTATAATCTCTCTCTCCCTTTTGTTCTCGCGCTAACAGCGCCTCACTAGTGGTTGGAATTGAAGGCAAATTGGAGGAATCAGTGAAGCTATAAGGAAACAAATTACGCTATTGGAAATGAATGGAAGGAGATGCAAATCATTTATATTGTACTGTATGTTATCCAGAGTGGAACAAACTTATGAGTGTATTGTCTGTGTAGAAGCGATTTTAGAACGTTCGTTGGCCTTTCATTATATGTTCTCTGCAATGACGTATTTGGTGAAAGATGGCGTCCATGTCCCAATAAACGTTTTCATTACTATTCAGACTTTCATTTTGGTTCTTAAGAGCAACTACTTCGAAGTGATTAGATATTATGATGAGTTCTTGTCGCTAACATCCTGATTAATTAATTAATATCCTGACTAATTATCTCTCCCTTTATATTCTTTCTCTCTCTCTCTCACTACTCTCATACACACACATACATACACACACTATATCTCTCACGAGGTCACCTAATCTCAAATGAATGCTTTCAGCCTCCAAAAAAGATAGAAGAAATCACCGAGGTTATGATTGAAATAATTTCGTTTCATCAAACTAAATAAGCATTTAATGCAAAACTATTTGAATTTTAACCGTTTTTGTCCCACATTTAGAAAAACAATTGACCATTGCCAGAAGAATCTAGCAACGTACACGGACGAAGTATGAGATGAGTGGGTATGTCTGCAATAATAAAAAAAGCAAGAAAGCAAGCAAGAAAGAAGGGAATTCAGAAGTCATCAATTTCAATTCAGTCATTTTAGTGCAATGAAATTTTAATAATAATAACACATATTGTTCAAGATCAACACGTGTTTTTTTATATTATCGCTTCTACAGTTTAAAATCGAATATTACATTAGCCTGGAACTGAGTGACAATGTAACCTGATATGCCACCTTGCAATGAGAACTCACAAATAGCTTTATTAAAATCGAACCATTTTTAACAAATCAGTTTAATAAACGTTTCGTAATTACTATACTGTTACATCAGAATAATACCACAGACAGGGTTGAAACTGTTCTAATCGGACAGCATTGGCTACGAAGAAGGAAGACAATTGAGTTGTAGATTCACGTTGAACATCTCTTATCCAACGTCAAGGAAAGAGATTTCCTATTTATCATTTTTTTCTTATAAGAAGCTGATATTATCAAAAGTACAGAAAGACACACGACCGATATCACACATAACGGACTTCGTACGTGTTTATAATTCAGACCGCCGTAGCCTCCTATCACCCAACATGATATAAACAACAAGATGCTGATATATGCACAAATGAATGCACTGCGAATTAGCACGGAAGGCAGGCTAAAACACTAATAAAAATCTCAAACACTTAGATTTGTTATGAACTAATTGTGAATATCCACGTATTATATTTCACAGCACAATTTCACTACATTAGAACATGGCCCATGGCGCAGAAAACTTGACGGCTCGTTGATTGGTTGGTTGGTTAGTGATTCCCAGCTCGTCAACAGCTTAGGTCATTAGTCCCGTTAGTGTTGGGCGTGTTTTTCCTCGGGAGATGGCGGTGATCTTCCCCCGCTGGATGGCGAGATCCGGTGCCGACCTACCGTCGGCTAGTGTGGTTTCCCCCTAACCAGGACTCTCCCACCAGCGGGGCACCGCCCCTGCCGGGACAAGCTCTAAGCTCCGGACCGGTCTCCCGGAATATGTGGTAGTGTAGTGCATGTTAGAGGAAATGAGTGTGGTCTGTAAGTGTAAGGGGAGAGGATAGGACAAGAAAGAGGAAGGATAGATCGCGCGCGGTCCGTGGCCCGTTTGGTAGGGTACTGCTCCGGCATTCGCCTGGTGTTGATCGGAGAAACCACGGAAAACTACCGATCAGAGCAGCCGGCCGCTAGAATTCTCCTCCAGACAGCGACTGAATTCGACCTAGCTTTAAAAGCTAGTGTCGAAAATCCTGCCGCTGTCAGAATTCGAACACAGGACCTCTCGGTGAGGAGCTGCAGTGATCTCAGTTGATGCACTGAACTAACGCTCCCGGCTTGACGGTTCGCTTTACCTTAGTGCTCGCCCACGTTAACTCAACGGCGTGACTGTCACCTCCACCCAACCGCTCATATAATCGAACTGGCGCTGGCGCAACAATTTCAACTGAACGTTTCGTCTAGGCGGCCCGGAGGTGAACCGGCGACCAACTCCCCGGCCTCCTGTCAGCCGCGTTGTCTTCGCCTACCGCACTTGATAAGAAAGGAAAGGGCAGCGCCAAAGCAGAAGGGCGGAAAATGGGGGAGGGCTGATAAACCAAAGCAACGATCACTTAGTTTTAAACCTCCCCTTGGTTTACAAACTTCAACAGCGTCTTTAATTTGATATAAATGGGCATCATGACAGTAATAACTATGAGAGGTACATTAAACAATGCACTTTTAGAATATTATTCAAAAGATACATTACTTCCTTTACGGAATATTCGCGGTAATATTTCATGTTAAACTCATGGTAAATCAATATTCCTTCTTGATTGTCAATATATGTATGCAAATAAAAGTATTCGAAGTTTTTATGACAATCATTTATTCCAGCAATTTCACAGCGTTTCGTTACTAGTTTTGTTACATCATCAGGTGCTTAGTGAAGGAACTGCTATCCCATTTGGGGATATTACAACATACCATATACCATTACCATATACATATTCCCAAATGGGATGCAGTTCCCACACTATGCACCTGGTGATGTAACGAAACTAGTTACGAAACGTTGTGCAATTGCTGGAATAAATCATTATTTCCATCAAGATTTTATAGGACAAATATATTAAAAGTAATACTAACACATTAGCAATAGTTTCACGATTTTGTTAAAATCATTTTGCGCTAATGGAATTCGGGTAGCATTAAACTGTTTAATTGCGTTGGGTGGCAAGTGCTCTAGAGGAGTAGATGCTGCGTGTTTCATGCGTGGGCGGAGTCTCCGCGGGCCGCCGCTTAGTGAAAGAGGCTTCCGAACAAACTTTCCCTCCGAAGGGCCCCGCCCCCGCGCCGCGCCGCGTCCGCCCGCTTTAACGCGCGCCGCCCCCGCGCCCCTTTACCCCCTCCGAGGCCTAGGACTCGCGCGCGATGCCGCCGCGTCTGACGCCGTTTCGACCGACGCATCCCCGCCTGCGGCTCCTCTCCGTCATTGCTGCATCCGCTTCATCTGCCTCCACCTCCGCTGGCAACACCCTGCTCCTGCCGTCTCCGTACTTCAGTTACACCACCCGTGCCTCAGCCCCTCCCCCGCTCCCGCCCCCCTCCCCTACTCACTCCGATAGACCTCCACCCCCACCCCATTGCCTCCACCGTCCATCTGCCTCCCGATTCCGTCTCCCCTCCGCTGGCACACACCCTGCTGTCTCCACTGCTTCGGTTATATCCTCTGTGACTCCGCCTCCACACCTCCACCTCCGCTTCCCACTCCACCTCTGACAGGCCCGCCTCCGCCACCGCCACCTCCACCCCCCCTCTTTCCATCCATCGCTTCATCTGCTTCCGCTGATTTGTCTCCACAACCGCTGCCGTCTCCGTTGCTTCTGTTACATCCCCCGCCCCGTAACCACCTCCCCGGCCGCTTTCTCCAATGCCTCCGCCGCCGCCTCAGCTACCCACTTCACCTCCCGACGGGCCCACTTCTGCCGCCCCGCCCCACCCTCACCCCATTGCTTCCACCGCTCCATCTACCTCCGCGGATTCCGTCTCCGCCTCCGCTGGCACACACCCTGCTCGTGCCGTCTCCATACTTCAGTTACACCACCCGTGCCTCACCCCCCCGCACGTCGCTTTCCTCAACGCCTCCGCCGCCCTCTCCCGTATTCACTCCACCTCCGACAGGCCCGCCGCCGCCGCCTGCACCCCCACCCCATTGTCCCACCGCTCCATTTACCTCCGCGGATTCCGTCTCCGCCGGAACAGATCCTGCTGTCTCCACTGCTTCTGTTATATCCCCCGTGACTCCGCCGCCAAGACCCCCCTTCGCTTCCCTCTCCACTTCTGATAGGCCCGCCTCCGCCACCTTCATCCCCAACACTTTGCATCCACCGCTTCATCTGCTTCCGCTGATTTTGTCTCCGCCTCCGCTGGCACAGACCCTGCTGTCTCCACTGCTTCTATTACATCCCCCGTGACTCCGCCTCCAACACCTCCCCCTCCGCTTCCCACTCCATTTCTGACAGGCCCGCCTCCGCCACCGCTCTATCGCACCTCTGCTCCTCCACTATACTTTCCTCTCCCTCCATCGCTGTTTGTGTTGCCTCCGCTGATTCCATCGATGCCTCCGTTGCATCATGCGCCGCTTCTGCAGATTCCGCTGCCTGCGCCGCCACACGCCTCACTCCACACTCCCACACTCACACCGCGTCTACGAGAGCCCTCCCCAGAGACGGCGCTCTGCTCGCACTGGTGCAATGCGACCGTCCGCCGCCGCCCCGTCCCGCCCCTGTCCCGCCGCTGTCCGCCCCTGTCTCGCCACTGCCGCCCGAGTCTCGCCACCTGCCCTGCCTTCTGCCCCGCCACCTGTCCCGCTGCCTGTCCCGGCGCTGTCCCGCCCTGCCCGCCGCCTGCCCGCGCCTGTCCCCCGCCTGCCCACCCCCCCTCCGCTACCACTCTCCGCTTCTATCCCGCCTGTGCCGCCATCTCCTCCGTTCTCTCTGACTCTCGCCACCGTCTCTGCTACCGCTGCATCCGTCCCCGCCGCTATTTCCTTCGCAGCCGCCTTCTTCACCTCTGCCACATACATCCGCTCCACTTCTTCCTCTGCAACGGTCCCCGCACTCTGCGGCGGCCATCGCCGCTCCCCACGTCACCGGTTCCCCGGAGTCCTCCACGCGTCCGCCCTCGCGCCACCCGCTTCACTCCACACTCCACAATCACCCGCGTCAACGAGACCCTCCCTGAAACGCCGCTCCGCTCGCACTGTTTCAACTACGTCCGTTACTGCCGCTCATGTTTACTCCACCGCCTCCACTTCGGCTCCTGCTATGTGCTGAGATAGCTCAGGACGGAGACTGTTGCCACTGCATTGACTCTGATCGGTCTCATTGCCTCTGACGAATACCAACGGTAGTGAGTTTTGACAGCAGGTACGTAGTGGGGTTAAGGACCCTCTGTCTGCAGAACAATTCTGGCGGACGGCTGTTCTGAACAAAACTCTCCGTGATTCCTCAGGTCAATACCTGTCAAATACGGGAGCAGTAACCCAACAAATGGGCTATGGACCATTCTTTCTTCATTTTAGTCCTACATCTCAACGTTTTCAAATACAGTGGCATTGCACATTTTTGTGCGTTAGTTTCTTTTTGCAAAATGGTAGATGGATCAAAAGCAATTCTACTGTACTGAATCAAGAAATATTGTTTACGTTTCAATAAGTATTATTCATCTGCATGGACGACTGTTCTTACCATGTCAATACTACGTTGTCACAATTCATTTTCATTTGATACGCCAGAAAAACCATCGACATCCCATTTCACAGTCTCATCGAGCAAAGCGCTGTAGAAGTCTGGAGCATCTCCTCAAATTAAATCATTGATGTATTTTATGTCCTGAAATTTTGGTGATGGAATTGGCTTTCCATTTACCACAACGGTTACAATTGTTTATCAAATAGATTTAAAGATGGCTGACCAATTTTTTTTATATTAATCACATGAAACTCCCCTGCAGATGATTTACGGATAAAAATGAAGTATTGTTAAAGTATTTTACGTGTTTATATAATAAATACATTTTCTTGGTATTTGAATCCTCTTTTCTGTAGAATATCATTTATTCCAGATCACTCGTTTCACTAAAACTGCCCATTTTTAGAACTTCCCCTTCTACATTTCGCCATGATTGCTCTTTAGTTTGTTTCCAAAATGGTTTGCTTTACTAATGTCACAAAGCAGAATTCCTTTTTTGGTGAAAGGAACACCACCTGGATTCTTTCTGCAAAAAAGAAATATTTATTCAGTGTTTTCATAATCGGTTTAAAGGTGGCATGCATGGGGATGATTCGACCATTTCTGCAGGAAATAGAGTAATATGGAACAATAATATAGCTTTAACTTCTTTTTTTGCAAATGTGAGGATTGGCTTCTTTATGCAGAACGTGGGTCTATTAGAAATTTCATAAATAAAAGATTTATTAAAACATGTTTTTAAATAAATATTGGGGTCCTCGATTAATTTTTGAATAATACGTTTTTATCTTTCATAGCAATGATGGTCATCGTAAACCGCAGGACTCAATGACAGACAAAAAGTCATTACATGAAAATAGATTTTATTACATGAGAACGCTTTTTTTAATTTTCAAAATTTATGTAGTATATGACTCAGTGTAGGGATCACATCATTTTGAAAATGTGCACAAAATTCTCTTCTCCCCATAGCACGTCATACGCAGTTTCAACTGTTTTTGACGTAAAATAAATAAAAATAAAAAAATAAAAATAAAATAAAATTGTCTTTGCACTGACGCATGTCTGCAACAACCAGCTTTTGGGGAAAATTTGGATTAAATATAAAAAACGCCTTCACTGATACTTTTGTGCACCTAACAGTAATATTATTAGTACTTAACACGGGTTTATCACAATGTATGTGGCATGCAGACGTAGGTTAACTTAAAAAGAGAGCATCTAATCGTGTCCTCTCGTGAGATATCGCTCGTCGTCAGCGTCCAATTCTGAAGTTGTATAAAAAAAGCTGATTTTTGAAATCAAAACTATTTTTGGAAAAAATAATTAAGTTTTTTGCGAAGCAAACTTCAAGAAAATTGGGAAAATAATATGAAATTTTTCAAAATGCGTTAAATATTTAGAAATATTATTCTTTTACGGTATTTTTATTATAACCAAATTTTGCTACTATTTACAAACAATTATACAATATTATGAAGGGGATTACTTCCTCTGCTATTATCAATATTATTATTTCTTCCATTACCCTGCTATGCTCATAAATTCTATACACGTTAAACATTATTTTAATAATTTCACTTTCAATTTTAACCATGGGTTTTGACATACAACATTTTACTCGTTACCTGTTGCATGTGAACGTGTAATTCTATACATTATGAAGATTCCAGGAAGTCCTATTGATTAAAACCAATCAATGAATTGATGGCAACTACAATAAATTATCTTCTTTTTCTTTTCTCAAAAATAAAAAAATAACTTTTATTCTTACATTCTTATAAATTCTATTGAGCTCATTAATCAAATGATTAACATTTTCTTCTGTACAAACATTAAAACCCCCTACGGTTTTGAATAAAGTTCGTAAGCTTCCTGCGATGACTTCTCAAATGTTCTTCTCGGATGTCTTCGGGATCGATGTTGACTGTGGAATGATCTCGACATCCCTATTATTGCATTCTTGCGTATCAAGAAAAATAAATTTAAAATGTTCTCAACTATTTGATATCTTATAGGATTCCATAATTTCTATTCCATTAATTCGCGGTTGCGACTTGCCCTGGCTGTTCTTCGGATGAAACCCCTTTGCGCGTCGGCCTATCTTCAGCTGACTTATTGAAAATTTCTCCAATCTACGGAGCTATTCTAATATAAAACCATTCGAAACACGGAGTCTATTTAAATTCAAATCCCAAATTACAATAACAAAGTTTACAATCGTAATTCAATACGAATACTTCCTTTGGCTTCTTACTCTGCACAATGCTAAGCTATCAAAACTAATCATTAGCTCACTATCATCTAACTAATTCGCCAGTCTATGCTGAAAAATATTCGCACCGCACCGATGTATGTTCAGTTCAGTAGCTTTCTAGAGAACGATTATTTCCACCTTCCTATAAAATCACGGCCCTCTCCACACCTTTGGCGTGCAATGTCTCCGGGGCCTTGTGTCTCCCAAATGAACAGCGCTATGCCACCAAGCATGGAATACTACACTTTGTTTATTGGTTGCCCTAACAACGTATATTCTTTGATTCCCAAGGTTGAATACAATCCCATTCAAATTAAACACGGGGTTCCTGGCTTATCACTATATGTAATATGAAACGAAAAATTTGGAATTTTTTGTTAGGATTGCCATTCCAAATTTTTTAAAGGAATCCATGTAATCGGATAATTATTTACTTTTAAAGGGGGAGGGATATTTGTTCTTCGCAAGGTAATCCCCATTTTTTTGTCCATTCAGAAACATGTTCAAGTCTTGTTGTAAGTTGTTTATTGCTTCAGAGATCAAGTCATTAGACGTGAAGATTTTTGAGTCGTCAGCATAGACACAGTTTGATAATTGAGAAATATCTGCTGTAAAGATATTAAAGAGGGTAGGAGAGAGTTAGAACCCTTGAGAAACACCGGCTGCAATTTTAAGAACTGAATATAGAAATACAAAAAAATGTAATTAAATGAGAATCCGGACTCTAGTAATAGATTTCTCATAAAAAAGTTGTTGCAGACATGTTTCAGTACAGAGACACAGACAATGACTTTTTGCCTGTCATTAAGTCCTCGGGTTTACAATGACCACCATTGCTATGAAAGATACAAACGTCTTCTTCAAAAAATTAGTGGAATAGCCCAATATTTATTTTAAAACAATGTTTAATAACAATTTTATTTATGAAATTTCTAATTGACCCACGTTCTAAGCCGAAAAAATATAGGACGAGCGCTGCGTTAGACAGGACTACGTCCAACCCATTGCGGCCTGGCGAAGAGGTGCTGCATGAACCCATTTTTCCACATTCAGAACACGAGGGAGTCCGTCCTGTGCTGCCTCCGATGCTTGTGGGAGCTGCATTGTAACGCGTTGCCCCTGGGCACTCCGACGCTGGCATCTCGCCTGACGCCGCACTGTCACAGCCCACATTTCACTTGATTAGGCACCTGCACGCATCGGTACTTGGCGGGCTGGACTGAAGTTGGGAGGGAGAGGGGAAAATTCAAGAGAAGCATATTCGGGTGGAAAAATAATACGATGACCATTTCTCAAGAACTGTCGTTCTCCAGAATTATTCGAGTAGCGACTGGACCTAAAAGGCACCATTTATGAGTCAGGGAGTTAAAAGAGATGATACTAATTTAGAGAAATTAATAAACAAAAATATGGTAAGGTGTTAAATTATCAAACCTACAACGACGACAGTTTTTAACTTTGAATTGTACGATTAATGAACTTGCAATTCAAATAAATCTATCGCTTTGTTTTTCTTACACTATTTTTAATACACTAGGATATTAGTGTTCTCTAATTTCAAAATGTAATTTTCCCTTCAATGTTTTATTTTACAATATCTCTTCCACACGTCTTCTCATAATGACTTCTTTCTTTTTCTCTTTATATTCAAATTAGCACCCTCTGTTTTACCTTCACAGTCATTAATCTTCACTACAATTAGATTTGAAGACCTATTTTCAAAGTAACATTTTCGAACTATTTTCTACTTTAACCTACGAAAATAGTCATAAGACACTTCACCTACGTAGTGAGAAATAATGTTAAAAAACGATCTTTCTTCCAAGATCAAGGGAACAGAAAACTATTGAATTCTATAATGAATAATTAGGCAGAATGTGAGTACGTTTCCATTCAAAAAATAGTATTTATTGAAGATATGTAACTTTCAGAATAAGCATTTCATTTCTTCTCCATAATCTTCGAACGCAACTACTTTCTAAATCATCTAATGACACCTTGTCTTGTGTGCTCCCAATTCATTCACTCTTTCTTCTTGTGAAAGCACGTGACTGCGTGACGTCATGGTCAGCGCCCTCTAGAAAGCATCCCTGTTGCGGCACTGTCTTTCCTCTCTGTTTTTCCTATGTTCTTCTGCGACCTGGATTTCGTGTGCTGTCTCTTTTTTCCCAATCTTCTTCACTCTCTCTTTTATCTTTTGTTTCTTTCCTTCACTTTATTCACCTGCACATTTATCCTCTTATCGCCTTTTGCTAGTTATTCCTTCCCAACTTACCTACAATTTGTTTTTGTTCCAGTTCTTTCTTTGCACATTAGGATTATGTTTCCCGTGCACATTATCTCTCCCACAGAGATTTACCTTCAAGTTGAAAACCCATCTCGATCAGGTTTTCGTCCAGTTTCCCTGATCCATTGAGCAAATGCTGAGATGGCCCTTGTTTTCTTCTGGACATAAATGTAACTTCATTTTCTGTACACGGCTTCTAGAATTCAGTGGAAATACAATTATTCAAATTATCGTTTCCATGTTGTCGCGGCAGGAAGTAATAAGAGCCAAAATTTATTGCCTTTTATCCTTGAAAATAGATTTTATTTACATGGGAGTTTTTGTTTTTTCTCCTTTCAAAATTCAAAATTTATTGCTTGTTTATCCTTGAAAATAGATTTTATTACATGGGAGTTTTTCTCCTTTCAAAAATTCAAAATTTAAGTAGTATATGACTTAGTGTAGGGATTACAGAATTTTGAAAATGTGCACACATTACTTTTCCCCATAGCCGTCATATCGCAAGTTTTTAACTTTTTTGACTTAGAATAATAAATAAATAAATACCTTCGCGTTCTCCGATTTCTCATTTCGTACTGACCTTTATTCTCCATATTACCTTCTTTATTTAATGTTTTCCCATTTCTCTTTCGACTCCACTCAGTGTTCCCACGTTCTCTGACTCCCGCTCTCTCCAGCGCTCTTGTCCTCCTTCGCGGGCGAACTCCGCTCCGCGCCGTGCGCCGAGACAAACGACGCCCGTCCGCCCCGGCCGCATTTCGCGGACGCTACGCGCCTCGCCGCCCCGCCCCGCCCCCTCTCCCCTCCCTGCCCTGCTCCGCCCGGCGGGAGACAGCGGGGAGCGGAAGTGCGAGGGCGTGAACGTTTTCAAGGGCTGATGAGGAAGTCATACGGCGCGACGCGATGCGCCACCTGGGCTGCTCCACACGTCATCGCCGCCGCTCGCTCCCCCGCCTCCGGCCCCGGCCTCGCTCCCTGTCAGCCTCCAGCGGCAGGTGCTCGGGCCGCCACCGTCACACCACAATCACTGCTGAAACCTGCTCACCTTCACATCACACTCACTGCACACGTTTGAATCTCTTGCCACCACATCACCCCACAATCACTGCTTAAACCTGTCCACCGTCACATCATACTAACTGCACACCCTTTGAATCCCTTGCCACCGCAATCACTGCTGAAACCTGTCTACCGTCTCATCATACTAACTGTACACATCTGAATCTCTTGCCACCACCATTACACCACAATCACTGCTTAAACCTGTCCACCGTCACATCACACTCACTGCACACCTTTGAATCTCTTGCCACCGCAATCACTGCTTAAACCTGTCCACCGTCACATCATACTAACTGCACACATCTGAATCTCTTGCCACCACCGTCACGCCACAATCACTGTTCCAACTACAGACGCCGATATCCACGGACTCGTTGTACACGTACGGATAGTATGCGAGCCTCTACCCACTCCTCCGCCTCAGCCTTCGCGTACGCCCCTCCTTGGCCACTTCTCGAATCGACAGTCGCCAACAAAGCTTTCTAAGTCATCTCTGTTGACTTTCGCAGTGGCATTGCCAACAAAAAGCTCGTTCCTGCATATCTGTATTTTCCCTATTGTCATATTCTTCTCTCTTACACTTGGGGCGTGGTGTGGAGGAACAGGTTAGTTAGTTTAGTTAATGCCTTATTTTACGTGGCGTGGCCATCAGGCCCGCTCTTCCGTCTAACCACGCAAATTTCGATACGCTCCTTTCACCACCTAGCGGAGAATTTTTCGCCCTTAAAATTCCACGGCTTCTATTGGGTTTGAACCCGCAAACTCGGGTACAACATTCCGGTACGCTGATCGTTATATCATCGAATCGGCAGGTTAAGCTGGGCAGGAAGGGATGCGATAAAGTGGGCGGGAAGGAGGTGGAGCATAAAGTGAGACGGGGAAGGGGGGACGGGGAAGGGAGTGAAGGGGGGGAAGGGAGGTGAGGATGCGATAAAGTGGGACGGGGAAGGGATGTGATAAAGTGGAACATTCGTTCCTTTTTTTTGCCTAATAGATGATTATGATTAATACTCAAGAAAAGTAGGATACTTCACTTATAGCTTAAAATAAATAACGTCAAGTGCACAAATATTTTGAAATACGTTCTCACTCACGGGATACCAAAGTACAATTGGCAATACATTACATCTTAAGATTTTCGTATTTCAAAGAATTCTGTAAATTTGTATGATACAAGTTGAAAATCTACCTACCTTCTTGTATTACAAATTCAAATATGGAAGTTACAGTACTTCTTGCTTTTGACAAGTACTAATTACGATGATGTCTCAGCTTGAGGACATAGAAATCATGGTCAAACGAAGAGACCTTTCTTTGGGTCCGTGATGATAATGATGATTTATTTGAAGAGTAATTTTTCAGTTTTACAGAGAAATTATTTCCAGCGAAACTTGAATACCATTCAAATAAAAAATGAAAAGGAAAAAGGGATTTAGTAAAGATTGTTCATTTCACGTTGAATTCTTAAAAATCATTATTTACATTTCCACTCTAGTGTTTTTTGTGCCGAGCAACTCTCGTTTGCAAGATCGTTCACGCGGATGGAGATATTCGCAAATGGATTGGAATTCGTAATGTGTATTGGCAAACTTTGATAATGGTGATGGCTATTGGCGCGGACTTCCCAGTTAGTATCTCCTACTTCGGCTCTGCAAGCCATTTCGAAAATGGTGGACGGATTAACTATTGGGACAGATTAACATCTATGACGCACGTTGGATTTCGTGCAACAGGGAGCCTAACGTAATCTAATGTATGTGTTGCATGCAAGTTGTTGTAGAGTACAATTTACACTTTTTTCTCTAATGTTGTGACCACTGTATTTTATTGAAGTTTAATGTATTGAAAGTATTTTGGAACTAATAGATTTTCACTAGACAACCCAGCGTGACATTACCTACAAAGCCCAAATAATATGAAAGACAACTGAAATTACTCTAAAATTATGTGACATCGTTTACATCTTTCACAACAATGCCTTTTTCACATTCAAAAGTACGTTCGTAGACGCAGCAGTTTAGAAATCTTCTCATAGCATAGAAAAAGCTCTATATAAATATGATTTTATAAATTAGCATGACATTTAATAATTGTAGCTACCTAGTATTGGGTAATATAGAATGCAGTTTTATTTCAGGAACAGAAACGTCAAATTATGTAAGATGTTTCTAAGCTCTCAAATACTAAGATACAGGGATTCAGGAATGTGCTCGTTATTCTTTTCCAGGCTGTACGATTAAGATCTACTTTTTCTGAAATCCATTGTCTTTCTGTCTTTTGGTGGCTACATTGTCTTACCTTAATCATCGAAAATAGTGAATTTATAAATTATAATGGGGTATGTTATAGATTACGTGGTACTCTCGGTTGTATTCTCTTTTTCCTATTGATTATAAGAACTAAAAAAATGTATGAGAAATTTATAGTAAAATTAACTAAATAAAATAATTCTTATCCTAGAGGAGCCGATAAAGTGTAGACACATGTGTAATGTCATTTATTAACAGTATGTTTTATTTAAAAAGCCCTCCCAAGAAACTCACTTCCAACGTCAGGTAAGGTACAATTTAAAGCATCCGCGTTCATCCAAACAAGGAAAAGTTCTCCCAAGTAAGGCTTTTCGGTAGCGGCTGGGAAGAGAGCGAGCATGAACGATAATGATATCGCGAGTTGCAGTTGCGACAGTATCGACAGTTGCCAACGCTCGACCGAGAAACGCTCCAGCGTCCACAGGCAGCAGTCGACAGGTAGCTGGTAGGTCGCGCGCGGTTATTTTTCCACAGAACGCAGATCTCTAACCATATTTCGATTGAATGATTACTGATTCCGGGCACGCCAACTGCTAAAGGCCATCAGTTCCGTAAGCGTAGCGCATGCTTCTTTGTTTTGTAGAGGGGTGGCGGTAATCTTCCCCCGCTGGATGGTAGATCCGATGCCGAGTTGGCGTTGGCTAGCGGGGTTTTCGCCAATTAGGAATCTCCCAGCAGCGGGGCACCGCTCCGCCCGGGACAGGGGACAAGTTCCCAAGTGGTCTCCCGATGTGTGTGGTAGTGTTGGGCATGTAGAAATAAGTGTGCGTGTGTGTGTGTGTGTGTGTGTGTGTGTGTGTGTGTGTGTTGTGTGTGTGTGTGTGTGTGTCTGTGTGTGTATGTGTGTGTGTGTTTGGGATGTGTGTGTGTGTGTTGTGTGTGTGTGTGTGTGTGTGTGTGTGTGTGTGTTGTGTGTGGTGAGTGACAAGGAAGAAGATGGGCGGGAGGATGGACGGACGGGGAGAGAGATGATGCAGACGGGCAGAGGGCAGACGGGTAGAAGGGAGAGGGCAGTGTGGGAAGTGGGGTGGCGAAGGGCAGACAGGCAGAGGGCAAGATAGAGACGGGCAGACTGGCAGACTGGCAGACGGCAGAAGCAGACGGGCAGACAGGCAGACGGACCGACGGGCAGAACAGGCGAGACGGCGGGCAGGGGGAGGCGGGGGGTTGGTTTGCAGCAAGCGTAAGATAGAGTGGTGAGGAGGAAGAGTGGTTGAGCGACCGAGCATGAGAGTAGAACAGAATAGAAACGAATAAGAGTAGTTGGGTGGGGGGATTGGTTTAAAGGTAGCGAGAAGCGGGTAGAGATTTATAGGCAGAGTTGTGAAGGTGACAATAAGTATCGCAAGAAACAGAGAGGGGAGGGGCTGTAAGGGTGAGTAGGTGCGAATCGGCGCGACTACGGATGCGGATGGATTATTACCAGCAGGGCAGAACAGTGTAGTTACAGATGAGAAAAGAGTAGTTCTGTAGAGTGGGTAGTACCCAAGAAACTCAACAATTTCAATATTGATATTTCAGTATTTTCCTCCCGGTATAAAAGCAATTGAAGCTATATTTACTCCAGGGATTAATAGTTATAACGAAATCAAGAATCCCAAATCGGCTATTGATAAATGGTTGTGACTTCACTGCTGATATTTGTCATGTAAATTATACGAAGAAAAGAAACATGTCATCTTCGTCAACATTAGTATACTACGTTCACGAAGATGACCTCTTATATTTCTTCGCATAAGAACGTCAACAGCACCGAATCAGAATTCCAAGTGTAAATTAGAGAAAGTTTGTATTTCTAAAAACTTACAAATTAAAAAAAGAAAAATAAATTCGCTTATTTAAAATATTTACGAGCCTATAACATACGCATATGCTCATGCTTCATAATTCCTGCCCTATGTTCGTTAGAAAGAGATAGGAGTAAATATTTTCACTGGAGACAATAGTAACAGATACACTGGCGAATATGTAAACAAAGGACATTTTTTAAAATTTAGGCCTTTCAGCATTTTGGGTTTTTTTATATGGACGATGAGGAGCTGGTCCATTGTCCCAACCCGTTTACTATGTCCCAAGTATTATGTTTTAAAAAATATTAATGCAAGTTTTTGGATTTAAGTAATGGAAAACAAATTAAAGCAATAATTTATTTACTCGCTTTGAAAAATATTTTTGAAGACATAATAGCATTTTAATTCTAAAATAATTTTATTTTATTGGTGAAATATTCACTGGTTTCTGAAGCAATGTGTTTTGCCATTCAATATTTGATGTGTTGTTTTTATAACGAAATATAATCTTTAATGGTTGATTGCTGTAGTACGTTAAACAGGACGTAAAAATAAGAGATTTTGTGCACGCTTTACCGGGCAGCACTATCGATCTGCGCATGCGCAGATGCACTAAAGTGATGCGAAACTTGAATTGCGCATGACACAGAAGATCGAAAATATTTTAACATTCCGGGTGCCAAACTCACTAATAACGATGCAAAGTATCGTTATTTATTTCCTTTCTGGGAGCAACGCGTTTCCAACGGATGGGTTGAGCGACCTGTGGATTGCGAGACACTCGAAAGCCCCGTGTGCTCAGCGGGCATTCGCTGTTGCGTTGAGTGGTCGAGGAGGGGGAGTGTCCGGGTGGGGTGGGGGGAGCTGAACTAGAAGTCTTGTCGCACGTGTCACCTCCGGCCAGGGCTCGCGAGGAGGGAATACATTTACGGCAGCGTCGCCGTTGTGTTGTTGACAACTGTTCACTCGAGGAAACAACGTTGGTCAACGAGCGGAGTCCGTTAGGGAGTACAGTATGTGCTTCTTAAATGTGTCTGTGCGGGGTATAACACTGGTACCGCCAGACAGTGTTCTGCAATACCTATTAACTACTCCACAAGACTGCTTCTTTTCTAATGATTCTAAATGGAAGTTTGCAATTGTAAAAAATTAATCCTTCGGCTTTCGGTTTTGATAAGTATCAATCATTATGCATTTGTATGATGATTGCTAGAGACCATCCTAAATTATGCGGTCTTTTTAATAAAACTTCCTACCTGAAAAATTAGACGTTCTGAGATTCGAATTTGTTTTTAATCACAGTTTGTCGTCGTCGTGTGTGTGTGTCTGGGTCTCGCTTCCTGTCTTTCTCTTGCTCGCTCTCCCTCGCTCTTGCTCTTCCTCGCTCTCTCGACCCCTCTCTCTCTCGCCCCCTATCTCTCTCGCCCCCTCTCCCTCCCTCTCTCTCTCCCTCTCTCTCTCCCTCTCTCTCTCCCCTCTCTCTCTCCCTCTCTCTCTCGCCCTCTCTCTCTCGCCCTCTCTCTCTCGCCCTCTCTCTCTCTCGCCCTCTCTCTCTCGCCCTCTCTCTCTCGCCTCTCTCTCGCCTCTCCCTCTCTCGCCATCTCCTCTCCGCTCTCTCCTCTTCGCTCTACCTCTCTCGCCTCTCCTCCTCGCCTCTCCCTCTCGCCTCTGTCGCTCTCGCCTCGTCGCTCCCTCGTCGGCCTCTCTCTCTCGCGCTCCCTCCTCTCGTCGCTCTCTCTCCTCGCCTCTCCTCTCTCGTCTCGTCGCTCTCTCTCTCGCTCCTCTCTCTCGCCCTCTCTCTCGCCTCTCTCTCGCCTCTCTCCTCGCCTCCTCTCGCCTCTCCTGCCTCTCTCGCTTCGCTCTCGCCTCTCTCCTCGCCTCTCTCTCGCTCGCTCTCTCTCGCTCCTCTCTCTCCTCCTCTGCCTCTCGTCGCTCTGCTCTCGCCTCTCTCTCTGCCTCCTCTCTCTCGCTCTCTCTCGCTCTCTCTCTCTCTGTCCTTTCGTCTTCTCTCCTCTCGCCTCTCGATCGATTTCTCTCTCTCACGCTCTCACGCTCTCTCACTAGCTCTCGCTCTCTTAATCTATCTCGCTCTCTCCGTCTCACTCTCTCTCATTCCCTCTCTCGCTTTCTCTCTCTCTCTCTCTCTCTCTCTCTCACTTTCTCTCTTATATGCACATATACACAAACCGTGTAGTGTATAGTTATTTTTTAAGTAATCATTACTGCATTTCTTTGTATCCCAATTTTACATGAACTACAGATACCAAAAATACCAGTCTACAAAGAACAGAAACAAAGAGACGGAAGAGAATCCTCATTATGATACTAGAGCCAACATTCCAGCGAGAGGGGGAGTAGGAAGCTGTGCGGCAACAGAATTTGGAGGGAGGTTAGGAGTATGGAATAATCCCTGAAATATTTAAATAATATTTAAATCTTTCAATGTTGAAAAATGTTTTAGTATTCTCTTTTAAAATTTGAACATATTTATTTACAATTCCCTCCTCCTCTTCCCCTAGCACTTTCTCGTCGTTGACTTACCATCTTTTCTTCCTTTTGATTTCCTTTTGGTAACCTTTCTACTTCTCTCTATGTCTACCATGCTATCATTTTTTCTCAGTCATTGTATCCTTTTATCTCTACCTCTTTCATTCGCTCCCGTTTTTTGCTCTCGTAATATCTTTCAGTTTATATATCATTTGAACATATCCCACTCTTCACGACTTATACAAGTATCGGGAATTATGAGACGCGTACACAGACTTCTACACAGAAGCAGCGATAACACAGAATCCAGAACCAGAGTAGAAGTTGGAATGGACATTAGCTCTAAACTTAAGCGAGAACTCGACGAAATCGGGAATGGGGAATGAAGGCGATGGGAGTACATTTTAACACTTTAAGGGTTAACAAAACTCTGCCTCTCTTTCTCTCCTCTCTTCTTTTTCTTTCTCAGTTCTCCTCCTCCTACTCACATTTCTCTCTTTTTCACTCTCCAAGTCTCTGGAACTCCTCCTCTTTTCAATACCTTCTGATCTTTTAACACTACATCCTTGACTTAATTTCTTTCTCACTCTCTCTCCCTACCCAATTTCGTAGTATCTTATTATATTTCATTCGGCATCTCCCTCGTTCTACAATAGAGTATCCAGAACTACCAGAGAATCTGTGCCAGTAGGAAGTGTAGGCTGATGCAACGACAAAGCAGGACCCGGAACCAGTGTCGAAATCACAGCCGACATTCCAGCGAGAATCCGGCGAACGCGGGAGTGGAAACCAAAGCGGGAATAGGATTTGCAGGCGAGTGGGCGGGCGGGCGGACGCCAGTACGAAGTGGACTCCGGGAGGTTTTACAAATTAAAGAGCCGGAATCGAACATTTAAAGCGCCGCCTGCGTTGGGTGCGACTCGAACGTCCTCCCGCCCACTGCCCACCGCCCATCGCCCATCGCCCACGCCCACTCCACGCCCACCCGCCCGCTCGCCAGAGCACTCAGCGGCGCAAATCCACCTCCGTCTTTCAACGGACTCCGCAGATTCCGCGCTTATCCGTCTGCACAGTGGCAGTCGACGGGTGAACTTCGTGGCACAAATCTGCTTCAAAATGTCATCGTTGTTGGCCGTTGGAATACAAATCTCAGGGCTGCTAGTCATATTTTTAAGTGATCGATGCCTATTAGTATGTAGATATTTTCATAATACTAACGATAATTATGAATGAAACAACATCACGAAATTACATTAATTGCAATTATATTTATAAATCATTCATTATTAGCAATATAAAATGTATGGTTTGATTGATTGGTGTGGATTGATTAATGTTTCTGGGCGCGTCAACTAATAGAATACTTAGTTCCGTAAGTGTAGTGCACGTTTTTATACAGCAGTGGCGGTGATTTTCCTCCTGTGGCGTCATACGGGTGTAATCAGTACACAGACGAGAGTGGGTTGTAGTAACAGCAGGTTTATTCACAATTTAAACCGTAGTCACAAATAACCAATGCACTGTATACAATTAACCAACTAAATAGACCCCACTGCTAGGAGAGATATTTACAACGGCTACCACACCGCAACGTACTACCTAATGTTTCGCCGTGCGTACACGGAGATTCAAACACAAACGAAACCGTGGATTTTTAAGTTCGAAAAAAACCTTCGTAAGCTGACTGTCACATGTTGCAGATAGGCATATAAAATATCTTCAAGCCTAGAAGAAGTTTCTAAGCTACATTCAAGTCGTCTTTTTCGTCGCCCTAGTGGTTCTTTCTTTCTCGGCTAGATGCTGAAAGGATCATACCGAAATTTGATATCAGAGAAATGCAAGCCTTATCACCCCAGTTCGTCAAGTAAAACACGTAATCAATGAACTGAATTGAATTGCTGATATTATAAATAACGTGCTAGCGTGTTTTTACCACATGAAATGAATCACTCTTGGACATGATTATCATCTTTACGTGTCTCGTCTTGTCCTTCCTGTTCCGTAAGCTTTTCACTTCATTGAGGACAAGATCGGTGTATTGGAGAGAGTTTGTGTCCCAAATAGAAGTGCTATTTTTTAAGCAACTTTAGTTATATACTACAAACCGTAGAAACCCGTGTCTTATATAGTAAGAAATCTACCGCTCCAAATCCTGTGTACATCGACGACACTCTAAATCCCTGCATGATTTGGTTGAGCACGAAATACAATGGTGTTATATTTTTTGATGGGAGTAGGTGAAAAATATGCTTATAGATACCTTGAAGCCATTTTCAAAGTTACGTGGGGATGTAGTAGACTACGACTCACTAAAACACCTCCAGTAGCCACATACCTCTTGCCGGTGCATAATTGTTTTCCACAACATGTACTTAACGCTTTTATAGTAGTTCTTTCTTTTACCTTCTGATAAAAGGATAAAACTGTGATCTAATGTATCTTCACATCAAATATGAAATAATTATGAATAATAATACATAAATTCATGATAAAATAATATAACGTTTGGGCGTAAAACCGTTAGAGCATGAAATTTCTCATTAATGTTCATTGACAAGAATTATCATCTTCGGTCCCTCTACATGCCCTAGACGTTTGTGGCATTTGAGACTGTCTGCATATATTGCACTAAATTTGCATCAACTACAATTAGAAACAAACACTACATACATTCTTTGTGGCCTTAAACTCTATAATACTCTTTTATAAATCATGGGAGCAAGAGGATTAGAAAAGACAGCGTGTTGGCAGAAAAAATGTTTTACCAAACATCCATTATGTTTACCATGGTAAACATATCATGATTTTTAGGCAGAAGATTTTCATAGAGACAAATAGTTTGTTACCTAAAATGAGAGTAAAAAACGCACATTTTATTTACTTTATGTTGATGATGACAGGTATATCAGCAAATCATCAGAAACAATACAAAGCTACCTCAAAAACACATTTTCTGAATTTCATACGTTGGGTATAGAAATTTCATTTTAACAGAAATTAGATGAGGCCACTGGTATATGAAAACGAGGTTTTAAACTTGATCCTGCCGTAACTTTTCCAGATTCTTTTTGCGATGTCATGTCTTGCTTATTTCTAGACTAGATTGAATTTCACTGACCTTTTGTACTTATCATGAAGATGAGTTTTAGGTTCTTTAATGTGAAATATTAATTTAAGATAATTCTGTAGTGCAGGGTATTGTGGTAATCCATAATGATTATGGATCGAGAAAATATGAACCACAAAGTATTATAATACAATTTAATATTAAGAATGAATAGCAATATACGCGTTTGAGAATAATTTATCCCATTTTCAGGGGCTCTACAGAGAATCAAAGAGGTGAACATATATAATTAATATATGAAATGATGTTAAATATGCACAGGAATAGATCAGTAACAAATGAACAGTGTTCAAATACGTTGCTTGCATGCGTGCACACTAATAATAACTTCCATCAAATTGTAAAAATCTATTCTGCCCTGTCCTGTCCTATGGCTCGACAGCCCGCTACGGACCTTGGCCGCACAGCGGTAACCCAGCCTCTCAGCCATGGGATAAGCGGTTCATGTGAAAAGAATCTATCACCTCATTATAATTACAAAGATACGGTCTGTTATATCATATTTAATTAGAAAATAAGTAAATATATTAAATAAACATTTAATAATTTATTAATTAATAAAAATAAATAAGTACTAACTCTCTGAACGAATACATTACGGACGAAATGGAAATGGGCGTAAAAACTAGTAAGAGCAAAAGTCGAGTTTCGAGATAATTGTCTGTGGCCCTGCTGCATTTCAGTTGCTTACAATACCAAAATCGGGAAGGAGAACACGTAACGTCTAGTCCTGTAAGTAAATAGTTACAAATGATTTGGTGGATTGGGATGTACTCGTCTTCTGAAGGAAAGTTTTTGCCCTTTCACGTTTCTCTTCCTCAGCTGTACCATATGGTCTCTTTTCCGCTACTTCGAAGCGTTGAATAAAATATCTGGGGTAGAATATCAGATTTAGAAAGGTTAGAGTAACGTAAGGTGTAGAATTTGCAATGACTAGAAGGCTTTCGGCTTTGTCACATCCACGTATTATACATATTATTAGGTAATATAATTTATATAAGTAATAATAACCAACTAAAATACATCAAATTAGCACATTTTCCCTTGAAAATCCATTAGAAAATGTGTGTATGTTGACATGTTACAAACTGATGCCACTGCAGCTTCACTGACCGGGAGGTCCTAGGTTCGAGTCCTGATGGCGGCAGGATTTTCGACACTAGCTTTTCAGCTAGGTCGAATTCAATCGCTGCCAGGAGGAGAATTCTAGCGACCGGCTGCTCTGATCGGTAGTTTTCCGTGGTTTCTCCGATCAACACCAGGCGAATGCCGGAGCAGTACCCTAACAAACGGGCCACGGACCGCGCGCGATCTTTCCTTCCTATTCCTTGTCCTATCCTCTCCCCCTTACACACACACACTTACACTAACATGCACTACACTACCACATATTCCGGGAGACCGGTCGGGAGCTTAGAGCTTGTCCCGACTGGGGCGGTGCCTCGCTGGTGGGAGAGTCCTGGTTAGGGGGAAACCCCACTAGCCGACGGTAGGTCGTCGCCGGATCTCGACATCCAGCGGGGGAAAATCACCGCCATCTCCCGAGAAAAACATGCACTACACAAACAGGACTAATGACCAAATTAGTTGACGCGCCCGGAAACACGAAAAAATCAATCAATCAATCAATCAATCATTGACATGTTACAACCGCAAAACGGCTCTCTCGAGAAACAGTTGGTCCGCCGCCCAAAAGAGCGGAGCTGCGCACTGTGGGAGGAGCGTGGGAGGCACGTGGGCGGCGCGTTTTTGCCGGAAGGAGCCGAGCGGCGCGGGAGGCCGCCGAACGCGGCGCCGGCAATCGGGTTTGTTCCCTGGATTAAGTCGATTAGTTCATTCAAGTTCGCAGCGAGCGCGCCGGCTTGGAAAGACGCAGCGGATGGGAGGGAGGGAGGGAAAAGGCGAGGGGGAAGGGCTGGGAAGGCGATGAGAGGGCGAGCGAGTTTGGCAGCGAGGGTGTTGAAATCTTGAGCCGCGCCTCCGCAAATGTCGAAATCTGGAGAGGTGCAGACACTCGAGAGAGAGAGAGAGAGAGAGAGAGAGAGGAGGGAGGGAGAGAAGAGAGAGAGACAGAGAGAGAGAGAAAGAGAAAAAGAGGAGAAAGAGAGAAAAAGAAAAGAGAGAGAGGGGGAACCCCGAAACCCAAGAACGGAGGAATAGAACGCTGCCAAAACATGAGCGAAATGATTCCGAAATTTACGAGAGGAGCGAGTTACCATGTTTACCGAGTGGCGCATGTTTTTTCTCGGGAGTTGGCGGTGAACTTCTCCCGCTGAATAGCGAGATCCGGCACCAACCTACCGTCGAATAATGGGGTTTCCCCTTAACCAGGACTCTCCCACCAGCGGGGCACCGTCCCAGCCGGGAAAAGCTCTAAGCTCCCGACCGGTCTCCCGGATTATGTGATAGTGTAGTGCTTGTTAGTGTAAGTGTGTGTGTGTGTGTGTATGGGGAGGGGACAGGACAAGGAAGAGAAAGAACAGATCGCGCGCCGTCCGTGGCCCGTTTGTTAGGGTACTGCTCCGGCATTCGCCTGGTGTTGATCGGAGAAACCAGGAAAACTACCGATCAGAGCAGCCGACCGCTAGAATTCTCCTCCAGACAGCGACCGTATTCGACCTAGCTGAAAAGCTAGTGTCAAAAATCCTTCCGCCGTGGGGAGTGGGAACCTAGGACCTCCAGGTTAGAGGCGCTGCAGTGACATCAGTTGATGCACTGAGCTTCCGCTCCCGGTCGGAGGAGGAAGAAAAAGCAAGCCACACGAGCGGCGCGGTAGGGTACGAATACTCCAAAGCGGAGGAGCAAAGCGGTGCCCGAGCGGAGGAGTTGGTTAGGACGCAGCGGTGCCTTCCGCTTGGGTGAGGCAAACGTTTTCTGCAAACTCTTTCTGTTACTGTGGCCATTCCAGTCCGCGTTCATCTCCTGCGCCATCTCCGAATTACTCCTCATTTCCTACTAATGAGCTTTAGGGTTATTGAAATCATAGTTGGAACCATCCTGAATATTTCCGTTATTCGATTCTTGTGGCTTTCGCGATCCAGGGGAGAGACGTAGTAAATAGGATCGCTATCTGCATTTATTACCCAATGAACGCAATCTACTTCGCAATGTCAGTAATCGACAAAAGGCATTATCAACTACTGCAAGAAAACAATGATTTAATTTAGATTCTAAAAACTAACCAGTCAAATGTCATTTTCTGCTATACATTCTAATTTCATCTCGCAGATATTTTTCTTTTGAATCTGTATTTCGTACATTTACTTATCTCATTGCTGCTTTGATGTTTTAGTGAATTGTAGGTTTCAATTATTACGCAATTTAAAAGACTTGTACTTAGCAAATGTATGTACTTTTGAAGACTTCTTACAACATGTTTTCTAATTTACGTTTGTTTACTTTCTTTTGTAGGATCTTTACTTCAGTAGTAACATTTGCCCCCACATATTTTTATATAATTAGATTTTAGTTTTGGGGTTTTATTGGATTTTCATATTTCTGATAAGTTGCAACATACAGCATTTAACATTGTGCAGTATTTTTTATAGTGGTTTAATTAGTGAACATTTTATTGTAATGCAAAGGTACTATTGACATGTTTACTTCATAAATAAGACCGACAACGAAATCAATGAATCATTCTATTCATTCCTATACAACTTGCAATGGTTGTAATGAAATTGTTCCTTCTCAAGAAAATATGAATGTAAACAGAATTTTTAATCAGATACGAATGGAAGATTTGAATGAAAACAAATCTTTGGTCTTGTATCATTCCGGTAAATGGAAATATTACTGTAAGGTTGGAATGAAATAGCGTGGAAGCCGGTTGAGAGAGCAAATTAGCTGCTTCACAGTACGATGTGTCCTCAAATTTCAAAGCGGTATTACGAAGCTCTTGTGTGAATATATCCTCGTTAATTTCAGCAGTGGGGCACCCAGAATTAGGTGTTACTGAGGGCTTCTACAACTAGCTTAAAGTAGGTCGTACGAAATACCACATGCAATACAAGTTGAATAATTGGATTGACGATATATGACATTAAATGAACTACTTTAACGACAAAGATGAATGAAGAAGAAAGAAGTTGTAATAACAACGACTGAAGTAATTCATCCATATTATTCCAAGTGAAAATGAAACGTAATTGGTTTAGATTTGGCGTGCGTTGATCGTACAAGGAAAATAAAGAAAATTTTCTCCATCACTCAATAACATACATCGATTCCATCTATATGAGCAAATTATGTCATTGTTAACTTAATTTGTATATGAATGGTACTGTTAATTTGATATACTGCAAATATCACGTATTAATCAATATATATATATATATATATATATATATATATATATATATATAAATTCAATGTATAAACACATTTTTACAAACAATATATACTATTTTTTAAAAAAAATAATTAAATATGCACTGATGCTTGGTTTAATCTCAGAATTAAAATGCATTAACTCTTCCCTCGTTTCCAAAGAGGAAGTGTTAATTTTTATCGTCTCCCTGGCAATGACGAATCCTTTCCACAAAAGCCTGCCAGCAGAAGGGCGCACCTGGACGAAAAATAACATTTCCCTGCAGAACGTACCTATTCAGGATTATGAGCGCCCATGCGCTGACGTGAGGTGGGATTCATGGACATGGCAATGTCACGATGTGCTAACGCGCAATTTTTCAGCTCGTTTCTCTAAGCTGGAAATATGACGGAATAAAAATTATGATAGCAGTGCATGATTTATACGTGCGTGCGTCCCGCGGGAGCTGATACGCAGCGTTGTCTCGTGGCGTGTGGCCAGACACCGCTGGGAAAGGGAAGTTAACAACCAATACTACTACGGACTACTTGGCGAGGTTTCGGCCTGAAATTGTATTCAGATTTTTATTTTTAGTCAAAAATGACGTATGGGGAAGGAAATCTTCATTACGATTATTATTCATTACAATTCCGGTACATTATAACTGGCCTTATATATGTATATCTGCGTGGATCAGTAACGTAATGATCATATGTTTATGTTGTTTAAAACAAATTGGAGATGATTCTTTCCCTTCTGGTTTTATATATATATATATATATATATATATATATATATATATATATAATAACCCCTCATGAACGTCAGATACAAGGTAATATCGATCAGAACAAAAAATGAAATTTAAATTCTGACAACTATCGTCCGGCCCAGCAAACAAAACCGAAGATAGTGATAGAGTGAAGCAACAGTATATCAGAGATGGAACACGAAAGAATTACTTCAAATAAACAACACGTAACCGAAACAACAATCTAGAAATCTAGAAATAAATTAAATGCAATTTTGCTGGACGCTGGGATAAAGGTCGACCATCAAAACGATGGACCTGGTAGTGCCTTGTCATTAGACTAGTGTCGTCAGATCTGGAAGAGCCGACAACACTAAAAACGACAATATAGTGAGTTTTATCCAATATTTCTTTGATAGTGGGAACTGAGTTAGTTCATAAAATTGCTTGTGAACTTACACGTAGTCCCACTGAAACGTCAGATTAATTATTAGACTTAAGTAGAAAAGAAAAAACGTTTCTCACAAATATGTCCGTCACAATGTATGCAGGCGATGAGGCCTGCAGCGTCCTTCAGAACTTATGCAATGCTAAAGAAATATGAAATAATACACCCAAATCTGTATTTCGTCTTCCACAACTTCTACATAATGTGAGCGAGGATTGAAACCCAGCAGCCGGAGTCGGCACACAAACACGCTGCCCGCTGCGCTAGACGTCGCCAGCGGCGAAATGATGGACCAGATGTTGTCGTGTCAGTGGAGCCCAGCGCCGCAGGAACCGGAAGAGCAAGCAACGCTGGAGGCGGTGACGGCACCCGCGAGGGCACGGCGCCGGCGACTGCAACAACGCTGCTGCCGGGCGGCGGGGGCCGGGCGGCGGGGCCGACATGACGGCAGCGGAATGTTCGACGGCGGCGGGGGCGGTGTCGGCGGGGGCGGGGACGGGGCTGGGGGGAGCTACCCGCAGCTGCGCGGCTCCGCCACTAAGCTCGGCGTAATCGCCCCGCCCCCACCCGTGTCCCTCGCCGCCCCCGGCGCCAGCTGCGCCCGCCGCTCGCGCCCCGCCCCGGGAAGCGCCCGGTGCCGGGCGGAGGGGGGGGGAGCGGACCACGTGACCCCCGCGTGGGAGGGGTGAGGTGGGTTACAACGGCGGTGAGCGAGCCGGGGAAGATGAGCTGACCCGTGGCCCGTACGAGTGGTCGAGTTGAAACGGGCGGTGCGAGGCGGGGAGAGCAGATGAGAAGGCGCGCGGCGGGGGAGGGGGTTAGTGAAGCACTGCGGGGTGAAGAACGGACACACGTGGAGTAAGGTGGTGTTGGGTGAAGAGGTGCCGGTGAGAAGGGTTGTGGCGAGGGGATAGATGAAGGAAGCAACGAAAGTATCTGCTGTTCTACCTGCGTTCGTGGTGAAAGTATCTGCAGTGAGGAAGCAGTGAGCGCGAGCAGTGAGGCGAGCGAGTGAGGGCGAGCGAGTGAGGGCGAGCGAGTGAGGGCGAGCGAGTGAGGCGAGCGAGTGAGCGAGCGAGTGAGGGCGAGCGAGTGAGGAACGGGGCTTATTGGAGGTGCCGCGGGGTTAATGAAGCGACGTGAGGCGACACGAGGTGGCGAGCAACGGGAAGGAGGGGGAGCCGGGGGGGGGACAGAATCCAAGCGTCGGGAGAGGGGTGCGCTGGGTGGTCAGGGTGGACGGGATCAGGAGGGTTGGTACGAGGGGGGGAGTCTCGTGGATTTTCGGCTGCCGAAGGGGCCTTCGGCACTCGTTTCCCATTACGATTAAGCCTGGATTAAGGCGGCCGCGCGCGCAGGGCGGGGTCGCGAAACGGGACAGCGGAGACCGGCCAGCGAGCGGGGGGCGTGGCCCGGTCGGAAACGGGCCCAAAGAGGATAGAAGCGATGAGAAGCGGAAGCGTCCTAAAGCAAAGAGATGTTTCTGACAGATAAAGATGGGCTTGTACGTCATGGTGAAAATGGTTGGCAAGGCATGTACGTCATGACAAGAATGGTTGTCGACGTTCCGGGAGTGACAATGGTACATTTGTCGCAAACGTGCATTAATAAAGGGGAAATGCAAAATATAATAGTTTTTGCATTTTTGCGCACTACAAAGCGTATTATCCACAAATGAGACGATTGTATTAATTTTGGTTACTAACGTACTGGTTTGTAGTTGGTGGATCTTCATTGTGAGAATTTTAAAAAAAAAGTAGGTGTTATTCCTTTTATTTACTTAATTACTTAATAAACTTATTATTTGTAACAATTATATATTTGTTTCATTGTTTATATTGAGCCTATCTGTAATAGACTGATGTTATGATATCTGATTCAATGGTATGGATTGATTGATTGATTTTTTCATGTTTTCGGAAACGTCAACTGCTTTGGTCCTTAGTCCCGTTAGTGTACTGCATGTTTTTTCTCGAGAGATGGCGGTGATTTTCTGCCGCTGGATCGCGAGATCCGGCGTCGACCTACCGTCGGCTTGTGGGGTTCCCCCTAACCAGGACTCTCCCACCAGCGGGGCACCGCCCCAGCCGAGACAAGCTGTAAGCTCCCGACCGGTCTCCTGCAATATGTGGTAGTGTAGTGCATGTCAGTGTGTGTGTGTGTGTGTGTGTGTGCAAAGGGAGGGGATAGGACATGGAAGGGGAAGGACAGATCGCGCGCGGTCCGTGGCCCGTTTGGTAGGGTAGTGCTCCGGCATTCGCCTGGTATTGATCGGAGAAACCACGGAAAACTACCGATCAGAGCAGCCGGCCGCTAGAATTCTCCTCTAGACAGCGACTGAATTCGACTTAGCTGAAAAGCTAGTGTCGAAAATCCTGCCGCCGTGGGCAATGGGAACCTAGGACCTCCCGGTCAGGGGCGCTGCAGAGACATCAGTTGATGTACTGAGCTACCGCTCCCGGTCAATGGCTTGGAGATGGTAGTAACGTACCATGTTGTCAGCCACTCAGCGGATGTTCTTTTTCAATTCTTATTAATTATTAGCTGATTCGTTCACAATAATTTAACAAGCAGTCTCTTCCGCCCCTCATGGCTCGCCCGTCTTCTCCGAACGGGGTGCCTGACCTTTCATGGGTGACCTTCCCACACATCCACCAGCTATTTCGGTCCCTTCCGCTCACCTCTTCGTCCGGCTCATTACGCTCCAATCGCTTCTTTGGTTCTTTTCGCTAGCCATTCGAACCACCGGCCCAAAGCCCCCCCGCATCTTCCACTCCAACTGCTTCCCTTCCCTCTCGCTTCCTCTGCTTTCTAGCTTTCTCGTCGCTTTTGATTTTGCTTTTCCGTCCTTTCTGCGCTTCCCGATCCTTGCTCTCCTTTGCTTCCCCCTCTTTCCACCCAACTGCGTTCCCTCCCCTCTCGCATCCTGTGTTCTAATTTCTCGCTGCTTTTATTCTTCCGCCCTTCCTGCTCTCCTTTGTTACCCCGCTCCTTTCATTCCCACCGCTTTCCCCTCTCCTTTCAATCCTTCTGCTCTTCTAGTTTTCTCCTTTTCTGCAGACTTTCATTCAGCTGTATAAGATTTAGATAATGAGACTAGGGCATTAAGATTAGAAGGGGCATTAAGACTAGGGTATCTCTTAAGAAGGGGCATTAAGACTAGGGCATCTCTTAAGAAGTTGGCAACAGAGCAAGGTACGATAGACAATGAAAGATAGATAAGTACGATAGACAATGCAGAAGTTGGATAAAAGATAAACACATGAAGTCATCGGAGAAGAGAGTATTTTAATATATCATGGGAATGTCCGTACAATACAAAGTATATGAAAAAACACGTACGAAAAATCGATAAGTTACTGTTTTTTCGTCTAAATGTAGAAACGCAGAGAGCGATGGATGTTTTTTCATTGTTGATGCGCTCAAATTCCCAGTAATCCTCTTATTCGTACTGCATGCTATTAGAAAGTGAAAAATAAAAGATGTACTTCATTAATACGATCAAGCCCACCGCTGTGAGATTACCGAATCGTATATTAATTTTTTGCGATATGAGAATGTGATTTAAAGAGGACCGATAATTATCTTGCGTTGCAAAAGGCAACATCCTCTCTTCCCTTTTTTAGGAAATCAATATGACATATTTCCACGGGATTGGCAGGACAAATATTGGACCGCATTCGTTAGCACTCTGCACTGCGTATAATCCTCTAGGTTTTTTTTATGGTTTGTACCTATTACTGAGAACATAGTTCTTTGTAATTCACCATTGAGCTCTATCGGTATTACTTCTAACTGCTCTGTCTGTCTGTCAGTCTGACTGTCTCTCTCTTTCTCTCTCTACCTCTCTCTCACTGCGTGTTAAATTTTAAAATCAACAAAAATATTATATTCATTAAATTATCAACGTATTAACTGAATTAATAAAATAATCCCTCTTAATTGTTTACAATGATTTTGTGAAATATTGATTTCAAATAAGATATACGTTATAGGAATCAAACAATACCCATAAATTAGTTATACGCTGAAAGAAATAAGTACTTCATTAAATGTCGAACCAACTTTTTAAATTTTTTCTTGATTAGAAATATCCCAAGAAATTACCTTCTGACTGTTTCATCGTGTCATCATCAATATTTTATTCATATTTGTTGTTGGTAAACATATTTTTGTGATATAAAATGTTTCGCAAATTCAATTAACAATATTGTAAAAATTAGAAAATGGTTTAAATAATTTGTTAATACCAACTTTCGCAGAAGCGCTCTCTACATTTTACGTTATGTACTTTGCTTTCACTTTATTCGAGATATTGTTGTAAGTTTCAGGCTTTTCAGCTAGACTAGATATGCCATAAAAATTTTGATTAACAACCAAAAAATTACTTTATAGAGAATATGGTGATTTGTTACAGTCTTCCACACCACAATCTCAAGATAGATACATCCATAAATTACGCGAAATTCGAATTCAACATTTGCTTTTGCCCACACAGCCATGCGCACACTACACACGTCATTTTTACTGACAACGGAAATGATGATGTATGTTATGACGATTCATCAGAGTCAGTTTCTGAAACAAGGCCAAAAAGGAAGTTAACGTCTTTATTCCAAACCCATTCTCGGTCAGTTGTAATTATTCCACTGGCGAATTATGGGAATTAGGTTCACGAGAAATAAATAATAATACGAGATGGATTATTATTATTATTATTATTATTATTATTATTATTATTATTTTTATTATTATTATAATTGGAACTGCGTTGATGCGATATAGAAGTCAACCACGCGCCAATGACATACTAGTGAAACATTCAAACATTACAAGGGATTCGAACCAGTAACCTTAAGCTCGGCGTTCTAGGACTCAGTCACAACCCCTAGGTTAGCTTTATTGGAGCGTTACAACGAGTCGTCATTTTTTGTGACGACGTTAATTATCTAAACTCCCGAAATGCTACGAAGAGAACACTGTTGTTTCAAGAAATCTGACCGCCAAACTCCGCCTTACAGAGGCACTCCACTTCGCGTGACCCGCCAATTGACATACGCTGGCCACGCGTGTTTCCTTTGTTCCGTATCTCCCGCGCTAAACGCGAGAATCGTTGGGCCAACTCAAAACACTCCTGCTAAACTGCTTCCCGGGCTGTTGGAAACGGGACGGTCGTGTCGCCAGGGCAACCTCAAACCCCGCAGTCGTAGAGCAGGCTAAGCCTCTGCTATCTGACGCCGCCATCGCCTTCGTCTCACCAGTTTTCTTCTCCGCGTCGCAGGCGGGGGCTATTGCCGCCATTTCGCTCTGTAGAGGTCCCTCGGCTTTCAACTGTTTCGCCGCGCAGCTGTTTCGTGTTGTGGGGCTGCGTGGGTTAACATCATCTTAAGTTGTTCGTTCTGTGCGGTGATGTCGGGTTTACCTGCTGATGAACCAGTCAGGTGGACAGTTTCACCCACTAGAGAAGTGAGAGTGAGATTAAAAATCGACTAATTATTCAATGACGATGATCAAACTTATTTTTCTTTTACTACAATATTGTTTTCATAAAAATAACATCTTCTAACTTCTAATCTTTTAAGTAGTATATTATATTATTATATATTATTATTATTATTATTATTAATAATAATAATAATAATAATAATAGTAGCAGTAATAAAAATAAAACAACCAAATGTGGGGTGTAAAAGCACAGGTCGTCCCGATAGTTTTCGGAGCTCTGGGATTTGTTTCGCAAAATTTGTGTAAGAACTTTTCTAAACTCCCAGGTCATTCATAAGTATGGGAAGTGCAAGCTTTGCTTTCTTTGGAACAGCTCACATTTTGCCTAAAGTGTTGTAGAGGCATCGACAGTCCCTAGATCCCCAGTCATCATCTTAGAAAGTTGGTTGCAACCTGGAGTAGATTTTACATTCAACCGACTTATAACATCTTTAGTAGTGAAGTAAAGTAATAATAATAATAATAATAATAATAATAATAATAATAATAATAATAATAATAATGTCTTTATTAATGGCGAGGCTCAGGCCATAGGGCTGCTCTTCCGCCTAACTACTGAGTCTACATTGATACAGGGTAGTAACATATAAGAGGGGAGGGAAATCTGTACATTTGGTGGGATACAGATGATTGTGTAAAGGGAAAATTCGTTAGGAAATTTTTGCGATGAAGTATCGTCATGGGAATCATTGGCGAGCAGTAGGGAAAAAGCAAGGTTGTGTATATTTTACAAAGCGTTAGGAGAAAATCCGGCATGGAAGGAAATTCAGGACAGAATGCATGAACCCGTCCTATCGTAAGCGATAGGATCAGTAGTCTGTGAAGGGCCGCTGCATTTAGTAGGCATGCCTTAAATGGAGTAATTTTGTTCTGTGTATTGAATTGTACGTATTTTTAGTATTCATTATTATATTATGGTATTAGATGTAAAGTAAGTGTAAAGAATTTCCACCTGGCTTAATTCCCAAAGCAAATTAAATAAATTATCTATCTATCTATTTCGAAGAAGTCTTTCGTTCAATCCCGACCAAAACGTCAACGCGCCAGGTGCCCAACTGATGGGTAAAGGGCGAACCCAGCAACACGGAGCTTTCCGTCGCCATCTTACTGCCTCCACCTTGAAACTAACGACGTGAGTCGTGACTGAGTCGACATACCGCCGAGACTCTGAGTCCATGTGGCCGTTTACAAGTTTCTACCTGAAACCATTCCCGCCTCCGCTCAAGTTGGCAGCCCTTTTTTCGTGCCATTCCCAGCGCTTATCTGCTGCTTGTTGAGTACTACAGATGGGAGTGGAGGCGATCGGGCGCGATCGGGCCTGTCTAGTAAAAGACAAGTAACATGCGAGTCAATGTAACGGACCATTGTGGACAGTCTGGTCCGAACACTTGCATTTGAGCAACCCTGAACCCTCCGTCACACACCAAGTCCTGGTTCGAGGAAACAGTGGAATTGACATCAAATGCGCCAGCAGTATAATTTTCAGTCTAGCAGCTGTCTGTCTATTCCAAGGAACCTGGGTGATATCCAAAATCCGATCCTGCGGTACACGAGCGTTGTAAAATTTTCCGAGCATTGTACAGGAGCGTTCACGAGCTTGCACAAAGCATTCTGTGTACAAGGTTCTTTTAGCTTAAATAGGATTATGGTCAATGTAATCTGTTAGTCAAAGTGAGTACTTTATGAACAAAATAATATTTTTGTTCCTTGTTTAAAATACGATTTTCGGTTAAAATGTGATTTTTAGTTTAATTTATTTTTAGGTTAAAATATTTTTTATGGAGTTTCATATCAGTTTTTTGTTTAAAATAAGATTCTCGATTATAATATTTTTTAGTATGAACTTTTTTAGTTTAAATACAATGTTTAGTTTAAATAAGATTTTTTGGTAAAATTAATTTTGCTGCGGGGAAAAGATCTGTTGGCTAAAATTAGTTTGATTCGATATTATATATGGTTAAGCAGATAATTTACGCTGTTTCAATTATTTTTTGTACAAATTAAGATACAGTTGTCTGAAAACAATGCAATGAAGTATTAGTGCACTTTTCAAACTACTGTATGTATTTTTCTCTTAACCCTCGCACCATATCTGAGGACATTTTAGACCCCATTATCATTAATTGTTAATATTTTCCTGAATATTTACAGGATAATTTCAGTCTTCTGGATACGCCTTCGTGCACTTGTTAAGCAGATACCAAACTATTTTCACATATTTTCCAAATATAATTATTTTTAAATTTTTTCGTTGCATATGGATGGTTTGACTTAAGGTATATCCTGTAATTTTTCTATTCCCCTTACAAATATCTTGTCATAAACTAAAACTAGAGGTGCTACGGTATGGCACAGACTTTCACGTAGTAAAGTTTTCTAATTTTCTTAGTGTGAACTGGTACTGTACAGTATTGTTCCTCCTTCTTGCCTACTTCCATCTATTGCGGCTCAAATTGAATTGGCCTTATTTTACGTGGCGAGACTCAAGCCATGAGGCCTGCTCTTCCGTCTGACCACGCAAATTTCGTTACACTCCTTTCACCAACCATGGGAGAAAGAAGGTATTACTTGGGCGACAGAACAGGCGATTTGAATTTAGCTCAGAGGCGTCATTTAGGCTGACGATCTTTTACATGCAGTAAATGTACTAACATGGGACAGCCGGCTTTATTTCCCCTCCGAAGGAAGGCGTACGAGGGATTTTTTCGCACTTAAAAATCCACAGCTTCGATCGGGTTTGAACCCGCAAACTTGGGTATAGCAGTGCGACACCTAACTGCTACACCATCGCCCCACGTAAATAATGTTTTTGGAAATTTTCGCAACTTTTCGGTTTCCAAATTGTAGAACCTAAATTATATTTTAAAAATATTAAGAAGACTATAACGTCGTCCTAAATAGCAATTTTCATTGACAAATTTTAAGTCCTTTTTAAGAAAACGCCGATTATGCATTACTGGAAATACGAAATTTAAAGCAGTTTTTTCACACGAATCTATTGAGTTTTCTGTAGTATCCAAACAAAGGCAAAACTTCATAAAATGGTTTTTTATTCAATATCCAGGTACAATAATGAGAATCCAGTGTACAACAGCCAAAGTTCCGAATAACCTATAGAGTGTGCCAATTGGGAAGCCGTTTCACCATAGTCCAGTAGAAGTCCCATACACAGCTGAGTCGTAGAATATCCACCAGAGAGTTCCGTTTCCGTAGCACAGGTCGTCGTTATCACTAATCACTACTCTACACTCTTCTACATCACTCGCCAGAATACCGTTGCCAACACTGTCGCTATCAGTCATCCCTGGCGTCGGGTCGGGGCCTTCTTATAGTCCGCTGGGCTAGCGCCCCGCCGACTAGCTGCGGAGTAGGGGCGGTGGCGAGTCCCTACCCGCTTGTTCAGACGTGACGGCCCCGCGCGGTCAGCCCCGGCCGGCCCGCAACGGTCGCCTTCCCCTCCGGCCGAGGGCGGTGACGCCCCGCTGACGTAGCTCGGCGGCGGGTCTTTCAACCGCGCGCGGGCGGTCACGACATTTTCAAAAAACTTGATTCAGAGTCATTTGAAGTTCTACCTCTAGCAAATGATAATATATATACAAATCGACGGAAATATGCATATTAATGGCGTGGGAGATATTTAAAAAAATTACATTTGTGTAATTTTTCAAAAAAACAAAAGGTTACAGAAAATGAACTTTACGTCATATTAAACAGTGCAATTAGACCATCCATTGGAAAAATTAAAAATTAAAAAAAAAAACGTCGGAGTCCTTTTTAAAGAAAATGACGTTTGAGAGTTTCTAAAAATGTGGAATATAGAGCTTTTTTTACAGAAAGCTGTTGAGTTTTCGAGAAACTTTATTTGACATTACTTAAAGCACATGTACTCATAAATCTAAAAAATGAAGAAATAGCCTCTAGCGTAAATAATTCCGACGTAAGAGACAAGTAAAAAATTACATTTTTGTAATTAAAAAAAGAATAGAACAATATGGTGTTTATGTCATCGGATAGGATGCATTTGACACTATCCCTACTACAAACTTTAAAAAAATGTTTAAAGTCGTTTTTGAGAAAATCTTGTTTTTGTTATTTTTATTGCAAATGTTTCATTCACTTTTGCACGAAAACTACCAACATTTTCAAAAAATCTACATGACTTTAATGAAAGGGATATTTATGCAAACCAATTTCATTTGTAGGAAAAATCTCTATCTTCAATTTTATAATTGTAGGAAGACATGGGAAAAAATTCAAACTTTTGCTTCTGCTGAAAAGATCGTACGTGTGGTTTAGCCGCTAGGTTTGTTCACATACGAGAGACAGAGAGACAAACAGACGGATGGACAAACAAATGTTTAAAAAAACACTTTTTCGGTATCAGGGGACCCCAAAACTTGTATTTCGTTGAAATCTCGAAACGATTTTCCGCCGCATTTCATAACGTTTTCTATACTACATATATTACTCCCGTGTATACGTATGTGTACGAGAAGGTAAGATGTCTGATGCAGTCATTATTTGATATATCTCGAATAAATTTCACAAACTATTATAAATGTTTCTGAAGCGTTATGTACACAATAGAGCTTACGTACGGGAGAGATTGTTCTTTGTACGAAATATTTAACATTAATACATTATATTTATTATGTTGTTGAAAATGATTTATAGAATGTATACTAATAAAAATAATTATTTACACTCAGTCTATTGACGTACACATTCGTATTTACCACTTTCAATAGTTAGTAAAACTTGGGGTACAAAGAAACCCCAGGGATTGATTGAGACCATTGATTTTAAATTGCGGATATGGTACTAGTGTAAATATTAATTTCAAAATTAAAGTGAATGCAGCACATATCGAAAATTTTCCTCGTCTTAATCTTAGGAAATGCTAAAATTGGACATCGCAATGAATACTAAACGTACTGGTGGTGACAAATCTTTCTAACGGAAACGTAGACTGAATACATTGCTTTCCCGCATTTGCCGCGTGAATATATTGTATGCATATTTGTTACATATTTTTGAAACAAAATATCACGAAATAACACAAGAAATACACACATATTTTAGACGTTTAATATGATATTATTAAAAGATCTAAAATCGAAGGATCAAGACCGTTGGGAAATAAATGTCTGGTTTTAATGTTGCAGGAAAGATTCGAAAAATATTTGAATTTCGCAATTTTTAGGTTTTAATGAAAATGAAAACTATACAAATTTATAAATGAACTGTATTTAACAAATAATTAAAGAAAAACCAGAAATGTTGCAAAATGATAGAACGTTTCGTATAATGCACAGCCAAAAACTAAAATTTCTTAATTATACTTGGAACAGCACGACGAAATTCTTACTTCTTATTCTACAGTATATGGGTCAAATGTAAAAACATGAGCATTTTTGAAAAGCGCCACTTAACTCCATGCTAGTGAATAATATGATTTAAATAAGTGTATTTAAAAGCAGCCAACATTGCATAAGAGTGCACCACAGATCTGTATATTATCTTAAACGTCATAACTTGCGGAACCCGCAGCTTTAACCGCGGGCGCTTAGCAGCTGTAACTTTCCTCAACATCCTAGATCAATGTAGCAAGATCCTACATCCTGGAGACTTGATAAGGCGCACAAAACGTTTGCTTGCAAGCTAAATCCGCATCAGTCTGCGGAAAACTGCTCTTCCGAGTGTTTCGGTTTGTGAAGGATTCAATGTCGATTAAACGCTGCCAAAGGTGAAACTTATTTCCGCAAACAACGAACCTGCTGATTGATTTGGGCCCCATGGAGCAGAGGTGTGTTATACCCGCATAAAGATATAATGGCCGGGGCCGGAGCGGTTTTCACGAGACGCCGTCTCACCCACTCTGCTCACAGCTGACAGCTCACCCGCACGGGCATCACTCAGATGCTCTGTTGAGGAGGTCGTCGATCGTCGGCGGAGGAACCGTCTTACCCCCCAGAGGAGAGTGATAATCATAAAGAAACACGACAGCGCCGTCTCACCCGCTCCGCTCACAGCTCAAAGTCACCCCTAAGAAATCATCCACGTTCAGGCAGATGCTATAGAGAGGGAGTTACGATCTTAAAGAACAACGACAGCATTGTCTCACTCACTTCCGATCATCGCTTCCTGAGCACGCACACGCGGACGGCGGGCAAGCCGAGCATAGGACTCAAATCACTCGACCGATGGCCTGCCCGAGCGATCAAGGGCGTAACATCTGCTTCGCAGAGACCTCTTTCAAATCCCAGAACTCAAGCCCTGAGGTCTCTTCAACTCGCGACGGACTCGAACCTACCAACGACTATGCGCTCTCCGTGCGTGCTGTTGCTAGCAGTGTGGCTTCACATCGCTCGCGCAAAATACGAACCTGAGCCTTTGGAGATATTCAAGTGCTGCGGCGCGTTCGAAATGCTCTCTAGCGACGGGTTGTCGTGCGTCAACGCTCCCTGGCCACGCAACAACACCATACTAAAGCGCGCACAGGGATGCGCCGAGACACCTTTTCCGTCAAGCCGGAGGCCAGCGACGCGGCATGGGTGGCCCGTTGGCTCCCGCCAGGCCTACCCTTCCACCTCGTAGGGGAAGTGGAATTCGGAGTCCTCAACGTCCTCCAGCGCCTAGCCCGAAGGCCTCCGATGTGGAGTGTGGAGGCGTCTAGAATATGGGACGAGCGGCAAGCCGAGGAGGAAGGCGGTGCGTACTGGACTCGTCGCGTCGTCTTCATCGACAGTTTCGGAGGCGCTTTCACACCAGAGCCCAAGCCCGGCTACCAGAGCGTGTTCTTCGGTCTGGGCGGCTACAGCATGGTGCGTGAGTTCTGTGTGGACGCGGCCCTTCCTCCGCTCGCGCCCTTCGCCATGCTCGCGCAGCCCAACTGCGACGTCGATTCCTGCCTCCTCAAGTGCTGCCCGAAGGTGGACGTGGTGGCCGCCCGGGACGACGGGAGCTGGGGCTGCTACGAAGACTCGCGAACGCTTTTGTTGCACCACAACTCTTCTCTCACTACGCTCCTCCACTCGCAGAATCACTATGTCGACAGGTAATCTCATCTCTTCTCCACGCTTGCTCGCTCCTCCCCCTCTGGACTGGCTCCTCTTCTCTTTTCTCTTCCTCCCTCTCTCCTCTTTCTACAGCTCCCCGACTGGGTCCTCCTATCATCTTTCGCCATGTTGCCGTGACGTCATGATGGGAGGGAGTATGCAACGGGAGAAAGATTTGCATCGGGTCGATTACTAAAAAGGGTTTGTTATGAGTCCTTGTTGCAAGTACACGGTCACATTCTAACAGAAGCTACGCACCCTGCACTCAGTCGGTCTTCGCCATAAGGATGTTGAGAGGGGGTAGGTAGCGACGGCGGCGGCGCGAAGGCGGCGGCCGCGAAGGCGGTGGCAAGGGTGGCGGCGAAGGCAGATAGATTGGCAGTGGGTCGCTTAGTTCTACACAACGTCGATTCCCGCCTCGGTCTACCAGAGGGCAACCGCTCCACAATAGCCCGCGAACGGGAACGGGAGGTAGGTGCACTTCACAATAAACGCCCACGCGAAGACCAATAGCGCTATGAACCAGTAACAGCTAAAACGAGAACTTTAAGAAACAGTTACCGAAACCAAACCACTTCTAGCTATGCAAGTGTGTTACTCTTTGTATTGCCATCTGTCTGATGTGTTTCCGTGAGCTGCTATGATTAAAAAATTCTTAAACGAAAGAATATTAAATATAAAAACATATATATAATACACATAAGTACAAAAAATGCCAAAATTACTACGAACTTATGGAAAATACAACTACGAGAAACTAAAATTTTGGCAATAAACCAACAGCTCCAATGTACTTTAACGAAACATTTTTTAAATAATTGTGGCACATTTTAATTGTAAGTATTAATATGAATAGAAAAACAATTATACTATAATTACTAAAAATAACAAAAAACACTTAACAATGACTAACAAAACCCGCTTAAAACCTAACCTTGCAAATCCACGATCTAACCTCAATATCGCCCTACACTCTCAATTCTGCTTCAGATCAGTGTCGCCTGTCGCGCGCAGTTCACGCGCTTGATCAGCTGGATAGCTTCGCCGCCATTTGCTGCACTTGCATTGGCCGAGAGTCTTCGCGTTCCCGGGCTGATGTCACTGCAGCGCCTCTGACCGGGAAGTCCTAGGTTCGAGTCCTGACGGCGGCAGAATTGTCGACATTACCTTTTCAGCTAGGTCGAAATCCTTCGCCGTCTGGAGGAGAATTCTAGCGGCCGGCTGCTCTGATCGATAGTTTTCCTTGGATTCTCCGATCAACACCAGGCGAATGCCAGAACAGTACCCTAACAAACGAGTCATGGACTTCTCGCAATCTTTCCTTCCTCTTCCTTGTACCGTCCTCACCGCTTTCGTATATACACTTACGCTCACATACTCACTACCATATATGTTGTGAGCTTCAAGCTTGTCCCGGCTGAGACGATACTCCGCTGGTGGAAGATACGTAGTAGGGTAAACCTCATGAACCGACAGGTAAGTTTTCGCCGGATCTAGTCGTCTTGTGGAAGAAGGTAACCACTATATCCCGCGATAAAACATGCACTTCACTTACGAGACTAATGACCTATGCAGTTGTCGCACCCGTAATCAATAGTGAATCTACATACGTTATTTGATTTTTTGTACTCTACTTAAGTAATGAGTAGCTTTTGCATTGAAATGCTTATTTATTTATTTAATACGTAATTATTACAGACAAATTAGATAACTTGGTGCTATGTGGCTAGGCCGAAGGCCATTAAGCCTGATTCATCGTATGAATCTATGCCCCTAGGGAACGTTTTTCGGCCGTTGCTGCCAAGATCTCTTGCCTTTTAATATCCGCAAGTCTATCGGAAATAGATGTTCTATCTCACGTGTTCCCGGAGAAATATCTCCTAGACTAATGCACGCTCTAGTAGTTAATTTTGTACGGCCAGTAGCGTTGGTCACTTCCCTGTAACTGTCCTCTAAAGCATCTATGTATAAGTGTGTCAGCCTGTTCACCTGCTAATTTAACTCAAAGTTTAATTGGTTGCACTTTAAAATACTCAAAAATTCCTACACAACTTACCTCTCTTAAGACTCCAGAATTTGCTGTGAATCTAGACTAACCGAGAATTAATTTAAAATAATCTGTGTTGAGGCTTTCTAGTCAATCTATCCTATCCACTCCCCAGATTTCTGCCCAATAATTCATAGATGGGAGAGCTATCGATTTGAGCATTGTATCGCACACCTTCAAAGGCAATTCCGGAACCCTGAGCACTGCGCAAACGATTTCTTTGAGCGCAATTCTTCCTTTGCTGGGCGCCGCCACTATGTGACTATTCCATCCCCCATTCCTGGACAATTTTGCACAAAGATATGTAAGGGTTTCATTGAAACGTTACATTACAACGGTGCATTGAAATGTTCTTCATTCGCAGGAAACCGCACTCGTGCATTGAAGGTGGCCCTGAGGCACCCCAGCCTCTTCGCCTGTCGGTACAGGAAGCGCGAGAGGCTGGCTTTATCCACGGCAGCCGCCTAGAATTCTTCTTTTCCACCTGGCACACATGCTTGGATTCCGAGCGCCTCCAAAACGGAACCCTGGTAGACACTTTCTTTTATTGCCCGGAATCGCGTATTACCAGGGGCGTCTATTGGTTGGTGCGACCTCTGTGCTTTGTCTCTTGTGCGTTGCTGGTGGTTGCTCTCACCTCAGTGGCGTGCAACAGTGGCATACGCCCCAAGGCTCACGGTTGGTGTTTGGTCTGTCACGCCTCGTGCCTTCTGGGTTTCAACCTGCTACAAGTGACTTACTACATGACCATCAGCGACGAAGTGGAAGTTTTCGGATTTGTACCTCCTCATCTGAAGAACAGATGCAGAGCATTCGGTAAGTTAACCAATTCGAGGACTTTTGGTTTATCGGTAAAGTCGTAGGCAGAATTTCTTATTTACGTAACTCTAGAAACAGTAAAAAACGTTTACGTCTTGTAAAAGGACTTAGGAGTTCTAATTCAGAATATTATTACTATAAAACTGGCAATCAAAGTGCATATTTCAGAAATGAACAATATTAACGAATGATTGTGTATTAATAAATAAATATTATTTCTCTTTTGAATTCTCTGTCACTAATTATGAAAAACAGTTATACAGCAGAAAATAATTTACTTGGTATTTCAAATGTGTCGATTATTTTATGTCCCTTGATCATGAGTTGTGAATCATCGAACGCTTAAGGCAAAGTGATTAATTTTACCTGTAAGAGCACATCCTCTTTACTCATGAGACCTCATCAGGGAATAAATAATTCCTTTACCATTTTGGCCGCAGAAGCGAGAATCTCGTAGAAAATGTTTCTTGCAATTTTCCAATGTCTTCGCAGTCTCTCTATCATCGTAACATTGCATTTCCTTTTCTCAAAGCACCACTTGAAGGGAATTTGGAAGGTTATTTGACTATTTGTAAAGGTAGGTGGCATTTTCTGCACTTCGATTAAGCGACATTGTCAACAGTGCGCCCCCCTCCGATTGTGAAAAATAATTGAACAGTACTGACACTCATATAAGTGCGACTCAGTGCGTCTCTTTCTCGTACCAGTGTTAAATAAATAAATAAATGTCTTTATTGGTGGCGTTGCTGATGTAATTCTTGTTAATAACTTCAAATTATACAAAAAAAAGCCCCAGAAAATTACTGAAGCTCCATGGTTTATAAACAATTACATAGAAAATTAAAAAAGAATCAATTCAGGACTATATTATTAAAATTTCAAAAAACCTTTAAGATATACTACCAGAATCCCTGGTTACAGTAACTTACAATTTAGGTAAGAATTATAGTCAATCACAGAGAATCCACTCACGCTATCCTAAGGACATTTCCAAGCCTCCTCCAATATCAGAAAATATAATCTTTGCCTTTCTCTCTCACTCACACACACACACACACACACACAACTTGCCAAGCTCTTTTTTATTTTTATTATACTGACATTTAGACCTGAGGATGGTTCCTATCCTATAGTTAATGAAATCCTGTATAACACCCTTGAAAGGCAGAAATGCCGAACAATAAGTAATAAAAATTTTAAAGAAAGTATTGACACTCACATGATGCGTCTCTTTCTCGTATCAGCGTTGCCGATGTACTTCCTGTTAATGGCCGCCAATTGTTGGCTCACGGCGCTGTGTTTCAACATGGCTTTAGGCTTCAGGTAAGATGGCACAACGATCATTGTTTCACACCAGTTGAGCCTTGTATTAGACTAAAATGCCTTTTAAACGGTACAATTTTTAGTTTGGACCCACAAATGTTCTGACTTCACATAAAGTCCTAAAACATTTTCAAAATTTTCTAGAAAAGTCTGAAAATGTTTTCTTTAACATTTTTTATTGATTAGGCTGCACTTATACAGATGTTACAGTTAAGCTTTCTATTAACTCTCCTGAATTTTTAATAACTAAAAAAGTTAAAATTTTTCTTTAACTTTCTACTACATTATTCAAGTCAGATTTTTTTAAAAAGAGAACATGCACTTTAGAAATAGGTTTTTAATTACATATACATTCATAAAACATATTAGTATTTTTTTCATTTTTTACAGAAATCGGGGAAATTGACAATACATTCGAAAACAAGATTTTTTCGAAATTGCTTCAAATTTGTTATTGACACAATTTCTACTCACAGAAAACAGTCACTAACGCATGTCATAAGACCGTTTTGAAATTTTAAAAAATTACATACACCGTGTAATTGTTTCGAATTATTCAATCGGCCTTTAAAATTTAAAGTGTGTGCGTATGTGTATGTATGTATATATATATATATATATATATATATATATATATATATATATATATATATATATATTTTGCCACCGAACACACGTCGTGGAATTCCCTCCGACACGCCGTGCATAATACAACTCAGTTGCGAGAAGGAGTCGTTAGCCCTAAGGGTATGTAAGACCGCGTGGGCTTTACCGGCGTCGTTCCACAGTACACAGCCGTCATGACGTCAGATCTCTCGAGTTGTTTCAAATCGTTTGCCTGGATGAGGCTAATATCTTAAAATGAGTATGGGCGGGGAATCGGGCCAGCTTACACTCAAAGAAAAACACTTGTGGCTCTGGTATAAAAGGCGGTATATTCTAAAATCAAGAAACAAAAAAAAAACACAACGCACAAGTTCAACAAAAACAACAACCCTTCACAAATAATCACAAATAATCACAACCTTTGTGCTCGGAAATGCATATTCGAAGCAGTTATCGCTACCTCTTATAAAAACAAATCATCTTATTTCGTCATTATTTAAATAATTTGTAATTCATGCACCAGTTGGTGTAGGAATACCTTCGTCTTAAGGACACAAAGAACACAAAGTTTTAAATTCCCTGCGCTAAATTGCTTTCGTTTCTTAAAAGTGGTTATTAATTCACAATACACTTCAACCACCAATGCTTAGAAAACTCAGTACAGACCAGAGTTAATTTTATTAGTTACAACACCACTTTGAACACTTAATTAACTGGGTACTTGTTTAAAGAAAATTAATCACTCATGTTCTTTACATAGCTTTTTTTCAAGAGTTCCCACGCCAGCATTCACAAATGGGGCTTGAAATGCGTAATATTTGAAAAGCTTTTAAAAGAATAGTGTGGTTTAACATTGTTCGATTCCGTCTTTTTCGTTTCTGCGACGGTTCTGCTGCACGGGCACTCACGCTTCTCTAATGGGGGTTTACGTGAAATGGCCTCGAGTGCTGCGAACGGGGCCTCGGCGCTGGGGACGTGGCGATCGCGTCCTGTACGACCCCGGGACTTTCGCTGCTCTGGCCGCGGCGGCGCGCGCTAGCGATGCTTTCGCGAAATTTTAATTTCACATTTTGATCTAGACTTGATGAGCGCAAAGGTAGATAAAGCTCAGGAAACTTCTAAAGATTATTTCTTTGAAAAAAATTCAATTAATATCATTGACATAAATGATTTTAGTGTTGACATGAAGTTTATTGGCCACATATGTAACAAAAAAGTCAATAGTACTTACAATGTGGGTAGTAGAAGTCATGAACAGTGTTTCATGTCGTTTAATGATACTATATTTGCACACGATAACTGAAATATTAAAGGCAGAGAATCTATTCTTTATAATTTTATATTATCTTTATAAATTTTACGACATTTTGATATTTTGAAGCAGCACTAGTTTATTTTCCAGAATTTGAAAGGAAATTGGACGGTCTAAATCAGGTTGAGGGGATAGGAATCGAGGGTTGGAATAGGGGCTAGGAACAGTTCCTGGCACACGGCGAGGTCATTTCAAGTAAACCCCCATCAGAAAAGCGTGAGAACCCGTGCGGCAGAACGGTCGCAGAAACGAAAAAGATGTAATCGAACAATGTTAAACCACACTATTCTTTTAAAAGCTTTTCAAATATTACGCATTTCAATACCAATGCAATGGAATAGCGTAGTAAAATAGATGTTTTAATAACAGCGAAACAATAAAATTCCCCAGATCAATGTGAAGAGAAGTATGTACTTGGCAGGAAGCTGCAGGTGCGACCAGGCGGTGGCAAAGACCGGAAAAGGTTCCTGGTCTTTTCGGCTTTCGCATGGGGCCTGCCAGCCTTCATGACCGGTATGTGCGCCTACGCGTACGAGAAAAACGATGAAAACCGCAGATGGTTCAATCCATCTCTAACGGAAACACGAACGTGTTTCCATGAACTGGTCTATGGACTCGATGTGGCAGGTATTTACTCTCATTATGATATTGTGAAAATGTTAACACCAGACTTCGGATATTAAGTTTCCAAAACGTCTCATATTAGGCTAGTCAAAGGCCGAAAATATGCTGTTTAATTTTTCAAAGTGTAGTATAATCAAATAAAAAATTTATTAATTTTTAAAAAAAACATGTATTTTTCCACAAATTTCCTTACAAACTAATACCCAAATATGTTGTAAATAATGAAACAATAAAATGTAAATTTTAAGTCAAGAAGTAAGTCGAAATTCGGAAAGTATCAGTGAAATTGGCAAGTTAGTATTTTAATGTTACAATAATTGGAGAGACGAACTCAGATTTCATCCGATAGAATTTTTTATGTTATTCTCATGCTAATTGTTAAATGTATTTAGCGGTTAACTCTCCAATGTGGTAAATTATTACACATCTCTTCGCAATTTCACTAAGAATGAATTGGTAGATAAAAGTTCTGTGCTAAAAACGATGAGAACTAGAGGAATTAGTGATGGTATACTATATTATTTAGGAAGTGTTTTTGACCGTTTTACTTCATAAATGCATTTATATTTAATTGATTATGCTTCATATAATTTGGTTCATATTGATTACTTAACCTTTAGTTTTACAACACTTCGCCAGATGACATTAAACGATTAAATTCAATAGAAAAGTTTAAATCCCAAGTGAAATCGTTTCTGCTGCATAACTGTTTCTATACAATTAGAGACTATACTGAGCATCACAAGAAAAGTAACATTAATTTTAACAATGATACATAATGCAGTATTTACCATTTGAACTCTATAAATGAGTATAAACAACCTGTAACAACTATTGTACTACAGCTTCCGGGTCAATGACCCCCATCTCGATCAAGTTTTTCGTCCAGTTTTTTCTCCCTTTCAAAATTCAAAATTTATTGCTTATTTGTTTTTGAAAATAGATTTTACTACATGGGAGTTTTTGTTTTTTTTCTCCCTTTCAAAAATTCAAAATTTAAGTAGTATATGACTTAGTGTAGGGATCACAGAATTTTGAAAATGTGAACACAATTCACTTTTTCCCATAGCAAGTCATACGCAGTTTTTAACTGTTTTTTTGACGTAAAATAAATAAATAAATAAATAAATAAATAAAAAACCTTTATTCGTGCATAACATAGATAGTGTCATGGTTTCTATATACTATCATAAATGTATATCCCCACAACCCCTTATAAAATACCCCTTCCTGAAATTAAACAAATAAATAAACCCGTATGTAATTATTTACTCATGGGTTGCGAAGCCCCATTCAAAACAATTTTTTTAAAGTCATGGATACGCGAATCGATCCTGTACAGGAAATCGAAAATAATAATATTACTGTTGGAAGAATGAATTTAACCTCGAAATAAAACTTTTCCAAAATGTTGGAATTTTAATTCAATTTGACAAATAACAACTGACAACAAGTACATATAAAAACCTGTTTCGCAAAATCCTAACAATTAAATTTACAATTAATTTTCTTTGCATTCACCAATCGAAATTCTCATCATGAAGCAAATGCGCTTTGTCACTCTATTGAAACAACAATTAATTGAACCCTGAATAATTTCTGCATGGCCATTTTCTCTCAATACTTTAAAATAAAATGACATTCTTGGCCTTGTTATAATCTGTAAATAATAGAATAATAAATTTTTGTTTGAATTTCCTTTGCAACCTCGCGATCTCCACCATCCATATCACTAATCCACACTATTCGTAAACCAGAACATCCTCCATTTTCCGCTGCATTCCAACGTTCGAATTCCGACACACTTCCATCATCCGCGACTTAACCACCGATCCGTCTCGTAACTCGGTTCGGCTCCGTCTGAATAAGTTGTATCTTCTAACCGCGTTAATTTAAAAAAAACAAGGGACGACTTGTTCATTACAATGTTCTTTCGTTTTTCTACAATTATTTACGTTAATCTCACTCAATAAACCTCGCGGTATTGTCAAAATTTCCACAAAATGTTCCCAATCAATGACATTGTCAATGGTTCATTGTAAAAATACTAGTTTCCTTTTATTCAAAAAGTAAATACAGTTTCTGTTCGTCACTTTTTTATAACATAAGACGATCTTCTCTCAATGTATGATACTTTTAATCATTACGACATCTATTTCCTATTGAACGGTACAACTTGGTAACATGTTTTTATCGTAACAATTGCCATATTTTCTTTGTCATAGAAATATAGGGAAACCCATAGTCTATTTTAATCTTCGCTTCCGATAATGTGAATAATTATGATTTATTAATGTTCACTAAAGTGCCTTCATTTCTTTGTCCATGCTTTTGCATAGCAAATTAAGTGTCCTTTTTCTAATAAAAAAATGAACGTTGGACGCGTCTTAATAGACCGTCACAATGGACTCGCGATTTATGATCATATTTTTACGTCAACTGATAGAATGCTCTTCACCTATTATAGGAATAAATAAAAATAACATAATCTTGTTCTCGATTTGAAAAGAAAAAAAAAAGATTAAAACTCTTCATATCCTAGCAATTTTGTTAAATAGTTTAAGGATGTGCAAATGCCTATGTACAAATGTATTGCTTGGTTAATTGATTGATTTTTTCCTGTTTCCGGGCGCATCAATTGCGTTGGCCATTAGTCCCGTAAGTATAGTGCATGTTTTTTCTCGGGAGATGGAAGTGATCTTCCCCCGCTGGATGGCGAGATCCGGCGCCGACCTACCGTTAGCTAGTGGGGTTACACCCTAACCAGGACTCTCCCACCATCGTGGCACCGGCCCAGCCGGGACAAGCTCTAAGCTCCCGAACGGTCTCCCGGAATATGTGGTTGTGTGGTGCATGCTAGTGTAAGTGTGTGTGTAAAGGGAGAGGATAGGAGAAGGAAGAGGAAGAAAAGATCGCACGCGGTCCGTGGCCCGTTTGGTAGGGTACTGCTCCGGCATTCGCCTGGTGTTGATGGGAGAAACCTCGGAAAACTACCGATCAGAGCAGCCGGCCGCTAGAATTCTCCTCCAGACAGCGACTGAATTCGACCTAGCTGAAATGCTAGTGTCGAAAATCCTACCGCCGTCAGGACTCGAACCTAGGACCTCACGATCAGAGGCGCTGCAGTGACATCAGTTGATGCACTGAGCTACCGCTTCCGGTTGTACAAATGTAATAATAATCTCTTTTTTCAAACCATTTACAGAATTGGACTTGCGGTTGTCTTCTTATCCGTCTGGCACGGCACTCTTCTACTATGGTCCTGTGTGTGTCTTCATCATTGTAAACGCGATCTGCATTGGGTTCACCCTGAAGAAGATTCAATTCCTCCGAAGAGGTAATTCCATCCTGCACAGAGAGGAAGACAAAGTCTCTCGAGGACTCCAGCAAGTGGAGGGAGAGAACCCGAGAGTGGACAGCACGCGAACCTGGAAGGCTGGTGGCTCCACAGTTCTAGACGCAAAGACGTACGTCATTGTTTCAACATATTCTAGGCAGTAATACATATAGTATTATAACTATTTATTCAATTACTCCTCTAAACTATATAATGTATGTAGAACGCTACAATTATGCATTTATTATATTACAGATGTGTCAGAAGAAATGTTATACATTTTTGGGGCATATAGATGGGCGAAAAGATTACATCTTGTCGATGAGCTTGTAGTGAGACATTTCATATGATATGTAGCACCTGCTGAATTCAGGTATCTCCACATGCACAGATCATGTTCTAACTCTAAGATATTTCATGTACCTGTCGAACATTTTGCATGTTAGTTGGCTTACAAATCAAGGGCAAAGGTCACATGTATTAAGCATTTGACTCTGTTAAGTGCAATTTCCCATTTTAGATTCGATGGCACAAAGTTTCACTTTCGACCCCTGGAAAAGGTTTGATATTTCTCGCAAATTTTAATATTAAACGGAATTTATTAAACTATTCGTATACACAATTTATGCTGCAAGTATGCCCAAATGCTAGGCTTGTCAACTGAAATGGTTTCTATTTTCCTGTTATTTGCTAAAATTTTAAATTAAATATTTTCCTACGCCTTGCAACTAATTTGCCGTTTCAATAAATTTATTTGAAGGTGTGAATCCGCGAAGACCCTCCCATAGGAGAGACGGGATGCTTATCATCGATTTTGGGAACTGGATCCGTAAGCTTGTTCTTCTTTTGATCACCTTTAAATGAAAAATCAGATTTTCAAATTAATCGTTACCGCCGTAAGTGCCAATGCAACTTTGTTTATTAAACATCAGAATCCTTACCTATCTTTTTGTCGTTTCTTCAGGAAAATAATACTTATTCACATTCACACCTAACATTGCACACAGATCTCATTCACATAAGCGATAATTCATTTTCCCCTTATTTTTTTGGCCATTTGTGTCTAAAATTGTAACATTTCCCCATTGCAAACATTCTTCGCCTTCTCATAGCGTCATGTTGATATAGAAATTTTAAAAGTGGTCACTTCCCTGGTCGATGATAGGCGTTAGCTTCATTAAACAAATCAGCTCTCACGACGCCGACTTCAAGGATTACCAGTTCCATGTAAACCCCATTTTCGTTCGTACTGATACTTCACTTTTTTAATATCACATTACATTTGAAAACCAAAATGACTTCTTTCACTTATCCGCCATGTATCAAACCTAGTAACACACTACCTTCACGTTTTCTCTGTCCCGCTAATGTTTCCTAAACAATTGCCGTTTCTCTCGTTCGTCTTTTTTCTGCTTTCTATAGATATAATTGCGTTTTTTTCTTAAATTTTGCTCACACTTAACCACGTTCCCTTTCGTAATTAAATTACATATTGGTTATTTTGTTTAGATTTTAATATAAATATAGTAATATATATATATATATATATATATATATATATATATATATATATATATATTTTATTTGACATCTTTTACTTCCTTCATTATTCCGGTGGGCAGTGTTCAATTGTTTTACGAAAAAATATGATTCTTTTGGATTTCATTAAAAAAACAACTAATTTGCGCCTAAATATTTATCATTCGGTCTGTTTGCTGTTTTCACAGTTCCTCAGTTCCAGCCTAATAAGTAAATGAACACCGTTCTCCCTAATTCAGTCATTTGTTTTTGGTAAATAAGTCGCCTTCGGGTCTATTAAAATATATTAAAATTCATTGCTTTTGACGAGACGGTCTGGGTCGTCACATCATCTACATGCTCGAAAAGATTTAACGTTTATTCTGAGACACTTAACAAACTATAATATTGAGTACTATCATAATGTCATCTAACATAAATTATTCGTTGCAGGATCAAGCTGTACGTGAAAATGTTGCTGATGACGGGTGTCGTCGACGTTGTGGCTGAAATGATTGGTTGGGGTACAATTCCTTTCCGGAGCAGTTCGTCGGTGTTTGGAAGCAATGATGTTTTCTTTTTGCGTAGCCACGTGGTGGCGTACCGTGCCACAGGGTACGCAACGGACTGCTTCCGCGCGGCGTGTGTGGTGTGCCTGGCCGCTCCAGACGCTGGCTACTTGGCCGCCCTGAGGAGTGGCTGCGAGGAGGGGGCGGTGGCCGCGGGCGGAGAGGGGTGGCTGGGGGTGGAGGAAGAGGGTGAAAAGGAGGGTGCACAGGCACACATACTACACGCGCAACTTTTCTTGAACGATAACCTTGCTTCCCCCTCCCTCGAGCACCAAACAGTTGAAGGCATCATCTCGCAGCGAGCACTAATGACAACATTCCAAGCATTAAAACTTGGTTGGCGCGAAACAGAAATTAGTCAGAGTTAGTTGCTTTCATAGTCGAGAACTTATGTTCAGCTTTACCATTACCAAAAGAAATCTCTGAGGCAGGTCCAGAACCATCAAGGGAGGCACCTAAAACTTCTATCTACTGTCTCTACTGTTGCCTACCCAGAGCGATTACCTGGCCGCACACGTAGCAGGTTTGACTTTGATTTTTCAGAGGTTGTCATTACTGTAAATACTCTAGTGGCCGACTTTGTAACGAACACCCCATACTGCCCGCATTTCTTCAATCCATCGTTCAAGAAAATTGCTCGAATATTACACACACACACATAATGCCTGACTTTGACTTACGTGCGCCTAGGCTGTCAAATGTTTTAGCGCCATTTTAATTTGCTTTACGTAAACTTTTAAGTTTTTATAATATTTTTAATAAAACAATTGTTCTACGATATTTGTAACCGACGCAAATATTGTGTACGTATAAATAATTGATCATACGTATACGTATAAATAATTCTTACCTCGATATTGGTTTAATAAATATACGATATTCTTGTATTAATTTTATCTGTATGTATCAAAGGATATATTTTTTTAATTAACACTTTCTTTTGTTACAAATACGGAAAGAAATGTTCTATAAAAAACATTCAAAAGTTCACCTTATTAAATTTTGAATTCGCTGAAATTCGTTCGGCCTCAAAAATTGCGTGCCCCAGGCTTCAGACTAGTCAGCCTGTTCGGTTATGTAGCATTGCATACACATAAATAAGTTGTCAGGTCCAAAGACTTAACACATGGTTTTCAATATGTAATGATGCGCTGAATCCGAATCTGAAGTCGGAATTGCACTACTCTCCAGCTTTTTAATCGTGTAAAACACCGTGAATTTGTAAATTTTAAAATTCAAGGTGTTTTTTTTGAGGATATTTAAAAACACTGGACGGAGGTGACGCAAATTTGGGTTCAGATTGTAATTCAGCACGTCGACATACATAGAGAAACATGTATCAAATCTTTGGTTCTACAACTTTTGGCTTCTGTAGAGTATAATGCTACAAGACACCAAAATATAGTACTCATTTATAATTTTTCAGATTAAAAAAAAACCTGTAAGGTGGTGGCGCAATTCTGGGTTCAGATTGCAATGCAGCCCGTTGTCATACATAGAGAAACATTTGTCAAGTTGTTTTTGGGTGCCTGTATGATTGCTCCCTTATATTTCAATATATATATATATATATAGCAACACTTGAGGGCGTCGGCCGATGATCTATTGGTTATAGGAAGCAAGCAGTTGATGTGTTTCTCTACCTAAGGCATTTTCATATTATATACCCGACAAGAACATATTTCCTTTAGTTTCTCGTTACTATGAGGCATCAGAAAATGTTGATAATATGCACAGTAAAGAAAATAAACTCTTTCCATTACAAAGGAGACCACAATAGCCACTTGGATACGAGGCGCGGAACCAAGTCAGGCATACAAAGTGGCCAGGGAACCTCGAATAAGCCTTCAACACCCTCTTATAAAACAAGGTTACGGACGCTTATTTAATAGTTTCTCGTTGCTTAAACTCTCATCAGAAAATTCAAGGCTGAAAAGGATGATCTCAAAATCGCAAATCACAGATTGGGTCTCTAGTCCATTGTTTATGAGAATACAAAAATTGCAATTTACGTACTTGTGACAGCATTTTGTGTACTGGAACGTTTAACCGATAGCAAGAATAAGCGTGGTCGGTCTGGTATATTTGTGGAAGCAATTGTTACCATAATAAAATCACAATAAAAGTCTCTTACCAACTGTGAGATGCGAATCGCATGACGTTTCTGTATGATTAGGAGCAGAAATTGGATGACATTGGCAGTCAATCGTAATAGGTTAATGGAATTTGCATTACAACTGACTGGAATATAGTGTGTGGGGTATACTGGACATCTTTTGGATCCGGCCAGCTTTTAATCTCGGGGCCCTTTGGCTGATCCGCTTTCCATGGTAATCTGCGCTTCTCATTTCCAGTTGTCCTGACTTCATTTAATTCCCTCGGTGCAGAAACTCTCATGTTCACTTTTGCGGATTCTGAAACATGTAGATCACACGTTGTAATATATTTAATGTATATAGACGCATCGAGTAGTATTAAAATCTCTAATGTCCGTCGTGAACTGTGGGTTTAACATCTGCCTAAAATTTTCGTTTGCTGCAGAATCGGGTGTAAAGTAATTAAGTTTTATCCTTCTTCTGCAAAATCGTGGAGTACGGACTTGCCGGGTTTTTGCCCGCAAGCGATTCACGTATTTCTCCATGCTCCTTGCCGACAGATGGAAAGGAGCCTCCTCCTCCTAGAGTGACGGAGGCCGCCCCATGCCGAACCGCACACTCACCAAACATCACTATTTTTTAGCGACTTGAAACTTTTTAATGATATCTAGGGTTAAAAATAGGTGACACGTATTTTTTTTAATACCACCCCTTCAGCAATATTAGAATTATTTTTCCGAAAGATCATGCGCTAATGTTCATTTTTTTAAACTATTTCATCAGAAAAAAATAGAAGTACACATTTTATTGTATTTAATTTCTCAGAATAATCTCAGTGTCACTTGGTATCTATAGTACAGTGGTATTTTTTTGAAATTTTTATAATGTCGAGTTTTAGGAGAAAAAATAAAAGGTAATAAAAATGATTTTTTTAACAAATCAATGAATTCAATATATACATCAAATTAAAGAGCATCTTTTGTTATTTAATTTCATAAATATTAAATTTCTGTCCTATTACAACATGAATAAAAATAATTAAATCTAGGGATGGGAGCATTTTTCAAAAATTTTGAAAATTAAGATAATCTCGAAAAATAATGTTAGGGAAAAAATGAAAAACACGTGTTTAATATTTTTGTTTACACTCGTCATAGAAAATAAGTTTTGAAATCTGGGACATCAAGGTCAAATTTTCTTGAAATTTGTGTGATATGGCGTGGAATGATCCTTCTCCGCCTCTTTTGAGTGTTTAGCGGGAGTTGCTTAGGTACCCGTGGGGCCATTTGCTACGCTAATCAATTACTGTTGTTGGTATCCGTCTGGAAGACAAGAAGAGTATTAGTAGGAGAAACATTGTGATTGAGTCTGATTCACCATGCTACAAACAACATACAGGATCAGAAATGACTCTGCGTAGTTGCAACGTGTACTTGCGTCCTGCCCAAGATCCTACGCCCGCTCCTTCAGGTAGGACCGGAGCTCGAAAGGCACCGCTTGACGGATGAGAAAGCCTCTCATGCCACAACACATGGGTACACAACCACGTCCAAGCGGGAGTCGAACCAGAGGTCCCTTGGAACGAGATCGCCAATGCTCGTTTCCCTTAGTGCTCTCAGACATCTACTTAGGCAGGGAGGCGAGATGGTGCTGCAAACAATTCAGGAAACCGATCCAATACAGATCAGGGAGAAAGAGAAATTTTTGACAACCTTCCGTTCAGTCTGATTTGCAGCTGGTGACTTCCTGTATCTGAAGAACTTGCTGATAGTGCACCGTTCTGATGTTGATGACGATGTACATGCTGTTGGCGGGAGTCTTCGTGGTTCTGTCTTTGGTAGGCAAGTGTATCCAAAACTTTAGTGTCACTAAAACAATTGCTTCAACAATTGGGGTGTATATGTCGAACAGAAATCTGTTACTGCCTCTATTTGCCGCAATTATCGTGTCATAAATTTTCCCTTCAATATTAAGAACAATCAAAGATAGATTATTTTATATTAAATCATACGTCTTAAATTACTTCATATCATCATACTTGAATTTTTTGAGAATTTATGCATTCTCTTTCTCATTTAACTTTACTATAATATAAAATTCTTGAATCTTGGAACCTACGGCGACCATACAATGTTCCACACTTGTAGACGGATTTATTGGAGTGTAGGGTTCAAATCTACACACCCTTTTTCAAAACTTCATTTAAAGGTTATTTGTACAACAATAATACAATTAAAAAAGAAATATATCAATTTAGAGATGTTTTGTCACAATATCTAGTAAGACGTTCGAAAAATATTTTTCAACCATATTATATTTTATTTGTATTATATTTTTTCTGCTGTATTTTTGTGATGTTAAAAATAAAAACGGCAATAATAAAAGAATTCTTTATTCACTGTTCTCGTTGTGTGATTGCAATTTCATTTGTGTTTTTCTTAATTTTATTAGGTTATAATGTTTTTGTAAGAATAAATTCAAATTTTTGCACTGAGAAAATGCCGAGTCTGTTACAATATTTTTTTTAAAATTAATAATAAACAAGCAATTAAAACTATTTCTTTTAGATTTATTTTCATATCGGTTATTAAGTTACCTTTTATAAAAACTCTTGGCTTCTATAGTATACAATGTCACTTTCCAATACATTGTATTATGGATTGATTGAGAGATTTACTTGAGAAATTTTGTGTTCCTGCATCAATTATTTATCGACGTTTCAACGCTTTAATAAGGTCATTAGTCAGGTGTGAAAATAACTTTGTTCATTAGGTTGTCATGCTTTGGCACATTTTTATTTTTGTAACGCTTATATTCCCTTCAGCCCCCTGTGTAAGTAAAATTTCTTTAAAAGCCACTAGGTAAGAGTTTTCATTGCATCGTAAAACTAGAGGTCTATAGTGAATTACAAATATTAAAAATACAATAATATTTATTGACCACATATTTTCAAGAAAAAAGAAAGCTTTTGTAATCAAATCACGATAAATAACGACGTCGATTTTATGCAATTGGAATTACAACGCAAAATTGATGACAAACTTTACGAAATCCAAACATTCTCTTAAGCAGAACAATCTCAATCATGTTAACCATTCATATAATCAGTTTACCCAAAAATTAGAAGAGATAATTTAAAAATATACAAATAATTACACTGAACCTCATCTCAAATAACCTCAATTTTTTTCTTACTGATTGTCTTACTGGGTCGAAAACGGTTCAGTTGCAAGTGATCTGGGGAGACCAAAATCTACTTTTTTGTTATTTTACGGTTCTTTTACCCTATTAAATCGGTCCACGATTAGTATTCGAGTTGTAAATGATTTTTCTGTACGGAAATTGAGCTTTACTCTAAGGTTATTTTACCTACGTTGACAGATACGGTAAACGCTGGGAAAATGGGAACCAGAAAATAAGATTACTACATACTGTATTATCTGTAAGAAACGCACACCATATTGTATGTTTGATAAAATAAACAAGGGCTGCAGTGAATACTCAGTGAGCTCCAAGAAAATGTCAGCTTACTTCCCCTTCCTCGAGTGTCACAAGCGATCAGTGACGATCATGCAAAATGTAGCAAGAATCCACAATCGAGATGAGATTCCTGAATTACAATTCAGGAATGTTTTCATAGGAATTTATCGAGTTATCTAAAAACTTCGTTAGAAGTCATTTAAAGCCCATTTACTTACAAATGCAAAAATGTTTACAAATAGTTGGAAATGTGCAATTAACAGGGTGAGAGATTAAAAAATTACTTTCGCGTAATTTTTAAAAAACGAAACAATACTCCAAAATGAACATTACGTCATATTAAACAGTGCCATTATCACTATCGGTTGGAACAAGTCGAAGACAAAAATTTGGAGTCATTTTTGAGAAAATGGCGTTTAAGCGTTTCTGAAAAGACGGAATTTGAGCTAATTTTCACAAAAAACTGTTGAAATTTCGAGAAACTTTATAGGACTTTATTTACAACACAAGTACTTATAAATATAATAATGTGAAGAAATCGTCCCTATTGAAAATATTGCCGACGTAAGAGAAAAGTAAAAAACGTTTTTTGGTTTTTTTTTAACAAAAGAATACAGCAATATGTCGTTTAGGTCATTGCATAGGGTTTGTTTGACACTTCCCCAATCAAAAATAAAAAAGTGCCGTTTTTGAAAATATTATTTGTGTTAGTTTTTTAAAATTGCAAATATTAAACGCACTATTAGGCAAAAACTACTTAAGATTTAAAAATATGTACATGACCATTATGAACTTTTGGGCAACAAGTTTCATTTAAAAGAGAATCTCTATCTTCAATTTTAGAGTTGAGGAAGACACCGAAAAAATTCAAAATTTGCAATTTTGGAAAATTCAAAGTTAACCATGAACATCAACCTATGCCACTTTATAAGTGTATTTTACTGTATCCTTACAATAAATTTAGAGAAGCAGTTTGGAGCCGTTTTTGAGAAAATTTGGAAAATGTCCGGTGATCTTCATGTAAAGTACCACCGAATGTTAAATAATGCTTTATAAATTTTTTAAAAGCTTCAACCACAGCCAAATCGACAGGGATTTCTTTAATTTGGATAAAATTCTCCGCATGATTTTGGCGCAAGCAGTGTTCACAGACGGAGGGACGTTTTGCTTTCAATTGTTTTTTCTGCATCAAGGACCCATCAAACAAGAATTCTGGCTATACCACGTGTTAGTGGATTTTTTTCTCTTAATTTAGCAACTGCATTTATCCACATTATCGTTATCAGGGCCCGGGAATGAGTTTTTTCTACCGAAATTCCCCGTTTTTTCGCGCAGCATTACATAACTTTCTGTATTCTACGTATATTACTCTGTATATACGTTGTGACATACCGATATGTCACATGAAAATAAACTAACATTTATTTGTAGACTATATGGTGGAACATGCATTAGCAAATATCACGTGAGCACGGGCTTAGCAACGACCGTGAATAAACAATGTAATTTTTGTTTTTTGTAAATGCATTAAGAGGTGGCTTGATGCCGAAAGTAGAAAATTTGGGATTGGGTGAAGAATTTTAGACGATCGAAAGGTCAGCTACACCAAAATATAACTAACGTATGGATTGGCTGGGTGAGAGAAGGACGGTCAAATGTTATGAAAAAAGAGGAAGGTAGTTTAATACGAAGTCTTCGAGAGGTGAATCATGCAGGAAGATTTCATTCTGACCGGCATGGCGCTTCTGAACTGATCGTAGGTTCGTGAGAGGAAACGAGTATAATACAGATAGTCAGAATCGGGTTATCAGTGAAATTTTAAGGACAGTGAATGATATTGCAGATATTTTCATGTGGAAGTAATATTGATGTATAAATTGGAACTTTGTCGGGAGTGGTATTCGAGTTCGGGACTATGTCATAGGACGTAATCGGGACGGATATTTCTGATAGTTTGAGACCAGCTTGGATAGGGGCAGAAGAGGATTTCTTGGGACTTTGGACTACGGCAAGCTCGCAAGATATTTCGACTGAGAAGTCTACGAGGGACATCAACGAAGAATAGATAAGTTAACCGCGGTATAAAATTGTAAATTCAAAGATATCTTGATCAAAGGCATAACATAAATTCACTAAATTGTTTGCTAAAAAGGTAAAATAAACTTTGTTAAATTTTGTTCTTTAAAAAAGAAAGTGATCTTTCATTTAGTCAATCCAAACAGAAATGAACTAGGAATAGAATCATTCTATTTCAGATTCCCAGCTATTTCAGATCCTATAATCCATTATAAAGATAATAAGGATTATAATATATCGTGAACCATTGACCCAGCAAGCCGGACGCTAAGATCTTTGGCAGATATTAATGTAGAGAAAATTTTGTATATCTCAACGTACGTATACGAAAAAAGTAATAAATCTATGGTGAGGCCAACTACACTACGCTGGTGGCTCCAGCATGCGTTTCGCTAGTTATTTGCATTAAAGACGACACACAGACGCCTGATGCCAACGGATTCACATCACCGCAGCGAACGAAGCAATCTCTAATGGGTCATGCAATCCAACATTTTATTTCACTGTGCGTAGTGTAGCGTCATAGATTGACTCCCTGCTCCAGAGAGACAAGTTGGGGATGAGGGAGCCAAAAATAGGCTTCCGAACAAACCTTCAGGGAAAGTCCAAAAGGGGAGGGCTTGTAGGTGGCGGATGCAAATTGCAACGGGAGAAGCAGACGCTTCAAGACGAGTGCGTGGGGGAAAGATGACGCAGGACGTCATGTGACTCGAGCGATTCTGGTTTCCCCGCGGCAAAAACTTGTCCGCCAAGTCTGGCGCGGAAGTGCTGTAGGCACGTGTAGGTGTTCGAGTCTGGAGCACTGTGAAGTACGCTCGATACTTTGGGACAGATTGTCTGCCGAGGCACACCAGGTGCCAAGTTGCGACTCGGCCGAGTTGGCTAATCGCAGGCGCGGCCGCAAGGCGCGTGTTGGGAGAAGAGGGGCTGCTGCAGGTAGCTCCGACAAACACCTTAGAGCGAGGTCTGTAAATAGTGTACATACATTAGTGTAAATAAATTGTATATACCCACTCGTGTCTGTTTCTTGTGGCGTAGATCCCTACCCACGACGTTACAGTAGAGTTTCGGCACTAATTTAACAATCCCGTCCGCCTTTCACCAAGAGGTAACACGAAATGATCGAGCGGTTAGTTTCTTCTTCTCGGGAGAGGAGAAAGTAATGCATTCCAGGTAGATTAGTAAAATATATAAATTGTAATATACAGAGATTTTCAACTGTTGCTTACAGATTATGAAACTAAGTGCAACTCATTATTTCACATACATTGGTTGTCGTGCAATACTGTGCCCAGCGAACAAATATTTTCATGGAAGTCTTGAGGCGGGAAGTTGCGATCAATCAGATCATTTATCCAATGACCATAGCTCGTGGAGATTTCAGAACTGAAAATGTAAAGAGGTAATGTTTACCTAGCAGGTATCGAGTACCACGGGTATCGCAGGCTACTGTAGACTTGGTCATTGGAGGGCTTTTAAAAAACTTAATCCTTTTTTTGTTTTCTACACAGGTCAGCGAAATGCAAGTAAAAATTTAATCTGTAGAGTTATTAATTAGAGTGCTAGGTATGTCAGACATATTTTAAATACATGAACGAGGGAACCAGGAGAGGTAGTTCAAGGCATCAACTCATGACACTGCAGTCCTTCTGACCGGGAGATCCTAGGTACGAGTCCCGATGGGGCACGATTTTCCACACTGGCTTGTCAACTAGGTCGAGTTCAGTCGCTGACTGGAGGAGAATTCTACCGGCTGGCTGCTCTGATTTGTAGTTTCCCGTGGTTTCTCCGATCAACACCAGGCGAATGCCGGAGCAGTACCCTAACAAAGAGGTCACGGACCGCGCGCGATCTTTTCTTCCTCTTCCTTGTCCTATTCTAACCCCTTACACAGTAGCATGCACTGCACTACCACACATGCTGAAAGACCGGTCGAGGGTTTTGAGTTTGTCCCAGCTGGGGCGGTGCCCCACTGGTGGGAGATACATGGCTGAGAAAAACCACGCTAGTCGACGGCAGGTCGGTGCCGGATCTCTCCATCCAGCCGAGGAAGATCACCGCCTCCTCCTGACGAATAACGTGCACTACATTTTCGGAACTAATGACCTCAGTATTTGATACGCCCGGAATCACTAACAATCAATCAATGAGGGAACACTGCTATTGAAAAAGGAAATTAGAATCTACAGTGTAATAAGACAGATTATTCGAACAATTAATTACATTGCAAATAGCCAACACAACAATAATGTATTGATGTGGCGACAATTCCATCATGTTTCTAGTTCTAGAGTTGCAGTGGAAAGTGTGCGTTTATTAGTCGTGCCATTTCGCTAGAACGTGTGATATTTAAATATGTCGTCCAAGCGTCTCCCACACGATTGGCCACGCCCCGCGCACGCACGGGGGGCGGTTCATGTCTCACGCGAGGCGTGCTTCTAACCGCCCGCGCACGCTCGCACACGCACGCGAGAGCACGCGGCATTCGGCGCACAATAGGGCAGCACGCGCTAAACGCGGCTGGGGTCGGTGTCTCCATGCACTGGTCGTCCTTGTGAAAAGTGCGAGGTGTGGTTGAACTCCCATGATGATGATCGGAAATTATTTACAAGGTGTGTGAATTAGTTTTAAGGAATTTACAATAGATGGGGAAACGTGCTATATCGCATCAGACTCTTCTCTAACTATATTCTCGTGTAAGCTCTATGGATAGGCTTTACAGTTTAGTATGTCACTTCGAAAGAAAAGTCGAAATTTAGAAAGAAACTGAGAATGATCTTTTATTACGATCAAAGAATAACGATGAAGAACAACTTACATGTGATCTCATATGTGTATTTTTGTGCGTATTAGCAAAAGGGTACAAAATGTAGCTGTACTAAATTCTAACGATTCGCATTATCCATACCTGCACGCACTTTTTACGACGATTTGAATTTTTAAATTGCAATATTACTAGTATATATGGTAATATTTAGCCTTCATCATATGTTAACTGCCATTTCTAAATATAATGTTATTTCAATACCATTTACCTGAACATTACGAAACAAATCCTCGATATTTTATATTCATAAAGTAGTTGAACTTCAACATTTTCCTTGAGTATCCTTTTCATATGTCAATGGTTAAATCGGAACGAGAATTGTATCTCCACAATAATTGACATTTTGAAAGTTAAATTTGTAATATATATATTCACTTTAAATAAATTTTATTTAATATCAAAATTTTTTAAGAGGGTTTATTCCGTTCGATCTGACAATTAATTGCAAGGAAATCCTTACGCTTCAACATAGTACATTTTTAGCAAACGAATAAAAGCGGGCCTCTAAAAATTGCATTTTTCATCGCTCAAATAGTATTTAATGATGGCTGAAATCGACGTTTATGGAACTCGAGAGATGGACTTGAAAAGGATGTTGTATAATCGCACTCGGAAAACAAACATTAATGTCCAAGCTATGGCAACAAAAGTTACTACCGATTACTGTAAGGACCAAAGATATGATTGAAAAGCGATATGTGAAAATAATAATTTCTGAATATCTCAGGACGCTGTAATTCCAATTAGTTGTAGCTTATTCCCAATATAGTTGTTATTTTTGAATCCAAAACATAGACCAATATAAATCCTGTTACCTAATTCCTAGTGGAACGTTTAGTAGACGGCGAGTGTTTATTAACTATAAATGGCAGAAGACGAAAATTATAAAAAAGTAGTGGAAAAACGTCAAATTTTGACGGTTTATGTATCTTTACGGATTTTTGCATTTAAAATCACATCAACATTTGTATTTAAAAATTTTTATACTATCGTCTATTCTTCTACTATCTTGTACTATCAACTATCTTCACTTGGATCTTTGTTTCGCTCCCTATAACCTCAGTCTCACGCGCTTGCAAGGTGGTAAATCAATGACTGCTTTAGATAGATAGATAGATTTTGACACCCACAAGAAAAAGGAAGTGATGAACAAATGACAGAAGCAAAGCGTTCGTTCTTTTCTTCTCTTGTGCCACTCTCACTACTCACTTAACTTCCAGTCACAGTTCTTCTCTTCTCCAAATCCCCTAATCTTCTCTTCTTTAATCTTTATTTTATCACATTCCTTTAAAATGAAAATATATTTACATTTCTTGTTTCACATTTCTTCTCTTCGATACTATTCAAATATCCGGTTTTACTATGACTTTCATATTACTTAGAGTACTTTTTCTCCACCATCTCACCGGGAGGTAGCAGTGCATAGACTGTCACTGCAGCGCTTCTGACCGCGAGGTTCTAGGTTCGAGTCCTGACAGCGGCAAGATTTTCGGTACTAGCTTTTCAGCTAGGTTGAATTCAGTCGCTGTCTGGAGGAGAAATCTAACGGTCGGCTGCTCTGATCAGTAGTTTTCCGTGGTTTCTCTGATCAAGACCAGGTGAATGCCGGAGCAATACCCTACCAAACGGGCCACGGACCGCGCGCGATCTGTCCTTCTTCTTCCTTGTCCTATCCTTTCCCCTTACACACACACTTACACTAACATGTACTACACTACCACATATTCCGGAGACCGGTCAGGAGCTTAGAGCTTGTCCCGGCTGGGGCGGTTCCCCGCTGATGGGAGAGTCCTGGTTAGGGGGAACCCCACTAGCCGACGGTAGGTCGGCGCCGGATCTCGCCCTCCATGGGGGGACGAACACTGCCATTTCCCGACGAAAAAACATGCATTACACTTACAGGACTAATGACGTAAGCTGTTGACGCACCCAGAATCACTAGCCAACCAATCACTCATCTCTTCCCATTCATACCCCTCTAATCTTCTTCTACCATAATACGATTGCTTACTTTCCTCTTTCCCTTTCCCGCTCGCCCTCCCGTCTGAATTCCACTCGCCTTTCACTCGCTGCTCCGCGCTCCCTCTGAGTGGACTTCGCCCCCTCCACGCGCAGGGGAATCCCAGGAGGTGGGATCACGTGGTCCGACGCCGAGTATGAGTATCCATGGGGACGGGAGGTGGGGGCGAGGGCCGTCCCCGCCACTCGCATCAGCGCCGCCACCAGGAATTTTGGCTAATTAGGTTCGGCCCATCGGGGTCGCGGTCTCGCCGCCCGCGTCGCCACCGGTAGGAAATTGGCACTTGAGGAGGTGAGACGGGGGAAAGCATCTTAATAACCCTAGAGAGAGCGCACAGAGAACGAGCGAGTCCAGAGTCAGAGCAGACAGTGAGGGGAGACGTTGGGAAGGTGTTGGGGATGGGTAGTACACGGGGTGACTGAGAGAACGCAGGGTAGAGGCGTAGGTGGAGAGGTAGGGAGGACGCCGCAGAGTAGACGGGGAAGAAGGGTGAGGAGAAGAGGGTGGAGGAGGAAGCCGGGGGAGAGAGGTGAGGGAAAGAGGGGAAGGTGGTGGGGAGGTAGAGGATTGGTAAGGAAGTAAATGCGGCGGGTTTGGTTTGCTTTGGTTTGGGTTCTCGTGTTTCCGGGCGCGTCAACCGCTTTGGTCATTAGTCCCGGTAGTGTAGCGCATGTTTTTTTCTCGGGAGATGGCGGTGGTCTTCTCCCGCTGGATGGCGAGATCCGGCGCCGACCTACCGTCAGCTAGTGGGGTTTCTCCCTAACCAGGACTCTCCCACCAGCGGGCACCGCCCCAGCCGCGACAAGCTCTAAGCTCCTGATCGGTCTCCCGGGATATATGGTAGTGTTTAGTAGCATGTTAGTGTAAGTGTGTGTGTAAGGTGAGAGGATAGGACAAGGAAGGGGAAGGAAAGATAGCGCGCGGTCCGTGGCCCGTTTGTTAGAGTACTGCTACGGGATTCGCCTGGTGTTGATCGGAAAAACCACGGAAATCTACCGATCAGAGCAGCCGACCGGCAGTTCCATTCAGACGACTGAATTCGACCTAGCTGACAAGCTAGACAAATCCAGCCACCATCGGGTCTCGAAGGTAAAACCTCCCGGTCAGAAGGACTGCAATGACATCAGCTGATTCCCTGAGCTATCTCTCCCGGTACGTGGTTGGAAGAAGAATAAGGTATGTCTGGGTGTGTCGAGAAGACAGTATGCAAACGGTGGAAACGGAGGTGACGGTAAGCTGTAGGATATGACGTGGGGGTGGATACGAAATAGCTGGGGAGGGGGACGATGTGAGGAAGCTTTGAGGATTGAGACTCTCCGGTCGCCGCCAGTCGCTGCTTCAATTTAGCCGCGACAACTTCTGGCTCCATAGGAGAGGACTTCCGGTCGCCGAGGTGCATACGATAATTGCGCGAAGCGAGATAACAAGATGCGGTGGGTTACGCAGAAGCTGGAATGTCATTCTAAGTATAAATGCGGGTAAGGAACGAGTAAAGCTGGTGAATCGAGAAAGCTGGGGTAGCGAATTTCCATGTGAACATGGAGGGAAATGTTTGAAGTGTTGCAGCCGGGTTTTAAAAGTTTGAGTAAGTTAGTTATCGGAAATGAGTCCTGCATTGGTGAATTTGAGTTTGAGGAGATTTCATAGATAGAATAGAAACCTTTTACTTTTTTGGACCCCACTGAAGGCATACTTTCGACATTTTAATGAAGCGTTTCATTCACGTTTATTAAAACTAATTGAATGTGGAGAATCCCTGCTTTGGATAATGGACGCACCTTCAAAAGAACACAAAAGATTTAAAAGCAAATTAAGGAAATATACTTCAAATAAGTGAATAACAACTATTAAGGATTTTAATATCTGATTGTAAGAGGTAATGCTAACTTTAAATTTATAGGTGAGGAATAGTTTCAGATATTGTGGATAAAATCAAACCCGGTAAATCGAGAAGGGAAAGAGGAAGTCGGGAGAGTGAGACCGGAAGAGGGGAGACGAGAAGAGGCGAAACGAGAAGAGGCAAGACGGGAAGAAGCGAGTCGATTGATTAATTGATTGATTTTTTCGTGTTTCCGGGCACGTCAACTGCTTCGGTCATTAGTCCCGTTAGGGTACTTCATTTTTTTCTCGGGAGATGGCTGTGATCTTCCCCGGCTGGATGGCGAGATCCGGCGCCGACCTACCGTCGGGTAGTGGGGTTTCCCCCTAACCAGGACTCTCCCACCAGCGCGGCACCGCACATGGGGATAAAATGGACTAATTCTTGGCCAAAAGTCGAAAAATAAGTTGTAACATATCACAAATTAACATGAATATATGTTGTAACCGCTTGTCATCGGCTACACTCATGACAAAAGAAATATTGAAGTGACAATACCCGACATCTTGCCCTACAAATAGTTCCTAGAGTAGCGAAGAGATGGCGTTACCTAGAAACAAATTTCTGAACGTACTTTCGCCCTAGCCAATCAGAACTTTTATAGAAATGCGAATGTGGCATGAGGCTTGACTCGGACGAGATTGTCTTTCTTTCCGGATCGAGACGCTGAAGTGATTAGATGGGTACTATTCCACCACACAACCGACGAGGGGCACGTGGAAAATACCAGAAATGAAGCTTTATTAAAAGGTAATTGTCTAAGTATTTTTCATGGGATTAATCACTGTGATATGTCAAGATTACGTAAAATTCGATAGGAATATTAAACAAGTAATGCAACGAATGTAAGAATAACAGTGGTAGTGGACTAAAATGAATTTATAAAACCACGTTGCTACATTCTCGTTGCTGGAATATAGAAGAGATTTTTGTAACATAGGACGTGTTTCTGTTTCTTTGTTACAGCTTTTTCAGTTTAGTTTTGAGCAGTTACTTATTCTACTTTTATTCTATTTCATTTTTATTTATGGATTTCATTTCGAAAATTCTATTGAGAATTTTGATAATTCGAAAAGCATAGTTTATGCAACAACTGGCTCAACTTTCACTAAAACAAAGTTATAATTTGGAGTTTTGGACTCGCATTCTAACGCGACCATCACCTTCGTGTAAGCTGTGGTTTAACTGGGCTGTACAACGAGGAGAAGGCGTCGAAATACTCCGATTCCATCGCGGTAGGCAGCACGAACCGTCGCAGGACAACGACGACCTTGGGCGTGAACGTCGCTCGACAGCCGTCTACTCAGCGCGGGACTAGCTTGGAGAATTCGCCGGTCGTGAGTCACAGAAAAGCAGAAAGAATATTTACTAAATTGCAGCTTGGAAAACTTTCAAGATAGAATTATGATTGCACAAATTAAAACGTTGTAATATGAGCTTCCCTCAGTAACAGACATTGATCGGACAAGTTTTACTAAATATTAGTCTTGATAACCAGTAAATTTATTTTTGCAGTCGTAAGAGAAATCAGATCTAAATAATTTTTATGTTTATTGATAAAAGTCGTCCTTGTGTATAATTCTTTATCTAAATTCATACATAATTGACTTGATGTTATTTGAAATCATTTAAGAGGAATTGTCTATGTAAAAGGTTTTGAACATGAATGAAAGCTGTTAAATTGTTTCTGGTAAAACGTTATTTCATGAACAGTCAAGAGACTTTGTAAAACAGAATTTTGCACTGCGAGGTCACGCAGAAGCTGAATATTAAGTGTAAATATTGAGTGTAGTATTATTTAAGATTGGAAAGGTATTAGTGAATTTTGGCATATTGTTTGTATGTATTTTTTTTTACAGGATGGTTATTTAAATTGTGAATTGTGGTTTCATTAAGAGATAATTTGTTTTGAGAAGTGTACATGTGTATTTACTGTTTGTTTCTGTAAATGTAGATCAGAGTCACTATTATTCTACAGAAAACTGCAGTTTAGGTAGGAGTTAGCTACCATTGTGTAATCAAAAAGGGAAAAATAATCACGTAGGAGAATATGTGAACGTGAGTGTACGAAGGATCATATTGGAAAGAATATATGTTACTTGTTCTTTAAAACTATGAAATTGTGTTTGTTTGTTAAATGAATATTAGTTAGCAAAGACGAACCCACCACCGATAGGAATTATCCATAATTTGAGGTCTTCCCAGGTTTGTGTGACGGTGTAATCACACGTCACAAAACAAGTAAATAACAGATTTACTTCTGTAATTCGGCGTACTACGAAATAGTTAGGTAGATACGTGACGGTTACAGTATTCTAATATAATTAAAGCATCATGATTCGCTATTATTACTCAAATTGGATGTTCTAGTTTTACGTACAAGTTGCTGGAAGTTGGCACCTCTGTAAGCAATTTGTAAGGCGCAAGTGCCATACGCCTAATACTACAGAATGTTTTGTTTCTTGTAGCAGTATTTCGGAGTTAGAATCGTAGTCGACGTATGGATACTAACAATGAAGGTAAGCTTCGTTACTTGTAATAAGAAATGTAGATGTAGTTATTCACAACGCGGAATATTCGTATAAAAACATATCCTGTAAAGGTTATCATATTTTAGGTTATGTTCATGTTTATATTGACTTATAACTAATATGCCGCCGTTTGCTGCGCTGAATCTATTTCTAAAGTATAACTCAACTAAAGGAGATAATGTTTTACATAATTTTAGCTGCCGCTACCTGCCGCCAACGAAATTTGTCTTTTCAGGTGTGTGTTATATCAATCGAAAAGACCTATTCATTGCGTGGCATTCATCGGAGTTAAAAAGAGGCAAGAATGCAGTTTTCGATTATATTGTGAGTGAATGTTATGGTAATAATGTCTCTGAAGATCTTTTAAAGTATTTGAAGATAAAAACAAAAGATTTTTGCCCCAAACTTAATAGAAGATCCCAAGAAGTTTACCGAACTCTAAAGACGTACTAAAGGCGAACGAGGATTTCGTGTGCCTACAGAGCAAATTGACTGAATCACACGAAAACAAATCTCGAACAGAGCGACCTGTTCATTCCTACGGTGAGAAATCTGAGAGGTTCAAACGAAGAGTCGCTGCAAAATTGTCCTTCGAAAACGACCATCAGGCAGATTTAATGATGAAAGCTGCAAGTATGTCAGCTCGAGCTTCCAGGAAGTGATCTAGCTGTTTTCTGGATCAAGTCACTGAAACTACAACCAGACCATCTAAAATTTAGAAAAAAATATTATGCAATTTCCAAAACAAGAAACTACCAGTTGCCTACCTAAGAGGAGGCATTATGCTATTTGCTAGATAACAATTTGAGCAAGCAACAGTTCATAAACACAAAGCTACTATCTAAAATCCACAATGCAGATATTTAATGCAATTAATGGCTGCATAGCAATGGACAGACTATAAGGGTTTCATTTGTTCCATGTTTGACATTAATTCGTATTAAATTTTTAAATATAATAACAGGAAACAGATCTAGTCAAACCTGCCCAATTTGTGGCACAAAACCTCTTCAAGGATGCGACAGAATTTTATGCACCCGATTTTTTGGCTGTCTGGTACTTTACAATTTGAGGTAAGTCCCCTACATCTTTGGATTAAGCTTTTTAATGTGTTCTGCACATAACTTATAGAATTTATTTAAAAGTATGGCAAGTCAGAGGTGATGTAAATAAAAGTTTATTGCTAAGACGAAAAAAAGCAATTCAAAAATTGTTTTGGGGCAAAAATGCATCTTCATGTGGATAAAGTGAAAGATAATGGTTGTGGCTCGTCTAATGAAAATACTGCACGACGCGTCTTCTCGGAAACTGCAGTTTTTTCACGAATTACTGCTGTTAATGAAAACTAATTCAGAGATTTAGGATTATCCTGGTAGCCATGTTATGTCAATACAGTATTGACCCTGAATTATTTGGCAAATATTGTTTGGAGACTTCTAAAGTATACAGGAAACTCTATGATTGGTTTTCGAAGCCTGTAAATGTTCAAGAAGTTATTTTCATAGAAAATACATACTTTAGTATAGTATTCTGCCATTTCGATGCCTGGGAGAAGCAGCTTCAAAATCCAGAAATAGATTGTATAGAAAGGACAGACACTCACGCAAGGAAAGACAGCAGAATTCACAACATAAGACATTTTCAACCAAGCTTTGGAAAGTTCGGATCCCACCATTTCGACTTCCAGCCTCCATAAAACAGTTCATAATAATAAGAAAAAGGAACTTATACTTGAAGTAATTAAAATGCTTATTTGCCCTATACCAGAATCAAGTTCACATGAAGCAATTGAGTAAATATCTATCTTGTTGAAGTATTGGATGAGGATGCTATGTAATAGATTCTTTCTCGTGATCAGAGTGAACTTACTTAATATTAATAATATGAATGATGTCTATTGCTTTCACAACAATATGAACTCTTGTTAAATGAAAATACAGATGAATAATTTCATAATGAAAGTTTTCATACGAATTTTTAATTTCTACCTTTTCCTACCTAAAGACAGTACGTATACATGAGCCGCCATCTTTAAATTATGCAACAGGTAATATGGTAAATGTATTATATTCTTAAGGTCTATATATGTACCAAATTTCAGGCGATTTACTCTTCAGACAACCGAGTTATGACTTTTGGCCAAGGACAGAGAGCTTTCATCCCATAGTGCACCGCCCCGGTCGGGACAAGCTCCCGACCGGTTTCCCGGAATATGTGGTAGTGTAGAGCATGTTAGTGTAAGTGTGTGTGTGTGTGTGTGTGTGTGTAAGAGGAGAGGATAGGACAAGCAAGAGGAAGGATAGATCGCGCGCGTTTCGTGGCCCTTTTGGTAGGGTACTGCTCCGGCAAAACTACCGATCAGAGCAGCCGGCCGCTAGAATTCTTCCCCAGACAGCGACTGAACTCGACCTAGCTGAAAAGCTAGTGTCGAAAATCCGCCGCCGCACCTGGTTTAAGGGAAAAAATATACATATGGGGCTCTGAAGGTCATTGATTTTAAATGTCATAATGAAATTTCAAAATTCAAAATGGCGGCTTCAATATAGCTGACTCATAAAAATGAGCCCAATGTGCGTAGAAATATGTATACAATCTTTCTCGAGATCGCTTATTTCGATTATCGGAATGAAATATCAAAATTAATTGTGAATAAAAAATATGCGCAGAAATATGGTTAAGTACTATTTTTGAAGTCACTAAATAGAAAAATTGCTATGAAATTCAAAATAGCTGCTTCAAAAAGGAATATCGGATTTAAGGAAAAAGAAATCTTTGAAAGTAATTATTTTTTTAAAAATTGCGGCAATTGTACTACAAATGTGATAATGTATATGAAATGCCTGTAATGTAAATATTGACGTCATGAGAGACATTTTAAAAAAATTATGATTAATTTGTTTAAAAACAGAAGACATGATAGTGGCATTTATGTCATGTTATCCTGTCCGTTTAGCACTACCCGTCCAAAAACAATAGAAAAAATCTGAAGCCCTTTCGATATATATTCAAACAAATGTCACCCATCTGTAGGGAACCCAATATCTATGTATACAGATCTAATTTCGTCGGCACTTATTGAATAAACAATATTTTATTTAATATTTAATTATGAATAATTGAATTAAAAATTAGTCAACAATACTTTGAGGTGACCACATTGAATTCACTCTTACACCTTAGTTACCCATAGTTTTGTTTGTTGCGTCAAGGAAAGAAGAATCCTTAAATACACTAAGAATCTGAAAGTGCTCGGTGTTATGGGTTATTATTGTTTAATCCCTTCAAAAATGTATATTATTAATTTTAGTACCAAAAGTAATTATCCGAAGGAGAAGTAAACAAATTATTTCAAGAAATCAATTCCCTGTGGCATTGAAGATACCATCGGGGGCGATCTAGTGTTATATCTTACAACGTAGCATTGTAGTATAGTCGTTTAAAACAAAAAGATGCAGATATGTGCAGCTAAATTTGTGATATTCTGATTAAGGACATTCTAATTGATAAATAAAAATAATAATTGAAGCAGGACTACGCAGGACAAAAAATATAATCTACAATATAAACGACTAACTTTGTTACGCTACATGGTTTAGAATTCAACCGCATCATATATAAAGATGTTCAAAAATTGAAATTTAAAACACAAATTATAACACATATTATTAAACACTATTATACATATTATACACTTTTTCTTAAAAATATACTTAACTATAACCATAAGTGTCTTATATTCAGAAATACAAAAAGAATCCTAAAAAAAAATTTAAACCCTTTTTTTAATTTCACGAATATTGTTGGCAAGAATCAACGAATTCGAGCCATTCGAGCAACGGTAACTTTACGACACCGTGTGGAAGACAAAAATGATTGAAATACATTTCTGAAGCTAAAGTAGTATGCTCCAATGTCTTCCGAACGAGATTTGATAAGTCAGAATTACAAACGCGCACTTTGAATTTTGCAATTATAGCCAGGTTTTTGCCGCGATTAAACCAGTGTGCGCCGTGGGGAGTGAGAACCTGGGACCTCCCGGTAAGAGACGCTGCAGTGACATCAGTTGATGCACTGAGCTACCGCTACCGGTAAGCGAGTCGAGAGAAGGCGAGGCGGGAAGGGGCGAGGCTACAGGAAGCCACAGCCGGAAGGAGCGAGACGGGAAATGGAGAAATGAGAAAGACGGAGACGAAATATGACGAGACAAGAGCCCTACGGAGCGAGGGATGGAGGTTCATGAGTGGAACTGGAACCTGCGGTTATGCTGCACTGTGCTCGTGGGGCGTGGTGAAACCCAACGGCTGCGAGGTTGAGGGCGTGAGCTGACCGGGGGCGATTCCGTCGCTATGGCTGTTGCTGGGTTGGAGGGAAAGGCGAGGCGAGGTGGGAGAGGGGGAGTCCTAGGTCTGGGGTCGTTGGGGAGGGGGGGGGGAGTCGCCAGACGGCGCCCGCGCTAATGGCCGCTGCCCCGGGGTGAGAGGCCAGGTTCGAGTCCCAAATGGCACGTTGGCCATTTTTCTCACGGGGCAGGGTTCCCAGAGGGGAAGGGCGACTGGAAGGTTCAAGAGTCAAAGAAGCAAAGGAGTAAAAACGACATCATTGGGAGAAGGTAAATGCAGAAACTGGTGTTTGTTAAGCTTGAAGGTACTAAACGAAATTACTATACTAAAACAATTTCACATGACATTAAATATTAACAACTAGTCTTGATGACTCCGGAAATTCAGAAATTGTTTGTACTTGTTTCGGACTTTTGGACATTTATTTCTATACCTAAACCCGGGATCTCAGGATATTAAAAACATTACTTTATCTAATCGTTATTTATCTTTTATTAATTGTTCGTAACAATTTACAAGATATCCGCGGCAGTTATAAACTTATATAAGGTATATAAACATTTAAGAGCAGTGTCAAAGAACGGCTATTCTAAAGGTGCTGTGGATTTGATTTCCGTCAATCATTCCATTCACGTTTTCCCAATGAGTTTATTTATTTATTCGTTAACATAAACTGTATGTGGCGAATGAGGAAAATGTACAACATGGACAACTTGACACCTGAAACCTCACCTCATGACTTACCAATCCTTGCAAAGAATGCTCATTTTCTTCCTGTATTCAAAATTCAAGTGGTATATGGCAGTATTCAAGTAGTAAGAAGGGGATCACAGAATTTTGAAGATGCAAATTCCTTCTCCCATACCATGTCACACACTGTTTTAATTGTTTTTGAAGTGAAATAAATAAATAAATAAATAAATAAATAAATAAATAAATAAATAAATAATTATAAATAAATAAATAAATAAATAAATAAATAAATAAATAAATAAATAAATAACAATAAATAAATAAATAAATAAATAAATAAATAAATAAATAAATAAATAAATAAATAAATAAATAAATAAATAAATAAATTAATTAATTAGTTAATCAATACATTACATACCGGCTTAGCAAAGGAAAACATTTCTAAGCTCCCCGCGTATTCATTACTCTCCATCCTCAATGTTAGTCACGTGTTGTCTGTCTCAATAAAATCTTGCAACATGTATTTTAATTGAAGAAAACCATAATTAGTTTTAATTAAATTCCGGTATCATCGTAGTTACGTTTCAAATTGGTCTATTTAAAGGATTAAAAAGGGCATGTATTTTAATTGCACGAAACACTAATTTTTTAAAGAATTTTGAGGCAAAAGTTATCTGTTTTTAAAGCAATCACATTACATCCGCATAAATATTTAACACAATACCACAAATATTAATATACAGTCATTTAAATACCATTATCACTTCTAGAAAACATGTTTATGACTAATTCTAGAGGGTAATAGATCGGTATTAATTTTCGCTAAGTCATACAATTGATCAATCGAAATTATTAGAAATACACATTGAGATAAATGAAGTAAATATTTTTCTACCAAAACACTCTGAATTTATGAACATCAAATACTTTGAAATTTGTTTTAAATACATCTCCGTATTATTTTATTTAAATCTTTTTAATGTTTTGAGTTAGTTCTAAATAAATTAAGTTCAAAAAAAAAAAAAAAACTTTAAAGGGCACAGGATTCAACATAAATGATATATGTTGACACTATTTTCTTTAATATATTTGTCAAATTTTGAGCAATAAGAAAAAAATCGTTGATTAATAATACCAACAAGTATTTGTTTTGGGAAACGTTTTCCAGCATTGCGAAAACAAAAATAATACACACACTTACGTTTTCTAAAAGTTTCTTTTGAAAATGTATAATGAGATGTTAAATGTATAAGAACATCGTATTCCTTTAGAAAAGAATACAACAAAAGAGGGAGTTGATTCCAACAATTCCCTTGATTAATAATCTGTTTAAGACGCCTTTTCGATGCCTGTGAACTGCCTCGAAAGCTGTGGAGCGCGAAAATTATCCCATTTTCCTTTGCTGTCCCCCAACAAAAGCATCCCCAACTGCGGCAAACGACTAATCGAAACCTACAAACGATCGATCCCTCCAACATCGTTTCCAGGAAATAACGCTTCAAATGGATACCGTCGCCATTATTTCACGTCCGCCCATCTACATTATGTGCTCCTTTCTCTGAGAGAGACTTTATTCCACGTGAATTTCAGACTAAGCACACAGTAATTTCCATCCCTAGATTGCTCCGCCATTATGGAAAGTGTTTGTACTGCTTGGCTCTGCGGTGGCATGATGGATAATTCCTAATGTGTCACCGGTCGTGAAAAGCCCGCCTCACCCCTCCGCGTGGAGGAAGATGGAAGAGGAAGTGACGGAGGGGAGCACCGGAAGTGCGGGGAGAGGGGAGTGAGTACGACGTCGCTTCTGAGGGGGGAATGAGCGGAGAATGGAGGCGGTTGAGTGATTAGTGTCCTGGGCTTCAAATGTTCACTCCGGTTCCGGCCATTTTTGCGATGAAATGTTTTCGTAGGAGTCTCTTTTCAAATTAATATAAAATATATGTGAACAAAAAGCTCTTCATGCATCAATATACTTTCAGAAATCGTAAGCAAAGCACATGACGAGCAGAAAATATTTTATGCTATGTAATTATTAAGGCTACATTATTATATTGCATGTATCGCATTTTAAAATATATAATAAATATTTTTGTTTTTCATGATACGCCTTCCAATCATTTTTGGTTGTATTGGAACACAAGGCAAGACAATTGTAGTGTGTGTGTGTGTGTGTGTGTGTGTGTGTGTGTGTGTGTGTGTGTTTGTAATTGTGTGAAAATACCATCATGGGAGAAAATGTGAAAAATGTATGAAGAGGTCAAGGAATGAATAAAGAGCGTGAACATTTTAGAACATTCCAATAGACTACGTTTCACACATTGCCTTTTTGAAATTTTAATTTAAAGCAGAAATTTCCTTTTTGGAATCATGTACTTTTTTAACATTATTTTAAATAATAAATGAATACTCCCTTTACTGCTGGGGATGGAACTATTGAAGTATAAATTGAATAAATAAATTAAAAAGCATTATGATATTTTCTTCAAAATATGTTTTATTTTCTGTTGTCAGAAAATTGATTATATGTGTTTTAACAGAATTCGAATTTATTGTTATTTAGTCAATACATTATTCTAACTCTATATGATTATGAACTTAAAGATTTTGTATAGTATACAAAACTATAAACATTTTTAACTCGACTCCTGTTCACGACAAAAAACTTTCATCAACAAGAACGTCACACGGTATTTCCATGTTAAAACAGTCAAAATTTCCTCATCCCTGGTCTTATAAAACATAATATACTGATGAAGAGCTCTCCTGTATAAACATGTACAAATATTCTTGTAATGACTCCCCAAATCTTTCTGAAATCACGACAAAATCCTACGAACTCCACTACGAACATCTTTACAATACTTTTCATGTATTGAAATTTTATCAGTACAAAAACTTCTCCATATCCCTCAGAATTTGCCATGAAATGTTGTGAATAATGCCATAATGTGAGTTTGCAAGGACAAACAATTATTTTGATATTATTCATTGAAATCATTAAATCAACTCATTCTTACTTCGAATTATTAAATATGATCAATTATAAGGAGATTTTTCTTCTTGAATAACAAAAATAAAAGATAAATAAATGTACTGGAACATTTTCGGCCCTGAAAATTGTGCAAGTAATACGTTCTTTTTGGAAAAATTAAATTTATAATCCAGGAAGATGACTAAAGTCGTATAAATATGATTTAAATATGATCACTTAGTATTATATATTTAGTTGCACACCCGCGTGATAGTGTCACTTACTGGCCATCATGTGGATAATCCTGGAGAAACATTCCATGAAGGTTGTGACGGTGGTAGTGATTAAGGTAATACGAGAGCGTGAAGCGGTTCTTCTCCAGAACCTAATGGATACGTTTGTAAAGACTCCACTGGGAAATGGATATCATCCATGTTTATGCTATTGTTTATTATATATAATATCTCTGAAACTGCGAGGATGGGAAACTCAAAATAGAGATACTGCAGATAATTCGTCCAAAGATAAGTGTAAGTTAAAGCTGATTGAAAGTGATAATTAACAGAAAATCTTTATTCTGTATAATTTATGCATCAGCATATTTTGCACTTTAAATTGTGTCTTAATACATAATTGAGGATATTAACGAAGAACAAAAATTTTATTTTAATTCGAAAATTATCTGGTCGAAAAAGAAATTTCCATAAGTAATTAAGTCGCATTCTTTGACTGTCTTTGAGTGACAACATTAATTTTGGGATTATACGTGATGAAGAAGCGACAACAACAATAAATTCATTTAAGTTATTTTGCAAAAGATGAGCTAGCAGGGGGAGCAGATAAAAAATACGCTGCGGTATCACAAAATTAATTAAACGAGAAAGCAAATTGAAGAGGAAGAAAATGGTGAGGGTAATGAGGACAGTAACGAGGAGAATAAGAAGTCTGAGGAGAAGGAAAAGGGAGTGGCGAGAATGGGAAGTAAATGAGGTGAAGTTCATAACAAGTAAGTATAAATATAAAAGTAAACGGCCTACTGATAATAATGAATTGCTGTCACAAATGTCCTTTTTAGCTCGAAGGCCAAACTTCACGGATCGTCAGTTACAATACTTCAATAAACCTAATATTTCATCACATAAATATTCTTCTCTGCTGAGAATGTTTAAAAAAGTGTTACGTAAAATGTGCGAAATAGACTTCAGTATTTCTTTTTCTGAATACAAGAAATATTTAATAAAATTTTGGAAAATATTAAGTAGGAATGAAAAAATTATTAATGTTCACTATGTCGAATGTTTTTATTTGATGTGTGATGTTTTATTAATCGTGTATGATTTTCGTGTTTGAAACATTACTTCAATTTTGACATCATTTTTATTTTTGTTTAAATATCCTTCATTGACTGTTTTTCTCTAGTGTTTTGTATTTCTTTTTGTTAATTTCTGTTTGTAATACTTGCTGTAATTCGGGTTTTGCCGTGTGTGGGTTAATAAATAAATATTTTCATTGGGAGAAAAAAAAATAAGAGACGATAAATATGACGCCTCAATCGGCGTGGGCAGCTTATACTCGGGTTTTCGTAACGTGGCGCCTGAGGGACTTCTCTTCACGATGGAATATGGTAAGGCTTTATGCGTCTTTCTCAACCGTGCCGCCAGATGTCGCACGATCGCGAGCGTATCAAGAAGTGCTGCAGATCAAGCGACATATAGCGACACTACTGAGAAAGACGCGAAAAGCCGTACCATATTCCATCATGAAGACAAGGCCCTCATGCGCCACGTTACAAAAGCCCAAGTATGGAGACCGAGCTTCGTTACGAACCGTGGCCAGAGAGGGTCATGTGTGATTGATTGTTAGTGATTCCGAACGCGTCAACTACTATGGTTATTAGTCCCGTAAGTGTAGTGCATGTTTTTGCTCGGGCGGTAGCGGTGGTCTTCCCCCGCGGGATGGCCAGATCCGGCGCCGACCTACCGTCGTCCAACGGGGTTTTCCCCAACCAGGTATTTTCCACCAGCGAGGCGCCGCCCCTGCCGGGACAAGTTGTAAGGTTCTAAGGACGTCCGGTCTCCTGGCATGTGTGGTAGTGTAGTGCATGTCAGTGTAAGTGTGAAAGAGGTGAGGATAGGGCAAGGGCGAGGAAGTAAAAATCGCGCGCTGTCCGTGGCCCGTTTCTGAGGATACTACGCTGGCATTCGTCTGGTGTTGATCGGAGAAACCACGGAAAACTACCGATCAGAGCAGCCGGCCGCTAGAATTCTCTTCCAGGCAGCGACTGAATCCGACCTAACTGAAAAGCTACTGTCAAAATTCCTGTCGCCGTCGAAACTGGAACCTAGGACCTCCCAGTCAGAGGCGCTGCAGTGACATCACTGAACCTCTGCTCCCGGTAGAGGGGTTCATCGTTTCGCCGTCGTCCGCGGGAGCGCGCGTCGGGCGCCGCTCCCGGCGCGCCCAGGTGCGAAGGCGTGTGCAGTGGGAGAGGTGTTTGCCAGGCGGTTGCTAATTACTCGCCGCCCCGCGGCGGCGGCGGCGGTGACAATGCGCGCACGCGAACCGCACTTCCGGCGGGGCGTGGGAGCGGAGGGCGCTGCGGAGGCGGCACCGGAAGTAGCTGTGTCCACTGCGGGCGCGTCACAGTAAGACGCACCGCCCGCTCAGCGCCGCTTTCAACAGGGACGAATTTAACGGGCAAGGTGTGTATGTGGCATCGAATCTAGAAGTGACAGTGAGAAAACTTCTACGGAACGAGTAGATTTAAACTAGGCAGCTACTTTTAAATAGGCAAGTTAAGACATGCCCATAGACGGTGAGCAATTTCCGATTGGTTGGTTTTTTTCGTGTTTCCGGGCGCGTCAACTACTTTAGTCATTAGTCCCGTAAGTGTAGTGCATGTTTGTTCCCGGGAGAAAGTGGTTATATTCCCCCGCTGGATGGCGAGATCCGGCGCCGACCTACCGTCGGTTAGTGGGGTTTCCTAACCATGTTAGTGTAAGTGTGTGTGTGTGTGTGTAAGGTAGTATAGTGCATGTTAGTGTAAGTGTGTGTGAGAGAAGAGAACAAGGAAGAGGAAGGAAAGAACGCGCGGGGTCCGTGGCCCGTATGTTAGGGTACTGCTCCAGTATTCGCCGCAATTTCCGATGTAAAATACTGACATACGTGTGTTCTGATAACAGGAAGAACAACAGTTGCAACAAATGTTGCTGATATGTGTTTTGTAAGTGCGCAGTAGTATCTGTCAGATTCTGTGATTCCAAAATGGTCAGGTGTTTGTGCTCATGGTGAGAGGAATTTATAAGCATTCTATAAACTGCGTTGGAGAAAAAGTTCAGTTTAAAGAAGCCACCGGAAGTTGCTGTGTTCACCGTGTGGAAGACACTAAGATACGAACGGGCAAGGTGTGACAAGACAAGGAATACGCAGCAAGAAGAAGAAGAAGAAGAAGAAGAAGAAGCATCAAACAGTTCAAAGCTAGACAAAGAAAAGCTTGAAGCGGAAAGTGGAGATTTCAAAGTTCGTTCGTACACAGTAAATATTTCCAAAGTAAAACGCTACTTTATGTGCATAATGCAAAAATAAAAGTTTACATTGCCGTTTATTGTTTAACAAGTTATCAAACATGTTTCACACAATAACTTTATAGTTTTCGACGAATTCTGTGATTCCAAAGAATCCACAAGAGTGTACATTAGTTGAGAAAAAAAATCACACAATTATAACTGTCTTAGAGGGGAGGGAGCGGCAATGTCCACTGCTACATAAATGTTTTGCTAATTCATCCCCAGACAATGCGTTTTTGACGAACGTCATGATTTGTGTCTGAGTCTGAAAAAGTATTATGGCAAAAACTCCGTGCAACTCAATAGAATGAATACTTTAAAAAATAACTGTTAAAACAAATTTAGGAAAAATATAGCTCTAACATGAATAATACGAAAATGATTGAAAATACTTTTCTATAAAAGCGATGTCACATACTTAAATTATTTTGTAAATTTAGCTTGACAAATTTAATGCTAAAGTAAAGGGATGACACAAGTTTTTTCTTCCTCTTATTCACTAGTCCTGTTGACAGACCTAGAACATGCTGTCTTCCACCCGAAATACAATATATTTTATGACTGGTTGTGGTGATTTTTAATAAAAATTAACAATTTCAATCTTATTCAATGTTTCTGTCCAAGCTAATTCAACTGCTTAACACATTTTGTGTGAATGCTTATTATACGATGACGTCCGAATACACATCGAGTTAAAACATGAATAACTTTACAGTAGGAACAATCCCCGATAGTATTTCATCTAAGTCTGTCTTTCGGAACTGACGAAAATATTGTATTAAAACATTAAATTTAAACAAAAAGAATAAACGATTTCTCTTAGCGCATCCGTCACTCGATATTTTTTGCCCTGTATGTTTATTCGATCTTTACCATTTCTTATTTTTTCTTTAGGAACTCAACACCTATGTAGTACGTTCAGCAATTGGCTAGTTAAAATAGAGTATACTCTCTAGAGTCCTCAAGATTGTGAAGTGATTAATTGCTGAAATAATAAGTAACAATTTTAGGCATTCGAAGAATTGTTTTTTTTTTCGTTTCTTATGGTTTAATTGATTTAGTTCAATAAAAATGTTACAGGAAGTCATGCTATAAATTAAAATCCTGCAAAATGCTCTAGTACGGTAGCAACATATTTTTGTTTGCTAAAAGAAAGAAAACTAGTGGGATTACAAAAGTTAATACTTTCCCGCATTACATGAAATTTTCAAAATTTTCAAAATTGCAATATTCAGAGAGTTAAACGGAAATCAGACCTGCGTCATTTTTATAAGCATATTTCGTAATTTTAGATAAAATATAAAAAAAAGATTTTTGAGAAAATTTTGAAAATTTAGTTAACACTTCTTTTATTTTTTATTTAATAGGTAATTATTACAGCCAAATTAGAAACTTGATGCAATGTGGCTAGGCCGAAGGCCTTTAAGCCATTACAATACCTACATTCTACCGCGTTCTAACCTTTCGCCTTCTGGTATTCACCCCAAATGGTCTCTCCATCGCCTCAAAGCCGCGGAAACGAGACCATAAGGTACGGCTGAGGGAAAAACCCTGAAGGGAAAAACCTGCCGTCAGAAGCCGAGTACATGCTACTCTATCCGGTTTTTAGACTATTTATTTATTTGGCGCGGGCGTCAGGCATTCTCCTTCCAGTGTTTGGCCTCCACCGCACCTGAAAACAAACAGCACCACAGAAAATCGTCCGCACCAACGCCTCTGCCCTAACATTTCCGATTCCACTTCCCTTCGCCCCCTAATGTGCTTTATTTTAACCGTTTCCTTTTATTTTATTTTAATTTAATTTATTTTTAATTTATTTAACTTATTTTAATTAATTTAATTTTAATTTATTTAACTTATTTTGATTAATTTAATTTTAATTTATTTAACTTATTTTAATTTAATTTTAATTTATTTAACTTATTTTAATTATTTTAAGTTAATATATATATTTTTATTGACTTATTTATCTGCTTATACTTAACAATTGACTACAATTTATAACTTTTATTTTATTTTATTTTTTTTTGTACTGTTTACTAACCTAACATAACTTACTGACTAACTTAATTATTGTTAGTTTATTGATTTATTACATATTTCTCTCCAGTCTAGGCTCTGCTCGTACTAACCACTGCTGTTTTCCACTCCTTAATTTCAGTTCCTCTAGTGGTCCGAACCTTTCCGAGAAATGTTCCTAATTCTTTCATGAAGTTAGCTCTTTATCCCCTAGAATGTTTTGGGCGAGCGTTACGTTCCTATGTTGGAAGTAGTAATTTCCATTCTCATCCATTTTCTTCTCCAAGTTTCGGTCGCACTGCAAATTAAAGGATATGGATCCAGTCTTCCTATCACCGCAAAGCACACAGATGCCATTACCATTCAAGTCCTTTAATCTACGTTGCATCCACCCCGACCCTGAAACAAACAGTCGGTCAAGGAATATCCGTTTACACTTCTTCTCAAAACGAAATATTCCTTTGAAATGAAAGGGGCCCTTAAAACGCTCAGATCGGTCAAGGAATATCCGTTTTGGTGAACATCCTGCGTGCAGTATAGCTGCTAACACTGTTCACAGACGTGTGGACAGAAGTGTGAGGCCGGACACTTACGTTTATGTAAACCTTGGTATCAAGACCAAAAACGTGGATTCTGACCACACATCGTATTAAAGAAAGTTATTTACTATGTATATGAACATAAACGATCAACGTTTTCGGAGTTAGTGGCCTACAACAAGAGTTTGTGTTTCAAACAATCGCAGGTTTTCGTTGCAACATTGCAATACTGTCTTTACGACATAAGTAGTATGCATGAAATGTGTAATAATATGCTGTGTAGTAATATGCATGAAACGTAAAGCACAACACAATATTGAAGCGATTTGAAAATATCATGTATTCATTAACACAATTTACCAACATTTGTGCAAACCAATCTGAAATGTGTTTGCAATTCTGAACTAGAGTACGTACTAGACGTTTATAATGTTAACTATAGATTGCAGAGTAATGTAATGAAGGTTATTTACATTCTGAAAGGTATGTTAAAGGTACTAAAAAGTGTAAGATGCCATCCACTCTTTTCTACAACCTAGTACTACTTATTTAGACTTATTGTTAAACAACGCTGTACAGCACACTAGATGGCGATGTGAGTCCGCTTAGCTCGCCATCCCAAAAGTCATGCGAAGTAGGTTATGGCTTGATGTGACGAAGTTCTGGAGGAAGAGCGCGTCCCAATGGTGCTGGGTGACGCACACACAACAGAGCAGGCACCTTGGGTGGGGGCAGCGGGGGAGGGGAGGAAGTGGCGGGGGCTGTGGGGTCGTCAGGTGGGCGGGATCGGCGTGGCGGCGGACGGCAAGAAGGGGCAGGGGGCGGGGGGGGTGGGAAGGGGGGGGGAAGGGGGAAACGGGGCCAGGGATAGGGGGGCGCGTGGTGCCACGCGTCAGGCAACGCGCGGGGGAAGCGGTTCTCCGCCTAATTACGGCTGAGAGGGCCCACACAGGTGACCGCGCTGCAGCCCGCCAGGTCGATAGCCACGCCACGCCCCTCGGGGCTCCGCGCTCTCCGGCATGGCCCCGCCCGCCCCCTCATCACCCTCTGCACACACAGCGTGCCCCGTCCCCATCCCGCTCCGCGTCTCGCTCCTCGTCCCGCTCGTCGTCCCGCTCCTCGTCCCGCTCCTCGTCTCGCTCCTCGTCTCGCTCCTCGTCTCGCTCCTCGTCTCGCTCCTCGTCTCGCTCCTCGTCTCGCTCCTCGTCTCGCTCCTCGTCTCGCTCCTCGTCTCGCTCCTCGCCTCGCTCCTCGTCTCGCTCCTCGTCCCGCTCCTCGTCTCGCTCTCGTCTCGCTCCTCGTCTCGCTCCTCGTCTCGCTCCTCGTCTCGCTCTCGTCTCGCTCTCGTCGCTCTCGTCTCGCTCCTCGTCTCGCTCCTCGTCGCTCCTCGCTCGCTCTCGCTCTTCTCGCCTCGTCTCGCTCTCGTCTCGCTCCTCGTCTCGCTCCTCGTCTCGCTCCTCGTCTCGCTCTCGTCGTCCTCGCGCTCCTCTCGTCCTCGCCTCCTCGTCTCGATCTCGTCCTCGCTCCTCGTCTCGCTCTGTTTCGGTCCTCGTCTCGTCTCGTCCTCGCTCGTCTCCGCTCGCTCGTCTCGCTCCTCGTCCCGCTCCTCGTCTCGCTCCTCGTCTCGCTCCTCGTCTCGCTCCTCGTCTCGCTCCTCGTCTCGCTCCTCGTCTCGCTCCTCGTCTCGCTCCTCGTCTCGCTCCTCGTCTCGCTCCTCGTCTCGCTCCTCGTCTCGCTCCTCGTCTCGCTCCTCGTCTCGCTCCTCGTCTCGCTCCTCGTCTCGCTCCTCGTCTCGCTCCTCGACTCGCTCCTCGTCTCGCTCCTCGTCTCGCTCCTCGTCTCGCTCCTCGTCTCGCTCCTCGTCCCCTTCTCGTCCCCTTTCTCGTCTCGATCCTCGTGCCGCTCATCGCCTCGCTCCGTGTTTCGGTCCTCGTCTCTTTACCTAGCAAATATTCGTCCACGCCACCAGTGTCCCTCCCCCTTCCCAGGGCGCCACCTCCCGGCAGGTGATATGAGGCTGCGTGGCCGCCGCCCGCGCCACGCGCCCCGGCGCCCCGCCCTGGCCCCCCCCCCCCCCGCGCCCTGCTCTGCGATGACGCACTTGCCGTGGCGCGTGATGCCTTGCTTGACAGGTGACGGTAGCAGAACGCGAAACGTGAAGGGTGGGGCGATGTGGGGAGGGGATGAAGCGGACACACACGCGGGGCCTATTCAAATCATCAGAGGATGTGACTGTCCCTTCAGTTAATGCACTGGAGCGACTTGCGGTTTATGTGAAGTGAATACAGTTGCTCTTTCAAAAGACGTTGATTAACGCTTGTACATTAGCACCGCGATGGCCGTGTTAGGCGGAGCTAAATACTTGTGAAATAGAGAAGCTCCACTTAGATTACCCGCTACTAATTTGATTTGATAAAATATAATTTTATAAAATTATGATTTTAATTATTTCTTTCTTTTATATACTTTGATTTTTACAACTACTTTCTAATTCAATGGAACACATCTGACGGTGCACATGGGTTTATGTATTTATTTATTTTTACGTCAAAAAACAGTCAAAAACTGCGTATGACGTGCTATGGGGAAAAGTGAATTGTGTGCACATTTTCAAAATTCTGTGATCCCTACACTAAGTCATGATACTACTTAAATTTTGAATTTTGAAAGGGAGAAAAAAAACTCCCATATAATAAAATATATATTCAAGGATAAATAAGCAATAAATTTTGGCTCTTATCATGTTGCGCTTCGGAATAATACTTCCTGCCGCGACAACATGGAAACGATAATTTGAATAATTGTATTTCTCACTGAATTCTAGAAGACGTGCACAGAAAATGAAGTTACATTTATGTCCAGAAGCAAAACAAGGGCCATCTCAGCATTTGCTCAATGGATCAGGAAACTGGACGAAAAACCTGATCGAGATGTGGGTCATTGACCGGAGGCTGCAGTACAATAGTTGTTACAGGTTGTTTATACCCATTTATACAGTTCAAATGGTAAATAATGCATTATGTATCATTGTAAAATTATGTCAGTATAGTTCTAATTGTATAGAAAAGTTATGCAGCAGAAACGATTTCACTTGGGATTTAAACTTTTCTATTGAATTTAATCGTTTAATGTCTTTTTTAATCCGGTTTCTAGACACCCAATGGGAAGTGAAAGGTTTTCAAGGAAGAGCAGTTTTTAGTTTACCTCCACTTTACTAATAAGCACCCATTTCGAAGAATTCCGATGAGTTAGCTGTGAACATCAACCTTTCGAGCTCCACCTTCCAGAGACCTTGGTCAAGAATTATGTAGGCCCCCAACAGAACAGTAAGGAGCAACTCCGCCCCGGCTTTGCTCGTAATACGAGAGCAGATCAGAACGTAAGGCACAATGATTTTTTTCTCCGGTAATTTTGCAACTGGAATGTTGAAATTGCACGATGGGATTGTTTGAAGTACATGCTGCAGAGTGTATTTTGTTTTCATGTGCAGCTGTTGCGAATGTAGCCTGAACGTCGAAACAAATATGGCACGCATGTTACTGACGTCAATTAGTGAAGAGCCGAGAAGTGTAGTGCAAAGTTTGTGAGCCAAAGGGCACAATCCTAAAGAAATTCTGCTACACAGAACGACCGGCGGTGCACGCCCGTCATAGGGGATTAGAAGGGAGGCAGGCAGGTTGCCAGAACGAAGAGGCAACTGGCAGAAGCGAAAAACGCCGAGGCATTGTGGGAATTTCTAAGAATCTGGAAAGGGTGCCCAAAATCGGGACACGCATTTTGCGGTAGTGCCGCGTCAAATTTCTTAAATCCATAAGCCGAACCAAGCGCGGGGCGGGTTCGAGCTGAGTGGGAACCTCGTGCGAACGCACAAAACTTGCGCCCAGGGCGGTGCGGAGACGAGCTAGGCTCGTACGGCAACCCATGTGTTGGGACGCCGTGGTGGAACACTGCTTCCACGGGTGACTGAGGTCGCCGGAGCTGTATGCTGTGTGCGTAGGCTCGCTGAGGAGTGGCACGGGCCAATAGTCAGACATTGGATTGTTAAGGATGGCTCCTGCGATCGGGGAGTTAAAGTCTATCAGAGCTATGACCAACGTCTAATTAATTACTTGTACATATTGTGAATAAACCTGTACACACACACACACACACACACACACACACAAAATATATATATATATATATATATATATATATATATATATATATATAATCTTTGAAGCTCGTGTCTGTGATTGCTGTGTACTCCCACGACGTCACAAAATATCTCCAGGTGGCGTGCATTCTTCCAAGAGGGTGATGCTCCAACCAAATGGACTTCTACCAACACGGCATTTTGAAACTGGAAGCAAACTGGCAGAAGTATGTTGACAAACGTGGCGACTATGTAGAAAAGTAGGTCAAAGAGTAAAGTCTTTGGTGATTTTTGTCTTTTGGTACCAATTAAATAATCTGGCCCAAAAAAGTATTGGCCGCTACTTTCCATTCTGACCTCGTATATTGATTTCCAAGGTCAAATGCTGTGCTTCAGCGGTATTCTCACTTCAGCCCTTCGTATGACTGTTTAAAGGGTTCTAAAACTGTTTGAGCTTTGCCCAAGACAGCAAAGTTAAACATGTTCTTCCGCTGGCTGACGATGCCTCGGAAATGTAGATTCCGGTCGAGGTAAGTTCGAGTCTAAAAATAGTTCTCACAAATTATTTATTGTTTCATTACTGTCACTAAATAATGTTTTATGAACTGATAAGATTTATGACGAAGCATGTGAAAATTTTAAAATGAGTTCTCTGAGAGTGAAACTCAAAGTGAAGCCTTCAACGTCGAAAGCAAACGCACAACCCACAATCACCGAATATATAAAAGAGTTTGCGCTATTGCTTACTTTCACAAAACTCTTAATTAAACTCGCGATAGAATAATTTTTTCTACCAACATCAATTATACTTATTTTTTATTTAATAGGTAATTATTACACATATAAATTAAATAATTTGATACGATGAGGCTAGACCGAAGGCCTTTAAGCCATTACAATACCTACATCCTTCCGCGTTCTAACATTCGAATTTTGCTATTGACCCCAAATGGTCTCTGCATTGCATCAAAGCCGCGGAAAACAGACCATAAGGTACAGATGAGGAAATAAATCCTGAAGGGGGAAAAGCCTATCGTTAGAAGCCGAGTACATGCTAATTTACCAGACTTTTCTAATTGTCTTTTGATTTCCTAACGCGAACATCACGCATTCTTCTTCCAATCTTTGACCTCCTCAACACCTGACATCGAACAGCGCCACAGAAGATCGTCCGCACCTTGCACCTGGACATACTTTTCCAACACTCACTCCCCTTTGCCCCCATGTACTTATTTAATTATTCGTCAGTTACTTTTTTATTATTTTACTTATTTATTTCTTTGATTTAATCTTAAGACTATGGCTTACGACTTATTTACTTAATTAATTAATTAATTTTCTGATTTAATTTTTTGATTATTTACTTAATTTTTTCTTCTTCAGTTTAGGCTCCGCTCATACGAACCCGTGCTGTTTTCCACTCCCTAATTTCCGATTCCTTAATGGTCCGAATCTTTCCTTGAAATGTTCCTAATTCTTTCATGAAGTCAGACCTTTGATCATCTGTTCTGAGCGAGCGTTTCGTGTATATTTTCAAGTAGTAGATTCCCATTCCCATCCATTTTCCTGTCCATGTTTCGGTCGCACATTAATTTAAAAGGGTGTAGATTCAATCTTCCCTATCACCGCTAAGCACACAGATGCCTTTCAATCGAGTCTTTCAATCTACGTTGCATTCACCCCCTACCCCCCGATTCTGAACCAAGCGTATCCCCTCTTACGTTCCTTCTAAGTGTGTGAACGGATAAAATATTACTACCTGAACCCTTGCAATTACATCGCACAAAATGAGTTTAGAGAAATGTTACAACAGAAAAGTACTACATAGCGCTACACGCTAAATCGACCTCCCGTCGGAAATATTGTATATTTCGTTCAGAACTCACTCTCTATGGCTAATGAAATGAGAGATGCTTACAAATTATGATTCAATACATCACTATTCATTGTGAATACAGATTTAAATACGTTTCTGACAATAAAATGGATAACTTCAAATTTTTACCAAAATCTGCACATGTGTGTTGTAGGGACTGGGTAAGATATCAAACGAATCATCTTAACATACAAATATAATGCATCGCACAGAACTATTTTTGTTCAAGGTTTTTCGTAAAGGAGCACATATATCAAATGATCGCTAGATATTGCGTTTATCTACACTTACTAAACTTCACATTTAAAATCAATTCATGTTCGATGTCTTCTTGGCTCTGGTTGGCCATGACGCATTATAGAGGTACTGGAAATTAATATTCGACCGCACAACATCAACGCGGACTTAGGCCTCACCTAAACATCGCCTGGATTGATTGATTGATTTGATTGATTTTTTCGTGTTTCCGGACGCGTCAACTGCTTCGGTCATTAGTCCCGTTAGTGTAGTGCATTTCTTTTTCTCGGGAGATGGCGGTGATCTTCCCCCACTGGATGGCGAGATCCGGCACCGACCTACCGTCGGCTAGTGGGGTTTCCCCTACCCAGGACCGTCCACCAGCGGGGCACCGCCCCAGCCGAGACAAGCTGTAAACTCCCGACCGGTCTCCCGGAATATGCGATAGTGTGATGCATGTTAGTGTAAGTGAGTGTGTGTAGAGGAGAGGATAGGACAAGAAAAGGAAGGACAGATCGCGCGCGGTCCGTGGCCCGTTTGGTAGGGTACTGCTCCAGAATTCGCCTGGTGTTGATTGGAGAAACCACGGAAAACTACCGATCAGAGAAGCCGGCCGTTAGACTAGTCCTCCAGACAGCGACTGAATTCGACCTAGCTGAAAAGCTAGTGTCGAAAATCCTGCCGCCGTGGGGAGTGGGAACCTAGGACCTCCCGGTCAGAGGCGTCGCAATGACAGTCGCAATCAGTTGATGCACTGAGCTACCGCTACCGATAACATCGCCTGGAAATCTCCATTCCCATCAATACGCGATTCTCAGGGGGCTGCCCAAGGTCCTCCGACCACGAGGGCGGCTGGCGCGAGGCTCGGGTTGGCCCAGACCACCAGCCTATCAGAGGACCCTTCCGTCGATTACGGCGAACCTGTCCCACCCGAGCGCCCAGGCCGGAGATTATATAATACCGGACCCGCAGCATCGCGGTATCACTGCACTGAGGAAACCTGCAACACGTCCTCACCTTCCTACACAAATCAGCCCAAATCCAAAACTTCTTCTCAGACAACTTATAAACATCTCCTTACACCCCACCTCCATATCCTTCAAAACTTTCCTAGAAATAGATTGAAAAAACATCCCTTAGGCATCCTCCAGCTTCCCCACCACCCACCTAGACCTCAGGGCACTAAAAACAAGCACGTGACACCACAATGACTTGGACATCTCAACTTGACATAATTAGCGCTATCAAACCTAACAAGACCCCACCGTTCAATAGCCACAGCATCAAAAATAGGCATCAAAACAATAGAATTAATTGAAAATAACCTTCCCACCTCTCGATAATCACACCATCCAAATAAAATAAAAATGTATACTAAGGATGAAGAGCCTTTCTTGCATTGGCGGGCATTCTAAAGACATTACAACGAGACGAGTCGAGACGAGGCTTGCGATATGACAGGCAAAACGTCAGCCTCTCAGCCAACGACGCAGCTTCACCCCGACAGCCAAGTAGATTTGGACCCAAGCCGTGGAGCTTACGTTTACAAAAAATAAGTGTTCGAATTTGCTTTATTTATTTATTTAGTAACTGTATGTGGCGTATAGGGGAGAAAATCATCTGTGCACGCTTTCTTCAGTTTCATAATCCCTTCCCAACTATTTAACTAATAGTTGAAAGATGAAAAAATATATAATAATAATAATAATAATAATAATAATAATAATAATAAATTTTAAAAAGCGAGAGATTAACATTCAAAAATTAATCTCTCCAATTGATTTTTTCCAACCAACTATATATCGTTATCAGTTAAATCTCACACTTACACGAGTTTGCATGACGCATGACGAAATGTTTACTACTTTTGATTAAAACTCGCGACATTAAACGAAATTACAATTGTAAAGTAGTTGGTCTTAAAAATACTTAATACACGCATGACGGATAAGCGCCATTCCATTAATTTTCATATATTATTAAAATTTAGTTTGTTTACAATAAAACCAGTTCATAACACATCAAATAACCAACATCCGAAACCATCCAACCAACAACGAAATTTGGTTGAGTAGGAAGTTCAAATTTCTTTCTAAACAAAAATTCTTAGGGTTTTCTTTCTAAACATAAAAAATCATAGATTTTCAAGCAAAGAAACATTCATCTATTAGTGGAATGACATAAAATTGGATTTTTTAACGTGACCCTTGACGTAAATCAGCTGTTGACGGTATCATCAAATCGGGAGTTTAAACCAGTGACGTCACCATGGTGATGTTCAGCTCCCGATTGGATGGCACCGTAACAGCTGATTCACGATAAGCGCAATGTTAAAAAAATGAAGTATAGTAGAAAGTGTGGCAGTTCCGGTACAAACGAGACAAAATTCGTGAAAACAATGAGTATTAGTACGTGTTACTCACTCACCACGCTCTCTAATACGAATCGACATCAGTGAGGTAGCTATGGTAGGTCAAATTCAATCACTGTCTGAAGAAGAATTCTAACAATCGGCTGCTTCGACCGGTAGCTTCTTGTGGTTTCTCCTGTCTACTCCAGGCCAATGACGAAGCAATACCCTAGCAAACGGACCACGGACCGTGCGCGATCTTTCCTTCCTCTTCCTTGTCTTATTCTCACCTCTTATTTACACAATTACATCCACTACACACATGTCGAAAGGCCAGTCGGCAACTGAGAGCTCGACTCAGCTTGGGGGCAGTCCTGTTGGAGGGAGATAGATGGTGGGGGAAAACTCGCAAGCTAACGTGTATGTCGGTGCCGGATCTCTCAATCCAGCAAAGGAAGGTTGTCCACACCTCCCACGATAATAAAAACACGTACTTTATTTATGTGATTAATGACCGTAGAAGTTGACGCGCCCAGAAACACTAATCAATCAATTAATCCATATTGAAGTGCGGGCGACGGACGCAAGAGGAATTTCCTTTGATCACAAGAGAGAATTCCTTGACCTGCCGGCCGCAAGAATATACAGAACTTACCATTGCAGAAAATTGTAGTACGGTATAACAATAATGTACTAAAGAGAACCTGATTAAAGATAATGAGAATGATTACAAGCAGCAATTCATAACGTAACAAGAAATATTGAATTCTTATTCCTTGGTAGTGTTACGTTTCTTAATTAGTCGATTGTACACAATAAAGGGACTTTTAATTAAATATAAATATTACTTAGACTACCATTTGATGAGAAGTGATTAAAACAAACTCTACCAAGTGAGGTTCGAGAATGAAAAATAAAGTTGTCTTTCAATAAAAGTTAAACCGAGTGGCATTTTTAGGCAGAAATGTTTGACGAATATTTAAATGAATCTGCATATTCGGATCTACGATCTAGAAGTTAATGAACGTCACAAAGTGATCAGGTGAATCTAATTTCATTTCAAAATTTATGTGCATGTGAAAGATGTATACATCCTGTACGTGTGCACATTCAGGTGATGTACACAAAATATGTATGTATATTATGTTACTATCACCTTTAATATAACTATGTTTTAGAAGTTCATCAGGGTTTAATACTTAAAAATATCTACAAATCGAAAAAATATGGAATTAATAAAAGTGTAGAACAATAATTATATGTAATTACCAAGCAATAATCAATTAAGCTAACCTCGGCCAGAGACATGACAATTGCAAAGAGAAGCCAGCAAAACAGCTTTCAGAGGCTGCTCTTCTCTCGGTTCGCTGATGGCCCAGTCCATGGCACTTTAAATCTTACGCAGCACGCATAAAAGAAAGAGCTCCTACATTAGCCCTAACAAGAAGGAAATGACAAAGTAACGACTCTTCATCCAGGTAATGCCTCTTTGTCGTTCCTTGACCTCATTTTCTCCTTCAACATTTGGAACATTTGCTCATTTTCCTTGTTCTCCCTTTTATCAGTCCTTCCTCGTTTCTACTATTTTTCGGATGAATTTTAACGGTCTTTTCTCAGAGCATACATAATAAAGTGAACGAACGATGATGAAATTGAAATTTTTAAAGCTATCTCTATAAAACCAATAACCTTTAATGTGTTTCTGCGACTTGTCAATCGTCAATTTTACTAGTGATTATTTTACATGGAAAGCATATTTACTTTATACTTTCCCAGTTGAACATCATAGATCGTGGCACGCATCAACATTCGCTCTTACACAAGATCACAGGCGGAGATCACACAATCTAAAATACCGAGAATCGTGACACTGGCTATTATGTAGTTTTGTTAATTTTTTTCCTTCCACAAATTATTCCTTTCATCCAGTAAACATCTAACAGAAATTTCAGTTATAGATGCACACGTTTGTGCATCTTATGAATGGCAACATTATTACTTTGCATTACTTTTAGGTAGAACCTATATCTTGCAGTTTGAATTTTTTTTTTTCCTATTAATCAGGACGTTAATGCCAGATAGTTTGGGATAATCTTAAGAGTCTGTCTTGATGTGTTTTGCTGTGGTCAATGTTTCATACACTGATGAAACCTGTAAGTCATTACGCTACATTTCATTATAAAAGTACTAGTAAATGTAGGATTCCAAGGCCTTTGGGCTGGCATCTTTGTAGGCTCTCTACATTGGAGTGATTTGTAGTGCCCCAAAGCTGTATGATATCAGTTAAATTAGCTTCAGGATGACTTTGTAAACATGGAATTTTCCAGAGGGAGAAGACAACTTTAGCCTATTCTGCAGAGATTCTGAATTTTAATAATAAGTTCTTTTCTCTTCGTTCAAAGAGGAGTCTCCTAGTACTCGCCGGGACATCCGCAGAATATTCAAGAGCCACGCAACCAAACTTTTAGACCAGCGGGTATCTTTGTATACATTTCTATTTTGTTTGTCAAAGTTTCTTTAACTAAAGCATGGTATGTTTATCTGTGGTACATTTCTTGTCTCGCTGTACTCCTGCTTGCTGTGGATACACAGAGCCAACTGTTCTCCCAAATAGAGACAAAGCCCTACACAAAGTTTTCTCCTAAAAAGATGTAGATACTTGTTCTTAGAATATCTCTTTTTTTATTACTTTTATTAATTGAAGTTTTAAGAAAACTAATTACAGATTTCATTTTTATTAGATAATGATAATATGAACGTTGAGGCTATGGTGTAATAGTATAGAATAAAATACAATAAAATTGAATAAAATATTCTGAAATAGGAATAAAAAGGGGAAAATTTCGATATTACAATTCCTGTACTGTATTTTTTCCGACAAATGGAGGATTGGTTTCAACCCAAGGACACTCAGTTGGAGATCAAACATGCAAACCGTTTTCTAATGAGGGACCCTGCGTGGATGGCTGTAACGGCATCTAAATGTGTTACAATAGGCTGTCTGCACGTTCAGCTCACGACTCGCGGCGTGAATGGACGACGTGCGTGTCGGCACGGAAACGGCCGCTCACGTCGCAGAGGCGGAAATGAAACAATGTTTGCGTCAATCCCAGACCCTCGAAGAGTGCACGAGGCTCTCCTACCCCCACGACGAAACGTAGGAAGTGGAGGATAGCATTAACCGGATGATCAAAATGAGAATCCTGAAGGCTGACCCGACTATACACTAAAAATAATGGCAAAACACTGCTGGAGAATTACGCTTCACAAGTTCTAGATACTAGAAGGTTTAATCGTTTCAACTTTCAAAAATGTGACTTTTTGGAGAACATATTACAGTATGTAAGGAAAAATTCATGAACGTTAACTACTGAGAAATATTGTCGGTAGTGATTGCAGTGGATTTGGAAAATAGGGGGTTATATGCGGGAATTTGTGGGGTCACTTCTTTTTCATATTACATGTGAAGCAAATTCTGTGTGAGACACTGAAATAAAAGGTAAATTAGATAATTCAAACTCAACGACAGAATATGAGGCTGTTTTGTGTAGAAAATTATTTAGCGTCGAAAATGTATTAATAAATTTTGAAGTTAATTACTAAATGGTTTCGCATTATGCTTTAACATTTTCTATCTGTACAATATGAAATAAATTTTTACCAAAAAGTTGAAGTTCTCTTGTTACAAAATCAGGTTGAAATTATGACAGTCACAAATTATCTGAACCTAAACAACCAATAGAGATGAAATTAGTAGTTAAAAAAGAAAAAAATTCCTGACCTACCCGATGTCATTTGAATGCGAAAACAATTCAACTCCACATCTCAAAGAGTCTTCTGTCACCACCACACCACGTGACATGCTCCCAGAAAAGTCGTTTGTAAGCAGTGAGACTACTCGACGTTGCAAGCAGTGAGACAGCACGACGTTGCAAGCAGTGAAGCGTCAACGTTGCAAGCAGTGAGGCGCACGACGTTGCAAGCAGTGAGGCGGTACGACGTTGCAAGCAGTGAGGCAGCACGACGTTGCAAGCAGTGAGGCGGTACGACGTTGCAAGCAGTGAGGCAACACGACGTTGTAAGCAGTGAGGCGACACAACGTTGCAATCAGTAAGGCGGCGCGACGTTGCAAACAGGTTGCGGACGCATGAATGGGTCAGAAAAAGGGGAAGCAAGTGGTCAGACGAAAGAGCGGAAACAGAAAGACATGCAAGATGCGAAGATCACAGAACGAGAAAGAAGACACTGGGAATAAGGTAGGGAAACGACAGAGAAAGAGTTGCTATGAGGCAGGACCAAGGCGGCTACAAAGGAGGAGATAAAAGGCGGGACCGAAGGAGCCGGACCAACGGGTAGGGACCGAGGAAGAACAAAGGTTGGAAACCAATGACAGGTACCAACAGGTGGAACAAGAGATGACGAAGGAGACAACGGGAACAAGGCAAGGGACTAAAGGGCAGACAAAGAGGCCGTGACCAATGGATTGAGGACAAAGAGGAGAGGGTCGAGATGAAAATACCAAATGTTGGGACCAAACGGTGTGTGTCGTTAATTTGTTAGTTAGACAAGTCTGGGTCCAAGGGGCAAGGGAGCCTGTTGACTAAAGGGCGAGGACCAAGTGGCGGGAAGCAGAGAGGGAACTAAAGGAACAAACAGGTGACGACCCAACGGCAAGAGTATTAACGGCCGGAGACACAAACCATGCAGGCGCCAAACGAACGGGTGCCAAGTGTTGGTACCAAGGGGGGAACACAAGCGGGGGAGGGTCATTAACCAGAGCGGCATTTATCGAGGTTCCGAAGTGGGCGGAGTTGTGGAGGCGGACGAGTGGTGGAAAGGCAAGGGAGAGGAACGACCCGAGTGGGAGCGGGGGCTAGGCCGGTACAGCGCCCGGCGCGTGCCGCCAAACTGTCAGCGCCGCCTGTCTCTTGTATTCGGCTTAAGTTCGTCTCCGTCAACTCTTCCCCCCTTCCCCCCACCCTCCTCCTCTCGGGCGGGCGAAGTTAGACAGGCGCCGGTCCCTCGACAAGCGCAGTCCATCTTTTTTGAATTTTTATTTTTTTTTTTTATTATTTTTTGTCGTAATTCCCGTTTCCCGTCCGCTCGCATCTCCTCAACTTCCCCCTTTACCCCCTCCCCAGCCAGGGTGGATTTTCTGCAAAGAGTTCTTGTTGCTGTCGTCATATTTCGGACGGATTGTTCGCGGGAGAAAAAAATGGGCGTGGCGTGAAGAGCGCTGAGTTATGGGCGGCCGACGTGAATGATATGCGTGCGCTCGTGTGTGCGGGGTGCGCGCGTCGGGCGAGGAACGTGGCGAAGCGAGCGCCAAAGGCGTGCTTACGCGAGCGTGGAGGGGCGTTTGAATGAAATGTCCAGTGAATAAAATCTATTCTTGCACCAAACAATGACCGGATGCGGTAGCTCAGTGCATCAACTGATGTCACTGCAGCGTCTCTGACCGGGAGGTCCTAGATTCGAGTCCTGGCGGCGGCAGGATTTTCGACACTAGCTTTCCAGCTAGGTCGAATTCAGTTGCTGTCTGGAAGAGAATTCTAGCGGCCGGCTGCTTTGATCGGTAGTTTTCCGTCGGTTCTCCGATCAACACCAGGCGAATGCCGGAGCAGTACCCTACCAAACGGGCCACGGACCGCGCGCGATCTGTCCTTCCTCTTCCTTGTCCTATCCTCTCCTCTTACACACAAACACACCAACATGCACTACACTACCACACATTCCGGGAGAGCGGACGGGAGCTTAGAGCTTGTCCCGACTGGGGCGGTGCCCCGCTAGTGGGAGAGTCCTGGTTAGGGGGAAACCCCACTAGCTGACGGTAGGTCGGCGCCATCCACCGCCATCTCTAAGTGCACACACTACGGAATAATGACCAAAGTGTTGATGCGCCCGGAAACAGAAAAAATCAATCAACCAACCAAACAATGCGGTAATGTTTGTAAACGCACGAAAAATGCTTATTTCATCATTATTATCATGTTGTGTAATACAAAGCAGCCTTGTTTTATCTATGTGAATTGGAAAATCGCAGTACGTATAGTTGATTTTCCGTTATAGATCTTTTAATATCGGAATAATAATTTCATTATAATGCCATGACTCAAGAAATGTATTCTACAACGCATATCGTGTATCAATAATATATGACAGTCAAACATTGTTACATGTCTAACCTTATATGTATAATATGGACAAGTGTTTTATGCGGTATATAAGAGAGTTTTAAAGTTAAAGTTAACAAAACCCAGTTAACAATGTAGTTAGATAATGACGATAAAGGATCTGTGAATTGGCTATAATTCTACATGATGTTTTTACGTAAATGATTGTTTCTAAACACAGATGTCATATTATTGATGCTATTCCTGATGTTACTACACGTTCTCGTGCGAACATTTTGCGATATGAATTATTAATTAAAAACTGAAAATATTAATTTTTGTCTCTGAAACCCAACATCTAACGGCCTTGTGTTACATGTTACGCTTGAGGGTGTCCGTGGATAATAATTTAAAAATTGCTGTAGCTGTATTAAGCTTTTGGAATAGTTGTAAACTGACCTACATAACTTTTTTTGCCCAAGTTACTTTTGTTGTTCCGTTGAATTAGAGAATTAGACTTAGTGACTCAGTCATGCCAAACACACTCGTAGTTTATTCTTATGATTAATTTCAACCGCATAAAAATTAACTTCTTTAGGGTATCATAATTAACAAACGAACAACAAATAAATATATTCGAACGTGTGATTTCATAAAAATATATTCTAGCGAGTTGCTAGAATGTATTATTTTTTGACATCAGCTGTCCTATAGATAATACATGAGGAGCATAGATGTAGATCAACGTATTGTCTGGTTTAATAACAGCAGATTACTTTCTTGAATCTTGAACATTAAAATCTTAAATAATCTATTTTGTAACGTAATATATCTGTCGTTAAAATGTGTCAATCTGCTAAAGGTGAAATTTTAGTTGCACATACATACGAGTAAAGTGGCATCTAATTTGAGAGAAAAAAGTACTTTGTTTTCACAATGTTGCGTAGATCACGAACAAAAATATTGGTAATTTTTCATGTAATTTCCTTTGTTTTGCTTATTAAAATATGAGAAATTAAATGACATTTTTTGTTGTATTTTCTACAGCGCACTTTCAAGAATTTTAAATATTTAATGACTTGATTTGCACTCACACCTACATACATTGAAAGCTGGAGTTTGTTTTCATTGTCGAACAATTAAGTCCTGAGGACACAATCTATTTAACACTTGGCTTATACAAAATTGTTTTAAAAAATGCCTTCTGTTTCTGCTATTGGCAGAGAAGGAATATTGTACAGATGTTCGTAACAAATGAATATGCATTTTTTACCAGCGAAATTAATTTGAATTTCGCCACTTATCAATTAATTGACTAATATGCCTCCAATTACCAAAGCAAAGTACAGCAAAGCTATTAGTCTCCGGGACAGACTATTAATATGCGTCAATCGAGCAAGCCGTATTAAATCCCATGTCACGGAATGCAATATTATTGGCAAATTTGTAACTACATGTGTATTAACAATGCTCATTACGAATGATGAAACCGTGTTTTCATGATGCCACATCCAAAATACTTTGCCGGAAAGTTTTCACACTGGCGTTTAAAATACAAGATTAATCAAGAAAAAATAAATAGAAAGAATAATCGAATTTCAAGTATGACATGTTGCCATGATGTAAATCAACACACAATTTGTTGGGTAAGGGTTTGCGTGAAAAAGTTTATAATGAAAACGAATTGCAGAGATATGATGGAATAATATCGATATTTCTTTGACGAAGAAGTCTTGTGAATAAATCTCAGCTGCTCGGTAGTCACCGACGGGGGCGCGATAATGAAAATAGTTCTCGGTGTCATTTTTATAACTAATGATGTTTTCATTCGGTATATTGACTATTTGGCAATTGAAATTTTGTAAATCTTTTTGTCAATTATAGAAACAATTGAACTGATTCCTAACAAACAACATGCCACCAAAATACCGCTCTCAAGGTAGGGAACTTGAGAGCGGTATTTGATTGATTGATTTTTCATGCTTCCGGGCGCGTCAACTGCTTTGGTCATTAGTCCCGTTAGTGTAGTGCATGTTTTCCTCGCGAGATGGCGGTGATTTTCCCCGCTGGATGGCGAGATCCGGCCCGACATACCGTCGGCTCGTGGGATTTCTCCTAACCAGGACTCTCCCACCAGCGGGCACCCACCGGTCCCGACTGGTCTCCCAGCAAGTGTGGTAGTGAAATGCATGTTAGTGTAAGTGTGTGTGTAAGGGGAGGGGATAGGACAAGGAAGAGGAAGGAAAGATCGCGTACGGTCCTGGCCCGTTTGGTAGGGTACCGCTCCGACATTCGCCTGGTGTTGATCGGAGAAACCACGGAAAACTACCGATCAGAGCAGCTGACCGCTAGAATTCTCCTCCAGACAGCGACTGAATTCGACCTAGCTGAAAATCTAGTGTCGAAAACCCTGCCGCCGTCCGGATTCGAACCTAGGACCTCCCAGTCAGAGGGCGGTATTTGGGAGACAGGAATTGGAATGGAACGTATGTTTTAATAAAATCGTGAGAGTAATTTTGGGACGCGTTAAACAGTGCAAAAAGATAATGAGAGAGCTCGACGCAGAAAAGAGGCAAAAAGTTTTATTTTAAGATCGATCAATCGTTACGATTGAGCAAAAGCAAAGGTTTTCGTCTCCGACGTTGACACGATCGCTGTATGAACAATTATATAGGGATTCGGTAAGAATTGTTTCTTAAGATCATTTGGTTTTTATTGAACAAAATGTTGCTGCATGTAAGCAAATAGTTTTTTTACGTTATTTTTCGTTATTTTTTACTAACAAAAATGCTCATTTAGTTTCTGATGTTTACCGCGAAGTACACATCAAGTAGCTAAGTACTTACTTAGATTAACAAAACGGTTAACGGTTACTTACATTACTTACATTAACGAAAATTTTGTATGTGCCTGTTTTGATATAAGAAGTGGACGGACGTTTTGAAAAAAATCATCAAAACCTGAAAAATCTCTCCATGAAAGGAGGTTTCAAAATGACTAAATTGTCGCTAGGCGAAAAGAATAATAAAATCGAGGGTTAACGCGCAAGCAACGAGTCAGCCGTCGATGTGGATTCCGGGCACTGGGTCCCGAGAACGCCCGGGGCATTGCCACCCCTTAGCCCTCTCATCGCTTTCCGCGGCCGCCTCACCGCACTGGAATCACAACAACAGCGCTCCGCTCTTGTTACTAATAACAAGGCACGTTCGTTATGTATTTTCGAGAACAACCTGGCAGAGGTTGTTCCCGCAAATCCTGAAAATTCTGTAAACGAAACCGGTAGAAAAAGTAGAAAACTCGGTCGACTTGAAACATTAATCCTTTCGCATATATTATCCGGTAATTAGTAACGCGAAAACAAACAGAAGTATTATATATTTGGAACACAAACACCGGTAGCGGTGGCTCAGAGCATCAACTGATGTCACTGCACTGCCTCTGACCGGGAAGTCCTAGCTTCAAGTTCCGACGGCGGCAGGATTTTCGACACTACATTTTCAGCTACGTCGAATTCAGTCTGCTGTCTGGAGAAGAATTCTAGCGCTGATCGGTAATTTTCCGTGGTTTCTCTGATCAACACCAGGTGAATGCCCAAGCAGTACCCTAACAAACGGGCCACTGACCGTGCATTTCGTAACTATGTTACATTTGTACGAGAGATAAGTAAGAGAGTCCATTAAAAGGACACAAAACAAGGTTATAGATCTGTAAAAAATGAGTAAGTGGAATTTAGAAGAATAAATGATGAAGATTTGACTGCTTACACCGAAAGTATATGATTGGATCTGCTGTATATGAGAAATAATTGATAATATTGTTAAGAATTCATCTTAAAACCTCTCCAGAATATGTAGCAGTGTTTTCAGCAAATCCCTTCATTCTCGAGTTATGTAGCAACCCCTCTGGGTACATAATTGCTCCATGAACGAAGGTCAGACAAACAGCCCATGACGGAAACTCCAGTTTCCAATCTTATTTACTATTTGTTTTCGATTTCACTTGCAGGCGCTTCCTCTTCGGAAAACCCTCAATCATGTTATCGCTACTGTCGTTACCATGTATTACTAACCAGTAGCATATAAAAGCACGAGCCGAATCGCCAAGAGCAACATTCAGCTCGGAGCCGTATCACTGTAACTACGTCTCGTTAAACTATTGTATACTATCGGCCATATTGAAAAATTGTAACTTGCTTCAATTAATAAATATTAATTGTGAATCTCCTCGAAAGGTTTTTATTCCAACGAGCTGCATCCACCACTGGTATTGAACCCGTGGGTTCTCCTACTCCGCCATCACTTCGAGACGGCGACGAGAGAAGAACCTAACTCTCGAAAAATATCTGGGAATAAATACTGTTGAGTCCGCCATTCGCAGTGGCCTCGGGGCGAGGAGCAGCCAGCGTTTGATCGCGCCTGTAGGTGGCGAGGTGGATCCGCCTTCCTGAGAGCCCTCCAGTCCGGCTTCCTGCACGCGCCGGCGGCACACGGGGGAGGGGCAGCGGTCGCCCGCGTGCCAGAGCGTCGCGTTGCGGAAGGGGGCGGAGGCGACGGCGGCAGCGCGTGGGCGGCATCGGCAAGGGACCCTTCCGGCACCGCCCACGCCGTTACAGCCACAGTCCCCGCCCCCGCGCCCCGACTCACCACACGAGACGAGTCGCGGAAGCGATTGTGTCGGAGGCGATTTTGTCGGAGGCGATTTTGTCGGAGGCGATTTTGTCGGAGGCGATTTTGTCGGAGGCGATTTTGTCGGAGGCGATTTTGTCGGAGGCGATTTTGTCGGAGGCGATTTTGTCGGAGGCATTGTCGGAGCGTTTTCGTCGGAGGTTTGTCGGAGGCGATTTTGCGGAGGGGAGGCGACTGTCGGAGGCGATTTTGTCGGAGGCGAGTTTGTCGGATGCGAGTGTCGGATGCGAGTGTCGGAGACGAGTATCGGAGGCGAGTGTCGGAGGCGAGTTTTGGAGGCGAGTCTCGGAGGCGAGTCTCGGAGTGTAGGAAATATTTGAAAAGCACCGAAATTCTCAAGACAATTTCAGAACAATATAAACGAAAAAGCAACAAAAACTCACTTTCTTCTGAAGAGTTGTGATGGTAACATTATATATGACTATACAGTAAGCACGATAAATGAGAGCTGTTTCATTTTCGACATCAGCGTCTAAAGCGAGCTATTATAATATCCTTACATCTTTCAATATCTTCAGAAGGGATTTCCTCATTTCTTGACTTCCAGGAAGTGGCATTGCATGAACAGAATTCGCGAGAGCCGATATGAGACTGTGAGATAGAAGCTGGCGCGATATTAAGTCTAGAGTTCGAGTCACCGGCTTACACTCAAAGGACCAAAATGAATGAAGGTGAATGGGAGAATAGAAGGTAACGGCAAAGCGTCTTTGAGAATATTTCTCTCTGATATTTCGTCAAAAATGTCTTAATACCAAATTGCTTCAAAATCTAAATAACATTCTACTTCAACAATGAATACCTTTCTGCTTACACATGTGGGTCATCTCTCGAGTTTCATTTATTTAAGAATATTTTTTGGATAAAAATATTGTAAAAACTGCGCGTGACGATTGGAGGGAGAAGAAAATTTACATTTACTCATCAAAGCAAAAGGATGGTACATGCGGTATGGATTTATGGCCAATTACAAATACAAACCTTTATTTATTTTACATTTATTTATTTATTAGTTAGAAGTTACAGAAGGTGCAGTGAAAAATGGTTTTCATTCTTGGTATGTTATTGATTTCTTTTTGTTTCATTGTACTTCCGTAATAAACTTTTCCTGGGTTGGAATTTCTTGGTGCATTTAATACTTTTAATACACATTCTCTTATTTGGACTCTTGCATATTATTTGGATATATTTGATATTGTTAAGTGCATTGTGCGCTAAATACGTATACATAAGTGTACACCCAAACTTGCACATACATTGATTGCTTCTTTTTGTGTACACTATTCCATTTATATTTCGTCAGAAAGTTTGTTATGTTTGCAGAATTCTATATTTTTTTTGTATATAGGGAAGTCAAGGATTGAAACGAAATTCGTTTCTTGCGGATGTTTTTGTCTTTGTTGTGAGAATTGAGGGCATTCGACAATTAGGTGTTGTATGGTGTTTGGGATGCTGCAGATAGAGCAGATGGGAGATATTCTTAGTTAACAGGTGAGGTGGCTTAGTTTACAGTGGCCTGTTCCTATTCTTGATATGATGACTTGTTTCCTTCCACTTCATTTGTTGTTGAGTTTAAGGTTGTTGACATGCTCGATTTTCTTGTGAAGGATACTGGCTTTTTGATCTCTCCATACTTTGTTCTATTTTGCAAGAGATAGTCAGCTTGTGTTAGATATGGTCAATACACTGTTTGAATCTCCAGCTGCCCTATCATTGTTGGGGGATATACTGTTGTCATCTCCAAACTGTTTCTTCTGTTTGGATCATTTCGATTGTGATGGATTTCCCGAACTTTATCATTACAGTAAAGTAGATCTCCAGCAATAATTCGGCTAATGTCATAGTAATTGAGAATAAAATTACACATTTTGTGAAATCAAAAAGCAGTAACTTGACGGTGCAGGATACATGAGCAATATTGGGGGACCCTGCCCGAACACCAAAGTGTATAAAGGTCACTGCCGCTAACAGGTAGCCTTTGAAGTAAATAAACCCTTAAACTGCTGAAAAAGATCGGAGTACGTCCGATTACCGGCGCATACGAAATTAAACAAATCTAGAGACCCAACATTCAGACTAAAAGGGGACCACAGACATAAAATGTAACTAGTCTTGGACATTGTTTCCGTAGTCGATAAAACGTTGGATCCTCATTATCACATTTTATCAGATATTCCAAATAACATTCAGCCAGCCCAAACAGATTCTTTTGTGCCTGTTTGCAGCAAACAAGATACGCAAACAAGATTCCCTCTCTGTGCATTTCTACACAAAACAATGCCATTTTTACTTCATTAGATCCCACACATGACAGGGAAGGGAATAAGTGTGAATCGTTTAGTAGCATCGTGCGTACCTGAAACCTTCAAGTGGTATTAAAATCGTATGACATGCTGGAAGACCTACCACAGGATTTCTCTCAGATTTCTACAAAACCTGTGATATGTTCGTAGAGTAATGAAACCTACCAGCAAACTATAAAATTGCATGATAGAGTCCCCAAACCCTTCAGCAAGTTCTGCTCACACAGACACCACGTGTCTCCAAAGAAACACAGATGCCGTCAGCACCCTTTTGTGGGGTTTCTGCCCTCGAACAATAACACTGCCTTTTTATCTACGTCAGACGGCGGCAACGTCGTTGGGGCGGCGGGGGCGGCGGGGGCGGCGGGGGGGGCGGCGGCGGGGGCGGGGGCGGCGGGGCGGCGGGGGGGGCGGCGGGGGCGGCGGGGCGGCGGGGCGGCGGGGGCGGCGGGGCGGCGGGGCGGCGGGGCGGCGGGGCGGGCGGCGGGGCGGCGGGGCGGCGGGGCGGCGGGGCGGCGGGGCGGCGGGGCGGCGGGGCGGCGGGGCGCGGGGCGGCGGGGCGGCGGGGCGCGGGGCGGGGGGCGGAGCGGCGCGGGCCGCGGAGCGGGGCGGCGGGGCGCGGGGCGGCGGGGCGGCGCGCCGGGCGGCGGGGGCGGCGGGGGCGGCGGGGGCAGTGGGGGCGGCGGGGCGGCGGGGGCGGCGGGGGCAGTGGCGACGGTGAGAGTAGCATGGAAACGTTCACCAGTACGCGAACATGTTTACGCGGCAACGTCGACGGAGAAGGGAAAGGAGATTTTGGGGTAAAACGAAGCGAAAGTATTGATTTTGTGTTGTTCTCGTCGAGGAAGGAAATTCCAAGACTTGCACCGGAATCTCGCGGAAATGGGGGAAGAAATCATTTGTTCGGAGGCCCTTGCGAGCTATTTCATTCCAAGAGAAGATTGATTTAGGAAACTTTGTAATTTGAGTTTAACTACTCGTACGCTGTTTTATCTGATTTTGATTGTTGAAATTAGCTAAGCTTGCTGCGCAAATTGGCGAAAATACTGCAACTGCTCTTTGCTATTTAAAAAGAATTAAAACTATAGTTTAATTATAAGGAAATGTTGTCATTACCTACTACACTAATATGTGTTTAAAGTGTCATAAAATGTTTTGTAATCAATACAGAAACATTAACGTATCAAGAAAATGTTTAGAAATTCACAATTTAAAAGAAGATAAATGAGTATAGAGGAAGGGAAGGTCCGTCGGAATAGGAAAACGAGAGTACACGGGATCTCACAGTAGAATTCGAATAGAAAAAGGAAATTTAGAAAGGAATATGAGACAGCTGGGAGTCTAGGGAGAAAACAAAGGCAGAATATATGTATCTGCACTCTATGAACGTGTTTGTAAGCTGAAGATTTATCTTCACAGTAGTTCTGACTTAATTTACCGATGTTTAGACATTAAGAAAGAATGTCCGTAATATTTTGAATGTAATGAAATAGCTAGTCAATTCGAATTGCGAAATCTGTCCCAAATCTTCCATCGTTCACGTTCTCCTTGTTTCTTCTTATCCACAGGTTGAAACGCTCCTTAATTCGGACTTATGGGCAATTAATCATGTATTGTCAGTACAAAAAATGCAGACAGATAATGTAAGTCTTTCAAATATTTATTTAATTTTTTATGCGTGCCTGTTCCTTAGATGTATAAGGAAGAAAATAAATTAATAATTTTTATCATAGCTTTCACTTTTATGCTAAAACTATATAAAGAATGTGGCCTTTGTGTCAAGATTTCGTAATTTTATGGTAAAATAATTTAATAGTAAGATAAGTATGGTAAGATAGGAGAATTTTAAGATAAGTAAACCCCATGCAGAAATGAAAGTCCTACACATGTAAGAATACATAAATACACATCGAAGAAAATCCGTACATCGTATTCATAATTTAAAATCCTGACCATTTTTACTTCCATTGAATCTCATTAAAATTTTGGATCCGGACAATCAAAATATTAATATTTGTCATCATTTAATTGTTCACTCATGTGGGCTAAATGTATTCGTCTGAGACGGTGCAGCGCGATAGGCAGGAGTGAAATTGCTCACAGTTCAGAAAGTATTATATTATAACGATGAGTGTAACAGAAATATTTCTAAAAGAAAACTTGATTGATACAAGGAATCTCATCTCGCTGAAAAACTGTGTCTTCTATAACCTGAAATGTAAATAAACATTACATGTTCAATTAACTAAATATTTAGGATATCTAAGCACAGACACTTTGTGCACTTTGTTAACATATATATTACAATGTCTAATTAATATTCTAATGTCTAGGAAAATAATCATGCTCTCTGCCAATTCGGCTTATTGTGCAACTTTTTAAGTATCTTTCGTTTCTAGTAAACACATGGTTAATTTTTAATAAGAATGGAAGTAATTAAAACTTTTTGTTCACTGCAAACAATTGATCAGTTTTCTCTCTTCCAAATGTTTCCCGCTTCCAAAATTTTAGCAAATTAAAATTAAAAACGAACTTTTTCGAAACAATATGTTCTTAACTATTGAAGTCGAGCTCATAAATTTCCGTTACAATCATCTACTTCTATTCGCGTTCAAGACAAAGTAGCGTAACTCGAAAGCAAATTCATTACACCTACAATGTTAACATTTTTTGGAAAGCACATGCCGCTATTCAACTTCATTTAAGAGGTTCCTTTCAAAAGTTCCGACTTCTTACGGTGGTGGCCGCTTATAAGTAGCACGGGCCACTCCGTCAAGCCCAAGAAAAGCGGCGTGAGGCGGGGCACGGTGCCGCACAGTGTGTCTACGCGAATTAATTCCTGCTTCCCCTCCCTCCTCCCTTCCCCGCCCCCGCAAGCGCCAGCAGCGCTCGTTACGCTGGTGGCTTTGTGCGCAACTTGTGCTTCTTCTTCGGGCCTCCGGCGGGCGGTTTGGGCGGTGGGCGGTGGGCGGTGGGCGTGGGCGAGTGGAGTGGGAGGGGGCGGGTCTTTCAACGCCGATACAAAGCCCATCCTGCCCCCGGGCCTGTCGCGGGTATACCCTGCCGGGACAGGCGGGGCCCTGCGGCTCCAGCCCCATACAACACAGTAGGACAACATGACATCGAAAGAGGGCGTGGCACCTTTCTGTAATTTAAAAAAAAATAGTTTTTTACTCCAACATTTAAAGTATAAAGAACATGGCAATGCGAAATGAATACATTCCGTTTCACGTTATTTTCGCAAGGTAACTAAGGTTTTATTTTCAGATACATATATTCTGTCCTCCAGATAATCATTTCTATGGACAGAGACAAAAAGTAGAACGACATCAGGGCACACGTCTTTAGATTGCAATCGTCGCTATATCCGATACAGGAGAATTATTGGATACTAGCTCAAGAAAACTGGCGTATCTAACGAAATTATTTATCACAGTCATCTCTCGGATTTCTGGACTTCATGGCTTAGATCTACTTTTCCGTAAAGTTGCAGATGGTGATAATAGGTAAGCTACCATATTTAGCATGTGTACTCCAAAGAAAATCCTGTATTTTTTGTGGAAAATCATATCTTGGGGTAACATTTGGAATATCAAGTACACTGCGTTTGATTATTGGTTGCTAAAAAGCATTCGTATCACGTTTGAGAGAAAATACTTTAGTAGTGCTAATTTTTGTGTGAAACACTCCGGAGGAGGAGATGGAAGGATTATTATGAAAATCCATGGGAACGTGCAAGTCTACGAACGATCCAATTGGCGCTTTATGTACATAAAAAAATATTGCGATTATAATCAATTAATAAGGTCTCAAATATCTATTTTACTCATATCGTTCTAATTTGGTTTTAAAATCGAACAATGTCTCTGAATACTGAGAATTTTTAGTCAACTGATGACAACCACTTTCATTAAGAAGTTAGTGTTGTTCTTCTGCCACCTCTTTCAACCTACCATCGTCGATCACCTCCATCCAATTTTACCACATGACCTCTTCATGTTCTGAGGTTCGATTTCACCTCAAAACTCATTTCAATTCGTCATATCCTTGGTACTATAACAACAGTTATTTTATTTCAATTTCATTGCAGTTTCGCCGATCCATCATTAGGTTACCTAGCAACATTTATTTAATTTCATTGCATTCTTCACTGCATTCATTCATTGCATTATTCATGCATTGCATGCATTCACTGATTGCACTGATTGCACTGAACTACACTGAATTGCACTGCATTGCACTTTGCATTCATTCTTTTCACTTCATTTCATTATTCATTGCTTATTTATTATTTGCTGTGCGCCCGCTGCGGCGTTCTTGGGCCCAGTGCCCGTAGGCACGTCGCGTCGCGGGGCCGAAGAGTTACGACGTTAATATATGGGCGGCGGGGGCGGTTGCGCCGCGGGCAACGCGGCGGCACCTTGTCAGGCCAGCGTCCGCCCGTCGCGCCTTCAAAAGCCGCCCCCGCCCCGCCTCCGCCCCTGCCCCCGCCCTGCCCGCCCCGCCCCCGACCCGGCCCCCGACCCGTCCCCTGCCCTGCCCCCCGCCCTGCCCCGCCCCTGCCCCCGCCCTGCCCGCCCTGCCCCGCCCTGCCCCGCCCTGCCCCCCCCCTCCCTCGCTCACGCCCTTGCCACCGCCCCGCCCGCCCCCTTTCCGTCCCAGGCTAATTGCAAGGTTGCAGTGGAGGCCCTGGCGCGGTGACCCTATTGGAATCGCCCGAGGACACGTTTGGGGCCATGAAGGTGTCTATTGCATGAACCAGACCTTGAGGGGCAGGCTGCGAATGAAGAATCTTCCCTAAAGGGTACATTTAAAATTCAAAGACCGGACAAATCGGACAATTGATTAGGGAAGACCATATTTGTTTACGCAACAAAGCCTCAATGAATCAGAAGACTACTCTACGGAATATTGCGTCCAAGTGTATGGTCCAATACATTTGCTTGGAATATTGGGACGTTACAGAAACATAAACGAGGCACCTGTTGTGGTTTCTGTGGCTAGAAGAAATTAATAATTTTCCTAGCGAGGGGAAATAAAATTTCCGAGGAGGGGTCGATCCCTCGGTCACTTCGTGTGGTGGGGGTGCGGGGTACGGGGTATGGTGCCACGGACAGGGAACCACTGTCTCTCATCGCCACATATCGACCAAACAAGATGTGCATTAGTGGCCGTATTCCGGGCCACTCTTCAAAAATGAAGTAGAAGAAATCAGTTCAGGCACATGCAGTAAGATTCCTAATTTTTATTCGGTTTATATTCAGAATAAAATAATCTGTTTTTGAAGATACTCATATATTGCTAATGAACATGTGCTGGGAAACAGAGAAAAACGTGGCATTCGCTAGTAACAGATAGACAACCCATCATTTACCAGTGTTTGACAGGTCACATGCAAAGACTTTTCGCTTATGCTATATCCAATATTAATGCATGATGGATCACCTAACAGTCACGGGAAATGTTATGTTACACCATTTGAATAAATTTCTCATTACACATTCATTAGCAAGTAACTCTCATGTTCGTCATCCCCTTAATGTTCTAGAAGTTTGTAACATTTACTTTGAGATATCCTGAACAGGTTGACACTGAGCTAGAAAGTAATTGCACATTCCGGCTCCGTCACATTATTAGCAAATAACTATCATGTTCGTCATCCCCTAAATGTTCAAGAAGTTCGTAACATTTACTTTGAGATATCTGTACAGATTGACCGTGAACTAGAAAGTAATTGCAGTATTTTTCGGGTATCTCTGTATTTTCTTTTCTTTGCATTTCACAGTTTTGTCTGGACTTCGGCGAAGAGTGGCTTTGTGGCTGCTCAGTGTGGCTTTGTGGGACGTTGTACGACCGTCCACAGAGGAATCGGCGAGACATATTCAGTTGGTTTGGTTGGTTTTTTTTCGTGTTTCCGGGCGCGTAAACAGCTTTGGTAATAAGTCCCGTAAGTGTAGTGCATGCTTGTTCTCGAAAGATGGCGGTGATCTTCCCTCGCTGGATGGCGAGATTCGGACCGACCTACCGTCGGCTAGTGGGGTTTTCCCTTAACCAGGACTCTCCCACCAGCGGGGCACCGCCCCAGCCGGGACAAGCTCTAACTCCCGACCGGTCTCCCGGAATATGTGGTAGTGTAGTGCATGTTAGTGTAAGTGTGTGTGTAAAGAGGAGAGCATAGGACAAGGAAGAGAAGGAAAGATCGCGCGCGGTCCGTGGCCCGTTTGGTAGGGTACTCTCCGGCTTCGCCTGGTGTTATTGGACAAACCACGTTCTCCCAGAAGCGACTTAATTCGACCTAGCTGAAAACTAGTGTCGAAAATCCTGCCGCCGTCAGGACTCCAACCTAGCACCTCCCAGTCAGAGGCGCTGCAGTAACATCAGTTGATGCACTGAGCGACACAATCAGCAACAGCCGAGACAGGTAGCACACCTTGGTGAAAATTTGAAAATTTTCTAATACCACCCCCTCTCTGTAGGAAAAGAAAAAGTCTAGAACAGCTGAAGGGGCGTGACGCGGGTAGGTGTGTGAGAGTTTGAATGCGTGGGCAGCAAGGAGTCCCGTGAAGTGAGTGACACGTAAGTGTGAGTGACAGAAAGTGAGTGACAGATGAGCGACGCGTGAAAATGCGGACCAGACCGCCTGAACAAGCATACGCAGAAATCGGAGGCGTCTGGTGCCAAACAAAGTAGATCACGTCACCTAGCGAATTATTGATGTTTTTAATTATTTATTTATTTGTTTATTTATTGGCAGTGATATGTAATATTATTTGCACATGCTAAATGACAGGAAGCTGCCCCTGCCAATGAGAATGATATAGTTGAGAATGAGAAGAAAAATTTAATAGTATACGTAATTCCGATGGTATTAATAATGAAGTTCAGCACTAGTGGCGAAACTTTCCGTCCATAACTGGCATAAAATCAGGAATACTTATTCTTCAACTTAAAGAATTGAATAATTTGGGCAACCAGACACACAAGAGAAACTGGAATAAATGTTATGTATGCAATAATTTCATTCCGGGTAATTTTCTGCTTTTCAGTTTCTATCTGAATTTAAACATCTTATTTGAAAATAATTAGGCAATTCAGTACTTTCATTAAATAGTAATATTAACAGTTTTTAGAAAAGGTTTGTGGCAAAATCCGACACTGGCAGTTTACGGTTTTTTAAAAAATATTACAACTAAAATTATTTCCAAAATTTAGAAGAAACGGAATATAATTGTTAAGGTTTTTCAGGAAAAAATAATAGTTTAGGAAATGATTTTGAAAAAATTGCTTTCCTGCTTTAGATAGTTCATACGATGAAAGGAAAGGCAGTGTGCAAAATAAATTACATTTTGCACATTTATTTTCATTAAAATATTTCTGGCAATCCTAATTTAAACTCTTAATTGAAAAGGAAGCCAGTAGTCCAACAAAACAATTCATATTCTCAAAATATTCATATTTTTCAAATGTGATTATGAAACATTCCTGACACACATCAAAAAACCGGGAGCGGTAGCTCAGTGCATCAAATGATGCCACTGCAGCGCCTCTGACCGGGAGGTCCTAGGTACGAGTCTTCACGGCGGCAGGATCGACTAACTTTCAGCAGTCAATTCTCGCGTCTGAGAATTCGCCGCTCCTCTGATCGGTAGTTTTCCGTGGTTTCTCCGATCAACACCAGGCGAATGTCGGAGCAGTACCCTACCAAACGGGCCACGGACCGCGCGCGATCTGTCCTTCCTCTTCCTTGTCCTATCCTCTCCCCCTTACACACACATTTACACTAACACGCACTACACTACCACATATTCCGGGAGACCGGTCGGGAGCTTAGAGCTTGACCCGGCTGGGCGGTGCCCCGCTGGTGGGAGAGTCCTGGTTAGGGGAAACCCCACTAGCTGACGGTAGGTCGGTCCGAATCTCGCCATCCAGCGAGGGGAAAATCACCGCCATCTTCCGAGAAAAACAAGCACTACACTTACGGGACTAATGACCGAAACAGTTGACGCGCCCGGAAACACGAAAAATCAATCACATCGAAAATGTTGGAAATACACAAATTTACCTTACAAGGGAAGTAACCGAAAACCCCTCAAAATGTTTGTGACACGCAACGCACTATCAGGATCTCATATCCAAAGTAGCTGCCAGTTTCCACTGCAAGGCTCCAAACTTGAAGCTAAAATCTTACATAGCAATGTAGTCTCGCGGCGCCCCTGTACATCCTGCGAGCGTCGAGGGGCCGGCCCAACAGGCAGGCCACTGAGCCACCGGGCGGGCAGGCGAAAGCCAGGAGCAATCTCTTGCTGCAAGTTAGTGCGGCACGAATAAAAATTAAAAATGATTGGTTTCCACTGTATGTTTGAAACATATATTTTTGACACCACGCACAACGAAAAATAACTTCATAGTCACATTCTTCTTCACATTGCCTTTTCGTAGTTTCAAAGCAATATTTGACGGGTACTACAAATTCAGAAGGAAGTTCTGTTTTGTACCTTGAAGCAAACCAAGACTATTTTATCATGTTCCGGAAACGAGGAAATCAAAAATTAATGAAGATTTGTGTCTATCAGAAACTTTGGCGTTGATACTCTTATGAGAGACATTTTTTGCTGATAAGTGGCGATACATAGCTTTCTACTGTTGGAAGACCTTATCAAGGGTTTGGATTTTTCTTGTGGTTCCGGGAGGTATCTGAAACAATTCAATTGTCTTGCCTGGAGGAATATCTTCAATACAAGTTTTGTCATTGTACGTGGTCCATGAATCTAAAAGTAGAGCAGAATTTTCACTTGCAAAAGGGAAGAACGTTTCTTTAAACCACTGTTTCTTTAAACCTCTTTCTTTCCCATTTTTCCTGATTTTGTAGCTGTAACAATTATGTTTTCGGCTTGAAACATTCTTTTGGAGACACAGACCGAAAAATCATTTTGTTCTGCAGTACAATAAATAACTTAGGCAATAAGATCCATCCATACTTATTGTTGGCATTATAGTGTACGAGTGTGAAAATCACTAACTGATTGAGCAACTGTCTGCGTGTGTTTTTCGCCAACAAACGACAAAGTCCGTTTTGATCGCATTTCGCGTTGAAATTCACTTTGGTCTGTATTGTACACAGAAGACACTGAGTAATGAGAAAATCTCTCTTTGCCATTTTCGAGAAATTCCTCTGCAACCATATCCTTTACGCATTCCAGTCAACTTTTACGCAGTACATTTTTTTACGTTAGTTTAACACAAAACATAAATAGTATTATTGCAATTTAAAAGTAATTATATTACTATATTATTGTTTATTAATTTTATTTTATTTAATTTATTATTGCTCTATCGGCTACTGCCGTCCGAAATCCCTGCAAACCCACAATACGACTAATTTTATATTACTATTTGATAAATCGGAAGTTTATGATGGGCACTCTTCCTTTGATCCATTGAACTGATTATTCGTATTTTTCACGCTAGATATCTAATTTTATTGCCAACGCAATTTTAGAACCAACGCATTTTGATACCAAGTGACCCGCGATGTGCTAACACCCGCCGCTACTCAACGGATCCAACGTGCTACGTTGGCGAGGACCTTCCGGCCCTCGCTCTCGCGACCTGGTTCGCGCCTCCGCTCTCGCTCCGGCGCTCACGTTGTTTTATATACCTCCCTCACTTTTAAGAAAATTTATTTTGAAGAAAACACTCACTTTTAAGAAAATGTATTTTGAAGAATACACTTATTTTTAGGAAAATTTATTTTGAAAAAAAAACTCACTTTTAAGAAAATTTATTTTGAAGAAAAAACTCACTTTTAAGAGAATTTCTTTTAAAGGCTGAAGTAAATGAAGACAAAAGTAACTCACCTATTGATTCGCATTATATATTTTTGCGATGTATTGTACGAATTGTTCATCTCGGACAATGCAAACCCATTTAAAAGACTTACAGGGCGAAGAAAAACATACAAACTCCACACCAAAATACACACAATTTCACGTCGACACGATGAGAAAAACGTATCATGAAACGTTTTCACGAACAATTAACATTTGATAATACACTAACTTAAGTGAATAACACTAGAATACCACAGAAAGATTACATAAATAAATCATACTAGTCATACTTTTATTAATTCATTTTTTCCAATGTTTAGTTGCTTCTCTTAGAGTAGTAGGTTGCTATTTAAATGGTCTGCGTTCTTTGCATTAAAAATCTTCCATGTTATAATCGTAAAAATTGTAACTTAAAGATGACATAAATCGTAAAATAAGTTAAATATTGCAAAATGAATAGTAATTGTGAAGTGCTAATTCAAATATTTCTCAAAATAGCATAAACAAAATAGCACCAAAAGAGAACTACATCTAATAAACAAGGGAACCGAATCTTTCGGTTAGTGAACTGGTATTGTGACATACCGATATGTCACGTTAAAATAAACTAACATTTATTTGTAGACAATATGGTGGAACATGCATTACGAAATATCACGAGAGCTAGAGCTTAGCAACGACCGTGAATAAACAATGTAGTTTTTGTTTTTTCTAAATGCATTAAGAGATGGCTTGGTGCCGAAAGTAGAAAATTTGGGATTGGGCGAAGAAGTTTAGACGATCAAAAGGTCAGCTACACCAAAATATTTCAAACGTATGGATTGGCTGGGTGAGAGAAGGACGGTCAAATGTTATGAAAAAAAAGGAAGGTAGTTTAATACGAAGTCTTCGAGGGATGAATCATGCAGGAAGATTTCATTCTGCTCGGAAACGCGCTTCTGAACTGATCGTAGGTTCGTGAGAGGGAACGAGTACAATCTAGATGGAATTGGGTTATCAGTGAAATTTTAAGGACAGTGAATGATATTGCAGATATTTTCATGGGGAAGCAATATTGATGTATAAATTGGAACTTTGTCGGGAGTGGTAATCGAGTTCGGGACTATGTCATAGGACGTAATCGGGACTGATAATTTTGATAGTTTGAGACCAGCTTGGATAGGGGCAGAGGAGGATTTCGTGGAACTTTGGACTACGGCAAGCTCGCAAGATATTTCGACTGAGAAGTCTACGAAGGACATCAACGAAGAAAAGATAAGTTAACCGCGGTATAAATTGTAAATTGAAGATATCTTGATCAAAGGCCTAAAAATTGTAAATTCACTAAATTGTTTGCAAAAAGCGTAAAAATAAACTTCGTTGAATTTTGTTCTTTAGAAAAGAAAGTGATCTTTCATTTAGTCAATCCAAACAGAAATGAACTAGGAATAGAATCATTCTATTTCAGATTCCCAGCTGCGCTGTATAGTCGGCGGATCCTATAATCCATTATAGAGGTAATAAGGATTATAATATATCGTGACCCATTGACCCAGCAAGCCGGACGCTAAGATCTTTAGCAGATATAAATGTAAAGAGAGGAAATTTTGTATATCACAGTATACGTATAACGGAAAAGATTCAAGTAATATATTAATTAGATTCCAGTTACACATTTTTATTATCAATTATTATTTTTTAGATAATATATCAGTGTCATAACACTGACATATCAATTGTCTTCTCTTCGGAAGATGCATACATTATTGGAGTGATTTGCCAGTTTATTTACTGTTACCAGGAACATTACGAGGACGTTCCTACCTTGTTCTCATAAGTACAACAGTATATACAAAAGCTATATTGATCCTTCATATTCATATTTACAGATCACCCAAGAAATAAACATAGGAAGTAATAACTACGTCAACAAAATTATTTTCAGACGTTCAAAATTTCTAACGTTTTCCTCTGCTAAGCATGTATTTAAATGAGGCACTAATCTTAACAATTGGCACCCTAAATTACTCACAATTAAATATTTCCTTCGGAATATTTTTAATATTTTCTTCAGATCATTTTCAAATATTTCTCTTCGGAAGATGCGCAAATTAAACATTAACTGGCTTCTCACGAAATGTTGTGCACATAACCTTAGTTACCAGGCACAGAAACACATATAACAGCTTACTTACCGCTTGGATGCTCTTGTGTCGCGCCAGGTCCAAACATGTGCTCGAAGCTGCGGGACTGTGTTATTAGATTGTGGAGAGTATGCAGAGAATTAAACCAACTCCACCTAAATATATCTATGTAGGTGGAGTTGATTAGACCCCAGTACCCCGAGGCTATTTTCAGTCCACGGCACCATAATTATCTTCCATGACGTTAACATCTTAATTGTTTACAAACCAGCTATATGAAATGAAAATGGCGCAGCAGCATTTCTAAGATACGAAATATTTCATGGGTATTTTTTATAATAAATTGAAAATTGCCTTGGAACATTGAATTTTAAGAAGATGAATAAATAAGAAGAAAACAAGAAATTAAATACAATGTAGAGAAAATACATTTTTTAAGGTGCAAGATTGATTTAAATTTAATGTGACTTAAAACATATTCACCTTATTCACATAAACATACAAAATAGTAACCTTTTAATGCTTATATCTATTCGCCTACAGAAAACAAATCGACTATGTGGAGTTTCAAAATTTTAGAAAATTAGGAGACAAAAATGTATCCACATTTTTGTCTCCTAATTGTGTGTGTAGCAACTCATAGTAATCCAATGTACTTGTAGAAGCTTTTGCGTGAGTATTTTCCGAATTAATTGAGACAGATCTTATAAAAGGAATAGAGAATAACGCAGAAGAACAGGTGATAATTTATTGAAAACAAAACGTACAAATATAGCGGTGCTAAATTCTAATTATTCGCATTATTCATTTTTGCAAGTATTTTCACGGCTATTATAATTTTGAAATTGTAATCTTACCAATTCATGTATGGAGATAACTCACCGTTTGGAGGTAATATACAAAGCCATTGGGTATTGAGAATTTTTGAACGGAAGTATAACATTAACAGCTACTACGATTCATTGGTAAGTCCATTGCCAGATACTGTAAGCACATATTGGAACAAGCTAGGCATGAAAGAAATGAAATATTAAAGAAATTTCAAACCATGAAAATACTTTTAGAGCAGTTCACAGCGTTGACGACGCCACTTTCAACTAGTGTGAAACTGCTGACATATATGTTTTATTAAATAATGTTACATGAAAATATAACAATTCACGCAAACAGAAAAAAATGAAGGGGTATAGCCGTAGAAGGGGGTGAAAAGTGCTCCCAAACCAAATCGATAATTGCTATGCTCATATGAAAGAGAATACAAAATGACGTAAACTCACTAAAAATCAGCCTCCAAGGGCAATCTGTTGCGGAGATATGAGAGACGTGTTTTGCATGTTTTATTTTTTTCTCGGGATCTATTGCGTGTATCAGACTATAAAACGATTGCAGAGATGGGGAAAAATAGCTCAATTTGAAGGTATTTTGTCTACAAATTTTGACACCAAATTCATATAGAAACAAAAATTGAAATTAATTTATGATGAGATAACGTTCGAATACTGTCTCAATTTCCCCCCGTAAAATTGGTCTTATAACATTCGATAACATATATTTTTCAGATTTTTAAACAATGTGGACGGTAGTGAAAAAAATTAAAACCATTTTTTTTTTCAGTTTTAAAATTTGAGCAGTTGGCAAGTGGTTGGAGAAAGACCGCAGAGCTAACCCAAACAAAGGAAATTTTGAAAATAATTAGCACTACGAGAAAGTCTGTGTCATTCTGCAACACCACTAGTTTCTTAGCGTGCTACATTTTGGAAAACTATTTTGTGGATTTGTGTTCAGCAGCATTTTGCTGTTGAACTAGTAGTAATTAATTTAATAAGCAATAAGGTTTTTACTTTCGATACTCTTGTACTTGTTGAACTAGTAGTAATTAATTTCATAAGAAATGAGGTTTTACTTTCCATATTCTTATAAATAGACAAAGGTTCGTTGAAAACTATTTTTAGTCTTCATTGCTGTAAATATAAAGGGGCTAGTTTACTACAATATGAACTAGTAATTTTGTCCAAATTATACAAATGATTTTGTCCATTTTGCATAAATAATGCATCGTCTGAGTAATGATTTCTTTGTTTTATAATGAGCAACTACAAAAAGTAAGAACCCTAAATTTCTGCAATTTATCAATTATTTTAAATTCCGCTTTAAACGTAAGCTAAATTATTGACGGCATTAGTGTGAGATAACCAACTCAGAAAAACGCAGGTTTTAGATTTATCCCATTTAAATTTTACGTTCGCATGCAAATCAATGAAGGACCAGGAGTAAGTCAGGTGTTGTCCTGACTTATGACTAGAAAATGGAAGAGTATAATGCTAGGTTTGCTTAAGAGACAATTGTGTTATAGTCAACTTGGTAAACTAAACGTAGTGTTTGTTGAATTTCTTTTACAGACCCATTCATATGATACAATAATTTGGGGCTAATAATTTTCAATCTAATGCCTTATAAACCTATCAAATTGCAAAATCTATTATTATACACCAGAAAAATGTTTTCCCTTAATTCATAAAATATTGTCATTGCATTGTCATGATATCTGAAATCCGTCGTAGAAATTCCGAGGATTTACTTGCAAACAATCATGACTCAAAAAAACCGTTTAGAGCGGTCGCAGAAACGAAACCACCCCCGCAAAAACGTAAGTTGGTTAACCTCGCCTCACAAAGAAAACAGCGAGATAATGAGCGGCAAATAGGAGGATCCGCCGTCGCGTGGTATGTACTTTAGAATTAACTAAAACGCGCCAAAGAGGCGAGCCGGCCTTTCGCATTACACGGCCCTCCAACTTTGAAAGACAGAACAAGAAAACTCGCGAAAAACAAAGCCCCCGCTGCAGGCCTCGGGCGCGCGCTCCTCATTTGCCCAAAGGTAGACTCCTCCGCAGATAAGTCCTCGGCCGGCGAGGCGCTCTGTCTGCAGCGGGAGCAGGACGGCGGGCGGGGACGCGGGCGGAGGCGGCGGCGGGGACTGGGGATGAGGCGACGGCGGAGGCCGAGGACGCGGTGAGGGTCCAGGCGGCCGAGGAGGGGGGGGACGAGGAAAGGAAAAGAGAGAGAAGGAAGAAAGGATGAAATAGGACATGAGGACAGAAGCGAAGACGGAGGTGAACACGGAAACGAGGACGGATGTGACCGACCCAAGGACGGAGGGTAGACTGAATGAGAAGCTGAAGAAAATGAGAGACGAGTCGAGTAAGGGACGAGGGAGCGAGGAGGGTACCAAGGCAATGGTAAAGTCACAGGGGGCGGGGAAGGGGGCGGGGCGGGGCGGGGGCGGGGACGGTGGTGGAGGACGAAATGGCGTGCGCTTTTCTACTCGAGGAATTCTGCGCCTGCCAGCAGCGCGCTCTGTCCTCTCGACATCCTTTACTTCCTCTATATATCTTTCTCCTTTTTCAATTCCGGGCCCAAAATTCCGCTTGCTTCTCCTCCCAGTAAATCGCGCTGCGCTCCCCGCCACTTCTCTCCCCTCCTCTCCGCGCACTCCGCGCCGCCGCCGTCGTCTCATCTACTTTCCAGGAATTTTCGCCCAGCGCCGGGCGCCTGAGGAGGGCTGGGGTGGGCGGGTCGAGGGCCCGTATCACCCCTCCCCCCTCTCGGGCCCCGCCTCCCCGTACGCGATGAGACCTCCGTCTCATTTCCAGGAATTTTCCCTTCCGCGCTCGCCTCTTCTTAGCTCCCGCAGCGACCGCCGCCCCGTCTTGGGGCTCGCTGTCGATGCTCGCTTCGCCGACAAAGCCGCTCCGGCCGTGAGGGTTTCGGGCGCCGCTGTCACTGCAGCCGATCTCCAAGTCGTGCTCCGCCTCGCGCAGGCGGCGAGCTCCCCACAATACCCAGCCAGAATATTCTTTGGGATTGACAGTTCGTGAACACGTCCTTCGGCATTCTGAAGTAGCACACTGCCTGTCCGTCATACCCATACTAGCACTTAGCTGGGACCAGTGAATCTATTGATAAAATGTACCAAATCAAAAGCAGTAGGAGTTGGGTCCAGGCTTTTCGAAGTGAAATTTTTACAATTAACTTGCGATGTGATATTTCATTATAAATTCATTAAACCTTTTAGTTGGCACTTCTTATTGTAAATTATTTGAATCTGAGTCCTCTTTTGGGAGAAATAGCCCGCAAAGTCTGACTCTTTAAGTATCCACTATTGTGAGAAAAAAGGTTCATTGCTTTATTCTTGAGATCCTTAGAGTTACTCCCCATTTCACATTTTTGTTCGTCATTATATCAATATTCTAGCACTTAATGGGGAGATATCGCTCAGAAAACGGATGCGTCATTTTAAGAGGGCTCTCTCGTGAGTGGACATTGAATGCAGACCATGAAAGTGATTCTAGAAGACTCTCCTAAACACCAAACTCCTGGACGTTTTGGGCCATGATCTACCTAAGACTAAAAAGTCATGATATTACATCAATACAATATTAAATTCCTCGCATCACATAGACGCGACCCTCAATGAGAAAAGTTGCCAAACTTCCGTAACACTGTCAATAGCAGTTTACGTTGCCCAAACCCTCTGTGTAGAAGAGGTCCGTTGATTCTGAAACTTTGATTTTTTAATAAAATAATTAACGAGGTGTTTTATAATTTGTTGGAACGTGATGGAAAAGTAGTTTATTACAACTGTCTTCCCTACGAATGCAGTTTTGTTGTTGCTGTGTAGTGATTAAAATAACTTTGCGATTCTAATAAATGCGAGGCAATTCAAGATATGATGGCACGTACATAGTGTTACCTCTATTAGGGCTCTTTAGGAGTCGGCACCCCCTCAGCACAATACTGGGGGTATTATTATTTAGAATTGAACTTCTCGAACTCTCACACACCTCACTGTGTGGAACATACTGTGAATTTCGCCATGAGATGAATTTAATAAGATTTCCAACGATGAAGTTGATTATTTTCCGCTTGTGGACCACAACTTCATAGAACGTATACTTTACCAGTTAAGTTTTCACTCCTCCAAGGTAGGCACCTGAATTCTGGGATTTAGTCTCTCCCGCTCGCGGATGCATGATGCCGATATCAGAAAAAGCGATGCGCACATTGATTCGTAACCCGAGTGAGGTCAGCTACAGGCTTACCAGCTTTCCAAGTAGGTGCTGCAGTTGCTAAACTCGACTAACTGCGCCCGGACAAAAATAAGGAAACTTAGTTATTTTGTAATTTTTCTGACCTTTAAATGTAGATAAATCCAAAGTTTATCTGAGATTCTTGCATTATAACTCAGCACACTTGTCTATTTATTATGTTAACTAAAGAAAAGTAGAGATAAATACAGAGTGGGCCAACAGTTACAACCCATTATTACTTATACTCTATTATGGTTTCAATCTCGCATATACTTACATTTCCCGCCTGAGATGTTCGTATACTATGATAATTAGTTACTTAGAGACACACTAGAGTGCATAGCTAAGTAATTGTTTTCAATAACCATGAGTATCAGACCCTGACCGACAAAGCCAAGAGACTAACTGGGGGTAATTCAGACTGTACACTCGGGGATCACGGACTTTAAGTATAGGAAATGGGAGAACGTGTGAAAATGAGAAAACCTGCTTTGATCCTTTCAATCAGCCAATCGCAACCGCCCCCCTTGCTATTTAATCCCGAGCGGCTACCACACCTGCGCACAACAGCCCTGAGGAAGACCACGACGAGATGGTCGAAACGTCGGCAACATTGCCTTCTTCGCGGCGTCATCTGGACAACCAAGATCATTTACATGACCCTGGCCGCGGAAGCCTACGACTTCACATGATCCTTTCACTTTTTCTACCGAAACTCTCACATGGATTCGCAGAGATGGAAGGAGAGCATTCTGCCAACTATGTAACGAGATGATCAGGTAAGTCTCTTCACGAACACGTTGAAAAACATTTACTCACAAGCCTCCGCGCTTAATACACAATTCATAATCATTTGGGCGACATTAACTAAGCCACCAGGGCTCTATTTGCCACATAGCTGGAACTGAGGGGCTATCGCATTGATCCGATTGGATTTAATGGCGAGGGAAAATGGGTTCGCGGAATTTCATGGAACTTGCTCGGCTGTCTATCCCTTTGAATTCACATTGCTTGTAAATAATCATTCTCATCAAATCGTCACAATTTATTCATGTTGCACAATCATTATTTATTTATTTCGCCATCTCTGATATGATCTCACATTCATTACGAGGAATAAAATTAATGAATTAGCTCTGTTTCCACAAGTGAAGACCATATGATGTCTCTTCAGACTGGTTGCGGACCATGACACTAATTTTCCAATTCGGCAAAGCACAAGAAATATGGTTTTGTAGTCAGTCTTATATTTCTCCACAGCATTAGTTTTTAGTAGTTATTACATTCTATGGTCATCGAATTATAGTGTTTCCTTTTCTGCCAATCAAATCATTTTCATAATAGGTCGGACGTACAAAACATAGTTGTGAACAGGTTCACCCTTTATACTCTGGCGACTGTCTATTTATGTGGAAATATAATCATTGGAAAGCGAGTTTACAAAGTTTTTCTTGATAGATTTTACCTACTTATTTCATTATCCACTACATTTAAATGAGCAACATTTAACACTCCTTCCGACATAACATTTACTTTATAATCAGCTCTGTCTCATACTACCTCCTCCTCCTAATTATGTGGAAATATAATCATTGGAAAGCGAGTTTACAAAGTTTTTCTTGATAGATTTACTCTACTTATTCATATCCATACATTTAAATGAGCAACATTTAACACTCCTTCCGTCATAACATTTACTTTATAATCAGCTCTGTCTCATACTCACTCTCCCCTCCCTCCTAATTCTTCGATTTATTTGTCTCGAATGTCACTAAAGTCTATTTATTTATTTATTTTACGTCAAAACAGTTAAAAACTGTGTGAGACGTGTTATGGGGAGATATAATTCTGTGCACGTTTTCAAAATTCTGTGATCCCTACCCTAAGCCATATACTACTTGAATTTTGAATACAGAAAGAAAATGAGTGTTTTTTGCAAGGATTCTTAACAAAGATATTCCCTCTGATGTAAGAAAATCTATTTTCAAGGGTAAATCAGCAATACTTTTGGACTCTTATCCCTCATCATGTCTTTCGTCAAGGAATAATACTTCCGACATCATCGAGAACGATAATGTGAATAACTATATTTCCCATTCAATTCTAGGAGTGCACAGATAATGCAGTTACATTTGTTTATAATGTACATGTATTGTATGTGAATTTTTTATGAGCTGTTGATACTGTCACTTGATGTATTTGACTGCTACGTCGTGTGTTATAGTTATACATGATGTATTTGATCACATCGGCGTTTTCTGAAAAAATATTCCCGTCCATAAGCAAGTCAATTTTGACAAAAACCACTGATTCGTAAATCAACAGACAAAGTAATGGTAAAATTCCTAGTTTAATAACGGGAGGCTTACAAGAATCACGTGGGTGGGGTTTGGTTATTATCCGTACAATCCTTTTTGTAATCTAAAAATCTGGGAGCTATAAGATGTATTTCTCCAGAATATTATGCCGTATCTCAGGTTGGAATGAAGATTCGCGAAATATACACAACGAGCAATTTGGAAGCTGACTAAATTTGAAGTTCAGGTCTGACAATCACAGAGAAGTCAGCCTCCGTAATGCACAACTTTTCGAGACGAGGGGGATGGGCCCTGCGGCAATGCCTGATGATCCCACTGGCCACCCCTTAGGATACGTGACATAGGAAACAGTGCAGGAGGATGCCATACTCTAGTATGTGGGACGACCGAGCGCAGTTCGTGGTCCGTTGCTTAAAGGACTATTACAGCTCCCTGAGGAGGCGATAAAACTAGCGGTTCCCACAAGTTGGGAACTTTATCATAAATCCCTTCAGGTTTTCTTCGGGCTGCACGTTGCTCTTACCTTCCGCTATACGTTATTAATCCTTCAAAGAGGGGGCGAGGGTGTGCGCGGTAGCATTTGAAGGCAACCTGAAGTGAATGGTGCGGTCAGCGGCACCGCGGGAGCAGGTAGGCATCCGGCGAGGCCTGCTGCGGGAGCATCTCAGCTCAGCCTTGCTTTTCTGAGTGCGCTACCCTGAGAATCGCTTCACACCGATAATAATAATAATAATAATAATAATAATAAAAAAAATTAATAATTATAATAATGAAAATAATGAAATAATAAAATAATGAAATAATGCATACCACGTATGTCTGACAGTCACAATAATTTAATGTGATACGTAGTATACAGAAGACAAAGTATTGTAAATTAATTGTTTCAATAAAAACAGAAATGGAAACACTTTAATCGAAATTAAACTATTTGTATGGAAAATCACTCAGAAAGAAACAGAAAATTCGCCGTAACACACTGCCAGCGACTGTGCACGGCACCGACAAGCGACCAGAGTCTGTAGACGGCATACCGCAAATCAAGGAGAAACAGACAAATTTCCCTTCCGTCCTGAGACGGCTTACCGCAAAAGGAAAGGAAAATCCATGCCGTCCAGGGATGGCATACCGCGTTTAGAAGAGAAAGGAAATTGCTGTCTGTAGACGGCATACCACTCTGAAGGGTTAATGGTGCTACAAGTACAACTTTTGTGTTCTTGCAATAATGCACAAACACGTTCGTAATCTAATATTAACGACGTTATGTGCATTTTAAAATAGAATTGCTACAACAGCACGTACTTTCTCGTAAAATTGTTTATGGTTATTGTTGAGGCTGCAAAACAGCGTGATCAGAGTTTTGGGAACGTCAGAGACGATGAATCGGGTTGTCGACAAGCGTTTTTCCGTTTCCTTATTTGTCACAAGGGAAAGTGTGGGAGTGCTGATTGGATGTTGTTGACGTTCTTATAAGAAGAAATAAAAGAAGTCATCTTCGTCAACATATCATGATATGTTGACGAAGATGACTTCTTTTATTTCTTCTTACAAGGGAAAAAACCAACTGTTATATAATATGTGACAATTTATGACTTACACTTAAAGTATCATTTAAAAAAATCTTAAACAAATGAATCTCGAACAATAATTTTTTTTAATTCAAACGTTTAAACAAAAACTGTTTCTACCATTGAATTCAGTATATTCTCGTTCTACATAAATATACTAACGATGCCCGATTAGTATTTTAGCTGTAAATCCAATTATTAGTTTATAATAACGTGAGCTAGAGGCGGTTGCCTCTACTGTTGTAACTAAAAAAAGGCAAAGTTCATAAAATTGTTTTTATTCGTTGTACAATACAGAGAGTATACCATAGACGAGCCCAGTATACAGTATATGCCAGGGACATACCAGAAGTAGTCCCAAAATTAATGTTGCGGTCGAAAATAATATCCAGTAGAAAAGTCCGTAATACGAAATCGTTGTCGTTACTGAGATGACAATACACTGCTTCCCACTTCACTACTCGCTCTTCACCGACATAACTGGAACTGCCGGCTCCTCCCGGCGGGGGCCGCTCCATACTCCCTCCGGGCTGAAGGTTTACCGACTAGCCCCGCCGTTTAGTTTGGTTTTTTCGTCTTTCCGGGCGCGTCAACTGCTTCTGTCATTAGTTCCGTTAGTGTAGAGCATGTTTGTTCCCGGGAGATGGTGGTGATCTTCCCCCGCTGGATGGCGAGATCCGGCGCCGAGCTACCATCGGCTACTGGGGTTTCCCCTAACCAGGACTCTCCCACCAGCGGGACACCGCCCCAGCCGGGACCAGCTCTAAGCTCCCGACGGGTCTCCCGGAATATGTGGTAGTGTAGTGCATGTTAGTGTAAGTGTGTGTGTAAGGGGAGAGAATAGGACAAGGAAGAGGAAGGACAGATCGCGCGCGGTCCGTGGCCCGTTTGTTAGGGTACTGCTCCGGCATTCGCCTGGTGTTGATCGGAGAAACCACGGAAAACTACCGATCAGAGCAGCCGGCCGCTAGAATTCTCCTCCAGACAGCCCCGCGGTAGGGGAGGTGGCGCGCCCGGGCTGAACTGTGACGGTTGCCCCGGCTCTGGCTCTGTGTGTGGCGACCTCTTTCTGGCGGTGCCCGCACTATCCAGGGGCGCCACTGTCTCGTCGCTGTGCCCTTGTGGCGGTCCTTTTAAAGGTACGCGGGCGACCACTACGACTACCGATTTCTGTCGACAATGTGACGTTGTCAAACAAATGCCGCTGGATACGTATGGCGTACACATTTTGCAAATCAGCATTCTTGATACTACCAGCAACAAAATGAAAAAGGACACAAATGTGTAAAATTACATATTCATTAAAACTACTTGTTTTACAGCGATTACTCATCAATCTCGCACCTTAGCATGCAAAGTAATATGATCCATTAGCTCTCACATTTAGCGCAATTAAATGACGCAATTTAAAATAGATCTAATACTTATAAATGGTGTATTGGCAGCGGAGGTCTTGTGGTAATTCATGACAGAATATCCGGGACATAAGAGACATCAACCATAATAGCAGGATATAAAAATTTAATTTGCAGAAATTCAGCCATACTCGTGTTTTAGGAAATTTTTCCCTTCTTCAGTGGCTCTACAATATTAAAGTTCACAATTAACATACGACTAGCTATATCATAAAAGGAATAATAATGTACTTAAACATTAAATTATTTAATTAATTACAGTACTTACCAAAGTAACATGGATTAAACACATTAATTAACCACGGTGAACTGTCCTTGTCATTCTCGTACGTCTGAGCCTAGCTTGTGTTAGCAGAAGGAATTGTGACACAATATAATTTTTTCCTATTCATTCGTCAACTGATACAATTATCCAGAAATAAGTAAATATTTTGAATAAAAATTAACATTCTCATAGTTACTAATAGAAACTGTGGCTCTACTCTTTTTTATGAATGTTTCAACGGAGGTTAAGGCAAAAAGAGTTCAAGTTATTCTGGAAGCAGACGAATGGCTTTTTAATGGAATTATTTGTTTCTTGTACTATGTTCCAACTTCAAGGGGTTTGGGGTTCGCCAATCAATTTCTCGATTATACTGAAATTTTGCGCAGATCATTTTCTTTTTGACTGAAACTAGAATAGGAGGTGGGAATGAAAAAAAATAATTTTCGGAAAATTACTCCAGAGCTAATTGCAATCCTAGTGAACATACATTCTAGAAAAAATCATTACAAATATATGAGTACCAGTAAAAAACTACGTCTTGAAATTAAACCCTTCAAAACGTTCGGTCTCCTAGTAATGTTCAGTTGTGCTCATTTTCCTTTGAAGTTCCCAAATTGCTTTTACAGATATAACAAAAAGCGACGTATACGACGCAGGGCGAACTATAATCTTCTCCTACATACTGATGAATAGCTATTGGCCATTCTTTTAGGCCAGACTTTCCCCCACGAATCCGGCGACCCTCTTGTGCTTATTTTGCCTTCCAAGCAATCTCCACTTTTTCTCCGCCGGGACTTCGCGCCCGCTCTGGTCTCAGCCCTTGGTTTGCCCGCATCGTCACAGCCATCCTATTCGCTGCACATCCCACTTAGAGGACTCGGCGGAGCCTGCCTTTCCGTGCCATCGTAAGAAATTCACTGCCCGCTCGGCTCCCGCCAGCGCTCTCGAAAGGCTCTCCAGGACGTATTAGTGTGCGTGAACGTCGGTCCTGGCTTTTGCTAGAGCAGCCCGGAATTCATTCGAGTGCTCTCCCGACCCTGCGCTTCATGAACTTCGTAGCACGAGTCGACGTCTTTTACGAAGAAGCGGTGGCCCTACTTGCTGGTACCCAGCAATTTCATTTCTCTTTTTTGACCCTCGGTATGCGAGGTAAGTTCTGAAAATTCAGAGCTACCGATGAAAAATAGAAATTCTTCCATATGTCATTTAAAGTTAAATGCAATGATATTAAAAACGTTTATTTAAACACCAATGTATAAGCTGAGCTTCTCGTATGAATGATTTTAATATTTGAAAGAACAGCATTCCGTAATCCACGGATTTCTAACATTTTTCTTGCAACGACCCTATTTAAGACAATGGGGGAATTCATCGATCACCATCAATATTTTTCTATAATATACAGCATAAAAATAATTATAACACAGACAACTGTACAAAACTGAGGGAAAGATAATAAATTAGACACATAATACAAAGTTTAGAAAAAATGTTAGTTTTTTTGTACTGTTTTGCTCTTAAACGTACTGACAAAAACAGGTTTTCAGAAACAAGAAATGAATTATAATTGTTAAAAGTTATTTTATTAATATAAATAATGTTAAATTTCATGACGTAAAGAGAATTAGTAATTTATTATTACATGTTTTGAAAAATTTTAAAGTGAAAGTAGCAGAAACCAACAGACATTGTCCTGCTACCTCTCCCTCTTCCTCTCTATCTCTCTCCTGTACCTTTTCTCTCCCTCCTTCCCCACTCTCTCCCTCCCTCCCCACCCGCTCACTTCCTCTACCCCGCTCTCCCTCTCCCCCACACTCCCTTTCCCCCAACACTCCCTCTTCCATCACACTCCCTCTCTCCCCCCCACTCCCTCGCTCCCCACACTTCTTCTCCCTCTCTCCCTTTCGCCTCACACTCTTCTCTATTCCCCAAATGCTCTACACACTCTTCATCCATTAACATATATTCTTTCAAATATCTCTTTCCAACACGCAGGCCAATTTCCACCTCTCCCTTCCCTCAACACTGTCTGTAATCTGAGGCCACGGAAAATGGTAACTGCCTTTACATCGAGGCTGACGATTATTCTTAGCATATTCTGCAGGGGACAGCGCACAAGCAGGCAGATTTCAGACGACGGCCTCGCGCCCTCCGGCGCGCCCAAACCCCGCGCCCGGCCGACCCGCGCCCGCCGCCTTAATCCCGGCCCGGCCGCTTTGCGCAGCGCGCGCGCCCGCTCGGCCCGAGTCGCACGCGGCCCTCGCGCCCCTCGGCGGCACCCGCCGCCGCCACCCCGCGCCGTCCCGCCCGCCCCCCGCGCCCCCGCCGCCGCGCCCCGGCCCGCCCCCGCCCCCCGCGCCCGCCCACCCCCACGCCGCGAATGTTGTTTACATCGATATTTTTTTGCAAAAACATCGTTTTTTAAAAGAATTTTAAATATTTTTTTTAAATAAAGGGATTAAGCACGTTGTAGAGTAGCAGCTATCCACAGCATTATCGTTGTTTACCGTCATCCGCTGCATCATGCTGCACATTTCGCGTGGGCAATATGACGGAATTTTAGATGGTTTTACTTCGATTATGTACAAATGGAAGTGACTAGAGGGTAAAGTAGCAAAACACTATGTTCTTTATTGTTAATTTTATTCTTTATATTTGATAATAATGTTTATTAACAAACTACTAACATGCTGGTAACCAAACAATAAAATGTATCTCTTTTTCGTACTGTAATTAACAATGGGTAGGAAATAGCATGTTTATTAGTCTATAATTAAAACATCGATGTTTGAACGTTCGATGTTTTTTTTCGAAATCTGTTTAGTGCTGTATCGAAACAACGATGTATCGATGTTTTGGTAAATTTTTCCATCACTACGGGGGGGCGGAGTGGAGCGGGTCGCTCAGGGCGAGGCGGGCCGTTGGGAAGTGGGCGTGGACATCAGCCGCAAGGCGCCGTCCGCCCGCGGGAGGCGCCTGTGGCAACGCCCTGTCAGCGGCGTCGCCTCGCGGATATGAGCTCTTTGGGTGCCAGGTGAATACTGGGAAACAAATGAAGAGCGATCAACGAGCATCGGGGGATTCTCGGGTTTTCGCGAACCGCCGAAACTTTGTTCGAGTTGGAGCAAGGCCTCAACATGTAACCATGAAAAATAGTTTCGACACAAAACTGAGAGGGAGAGCGCGTAAAAACAGGTATTCTTTTTTAAATATATTGATGGAAATGAAGCAAAGTAAAAAGGTTTCTATTACTTTTTCAGCTTTGACAACAGAATATAATTTGTTTACTGGGTGCCCATTTCAAAAAGTGATTCATTATATCAGCAATAAATGCCTTATTTTTCCACAAAACAAATATTTTGTTGTTGTTTATTTTAATTCAAATTGTGGAATTTCTTGTTCTGGTCGAGAAATGAATCATGAAAAATATCAATGTATCCAAATTCTATAGTACTATTATGAATGTTGCTATTATTATTTTGTAATCGAAAATCAAATACGATCAATTCTAATTCGAAATTGAAGCGGAAGCGATGAATTTTGTAATAAAAAATGGAAACAGATACCTAAACGAAATATTTCATCAAACGAAACCGAAGGGTTAAATAGATTTGTAGGAATAGATACTTAATTTTGAGAAAAAATCCAATTTCAATGAGATTACTAAACATATCTAGAATACAGAATTGAAGATATTATTCTTGAATCAGACAGGAAGATGACGCTGTACACACACTCTGTGGGTTAAGAAAGGTATAGCGTCATGTGAATCTATGATTATTAATGAACAATTTGTTTCTTAATCTAAGTTTTTAAACGAATGTTAGTAGCTACTGCTTAAAATTTGAAAGCCATTATTGCTGTCAATTCTTACGGCTACCACTGATGATTTACAATACTTATCAATTAAAGAATTATACTTTATTATTTTTCAAAAATCATTTGCCTTTAAAAAAATTATTAATAAATACAAACAGAAATAGTAAAATATTGGAATATTGTTACAAATATTTCGTGATCTCGCCTGCGGAAGTAACTTGCTTGGTGCAAAGTAATGTGAGGAATGCATAATGCGAGGAATAGATAAGAGCAATTATCAATGTTACCATTATTTAAAATTCTTACAAACTAATTAAGCTATGAAAATTCATTTTTACTTTTGGTAATGAAACGCATTTTTGGAAATTAAAAAGGATACAAAATCATTCATTTTTGTGGATTATTTTATTTAGCGAGCTATGTTTCGTATTTTTGTTTATAACTTTGTAGAACGAGATCAGTAAAGCCGTGTTATACGGGGCAACCAGTAGGATACATGGCACTGAGATTGTTTTTAAATTATTTTGTTTCGATAGTCAGCTTTAAAAAAGTCCTCTTTAGCCTCACCACAAACAACCATTGCCGCACAGATACAGGATTATCTCTGAGAACGTAATTGGAAACAAACCTTCACCTGCTTCATAAGCGGATGAAACTCCCACACAGCCATATATCAGAATATATAAACCTTTAGCGGGAGCTTAAATCGTGAGAAATGCTAATAACACTGTGCTCTCTGATGAGCTTAGTATGTATGATTTTGTGTCATGTTTTAATGCTCTACAAAATATTTCAGTTTAATTTGTTGACATTCTTGGCATTAGGGATTTATCGCGTACAACTGATTGAATTATAAATAAACGAAAACATTGTAAAATCTGATTTTTTAAACTTTACCATGATTTATAAAATATAGTTCTTTTTATTGAAAACTAGCTTAACAGAAGGAATGTATTTATGCCTGCCCTCCCTTCCTACTTTGCTCTGTCCGCCCCACCTCCGCTCCGCTCCGCTCCGTCCTGTCTGAAAACAATAGGTCGTAATACCGCCTAGACGGATTGCGAATTACCTTGTATTAGATTTTGCAAACAAAGACATTTGAAGTAACATTGAAAATCGCAAACTTCCTATCTTTCTTTCTCAATGACTCCAATGCATTCTGCAGAATGAATACGTGTTAATCGGTATGTTCATTGGATGATGATCAAAAACCTACGTGCTATGAGAGTTGAGTAATCTGATAAAAAATATCGCAATTTTGTTCCTCGGGCTTTTACCCAGCGGAGAGCCGGTTATCCTTTATGTCTCGATGGCACGCATATGGGACCATACACTATACACCAACACACTTGGGGGTTCTGATCTGGGCCAACAGAACGCGAAGCCCTACGCTACAACACATGCAAGAGAAACAAGGGACAAGCAAACATTCTCAAAGCGGAACTCGAACCCGCAACACTTCGAACAGAAGCGCTCTGCCGGTACACGCATTTAGCTACCTCGGTAATTTATGTCGATTTATCTCGAATTTGAAGCGGCCAATTTTACTCCTATTGCTCACTTTTCAAATCAACGGTACCGGGACTGGTAGCTCAGTGCATCAACTGATGTCACTGCAGCGCCTCTGACCGGGAGGTTCTAGGTTACACTCCCCACGGCGGCAGGATTTTCGACACTAGTTTTCCAGCTAGGTCGAATTCAGTCGCAGTCTGGAGGATAATTCTAGCGGTCGGCTGCTCTGATCGGTAGTTTTCCGTGGTTTCTTCGATCAACACCAGACGAATGCCGGAGCAATACCCTACCAAACGGGCCACGGACCGTGCGCGATCTGTCCTTCCTCTTCCTTGTCCTATCCTCTCCCTTTACACACACACTTACACTAACATACACTACACTATATTCCGGGAGGCTGGTCGGGAGCTTAGAGCTTGTCCCGGCTGGGGCGGTGCCCCGCTGGTGGGAGAGTCCTGGTTAGAGGGAAACCCCACTAGCGGACGGTAGGTCGGCGCCGGAACTCGCCATCCAGCGGGGAAAGATCACCGCGCATATTCCGAGAAAAACATGCACTACACTAACGGAACTAATGACCAAAGCAGTAGAAGTGCCCGGAATGACGAAAAAATCAAATCAAATCAACGGTGAAATTCCGGTATTTGGCCTTTGGGATTCACATAAATCACCTTTGAGTTCAGCCCATTTTTCCAAATAATTTTATTCTTTTTACGGCTAATCTCGTCCTTTTACCTTCACATAATGCATTGATTCTCAAATGAGGGGGGGGCGACACCAAGGGAGGCGTAGGGACGGGTTAAATGGGGTGCAGGACCCATCGAGCCGTTTGTACCCGAACATTCCCCAGGACATGGCGAGCTAGAGAGATTTCAATTTTATCGTCATAGTTTCCTTGTTGCATTGTGTGATTTATGACATAAGATATCGCTCAAGATGATCCCAGCAAAAACACGTAAGTATAAGGATTATATTAAATATGGGTTTATTTGAATACTTAAGGATAGGGTTGAACATCCTCAGTGTGTATTGAGCAGTGATTCCAAGAGGCTTTGTCATCTGGAACATTTGTCAACGAAGCAGGTTTCTGTTAATGACAGGCCAAAAAACCTTTTTTTTCTGCAAAGTCTGAAAATTTAAAACACATGAAGTTGGATAGAACGGGGTCTGTTGCATCAGGGAAAGTGCTTGAAGCTTCATATGAGTTTCACTTTTTATTTCTAGATAAAAGAAAAGCCATGTTTTGGGAAGACACCTGTTAAACCATGCCTTTTGAAGGCAGTTGATATTGCTTTTGTAACATAGTAGAAAAAAATCACAAATTCCACTTTCTGACTTTACTGTCAAACGGCGATTTGATGTTATCGCCAAAGACATCAAAATTCAATAGCTGATGGAATAAAACAATCGTCGTTTTGCAATACAGATGGACGAGAGTACAGACATTGCACGATGTTCTGTTAGTAGTTTATGTTCGACTTATCGAAAGCGGAAGAGCGAAAAAGGAGATACTGTTTTCTACAGAGTTCTACCTTTTTCAAACCTCTATTGGTGAGAGAAGGCGATTCCTGCCGTTGTTGCAATCACAATAAAGTATCGGGGCAAACTTGACGTTGCTATTAATTTAGTACATTGTTCACATTCAGATATTCAACTAAGGACAGCGAATCTGGTAACAAAATACAAGCTCATGCTTCTCACTGATTTTGCTTGTTCTTTGCTCGTTTAATTTAAATTACAAATTATAAGACAATGTAGACAAATTTAAGGTTAATTAGGAATAAATGTGATTGGCATAAATTGTATACATTTTGTTGAATCAAAAACAATCGAACATTTTTACAAGAGGTCTAAGAAAACATAATTAACTAATAATATTGTGAAGAGTAAAAATACTAAATGTTTTGTTATTCAAAGATAATTCCACGAGTAGTTTGGAAATTGTCGCTAAATCCCCGATTCGCGAAGCGAGGAGGGGATTTATATACAATTTCCAAACCACGAGTGAAATTTACTACGACTATTTATCGAATGAAATTTCATAAATATAAGGTACTATTAATAATTAACATTGTTTTATTTAAATATTTTTACATCAAACAGAAATATCTTCATAAGGGCAATTATAAACAACAAAATAAACAAGACGAACTAAGAGCGAATTTACTTGAAAACACAGTTATTAAATACACAATCTTTAAAGTTTAAATTCGAAGGAAACGTGTTTTGTTCGTTTATTGTTAAGAAAGACGTTGAATTTGAAGCGCTACTATGTCTTAATTTATGGTGTTCCTCACTCATTTGGAGATATGTCTTGAGTGACGATTACATAACCTCTACCTGTAGACAAAACAAGGCACAAAATCTATCACCTCCTAGGAGATGATAATCAATAACTGATAAATATGCATGGTAAAGGCGTCCCTAACTGGCTGGTAGGGTCCCAGTTCTTGCACGCTATTGGCTGAAATTTCATGAGTGGAATAGTCAACATAACATTTGTTTTATACATTATCAAATAAAATGTGCACAGGGGCATGGAGAGTTTTTCTCTAGATACATGGGAGCGTGTTAAAGATGAAGTTTGGGTACCCTTGACATAATGTGTACTACAGTATTTCTACATAAAAGCGCGCATTCCACATATGTTCACTTTATTCATACGATTACCTCTCTGTCAAAAAAGCTCCAGAGGTGGCTCAGAGAGGTGGCAAAACCGCGAGAGGTGGTATCAGCTGATATCATCACAGTGCCACTGACCGGGAGGTCCGAAGTCCCGACGCTGGCAGTATTTTCGACTACTACCGACTAGATAGCTTGGTCAAGTTCAGTCGCTGTCTGGAGGGTACGTCTAGCGGCCGGCTGCTCTGATGGAGAGTTTTCCGTGGTTTCTCTGATCAGTTCCAGGCCAATGCCAAAGCAGTACCCTAACAAACGAGCCCATGGTAGTGCGCGATCTTTCCTTTCCATTCCTTGTTCTATCTTCATACCTTACTTACACACCCTGCCATTTGCATGCACTTCACAACCACACAAGCCGGGAGCTTAGAACTTGTCTCGACTGAGGCGGTGCCCAGCTGGTGAGAGCATACATGGTTGGGAAAACCACACTAACCGACAGTAGGTCGGCGCCGGATCTCACCATCCAGCGAGGGAAGATCACCCTCACCTCCCGAGCAAAAATATGCACTACACTATCGGGACTAATGACCTTCAGTGTTCTCGCCCGACTCACTAATTTATCAATCAGTCTAAAAAAACGCGAGCGGTTGGGGAGAGCAGCGGAATCACAGGGAGATAAGAAAGCAGCGACGGAGCGGAGGCAGCGGGTGGTGTCAAGGGTTGGGAGTCACGGACAGAAAGCGCTTCGTGTAGTGCGGATGAGGATCCGGCGGTAAACTAAGGGCCGAAATCAGAGTCGACACTTAAACTGAGTGTTGCCTGAAGTGAACGAATCATATTCATAAACAGCCCTTGAGTGAAGTCTTAAGTGCGCACTCATTCGTATAAGCGAGGCAGCTTGCTCCCTTAAGTGGCCCTTATGGTTGTCTCGTCTCGTCAGTCGTTACCAGTTTAGGTTATATTTTCACCTACTGTTGAATTCGTTTTGTTGGTTTTATAGTTAGAAATTTGTGTTATTAGTAGTACATTAAAACGATCCATTTGTAAAGCGTGTTATGGATAACGACTTAACAGATATTTTGAGTTTTATACTCAACACATCTGCGAAATACAAATAGATATATTAGAGATGGGAGCAATTCATTGGAAATGTATAATGATGAACAGTTCCGAAAGCGGTTTCGTTTTAATAAATTCACAGTAATAGATTTACTTGTGCCGACGATTGAGAAAGTCCCAATGACGTAAAGAGGACTGCCGATTTCACCTTTATTAAAAGTTCTCGTTGCATTATGATTGTATGCCACTTCATCCTTTCAGCTATGTTTCCAAAATTTTTAATTTTGCTGCGTGCGTCAACTCAACGTTGGAGTGTCCGCTCTCCTGTCAAATTGGACGCTCTTTGTACAAAAAGGAGTGTGTGTGTAAACTCGGTTACCAAGAACCTCGAATCAGCTGCCGCCAATGCCATGTTGCCACATTTCCCTTTCGCTTAAGGGAACACTCATTCTGCGGTCGTAAGGAACATCTATGAAATACAAGCGCCTTTAAGTGAACACTTATTTTGAGAAAGCACATCGCTTAAGGATTCTCTTATTCGTGTGTCGACTATGACTTATTCGTGTTTCCTCACCCTCGGTAGGGCACTTGAGCAATGCTCTTATGCTTCCCGAGGGTTAACAAATACACCGTTGGCCTTGTATCCAGATGCACTGGAACACGATGAACACGTCTACCCTTAGGCCGGGCCGCCTCCCCAGGTCAAGGCTTATCAGCTTTGCAGGTGGGGCCTGGAGTAGATCTACGCCCCTCAAAGCGTCAGGACAAAGTGCCTCCATAATGCCCATGAGTATCAGGCACTGCCACAACGAAGCCAAAAGCTTCCAATCCCCCGCCAAAACTTCTCAAGTGCGGCCACAACGCAACACCATGGCCCCAATGCTGCCCGCAGGGGCTTTGTGCGGTGCAGAAAACAAAGCGATTTGAGGTAGGGTGTTGGCCGAGCAGTTTACGAGGCGATGAAACGGCATAGCCGACCCGCCAGTTGCGGTATCGCATGGTGACAGTTGCAGAGGGGGGATATGGTTTTGTCGTCTCACGGCAGGTTTTTCTCCCTTCAGTTTTTTTCCCCTCAACCGTGCCATACGGTCTCTCTTCCGCGGCTCTGATGCAAGAATACGAACATATCGGGTTATTTCGGCTATCAGGATCGACCAGGATCTTAAAGGTTAGAATATTCTAGGGTGAAAGGTTTGGTAGAACTGACTTTAAACTACTACTTACTGAATAAAACTAGTAGTGTTGTAGAATGACACAGACTCTGTCATAATAGTTAGTTTTCTAATCTCTTTAGCCGGGGCTGCCATTTTGGTTTGGCTCCAGCCTCGTCCCAGCTGCCGTGTATAGCCGCCTAAACAATATTATTTCACATTTTCTCAATTTGTCGGTCTCCTAAGGGTAGAACTGAATTATGACTTAAATATTATTCAAGAACTGTAAAACCTGGTTCTGTAATTTTCGTTGAAAATGTTTGAGCTATTTTTAAGAAAAAAAATCATTTCAGAGTATCTCATTTTTACAGAAAATTTAAAAAATTGACAAACATCGTTGGAAATCATTTAAAGTACTTCTATTTAATATAAATATTAACGACGTGTGAGGGATATTACGTAAATAAAAGAACACAGCACACTAGCATTTAATTCATTCTATTCAGAGAATTCACGGCAGCGCTCTTGCTACAAAAAATTGAGGAAAAAATCTGGAGCCATTTTTAGAAAATCTTATTTCTTTAAAAAAATGTTTTAACATTTAAAAGAACTGTACAAGATTTAATAACTAACTGTGACCCGGGAAGAGGCAAGTAACACGACCAGCCGTCCACGCAAGTAAGGTTGACGCAATTTACTTTCTGAATCATTATTATTGGAAAGAGTAAGCGGGAACTGGGCTTGGTTAAAGATAAACAACATGCCTATTAAGTTTAGAGGCAAATTCTTTTAATTTAGGTAATGAAAAACACATAGTGATATCTTGTGTTATAAATCTCCGAGTTTCATTGTGATTATTTGGAAGTTATGTATAACAGCAAGGTTTGATTTGATTAATAAAGAACATCTAAAAGATAAAGAAGTCTAAAAGATGTCATTTCTGTATGATAGCTGAATTAAAAGTTGTTTCTACCTGTGTTAGATATGTGTAACACCTTGCACAGTCAGAAGAATATACTTATTCAGAATTTTTAATTACAAATCTTGGTATTTTAATGGTTGTAGTGATAAACAAATAAGTTGAAGAAAGCAAAGTATTGCTATATGAAGAATGATTAGGAATTTTAAGGAGAGTATTGTGTTTGTACGTTGCTAACATTATATTGAATATTAAGTGCTGTTACCCAAGTATATACATTAATTGAGCATTTTGTAGAATAAACTTATGTTGTACTATAGGTGGTAGAGAACACAGAACATGGAATGTTCTTGCACTTACATAAATGAATCACTGTTGGGATTTTCTTATGATTAGTGTGTTTAACGAATTGGTATTATGAAGCACAGGGACTTGTGCAGGTTACACAAATAAGTTGATGTGTACAAGTGAATGTTTTGTTTGCGTTTTGATTTATGTACTTTTGTTTCTTGTAACAATACACACACTATTCAGGAACTTGCAAAACTTTACTTATTCAGACGAGCAACGTTCCTACACCCTGAGCGCCAACAGGGATTCTGATTGTGAATGCCACAATTGGTTAAAAGTCACAAACAACTTTCTTGCATTCACATACTGAGTAAACAATTTCACAAGCACACAAAACACGTTGTCAGGTCCAAAGACTTGACACATGTTTTTCTATGTATTTCGAGGAGCAAAATCTGAATCTGAAGCCAGAAACCCGCCACCATTCTCAGTTTTTTTAATGCGATAAAACACCGTGAAATGGATTGCATTTTATGTTTCCAGAGTTGTTGTCAGACCCAAAATCTTGACAAATGTTTCTCCATGTTCGACAGCGAACATGAGTTCGAAAATGAAGCCAGAATTTCTTCATCACACTGCAGATATTTTTAAATCGCGAAAACCACTGGAAATTGTACATCCAAATTTCAAAAACAGATCGAAGCCAATTAGTGATATAAAATTTAGATTAATGATAAGTTGTAGAATAGTAAATGACAATTTTCTGAAAATACGTAAAAATGCATAAGACAAACTAATCGAATATTGTTATAAGAATTTACGATACGAATTCGATTTTTCCATTTCGTTTCGTCCATTTGTGAAAAAATAACTACTATATTTGTTTTGATCCTCCATGAGTGATCGATTGATACTGACGTAGAAAACAATAACATTTGTGATATTAATCGCCACATGTGACGCCATGAAACTTTTCATTACAAATCTGATTCCTGACAATCGGCCATGGCAAATTTGAACACTTGTGTTTTAATAAGTCCTATAAGAAAACTGTTCTATTTTTATAAAGTTTGACTTTAAATAACGAAAATGTTTAGTAAAAATTGTTATGGGCCTGATGACATTCTGGATATCTGGAGGAAACGTCAGCCAATATAGTTTTTTTTAGAAAATCGGATTTTTTCTTAAACACCGGGTCATTCTATATAATATTTTAGATATAATTATTTTAGATTCAATCGATAAGCATTCTTGATATTTAAATTGTATATTCATGAATTCACTCTGCATGTCCACTGAATTTTATGTCAACGAAATTTTGTTTCTGCCTCGTTAGCTAGCATTAGTATGACACTAACTTAATTAGAGACATGAATCATTTATTAAAAATATCTATTAATCTAAATGCCCACGAAGTCGTTCATAATTAATCTCATTTCATTCAGTTTGATTATTAACACTTCAATATTTTCAATACAGTTCAATACTTCAACTTAAGTTTATTTGCTGTACCTGAGTGCACCTTTCCTTTCATTGGATTTACAATTCGGTTTACATGCCAAAAAACATTTTATTACCTGTGCTGTTATGTTGTTTTGTAAGTCGATTAGTCCATCTCCGCGCTGCAATAGTCGACCAGTGACACCCGATGTAATTGTATTATCAACAAGAGAGATATAACACATTGACACTATCGATTTCTCACATTATTCTAAACCTTTATTTAAAGAGCACAAGTTTTGACTTTGTAATCCTGCCTAATAAATGTTCTTACCTGTTAAGATTTTCTTTCGCAGTTGTAATGATGAACGGTGAATCAATGTAAGAAATGGAGTTGAGGCCAAGATAGCCCGGATGATGCAACATCGCGGCGCGAGGCCCAAGAGGCATGAAGCGAGGCAGTGGAGGGCAGAGCAGCAAGTCCCACTGCGCCACACGCCTCCCCGCTCAGTCAATCAGAGCGCCACACCGCCCAACCAAAACACACGCACCTGACGCCTTGCAGCCACGCCTGCCCCAACTTCGCACCACCGCTCCTCCTCGCATTCACCCTCATCCTCCTCTCGCATTCACTCTCTCCTCTGCATTCACACTCTTCTACTGCATTCAACTCACGCATTACCTCCCACCTGCCTCACTCACCACTGCATACCTCACCACCGCATTCACACACTCTGCATTCAACTCACCACCCGCATTCACATACTCCTCCCACCCTCGCTTTACACTCATTCACTCTAATCTTCCACCTGCCTTGGATTCACCACTGCATTCACCTCACCACTGCGATTCACTCACCACCCGCATTCACCTCACCAGGCATTCACACTCACCACTGGCATTCACACTCACCACTCGCATTCACACTCACCACTCGCATTCACACTCACCACTCGCATTCACACTCACCCTCTCGCATTCACACTCACCACCCGCATTCACACTCACCACTCCATTCACACTCACCACTCGCATTCACACTCACCCCATCACCCGCATTCACACTCACCCTCGCATCCACCACCACCTCCCCATTTTCCCCCCCTTTTCCCACTTCTCCCCTTCTTAATTCCCCCTCACGCAAGACTCACTTTTCACACCTCACTTTCATACTCACTATGACACTCAACTCAACGATTCATTTCTCATACCTCGTACTCACACCTCACATCGCATTCCACATACCATGTTCTCAAGCATAAACTCAAGCACTTCTCCCACTTTACATTCTCACTCACTATGACACTCAACTCAACGATTCATTCCTCATACCTCGTATTCACACCTCACATCGCATTCCACATACCATGCTCTCAAGCATAAACCAAGCACTTCTCCCACTTCACATTCACACTCACTATGACACTCCAACACGACACCTTCAATTATGATATTCCTTCTGTATTTTCCAACGACTTCGCTTCCTTCAAACCTCACTTTCCACCTTCCTTCTGCTCACTCCTTAGTCAGCTTCCACATCTTCACCATTCTCACAAGCCATCAGAACGCTGCCCGTTAATATGGCTATACATCACGCAATGACCGAATTTACACGCTTCCTTTTCACGGATTGATTGTTGTTGTTGATTAGTGATTCCGGGCGCGTCAACTGCTTTGGTCATTATTCCCGTAAGTGAAGTGCATGTGTTTTCATCGGGAGATAGCGGTGATCTTCTCCCGCTGGATGGCGAGATCCGGCACCGACCTACCATCGGTTAACGGGCTTTACCCCTAACCAGGACTCTCCCACCAGCGGGGCATCGCCCAAGTTGGGACAAGCTCTAAGCTCCAGACCGGTCTCCCGGAATATGTGGTAGTGTAGTGCATGTTAGTGTAAGTGTGTGTGTAAGGGAGACGATAGGACCAGGAATGGGAAGGACAGATGGCGCGCGGTCCGTGGCCCGTTTGATAGGGTACTGCTCTGGCATTTGCCTGGTGGTGATCCGAGAAAGCAGGGAAAATTACCGATCAGAACAGCCGGCCGCTAGAATTCTTCTCTAGACAGCGACTGAATTCCACCTAGCCGAAACGCTAGTGCCGAAAATCCTGCCTCCATCAGGGCTTGAACCTAAGATCTCCCGGTCAGAGGCGCTTGTCCAGGCTGGGGCGGTGCCCCACTGGTGGGACAGCCCTGATTAGGGGGAAACCCACTAGCCAATGGTAGGTCGGTGCCGGATCTCGCCATCCAGCCGGGTAGGATCAACGCCATCTCCCAAGAAAATCGTGCGATACTCTCACGGGACTAATGGCCAAATCAGTTGACGCGCCCGGAAACACGAAAAATCAATCAATAGCTAAAAAAACAACGCACTCTTTTAAATAACTCTTGCCTCCATACTTCAATTTTGGTAATGTGGCGTCTCAAGGTCACTCCCCAAAAAGGGAGTGTTAAGGCAGGCTTCATATAGGGAGCTGTAAAATGTAACAGGGAGAACGTACTACGATGAATCCGTGACGCTACAGCTCCCTATTAAAGAGCGTTCCCTCTGCCTTTTTCATGAGTGACCTTGAGACTCCACGTTAAAAAATCGAGCTATAGTTCGTGTTTAAGAATTCGTCTTTGCTACTGTATATATGAATGTACGTATGACACAGCTGATATCATATGACGGATGGCTCCAAGGAAGAAGCCAACCTGCATTAAATAATTGCTATTCACTTTTTTCCGTTAAGGAACAAGTTCTTCAATATTTTAAAAATATAAGGAACTGTTGTATTATGTTTCTGTATATATTAGACTACGTTGTTGAGTATTTGTGAATACTGTTTTTGTTAAAATATTATTAATTATAGTGTTAAAATAAAAAAAATAGTGTTATAAGAGAGAATTGTATTTGTTGTGTTTGTGCTGTAAGCGTGCTGCTTTTTGAACAACCAATTTTTGTGCTTTAGTTCAGCAGCACTTCTGCTGTTACAGGCTACTAATATTTTATTACTTTCCACTATTACACACTTTCCATTACATTGTATTCATGTATGCTTTTCAGCGTTTGAAATGTGAGTTCTTATTCAAGGAGATGGCAGTACAATTATTAACATGCATCAGTGAAATGTGGCTTATGGGAATAGAAAAAGTCGTTTCAGAGCGTAAGAAATTATCTTGCTTCGCAGAAAGGTGCATACGACTGTACCATCTAAAAAATGAATGACGTAGGAATCTAAATATTTTTAGCACTAATAACAGAAATCTCGAAACAAAAAGTCGGCTTCGGTGCAGACAGTATGCAGGATATAATATTGCCCAAGTAGCACTTCATTACAAACCAACGGGAGTAAGATAGGAAGATCCATGAAGTCGTAAAGAGTTCATTTCAGAAACCGGAACAGGAAATCCATCATCTTACCTGCAAAAAGAAAAATGGATTTTAATTTTTTTTAATTTATATGAATCACTCTCTAGTAAATCTAACACTAACATAACCACCTCCATTACTACGGCATGGTGGGGAGGATGGTGCGCGGCAGGGCAGGGTAAAGGAAAGGATACCCACGTGTAGATTCAGTCATTTTCTTAATAGATTATGATTGAAAAATACCCGGTCGACTTCAACTAGTAGTCACGAATATCCATCGGTTATGTTCATTGCAGAAGTCTGAAATTAAGAGGCCGTTTACTTTTTGTTTAATTGGTTTATTTAAGGTCGCTTCAACATCTAAGGTCATTAGCGACCACTATTGCTGTTAACGGTATGGTAACTATGTGGATGAAACGATATGGTGATTGATGATAAGGGGTGAAAGGACGAACACAAATACAACCATGCCCGAGGCGGGACTCGAACCCGATCCTTCGGTCCGAGATCACTACGACACTACTGCCTTAGCGATCTCATCCCCGGGCCGGCACCGTTTACTTTGTTTTCAAATTTTGTTCCTTTTCTGCATTTTTTTCTCTTAGAAATGTGTTATCAAATACGTAAACGTGCGCATCACAAAAGTCAATTTTAGATTTTTTTTACAATTTATACTATTTTATACATTTTATGTTTTGTTTTTTTTTAAATCGATAACTATGCACATATTACTTTTAATGATGAAAATGTATCCAAAATTAGAGTGATTTTAACGTATATCATTACTTATGAACAATATTTTGTGACCGCGATTACCAGAATGAAAGTTTCTATTTAACTGTTATTTACATTATTTGTAAATATGAAAATAATATTCCAGAGTTCGAGATATCGAGTTCTAAAAGCAACAAACATGAACAAAGTATGTAGATCAGTTGTAATTTTGAGTAATAAAAAATGCTGAAATCGAATATTATAACAAAATAAATGTAAATAAAAATTAAAATAAATCGTAATTAATTATTAATAAATTAAATAATATAAACAATTATTCTATCACAACGTGAATTGTTTTACACGCTTTAAATAGCCGCCATGCTCATTACCATTTCGTAATTCTCTGAGAAATCGCTCACTTTGAAATGTACACAAAAAACTTGTCAATAATTGAACACAATTTATTTAAATACCGAACGAGTTATTTCCTGTCGAATAACCCGTGGGCACACAATGAGGGAAATACACACAGCGATTGAAACAAAACGGCCAAAGACTGGCCAACAGTTCAACAAACAAGCCACGAGTATGTGAAAAATTGTTCCACAACCACCTCTACAAACAAAATACGCAATGACAAGGACTACTTATGTGGCTTTTTTAGCGAAAATGTCAACTGGAATGGCACGCTTTTTATGTCAAATGCAATGCCACAACGCGATCTGAGCTTCAAAATGATAAAAGTTGTTTCGCTAATAATAAAAATTTGTTAAAAAAAAAAAAAAAATTTCCAAATTAAGGAAAAAATTGATGGAATTAATTTTTCTAGATAAATGAAACCAGATAAATATTAAAAAAAGATTATTTTTCGGTGGATGAACGTTTGAACATTTTTAGTATGATAAGAGTGGAAAAATGAAATTTTAAATTGAGAGTACAAAACTAGTGAAAAAATTGAAGAGACATTTTTCTAATAGTGTAAAGTAAGGTGACAAAGTGTTTTAAGAACTAAGAACTAAAGTAACTGTATAAATACTAATATATTTACAAACACAAGAAAGTGTGATTTAAAATGAACGCTAATGGGCTAAAGGCGCTTAGAACAAATTTTATTTCATGGTAGTTTAGGTCAAAAGAAAATTTCTTATTAGTCAACAAAGCTAGATTGTAATGTTTATGAAAACTAAAACAAAATTGCGGAAGAAAAAGTTGCGATACAAGCCAGTAATCGAGTGACCGAATCTCCGGACAAAATAATATTACTTTTACTACGTATGTCTTACCATATTTTTAGACAGCATTACTGACACAGATTTTTTTAAATTAAAGATTTATGGTCATTATGTTACATTCAGGGCAGTAGTAGCTGATGCGATCAGACGAAAGTATTTTTTATCTGAACATTTCAGAACCGTCGCACTTTTAAAACTAGAGCTCCTAAATTTGACTTTTTAGCAGGCTCTTCCTACCGTAAATGTAACTGCTATAATTAGGGACTGGTAAAAATTATTTCGATATCAAAGACCACAAACGCGCCTATTTACTTTGCCTGCATTACAATATATCCTCTATAGTACGTATAGGAAACATGACAACTTGTAAGTTACAGTTTATTCCTTTTAATAATACTTACATACTTACATTCAATATTTATTTCAAATTTGTTTTCTTACAAAATGTGAAGTATACAAAATAAATAAGTATTTGCATATATTTTTGTTGTGTTACTCAACGAAAGAGTAGCGATCGATGTACGTAAGGCCAGGGTATGGCCAGTGTTTCCTCGATAGTAACAGAAGGTACTTTACGAGTCGGAGATATTGAAACATAAATAAACTTAGACAAGCACACACTCAGGACGTCACAAAAGCGTTGATTGATTCATTGATTATTAGTGATTCCGGGCACTTAAACTACTGAGGGGTTTAGTCTCGTAAGTGTAGTGCATATTTTATAATCGGGAGGCGGCGGTGATCTTCCCCCGCTGAATGGCGAGATCCGGCGCCGATCAGCCGTCGACTAGCGGGGTTTTCCTCAACCAGGAATCTCCCACAAACGGTGCACTGCCCCAGCCGGGACAAGCTCTAAAACCCCCAACCGATCTCCCGACATCTGTGCTAGTGTAGTGCGTGTTAGTGTAAATGTGTGTGTAAGGGGTGAGAATAGGACAAGGAAGGGGAAGGAAAATCGCGCGCGGTCCGTGGCCCGTTTGTTAGGGTACTGTTCCGGCATTCACCTGGTGTTGATCGGAGAAACCACGAAAAAATACCGATCAGAGCAGCTAACATTCTCCTCAGATAGCGACGATCCGACCTAGCTGACGAGCTAGAGACGAAAATCCTGCAAGCGTCGGGATTCGACCTAGGATCTCCCGGTCGGAGGGCTGGTGTGATGTTGATGTGTGATGCCCTGAGCCATCAGATCAGTAGATGCCCTGAGCCATCAGATCAGTAGATGCCCTGAGCCATCTCCCCAGTCAGAAGCGAGTGATAGGCGAGACGGCTAATCAGAGACGGGATGAGGGGAGAGAGAAGGGTCGATGACCATATGGAGGAATTACAACATGCAAGGTAATTTGAAGTGGGAGTGACGGGAATGAAGTGCAGGCACGGAGAGATTGCGAGAGATCAGGGTCTGGGTGAGGGCCCGAAGTGAACTAAGCAGATGCTGTACGACCCAACCGAAGGAGCAGAAGAAGTGCTAGAGATGAAAACGAAACAACGCATCATGCACAGCGAGCTGGAAAAAAGGATCATATGGTATAAAAAGTGAGAGTTAGAAAAAAACTTACAAAAACACTGCACGGTGAGAGGTAAAGAAGGCCGAGACTTTAAGTTGAGAGTAAAACAGTGAAAAGCGGAATCTGATAAGAGTGTGGCGCGTAGGGAAGCAGATATGTGAGAGGAGGAAAGAAGTGCCTGAGCGAGGCGAGTGAAAGAGCAGTAGCGTGGGGTACGAGTGAAAGAGCAGTAAAGTGGGCGTGAGCTTCACCGACTGCGCACTAATCACCGGCTGTCCTATGCACTTCTGGACGTAGGGGACACGCACAGACGCATCAACACCTCGCTTCCAGATCCACCTTACGGCTCGTGGATCTCATCGCTCACCCGCCAGCCCCGCCTTCCCTCGCCCCGGGACCCGCTCCACTCCTATCTTAATTCGCTTCGCCTCGCTTTCATTCACGCTCGAACTTTCTTCGTTGTCAAGCCTCGGCCTCGGCCTCGGCTTCCTCGCGCGCCTCGCTTTGTCTCGCGTCGCCTCGCTTTGTCTCGCGTCGCCTCGCTTTGTCTCGCGTCGCCTCGCTTTGTCTCGCGTCGCCTCGCTTTGTCTCGCGTCACCTAGCTTTGTCTCGCGTCGCCTCGCTTTGCCCGCGTCGCCTCGCTTTGTCTCGCGTCGCCTCGCTTGCTCTCGCGTCGCCTCGCTTTGTCTCGCGTCACCTAGCTTTGTCTCGCGTCACCTAGCTTTGTCTCGCGTCGCCTCGCTTTGTCTCGCTCCCGCTTTGCCTCCCTCGCTTGCTCCTCCTCTTTGCTCCTTTTTCGTCTCTTTTTGCCTCACCTCGAATCGCCTTGCCTCACCTCGCCTCGCTTTGCCTCACCTGCCGCCTCTCACAAAACCACAATCTCAATCTCACGGTCTACTGCACTCGGTCTTCAGCTCCGCAACCCTCTCCCGCTGCGAGCCCCGCGTGTTGCGTGCGGGGGCTGCGAAGGCGCCGAAAGGGGCAGCCGGGTGCGTGCGTGCGTGGGGGGCCCTCGGGTCAGACTGTCCAGCGCCGCCTCCCCTACAGTGATTGATGGCGATAAAACGATTCGGAAGGTGGGGAATGAACTGGCCTTAGGGGCAGGACGGGCACGAGATGAGCAATTAGGAGGTAAATTCTTCTCTACACTTCGTTTCATGTGCTGCATTTCTTGATCAATTTTGTTCTTCATAGCTTCATTGCCAAATTTGTCAAATGCGAATTTTTAATACAAAACATATGTGTCGATGACAAATACTGTAGATGTCAGTTCTAATATATATATGTCTATCTAAATGTATTGGATCATTTTTAAGAGAACTACGCAAATGTATTAGTATTTTCTTGAATGCAGAAGGGACATTCACTAACTTGAAGTGGATACTACAGAAAATTTATTTTTGAAAAATATTTCGGATGTGCCTTCGCATTGGAAGAGATTCCTTCAAATTGACACTTTTGAATTCAAAACTGTGGCAATAAGAAGAGATTTCAGACATTCAGGAAATAAATAGTGGTGCCACAACAGTCCATATTTCCTTGCTTTATTGGTAATACGTAACATATATCACAGTATGAACCCTTTACTCAAATTGGTTCCTAGAGCTCTCATTGCTTTGATAGAGTGTTTTAGAATACTTTGTATTCAGGAGTGAGTAAGTGAGCATTCAAGTTTTATCACGGAATTCCATTTGCTGTAAGAAATGAATATCACGAAGATTGTCATTTATTAGTCATATTATGTACAGGTTAAGCTATTGCAACTACGGCTTTTGAATAGAACATTTCATATAACGAAATAATATTAAAATTACCAGGTTTCCTAGTTTCTCATGCTCTCTGATAAGTTTCAATACCATGTTGGTAATGGGTAACATATCACAGTATGGACCCTTCAACCTACTACATTTTAGCATCATTGAATCAAACAATATCATAAATTGCGAAAATCTTAATTTTGAAAATGCAGATAAAATATTTTTAATGTGATATGAGAATGTTGCATAATCTAAGTGGCGCCCGCAAGCTCATGCCACATTGCAAATGTTATATCTTTTCCTGAATTCAGTTTGCTGGTAACCCAACATTTAACATCCATCCGATCTTGCCATCCACTTAGTCATACATTCAGTACGGTTAAGCAGGCAGACGGATGGGCATTTTAAAAAAACATTTTTCTCGATATCTGAAACGAAATAAATATATATTTCTATCAAAATCTCCGTTTTGATATTTTGCATCTTTACGTAAATTTCTACACTCTACGTAAAAAAGAACGTTAAATCTAAATTTAATAATAAGGAGAGTTCTATCGGCCGGCTGCTCTGATCGGTAGTTTTCCGTGGTTTCTCCGATCAACACCAGGCGAATGCCGGAGCACTACCCTACAAACGGGTCACGGGTGCGCACGATCTGTCCTTCCTCTCTCTTGTCCTATCCTCTCCCTTACACGACAGCAATACATGCACTCACTACAACATATTCCGGGAGACCGGTAGGGAGCTTAGACCTTGTCCCGACTGGGGCGGTGACCCGTTGTTGGAAGAGTCCTGGTTAGGGGGAAGACCCCACTAGCCGACGGTAGGTTGGCGCCGGATCTCGCCATCTAGCCGGGGAATATCACCGCCAACTCTCGAGAAAAAGCATGCACTACACTAAAGGGACTAATGACCGAAGCAGTTGACGCGCCCGGAAACACGAAAAAATCAATAATAATAATAATAATAATATAATAATAATATAATAATAATATAATAATATAATAATAATAATATAATAATAATAATAATAATAATAATAATAATAATAATGATAATAATCGTAAGCTTAAACCGGAGCAAAGGCGTTAGTGGAGAGTAAGAAGACGACGGGTGGGAGCATTGGGTCGGCGCGGCGGTGGTAGCAGGCAGGAGGGTCGGCGAATGGCGCAGATAGTAGAAACGTTGTTCGTTGGGACGAGGGTGGCAAAGGGGGGTTTGGGTCGACTGTCTGAGTCGTGGTAGAGACCAGGGCGACGAAGGAACAGCGTCGGGGTGGCGGTGGTGGGGATGGGAACGGAGGGCGGAGAAGAATGACTAGAGGAGACGGCATTTACTCATTGATGTGTTAACACACAACACCACTGCTATGGTCATTAATGTTATTAGTGAAGTGACATCTCGGGAGGGGCTATGTTCGCCCGCTTAATGATGATATCTGGCGTAAGCCTTCCCGGTGCGGGCGGCTTGTAGGGTTTCTCCTTCCAGGTACCTCTCACAGTGGGGCACTGCCTCATTCAGAATAAGCTCTAAGCTGGTCTCCCGACATGTGTGGTAGTATACAGTATGCGTGTGAGTGTGACTAAGGTGTGAGGGTACGACAAGGAAGGGGAAAGAAAGATTGCGTGGTCCGTGGCCCGTTTCCTGCTTCCGCATTCCTTCGCGGTTGAGTCGCTAACGAGACAACGGCAATGGTGGACTCCTCTGTGCGGACTGAGGAGACGGTGTGGAAGATGATAGGAACGCCTGCCGAGGGCGGTAAGATGGAGTAAAGTGGATGGATGTCTGAACAACGGGAGGTGGAGGAAGGAGGTGTTGGCAGGGACGGTGGGCAGTCAGGAGTAGAGACGGAGAGTTTGGGATGTGCTTCTGAGGGAGCAGGCGGGAGCGGCCACGGGGCAGGGAACCGTGGGGGCAGCGGGGGCGGGATGGGGGGTGAGCAGTCGACACGAGCCAGCGTCCGGCACCGGGGAGCGGGGCGGGGGCGGGGTGGCGGGGGAGGGGGGGGGGCCGGAAATGAGCAGATACAATTATGCGCAGATACAGGAAATGAACGGCCAGCGGCGGCGGCGGGGGACTGGTGGCAGCTGCGACTGCGAGTGGCCGGGCGAGGGGGGCGGTGATGTGGGGGGAAGCTTCCGTGTCGGAGGCAGCAGACAGGAGACATGTAGTAGCACTGTGGATGAGGGAGAGTTGGTACAGCAACTGACGTTACAAGCGCTATGATTGGAAGTAGCGGTTGGCACAAGGGGGGGACATGTGAAGCAATGGGGAATTAAGTGGAAAGCAGAGAATTCGAGGGTGAAAGGAAGTGGTAAATGAGGCAAAAAGAGAATGATGAGGAATGTGAGTTGGGGTGAGTCACAGGAGGAATAGGAGAGAAGTGTCCGGACATACATAGTGGATAGTGGCGGCGTCAGTGAAGTGGAGATAGCTGCAGGCTAGAGAAGTATTAGATTAGGGGAATAAGCAAGGACATAAGGACTTGTAATGGCAAAGATATGGAGGTGTACAGAGCAGCGAGGTGCAGTAGTGGAGAAAGAAGAAATAGAGCGGCGTCGAGAGATGAAACGAATATGTCTTTGTGAGGGTATGTTGAAGGGGATATGACTTGAGTCAGCACTGAGAAGATCATGATAAGGTCCATGCGACGAAATATCATCGAACAAACAAACAGAGAGGAACTAGAGAGGAGATGTCATGAGAGGATAGGGGCATTGTGACCGGATGGAATGTAGGCGCCAAGTTCGTGGCTTAAGGGAAGTGGAGACGCCTATAGCGCTAGTTATGCTCGGCGGGTGGAACAATACGCAGCTCTCCCTTGTTACCTGCTCTATGCATATCGGCTCTGCGCTGCTCCGCCCCTCCTGAGTCCGAGGAGTGGAGGAGCAAGGCCACAGAACCGCGGAATGCATCGCTTCCACATTCAGAATCGAGCCCTCCCCCTTCCTCCTCATCCCTCCTCCTATCCCTCCTCCATTCGTTCTCTCCCTCCCTCCCCCCTCCCTCCTCATCACCCTTCTCCCTCGTGTACGACATCATTCCCTAACTCGCGCTCACTGCAAAGCCACTCACGTGCGAGGTGCCTACCTGCATGGGAATCACGCTGCTTGGGGCTCGTGTGTTCGTAATTCACATGAATTCTCGACGATACACAGTCATTGGAAACTAAGCCTTTTAGCAAAGCAATAACATGATTATTAAGTCGTGTACGACATCATTGCTAAGCAACAATATCCATCACATTGCAGCATCAGATCGCAATAAAACTAAATACATACAAATGAAAGCCTTATTTTTCGACACAGTTCTCAGTCATATAATTACATTTTCTCCTGCGGATAGGCTGTTTCTTTTTATTAAACTGCCTTAAAGCTAATATGGTTGCGACATCAGCCTATTGCGCACGAACACTTCGACAGTGACATTGGCTTGAAATGGCTAAACTGTAAGTGCTGCTTTCAGCGGTCCGAACAAATAAAAGTCGCGATAGGACTGTGGGGTCATGATCTAGTGTAGTTCAGGTGCATACTGCCAGGTTTTGGCAAATTGTCGCTATGGTGAGTGGCCGAAAATTATCTTGAAGCAGGATTGCACTGCAGATTGAAAAAACCAAATTGCGTTTTTTGATGACGTGCATGTTTTGTTTCGATCGGACATTGATAGTAATGCACAGGGTTAACAGCGCAACGTTCACTGAAAAATGAAAGTTTGCAACCCTTTTGAAAGAAGAAAAATAAGTTGCAAGAACCTTTCGTAGGTGCCCATTCGGTTTTAGTGCGTCACTCTGTACTGTTTTGTTTCGATTCGCGGGTGTCATGGTGCATCACCGATTAAAATTGATGCAAAAATGTATTCCGAGCATACTTGTATCATGCCAGGAGACGTTCGAATACCTGAAGGTGATTCATTTCCTGACCAGAAGACCAAAGCGGAGCACCCACTTGCAGGCTCTTTCCGAAACTCTAGATTTTCTGTAATAATGGAATAAGCAGCACCACAGCATAAAAGTGAGTCCACAAGCAGTTTCAGCAACAGCTCTAGGGCGGTCGACCTCCAACAGATAGTAAAGGAAGAAGATATTCTCCTGTTCTGAACTGGTATACGGGTGCCGTTGCTAAATTGCATTGCCAAATTTCTTTTCTTTAAATCCTATTCCTCATACATACACTAGCTTCTTCTTCACGGTGTTCATGTTGTAGCTTCCGTTGCATAGTGTTTATGCAACTTATGATCTTACAGCATAAACGTCCTACGCAGAAATAAAACATTTCTGAAGGCGCTGATTTGTGATAGTTACACATACAATTAAAACGATGACTCGTTAGACGATTAGGTGAATAGTTCTGATAAAATTCATTAAACGAATTGGAGTTCTGAACGAGCGACAAAAGATGAGGACAGAAATCAATCCTTACGCCGCAGCGAATCCAGTTGCCGCCCACAAAGCCGCATGCGGCTGTTGCTTCCACTCCATCCGGAGGCCGCCTCCGCACCACGCCCGGCCGCGTGGGCGGCAAAACACCGGCGCCACACAACCCCCGCGCTCCCTTCGCTTCCCCCACGCACACGTGGACCCCTCCGCCCCCAGCCTCACAGACCTCGGCACTGATCGAGCCCCAAGTCCTTGCCGTGATTCCCCCGCACTCGTGGCTGCCTCCGACCCACCCACCCCTTGCTGCGGCCGCTGCCCACGCCGCCGCCCTCGCTACCTACGACAGTCACTACTTTCTCCGTCCAGTCTCTCTCCTTCCTCTCTCTCTCTCGTCTTTCTCTTCTCTCTTCTCTCTCGTTTTCCTTCTCTCTCTCTCGTTTTCCTTCTCTCTCTCTCGTTTTCCTTCTCTCTCTCTCGTTTTCCTCTTCTTCCTTCTCTCTCTCTTTTTCCCTTCTCTCTCTCTCGTTTTCCTTCTCTCTCTCTCTCTCTTTCTCCTTCTCCTCCTCTCTCCTTGTTCTTCCTCTTCTCTCTCTCTCTCTCTTTTCTCTCTCTCTCTCTCTCCTCTTTCCTTCTCCCTCGTTCTCTTCTCTCTTTCCTTCTCTTCTCTCTCTCGTCCTCTCTCCTCTCTTCTCTCTCTCTTTTCTCTTCCCCTCTCTCTCTCTCTCTTTCTCCTTCTCCCTCTCTCTCTGTTTCCCTTCTCTTCTCTCCTCTCTCCTCTCGTTCTTCCTTCTCTCCTTCTTCTCTCTCTCCTCTCTCTCTTCTCTTCTCCCTTCTCTCTTCTCTTCCCTCCTCTCCTCTCTTCTCTCTCTTCATTCCTCCTCTCCTTTCCCCTTCTCTCTCCTCCTCCTCTCCTCTTCCTCTCTCTCTCTCTCTTATCCTCTCTCTCTTCTCTCTCCTCCCTTCTCCCTCTCTCTCTCATTTCCTCCTCCCATCTCTCCTCCTCCTCTTTCTTTCTGCTCCTGCTCTCTCTCCTCTCCTATCATGCACCATGCCTGCAGCCACCATCGCGCCCGTCTCTTCGCTCATCGCCGCCTCCACCCAGGATGCCCCGGCCCTCTCCCCCACCCCGCCACTGCCCCCACCCACAGTCGCCCCCGTCTCTCGCTGTCTACACCCCCGCCACTGCCTCGCCTCCCCGCCTCCGACGCTCGTTCGGAAGGGCTTTGCGCAGAGCGCCGCGTTAAACGGGATCGGCCGTTTGCGTGCCCCGCGCGTGGGGCAGGGAGGATGGGGAATGCGGGAAGGGGCAGTGGGCAGGAGTGGAAGCCACACAGCGAATTGAGCATCTTCCGGATACATCCCGTGCTTTGCGGATAACGCGAGCCACCGCAGCACGGTGGAAAACAGACGGGTGCATGCACGTGTGGCAAGGAGAAAGACAAGAAGCAGCGAAGGGAAAAGTACGAGGAAAAAGGACGGGTGAAGGAGAGGAGACGAAGGACGCAAGGATCAAGTGTCTGGGAAAATGCGAGAAAAGGACACAGGAAGGAGAATTTGCGGTGGCGGCGTAGGGAGGAACGGGCCGGGTGCAGAAATCGTTCGAGTTGGAGCAAGTGTCAGTATGGGCAATAGTCCGGTTCACCAATCGGGGATGAGCATGGTCGGAGCTAGGAGAGGTACAAGTATGATTGATTCCTTTGTATTTCGGGACGCGACAACAGATACACTCATTCATTCCGTACTGCTCCGACATTCATCTGTTGATGATCGTAGATACCATGGAAAACTACCAATCAGAGCAGCCGGCCGCTAGAACCCTCCTCCGGTGAGCGACTGAATCCGACCTAGCTATCTGACTAGTATCGAAAATCCTGCCACCATCGGGTGTGGAACTCTAGCACATCCCGGTCAGAGTACTCAGTGACATCAGTAGATGCCCTGAACCACCTGTCGAGGTGACTGGGATGGGATTGGAGCAGGACAGGGTTCTTAGGCTGTCGGGCGCGGAGTGAGGTTAGGGTGCTACGGAATATTTTGGGGTGGGGCCGGGTCGGAGCGTGGCGAGTTCGATGGTTGGTTGTTAGTGATTCCGGGCACGTCAACTACCGAGGTCATTGGTCCAGTAAGAGTAGTGCAAGTTTTTTCATCGGCAGGTGGCGGTGATCTTCCTCCGCTAAATGGTGATATCCAGCGCCGACCTACCGTCGGCTAGCGAGGGATCCCACAACCAGGTATATCCCACCAACCGGGACGGGATCTAAGCTCCCGACCGGTCTCCCGGCATGTGTGGTAGTGTAGCGCATGTTACTGTAAGTGTGTGTAACGGGTGAAGATAGGACATGATAGAGGAAGGAAAGATCGCGCGCGGTCCGTGGCTCGTTTATTAGGGTACTGCTCCGGCATTCACCTGGTATTGATCGGAGAAACCACGGAAAACTACCAATCAGAGCAGCTGGTCTCTAGAGGTCTCCTCCAAACAGCGACTGAATTCGACCTAGCTGACAAGCTAGTGTCGAAAATCCTGCCGCCTTTGGGACTCGAACTGGGACCTCCCAGTCAGAGGCACAGCACTGGCATCAGTTGATGCACTGAGCCACCTCTCGCGGTCAGTAAGATGGGATTGGAGCAGAACAGGGTCGAAGGTTATAGGGTTCGGAGTGAGGTATCGGTGCTTCCAGATATAGGAGCGGGGCGTGGCGATTTCGAAGCGCGGCCAGTTCGGAGGCGGTCGATGCGGCTACAATCGGAGCGAGGGGGCCGGAACCGGGGGGGGAGTGCGTCGGTGGAAAGGCCAAGAACAAAGACTACGCGCGAGACGGGGCGTGCAGCACTGCAACCTCCGTGCCTCACAGATCGCGTGCGGGAGCGGGGAAGCGAACACGCCGAGTGTGCGTGCCTCCAAATGGCGACGACAGGGCTGACAAAAGAGAGCCGGAAGGTGCAGATGAAAGAGACGGAGATGTTTAAAATGAAGAGGGAAAGTGGAGAGGAAATGGAGAAACGATTAAATGGATGATGGATGAAGGAGATGAATCAAGAACTGTTCTGAATAGAATTAATTGAGAAGCGGTGTGTACAATAGGAAAAAAACGAGGAAGTCTGGTGGATATTATTCGGACACGTCTCGACAAATGCATAAGTTAAGGAATCATAAAAGGATGATGAAGAAATGTGTGGTAATGATTTTGGTGATAAGAGCCAGTAAGAAATGAATGGTCTCAACTGCTTATCAATGTATAATGACAATTGTGCAATGACTGCAGTGTGACGGAATGAGAGTGGAAAAATCGTAACTCACAAATTTAGAAGATTCATGAAGGATTGATCTGTAATGGGATTAGTCGCAAGTTATTTTTAGTTAGTCAAAAACGATGGTACAAGATATTAATTCGTGAATTAAATAAAGAGAAAAATCTTAGTGTTAAGATTATAATAAAGCATTTAAACTTGCGTTAAGATTTTAATCCGAGTATTCATAAATAAATTTTGTTATGAAATGGCTTAGTAAATGAGTTGTTTATGTCATGCTGCATTTATTTAGATTATTGTTATTCTTTTGTAGTGTGGTAGTAAAGAAGAAAATACCTTTCCTCCATGGTGGTAGTCGTAACAGGTACTGCTGGTAATGTTTGGCATCGATTTTGATTTACAGGACACAAAACAGCATTCATTTTGATTTACAGGAGACAAAAGACATAATTTTCAGAAAGTAACATTATAATATCGCCAGTAAAAGTTGAACAGTAAAACAAAGTGTTAATGCCCAGAAGTGTATTTAAGACGGATTATAATGAAGCATAACAAAAGTGTGGTTTCCCATCCTATTTTTTACCCATTCACCCAACAATGCTCTCCATCCTAATGCATCCTATATTATTTCAGTAGATGTTCCAGTCTTTTACGACTCTCACGCGTGGCATATTGCACTTTCACTTTCAAAATGTGAAGGATTTGTTTTAAAAAAAGTATATAAATATTCATGTTAAATGCAACCCGCAACACTCTGCCACGTTTGTTAAATTCTCTATATCGTTAAATGACTCCTAAAGAAGCGTTTTAGGTCCTTAAGAACTAAATTTTGGGGTAAAGGCCTAAACGAAATGTTCTTCACTCCATAATCCCTGTTTCGTCGCTTCTCGATTCTACCCCACCTGTTCAGAGCCTGTAGAATCTGCAACTGTATGTGAAATGAAACTAATTACTTGATATTCTACGCGACTGAATACTCGGGTGTGCCTGTCTACTCGTCAATAGGAACTATCGTTATTTAATGTTATTACCAAGGTATATTACCAAGTTATTACCAAGTTATTACCAAGGTTATTACCAAGGTATTATTATCAATTACAGGGAGACATATAGAACAAGTGACAATGTGAACAAGTGAGGATAAAAAGATCTTGAAGAAAAATATATATTACAGGCTTAATATGAAAATGAAAAATAGGGAAGAAGGTGGGGTTTAACATGCGAGAGTTCCCTCACGGTTACGCCAGTATTCGTTTATTTAGACAGTAAGGTAAACGGCTAATGGCGAGGGCAGCGTCGAGGGGAAAGAGATTGAGATGCTGTAGCAAGGAGAGAGGGGGGAGCGGGGAATGTCGGTGGCCGGACGCGACCAAATGGGCAGCTAGTGCAATGCGCGCTTGTTCGCGACCATGATTGAACCAATAACCCTCATGTTCGCCGCGATGAACGCCGCTGATTGGGTGAAGTTCGCCTACGCGTGTTCATGCAAGCTTCGAGCCTCATTAACACAAGCCTAGTAATTAGAGGGAGCTACGAAGTACGACTGCACACTGCACAGGGAAAGGTGGGAAGGAAACTCTGAAACATTGAAACATAAATAGAACTAAACTATTGTATTCATAAACTTTAATATTGAATTTATTTAAAAAGAGAGAAGAAAGAATCGGTATTTTGAAGGTATATCACATGATATTCTTAATTTAATAAAAGTTACAGGATATCATATTGCATAGTCGAAACGAATTATTATTATTATTATTATTATTATTATTATTATTATTAGATATCTTCATGTCTCTCTGAAACACACCTAGAACGTAACAGGTGATGGTGTGGATGATATTGAGAATGTAAACATTTTCTACTTTCTTCTTTCTATTGCTCAAATATTGTAAAAAATTAAAATTAATAAACAAAATTTAAAACCCTTTTAATTTTTGTTAATGAATAATTCAATTTATTTAACTTTCAAATCAATAAATTTGTCGTATTTATACATAAAAATGTAAAACAATGTTTTATATTTAGATTATTGTACCAAACCAACTTACAAGTAAAAATAATAGATTACCAGAACAAAATTATATGAAAGTAATCTGAAACTTTTTCAGAAGTACGAATATTCTGATAAAAAGCATGAGTGAATTATTCTTCAAGAAGAGAACTCACATTACATAGGTCTTACGGGAATGGGAGAAGAGGGTACACGGGGCCTCGAAAACCCGAATAAACGGCACATTTAATGGACGATTCAAAGCGGAGGCATTCAAAGGGCTGTTCCACTGTGGTTCACATTGGGAAAAAGTAGGGCAAAAATATTTTCATACGACTATTTGCAACTCCAGCTTCCTAGACTAGAGAGTTTGAGCGCAGATGGTGGCGGATTCTAATACAGTTAAATAGCTTTATTGGAGACAATAGTGGAGAAACTTCCATATGAATTTTGCAGGTCTTTTTTTATGCATCTACTGTTACCTTAATTTTTCATTTATGAATCAATATTTTTTATAAAAACTGATTTAGTTAAATGAAGAACAAATCTGTTTACGTAATGTAGAAATTAAAAAATAAATTTGACTTTGTGGTATCTGTATTTATCAGATATCAGGAACAACATCACAGTATCGAAATCCGCATTTTACTCTCATGGTATCCACGTTCTTCATTCCTACGTAATTTTATCACCCTAACAATGTTTAAGAAATCTGATTTCCAAAATCGGATAAATTTATGACGTCTTATAAATTCCCAATTTCTGCGAACCTTCTACATAACAACAGACATCACATTTACAAACACAGAATGGAAATAAACTTTTTTTTATATTTCATTTGCGAATAATCATAAAATTTGATTCCAGTCCCGACGGCGGCAAGATTTTCAACGCTAGCTTTTCAGGTAGGTCGAATTCAGTCTCTGTCTGGAGGAGAATTCTAGCGGCCGGCTGCTCCGATAGGTAATTTTCCGGGTTTCTCCGATCAACACCAGGCGAATGCCGGAGTAGTACCCTACCAAACGGGCTACGGACAGAGCGCGATCTGTCCTTCCTCTCCTTCTCCTGCCCTCTCCTTACACACACACTTACACCAACATGCGCCACACTATCACGTATTCCGGGAGACCGGTCGGAGCTTCAAGTTGTCCCGGCTGGGCGGTGCCCCGCTGGTGGGAGTCCTGGTTAGGGGAAACCCCACAGCCGACGGCAGGTCGACGCCGGATCTTGCCATCCAGCGGGAAGATTACCGCCATCACCGAGAAAAAACACGCGCAACACTAACGGGACTAATGACCAAAGGAGTTGACGTGCCCGGAAACACGAAAAAACAATCAATCAAATAAAATAAAATTTGATGGTTTCGAAAAAGACGAATTTTGTCCGTTGTTTGAGCCTTGTAATCCACCGTGTGCCCATGCTGACTATACCTCCACCTCCGCTGCCTATATCACCCCCCCTCCCACTCCCCGCGGTCTGCCCCTAACACCGCGAACGCCGTCGACCGTTAGGTATAAAATACTTTCAACGCTCCAGTTAAAACGGCCAGGCACGGGCCACCGCTACGGCCAGCCAGATGGTTTACGTCTCCGAGACATTTTTAAGGCAAACAAACGTGCCGAAAAGCTATATGCCAGCGATAAGTTTAAAAGATCGAGTAATGTGGGGGGGGGGAGGACCGCTCTTTTCTAAAAACGTCTCGCTCCCCCCAATTTCGTAGACCCGGATGAAAAATATAGAAGACGCTACTCTCCAATCGAATGAGAAATAAAGCGCTGTTTATCTGCATATTTTCGTCCTTAAAATGAAATCAGCCATTGTTCTGGCTCTCGAATAGGTAAACGAAATGTCCCAAAAACGTATACGAATAAAACCACCATTAATTCAGGTAAATAACCTTCGGATGAACGGAAGAGGCCAATTGTGGCCTTCTTTTTATTCATAACGTTCACCGGACGCGCCTTTTCGAGTTCATTTCCATTATTCAACAGAAATACTTTATATAATTTACGACCTTTAGATGCAGGGAGCCGTAACGGCTTTCGGCAATGTTTTAATAAATAGAACGCGAAATAATTCACACAGGAAGTCGTTTCGGATTATGGAGGGTGATTCGCTTATAAAATCGCAGTCTGGGAAAAATGTTTGGAATATCATTTGCTCACAGACGCCGGAATTGAACTTATTAATGTTGATGTTATTTGCCTAAACGACTCGTGATTTGTTGATATAAATGTATATGATTGTTAAGCCAAAAAGTTATTGAGTACTAATAATTTCAAGTAGTATATCGTTCGCTATTTCTGAGCTGTGTAAATAAATGTGAAGGGCGTTGCAATATAACGTGTCATATAACAACTCGCATAAAACTGAAAATTGTTCAATTAATCATATTGACTGAATTTACTCATTTATACATGACAAGTTCAAAATTAGAAATCTTAAAACCTATGGTACTTTACAATTCAAAGTATTTTGTAGTTTGACATATTTTATTTATATAATAGTCTCCAAAGCCCTGGGTGAACTTGAAATTAAGTTTAGGTGAATTCTATTATATACAGCAATGGAACGAAAGAGATAGTAGCCAATGAATATGGTAGTGCTCAATGATCTTCTATGGGTTTTTCGGGGTACTTCTAAATTACTAATTTTCACTGAGCGCAAAATTTGAAGGACCGCCACCTTGAGGTATCCATTGTTTTGTTAGATATTCAGGAATTCGGGAAAATCCAAAAACAATGAAACCGTCCAGATTTTTTTTTTAATTCTGTTATTTCACCTACTCTCATACTGCGCATGCCGACTGAATTATCACACGCACTGCGCTATTGCTTGCGACACAGCACACTGCACACGACAGGCAGGCTCTAGGGAAGAAGGCTCCCGTCATTAAATATTTTCTATTGACGTGCTGTGCTATGGAATAGGAGGTTTTCGATATTCTTGTTGAGAAAAGAACTGTTGTACTGTATGTATATACACCATGTTATTGCACTATTGTGAAGGCTGTTTTTGTTAAAAATATTTAATTTATTACTGTGTAAAAAGAGAGTACTTTATTTGTTTTTCTTATGCAGAGTTCATGCTACTTCGTGGATAACCATTTTGTGTGATTTTGTAACATTTTTGCTGCTGCAGACCACTAGTATAGATGTGCGGATTAGCGGATAACGTAAATTTCGACCACTCCACTTCCACTCCATTTCATTCAACTTACTTCTGAACTTGACAGAAATTTGTTTGGTTTGCCAAAAGTGTAGATTACAACAAAGAAAATGCAGAGAATGTCTGGCAAAAACATTTCAGTGGAATATTAAAATTAAATGTTTATAGTACTTTAATTTCTTTTGTTTTAGAAGTATTTCAATTTCATGCAATTACACTTCCAATTATTTCTTTTAGGTTTATAAAATATTTTACAGAATTTACCACTCTTACGCATATTGTATTTTTAGAACTCAAATACGACACAAGATTCGCGATTTCGCATGCCCGTAACTAATTAAAACTACATGCTTGCAGCGAACGCAGCTTTTTACTCGTAATGAAATCAATGTATTCCAAGTATTATATCCAAACAAGTAGAGCTTCGGGATGTTGATCGAAAGTCAAGTAACCACACGGATAAAATGTAATTATCTGCATGATCGTTCTCCTCTGCCTGCATTACGTGCATTGAAACGTGGAAAATACTAATTGTTTGTGGAAGGACAAATGGCGCGCACTTCACACAGTGGACGGCAGATGGGGTCACATGTCGGAAAGCGCAGAAAGGCAGGAGAGACACGAGGAAACGACAGTACGGGCTGGGAAAGTAAGGAACGTGAGGGGAGGGATAGTGTGGAAGGAGGAATAGAAATTAAGAGGTGAAGACATCTTGAAGATGGGGAGAGGGGTGTTCGGGACCACGGTGTTAGAACCGGCAAGTGAAAGAAGCACGGTTTTCCTAATTTCAGATCACGTGGACCAGTACTTCTCCATCTATGTTGACAAGAAAATACTTTTTTTAAATTTTTAATCGTTTTTAAAGTATGACATTAAGAGAACTTTTTCCTGCCTTTATAACCGGGAAAATTTAATCACGGACGGATTAATGTAACAGTTCAGTGGAATCAAGCATGCCTTCAACAAAAAGGCAGAACAGTTGATTGCAACGAAGACTGCCCCTTCCTCCTAAATGTAAAAGATGGTGCATTTATCGGAAGTTGCAGATAATAGTAAATGTGGTATAGGAGTACATAAAACTAAATATTAATATTGAATACTTAACATTTGAAACTAAACTAACAATTAAAGGAAATGGGATTAAAAATATAGTTTTTATGTGGCAAGGAGCTTAATTGAGCTATATTTCTCAAGATGATAATGTAGCCCTTTCTATCGTGGCTGACACCAAATACTTGCTTCTTACATTACTTACACCTTCTTTTACAGTGTAAACAACAATTATAATAACGGCATAATAAATATTTTAAGTAACATTAATTTGGTCAATGTGTCATTGAAAGGAAGGAACTAACGACAACTTTCCATGCCATCTCATCAACATGAACCTTTCGTTTAAACTGCCGGAATGGACAGATAGCCCACACAAAATTCCTCTGTGTTTGGTTACAAGATGAATGTGCCACTTACCAGAGACTCTTCCGGCTGTCCAGAAAGACCGAACTGCACTCACGAGATAGTAGGCTAACCATTGAATTCGACCTAGCTGAAAAGCTAGAGCCAAAACTCCTGCCAGAGTCAGGACTCGAACCTAGGATGCCCCGGTGAGAGGCGCTGCAGTGACATCAGTTGATGCACTGAGATACCGCTCCCGGTCTCAAAAGTAGGCTTATCAATGTCTCTACATATGAATATCAGCGAATGACAGCAGCGAAGAAAAAAAAAGAGCATTGGGATTGAGGAATATGTTAATAACTTTCGCTCAGTTCTGCAAACGGAGTATCACTTTATTACGCGGAGAATTATTAAGAATATGATGAAGAAGAAAAGATTTTGTCTTCACCTGATATTGCCTGTTTTCTACTCACTAGACGAACCACGAATTCTGCGAATGGGATTTTTCTCTTCTGAAGCCCCTTTAAGTGACTCTTGAGTAGTGCCTTCATACCAAAGCATGAAGAAATGTAGGCTTTAGCCGACCCGAACGGCCGAAGTAGTTACCTGTACACACTCGCATTCTGTGGTGTGATGAATCACGGGATCGAACTACTTACTTTTATGTGTGTGTGTTTGGGGGTATGGCTTATCCCAGATCCCATGGGAGTTGGTGGCGTGGGAGGTGGGGCGTGGGTGGTAGGGCGGGGACAGTAGGGGGTGGCGATAGTATCGCGATTTAGGCATGAGAGGAAGTGGCATGGGCGGTGATCGGAGGCGCATGATGAGATCGGATACGAAGGACAACGCAGATAAACTGATATTATTGTAGGCAGTTTAAGCAATAGCTGAATGAGAGCTTTCGGGAAGAAGTGGAAGGTTGACGAAAGCGCACACAGCAAAGGTGAGGCAGCAGCGATGGCGCGAAAATGGAAACAGCAGGGACATGACGAGAATAATTGCGACGAGTCCGCGGAGACGGGAGGAAAGGGATGAAGAGGGAGAGTGGGAGAGGCGACGGAATGGCAGGCGGTGGAATTGTTCCGGGTAGAATCGAAAGAATGTCTCACGAGAGGCGAGAACGGGAGGGAGTGGATTGGCATGTTGACGGGGAATGAAATGGCAATGTCGTGTGGCATGAACGCGTATTGTGGAGGGGTTGGATTGGAGGAGTGTTGCAGTGAGATGGAAGCGGTGGTATGGCACTGGGTGGCGTGGCGTCTGGGTGTGTGGCGTGGGTGGTGTGCGCTGGGTGTGTGGCGGCTGGGTGATGGGCGGCTGGAGTGTCGAGGTAGCTGGGTGTCGAGGCGAATGGGTGGTTGCGGCTGGGTGTTGAAGGCGGCTGGGTGTTGAGGCGGCTGGGTGTTGAGGCGGCTGGGTGTTGAGGCGGCTGGGGTTGAGGCGGCTGGTGTTGAGGCGGCTGGGTGTTGAGACGGCTGGGTGTTGAGGCGGCTGGGTGTTGAGACGGCTGGGTGTTGAGGCGACTGGGTGTTGAGGCGGCTGGGCGTTGAAGCAGCTGGGTGTTGAGGCGGCTGGGGTTGAGGCGGCTGGGTGTTGAGGCGGCGGGTGTTGAGGCGGCTGGGCGTTGAAGCAGCTGGGTGTTGATGCGGCTGGGCGTTGAGGCGGCTGGGCGTTGAGACGAGCTGGGTGTTGAGGCGACTGGTGTTGAGGCGGCTGGATGTTGAGGCGACTGGGTGTTGAGGCGGCTGGGTGTTGAGGCGGCTGGGTGTTGAGGCGGCTGGGTGTTGAGGCGGCTGGGTGTTGAGGCGCTGGGTGTTGGGCGACTGGGTGTTGGGCGACTGGGTGTTGAGGCGACTGGGTGTTGAGGCGACTGGGTGTTGAGCCTGGGTGTTGAGGCGACTGGGTGTTGAGGCGACTGGGTGTTGAGGCGACTGGGTGTTGAAGTAGCTGGGTGTTGAGTCGGCTGGGTAGTGTAGCGGCGGAGTGGCGTGTTGGCGTGGTGGCATGGCGTCAGGAACGGCACGGCGCGGCAGGGTCGTTCAGCGTCGAGAGCGGCGCGTGGGGGCGCGCGCAAAACTGGCGCGGCGTCCGCGAGCCGCTTAATCAAGACATCCGAGCAAATACCGCGAGCGCCGCGGCGCCGCTAATCCGCGCACCTGCGGGGCGGAGGCAGGGGGGCGGAGGCGGGGGGGGTGGGGGCGCGCGCGCGCGAGTGACAAATATTTGAGGTGGCAAATGGCTGCGGGCGCCAACTTCCAGAGGGACCTCCGCCCCCAACGCGCCACTCTCGCCTCTGCCCCGCCCCTCTTCCGCCCTCCCGCGCACAGTGGCCGCGGGCGCTGGCGTCGCTGTCGACTTGAGTCTTCGGCGCAGTCTTCTGGAGCGATTCGCCTTCAGTCTCTCTTTAGCTCTGTAAGGCTGCGTGGAACAACGTGCGTTTAATTAGATTACTGCATCATAAGAATGTTCTACGTTAGAACTGTTTGTAATTTACATAATCTACGTTGTTTATGTGTTAGATTTAAGGTGACAAAACTAAAAATGTATAACAAATTTAAAAAATGCAACTTAATGATAAAGTCTAATTTAGGATAAGGTCACAATTGGCTTCAAAACTCCCTTTTACTACTTTGTTAATTGAATTTACGTATTTGTTTTCTCATATTGTTTTACAATAAAGCGTTTATTGTCAATAATAAGAGTAACTATAAACTCTCTATATTGGGATACTTTTTCTCTCATGATTTCATGTGCTGTCTAATTAGATTACTGTAGCTGCTATCTTAAAATGTTCGATGTTATAACTGTTTAGAATTGGTTAATTTAATTTTTTGTCTATTGTTTTAGAGTAAACGTACACTCTAATAATGAGCGTCTTTAGAACATACTGTATTGTAGATAATATTGATTTTATTTGGTTAACCTCGTATTGAAACAATTATTTTCTCTGAGAGATATAGAATAGAATCAAGGGTTTACACATTATTTTATTTGAATGTATTGTCTCTTCATATTATTCTCTGGTTATTTCATTCTTCATATTTCATATTTTCATGATTTATTCCATTTATCACTTTACTCCGTCTTAGGTTTTAACCTCTTTTCTCTGTCTTTGCTTCCATTCTCCGCATCATCCCCGGCTCAGAGATACTCCCCAATGCTCTGTTCTTACTTCTGCTGATGATCCCTTCGCTTCTACTTCTCTCCACTGTTTCCCTTTTTGACAGAAGTCCTTACAGAACTATTTCTTCAATAAAGGCCTTTGTTCTTCTCCCTCCGTCACATCTTATGTGAGTTTTTATACATTTAGAACTAGGTATCTCTTGATGTATTTTTATGTATTATCGAAATAAAAGTGATTGTAAAAAGGTGCACATTAAATGTGTCGTTCTGTGTTCGAGCCAAGGATATTTTGATACATTGAAGGAAAAAATTTCATAAAACAACCAAAATGTGAACGCATTAAAGCTTATAACACATTTACAGGGGAAATCAGTTTGTAACATTAATGCCAACGAATTTTTTAATCCTCTTAAAAGCCATCCTGTGTTTTCAGTAGCGTCAATGTCATATATTATTCCCCTTGGTCTTTTGACGAACGGGATATTTAATTTATGATTATTTATCCTGATATGGTTTACGATGTAAAATTATATTTATATTACATTTTAAATTAATTATTACTAAATTTATCCCCATGTTGCCACCAAATTTAGTATTAATACATGAATATTACTCGTATACTACATTCACAGAAATTCCATTCGAATACCTGATGTTATTTCTTTGTAATGTATGACGCAATGCAGTTCATTTGTAAATTATTTCAGGGTACAACGTGGTTAGTTCAATAATGGAGTAGTTACTAGTTACATACTTGCTACACTCAACAATATAAAAGATGTTTCTCAAATTCTATTTTCCATTCTTTTCTCATATATACTTAAATTTTCTTAGCATTATGTTTCACTGCCACAAAAAATAACTGTTATTAAATTCCCAAATCCCAACAACTGGACCTCCAGCCATAACATTCATAAAATACATATGGACTAAGCATACACCAGTATGTATAAGAAAATATGCATTTACAAACATACATATCGAGAAAGTCCGACACACACCCACGGTAGCCAGTCAGTGCGATGCACCTTCGGATTTGCCATAGACTTTTGTCCTTTTGTTGTTAATCAGTAATCGAGTTGTTTTAAATGCAAGGCGAAATCCATATTCAAAAAATCTCATCTAAGGTGACACTTTTTCCGTTCAAAGTAGAGGAAACATTTACACGGACGATAGTACAACAGTCTTCTACAAAACAATTGTAAATCAAGACAAAAGGCGCCCACTTCCCTGAACTAGGAGGACCAGACTAGACAGGAACCCATTCATTACAGTCAAGGGCTACCTCCACTTCGCGTTTCTTCGCTTTGTCATCTCACCTGTCTCGCCCCGACGGCCCTTATCTCCCCGGAGCTGTCCATCTGCGGCCACTGTGACTCCAACACCCGCCGAGGCGTCCACGTCGATCGACCACCTCCACAGTGGGTCCTTCCCCCCTCTCCCCCCTCCGTCCCCAGCCCTCCCCTCCCGCTCCGCCGCCGCCGCCGCCGCCGCGCCGCCGAATAAAAAAGATTTATTCCTCGCCGAGTGAAATGGGATGGCGAGGTCGGCGGTCACAATGGGGCGATTCTTCAGGAGCTTTCTCGCCGGGCGGTGGTGGGGGGCGGTGGAGGGGGGGTGAAGGAGGGGGGCGTAGACCCCGCCTGGACCCTGTCACGCACTGCCGGTCCGCCCGTGCCGCCCCCACCGCCGCCGCCGCAGGCGTCGCCAGGTCCCGAGAGACCCTCCGGAGAAGGGGAGCACAGACCAAGATTTATAATTCACGCCGCTAAAGAAGGTCTCCCAGACCTCGTGGGTCGCTTCAGCCCGGACCCCCAAAGCGAGAAAGAATTTTCTCCCGCCTGCCTTTTTTCCGTCCCGTTCCTTCCCGCCGCCCGCCCGGCTGGATAAAGTTTCTGGGGCAAATCTCTTAGCGCCTGGAATGAGCGCGAACCAAACCGGGACGGAAGAGACTCGGTCGGAGTCGGTTCGTTCTCGCGGGAGTCGACTCTCGCGTGTGAGATTTATAATTCAGGCGCTGGGCTCAGGCGAACGTACTCTGGCCGCCGATGTCCACTGTGCTGCCCTCTGGTGAATTATAAAACCCCCTCGGCGGTGTTTTTGGGGGGAGGGGTCGACCGAAAAAATCGGGCGTTCTCATCGAAATCGCCGTCCAGCGCCCAACGCGTCCATATAATGGATTCTGGGAAATTTGTCGTCTTTCAAACAAAATAATTCAGTCATGAAATTGAGCACGAATTATTTAGAGATTGCCCCGACCTTGTAATTTACCATTTGTATGAAAGGATTATTTAAGTAGGATTGGACAGTCATTAAATATTTGTTGCAAAAATGAAACATAGCATTGTTATTGTCAACTGAATTAGATAATTTATTAGTTTCTGAACTGTCTAATACTTCCAAATTTAGTCTGTCCCTATAGTATGAGGGTTCAATTCAATTATGTCTTATTTTCCGTGACGAGACTCAGGCCATCTGGCATACTCTTCTCTCTGACCACGCAAATTGATGAAGCATAAATATATAATGACAGAAACAACAAAACCCGATCTATTTTCTCTTTTAGCTTTTATGAAATAATAGGTGTGCACGATTTCTTCACACACTTAAGATCGTGAGCACTTGCGAGTCACCAACAAATGATGTGTTGCCTGGCATACCGAAGCTTTTGTGTCTTAATCTTATCGAACGCATACTTAATGTATTGGAAAATATTTAATTCTTCTTCTTCTTCTTTTTCTTCTTCAAGCATTAGAACTTTCGTTCCGTTGCGTCTCATTATTGGTCCCCATCTTCTTTCGGTCTTCCTATGTCCTTTTTCCTCTTGGCTTGTATTTCAGAATCTGTTTTGGCATTCGCGTGTTTTCCATTCTGTCTATGTGGTCTCTCCCTACTTTCCTATATTCGTCAATTTTTTCATATAGATTATATATTCCTAGGTAGTTGCGTATCTCTTCATTACGAATCCTGTCTTTCCTTGTGACACCTATACAACCTCTTAAAAACTTTATTTCGACAGTCTGAATCCTGCTTCTAATTTTTGTGTCCATAGTCCAAATTTCACATCATATAGTCCACAAGGAACTGCTAAGGTTTTATAAAATTTCATGAGTGTATCATTCTTAACTTCAGTGTCCTCCTAATAGTTCCGCACATTCTGTTAAATTTTTCAATTTTCTTATCAGCATCTATTTCTCCTTTGAAAGACACATCACAAACTAGGAACTTAAAGGAACTTACTTGTTCGATGTTTTGGTTGTTAACCACCAACTTGCATCTAACTGGATATTTCCCTTGGAATGCCATTGAATTAGTTTTTTGAACAGACATCTCTAATTGTATTCTTTTACAATTATCTGAAGTTCATACAGAGCCTTTGTAGTGTCTTCATTATCAGATATCAAAACTTGTTCATCGCAAACAGAAGTGTCATTATAAAATTGTTACTATTAAAATTATCTGTAAGATTTAAAAACTTCATCTCCTGCTTCCATATTCTGATAGCATCAAGATAAATATTAAAAAGTGTTCATTGAGGATTTTACCTGATTTTGTTTTATAATACCTGGTTTTGTTTTCTATTTAATAATTTACGTACTAATTCTTAAAAAAGGTTTTATAAATCCTTTAATATAAATGGATATTCATGAAGCATGGTACAGGCGTAGCCTTAATAATCATGAATAGTGGTTAAATAAAATTGAAGGGATACAATTTTTTGGAACTCTTCATTAAAAAGTACTTCCTTATGACCTAAATCCTGGCCTGCCGGTCGATTCCACTGACCCTTCTAATATACGTTAGTAAGAAGAAACAATGATTTATTACATTTTTGGTTTTTTTCATTTAAAGCGAAGTCGTTGTTTCCCCACCAACTGCCTTCATATAGGTCTTAAGGACCAGTATGCACATGGTTGTAAATGATGTGAACAGAAGATCGGATTAATGCCTAATCTCACAGACAAAAGTCACGAACATTATTGTAAAGTTAAAGTCACAATTTTTACGATTTTGTACTAGACACTATATGTATATCCTCTCCTTGCCTTTTCAATATTCAACATATTTGAATCACATTATCACCTCCTTCTTCTGTTGTGTAAATCAAGTTAATATCCAAACTCTTAAAATTCACGAGTCATGCATGACGCACTCACACACACATATACACATACACACACGTACATATATTGACACACCGTTCTACACATACATACGTACTACACATCCATCCAAACATGCTAAAAATGTATTGAGACGATTCCAATACGCTTCTTCTCCTTTAGTTTTGCTGAGAAAAGTGTATAATAATTGGAAAAAATGTAATATGGATACGCAACTGAGTATTGTCCCCAACGATATCTCAAATTAATAGTTCTGTCGGAAAGATAACAAACGAACACTTCAAAGAATACTATTTTTCGGTCACGTCATGTGAAATAATAGAAAGATATAACCGTATGAACATCAAACAATCGGTTCAGTACTAAAAAGTTATTTAATTTGCATGAATGCGGCGACAAAGTTACTGGAAGAGCTGAGTATATCAGATTAAACAGTTTAAAAATGTGTAATCATTTTCTGGGAACCACACGGAGCACGTAAACGCATGATGCAATATTCATATCAGTTAGATTCATCGCGCAACGGATGGAGTTATCATGCAAACATGTGTTTATCCGGCAGTGGAGAGTAAATATTTTCACGGAGCCGCTCGGTAATGATTGTTATGCATAGACAAAAGGGCAAATAATCTAAAAAATAATTTTGAAGGGGCATTTCAATAAATTGTTCTTTTATGAATCAGAGTTAAAAGTTATAATACATGAAATATAATACCACAACAATATCCAGTCTGACATTGTATCTATTTGTGCAGGTTCACAACGAAAAAGAATGTTTCGATCAAGAGATACTGAAAAAGAACATGCAAAATACGTTATCTAAAAAAATAACTAACTTATATATTTTTAATAAATGCAAATATTTTTACAGAAACTCTACTGCTAACTGAGAATTAAACAAATATGCAAATAAATAATTCAAAACGTTGATTTAATTTAGGACTAAGTTTTCTGCGGAACCATTTTGAGGAAGACGCGGTAAATAATATTATCTGTCGTGTAATAAAAATCGGAATGAGAAATAAGCGTTCACTTAGGTAATAATGAACATAATTTTTCTGCGAATTTTTTCTCGTAAAAACAGCTTCCTCCTTGTCCATCTACTTTAAAAGTCTTGTTCGGGAGACACATATTTAGTCTCTATTTTTAAGGAAGAAAAGCAGGATGAGAGAGACAGAGAGAGCTGCAAAGGGTGGTAGAGATAGCTGTCTAAAAACAGAGAACGAGAGCGAGCAGAGCGAGGAGAGAGAGAGAGAGAGAGAGAGAGAGCGAGAGAGAGAGAGAAAGAGAAAAAGAGACCGTTCATGAAACACAAACGGGAAAACGGCAACCCGTGTTTGACACCATAAAACAATGTGTCGAACTTGGGAAGGCCATCAAGGCTATGTTTAATAATACTAGAGTGATTATTTCAGAAATAATGCGCCGGAATGATGTGGCAAAACACGGGATCTAAATCGTAGCTTCCTGTGGGAATGTAACGTTTTCGATGGCCTTTTCGTGGACCCCAGTCAATGGCTCGGGCAAACTGACTAAGGGTGGGACAGTCTTCACTTAAAAACTACTGAGGCGCGTGTAAGTTGGGGTGCATGCATGACCAGGTATTAGACACATAGCTACATAGAATATAGAGCGATTTTTCTAAGGATGAGCCAAAGTAACAGCTAGTGCTGGCAGACATAACTGAAGGCTCTGTGGTGCTTCTTATGCAGAGACTCTTCCGCATTCGTTCGTTTGCAGTTGGCTAACTTGTACATGGCTTCGACTCTTCCTTTTGTGATGTCCTCGTCCGACAAAAATATAGTGCGAATGAATGCGAGATGCGTACCGATGAACGTGGTTCCGGCCTTTGTGCTGATCTGTGGCGAGCTGTGATTGAGATCTTTCTATTTAATTCGTGCAGTTTCGTTTACATTGTGAGGCATGTTACATGATTTTCCACTTACGAAATTAAATTTAAATATTTCCTGAACTCGCGTACGAGCATTACTCTGAAGAAACTCTTAGACTCTGCTAGGCTGTTTCACAGGAGCCATTAGCACTTTACGAAGGGCGGGCTGAACAGCTGTATGGGCGAGGATACATCTCTGAAATAGATAGATAGATATGATAGATAGATAGATAGATAGATAGATAGATAGATTTATTACTAATTCTGCAAATAAGTTCCAGAACTTGGTGGCAGAATACACTAACTAAACATTACAGAACTTAACTATACAAAATTTTACAAATTTTACACACTTTACAACTTAACATGAACATTTCACGTGCAAGCTTCCATGGCACTCCACTTCATTCACTTCACTTCCTTCCTTCGCCTCGCCTCGTCTCACCTCACCATACTGCCAATCACTTTTGCCAATCACGTTTTAATGTGATGTTGACTCACCCGTTTCCCTCAACTTCACATCACTGCACTACACGCCACTGCACAGCCAAATACATGTGATGTTTACTTGTTTTCGCGAACTGTCACTTTGGTTCATCCTTAGGAAAATCATTCGATATAAGGACCGGACGAAGCGTCACGTCCGCGCGTGGGTCACGGTGGCTCCACGGACAGGAATGATCGCGAGAGAGCGGGTGAAGGGTTAATATGACCGCTGCGTGGGAGGACACGACTGCTGCGGGGGTATTCCCGACACAAATGGGAAAGGGTGCGTAGGGATGGAAACGTACGCTTGTCAACAGATTGGTCTGGGACAACGGATTAGTGGAGGTAATAGATTGGCCGACTCAACGGGAAGCTAGCTAGTCTAATTAGATCGAAAGACTTATACTTATTGTGCGACGGCATGCAAGGTATAAGTGAACATTAAGCAGTTCTTGTCGACTTAGACTTAAGGTTTTCAAGGAAAAGTATTACCATCGGGTTTCCAGTGAGGAATACAAGAAAACGAATGTAGAAAGGCTTCAAAATTACTTAAGGGAGCATTAGATGGGTGTTCTAGGAGTAGGAAGGTGAATGGGAGAAATATGGCAAGAATTTAAAAACATTATTGAAAACTCCGTGGAGATATTAGTACAAATTATCTGTTAAAACGATACCCCGATTCAGAATATTATAATATAAGATTAGACAATGAAAAGAAAAATCAGAAAGGCGATTAATAACAGACACATTTGTGACAACCATGACATTATTTCGAAGTATTCAAAGGCATTAAAGAAGGAAAACAAAATTGCACAGAGACGTCATTTGAAATAGATTCTTGATGTGGATGGCAATAATTGGTGGTAATTTTTTATTAGGTTCGTAAAAGGAAGGGAAACAAAGACGAAAGTGGTTCGTATTAATGATTCGGCAATAATCTACCAAGAGGAAAAGCAAACGCCTTTAATGCGTGTTTCAATTAGGTCTGTAAGCGGAGGACTAACTGTACACGGTTACCCACGTTATCACATAGAAATCTATTTATATTGACGTAAGTATTCTACGGAATGGAATAAAATAAACGAAAAACGAAAAACCTCGAAGCCCATATTCTATTTCCGCGAACATAATCAAATTAGGTACAGAGGCTATTTGACCGTACCTAATTATGTTATTTAATGTATCTATCAATAATGCTGGCGTACCAGAAAGTTGGAAGTCGGTAGGCGTAGTTTTTTTTAACGGCGATAAAACAGTACTTAGACCGATAAGTCTCACATCAGTCGTAAGCAAACGCATGAAACAACTAATTACTATATAATTCAGGAAAGAATTGGAGATCAAGGAATGGCTGTATCAAGGTCAGCACGGTTTCAGGAACGGTTGTTCTTCCGAAAGTAAGCTTGTCACACTTCTACAAGACCTATCCGACGAAATTGATAAAGGTGGAAGAGTAGATGCGATAGAAACAGATTTTTCCAAAGCTTTTGATGTTGTTCCACACTCGGCTGTAAATAGAAGAGTGGTGGCTTGGATAACTATTACGTGACAGGAAAAAGAAAGTTCGAATCGAAGATATTTATCAACCTATCACGTCAGGGATTCCACACGGAAGTGCCATTGAACCTCTCATGTTTTTCACCTTCGTGAATGACTTCCAAAACATTTAGCGTCAAAAGTAAGACTAATTATGTAATTATTTAAAAAAAAGTATTTATAGTCTCAAATACACTACAAAAATAATATAAATATACTAACAAATATTTATTATTTAACACACACCTATGATGACCCACTCCAAAATGATCTACTGGATTCGCCCCTGCATTTTAACCTTCTTTTCATCTTTTTCGTGCCGTTACTCCTTCCTCATCGCCCTCTCACTTTCTGCCACCTCAACAATCAAAATTCGCCCTAACCCAACCTCACCCAACACGACCAACTCCCAACAGACCAACCTCAACACCGACCAACCCTAACACTGACCAACCCCAACACCGACCAACCCCAACACCGACCAACCCCAACACCGACCAACCCCAACACCGACCAACCCCCCAACACCGACCAACCCCAACACCGACCAACCCCAACACCGACCAACCCCAACACCGACCAACCCTCAACACCGACCAACCCCAACACCGACCAACCCTCAACACCGACCACCTCAACACCGACCACCCAACACCGACCAACCCACACCTGACCAACCCAACACCGACCAACCCCAACACCGACCACCCTCAACACCGACCACCCTCAACACCGACCAACCCCAACACCGACCAACCCCAACACCGACCCCGACCACCGACACACCGACCAACCCTGACACGACAACCAACACGGACAACAACACGACAACAACACGGACAACCAACACGGACAACCAACGGACCACCAACACGGACCAACCCAACACACACCAAACCGACCACCAACGACCAACACACCGACCAACCAACACCGACCAACCAACACGACCACTCAACCCGAAACCAACCGACAACCCAACATCGACCACCAACACCGACAACACACCGACAACGACACCGAAACCGACACCGACCAACGGAAACCAACGGAAACCAACACGGACCAACCAACCGACCAACCAACACCGACCACCACCGACAACCACGACCAACCAACACGACAACTACACCGACAACCAACCACCAACCAACACCGACCACCTCACACCGACCAACCCAACACGACCAACCCCAACACACCAACCAAACACCAACCAACCGGACCAACCAACACGGAAACCATCCGACCAACCAACACCAACCAACACGACAACCAACACGACAACTAACACCGACCAACCAGTCAACGGCTTCACTCCCCTGGTAACCTTATTCTTCAACCTCGCCTCACCACCACTCCCCAGTCAACGGCTTCACCCCACCAACTCCGACACATCAACCTCATCTCACTCTACGCCGCCCTTTCTACCATCCTCCGCTTCACCTGCCTCTACCATCCCCCTGAACAGCCCTTGCACGCGATCCCATTCAAAGAAGCCTCTCTCATTTCCCCCACTCCACATCATTGCGCTCTCCTTCCCCGCTCTCCTTCTTCGCCTTAACCCACCCCCTCCCACGCGTCGCCCTGACGCTTTGCCGAGTGCTTCTTCCATTCGCTGCCGCGGGCGAGGCTGACATCTCTCGAAGAGGGGCTCCTTGAAATTTGCTCCGTCGACGAAACTCTGCCGGAGAGAGCTTTCTCCTATGAAAGTGAAAATGTACACCACTTTACGACCGACTAAGGTTTCTAATATTGATGTCTGAAATTTTCTGATGTTGGTATTCATTTGAAACGCCTTCCAAAATGATGTACTTTTCTTAATATATGTGTATAATTGCTAGTATTTTTACAAATAAGGTCAATACAACTACAAGCGCTATGTTTATATCAAGTGTGTTTCCCCATGTAGGTACATGTCCAAATCGATCGAATAACTAGTGCCGTATCACGATGACGGACTGTGTCAACAGCTGAGTGCAAGTCGGATGGCGTCGCTGCCTTGATGGTTATGTGCCTGGCGGAGAGAACTTGAACGTCTACGTGAACCTCACCGACTCAAACATCACCATCTCGAACGTCATATCTCGAACGTCATCATCTCGAACGTCATCATCTCGAACGTCATCATCTCGAACGTCATCATCTCGAACGTCATCATCTCGAACGTCATCATCTCGAACGTCATCATCTCGAACGTCATCATCACCTCAGAACGTCATCATCTTCGAACGCTTCATCATCATTGACGTCATCATCTCGAACGTCATCATCTCGAACGTCACCATCTCGAACGTCATAATCTCGAACATCACCATCTCAACACACATAAAGGTTTCTAAAAACATGTGTTCGTGATTTTTTAGACAATTAAAACACTTTTTAACTGTGGTTACTTACGGTAACTAAAGCGGTTATTAATAACTCTTTCAATTCCTCTTCACATGACAAATCAACTGGCAGAATTCTTAGCAGATCCTCTCTAGGATATTACAGAAGAATGCACGAAGAAAAGTATTTGATGATTTTTTTTAATATAGCACGTAATGTGAATTGCATATTTTCATACAATCGTGTAAAATATTGTAACGAATATTGCGTCATCCCCCGGCGCCACCCCGAGGTGCCTGTGATCGCGGGTTACGTCATCTGCCGGCGACCACGAGTCGTCTCAAGTCCGCAGTGGAAGCTGAACTGTGAAGTGTTGCATCGCGGTGAATAGCAGTGCAGTGATTGTGCTCTGTGACGTGAACCGTGGCAGTGCATCGTACTGTGGTCGGTGACGTGAACTGTGGCCAGTGCATCGAACTGTGATCAGTGCAGTGAACTGTGGCCAGTGCTTAGGACTGTGCGAGTGTGCAAGAGAAGTGTAGTGTAAATAACTGAAGAGAAGTGTAGTGTAAATAAAGGAAGAGAAGTGTAGTGTAAATAAATAATCAAGTGTTTTCAGTGATTGTGTTACGAAACAAAATAAACGTTTTTGTGAAAATAATACGAGACTTTTAATTCACCACCTAAAAACGTAACAATATGTTGTCAGGGAAGACAAACAAGTAAGAGTTTTTTGATACATGAGAGATTGATGTGTGATATAAACAACACGTGTAACATTTAGAAATGTCAGGAATTATAATAAACAAGACGTAATGATAATAATTAAATATTTATTTACCGGCACTAAACAAAAATAGCTTCACAGAGGAGTAAAATAATACTTAATTATAATATCGAGTGTCAATGCAAATACGAGTTTATTTATGAATCGCTGTAAATTACTGTACTGTTATTCTGGCATTTACATGAATCGTTTCAACTTAATTCATCCAACGGACGATAATTAAACCTAATTTTGTAATGAAACAAAAAATTAAAACAATATTTTAAGCTTCACTTATAACGTAACTTTCCATGTCTTGAAATGGACGAGGAGGGCAACCTCGCAAAAACGTATACTGTAATACTTTTAAAATTTATTTTTATTATGAATTTGCAAATGCAGTGGCATCCTGTAGTGACACCTATCGTAAATGTGTAAGGACACTTATATTTATTTTATTTCAGTCTCAGTATTTCAATTTAATTCACTGAATTCATATAAAAAAAAAGCTTACAATTAAACGACACAGCACTCAGGAGAGAGCGTTTCATGACACGTTCAGTTGGAATTCGTTCTTTTACACTTGGACTCTTAAAAGTCCTTAAAAACAGAGCCACCCACGAGGTGATTCTGGCGGTACATGTAGGCCATTAAGGAGTTAATGTCTTGAGCGCTCGCTATCCAGAGGATGAGCTGATATGCCTTAAGCAAGAGCACGTGAACAGACAAGCACAGAGAGAGAGAGGGAGTGAGAGAGTGAGAGAGAGAGGAAGAGAGAGAGAGAGAGAGAGGGAGAGAGGAGAGAGAAGAGAGAGAGGAGAGGAGAGAGACACATAAAGAGAGGAGAGAGACAAGATAGACAGAGAGGCAGAGAGACACATAGACAGAGAGGCAGAGAGACACATAGAGAGACACACACACGCACACACACTTTGTAGACCACGCGAGGCGCTGACACGTCCTCAGCATTTAGATGGCCAGGCGAGGAGCTGACATACCTCGAGCAAAGCGACTGCGTGACGTAAATGAAGGGGGGCACTAGTCTCCCACATGGATGTATCTCAATTCAGTCCTTGCAAGATATAAAGGGCCCCTGTGAGCTCCGCCGATGTACCGTTCACTTGGACGGAGGTCTCTGTAATTCTCTATTTTAATCTTTTCCTCTAATTAAAGGATTTCTAATTAAGCACTGCGATAAAATATCTTTCTATATTCCACTATACTGATATTCATCCTGCAGTCTTAGATCCCAAGAATCCACTTATTAAATAATTGTTCTTGCGACGTACGAACACCTCCACCTCTTAGTGAATGGTAGCAAGCAATATCTCGCTACTCCATACATCACTTGGACGCGTGGTATAACACAAAGCACATAACATTTAACGTTAAAACACACTGGAAGCGCCATAGTATTTTTGTTATTTAATATTTTAGAAATATGTTGTTTCATTAAAGATATTTCTCTGATGAATTTACATGAACACGTGAACATACAACGAAATATTCGTACTTGAGAACAATAGTGAAACTTCGTCAAAAATGTTGAAATTGTCAATTCCTAGTTTCGTGTTTGGAGAAACAGTAGCTTGATTCACATTGTTTAGCAACGCACTGAAGAGCGGTTCCAAAACTTCGGTTGGCGGTGGCAATATTTCTAAGTGCAGTTGGTAACTCCGTGCTTTAGAAACGTGCAAACTTCGAAGGGTTGAAGTTGATGTTTCCACAGTTCATTGTGCAGCTTCTTCATCTTTATTAAAATGGTTTCCTGTCGCCATTTACAAATATTAGTACACTTTTAAGAAGATCAGAATTCGTTCGCCTCTGAAGGTATGACATTATTGGGATTGGAACGAGCTTTGTGGTATTTTATGTTTTGGGCATTGTCGACTCGGATTCATCCGATTTTTGCCAACTAGCGGTGTTCCTAGCTCTAGGCCCTATATTTATCTACCACGTCCGAGAGTGGGGAGACATGGGGCGAGCAATGGGAATTCCCTTCAACGTATTTTGCAAACTTGGCCAGCCTGAGCTTTCGGTCACTCAGCTATAGAAACTGCGATGATTGTAATCACAGCTGGAAAGCTACAGATTTATTTTGCCACGCCCGAGAATCAAACCCGGAATCGCACCACGGAAATCCAGGACGCTGACCTCAAGCCCCACGGGGAGCACAAGCTCTGTTTAGTTTGTAATTATTTTTAGTGCAATTTTGGAATAAAGGAAACAGCATTTAAATACCCACCTTTGTGGATTATGATTGAAAACACTTTAAAATATTCTTTATAAAATCTCTAGGTTTCCAAAAAACATTACTTGAAATAATGTATTTGCAGCCGTTCTATTGGTATGCTTTCCTTTGATATCTATGAGTAAATAAAAGAAATATTTTATCCATTACGTATGTGTAGCAATTAAAATGGCGCCGTTGGGGGTCCCTCGACGTCACAATGAAAGTTCTCGACAGCCCATTATTCAAAAATAGATGTTGTTATAAAGATGTTTTTAAACGCGTGGCATTCACATTGTGGCGTGCTTATCAGGTTTGGAGTAGTGTTTTGGATATATTGTGTGGTTGCTCGGCTATATCGCCCTAAGCTTGCAATGCAATATGCAGGGCAAAGAAATGGCGTAGATACACAGACATCAAGGGGGAGAGATCACCAACCTTATAATATCCTTATCACATCCTTATAATCACCATCCTTATTTCCACCCTTTGTCAGGTGCAACTTCTTCCATATTCTTCAGGACGAGGTATCCTGCTAAAATTGCACAAACACGCTTTTACGAAAACATGTCACACTAATATCTTCCACATCTCTACTTTTATTTGGTGAGAAGACTCGAGCAGACAAAGAGAGAGATGAAAATCCTCCGTCATTCCCTTTGCATATCTACCGGGAGCGGTAGCTCCGTGCATCAACTGATGTCACTGCAGTGCCTCTGACCAGGAGGTCCTAGGTTCGAGTCCTGACGGCGGCAGTATTTTCGACTCTAGCTTTTCAGCTAGGTCGAATTCATTCGCTGTCTGGAGGAGAATTCTAACGGCCTGCTGCTCTGATTGGTAGTTTTCCGTGGTTTCTCCGATCAACACCTGGCGAATGCCGGAGCAGTACCCTACCAAACGCGCCACGGACCGCGCGCGATCTTTCCTTCCTCTTTCTTGTCCTATCCTCTCCCCCTTACACACACACTTACATTAACATGCACTACACTACCACATATTCCAGGAGACCGGTCGGGAGCTTAGAGCTTGTCCCGGCTGGGGCGGTGCCCCGCTGGTGGGAGAGCCCTGGTTAGGGGGAAACCCCACTAGCCGACGGTAGGTCGCCGCCGGATCTCACCATCCAGCGGGAGAAGATCACCGCCATCTCCCGAGAAAAAACATGCACTACACTAACGGGACTAATGACCAAAGCAGTTAACGCGCCCGGAAAACGAAAATCAATCAATCAAAAAACCTTTGCACACTACGTTTTGTGTCCGCCTTCATAGAGAGCGCAAGCGCAGGGTTTCAAGCAAGTGCTGAGCACCAACATTCACGAGTGACGAACAGTCTAGCGGTTCAGTTCAGATACTCTCTCCACATCTCACACAAGACATTTCACGTTCTGAATTGCGGCTAGATCCTAGATACGGCTCACCCAAAATTTCCTGTTTTTTTCATCTCTCACCGTTTTCTTCCGATACTTTCGATTTCTCATTTCCAGATAGCAATGACTCATATTATTACTTTAAACTCACATAATTTTGTTATTCTTGAATTTAGTGTTTATGTTTTTATATAAATTTGTCTTAATATTTTGGTCATTTGTTTATATCATGAATATTTGATGTTTAGCCCATTGTGTACACTGTTCCTGAATATCCTCTAGGCTTTAAATACTTGTTATACATATATCAATGATCAATGTATAACATCCATCAATGCATTGATGCAGAAAGGAGCAATATGCAGAATATGAACATTGAAAATGAAGAGTATAAAAACAATGATTAATGAAAAAGGGAAAAAAAAGGCGGTGGTGAAGGGAAAGAGGAAGACGGAGAAGAAAGTACGAGATCGTTGAGAAATGATCAGAACAGGTAACAGTCTAGGTAGGAGAAAAGCTAGAAGAAGAGCAGGCTATGAAGGGAAAACGAGGAAGAACAGGATGTGCAGGGATCGGAGGGAGGGGGGGGGAGGGGGAGGGGAGGAGGAGGGAAGGAGGAAGGGAAGGGGAGAGGAATGGGGAAACGGAAAAGAGGAGGGACAGGAGGACGGAGAGAAAGGAGGCAGGAGTAAGGAAGGAGGAAAGAAGGGAGGAAAAGAGGAAGGAGAGGAGGGTGGAAAGAGAGGAAGGGAGGAGGATGAGGGGAGGAGGGAGAAGAAGAGAGGATGAGAGGAGGAGGGAAAAAGGGAAAGGAGGGGGTGAATGGAGGCGAGGGGGGGAGGAACGCAGGGACGAAGCGGAAGGCGATGCGGAGGGGGGGAAAGAGGGGAAGGGGATTAGGTGGAGGAGATGTCGGTGACAGAGGCAGTGTGACGTGGCTGAAAGGGGCGGTTAAGCTAAAGGCAAGGGTGGGGGAACGGCATTGATGGGAGTTGGGACGATAGCGGGGGCGAAGTTGAATCAGTGGCAAAGGCTGTGTCAGGGGCGGCAGACGTGGGAGTGGCGGCGACGTTAGTGGCGGCGGCGGCGACGGCGGCGGGCAGCGGCGGAACAGGCAAAGGCGCAGGGGCGGCAGACGGCGGTGGCGGCGGCGCGGCGGCGGCGGCGGCGGCGGTGCGTGTGGTGGTGGCGGTAGTAGCGGTGGCGTTGGCGGCGGTAGTGGTGGTGGCAATGGAGGCGGTAGCAGTGGCAGTAGCGGTGGCGGCAGTGGTGGCGGCGGTGGCTGTAGCGGAGGCGGCGGCAGTGGCGCCAGCAGTGGCGGCAACGGTGGTGACGTTGGCGGCGACGTGGGCGCCAGCGCCACCGCGGCCCGAAGCAAAAAGAAGGGAAAAAAAGATTTATCCGCGCCCGTGAATCGGCGGCTTTGTCCGTGGATAATGGCGCCCATTCTCCGGGATTTATCGTCGTTTATCGAGAGGCGGCGGCGCCGTGCTGAGCGGCGGGAAGCAGCGCGCCGCGGAGGCGACGTTGGTGGGCGGAAGCAGCGGAGAGGACTGTTAGGGAGGCCCTGCGCTAGCTGGGGAGATGGCGTCATTAGGGGCACGGAGCAATTGAAGACACTAGATGGCAAGCCTAGATGGAACGCGGTAGGCTGCATGAACAGTTGGGGAGGCGACGGAGATATGACATTGTGAGATGTGGGAATGACGAAGGAGTTGAAATCGTCGAGTGAATTGGAAGGTCAGAAAACGTTACATGAGGAATAGAAAAGGGGAGACGGAATTGATTATGAGGGAAAGAAGACTGAATGGAGGTGTTTTGAGAAGGGGACTTGTGGGGATGGATGTTGGGCGGGGTGGAACATACGCAGAATGGGCTGCTGGGTCGTGACAGCAACGGGCGAGTGCGCGGACGAGGTGATGCTCTGAGCGACTCGTGCGGCGTATGGTGAGTATCGCTTGCCCGGTGGAGGGGGAGGGGGGTGAGTGTTGAAGCCAGGGGGACGGGGCTCAGAGAACGAGGCCGGTCGGCGGGCGTTCGTTAATTGAACTGCGCCGCATTACGCAAATGAGCTGCTCTGGCGGCTGCGCGACCAACTGCGCCTACGCCCCCTCCCTTCCCCCTCACCCCCCACCCGCCCTACTCTCCTCCTCCGGTCGCGACCTCCCCGCCTCCACGTTCCCAACGTCCGCCGCGCAAAAAGAGCCGCGACTGCCGCCCTGGGCGGCGGAGGCGGCGGAGGCGGTGGTGGCGGCGGAGGAGGCGGTGTAGGCGGCGGAGGCGGCGGAGGCGGCGGCAAAGGAGGCGGCGGAGGCGGCGGCGGCGGAGGCGGCGGAGGCGGCGGAGGCGGCGGAGGCGACGGAGGCGGCGGAGGGGCGGAGGCGGCGAGGCGGCGGAGGCGGCGAGGCGGCGGCGGCGCGAGCGCGGCGGAACGGCGGAGTGAAGGCGGCGGCGGAGGTGAAGGCGGCGGGGAGGAAGGAGGCGGCGACGGGGCGGAGGCGAGCGGTGACGAGGTGGCGGCGGAGGGGGGGCGCGGGATGGAGGAGAGGCAGCTAAAGTCAGTCACGGCATCGGGAAAGAGGGTTTGCTGTGGCCCACCCACCTAGGTGACGAACGCTCATGCCAACAGTTCTCAAGAATTGTTTTTGGCCTGCTACACGGATTTTCTCTCTTCCCAACAGAACTCTTAGGTCAATGAAATTATTAAGTATTAGAAATAGCAAGTGTTTGGAGGGCAGAATAAACAGAAAGAGAACGAGGTACGGTGTGGAGAGGAGGTAATGAATAGAGAGAGGAGGTGAAAGAGGAAGAGAAGAAGGATGGGCCCGACGAGAGGAAGAAGGTCAAGCAGAAAGAGAACTAGCTCAAGGGTGAACATGAAATCCATCGTCTGGGGAAAAGAAGCAATGGTTTTTTCCTCTGAGAAAAGCGATGGGAAACATTCGCAGACTCAACAATGAGAGAAACGAAGCGAAATGACGACTGGCAGGTAGAGCGAAGGTGAATCAAAGAAATTACTACCTTCGCACGCTAGATACCGGCAAAGTCAGTATACCAACGGTAAAATGCGAAAGCTTAAATTGCAAGCTAAAATCGCGTGATAATAAATTTATAAAAAATTATGGGAGAGACTAATTTTTAAGTTCCTTTATTGAAAAAAAGCTTATTTTTTATCATTACTATTTTTTAATTAGTTTGTGCTACTCAAAAAAAAAAGGCGTACAGATAAGCTTCGATACAAGAAAATTAATTACATTCAAAACGAATTACATATTTGTATTCCCAACAATGAGTTACAGTGCAATAAACAAATGGAAACCATGAGACTCATGAGAAAGAAACATGTGTCGAGTGGAGACAAAATATAAATGAAATATTAAAAAAAAAATCATTCAATTATAATTTTTTCATATATCGTATCAACATGGCAAGTCGCAATGCTTCTATGCAGGGAATAGTGAAGTTTCGTCTCCAGCTCCCCTTCCGTCTCCGTTGCTTCCACTCCACCGTTACGTGACTGCTGTTGAGCGCAGTGGCGCCGTCGCGTCGCGGCGACCGTGAGACGAGGACGCAGACGGCGTCGGCGTCGGTTGCTGAGAGGCTTTAAGAGCGACGCCGAGACGAGCGGGAGTACCGCTTTCCCCCACCCCACCCATCGTCTCACCCGCCTAGGGATGGCAAAACAACATCGATGTTTCTAAAACAACGAGGTTTTCACCAGAAACATCATGGGCCACGGACCGCGGCGCGCGATCTTTCCTTCCTCTTTCTTGTCCTATCCTCTCCCCTTACTAGGTATTTTCGTTCCCGAATTATAGAAAACTTATTTGTAACGGTAAACGAACGGACAGATTTAATTTTTCTGTATTGCTAACAAAATAGAAACTCACCCTAAGCTCTACTACCACTAAAAGCAAAAGGAAAGCTCAACAAAACGTGCGCATAGTGAAGCTACATTTACGTCCAGAAGCAAATCAGGGGCCCATCTCAGCATTTGCGCAATGTATCAGAGAAACTGGACAAAAAACTGATCGAGATGGGGGTCATTGACCCGGAAGCTGAAGTTACATTACTTATTACAGGCATATTAAGTCTTTTTTTAAATTACATGTAAACGTAAAAACTAATTCATGATACTATATCATTGTTTTGTTAAAGTAAACATTATTTTTTCTTTTTGATGATCGATAGAATCTCTAATTGTACAAAAAACAGTTTTGCAGCAGAAAAGATTTTACTTTTAACTTAAATTTGTGTACCAATTTTAATTGTTTAATTTCATCCGGCAATGCGTTGTGAAGTTAGTACATGTATTATATGTGGATTTCTTGTAGTGAGCTGTTGATACTGACACTTGATGAACATGATTTCTGTTCACGCAACTAATAATGTTGTTCAATGTCTGATACGCCTGGGTTCGGTTTTTTTATTTTAAACATGGGCCTTGTAAGCCCCTGGTTTTTACAGTGTTTTTCGCGGCTACAGTTTATTTGTGTTACCACTGAGTTCACTGTCATGTGGCACATCTAACGAGTGGTGCCCTAGTTGGTTGTGTGTTACGCGGCTGGGATTCCGTGATCAACGGTTTTCACCACATGCTCTCCGCTGCGATGCCACGTGCACGGGCGCACGGCCTTTGTATCTGGAGCCATCGCCCTACTGATGGCATTGGTTATTTCCAGCATGCTCTCGTGTATTTAAGGTGTTAAATTTTGTGACTGTACATTGTGCGGCTGACATGCTGTGATACCAACTACCACATGCTCTCTCCTATGCCACGTGCACAGGCACACGGCCGTACTGCATTTCTTTTAATCAGTACTGCAGTTTCATTTAATACGCTTTAATGGTTTGTGAGAATTGTGTAATTATTTTGTATGTATGTGTGTTACAACATAAACTCAAAGGTTTGAACAACAAGGTGTTTGAACAGTTTCTAAAATACCACGCACCTTCCCATGCATAAGAGCTTAGAAATTAAAAACTGAATATCGTAGGAGTGTATCGGGTTGTCTATTATCATAGTCCACTGTTGTCCGACATCCATTCAATTTCTACGTCGAGTGTTGTACTATAAATATCAGTATTACATGAAAATATGTTCTCACCAATGTAGAATTAAGATCCTGCTAGTAATCTCAACAACTGGTAGCAAGCGGCATTGACCAGAGTATGTGACTATGTAAGAATGTATTACCTTTCGAAATCCTGATCTTACTTCAATAGAAATATAATCCCGACGAAAACCTAATATCTCACATTTTGAATCTTTGCATCTACTGCATATTATGCTGATAACAATCCTCAAGTCACAAATTAGACCTAAAAGTAAAATAGAAATTTTCATGGGAAAAAAGACGCACATATAGAATATACGACGTGAACGATATGAAGATATATGAAACAGGTTCGTGGATTAATAGAGATGGATATATGTAAGACAAACATTGAAGAATGTCATGATTAAGGTATCGAAAAAAGAAAAAGAATCTATGGAACGAACGGAGACTTACTTCTGATAGAGGAACCCAAGAAATGTCACAACTGAACGTTGTACAAAACGAAAGTTACAAGATTACAAGAATAACTCTTCGAAATATAAGACATTCAACCCGAGTCTCTCGTACGAAGATGACCAGTAGAAAGATACGGTGTTACGATGGCAGAAGAACGAAAACAACGAATTGTTTCGATTCGGGAATAAGCCAAGAAATTCCAAGAAGCCACTAGCGATCAGAAAGAAAGAATGGAATAAATTGATTGAGAAGAAAATCAAGTGTTTACAAAGATATGGAACTGGAGAGAAATAAATATGAACAAATTATATCAACAGAAGATTTTAAATGAAGAAAGTAAATGGATATTCAAAAGGAAAGTGATTTCAGGAAATGTAACGTTAAACACTCGTTTAGTGGTTGATGGTTCTAATCAAATAATCGGCGAAGATTTCGAAGAGTCATACAGTCCTGTAATGAAGTTAGAGACTTTGCGAATATTACTGTCGATTGCAGCGTTCAACAGATATGTTGTAAAATGTGTGGATCTAGAAACGGCATACTTGAAAGGGGAACTTAACCGAAATGTCTTCATGAACGTACCACAAGTAATAAATACGAAGAATCCGAAAACGAGATTATTGAAACTGGAAAAAGAGTCTATAGGAGTTGCCCTAAGCATGTCGCTGCTGGTATTGCTGTGCGAAAGTTTGGAGGAATGCGGACTCAAATCTTGTCAAAACTTGTCCTTGTGTATTTATCGGCTAAAAACACAATTCCTAGCTGTTTGTTTTACGTAGATGACTTTATCTAGGCAAATTGATATAATTTAGAAAATTCATAAAACTACTGAGTAAATGCTTACCGTAAACAATGACAACGATGTAATATTAATTCCTCGGAATAAGAATCAAGAAATTAGAACAAAATTTTACTTTAAATCAAGTAAAAATCATATTAAAAATTTTGGACAAATTTGGGATAAATTAATTCACCCATATGGACATAGAGTTATTGAACAAGTAAAGACTACGATAACTTCAAAATATAGATTCGAATGTACCAGCAAATATAGGATGTATAGGATACTTAATATCGGCTATGAGACCTAATATCGCAGTATTGCTACAGTAATGTTTCACTATTTCTTAAAAGTCCTCGCTCAAACCATCTCCAAGCACTGAAGAGGATATTAAGATATCTTTAGAAAACGAAAAGTATAAAATTACATCTAAGTAACTAGAAAGGAACATTAGAAGTTTATTCAGATGCTAGCTGGAGCGCACGAAAGATAGCAATCTTTAATGGTTACGTATCAACTACGGTGAGAATATTGTAGTGGAACAGTAAAAAAAAAAAAATTTTGCATATGTGGAGAAAAGTGGATATATTCGCTGATTGAGGAAATAAAATTCGATAACTCTGTAAAAAATATTAACGTATATACAGATAGTCAATCTGTCATTGATTGGACCAAAAATGTGTGAGTAAATACAAGAAGTAAACATATGTTAAAAAATTGAACTTTCTTAAGGGCAATATAGGAGAACAAAACAAAAATTATTACATAGCAAGACTTCAGAAATGTAGCAGACATATGTAGAAAGATGTACCAAAACACGTTTTGAACCAACACTTACGCTCAATGAATTTAAAAACCGAAGATGTTTAGTTCTTCTTGATAAAAGCAGATGAGAAAAGTAGAAGACATCGAAGAATTAGAAAATTCCATAATATGATAATCATCACCAAAAGGGGGATATTGTTGTGATTTGATTTCGAGTGATGGAATATGATTATCACACGAAAGAAGGGATATTGTTGTGATATGGATTTCGTGTGATGGTGTTGAGTAAATAGATTGTCGTGTATCTTAGCAATAAGAGAGTTGTTGAATCTGGAAGATCGAATAAACCAACCGTGTATCGAAGGACTTACGTCTTTTAATGTAAAATTAAGATCCACGCTGAAGTAATCTCAACAGTAATTGTGTACTGTAAATACTGATTCACACCGATTATGAGTCTCACCGCAGTATTTTACAAATCTAGCTTTTAAAAACTACACAATACATTCTTACTCGAAAAACGCATTCCAACAAATCTAGTTACATCGAAACTAGACACATCACTTTGCTGGATAAAGCAACCTTTTGAAAACATTTGGAAATCGTTCATCCACTCCCTTGTTTGATGCAAATACACAGCTGTGACGGACGCCTCGCGTTATTTGCGAGCAATGCCAGCGCAGACGAGGATAACGCGCAGCTCGGGTAGTGTTTGACCTGCGCATTCGAATGGAATGCGTAACGGCTGTTGTGTTCGCGAATAATATATTATGCATGCGACGCTTTGACATGCAGGTGAACAAAGCGATGACAACCGAGAGGTATCTACGATCATGAGGGTTGAAATCTCGCTGACCTTTAACGGACATTTCTCGGAATGTGTTCGCGAATTTCCCAGTTGTTCCTGGTAACAATCATGTAATATAAGTAGGTTTTAAGAAAAAGTGATTCCCAGAATGAGAATATGCGTGGAGTTCCTACATGTTCATATAAAAGAGTAGTAGTTCCCAAAACAATTGCAATCAACAAAAAAAATGTATGAGAAATCTTTTTTTACAGAATTAGGCACTAGTACAAGTGGTTCTTTCAGAGAATACGTAGCTTGCTGAAAGTTCACTTTTTAGCACTAGTGCTAAAAATGGGACAATGCTTAGGGTATAACTGTGAATACATATAAGAAAACAAAATATTTCCGTTTCTACATAAGAACTTCTGACCTTAAAGTATCATTAACTGATTTGTATATTTGGATAAAAATAAAATGAAATGCATTAAGGCTGTCTAAAATATAGTGGATGACACACGTGGATAAAGTTATTTTATTTTGCTCTTAGCATTACGACACTCTGTCAGCCTCGCGTTGCAGCCGTTCCTACCCACAGAATAAAATGTAACTTTTTACCCTCCTATGATAAATAATTATTCTATTTGTAACGCAGCACATATAGTGGTTCAGTGCAACCACATAATGAGATGGAGGTTCTCTAAATTTACAATAAAATTGTTTTGAAAATTGAATTAAAATCAAAATTAGTATAAAATAATGGTGCTACAGAATGACATTTATGTTCTCGTACTAAGTTTTTTATTATGTTGCGTGTAGACTAGCTCTCCGGTATCATCCCCTTCTCTTTCCAGCTACTTTCTATTGGCGTCTAAAATATCACTTTTCATATTTTTACAAGCACAAGTGAATCATTACTTCAAGAATATTAAGGAAGAGTAAACGCTCGACCTAAATAGATGTTTTCATTGAAAAATTCGTAGTCGTTTTTAAGAAAATGGCTATTAAGCATTAATGTAAATGCTAAATTTAACCTCTTTATCTCAGGAATTTAAAAACTTATTTGAAGTCATTTAAAGCGCTTTCACTCACAAATGTAATAATGCACACAAATCGATGGAAATGTCCTTGTTAGCGGCGTGAGAGGTATTTCAAGAAAATTACATTTTGTAATTCTTGAAAAAACAAATGAATACACAGCTATTAAGGTTGGATTGTTGTATCCGACCATCTATAAATTTTTTCAATTGGTTGTAGATAAAGGGAAAATCGTCACTGTCAGTCTATTTGTTTCCTTCAATGGGTAAATAAGATCTTCAAATGGTCTACTGGTTGACGTTTTTTTGTTGTTGCTTTTTTCAATTACTTCTTGTATCTTTTTTTTCTTTTTGGGCTGTTTTCCTTACTCCATGTTAGGCTTTTTATTGCATTAGGCCAGTTTATTGTTTTCTTGTTTAATCTGTGATGAAGAGTCTGATGAAAGAGTACTTTTAGGTATAGTGGAGACCATTTTACCATTCACTTCCATGATTTCATGCCGATTCCGGCTATCTACTTCAGTGTTTTTTTTATTAACTGAAGATTTTGGCAATTCACAGGGACTATCTCTAGTGTGTTTAGATTCTGTGGGGACACTACTTAGATTCGTATTATTATTATTATTATATTATATTATTATTATTATTATTATTATTTTTAGAAGTGTTAGGGAAAGACATTGTTCAGATAAGTGCCCTGTTTGGTGACAGCAAGACATATCATAAGTTGTAAAAATTTATAAACTATAATCATTTTTTGATGAATCATCATAAAACCCGGAAGTAGATTCATTTAGTAAACCCACTTCATCAGGAGAAATGTACACTTGTCTTCAGAAACTCATGATATGGAAACCCTGTCCAGAAACACCAACTTTAACAAATGAGATTTTAGATGCCAATTTGATATTGTTTTTGATAACACATTTTTGTGACTGAATGCGGAATGATGGGACAAACATTAGAAATAATTATTCTTTTGGCCTTTGTTAGAAGAGGTCTCAACTTAAATTCATTGTTTTTGATTTTATGACTGAACTTTTTTTAACTTTAGGACTGTTCGTAAGATTGTTAGCAGTAGATTTAGAGCTTGGAAATATACACTATTAATAGCAAATCGTGTTATGAACCTTACTTCACTGGCGTCTATAACATTGGATTGACTGTTAATTTAGTCTTAATAGTGTGATCTTCTTGTGCGTCCATAATTATGGCTTGATCCTTAGTGAGAAAGACTTCTGTCGACATGGCATTCGCGTAAGTTTTGATACTATGGTAGGTGTAGATACCTGTAGTGACTGAAGTGAAGTTATAGGAGCCCTAATTTCTTTGAGTTGTTGAGTGAAGAGCAAAAAGGCATGGCTGTCTTTCAAAAGTATCTTAGAAACTGTTTAGGCAACCATGAGAGAGATGATTGCGATATTGTACATCAACTATTGAGATATACCACCGCATGAGATGTAACTTGTTACTTAAACTATATTTTTGTTTATTTTTGTTTTATTTGTTTAATTAATTAATTAATTTATTTATTTATTTTACGTCAAAAAACAGTTAAAAACTGCGTATGACGTCCTATGGGGAAAAGTGAATTGTGTGCACATTTTCAAAATTCTGTGATCCCTACACCAAGTCATATACTACTTAAATTTTGAATTTTGAAAGGGAGAATAAAAACAAAAACTCCCATGTAGTAAAATCTATTTTCAAAAATAAATAAGCAAAAATTTTAATTTTAAAAAAAACTCCCATGTAATAAAATCTATTTTCAAGGATAAATAAGCAATAAATTTTGGCTCTTATTACTTCCTGCCGCGACAACATGGAAACGATAATTTGAATAATTGTATTTCCCACTGAATTCTAGAAGACGTGCACAGAAAATGAAGTTACATTTATGTCCAGAAGCAAAACAAAGGGCCATCTCAGCATTTGCTCAATGGATCAAGAAAACTGGACGAAAAACCTGATCGAGATGGGGGTCATTGACCCGGAAACTGTAGTACAATTGTTGTTACAGGTTGTTTATACTCATTTATACAGTTCAAATGGTAAATAATGCATTATGTATCATTGTTAAAATTAATGTTACTTTTCTCGTGATGCTCAATATAGTCTCTAATTGTATAGAAACAGATATGCAGCAGAAACGATTTCACTTGGGATTTAAACTTTTCTATTGAATTTAATCGTTTAATGTCATCTGGCAAAGTGTTGTAAAATAATGTACATGTATTGTATGTGAATTGTTTGTAATGAGCTGTTGATACTGTCACCTGATGAATATGATTTCTAAGTCGAGTGTTATAGTAATAGACTTCGGCATTTCCTGAAAATATATTCCCGCCCTTGAGCAAGTCATTTTTACAAAAACCACTGATTCGTAAATAAGAAGACACGGTAATGGTAGAATTCCTAGATTAATGAAGAGAGGCTACATGAATCACGTGGGTGGGATTTGGTTATTATTCGTACAATTCGTTTTTGTAATCTAAAAGTCTGGGAGCTATAAGATGTATTTCCCCAGAATATTAAGCCATATCTCAGGCGGGAATGAATATTCGCGAAGTATACACAACGAGCAGTATGAAGGCTGACTGAATTTGCAAGAATTCTGAACGCGTAGCATAATGAACTTAATTTTGTGTTCAATTCATTTAAATGGACGTTCCATTTAAGATTTGACTGAATTGAGAGACCTAAATTTTTTTTGCCTTAACATCAGTCAATGGTACACCGTTCATTTTCAGTGGAGCACAGAATTGTTTATTTGAAATGGAAAACTGCATTAAAACCGTTTTCTTTTCGTTTACTATTAATTTGTTATTTCGGAACCAATTTGAAACATCTGATATTGCACTATTTACTGTTTCTTTATTGCAAAGGATGTTCGTATCATCCGCAAAGAGAACCGTTCTTCCGTTTCGAATCGTCGAGGGCATATCGTTTACGTAAAGTAGGAACAGAATAGGGCCTAAAATCGATCCTGAGGAACTCCACATGCAACGGGCAAAGAGTCGGAAAGGTGCGTACGTAATGTTCCATCATTCCAGTAAGGTATTTCAACTCTCTGAGATCGTTGTTTAAGGTACGAACATAACCAATCTAGAGCAATACCACGAATTCCATATGAAGGTAATTTTGAAAGTAAAATGTCATGATCAATGACGTCAAAAGCTTTTGAAAGATCTAAAAATAATCCAATAGGTGCCTCGTTTTGATCCAATGATGAGGCGACGTCTTTAAGAAAAGAAAATATAGCTGTTTCCGTTGATTTTGATTTTCTAAATCCATGTTGGCAATCTGAAAGCGCGTCGTGTTTAGTGAGAAAGGTTTCCATTCGTATGTAAAAAAGTCTCTCTAATATTTTGAAAAGACTGATAGAAGAGAAATGGGCCGATAATTTTGAATTTCATTTTGTTGCCTTTTTGAAAAGCGGCTTAATTTTAGCTGTTTTGAAAATATCTGAAACGTTCCAGTGCATAAAGATGCATTAAATATGTGAGTTAACGGGTGTATAATGGCATACGCACAAGTCTTTAACAAAGAATCCGGAATTCATCTAAACGGACGAATATTTATTTTTTAGTTTACCGATTATTTTGAGAATTTCATAGGAAGAAGTTTCGGAAACGAACATTGTGTCTACAATTTTGGGTGAACTGTCTGTTTTTGAATTTTGTGCCTGAAGACCCTTAGTGATTTTAGTGATTTTAGTGACCCTTAGTAATTTTGTTGTTATTTGTTTTATTTACTTTATATGTATACATACACACACCAAAAGCCAGTAACATAGGGAGGCATACGCATTTACAAAAACGGCCATCACATGAAACCAGAAATTCTGAAATTAGAACTGAATTCAGCGGAAAATTATCTTCCAGAAACAAGGTGTTTTGTTCTTGTTACAGAAAAAACGTGTTTTTGTAGACCAGCGTTATGGAATGGATACATCTGTAAAATCAAAGGTTACTTTTAAAAAGTATGTAATGCCAAAATGTGAGGTATAAATAACTCATCTATAACACTCGTCACACTGTATCAGAGAGTTATAAAGAATGGAAACTCCAGAAAGCAAAATAAGATGAATCACATTTTATACCAAAGGAGAAATGTGTTAAAAATATCCTGTTTTGATTTACGTTATTATACTATGTTTTAGTAAAAAACTAACCTGGCTTATATTTAAATAAAATGTTTTTCGAAATGGTAAAATTTTAAATGAATTACTGCAACCATTTTGTACTTCAATAAACAGAAGTAATTTTGAGAAATTTTTGAAATCTCTTTTCTGTTTATGAAATCAATTTTACTCTCCAACTCACCAACAATTTCAGTGTGTTTGGTAGTACTGCAGTAATTTCCACAACCCGCCTTCTTTAGTTTAGACTGAGCACATTGAAAGGAGGCAATGCGAATACGGCATTCACTAATTGTATTCCAAATAGCGTAGGCAGCAGACACCGTACAGGATAGAGAGAGCATCGACCTCAAAGTCACACTGTCGGTGAATGCATTAGGATTCCAGCCAGAAAACAAATTAACGCAGCAGTTGAAAGCCAATTCAGAAATGCATACACATACATTTCATACAATATTGCCAATGGGTGTTTTTAAAAGTACAAATTTGTGGAACAATCGTGAACGGTTCCACCATACCATCCCTATTTTACCTCAAAGAGATGCCAAAATACCCTTGTGTGTGCGAATACGCTCGCATTCATTTCCGAAGGCAGCGCACTCTGCTAAACGAACTGCTAACAAATGGCTGTTGAATACGAAATTGATATTACTCCTGCAATTCAGTTACTGAAATACTTCCATAGAAAGGTAAATGCACATGTTGGAGTGCGAAAAGAAATGAGTTATATAGAAACGCGATTTAATGAATGAAATTCAATTTAGTGTGGTTTGGTCACCGTGACACGGGTAGAAAATTGGGCGCACATCCAACGACTGTTTCCATAAAACACTCTTCAATTATTTTGCTGGGATGCAATTAAGCTTGTGAATACTCTTTTATAACTAAGTAATTTCTATACAGCGATGTGTACAACACTTTAGATACACCGGTTTTCTTTAAATATTTTTCTTTTGCACGTTGCGAGAAAAAAATAATGAAATTAATTCACTCAATGCAATCAATTTAAATTGTCATCTGAACCTCTAACTCACATTTGTTCGATCTCCTTTTATATTTTTATTTCAGAATTTTTATTAAAGAAAATGTAGAGTTTTTACTTATATTGAAAGTAAGAAAAAAAAAGTGTCAAAGTAGTCTCCTTTGAAAATTTATAAGAAAAAAGATAAACTACATAGTATGAGGAGCTACAACAACACATACATTATCAAATTTCTTATACGATTAAGTAAAATTATAATATAGCAACGATTGACAAAGTTTCACGATATGAAACGCGGGAGATTTAAAAAAATCTCATCTTTAATTTTTGAAAGTTAAGAAGTTTGAATGAAAACGAAACTTGTGCCACTGAATTACTTGTTAGTGGTCTATCCATACAGAAGGTTGAAAATAAAGATTTAAGCCATTTGAGAAAATATTGTAATTTTGAAAAAATTCCAGCTTTTCACTTAATTTTTAAAATCTACTCACAATAAAAAAGGAACATGAAATTATTTAACCTTTGGCGCTGCTATGTCGAATGGAATATTAAGTTTTTAAATATTTTTTTCCTCCAAATTTGTTCGAATTTCGACATGATGCGCATAACTGTGAAGTAAACAATTATATGCATATAATAACAATTGTATAATTTCTTACTGTTCGGCACTTTGAAGAATAGTTTGAACAGTTTGAAGAACTGACTACCCAGCTGGGAATGTAAACTTGTTTTCATTGTTTCCAAACCAAAATGTCTTTTCTTTTGTGATCCAAAACTTTCAAATTGATGGCTATGCACTACCAGCGCCTTAAAAGCGCTTCAACGCAACTTAAATAAAGAGTTAATGAAAACACAGGACCCAAATAGTTAGAATGGCAAAGGGTTAATGACCTAATATTGAAAAATAGGCAGTATGAAAACAACAACAATACTAAAGGAAGGGGTTAAAAAAGATATGAAACTTTAGAAACTTAGAACTTTTAACATATTTAAGGAAAATTTAAAAATTTTTAAAAAAATATTTTAAACACTTTTTGAGAAAATTTTGAAACGCCCTATAGCAGGCGCGGCTCGTCATTAAATGCTGTAAGGCGGAGCCTCTCCTACAAAAATTGCCGCCCAAAAGAATGTACAAAATATGTATGTATAAAATGTATTTATTTACTAATAATGGACTTGTGAGTTAAATTATCTAACAATTGTATCAAAATGTTTATATGACAGTTCTACAACGCTCGTTCGTAACGCATTTCAAGCTGTTGACAGGGAAAAGAGAAGCGTTAGGCTCCCACTTCATTCTGCCATAAGCCCCTGTGTAAAACGAGGATGGCGTGACGTCATGCATTCGCTGCACAGGTTTACGGGTGGACGAAGGCTGCGGCCTGGCAGCCTTCAAGGGTCGGGACCTGGGCGCGGCCGAAGCCTGGGTGGGGCGTAGTGTCTGAAGAACGACGAGCTCACCAGATAGCATTACTATGCAGCACAGTGAGAAGCACTGAGCATTAACTAGTTGTTCAAATACGCGGTAGGAGCGTTACCCCCTTATCGGAATGTGTATAGAAATACATTATTTAAAAGCCAAGTCCTAATGAAAAACGTAGATACAACTCTGTCAAAGAACACGTCACCCTGCTGTCCCCATAAATTAAAATCTAGTCCTGCTCCCGAATTAACTTCATGAACTGGCGGGAAGCACCACAGAGCAGTTTGTGTATGGTTCGAAAGTTTAATGGTTGTCTATTGCCTTGTTAGCGGTGAAGGTGAATTGTGCGTAAGTCGTAGTGTGATATTGTGTAGCTGCGTTTGCTTCATTTGTGGTGTTGGGTAGTTTTGTGGGTTTTATTGGCGTTGGTGTATTTATTTTAAAGAATAATTCAGTGAACAATATACGTAGTAACAATTTGGATCTTCATTCAAGGATACAGGTGAAAACCCTCGGTCCGCATAGGCCAAATCTTTTCATTATTCAGGAACAAAAGAAATACAAATCTCGCGGTGGATATATTCGTAAATTCAATCCAACAATGTACCTACAGTGCTGCGGAGTGGCTTTGTGGATATGATTTAAAAATGTGTTCTTTGCCTCCTGCCTCGTGACACCGTTCACGTGCCTCCTGACCAAGAACAATGATAATGGGTGGACTGAGTCAGAGTCACAGATTTGAAAACTTTAATGCGAAAGTGAAAAAGCACAAACACTTACATAGTTTGATTGAATTTACGATGTTAGGAAAAGTGGACATTAGATGCCAGTTAGATTCTGCTTACAGTTTACGTATAAAACAATTCAACGAGAATGTTCCAAAGAATCGAGATATTTTGGGAAAGCTAATAGACTGTATAAAGTTTTGTGGAAAGTTTGAACTGGCCTTAAGAGGACTTGACGAAACGGAAAATTCCAGCAATCCTGGATTTTTTCGCGGGCTGCTTAGTCTCATGGCTGAATTGGATAGTGTCTTGCAGCGCATATAGAGAAAACCGATAATCGTGTATTCTTAGGTCTCTCTCAAACTATTCAAAATGAATTGCTGGATTCCTTGTAGGCGGTTTGCTTTAACCTTATTAGACTGAATTACAGGAGACAAATTATTTACAATTGAAGCTGATGAAACCACTGATAGTGCACATTATCACAACTGGTTTTTATTTTGAGATTGAGATAATGGGAAAATAAAGAAAGATTCGTGAGCTTCGTTCAACCTCAAAGCCACAACGCAGAAGCCATAAGTGATGCAATCTTCACAGAGCTAGAGAAAATGAAGATACATGAGACTCCTGAAAAACTTATTGCTCAAAGTTATGACGGTGCTCCCTTCATAATGGTCATCACAGTGGGGTGCAAGTGAAAATAAGAGAAAAATATCAGAAAGCCCTCTTTATTCACTGCTACGCCCACCAATTAAATTTGACTGTTGAACGTTGCGTTACCGGAAATAAGCAAGTGAAATTTTTTTAGTAACTTCGAAGGAGTCTCAACTGTTTTTCTCAGTCTCCTAAACGAACTGCAGTCCTTGACGAAGTGGTGAAGAAACGCATTCAATTGTCCCAGTTCATCAGATGGAATTTCAAGTCGCGGTGCGTTACCACTGTATACAAATACAGAGAAGAAATTTTAGTGTGATTAAACACAATTATTGAATGTGAAAGTAGCGACTACAAGACAATTAATAAGGCCATGGGGCTTAAATGTTTCTTGCAGGACGACGATTTCCTTTTCTACAGTTTTTTAACAAAGTCATGCCTCATTGCGATATTTTATTCAATGAACTTCAGCAGAAGAATTTAGATTCAGTGAAAACGCTGAACTATGTTTCTGGATTTGTTCAATCCGTACAAGTAATTAGAGTTTCACTGTACACTGGACTCCGGGGAGAAGAACTATCGGCAAAACGCGTGCGTTTTACAGAACCAAGAAAAGTGTGTGCGAGAGAAGTTTGCGACATCATAATGACACAAGTCAAGGACCATTTTATTTTCAGCGATCATCTTTCTGTGGCAAAGTTGTTTGACCATCATTATTTCCACAACACAGCAAAGCATTTCTGGAAAAAGAATTTAAAACTGCTGTTGATTTGTATCATTTCAACTCTATCGATTTACGCCACGAATTGAAAGTATTGTACAGTCGAGCAGATTTTGTAGGAGCATCGGGAACGTTAATTTTGCTGAACTTTATTTACGAGAACAATTTAACAAAAGCCTTTCCCGAAAGTGTCAAGCTCCTTAAGAAAATAGTGACTATCTGGATGACCACTGGTGAAGCAGAACGTTGCTTTTCTACTCTCAAAAGGGTGAAGACCTTCATTCGAAACACAATGAAAGATCGCGTGTGTGCGTTGGCAATGTGTTTCATTGAAAAGGAGTTATTGTTGTCACCGAACTTCAATGACTACTTTGCAGAAGTGAAAGAGAGCAGAGCTGACTTCATTTACAAACAAATAAACTAAGGTAAGCCAAATATTATAAGTATGTAACGTTAACATAATCGTGCTGCAGTTAACCCCCCAACAGTTGCAGCCTACCCCATTTAGAAAACCACGAGCCGCGACTGTCTTATAGACATTTGGAGTATTGGATTTTGCAGTTTGGACGTTTGGATATATGGTGTATACCGTTTTATAATTTTGAGAACTTAACAATGTGTTCTGTGTGAGTTCAGAAAATAATTTGAGAAACAGTCAAGATGGTTTGTTGGAGTCGGGTACTTCAATGACGCACTTGATCGTCCTGCATTACAACGAGCACGGGAACTTCCATCAAGATAATCGCGAATCAAGTCAACATATTTCACACTTCTTATTCGTTGAAGTATTCTTTAACAGCTCACCTTCGTCCATGTAAAAATAATAAAAACTAAAAGAAACTTGTAATTGCCTTTGAGAAACGGAACGTGTTCGGCATGCTTTAAAGCGACAGGCACGATTTTCCGCGCATTTCCTGCCCTACTTGCTCTACTTACAACGAGAGCCCGAGGCATTCCTTTAACGATAAAGGCCTTTTGTTCTCCAGAGACCTCAAGAAACTCTAGAGACCACGTAGCGTTCAAAAGTGCCGAGCACGTTCTGGACACGGAAGTGAAACACGACGAAACTTACAAGGAAGTCGAACGGGGAATGCCGGACGCGAAGGAAACTTTTTTTAAAATCTCGTAGAAACACATTTCGCAAATCGTTGAGCAAGCTGTGACGAAAAAAATTAACACCTTCGCCTTCATTTATTATTTACGCCGCGTCGTCGTCTCTTGCGACAAAAGCGCGTTCTCTGTGACGCGGCTGACAAGAAGCAAAATAAGGCCGGGTAATTATACCGGCGTACAGTGGTTAGGAATGAGAAAAAAACAACAGAGAAATGAAAAGAATTATTATTTTCTTTTCTGACTGTAGATTCAACAATTTTATCAGACTGTACTTGATCTTTATTTTATAGACAGAACATTGTTTTTGGATAGTAGTTTTACATAAAAAATAAAACATGTTCGCAATATACTAAAATATGTCATTTATAAATAGCAACGTTTTGAAAATTATTATTTCCATCTTAAAACTGGAGTTAAAATATTGAAAAGATAAATACAATATTTTAAACAATTGTTACAATTAAAACGGAAGAATTACATAATTTTTTTTTCATTTAATAGGTAATTATTACAGCCAAATTAGAAAAATTGATGCAATGTGGCTAGGCCGAAGGCCTTTAAGCCATTACAATACCTACATTCTACGGCGTTCTAACCTTTCGAATTCTGGTATTCACCCCAAATGGTCTCTCCTTCGCATCAAAGCCGCGGAAAAGAGATCATAAGGTACGGCTGAGGAAAAAACCCCTGAAGGGGGAAAAACCTGCCGTGAGAAGTCGAGTACATGCTACTCTATCCGGTTTTTAAACTATTTATTTATTTGGTGCGGGCGTCAGGCATTCTCCTTCCAGTGTTTGGCCCCCTCCGCTCCTGAAAACAAACAGCACCACAGAAAATCGTCCGCACCAACGCCTCTGCCCTAACATTTGCGATTCCCACTTCCCTTTGCCCCCTAATGTGTTTTATTTTAACCGTTTCCTTTTATTTTATTTTAATTTAATTTAATTTTAACATAATATCAATATTCACATGTCACTATACGGAATGCATCTCGATAGTCTTCTGATGTTCCCAGGTTGGAAAAAATGGTCTTGAATGCTGGCAAATATTTTGGCTGCTGTTTTTGACGGGTTGATTTTAATTTGGTTTTTGGCTGCCCAGCTGTCGATTTGGTTTAAGTATAACTGAAGTCTGATTTTTATTGTGTTTATGGTGGGACCTATATAATGATGAATATATAGCCGGGTCATCTGCACATTGGCTGACTTTTATAATACTATTTTTCGGTAGGACGGCTACGTACAAGTTATAAAGAACGGGAGATAACGGGGAGCCTTGGGGAAGGCCATCCTTGACCATTATTGGATTAGAGTGACGGTTTTCGACTGTAACGGAAAAAAGTTATTTTGTTGAAGAAGCTAGAAATAATTTATGTAAGATAACCTGGCGTGCATATTTATTTTATTTTATAGTTTAAAGCTTGGTGCCATGTTCTTTCGAAGGCGTGTGAAATGCCGAGAAGGATTGCTATTGTATGATGTATATAATGATTTTGAAATGCCGTAGGATTTTTCAATGATTCTGAGTAGTTGGCGATGCGTGGATATCTTCTCGGTGAATCCAATTTATTCCGTGATATGGCCTTTGTGTAATGAAATGGTTTTAAATCGTTTTAATATTATTTTTTTTAATAGTTTGGATAGTGTGGAAGCAAACTGATTGGTCGGGGTTTTGTTTTTTACTGGAAAATGATTGCATGTTTCCATACTTGTGGAAAGTAACCTAGTCTGGGGCATGAGTTGAAAATATTGGTCAAATATGCAATGGCTGTTTGGGAAAGGATTATTAGTATTAAAGTATTGATTTCATCATCATTTTATCAAGAGGCTTTCTTGCCAGGTAGTGATTTGATGGTTTTATTTATTTATTTAGGTGATGTGTAATGTTATTTATGATGTGGGCCATATACCTTTTTGTTTACTGTTTTACAAGTTGTGCGATGACTAGGGACCGGTTAAGTATTATTCAGAGTCAATGTGGATGCAAAGTAATTTGTTTGCTCTTCGTCTTTCTGAGCAGGCGTATGTACTTTTACAGAGGGGGAGTCTAGTGGGGGGATGGTATTTTTTTTCTTAATATTTGGTTTGTGAGTTGTAAATGTATTTGTTGTCAGTGTTTAGAGATTGAAGTAATGTTTGAAATTGCACATTGTTGAAGTTTTTGATTGATTTAGGTACAATTTTCTTGGTATGGTAATTATGTATGTCTAGCTTTAGTAGGTTTTTAGTTGTGACCATACTCGGCAGGATTTGTTTTTGATTTGTATTAGTTTCGCTATTTTCTGGAGTGAAGTTCATATTGTTTATCACAGTTGGTACTCTTTGGTTTTAATACGGTCTCTTTAATTGTGGTGTGTATAATGGTGGTTAGTTGGTGCACTTATGTTTATTTTATTGCTTTTTTGATCTGGAATGAAGTTTGTGGTGACTTCAGATTTAAGTTCTTTGATTAATGCATTATAATTGGTGATGTCTGCTATTATGACTGGTGGTATTTTACTGGACGTTTCACTTTGATCACTAGGAAGGTCGTTATTATGAATAATATATTAATATTTTCAACTGATTGCTTATCAAGAGTAACTTTCAGTTGGTTCACTTAAGGGTCTGAACCTATTTTGCACTGACACATTAATTCAGTCAGATTTTGTATTTCGGTCACTGTAACTATCATGATTGCTACTAAATTTTTTGGGTTATCGCTCTACATCATTGTCTGTCACTGACCTTTTTATGGGGTCTTGGAGTCTTTTTCTGGTTGCGGAACGGTTGAGTGTTGGATGAGTTGATTCGGATCCTTGCCATCAGCGCCGTGGGTGTAATGCTGATTAATGGTCTCCGACGTCATCTCCATTTTGTCTTCGGTGAATTGATTCGGAATATCTGGGATAAAGCTTTCCATTGTTGGTGGCTGGTTCTTACCGGCTATTAAGAACACGCAATGCAAGCACTAACAACTTCGCTTGTTGGAGGGTCAGAGTCGCACTTCACCGGAGTTATTTCGATGAACTATTTATCAGTAGCACTTGTATGGTTCACTTCACTAGTTCATACGCTATAGAGCGATTTTCCTAAGAATGAGTGACAGCTAGTGCTGGCAACATTACTGAAGGTTCTGTGATCGTTGTGCTCTTGAGCTACTAAGACTCCTTTTGTGATGTCCTCGTCCGACAAAAATATAGTGCGCCGCGAGAAATAAATGAAATTAGGAAGTGCAGTGTTATGTGCTCTTCCGTAAAAATTCTTTTTTCTATACACATTACATTAAATTCACTTTTTGAGTGATAAATATTGTGTTTATTTTAAAACCGATACTTGAATGCGAGATGCGTACCGATGCGCGTGGTTCCGTTCTTCGTGCTGTAGTGTGGCAAGCTGTGATCGAGAGCTTTCTATTTACATTCGTGGCAGTTTTCTTTTACTGTTTGTGGAAGCATGTTAAGAGATTTTCCACATACGTATTTAAATTTAAATCTTTCCTGGACTCGCGTACGTGCATATACCTCAGCGAAACTCTTAGACTCTGCATAGGGATGTTTTCACAGGAGCCATGAGCACTTTACGAAGGGGCGTGACTGAACAGCTGTCGCGGCGGAGGGATACTTCTCTGAAATACATGTGATGTTCACTTGTTTTCACGAACTGTCACTTTGGCTCATCCTTAGGAAAACCGTTCTATAGTATTGTTGCGATGTGGCGCGTGACTCCCCGCCACTCCGTTGAGTGGAGTGGCGAACTGCGAAGTAATGGTTTTATACAACAGATCTGTCAGTGTCGCACAGCAGAGCTCTGACTGCCTCAGGCCACCACTGTCGGACGAAGAATAGAATAAAATAGTTCTGTACATATTCGAATTGCCATTAATATACGATGCCATTAATACCATATATATTACCGCCATAAAAGTAATATTGGCGAGAGAAAATTAGAGAAGAAAAGACAACCGTTAGATCTTTCAATTTCGAAACATCAGAATGATAAAATGCATATACTAAAAGGATTAAATAATATGTAAAAACCACTGAATAATTTTCGTTGTTTTGATAATTTATCGAAGAATTGTATAATACGAATCACAGCATTTATCAAATTTTACTTTCTCATATAGTTCGTAGAATAGAGAAAATTTCGTTTATATGTCCTTGAGAACTAAAATAATTTAACTCCAGCCTTTTTATCCATCCGACAGTCGGTTAGCCTTTGCGTCCCGATGGGACGCATATTCGACCATACACTAGACACCAACACACTTACGGGCTCCTCTGATCTGGGCTTAGCAGAACGCGAGGCCCTCCGCGACAACACATACATACAAAGACAAGGGACAAACAACCATGCCCAAGGCGGGACTCGAACCCGCAACCCTTCGACCGAAGCGCTGAGTCAGTACTCGCTCTTAGCCACCTCGGCCATCCAGGCCGGCACTCTTCATTTTTCATACTCTTATCTTACTTTACTTTTATCCTCTTTCCACGTGATTAAACTCCCTAATTCTGGCAAAGTAAGGACTTTTGGTGTAACTCTTACGTAGAATTAGGTTTCTTGCAAGGGCAGAGGCTTTTAATTTGTTTAATATCATACCATGTATGGTCCACGCTCTGCAAAAATTCTATACTTTCATATTATGCACATGGTGTCTAACGTGAAGAACATTGTATCTTATATACATCTGGTGGAGGAAAATTAAATTTCGGAATGTTATTCTCAAAATGTTCATTCTTACGATAGGAATAGACTAGTAAGTAGTGTTTGATCAGCTTATGTTTCTTTGTATTGCTACAATGGTTTGGTCACTTCAAAACTCCGTCAATTTCCGAATTTCTTTTTGAATGAACTGACAAACATGAATATGGATTGATAGAATTATTTTTGTTTTCTTTTTCCAAAAAATGTCACTAGAGGCACTTAAAATGTTTAAGTTAACGATTTAATATGAATGGAATGAAGAAAATACCGATTTTCTATTCTATTTATATTCCGACGATTTCATTTCCTTGTTGAGCAAAAAGTACAAGTAATCTCTTGAGAAATAAATAAAAATACACCTAAGACAATAATATTTTCCAAAATGTGAAAAGTTTGACATGATTGATTCCGACATGAAACAACAATTCACACTGCATATTTTCTATTGTACAATAATATCACTCCCGCAACACTAATTCTAAATATCACTCTTTAAACCCAAAGGAACAATTTTAGCCAGTTGCGATCAATAATGCGTAAAGTTACCAGAGAACTGGTGTTGGCGGCGTGGAGCATGGGGGAAGTGGGCCGCGTGCGAGGGTGAGAAAATTGACGCTGAGAGCAGCTGCTCAAAAGGAAAGTGCGTCACGCAAGTGGGTGCGATATTACGACTTCACGCAATAAGTAGAGTAGAATATGTAGAAAGAGAGCAGTCATTGACAATATTACATAAAATTTGATTATGTAACCAAAAGCAGCGGTTATGAGGTACCGAAGACCTGTTTCAGAATCGTTTCAGAACGGAGTTAATAACGATGCAATGTGCCTGTGATTAAAGAATCGACTCCTCAATTCTAGAACATGTGGAAGCGATGTGTTTAATAGGAAAGACGTATGTAGTATGTGCGACAAGTGAGGAAACGTATGTCAGAGAAATATGGTGGACCAGATACAAGACCAAAGGAAGAGGGGATAGGAAGACGAGAAAAAATTACAAGACATGAGCAGGAAGCAGATCATTTTGATTTGATTGTGACGGACATAAGAGGGTCTTGAGAAAATACATATTACAGGCTTAACATGGAAATGGAAAAATAGGGAATATGGTGGGATTTACCACGCGAGTTCTCGCACGGGTACGCTAGTTTGATTTATTGAATACGTAGAAAAGATCTCGAAGGTACTGAGATATACCAAAATTTTCCTCTCTCTCTCTACATCTATATCTGCTAAAGATCTTAGCGTCCGGCTTGCTGGGTCAATGGGTCACGATATAATTATAATCCTTATTACCTCTGTAATGGATTATAGGATCCGCCACTATACAGCGCAGCTGGGAATCTGAAATAGAATGTTCTATTCCTAGTTCATTACTGTTTGGATTGACTAAATGAAAAATCACTTTCTTTTCTAAAGAACAAAATTCAACAAAGTTTATTTTTACTTTTTATCAAACAATTTAATGAATTTAAGTTAGGCCTTTGATCATGATCTCTTTCAATTTACAATTTTACACCGCGGTTAACTTATCTTTCTTCGTTGATGTCCCTCGTAGACTTCTCAGTCGAAATATCTTGCGATCTTGCCGTAGTCCAAAGTCCCATTGAATCCTCTTCTGCCCTATCCAAGCTGGTCTCAAACTGTCAAAATTACCAGTCCGATTACGTCCTATGACATAGTCCCGAACTTGATTACCACTCCCGACAAAGTTCCAATTTATACTTCAATATTGCTTCCACATGAAAATATCTACGATCAGTTCAGAAGCGCGTTTCGAGCAGACTGAAGTCTTCCTGCCTGATTCATCCTCGAAGACTTCGTATTAAAACTACCTTCATTTTTTATAACATTTGACCGTCCTTCTCTCACCCAGCCAATCCATACGTTCGTTATATTTTGGTGTAGCTGACCTCTTAATGCCTTTACAAAAACAAAAACTACATTGTTTATTCCTGGTCGTTGCTAAGCTCTAGCTCTCGTGATATTTCGTAATGCATGTTCCACCATATTGTCTCCAAATAAATGTTAATTTATTTTAACGTGACATATCGGTATGTCACAGTACACGTAGGAAGAACACGTAAAAAAAACAATGAAAAATCAGAAGTTAGAGCTCACAGAAACTGTCATTAAATCGATTGAATATTTTGTTTCCGGGTAGAACTGGTGCGGTCGTTAGTTCTGGTTGATTGATTGTTAGTGATGCTGGGTGCGTCTACTACCAATGTCATTATTCCCATCAGTATAGCGGGTGTGTGTGTTTTTTCATCATGAGGTGGCAGTGATCTTCCCCCACCGGATAGCCAGATCCGGGGCCGACTTACCCTCGTTTAGTGGGACTTTCCTCAACGAGATATCTCCCACCAGCGGGGCACCACCCGAGCCGGGACTACTTTTAAGTCCGCGAACGGTCTCCCGGCATGTATGGTAGTGTAGTGCATGTTAGTGTAAGCGTGTGTGAGTAAGAGGATAGGATGAGGAAGAGGAAAGGAAAGATCACGGGCGGTCAGTAGCCCGTTTGTTAGGATACTGCTCCGGCATTTTCTATTAGAATGCTATTAACGTTCATCTAGAATTATAATTAGTTGGTTGATTGGTTAGTGATTCCGGGCGTGTCAACAGTTTAGGTCATTAGTCCCGTAAGTGTAGCGCATGATTGTTCATCGGTAGATGACGGTGATCTTCCCCCAACTGGATGGCGAGATCCGGCGCCGACCTACCGTCGGCTAGCGGGAATTCCCCCTAACCAGGACTCTCCCACCAGCGGGGCACCGCCCCAGCCAGGACAAGCTCTAAGCCTTCGACCAGTCTCCCGTAATATGTGGTTGTGTAGTGCATGTTAGTGTAATTGAGTGTGTGTAAGGGGAGAGGATAGGACAAGGAAGAGGAAGGAAGGAAGATCGCCTGGTGTTGATCGGAGAAACCATGGAAAACTACCGATGAAAGCAGCCGTCCGCTAGAATTCTCCTCCAACAGCGTCTGAATTCGACCTAGCTGAAAAGCTAGTGTCGAAATCCTGCCGCTGTCGGGACTCGAGCATAGAACCTCCCTGTCAGAGGCACTGCACTGACATCAGCTGATGCACTGAGCCACCACTCCGTGGCTGCGGAGCATGTTATACTCCGAGAGGTAGCAGTGTTCCTCTCCCCGCTGCATTGCGAGATCCAGTGCTGACCTACGGATCGGCACGCGGTGGTTCCCCAACCAGGTACCCACCGGCATCACAACCGGACACGCTTGAGCTTCCTGTCACAGACATGTGTACTAAAGTGCATGTGTGTGTGGTGTGTGTGAAGAGAGAGAGAGAGAGGGGGGGATTGATAGACAAAAAATAGGAAAGAAACGTCGTGGGCGTTCCGTGACCGACTTGTTGAAGCGTTCGTTTGACGTTGACCGAAGAAATCTCTGAGAACTACCGATTAGAGCCGCTGCCTACTAGAATTTCCTTCAAACAAAGGGTGAATTAGACCTAGCTGTTTAGCTAGTGTGGAACTAGACTCGAATCGAATGTTCTGGTCAGAGACTTTGCTGTGTGAACAACCACGCCATCAATAGAACCGTCTTAGTGAGTTATGAAGAGTTCTTAACGACCATAAATGAAATATTTGCAGGCTTGTTAACGGGCTTGGTGAAAAGAATTTTACAACTAGTTGTAAAATTCTTTTGACCATGCCCTGTTAACCTGCCTGCAAACATCTTAGTGAGTGAAACAGTCAGTGACTAAATAGCGCGGACAAGTGGATGGTGGCAAGTCAACGGCAAAACATTAATTTTTAGATCACAATTATAGAAGTGTAGCTAATAATTTAGAAAAAAAGCCTTCAAAATTTTTCTACATCACCATGAATACATAATCATGCATGGAATAAAACAATTTCCAACAATTTACAAACCATAATGCGTAACGTTATATTATAACATGCTTTTTAATGCACGGAGAGTGTCGGAACTGTTTCTGGCCTGCTCCTGGCGTATGGGGTGGGAAAATGGCCGGTGAGTGCAGCTGGTGAAAATGGAGGGAGGAGGTGACGCTAATGGATGCGATGTGTTACGACGACACGTAATGCGCAAGTTCATAAGCATCGAAGTTTGTTAGAGTTGGCGGAAAAGAGAGGATTTTTATAGAACAAATTGTCGGTATACTCGACGGTGTGTCACCATGGTATAAAAAATTAATTTTACTTACAAATTACATGTATTCCCGTAAGTGGAAACATTTCCTTCACAATATTATCTTTCGAAAAGCAATGAAATAAATTTCAGGAAGGTACTTTTGAAGGTAACACTGAATAATTTTGGAAAAGACGAGAACGAACTTTAGAACTGGTTGAAACACTCGCTTTCAATTGATTAATTTTGCCTCACAAGAAAATCGACTTCACAAATTAGCTGCACTTCCTATTTTAAGGTTTTTATTTCTCTGAGTACCTAAGACAGAGCGTTAATTTTAAATAATAGTTAGAATATTCTTTACATTTCATATTCACATACGATATTAATATTCAATATCGCATCGTTAATTGTGTTACGCAATAATGCTTTATTTTTCTAATGGCAAACATTTCGTTTAATGCAACGATAGGAAATCTTATTTAAGATAATTATAAAGGTTAGTCGGCTCAAAATCTTTAATTGCAAATATTTGAAGCTCTAAATACAATTTATTTCACTTACTGTTGAAATTTAATAGTACATACGGCTCCTACCTTGTCTAAACGTTTCCGCTCGAAAATACAATTTTATTCAGTGAAATTAGCATTATTAATACTATTTAATCAAAGGATGTAAATAATAAAATATATCTAGGGAAAATCCTTAACGACCATAAATAATATATTTAAGTCAGGGTAACAGGGGTTGGTCGCTGGGAGTAAAAAGAATTTAAAACCTGGTTGTTTGCTAAGGTTTCGGAAAATATATTTCCATCCTCAGGGCTGTTCGAAATGAGAAGGAAGCAAAAACAGTTACAATAAAACTACCAAAATACGTGTCAGATACAATTATAAATCTGGTTACAGTTGAACAAATGAAAAAATTTTGGTAACAAGAGTTACATACCTTTCAATCCCCAACAAAGTATACATAATTAAATGTATTCCTCTGCCCTCCCCTATTATCATTGCCGCTGCCACTATCCCTGCCGCTCACTCATCCCTTCCTCTCCCCCTTTCCTTCCACCAATTCGTTGCAGACCCGCCACTATCCCCTCCCTGTTCCCCGCAATCCTCCGTCCAGACTCGGCCACGGGGTCGAGTTCAAGTCCTGCACACTCACCCCCCCCCCATCACTCCCCCCGTTGGCCACAATCCCCACCTCATCACCACCGCCCTGCACCGGGAGCGGTAGCTCAGTGCATCAACTGATGTCACTGCAGCGCCTCTGCCCGGGCGGTCCTAGCTCCGAGTCCTGACGGCGGCAGGATTTTCGACACTAGCTTTCCAGGTAGGTCGAATTCAGTCGCTGTCTGGAGGAGAATTCTAGCGGCCGGCTACTCTGATCGGTAGTTTTCCGTGGTTTCTCCGATCAACACCAGGCGAATGCCGGGGCAGCACCCTACCAAACGGGCCACGGGCCGCGCGCGATCTTTCCTTCCTCATCATTGTCCTATCCTCTCCCCCTTGCACACATACACTTACACTAACATGCACTACACTAACACATATTCCGGGAGATCAGTCAGGAGCTTAGAGCTTGTCCCGGCTGGGGCGGTGCCCCGCTGGAAGGAGACTCCTGGTTAGGGGGAAACCCCAGTAGTCGACGGTAGTTCGGCGCCGGATCTCGCCATCCAGCAGGGAAGACCACCACCATCTCACGATAAAACAAACATGCACTACACTAACGGGACTAATGACCGAAGCAGTTGACGCGCCCGGAAACACGAAAAACAATCAATCAATCCATCAACCCGCCACTATCCCCGCCGCCGCCTCCCATCTCCATGGCAATCCGTACCGCTCTCTCCACCATTGTTCCCGCGGTCGTCTCCGCCACTTCTCTCACCCCGCCGCTTCTCCCATCACGCACACCACTTCCTGCACACTCTCCCTCCCCCACCACTCCCCCCTTGGCCACAATCACCACCGCCCCCGCCGCCCCTGAAGGCCATCCGTCACCGTTCTCCCTCGTCCTCCGGCGTCCCGCGCCTCCCCGCCCCCATTCTCATCTTCACCTCGCGTCCGTAGCCTCCACCCCCGCCCCCGTCGGGAGCAATTAGTCGCAACGGCCATCCGCCTGACGAGGACGGAGCGGCCTCTCGGGCCGGGGGCGCCAACCCCATGCGCTCCCTGGCGGTATGCTCGCGACGACCCCCTTCCCCCTCCCCCCGGCAACGCACCGTCTTGGGAGGCAATAGAAGATCTCAGTTCTTGCCAAGTTGCTCTTCGGTATAATGAGTATTTAACGTCTCGGCTATATCAGCATTTGTAAGTTCGTTCTACGTCAAGAGCCTATGGAGCTGAACAACGATTAACGGTTGGATCATTTTCAGGAATGGCACTGGTTTATAGAGCGATTTCCCTAAGGATGAGCCAATGTGACAGCTAGTGCTGGCAACATAACTGAAGGTGCTGTGGTCGTTGTGCCCTCGAGCCCATCAGACTCCCTTCCTGCATTCGTTCGTTTGCAGTTGGCTAACTTGTAAATGGCTTCGACGCTTCCTTTTGTGATGTCCTCGTCCGACAAAAATATAGTGCGCCACGAGAAGTGATTGAAATTAGGAAGTGCAGTATTATGTGCCCTTCGGAAAAAATTCTTTTTTCTATTAACATTACATTGAATTTCCTTTTGTATGTAGGGATGTTTTCACAGCAGCCATTAGCACTTTACGAAGGGGCGTGGCTGAACATCTGTCGCGGCGAAGGGATACTTCTCTGAATTACATGTGATCATCCTTAGGGAAATCGTTCTATACTTATAACTGTTCACTAGTTGTTTCGAGCGTCTTTCTCGTGAGTTCGTCGCCATTTCTTTTATATTTACTCGAAAACAAAACGATAGGCATTGTTTCATCGATAGTATGATTATTTCTCACCAGAGAAATCATTTAGGATGGATTTTAAAATTTGCTTTATTTTTCAATATCATCAATATTGTGGAACCAAATGTTTCCTGTTGTATGTGATACTTTTCCTGTGTCCGCATCATCTGACAATAAATAAGACCAGAAAATCTCATACCTCTCGTTTCGATCTTTGCAATAGTAAACGGTAGTGTGTTGACCACGATTTATAGCAAATGTGTGGTATTTAAAAGTAATCGAAAGTTATTGTGTACTAAGTAATTGTGACGCAGACATTACAGTAACGCTCATGTGATGACGTAAAATTGTTCCCAATACTAGATCCAACAAAACTAGATAAGAACGTCAAAACAGGCAACTGAATTTCAACAACGATACATTTGTTATCAAATTCCATTGTGCGTTTAAAAAAAATTTAATAACCGGCATAAAGAACTAGAGTTCGTTTACACTCATCTTTTCAGTTCATTGGAGCGCAATGACGCAGCAATTCATGGAAGAGCAAAACACGATTGCCATTATTTTTTTATTGAGGTCAAACATATTTCTGGTTGCTAAATTACTTGGTAGTTAACATCTATGCAAATGAAGGTACTTTTATTGGCAGAGTAGCCACATAAAAATTTGAAGTTCTATCATCGATAATGGTTAATTCTGTATTTTTATGAATAAAAATTGAATACCAGATCTGTTTTCCCATTTTATACGTGGGAACAGTGTCACACTGAAGAGAATCTGAGAAGCAGAAGATATATTTATCATTTTGTCAGGCCAGGGCATGTGAAAGCAGTGGATCTCCATTGCCTTGACTCCAAAAATAAAAATTTCAAAACACCACATATTTCTCTTCGAGGTTTAGAAGACAGAAGAAGATGGACATAATTTTTTCCTTACCTGTACTGTTTAAAGATTTTCTTTACGAATGAACTTAAGAGTTCAATTTAACGTAGGTTTTCCCTCTCCCCTCCCCCTTAAAATACTTTCTCTCTACTACTAAAGTAAAAAGTAAAAATAGTTAATGATGCTTATTAAACGTTCTCTTTCTGATATGATGTTTATTTTGTGTTTCACTACTTTACAGAATCACATTACTATTTGTCAGCAAAACAAATAGTGTGTGAAATTCTTTAATATTTTCTCATTTATTTGAAAGGCGTTCAAAGATATTTAGAAACTCTGTAATCAATTATTAATTTATTTTCATTGCCTCTAATAAGTGAATTAGTAACACTGAGTTTCACATGAATGTGTAGTTCATTGATCAATTGGAAACTATAAATTAACTGCAATAACACACGAGCTGTAATTGAATTATACTCTTTCTTCATTCAATAGTAAGCTAGACAAACCATTCATGTATCCTGAATTATATCATATTATCACTTTTTTTTGGGAAATGGTTATTCAACAGTGTGCATAATTGCTCCAATATTGAAAATTGGACTTCATCATTATCTATATCCAAATTGACTTCAGCATCAAATTCATAAAAGAAATACAATTTTACTTTCCAGAAATAGTAAATGATGAAATGGAATCGATGATTTAACATGACATGTGACGTAGAATAAATTTACATGCTCCATTCACATCGGTTTTGTGCTAAATTATAGGAGTGTTTCGCAAAGGGTAATCAGATGCTCAAAATTACATTACAGACCCACGAATAATCTGTTTCTATTTTGAATATGATAGTTGAATTCTACGTAAGTGATTGTCTTACAACGCAATCAAGGGAGCAATAGTAGTTAATAATTCTACATAAGTTGTTTACTAACTCAAGTAGCACTAGTACTGAGTTGTAGGATAGTAAGTTTTTAGATTTTGCGGAATAATTCGTTCTGAATCGGTCATATGCCGAGCGCTGACGGAGAAAACTCTGAATGTGACAACACGCAATTGAGCAATTGCTTTTTTAATGTACACAACAATGTAAAAGTAAGGTTCTCAGATAATATAGGTTATAATGAAATCATTGATACTCATTTCGAATGCATGTTGCAACTGAAAGCAAACGGTGTAGTATTCTTACATGTGAGAGATGTTTATGGTTTTGTTAGAGACTTAGGAACACTTGGAAAAATACAAAACTTATATTTTAAAAATTCCAATGCACTAAAAGTTGAAAGACAATTATGCTGTCTCCAGTCATACGAACGGCGTTTTTGGAGAGTAGGTATTGTTAGATTCCAAGGAACATAGAAAAACAAAAAACAAAAAATATTGGAATAGTTTCAATTTTTATAGAAAAACGCAAATATTTTATTTGAATGAAAACCCTTCTCAAAATGTGCGTGTGATTGAATTATAGTTTCAGTCCATTACTGCACATCACCACGCAACTGTGGTCATGCAACAGTATGGATCAAAGGAAGAGGTCACCCACCTGTAAACATTTGCTATTCACGTGTTGTATGACGAAACAAAAAAGATATTTGATATTCATGGTATGTAAAGAAATTTTATATTGCAAATGTATTATTCTACGCTCTTGTAGTATTGTAATTACTGTTTGTATTAAAATATTTAATTTAATGGAGTGTTACACGAGGCTAAATTATTTACTGTTTAAGGTGGGGTGTACTTCTTTTCGAAAAACATTTTGTGTGTTTTGGTTCAGCAGCATTTATACTGTTACATGACTCTCGACTCCTGTACGTAATTATAATTACTTACAAGCAATAAAGTTGCTTGCTACTAAATATTGTTGAATCATTCTATCTAAAAAGCAAAGTTGGTAATTAACTAGTTAAAAAAAGAAAATTAAATATTTTCGAAACCCAAGCTCCTCAACTTCATTGACGCATCCTTTTGTTTGAAGGTCCAGGCTTTTTCATCGTCATCTGCTTCATAGAGAAAAAGCAATTTTCTCTGCTTTGTATATTGTATTATTTCTTAAGGATTGGTATTAACTAATACCTTTTGGAATGTCCTGCTTCGCTTCCACTGCTTTCGTAAATCTGGTTTCTTCTTGTTCTCCAATTCTAGATCGGCCTCTAGGTCCTCTTCAGAAACCACCGTCATTCTATCACAACTCTCCTCGCAATTGAGGCAGAAGTTAGAGAATTTAAGCCCTGCCAGTGTTCAAGAAATCCAACCCGACTCAGACGGTTACTGATGCAGGTGAACCCCAAAAACATATAGGACTCAAATATCAAAACTGCACCAAAACTTTCCGGTATTTGCCATTTTTGAGCACCGTTTGACAGGACTAATCGATTGATTAGCGATACTTGGCGCGTCAAATGCAAACATTAATCGAGTACGTGTAGTGCATGTTTTTAATCATGAGAGGAAGGGCTGATCTTCTACAGTTGGATGGCGAGATCCGGCGCCGACATACAAGTCCCCGTACGGAGTTTTCTTCAACGAGGTATTTTCCGCCAGTAGTGCACCACCTCAGCCGGGAAAAGCTCTAAGCGGCTGACTGGTCTTCAGATGTGGTAATGTAATGCATGTAAGTATATTTGTAAATAAGGGATGTCGATTGGACAAGCGAGAGGAAGGAAAGATAACGCACGGTCCGTGGCCCGTTTATTAGGGTAGTGCTTCGGCATTCGCTTAGTATTGATCGGAGAAACCACGGTAAACTACCGTTCAGAGAAGTCAGCCGCTAGAATTCGCCTCAAGACAGCGGCTGAATTCGACCCAGTTGTGAATCAACAATCGAAAATGGAGACATTTATCATGCATATGTCAGCGTTAAGAAAGATGATATTCATGTTTTCTATTCTAAAATTAAATAAAAATACAACGTAGCAAATGTTAGTTATATGATAAAATAAATGAATTTTGGTTGATTGATTTTTTCGTGTTTCCGGGCGCGTCAACAGTTTTTGGTCATTAGTCACCTTAGTGTAGTGCATGTTTGTTTCTCGGGAGATGGCTGTGACCTTCCCCCGCTGGATGGCGAGATCCGGCGCCGACCTACCGTCAGCTAGTGGGGTTTCCCCCTAACCAGGACTCTCCCACCATCGGGGCAACGCCCCAGCCGGGACTAGCTCTAAGCTCCCGACCGGTCTCCCGGAATATGTGGTAGTATAGTGCACGTTAGTGTAAGTGTGTGTGTAAGGGGAGAGGATAGGACAAGGAAGGGAGGACAGATCGCGCGGTCCGTGGTCCGTTTGGTAGGGTACTGCTCCGGCATTAGCCTGGTGTAGATCGGAGAAACCACGGAAAACGACCGATCAGAGCAGCCGGCCGCTAGAATTCTCCTCCAGACAGCGACTGAATTCGACCTAGCTGGAAAGCTAGTGTCGAAAATCCTGCCGCCGTCAGGACTCGAACCTAGGACCTCCCGGTCAGAAGCGCTGCAGTTAAAGTAAAAAAAAAAATGAAAAAAAAATGTAAAAAGAAATGACCAAAAGTAGGAAATTTAAAGACAAAGAAGGACGAGGGGACAATTGACGTCAAAGGATGTGCTGTCCTCCCAAATGAAGGACGGTTGGCAATCCTAATTTTACTTAATAGCGTAGGCGAATATTGAGCTATCTTCCCCCAAATTCCGGTTGGCAACCCTATGTATGTGATGATGTAGAGGAGACAAGAAGACCAAAGGCAGCGAAACGTGCATGCCATGTTCTGTGCAGTCCTTTCCGAGATCGCCGCCAAGTTTTACGACACAACTCGAACGACCGCGACAGCTGCGTGGCTCACGCACTCTTCGCAATGTGCGATTTGAGTGTGAGATAGTTCTTATGGCTCCGCTTAACTAAGCTATCATGGTTTCATGTTTGTGTTTCGTTTTGTCTGGCCCTCGCCCTCATTGCAGAACCTTTGGATGTATAAATGTATGATTATGCGACGAATGACTTAAACATGCAAGCATGCAACTCATGCAATCATGCATCTATATACTGCAGGCAGAGGAAAGAGTAGAAAATCTAATAAATGTTAGATTAGTCGAGAAATTTGGCAAAATGTTTTCCTATTACCTTTACAAGTTAATGACTTTACAATCGGAATTCAATCTGTTCAAGTGGAAGAAGATGCTATCAAATATTTTATTTTTGCCTATTTCAGCTGCCAATTCGTTGTTGGTATTTTGCTTTATTAGGTTAGTTTTTTTATTCTTATATAATTATTTTCTTTTTTCTTCTAGAATAGAACTCGATTAAACGGGAATGTATCTGCAAGTCGATACAACACCTAGCGCTGACGCGATTAGTGTTTCTCTGCAATCACAGGCGCGATGAAAGGTAACCAGTGTTGGACTCTGGTATATTGATTCAGTGGTGAGTTGTAGTTGACATTTACATAATTGAAATGATTGAAGGCGTTGTCTTATCAACAATAGTATTTATTTCAATAACAGCAGCTTTCGATGGCTTGGCCATCATCATGATGACTCTGGTGCTAAGACTAAAAAACATCGCAAACATGAGAAATGATATCCATTGAATAGTTATGGATGTTTCTTGATGCCGGCAAGCCATTGCCAGAAGAATTCAATCGCACACTTCACTCAGGTCTCCATTCCCTTTCATGTTCACTACATTTTCTTTTTTAATGCTTATTTGTCATATTTTTTATGTATTCTCTACTTATTCAGTAAAAATAAATGGCTCGAATTCCGGTCTTCACTGATAATTAAGAGACGAACGTGTTTAGATATTTGTGTTGTAAAAACTCGTCCTTTTCAGAAAGTTACACGATTCTCATTATATATTGATTGGAAACTGATGCAATTGTCAATCGCATTAAAGCGCTTTTCCATTCATGGAAAGTAAATCCTCACAATTTTGAAGGAATTTTGACATCTTTTCGGCAAAATGTTTGTTTTTACGCGTAATAATGATTAACATGGGAAATATTTCCCCCCATTTAAGTGGCTTCTTCTCTTGTTTCTCTTTTGATTAATTCACGTTAAGTTGCACCCTCTGTTTTTATTGTGAGAAGCAATACATTTTCTTCACAAAATTCTAGAGGCTGGTTGCTCTGATCAGTAGCATACATTATTCATAGCAGTTTCATGCAGTTTCGTTTCTCTCGAGTCAAAACGACTGGTGACTCAACCATGATATACGTATCACGAATGAAATAATATTGAAGACACGTCAATCATTCATTTATGTAAATGTACTACAACTCACCTCAAACCAATATCTGATCGGTATTCTTTCTCGATCATGCAGCGAATGCATGGTCGACCGCCGATCTTGCCTTTTGTTCCTTGTTTATCCTGCCTTACTTACACACGCACACACAACATACGCACCACACACACTAGTCCATGTATGCCGGGAGACCGGTCAGGAGCTTAGAGTTTGTCCAAATGACAGAGGTGCCTCGGTGGTGGGAGATACCTGTTTGCGGAAACCCCTTGACCAGGCGGAGGTGGGTGCCAGACCTCAGCATCTAGCGGGGAAGATCCCCGCGAAGGAAATCGCATGCACTACACTTACGGGACTAGTGACCTTAGCAGCTGATGCACCTGGAATCGCTAATCAATCAACAAAAAAGTCGATCCTTCGGACGTCCCGGTCAGAGTCCCTGCAGTGACATCTTTTGTGCCACTTTTGTCACACGTTTGTCAGCCGGTGGCAAGAGGCGGAGGGGGAAGCGGGGTTGTCGACATCAGCGGCGTCGGCCACCATACATGAACACTTCCAGAAGAATGCAAATTGAATATAAAGCATTGTTAAACACTGCTTAACAGTGCTGTTAAATGTAGCATTAAACTGTAGAAAGTTACAAATTTAAAATAAAAAAATCTCAACACTTAATTAGACAAACCTAAGAAAGTAAGAGGGTGCTTTGTATAAATGAACTCCCAGCCTTCCTATGCTCTAACCCAGTTCTGGTATTATGACATGCAAATCTCTGTAAAATCGATGGATTGAATTGACACAGGTAATTTTCAATGGGTGGATTGAATAGATAGAGGTAAATTTCAATCGGCGGATTGAAAAGATGAGGTAAATTTCAATCGGTGCATTGAATAGATAGAGGTGAATTTCAATCGGTGCATTGAATAGATAGAGGTAAATTACAATCGGTGGATAGAATAGAGGTATTTTCAATCGGTATATTGATAGATGATAATCGGTGGATTGAATATATGGAGGTAAATTTCAATCCATGGATTGGATAGAAAATAAAGAGGTTAAAAAAGCGGCGCCGGGCGTGGCGGCGACCGCGGCGGCGGCGGCGGCAGCGGCGGCGTCGCGGCGCCTGCCCGCATGAAGGGCGCGTTGAGGTTTGGCGCTGACCGCGGTGAGGCGCCGCGGTCCACTGGCCGGCATCGCGCGGCGCCATCGTCTGGCCTCCGCCGCCGGCGGCTTTTTGCCTTCCGCCGGTCGCTGACCCGCTCACGAACCTCGCGCACTCCGAAAGCAGCCGTCTCCCGCTCTCGGAGATCTTATTGCGAAAGCGTGTGTGACGTAAAACTTGGCGATACTCATTTGCGAAATTATGACACTCGAGGAAGATGAAATTCGTTTGTTTCTTGCCGCACGTTCAATGATACCGGCTCTCTTTTTTTTTTATTCACTATTGCCCTTGTGGGAAACGTTTAATAGAAATGGAGGCAAAATGGTCCATTTCGATTATTCTCTCAATAGTTCAAGATACGGAGATACAATTTTTAACAAACGTCTAAGGAAACAAGGACTCGAAAATTGTGGGGATATGTTTTTGCTAGTTTATTTTATCGTGATGATATTGGAATAACTTCGCTTTTTAATGGAAGACCGCATTTCGTACACGAATAGATACAGTCGCTCTAAACGCCTATTTGTACAAGGCATATTTTTTAATGAAAACAATTTTACTCACAAAACGGAATATATCGCAAGGATATTTTGTATGATACAAATATAGTTTTGAAGAAATAAAAGAGGTCATCTTCGTCAACATATTAGCTTTATTAAGATATCCGGCTTTCGATGGCTTTGCCGTCATCGTCAGTCTCGCTTCTGTCGGCAAAAGTCGGACGACTGTTGCGTGCCGTTTTATTCTTATAAGAACGTCAACAACACCAAATAGAATTCCCAAAATGAGTTTGGCTATCTTCGTATCGTCAATCTGTTACCTCATTTAGTAGTTTTTGTTTCATCAGCGTTTAACATCAATAACAGAATACTAAAGAAAGACACTGTAGAAATTAGCCTCGCATCAAAACAAATATGGCATTAACTACCTTTGATTACTTCTACTTGCGATTCCCTCTGTGTGTGTGTGTGTGTGTGTGTGTGTGTGTGTATGTATGTTGATCATCAGCGAGGGCCACAGCGACATCACATGGCCACATCTTCCATCGCCGGGGAGCAGCACTCGAAGGAAGAGGGAACGCCGTCGAGGGCGGAAGGGCAAAGGGCGAGGCCAGGCCGACGGGGTCTCTGGGCCACTCGGCCACCGCAAAGGGCGAATCAGCGACAGCGCACCGGCGTCCTAAGGGCGCGCAGGCAATCCCTGGCCCGCGTAGCCGGCCCTTACGACCCGTCCCGCCCGCGCGCGCACAAAAACAAACAAATGGCGGGGGAGGAGAGGGCCGACGCGGCCGAGTGGAGATTGCGCCAAAGGACCTGGTCCTGGACAAGGGATACTGCAGGAAGAAAGAAGAGAGGCAGGGGACGAGATGGCATGGATCAGGAATTGACAGTCGTAATTCTCATAATTGGTGTCATTAATTAGTCTAGTTTCGAATAGAAGACGTACACATCAGTTGACTGCTATTAGCTAAGACTTGTATCAGGTCTTAGGTGCAATGCCTTAGACGAAATGACATCTGGAGGGAGAATTTTAATAGTGGAACAACTCCACTTTTTAGAGAAATTGCGTTAACTCCATTTTCAGGTCCGCGCAAGTCTTATACATTTATTCTGATAGTGATCGAACTCCAGGTTCTTTCTGTAGACGTCACAGCGCTTCGCAATAAAAGTGAATTACAGGGAATTGCAATGTATTTATTTTGAGAGGGATACAACTCCAGTGGTACGGCTATTTGGGTTTCTGCAAGTCTCGTAATGAGTGATTTTCGATATATTTATAGCGTCTGCAATGATGTGATGAAAAAGAGCTTGATCCAGATTTGGTATTAGGAAAACCAAAACTAATATAATTATATCACAATTTTTTATTTAATACAGAAATTAAACGTAATGGACTGTGTGTTAAAAGATCTACAAAAGTCTGTAACAAGAAGGAAGAAAAATTAACAAAATGCTGTCTCTAATTGATTTGGATGCATTAGATTTGTCAAACAGGAGTCTTATACTTATGTACAAGCTGAGATTGATATCTGGCGGAACGCGACGAAAAGGCGTTCAGGTACCTCGGGAATAATTATTAAATTATATTATTAATATACAACTATTTCTATTAAATTAATAATTAATTTAGGGTGTGTTCGGGGACCTAAAATTTTGTAAATTAAGCATTACGTACAAGTAAACCTTAGATCAAGACGTTGGTTCCTAGACATTAAACTTCACTTCACACAAACCACCAGAGAATAAGGAAGAACTACGATTTTCAAAACCCAAATATTCCGCTTCTACAACCGCGTCAAAGGCAGGTTAATGAGAAAAAACAGGATATTTTAGATTTGTTTTCATTCATTTCAAGCGTTAATAACGCTTATTTCACTGATCTGATGGTAGGAATAGGACGATTTCAAGAAGATGAAAACTGAATATGCCTCAGCAGCAACATTAAATTAATATTCAATCTGTTTCAATTAATCGATATTGCCTTCACTTCCAACTTTTCTTAGAACGACCAATTTGGCCCACCGAACAGACCACCACCGAACGACCAACGACTCTACCAATTTGGCCCACCAACCTCATTTTTATAGTGGTATGACTCCTTTACATTCCCAACATTCCGCGAAGCATACAGTATGATTATTCATATCATCAGACGAACAAGTAAATATTTGATATGAGAAAAAAACAACAATTTATTCGTCTAGCTCTAGACCCTATTTTTAATATTCATTCAACTTTATAGCTCAATATCTCGAAATGAGTGTCAATGGAGTTGTATCACTATTAAAATAACGCCTCTATATGCCTTTTTACTATACAAAACGTATTAATGATCATGGCAGATATATTAGAACTATTATTTCAGTTTTGTTGAGCATTGTGTGGTGTAGGACTTTTTTCACCCGTGCCCCTCGCGTTAACTGTTTATTTTATTTACAAGAGAAAACGTGGTATTTCTGATTAGTATTTGATTTAACTGCTACACACAAACAGACGAAACAAGAAGGACGGAGAAGACAAGGAGGAGGCAGTCGCAAATGAAAATGGAGTCTTGGATCCTGCGGCCTGACATAAAAGTCTGAGTGTGAAGAAACATGATGGCAGAGGACTATAGGTTTTGTTATTGGTGTCTCAACAGCTACATTAATAAATATCAATTATTGGTAAAATAATTATAGTTATCATGATCATTGGTTAATACAGTCAAACCGAGAGGTTTCACCAGAAAATCAATTAAAATGAATACACATTTGTAGATGCTGAAGACTTTAATTGTTTGATTTTGATGATCTTACTTTAGAATGAATATTATTTGACATTATGAATAAAATCATTCCTGAAGGGTAAATAGAAATTTATTTGGAATATCAGTTTAGAAAACCAAACTTTGATAGCCTTTTTACGTTAAAAGTACGTATTTTTCTACCTTTCTTTCTCGTAATTGGTTACATTTGATTGTACGAAGATTTATAAAATACACTATTTTAAACGCATAACTATTAAATATATTGAAAAAGTAAGCTTTTCTGAAGCAGTGAACAACTAAAAACTAATTCCCTGCTGACTAAGTGTCAACGGAATTATTGTTTTAATCGAAGTATACTTTGTTGGTACAACATTTACTGTTTTTTGCTCTATCGGAAACTTAAATCTTTATGCCAATTGCTGCACAAATTTTCATTTCATGCCTCTTTTGAAAACTTTCATCTAAAAACTTCAATTAAGAAAATGTGCCAAGTTCATTATCATAAAAACTAGAAATCTAAAAACACATTGCACTTAAAATTGTTCTCATTACTGTTAATTTTTAACGTAGGTGACCTGAGGTGCAAAGTATGCTCAAGTTACGACAGCGTTCTTGTATAAATTTGACAACTAATAACATTACTATAAATTTTGTTTTTTTAATAACTAATACAACGATGATTATAATGCATATATTTTTCACTTAAAATTTAGATTAAGGTTTTGCAGAAGTTCAAATTTTGAAATGTGGAAACTTTACTTTTTACATCTCAAAAGTAATTCACTTTAATAATTTCTTTCATAATCAACGTGGATGTGTATAAACAATTTTTAAATAAATGAGACACCATATCACACACAAAATGATTTTTTTCTCTGCCAGATTTTTTTAAAACTTCTGCTGCCCCAAGTACACGGTGGCTGGTGGTACAAAGGTGTCTTCATCATCTTTGTTTAGTCTGCAGTAAAACTAAACTTTTCGCAATGGTACAGTCGTTTTTTTATTAAAATATTTTCTGATACAGCGTACATTGCCACTTTACAGAATTGTTTGTTTACATTATGTATACAATAATATACAGACAAAAAAAGGGAGGATGACCTCACTGGGCTCCTCTACAAGAAAATCAGGTTGGGGTGCTTGGAAATTATTGCGGTGGTTTGTGTTATGGGTAAGATGACGGCGCTTATGAAATGGAAAAAAGCGTAGAAGTTATGGAGGCCGGAATTTATCTTTGGGTAGTGTTGACGGGATGCGGTTTAGATGAGGGTGAGTGGTTTTTCCTAGTGAGAAAATCGGTTGGACGGGAAGGTTATGAAGCTTGTTGTAGAATCTTTCGGAGAGGCGGGCCATGTGCTGGGCGACTGTAGGGAATTTCAAATCATTGTGAATTTCATCATTAAATACATACCATGGGGCATTTAAGGCTGTGCGGAGGACTTTATTTTGTAGGGTTTGGATGTGCTTTATTGTTGAGGGGACAGCACCTCCCCTGTCGTATTCCTGTACAGTCGTTGTCTTTAGAATTAAATTATCGTTGCTTTTTTCTGATTTCGACCTCTACGAATTAACGCCAACATTTTGAAACCGGTCTGCCATTCTTTCCTGTACTTGCCTGTTTACAAATTCAAAACAGTGCCTTCTCTCAGTGCTGTTCATTAGTGTCCGCTGTGACCCCCCCCCCCCGCTCACCGGAGGCGCTACTACGTAGAAGGCACCCAGCAACAAGGCGGTGGCCGGGCCTTCTGACGTCAGTCGCTGCGCTAACAAGCGAAGCTCAATGCGGCGCTGTTTGACGCACGTATCACGCTCTTCCCACCTCCCTCCCGTCGCGTTCCCTCCCTCATACATTTCCTCTTTTCCGGCGCCGCCTCCGGCCCACGGAGGGCCAAGGGCGCCGCACAATGGGCCCGCCAGGGCGCAGGGCAGCGGTTTCTGCACAGATTCAGTTGTGAATTAGACTTTTAGTTTAGTTAATGCCTTATTTTACGTGGCGAGACTCGGGCCATTAGGCCCGCCCGCCTCTTCCGTCTAACCACGCAAATTTCGATACGCTCCTTTCACCACCTAGCGGAGGAAGGAGGTATTATCTTGGGCGACGAAACTGGCGGATCTCAATTTTGCTCATAGGCTTCATTTAGGCTTGAGGATCTTTTATATGCAGTAAATCTACTACATGGGACAACCGGCTTTACTTCCCCTCCGAAGGAAGGCGTACGAGGGATTTTTTCGCCCTTAAAAATCCACGGATTCGATCGGGTTTGAACCCGCAAACTCGGGTACGCTGACCGTTATACCACCGAATCCGCAATAGACTCTCAGTAATATTGGGACTGTTGATTTAATATAATATTATGTTGACCATGAACTAAGGCAGTCGTTTCATTTTGTGCTTACAGCTCCTAATGGGGTGATCGAACCCAAGCCTTGGAATGTTGTGCATGTGTGAATAAACCGACAAGTATTTCAATAAAGCTGACTAAACTTTAAAAAAATATGCAAAGTCTGGTATATATGGTACAGTTTTCGTGCAGGTTGGACGTACAGAAAACACAGTCCAGACTGCACGTTTTCCATACGAGCATGTTCATAATTTTTCATGCAGAAAGCCTACAGTTTGACTCAAGCGCCTATAGCGGCAGAATCGTTCACTAACGGTAACCGGTCATTTCGACTTTGCGGTTAGGTGTGAAAGTTCGATTGTGTCAAGCATTGTATTGTGATATACTTTCTTTTCCCCAATTTCTGCCTTCCTATTTTTATTCCCTATGCTCCTCTTGGTTAATTAATACCAAATAAAGATCGCAACCAGAACGCACGCACAAAAAATACTACCACTGACAGTGCTCGGACGGCACAATTCAGTTGTTTCTCTTTAGACCCCCAGTGGCGGCTTGTGGCGATTAGTGCAAAAAACATACAGATCATGCATGAGCGACTTTTGGCTCTTATACTTCTAGTTTGGGATCTTGAAGTTTCTGTACAGAAACTATAAAAGAATCTGCACCAAAACTGTACCGTGAATACCGGGATTAATGTATTAACATAGGAAAGCAATTAATACTGCCGAAGAGTCATAAACAAAACCTGAACCAAACTTAAGATTATCTCTCTACTTTCGTGTGACTACGATTTCCCCGTTCTCCTTTTAAACATACATATAAATTATTATTAAAACAGTCGATAGCACGGTGTTAGATTTAATAAGCGATTTATTTCGTTAACCTGAAACTAGACCTGAAGCAGATGCATTGAGGAGGAACTGAAGGGTATGGATGGAGTGCTTTTACCATGCTTGAAGCACGCTAGGCTTTTCATACCACTGTATAACCCCTTTGAACAATTTCCTCAATCATGAGCATCGCTCATTTACCACTCATGATCATTGCTATGATCATTTGAACAGTGGAAGGGACATACAAAAAAAACAAACAATGGTAATATTTGACCAGAAAAAGGCGTCCTCCTCAGCAATGAGCATGGAACTTTCCATAATGTCATGTGAAAGTGTGCTGTCGTTTCAGCTATAACGTCGTGTTAGCAATCTTTCGAAGGAGAGCAGGTAGGTACATCTGTTTGCAGGTGAGACAAAACGATTTTGGAAGGCGCCAAAAAATATCCAGCCGAAGTAGACGAGACCTAGCACACGACAGCTATTCAGCCAGGCTTCTGCAGAGAAGCAATGGGTGATCGCCTAACAACAAGTTGGCCACTCCCTCAGGGAGACTGGCACCGGCACGGTAGTCAGTGCATCAACTGATGTCACTGCAGCGCCTCTGACCTGGAGGTCCTAGGTTCATTTTAGGTATTCAGCTACATCGAATTCAGTCGCTGTCTGGTCACCGCCGGCTGCTCTGATCGGTAGTTTTCCGTGGTTTCTCCGAACAACACCAGGCGAATGCCGGAGCAGTACCCTACCAAACGGGCCACGGACCGCGCGCGATCTGTCCTTCGTCTTCCTTGTCCTATCCTTTCCCCTTACACACACACACACACACACACACACACACACTTATACTAACATGCAATACACTAGCACATATTCCGGTAGACCGATCGGGAGCTTAGAGCTTGTCCCGGCTGGGACGGTGCCCCGCTGGTGGGAGAGTCCTGGTTAGGGGGAAACCCCACTAGCCGCCGATAGGTCGGCGCCGAATCTCGCCATCCAGCGGGGGAAGATGATGGAAATGAACAAAGCAGTTGACGCGCCCGGAAACACGAAAAAATCAATCAATCAATCACTCAAGGGACAAAACGTAATCACGTGACTGTGAGTACATTGGCTAGCTGAGCGGTTGGCAGCATGGGATGCAATTGCCGACACCTCTGCGTTAAACTCGTTAACGCAAAATTTATCGTTCATTAAGGCTAATATTTGGCGCATGATATGCTCAACGTATTCATATGTCAGTTGAACAGATCTTTCCATGAGTTGCGTTCTGTTACTATTCGCGGTGAAGGGCTCGGATGGGGTGGCTGAAAACGCATATTCGCTCATCAATAAGCTTATGGGAACGGGAAAGCTGGGTAATGAATCAACACAGATCTCAAAGCTTCAGAATATAATTGAAGGAATCTGGAAAAGATAGTACTAACCCAAATTTTATAAATTTAAAATAAATGTCTTTTAAAATAAACATTAGGATCTAAATGCTGAACAAACGTGTTCATCGAACTACAGTATGCGTGTGGAAAGTAGCCAGAAGTGTATACGGAAACTGAGACGCGTCTAAAATTACTAAAACATTGTTCTTTTTTTGGCTGACATATCTGACAGTCATGTGGATTAGCACTACGTTGCCCCTTTCAATAGCATTGTAGCACTTCTAAATAGAGCCTGTATATATGAAATATGTCATGAATTCCTGTCATGTGGTTTCCCTTCCACGCCGCCACACAGCCCACTGTGCCGCAAGCGAAGGGAAGGGAAGGGCGGCTCTCTGACTCCCCCACCCCCACCCCCCCCGGCCCCGCCCCTGTGAGGGCGACGCCTTTGAAAAACAAGGGCGGGTAATCAAAGTGGCCGCACGGGCCCATTAGACCTCAGCTCGCGCGCCGCCGCGGCCGTCTCCTGTGTCTCTGGCTGTGTGACGGCGCCCTCCTCCTCCGTCCCATTTCGCGCAGCCGGAGCCTCCGCCGTCACCGCCGCCGCCGCCGCCCCCTGCCCCCGCCGTCGCTGTCGCCGCCGCCGCCGCCCACGCCGCCCACGCCGCCGCCACGCCGCCGCCCGCCTCCCCGCCGCCGGGAGCACCGTCCCAGGCCGAGGAAGCACCGTCGCTATTAGAGGCCTCCTGCCGGCGGCGGCGCGGGACGGCGGGGGCGGCGGGGCGGCGGGAGCGGCGGGGCGGCGGGGCGCGCGGGGCGGCGGGGCGGCGGGGCGGCGGGGCGGCGGGGCGGCGGGGGGCGGCGGGGGCGGCGGGGGCGGCGGGGGCGGCGGGGGCGGCGGGGGCGGCGGGGGCGGCGCTGTCACTTGTAGGTCTCCGGGCCTCATGGTCCTCTTCAAGAGGACGGCGCACCGGGCACGCAGTCGCGGCAAGACGAGCGTGCTGGCACCGGGAAGGAGCCGGGAACGTAACGGACTAACGATTTTGAATAGATGCACGTAGAGACACTCCTCAGGAGACAGCGGTTGAAGTCTTGGGTTGTAAATTTATAAGATGTGATAAAGAGAGAAAAGAGAGCGAAAAAAGAGAAATAGGAGGAGAGAGGAAGAGAGAAGAAGAGGAAAAAAGAGAGGAAGAGAGGAGAGAAGAGGAGAGAGGGAGAGATGAGAGAGGAAGAGAGGAGAGAGGAAGAGAGAAGAGAGGAAGAGAGGAGAGAGGAAGAGAGAGAGAGGGAGAATGAGAGAGGAAGAGAGAGAGAGGAAGAGAAGATACAGGGAGACAGGGGAATAAGGGAGGAAAGGAGATCCAGAGAGAGGATGAGAGAGGCTAAGAGACAGTGATTCATTGTAATTATCGACCTTTTCAAAAAGTAACTGTATGGTAACCTCAGAACTAGTTTCTTCAACATCGCAGCACGTTTTATGTTTCTAAAGCAATTGGATGAATTTTTTCCTTCAGTTTGTGATTAATCCCCATAAAAAATTAATATTGCTATAGCGAACTCTTTCTAAACGTTGCTTTCCTCGCAAATCTTTGCATTTCGCGAAACCCCACCGACATAACGACGATATATAAGAGTTTACTACTTTTACTGTTGTATTAGCTACTTAGATGCAGCAGACATTACTACTGGCAGCACCATAGTCAGTGTGTAGTCCTCTGTCTCAGAGTCATAGGTCAGTTGCCTTTTGAGCGCTACCGTGTCCCAGTATGCCTCCAATTATAGAAATTCAGAATTGTACTTCTTGATGATGCGAGCATTATGTTATGACTACTATCTGACAGGTCACATGCCATTTGAAAATCTGAACATTCAGTAAACTCAAAAAATCACTTGCTTTTCGTATATATTGTAATGTTACCCCTTTCTAAGTTATATCTACGTGTTTATTTACATCTCTCTCTCTCTCTCTCTCTCTCTCTCTCTCTCTCGCTCGCTCGCTCTCTCTCCTCGCTCTCTCTCTCTCGCGCTCTCTCGCTCTCTCTCGCTTTCTCTCGACACAAAAACTCATATTTCCAGGTCCTGGTAATGGAAAAGTGTTAAATATAGAAAAATATTCTCTAACACGTAGTGTAGCCAAAATCCTTGTTTTGAGTGTCCCCTTACCAAAAAATCGCATAACAGCCAAACGTCAGTCTGTCCTTACGTCTGTCCGTCCGCCCCTCTGTCCGTCTGTCACCAACGCAAGCGCATAAACTCTGCAGCCGATTTTCTCCAAAATTGATATTCTCCAACCGTTCTGGTTGACATCACGTCCCCTGGAATTTAAAACCGATATTTTAATTTTGGGGGGTCCTTTACATGAAGCCCCTGAAACGTTTTCAAAATTTTCAAAAAAGTGACACCAAATTTTTTGATTATATTTCGTTGTTGAATAATGCAGGTCTCGTTTTCGTTGAACTCCCCGATATTCGAAAACTGCAAAGAAATTTATTACTACAAAATTGAAGATAGAGATTTTTGACCCAGACAAAGTCTATTGTACAAAATTGGATCTTTAAAACAGGTGAAAAAGGTTTTGTTGAAAAAACGGGTTTTTGTGCAATTTTCGCTTCAAATTGACTATTTTTTCTCAAAAACCGCTGCAATATTTTCTTTAAATTTTCTCCTCATATGTAATAAGAACCGGTAAGAAATATGGTGCTAGTCCCATTTTCGAGTATTGCTCTGTTTTTCAAAAATTGCAAAAAAAAATCATACCACAAATGAAGATTGAGATTTTTTTCCTCAGACAAACCCTGTTATACAAAATTAGCTATTTAAAAAATGTTTATACAATTTTTTTTAAAAAAAGTAGTTTTTGGTAATTTCTGCATGAAATTTATGAAATATATTACAGGTTTCACACTATGGGGAGAAAAATTTAATGAATGATATAAAAAATAATTAAACTAATTTTAATTATAACTTTTATTGAAAATGCCAATATTACTTTTATTTTTCTTTCTAGCACTTTTACTTTTTACTTAATTTGTATTCTCAATAGACCGATGTATTTCTTTCAAACAATTGGCAAAGCATTGAAATTTGTCACAAATACCGCATGAATATTTGCTCATTGTTGTTGAACGTCGAGTTGGTGGCGGTGATAAGATACAGCTGTTTTATTTAGTCGAGCTGGTGTTTCCAAACAAACCTTTTACCTGACGGCGGCAGGGCTTTTCAGCTAGGTCCAATTCAGTCGCTGTCTGGAGGAAAATTCAAGCGGCCGGCTGCTCTGATCGGTAGTTTTCCGTGGTTTCTCCGATCAACACCAGGCGACTGCAAGAGCTGTACCCTATCAAACGGGCCACGGACCGCGGGCGATATGTCCTTCCCATTCCTTGCCTATCCTCTCCCCTTACACACACACTTATACTACCATGCACTACACTACCACATATCCCGGGAGACCGGTCGTGAGCTTAGAGCTTGTCCCGGCTGGGCGGTGCCCGCTGGTGGGAGAGACCTGGTTAGGGGGAAACCCCCCTAGCCGACGGTAGGTCGGCGCCGGATCTCGCCATCCAGCGGGGAAATATCACCGCCATATCCCGATAAAAACATGCACTACACTAACGGGACTAATGACCAGAGACAGTTCACGCGCCCGGAAACATGAATATCAATCAATCAATCAAACCTTTTAGATATGATTCGAAATCTATTTGGTAAGTCATGTTTTTTGTCGCGGTTTTCTCTCATGCCGTAAGAGAACCAGTGCTGACAACAGCATGATTTGCACGGCGTAATTTCTAGGCTGAGAGCCAGTAATTTCGTTTGCGATTAACTTTGCAGAAAATTTTTATAAATTACTTCTCAGAATGTCCAGTGAGGTACGTTATATACCATTTAATATCACCTGTTCTCTAAAAACTTACTGCGTATTGAATAAAAGAAAAAGGTTGATTATCCGTACAATTTCAATAACTTAAAGAACATTATGTCCACGAAAGTTTTTCCATAAGAGCCTATACTAATTTATTTAAAAATTAGACTCTTTAGAGACCAATTGTTTCTTACGTCTTAAAGAACAGAAATTTTACTTTCATTTAAAGTATTTCTTGGGGGTACTTCACCGTGTCATATAAGAACCTACTACCTTAAAGTTTTATTTTCCACTTCGATTGAGTGTATGCGTAATTAACTTAATATCAAACGTAGAATATTAGTAATTTAATTAGTTGATTAGTATTAGAGGCATTGATCAACTGTGTATTGTGTATCATGACTAACCGATAACAAAGCTGAAATCTGAATGCAGGTGGGAATTTGCAAAAGAATTGATATTTACAAACATTTAATTATAAAAATTTTTCCAATAAAATGATTACTTGATCCCGATTTATATTTATTCATATATCTGTAAGGACATTGCAGTGTCCTTAGTTTGTCATTTTTAGTGGAAAATTAATCCGACAGAGGACGTTTAGAAAACTACCCGCTTCGTAAAACAACATATTTGTTCTTTGATAAACAGGTGTGGCCACTCGAAATAACAAGGACGTAAATATTCAAGATGTGGGGAGCTTGCATTATTACAATATGTAGTTCATATATCTAACAACCACAGTGCTTTCTCTACTGAAGGTATGACTTTACGTTTATCTTTTGAATACACTTTCAGTTTTGAAAGAAAAGTTGTCATTCGTTCCATTTCCTGGGATACTTTCGTAATCGCTATCATTTACCACCTCACCTGGCGTATCTCTCTGTGGCGGTTCCTTCAACAATTGGAGATTCGCTCTGCAAGGCAAAGAAACGTAATTCCTTTGAAAAAGAGGGACAAAGGAAAGGTATTTAAAGGGCCCATTAGACCTCTAAGTCTTTCAACCAACGCCACTAAAGTCCTTGTCGCCGATCCAGTTTGTTTTCCTATCTCTCTGTCAAAGAACTATTCTTATACCATTATGAATTTAATAAAAATCAATCATCTTGCCAAAAAAACTGGTCCAAGGAAGAACATTTTGAGAGGAAATCTGTGTGCTAGTTGGTCATATTAACATTGGTACAAAAAGGATTAGTAATAGTACCTAACTGGTTACACCTGTAAAACACACGGGAAAAGTAATCGATTGATATCCTCCTAACAGATAATTGGAATGTGGTCAATTTAAATGACTTACACCTCAATTAGCCAACGTTTCAGAACTTCATACTTCCATCTTCCAGGGCTATGAAAAACGACACCACAATATTATAACATTCTGAATTTAAAGGTAATGATATTTATTGAAGATAATGTAAATACATCTCCATCAAAGACGAAAGGGAGCACGAGAGGGCGAGTACATTGTGTGACCTGGCTCAGCCCTTGACTGGTACGGGAGTAAACTGATAGTAAGGTACACGTCCGTAGATTGAGTCGGAACAAACGGAGCTCCACAAAACCAGAGGGTTTACACTTAAGATATATAAATATACTCTTATAGTTTGGAATATAAAAAAATGAGTAAAAAAAAGTAAACCTTAATAAACAAATAATTCAGTTAGTGATTATTGCAATGAAAAACTGAGTTCAGCGATTTGAAATTGTATTAGAGTTCTGAACCTCGCCAGGAAATTTACATTACTTGGAGAAGCAAAGTAATGCCGCTGGTTTAACTCTAGAACACATAAGCAGGGCCTCTAAGGCTCTGTGAAATATTATTTGAGAAATTACTTAAAACGTTTTAATCCTAACTTCTTTGCTTCTTAGGTATTCCTGCCATTATCTTCCTTCTACAATTAGATTGCATAATCGTCAGGATTGGTTTATTTATTTCCGAATAATAGTGAAATTTTCATCCTTACTACATGAACGCATAAGCAAGGCCTTTGGGGCCCTCGGTGGTGTTCTCTATATTCCATTGTCAACTGAGCAGTAAAAATTGGGGAACGATGCGTACTCCTTATCTTTGTTTCCAATTATATTTCCTAGAACTGAGGCTGACAGCCACCGATTGTTGAGGCAACACTTTTACAATTTAGAGCTTTGAGCGAGAGCAGTGGTAATAGAAGTGCGGTTGTGCGTGTCAATTTGATTAGAACCATGGCTTCTAAAAATGTTGAAGATATTGTGACAGAGTGGCTTGAGGAGGAAGATGTATTTACTGATGGAAAAAGTGAAGTTTCAGAAGTAGATGAGAACTATGTTCCCTTCGAGTCTGCAAGTGAAGATGACAGCACTGCAACTTCCGATTCTGATGACGGCACATCTGTGAGTAATAATCCTAGCTATTCAAATCCAGCACCTTCAATGTAAGTATGTAAGATTTGTATTCACCTCTGCCATCTCCAAAATAATATATTAAAAATTGGTTCAAAAAATCATTGAAATATATAAAGCAAAACGTAGGGCCTTCGAGGTCCTGCTTATGCATTTATGCAGATTTTTGAGACTATGTTTTCTAGGGTTAAGCGGCTGCAGATTCCAGCGGCGACAGCCGTTGCGAGCGAGTTGTTTACGGTTATAAATGGTTAATTTTTTTTGATTTGCGCAAAAACAACAGTTAAAACTGGTGTCTGAACATCGCCAGGGGAAAAGATTTCGTCAACAGGTGAGTTTAAAATTCTATAGATTTGAATTTGAAAGGAAAAAAAAACTCCCATGTATAAATCTATTTTCAAATAAATAAGAATAAATTTGAATTTGAAAGGGAAAAAAAACAAAAACTCCCATGTAATAAAATCTATTTTCAAGGATAAATAAGCAATAAATTTTGAATTTTGAAAGTTGGTGGATCGCCCGCATCACGACGCCGCGTCGAAGGAAGTGGAGGCCTCCACAACAGGCGACTTTCTTCTGTTCAGGAAATGGTTCGCGCTAGGACAAACGGAGCACGTGCGAAGCCGGTAGGTGTCTGCTACACAACAATGTTTCGCGCAGGGGCGAAAGAAGTACGTCCAAGCAGGTGAATTTCGTTGCACGAGCGATGGTTCGCGCAGGAGCGAACAAGCAGGAGCGTCCTGACCCAGCAGTGCGTTCAGGATGGTCTGTGAAACCCAGATGCCGTTTCATGTGTATCAATTCGGCATTTTATTGTCCTATGAACTGAGCGTCTATACCTCCATGATGCCTGTTGACAAAATACAATTTCTGAGTATTGCAGGCAGGATATATATATATATATATATATATATATATATATATTATATATATATATATATATATATATATATCCTATTGTGTGTGTGTGTGTGTGTGTGTGTGTGTGTGTGTGTGTGGTGTGTGGTGTGTGTTGCGTGCGTGTGTCTGCATGAATTAGGTCCGTAGCCCTTAGTTGCGGCCGTTCAACAAACGCTATGATGGAGGTCTATCTTCTCAATAGGATCATTGTCAATCTTCGCTGAAGTTACCAATACGAGACTGCATGCGCGAGCACATTTGACCTTGTGTCCGGGCGCGAAACTTTGTGGCAAACGCACTGCATTTCAAATTCTTCGAATTTCTCGGAACAGATGTTACCCTGCGAGGTACGAGAGAGAATGAACGCTGTTTTTGACCGCGTTTAGGTGCGTGCACACGTACATCAGAATGAAGCTCGACACAAGACAAGTGTAAATGTAGAACGAAGTTTTTTCCTGTCTGAAACATATAATAGTGGATAGAAGATAAAATAATTTGTCAGAAAATTATTTGAAAATATGCATAATTGGAAATTATAATGAAAACCATTATGAACATTTCTTCTGTAACACATTTAGTTTTGATTTCTGAAGATATAGTTTTCAATTTTTGTATTTACGTTTTGTATTTTTATGCTAATTTAATTTTGTGTGCAAACACTATTTAAAATGTCAAGTACGGTTTGTTTAAATAATATGTACTAAATTTTAATAATAATGAAAACACTGAAATCATATTTCATTCACTTTAATGTCATATTCAAAACATGAAATGAGTTGATAAGTGGATTAACTTGAGATCTAAGCTACATAACTACGTTTGGACAAGTTTTGATCTTTTTATTGTATGTTTTTGCTCTTTTTGGTGTTTTTATAGCACGTTTAATTGAGTTTTACTGCAGGAAATCTGCTCTTTAGTAGTAACTGAAGAAAGTAATTGATAAGTAATATTGCTCTTCTTGTATCTGTGAATCATCATTTGCTAGCTTGAAGTACATAATAGTTATTTATGTATCAAGGGCGTGAAGTAAAATTTTTTGCCCCAAGGGCGACTTCCAAACCGAAGGGCCTCACGGGTTGGAAGTCGCCCGAGGGGCAAAAACATCTAGTAACGCCCGTGGTGCATACAAAACTTTATAGTTTACTAGTTCGTTGCTGAAAGAAACAAGAATTCGAAACATTTTATATTTCTTGCGACTAAAGGGAAAAGACGCATTGCAATAGTTATTTGTCAATAGGACGTCAGGTAAACAAAAGAGTGTGCATCTAATTACTATTGTATAATCGTTGCTGAACTGATTTTTTCGTACAAAATGAAAGAATATTGAGAAGTTCCTGCGGAAATTCTCGCAAAAGCTAACAAAACTACCGACAGTGATTTCAGGTAAAATGTCGAGAAATATACGAAACTTTTTATGGTGTATTTGAGAGTTATATAACAATGTGAATAATAGTGCAAATTACGCTGATGAAACGGTACTTTTAGGTTATTTGCCTCTATTGCTAAACGTTATTTGGAATAGGTAAATCCCGAGTTTAGGGTGGCACGGTTCCTTTGATTCACTGATTCGGTTCATTAGAAGAGAATCGACTCCAGGAACTGAATCCTTGTTTATACGTAGTAGTCGCGTGTAGTTAAGTTCATGATGTTACAGCAATAACTATAATTATTTAAATAAAGGTGGATCGGGAGAATAGCTACCCCCTGCTCCAAAGCCCCCCTGTACGTATAAATCTCCGTAGCAACGTACTCTCATTAAGTGAACTGATTATTCGTATTTTTCACGCTACAAATTTAATTTTATAACCTACACAATTCTTTAACTTTAATTCTTTAACTGCTACCGCACGTCGCTACCCGACGGATCCAACGTCCTTCGTTCGCGAGGGCCTTTCGGCCCTCGCTCTCGAGACCTGGTTCGCGCCTCCGCTGTCGCTCCGGCACTCACGCTGTATTATATATCTCTCTCGCCTTTAAGAGAATTTATTTTAAAGGCAACACTCACTTTTAAGAAAATTCATACCTTCCATCTGAGTACACACACAAACCTATTTGAAGAACACTTGAGATGCGAAAATACACACAATTCCACACCAACAGGTGACTTTTTCTCATTTAACATTGAACATAAATAATTCAGTTGTTATAGTGAACCGCGCAACTATAAACACAGGAATCGCGAGAAATAATGAATCATAAAAGGAACCAAAGGAACCGTGCCACCCTAAACCCGGGATCAACCTTTGGAATATTTCATAACACGAAAAAATAACATTTCGAGGATGTTAGCCGATGTGCCTTATACATCTTATTACTACTACTGGTACTGCTACTCAAGAATATGTCTCTATAAAATATGATATGTAACAGTGAAATGTACTTGACTGATGGCAATTATAAATTCACGGGAACATTTCAAAATTGCAGTTTTCATATCAATTGAGCAAAATAAGGTTCATAACGAGTTATTTTACTTATTTGAGCATTATGCCATTTATTTGTAGTATTTTCTTACATCTTAAGTTTAATAAATCTAATTCATAAAAATGTTGTGTGTGTTGTGTTGGTATTAGAGTGGGTCATAAAGTATTCAAACGGCCCGAGGGCATAGAGAATCGGAAAGGCTCGCAAGGGCATTAACTACAGCATTACGTGTTTTGTTTGCACAGCAATGAACTAGTAAACCATAAAAATAATAATGGGATATAAGTGGTACCCTTGTAACTATGAACTAAACGTTAAGAAACTGAGACACGAAAGTATTACCACATATCCCATAAGTCGATAACGATTTTTTATTAAATGGCTAGTAAAGTTAATGTAGTATTTTAATTAGGTGACCGAATGGTTAGTGGTGCAAAAAATACCATACACTCTTAAGTGTAAATGTTCCTTCATATTTCAACAACAATTTTCTTTAGTATGCAAATTAGGGTGGTATGTGGGTAACAAATTGACCTTTTTAGAACTTTATATATCTTCTGAAGCAAACTTTCTCTATCGTTGCAGATATTCTGATTCATTTTATTATGTAGCACACTAACATACATGGACTAATAATAATTTTTTCAAAATTTTCGTTAATTTTCTTTATCTAGTTTTTATCTTTAAATCGTTCATGTTCAATTCTTTGTGTTATTATTACGTTGTATGCTGTATATTACAAAAAAAGAGAGAGCCGATAAAGCAAGCCATGGTCGGGGCCTGGGGCAACTTGCCGCATCTGCCTTCCACCCCCTCTTCCTGGACGCCCTGTCTGTACCACTTGGTACAGTAATCTCTGTAGGCTTCGTTTATGAAGTCACCGTTGGCATTCATGTTCCATCCGTTCCCAGACCTCCCCGTTCTTTTTACTTGCTCGTTACGGAATAGAAAGAAAGTTATGCAATGCTGCGCGATAAACGGCAAATTTTCGCAACGAAAGCTTTTATTACAGGGCCCTGACAATGAAAAAGTGGATAAATCCAGTTGGTAAATTTGGAAAATTAACCCTTTAACACGTGGTGTAGCCAGAATCTATGTTTTGTGGGTTCCTGACATCGAAAATCGTCTGTTTGTCGTTCCGTCCGTCCGTCTGTCTGCGTGTCTGTGAACAAAGCTAGCGGCTAAAAGGTTCAGCCGGTTTTCTTCAGAATTGATATCCCCAGTCGATCTCGCTGATGTTGCGGTCCCTTGAATTTGAAATCGATATTTTAATTTTTGGGGTAATTTGCATGAAGCCCGTGGGACATTTTCAAAATTTTCAAAACAATGGCTCCATCCTTTTGATTTAATAATTGTTGAATAGTGAGAAGGGCGTTTTAGAGAATGGTGCCGGATATTGGTTTAGCGGTGAATTATCGTTGGATTTTACATAATTGAAATGATTAGAGGCGCTGTCACTGCCAACAATACTGTATGCACATGCAATGGCAATAACAACGTCTTGAATCATTTAAAGAATGGTGCAGGTTTCATGTTCATTCAAAAACCTGAATTTTCAAAAATTGAAAAAATTCAAACCTTTTTCCGAGTCTTCCTACAACTAAAATAATAAAGAGTAAAATTTTCCCCTTAATGAAATCTGTTCCTTCAAGATAGATTTCGATATATACTCCTGTACAATTTTTGTAAAATTTGAGTTTTTATGCGTGAAAATACGTGTGAGAAAGTACATGCTGTTTTAGCATCACTACTTATTCCTGACTTCATATTCCTGAGCATTGGGCTGCTCGGCAATGAACCTCTCTCCCTCGCCCGCCCCCTTCCGAGGTTCAGTGACGCTGCGGGCTGCGCGAAATTAGAGGAGAAATATCCCACGCACAAGGGCAAGGGGCAGCTGTGTTATGGGACGGGCGCAATTCAGGCCACGGGGCGTGGCGCGGGTGAAAGGAAGAGACTGAGGGAGAGGGGGACATTCGGGTGAACAAGGCAGAGGGGAGAGAAGGAGCACGGACGCGTGAAGAAAGGTGAAGATGAGAAAAAAATAGGAAATTAAAAAAAGTTAATATAGAAGAGATATACAAATAGATGAAGAATAATAAAAAATGATTAATGAGTTAAAATCTGAAAGGAAATAAAGGAAAAAATTTCTGGCCAGGAAAAAATATGATTGAGTGTGTACAGGCTAGGGAAATGGCGAGAGGCAGAGGGAGGGAGAAGGAAAATAAAGGAGAGTCTATTTCTTTTGATACGTGAATGAAGAAGGATAGGATGCGTGAGAATAAAGAATACTTGACACTAGGACAGGGTGGCGAAGTGGAGATAAAGAGGTAGAGCAAAATGTGAAGAGGTACCATGGAGCTTGTGAAAACAAGTATACAGCCAATAGTAGCCACCTCCTTGATTGAATATAAATCTTGGATAACCTTAAAATGGTTGAGGGAATTTGAAATGCTTGTTGTAAGTCAAATGTGGCTTATCTTTCATTTTTATAAACAGATATGGCAATAATAGTACCGTCAAAATTTATGAAATTATAAGCGTCGGAGCTTGTAATATACCAAGATTTCGTGTATAATGATTTACATTCACAAATTAGTTCAAGTAATAATCATTCAAGTGTAAATTGGGACACGTTTTCCAATTCAACGTGAAAATAATATACTTTTTCATTAAGGTGGCAGATACTTAATTGACACCTCATACAATAATTTTAGGATAGTTGTGATTTACCATTGCAATATGGTATAAATCTCTACATTATTACATCACATAAGTGTACAATGTAATTAAAGGATTATTTACTTAAGAATGCACAAGAAAAATATTTGAAGAGGAATTAATTTTTACGTTAAAATACGTTTAAAGAAGAACCACCGACGCTCTGATATGATAAGTCGTTACAATTGAAGAAGGAAAGTTTATTATGACCTGCTCTCTATTTTTGATAAATAAAAGGGCAGTAAAAAGCAAGTCACAACTTAATACGTGGTTATCTAATTCTAAGGGAATAAAATCTTTGAATTCTAAGAATGTTTGGACAAATATCCAGAAATAATAACTTTAGAATATTGAAACATGGATTTAGATTGCAATTATGGAGGCAATATACTGTATTTTTAGAGGGGCCCACGATTTACGTTGCTTTTACTAACAGAGAAAAGTGAGGTACACTCACTTGGAATTCCAGATGCCTTGTTTCTATGCGTATTTGGGTGGTAATCCTCTATGCATGACCTGTACAAACCATATTCTAAACTATGCAAGTAGCGATACAGGATAGACACATTTTTTGAACGAGTTTAAACCAACTGAGATCCTCTTCTGTCGACAGAGTATAAGTTAAATAACCGATCAAGATGTTCTTCTTGAAGAGATTTTTAAATAAAAACATCAGAATATTCCCAATGGTACATCCCTACCATTCAAGAGAAAACCTATTATCCACCACAATAAGAGAACAGTCGTGAACCGAATACAAGAGCGAATATTCGATCACGTCTGAAATCGAGTTGCGCTCAATGGAAAAAAGGGGAAAATACAAAAGGAGAAACAAAAAAAGAGAGTAGAAATAAAAAAAACACAGGTTATCTTAGACGAGGGAAATTGAGAACTCATTCTCGTGTGAATGAAATAAATGCTATTTTGGTGTTACATTGGATACATGGAAGAACCAGCAAGATGAATGAAGAATTTTTAACGACACACGATTCCAGGATTTCCAAATGATTCGAAATACGGAGTTCTTTCTTTTTTTACTTGAATTTCATTGCAATGCAATTGCTTGTTTGATAGATTAGTGATTACCGGCGTGTCAACTGCTAAGATAATTAGCTGTAAGTATTGTGCATATTTATACGGGATATGGCGACGATCTTCCCCCGATGACTGGCGAGATCGGGCGCCGACCTACGTCGGCTTGTGGGAGTTTTCCCCGACCAAATATATCCCCAGATATTTCCCACCAGCGTTGTGCTGTTGCAGCCAGGAAAAGCTTTATGTCCCCCGGAAACAAAGATTTAATAAGCTGAGATAATATATAAGCAGATCCATCAAAGTTGCTTCCTGTAATTAAAAATTTGCCAAATATTTTTGTTTTGATCAAATTGAATATGTAAAAAAATGTATTAGTGACAAATAGAAGTAGTTTTGCCTATGTCTTCCTAGAACACCATTTAAACATATTTCACTTCAAAAATTTCATAAAACGATTAAATGTAATTTCTAACCCACGAAACGAACAATCATTTCCCACGCTCTGTAAGCGGAAACCCTATCATTAATGAGTGGATATCTGTACAGAGCCTGCAGCTCTTGTTGAGCGGCAACCGCCAAAGCCGATGGAGCCTGAGGAGAATAACCTCTCTAGCCCCGGGCGGGGAGAATCCAAAGGGGGAGAGTTCAGGGAGGGTCGGGCTGGGGCAGGGCGGAGTGGATCGGTTGATTGATTGACTGATTTTTCGTGTTTCCGGGCGCGTAAACTGCTCCGGTCGTTAGTCCCGTTAGTGTAGTGCATGCTTTTTCCCGGGAGATGGAGGCGATCTTCCCCCGCTGGATGGCGAGATCCGGCGCCGACCTACCGTTAGGGGTTTCCCCTAACCAGGATCTCCCACCAGCAGAGCGCCCAGCCGGGACACTCAAGCCCCGACCGGTCTCCCGGAATTGTGGTAGTGTAGTGCATGTTCGTGTAAGTGTGTGTTAAAGGAGAGGATAGGACAAGGAAGAGGAAGGACAGATCGCGCGCGTGCGTGGCCGTTTGATAGGGTACTGCTCCAGCATTCGCCTGGTGTTGATCAGAGAAACCACGGAAAACTACCGATCAGAGCAAGCCGGCCGCTAGAATTCTCCTCCAGGCAGCGACTGAATTCGACCTAGCTGACAAGCTAGTGTGGAAAATCCTGCCGCCGTGGGGAGTGGGAACCTAGACCTCCGGTCAGAGGTGCTGCGTGCATCAGTTGATGCACTGAGCTGCCGCTCCCGGTCAGAGTGGATGGGAAATACGTGAGGTGGAGCGCTCCACGACGAGACGAGAAGAGCGGAGAGGGGAAGAGAGGGACGGGCGGGCGATGCAGGGCGGAGCAGGGGAGGGTGTGTAAGAGGGAGAAAGGTGGAATGGGGCGCAGCCAGACGAGGTGGGAGCGGCAGAAAGGGGAAGAGTGGAAAAACGAGAAAGGGCGGGCTAATGTCGAGTGGGAGTTATAAGAGGGAGCTAGAAGGGCATAGCTAGGGGCGGAGGGAAGGGGGTGGGGAGGACGGAGCGGGGAGGGCGGGGGGGGGGGCGGGGATGCTGGGAGGGGCTGGGTGGGTCTGGGAAGGTTGGGCGGGCTGGGCGGCTCTGAGAGGCGCGGGCGGGGCAGGGCAGAACTGGGCGGAACTGGAGAGGGCTGGGCGACGCTGGGCGGGACTGGGCGGGACTGGGCGTGCTGGGCATAGCAGGAAGGGTACGATGGAGCAGAAGTAGAATGGCGTGGCTAGGCGAGGTGGGTGCGGCAAAGAGAGAAAGAGAGGGAAAAGCGAGTAAAGACAGGCTAATTCGAGTGAGGCGATCCGTGGAGAGGGCAGGGTGAGAACTATAAAAGGGAACAGAGGAGAAATCGCATGGCTAGGTGGGCGAAGAGAGGAAGCGAGAAAGGTCGGGTTAATGTGGAGGGAGGCGATGCGGGGCTTGTGGGGGCCAGGGAGGGTGTGGGGGGGGGGGGAACCGGGGAAGGGGGCGCAGCAGAGTGAGCGGGGAAGGGGAGAGGAAAGGAGCGGGGCGGGGAGGGCGGAGGAAAGGGAATGGCGCGGTGGGCGGGGCACCGGGCGCTCCCAGAGCCTCTCCGCGTGAGCAACTGCGACTCCCAAGCCCTTCGCCCGCCGTTTTAAATTAGAAATTCAATTTCCGGGAATGCGGTGCCGGGTTTGGCTGCGGCGTACGCGGCGGCGGCGAAACCCAGGCGAAACGTTCGTCATAGCGAGAGGCTGGGATTAGTCCTGCACCCGGAGGGGGGGGGGGGGGGGGGAAGCAGAGCGAGGGGAAGGTGGAGGTTGGAGTAGATGGGGAAACGGTGGTTGGGTTATGACAGTGGAGCGGGGAGATGGGGTGGTGAAGATGGCAATGGCTACAAGCTTGTGTTTGAGAGGAAGAAGAATGGACGGACTGGCTGGAGGGGACAGTGGACGGGCCGCTGGGGTGAACATGGGCGGCAGGGGGAAGCAGTGGGGTCGTGGCGGGTAAAGTGCGTTTGGAGGAGGGAGTGTAGTTGGGAATGGGGATCAGCAAGAGAATGGAAGTGGAACTGTAAAGGAGGTGGGGCAGGGCTAGGAGGGTTGGGACTGGGGGCGGGGCGGGAGGATGCGGGACGGAGTCGGGGGGCGTAGGGGGCGCGGCGGGGTGGGAGAGGGGCGGGGCCGGTCGTGGGGGAGGGCCCGCGCTGTTCCCGACAACCGCCGCTAAACGAAGAGCACAAGGCATCGTTAATTAGCAACTCCAGCGCCCGCGGCGGCGGGCTCCCGAATTAAACACAATTAGCGCAATTACAGAGAGCCTTCGTTTTGCGCGCCGCCGCCGCCCTCGCTCTGTGTTCCGCTGCAGCTGGAACCCCACCCCTCCTCCCCGCCCCTCCGCTCCCCCACCTGCGTGCAAACTGCACTCGCACACATGTCAAGCAGCCGCAGAATGCAGTTCGTGCAATTCATCGTTGTGCCTCTCTAGAGCATTGTTCTTCAATATCGAATTTCGGAATGGATTTTTTCTTTGTAAGATGGGATCCTTTAGGTTTCTTCACCACCTGGAGAGGGTAATCTTGGGGAATGTTGTGGAAAAATCAAACACCTATTAAATGTCACTAGTGGAAGTCGTTTTTATGCTGTATGAAAGGAACACTTTCTCTAAATATTCATCAGTTACCGTTCCCTCTTTTGTTCTTTGTTCCAATACAAAACACATACTTTCAGATCTTGATATTTTGGCCACGACAAAAATAACTTTATGATACACGGAGGTTGACAACTTTATATATGGTGGAATGGGGGAATTATGGGGAAATATTTATTTATGTTAACGATGTAATATATATAAGGAGAAATTGTGTCAGTAAAGAATTTGCATCGACTGGAACCTAGGACCTCCCGGTCAGAGGCGCTGCTGTGGAATCAGTTCATGCACTGAGCTACCGCTCCCGGTCAGAAGAAGAGGAAATGGACAAGGATTCCTTGGGTGCTATGATAGAAGAATGATTACACTGGTGGCAGAAGCATCGACTCATAAGTAGAAGGATAAGTACACGTATGATGATGATAGCGGAAAGCATCACCTCTTTCTATTGCACATCTCCTTGACTGTATCAATAAATTATTTTTATCCCCTTCCAGTTTACCATTGGAGCCAATCAAGTGATACGACATTCGATGCATCTTGTATATCAATGGGGAACAGAATTGTTTTCCTAATTCATTCAGATAGTTTTGAGAGGAAAGCATGCTTTATAGGTTTTACGTCAACAACTTTTTGAAGATTTTCATACACATACAGAGGAGAACAAAAACTTATTCGCTTCACTACGTCAAGACAATTCAAATAACTTATTTTTAGACATATTCTTGAAGCTTATTCTGATAGAATTGTCATAATAGTGTTTTTTGGAATGTAATTTCAGTGTCGAAAAGTACTAAATGACTATATTGTACATGTATTTCCAGCATAACAAGAAAATTAGTATTTAATTCATCAGATTGGTAATGAATAAACCAAATGTTTTAAGGGTCTAATTTTTTAAATTATTTTTTGTGCTCGTGAATAGACAAGCCAATTAAATGTACTATGTTTAAAAGTTCCTTTTTATTATGAACTTGTATATCAAGAATAATTTTTAACATGAAGTATCTGTCACGCTAAGTTGGACACTGTGCATCAAGTTTGAATTATCATATCGTTTGCCATTGCATCTTTGGCATCGCAACTTCAAAAACTGTCATACATTTCATATCTATTTAAACTTTTCAACCGACTCTTTACTGTGTGAATGTCTGGTCCACTTTATGTTCCATCTTCATTCTGAAAATCCTGCGTTTCCTTTCCGCGTCGTATAAAATGAGTCAACCGGTGGTTCCGCAGAGACTGTCACTTCTTGTCCGCGTCCACATCACAAATCCCTTGGTCCCTGAATATGCATACATTCTTGCAGCAAACATCAGATGACGTGCTTTTACGTATGTTATTTGTCACACACGTGAATGTAACAAAAAGTATTCCATAGTATATGTAACGTACTGGGAGCAGGTATTTCATTCTGTCTGAATCAGCAATATTTCGAGGATGCTCATTTGCAGAGACTATTTAGAACAGATGTATATGCTTCCTTTTGATGAATGATTTCAGGGTTTAAGCAAACGCGTAATAATGTTTCTGGGATTTCATAAATAAATTGCTGGTTTTGTGTCTGAGGCGTGAGTGCAAAAGAGAACTCGGTTCCGAGTATCGAGTGTTTTTTAATAGATTGATGAGTGTTTCAGGGCGCGTCTCTAGTTAAGATCATTATTCCCGTAAATGCAGATCATTTTTTATCTGGGGAGGTGGCGTTGATCTTCCCCTGCTGGATCGCGAGATTTGAGCTGACCTACAGGTCGGATTGTGGGTATTTTCTCAACCAGGGATCTCCCATCAGAGAAGCTCCTGGCCCCAGGAGGGTGAAGCTCGAAGCTCGCAATTGGCTTCCCGACATGTATGGTAAAGTAGTACATGTGTGTGTATAGTTCTAGGTCGAACGTAGTTACGAAAGAAGTTCTCCCGAGTAGGCGGTTTTTGAGTTGAACCCAACAGTACAAAAAGTTGTAAATAAACAGTATATGTACGTCATATCAATGATTGTCCATTAATACCTACGACGCGACGTCACACCGTCCGTCCGTCCGTCGGTAGGACCGTCCGTCCGTAGGTCCGTCCGTCCGTAGGTCCGTCCGTCCGTAGGTCCGTCCGTCCGTAGGTCCGTCCGTCAGTAGGTCCGTCCGTCCGTCCGTCCGTCCATCACTGACCCCTTCCAGTACACCAAACAAGACAAATCAGAAGACACTCAACGCATTTTGATTTTCTGGAGGTTAACGAACTATTTATTCGGATCCTACGAAAACATTCCAAGTAAATTCTCAAAAACGTGTCTTGGGGAAAAGGGGGTATAGAACTAAAACCTCTTTTGGGAGAGTTTTTAAGTTTCCACAGATGTCATCAATATCTCTTTTAAATCCATTCCATGAAGCAAATAAATTGGTGTTGTTTTAGGCAGATCGTTCTAGAATATTCGGGAAAAAACTTGGTGTTTCAAGACACCTTCTATGGTGACACGCTGTTAATTACAAAAACTCCAGTCTTTCCGCCATAACGTGAATCTTAGACATAATTCATAATATTTAAGATAGCAAACCTAATCTGTAAAGAAACACCTTTTTAAAAAAAAGGACTTCTATGATTGAATTATATGCTTTGAGAAATAATACATCATCGTACACTTTCGAACGACAAATGAAGAGTAGGTGATTAGCACTACCTAATGACAGAAAATATTAATGCGGGAAATCAGCTAACCCAAACATTGCAATAAAAGATGTGTTAACTGTAGGTTGAATTTAGCCGCTGCTAATAGTAGGAAGCGCAAAGCTTGAATCACTCGGAAGGAAAATTTCCATCGTCAGTTCCATCCCGTAGAATAAATATCGTTTTGTAGGATAATTATGGTATGCGATGAGTATACGATGATGCTTAAGAGATATTCCGATTTTGAAGGATAATTTCAACTACAAAACCTATATACCAATATAAATGTACAAGAATCAAACATTAATTTAGAACTGCAATTTGCCCTTAATTTTTATTCTTTAAAAGCGACCTGATAACATCTAAATAACATTCTCTTCGAACTCTTGGGAGCGTTTGGATTGGATTCTTGACATCGTATTCTGGGATGCAAAGTGGCCTAGTCCAATCCGACAAGAGTTGCAACCATACTTTTGTAAATTTACTACTTAATTTTAATTCTTAATCGATAATGATTCATGTACCGTCTAAGTCTATGTTTAAATTTTTTTTATTTAAAACTTGCATAGTAGAAATTTTCAACATATAAAAATACTTTTATAACCGTTCAACTCGTCGGAGGCGCCCCTTTAAGCTTCTTCGTAAGTAGCCGCTGACCGTACTGGTGCATGGGCCACTTCGATGCCAAGCGAGGGGGAGCCCTGGTAAGTGCCATGGATCCCCCTCGCCTGGAGATCAGCCAGGGACGAAAGCGAGACATCCACTTGAGCAGTGGTTCCTGATTGATTAGTGATTCTGTTGGTTTGGTTTGTTTTTTTCGTGTTTCCAGACGCCTCAACTGCTTTGGTCATTAGTCCCATTAGTGTAGTGCATGTTTTTCCGGAGATGGTGGTGATTTTCCCCTCGGTGGATGGCAAGATTCGGCACTGACCTACCGTCGGCTAGTGGGTTTCCCTAACCAGGACTCTCCCACCAACGAGGCACCGCCCAAGCCGGGACACGCTCTAAGCTCCCGACCGATCTCCCGGAATATGTGGTACTGTAGTGCATGTTAGTGTAAGTGAGTGTGTGAAGGAGAGGATAGGACAAGGAAGAGGAAGGACAGATCGCGCGCGGTCCGTGGCCTGTTTGGTAGGGTACTGCTCCGGCATTCGCCTGGTGTTGATTGGAAAACCGCGTAAAACTACCGATTAGAGCAGCCGTCCGCTAGAATTCTCACCAAGCAGTGACTGAATTCGACCTAGCTGATTGGGTGAGTCAAAGGGAAAGGGAGTGGGAACCTACGACCTCCGGTCAGAGGCGCTGCAGTGACATCAGTTGATGCACTGAGCTTCGCTCCCGGTCTGATTCTGGGTGAGTCAAAGGATAAGGTCATTGATCCTGTAAGTTTAGTGCATGTTTTTTGTTCGCGAGCTGGCGGCGGTCTTCCCCCGCTGGATGATGAGATCGGGCACCAGCCTACCGTCGGCTCGCGGACTTTCCCCAACCACGACCATCCCGTCCCAGTCGGGACACGGTCTAAGCTCCCGACAGGCATGGATGTTGGTGTAGTATTTTTTTTCGTGTTTCCGGGCGCGTCAACTGCTTTGATCATTAGTCCCGTTAGTGTAGAGCATATTTATTTCTCGGGAGATGGCGGTGGTCTTCCCCAGCTGGATGACGTGATCCGGCGCCAACCTACCGTCGGCTAGTGATGGATGTTGGTGTAGTGCATGTTAGTGTATGTGTAAGTAAGTAAGTGTGTGTAAGTAAGAGGTGAGAATAGGACATGGAATGGGAAAGAAAGATAGCGCGCAGTCCGTAGCCCACGAGTTAGGGTACTACTCCGGCATTCGCCTGGTACTGTTCCAGAAACCACAGAAAACTATCAGATCAGCCGACTGTACAATTCTCCCCAGACAGCGACAGAACTCGACTTAGCTATCTAGCTAGAGCCAGAAATCCTGCCACCGTCAGAAGTCGAACCTAGGAAGTCCCGCTCAGAGGCACTACAGTGACCTCAGTTCATGCCCTGAGCCACCTCTTCCGGTCAGTGGTTTCTAGAAATACTCGTAAGAGGCGAAGAAATGAAGAGATCATCACTGCGATCACATCACTGCGATCAGTTTCACCGCCGAAGTGTAACCAAACTAAACTAGGGGAACAAATTAACACAGCGCTTTTCTCCAATTTTTTTTGGACAATGATTTATACACATTAGCGATACATATTTATTCAGTCCTTACTCAAATGTGGATGATATTTTAGCCTAAAACGACCTCTAGGTGCACTTAATTTTATTCGTGTCCTTGTAAACTGTAATTGTATCGTATTCGTGTTCTTGTCAATTGCAAGATTCTTACAAGCATCCTGTGAAGATCTCTCACATTTCGAGATTTCAAAACTCTGCGTAGGCTTGACCTATTCATTTCTTTGTACAATACAACACTGTTAAACACCTGGATAAAAACAGATTTGTAATTCATTTGCTGTTTGCACTGCTTTTTCTAGCACATTTCTAAAAAAATACTTTTTTTTTCGATTTTGCATCTCCACCAACTTTGCAGGCGTTTCTGCGTTCATGTCCTTATATTTACGCTCCTAGCACATGCTGTTGCACGCGTTAAAATGAAAAGTCGACGTTATTAGTAGTGTTTACACGAGTGCAAAAAACCGCTTAGTTCAACGCCAGCTCTACCAAACGCTGTGCTTTATTTGAATGTTCTCTTACACATTTCCATTCACAAATTGCGCGCTTGTCACTAACTTAATGTTAAAACCTTTTGAGTTCAGAATTGTGTACTATAAAAATACATAGGATGTTATTTACATTCCAAAATGGAAGTTGTGAAGAAAAATGTGTTGCGATACATTGATAATACAAAGCAAGTAGTTTCTTTGAAAAAATAGAAAAACCCGGATGCGACGAATTCTGAGGAAAATTCTGACAACAAATTACCGATGTCTTTATTTTGGCAGAATCTTTACTGATTTATTTGTATTAATTTATTTTAATAAGTATACATTTTCTAAGAGAATAACATATTTCTAGAGTTGATAGAGACTGAAAATACCTTTAGTAAATTTTTAAAGAACATAGAGAAAATGAAGATGATATATAAAGATACATCCTTTTCTCAATACACGTTCCGAGATATTATATACCTGATAGACAATTATTTAATATTACAAATATAAAAAGCACTAAAATAAGAAAAAGAAAGTATATAGTAATTTCAACTTGAAAAGTAACTCAAGCCCATACAATTTTCTCATATGATGAAATTTTTGATGTCTAAGAGCGACTACTTTCTACATATGCTCATAAAAATCACTAGAAAACGAAAAATAAACATCGTTCTTCAGCATGAAATAAAAAAAGCCAAAATATTCTGCCGGTGTGAGTATAAATGTTCGAAGGTATGTGTTTTGCGAAGTATGTGAGAATATCAATGACAGAGCAAGTAAATGCTTCTTACTTCCAGTGCTTAGTAATGACAAATCATGAAGGAAATCGTAAAATAAGATTGACGTCAGAGTCACGTAAATGCTGATACATTTATCCTGAAAACCATGGTAGTAAGTTCAAAACATTAAGCAAATTAAGCATGGTGCACTCAAAAAGTTGGAAAAGAAATCTAAGATAAGTTGTTTCATTGCAAGTCCTATTCAGAAAAGAGGGATAGGAAGAACACAAAAAATTACAAATTCGAAGAACTAAAAATGTCTGTAAGAACTGACAGATAATTAAAAAATACACTTTACTGTAGATTATATATAATTTTATTAGCAAAATGAAATAAGTCTCCTTTCTTAACGCGAATAATTAGAAAGAAACTTTAAAATCAAAATAGTTTAATTTGACGAATATTCTATTTTTGACAAAACTCTTTAAATTATTGACTAAAACTCACCTCTGAAGGTGAGTACCTAATCACTAGATGCAAAGGACTGTCATCATAATAATGAATTACTGGCATTGCAGATTAGAACAGACTTTCTCGTATTAGCTTTCTAATTCCTTTGGTCTGGGCTAGCTTTTCGGTCTTGTCCCATCCTCTTGCCACTATCATCTATGGTCGCCCCATGTAATTATTTTTTAAAATCCTCTCAGTTCTCCGATTTCCTAATGATTAGTGCGAAATATTACTTTAAGAATAGTAAAAAAGATTAAAACCTCGTCCTATATGGAAATTACCTTGAAAAATTCGAAGCCGTTTTTAAGAAATGGCAATTAAGATAGGTCATTTGAAGCGCTTTCACTTACAAATATAGTAATGGATACAAATTGTTGGAAATGGGCATTTAAGGCGTTAAGAGATATTAAAAAATAATTGTGTTATTTTGAGAAAACAAAACAATACAGCAAAACTAAAAGTTTGAAGAAAATCTTTGAAACCACTTTTGAGAAAATGGTGTTTAAGCGTTTCTGATAATGTGAAATTTTGAGCTCATTTTTACATACATTTTGTATTATCAAACAACTTTATAAGAAATCGTTTGTACCGCATGTACGGTAATTTCAATAATGTAATCAAATCTCAACTAACGTAACTATTACGGACGTGCGGGAGAAGTAAATAAACACGTTTTTGTATTTTGTGAAAAAAACAAAAGAACAGAGCAATACGGTGTTTATTTCATTTTATATAGTACATTTAGCACTATACTCAATAAAAGTGTACCAAAAAATGATTTAAGTGATCATTGTGAACTAACAACAATTAAATACCATGAATTTTGTTGTAAAATGAATTATTCGAATTTTCAACAAAATGCTATTACAACCCTGCACAAGAAAATATTGTACTTAGAATTTTATAATTTAATGATTTATTTAAAAATTATATATATATATATATATATATATATATATATATATATATATACACACACACACACACATTCATATATATACATATGTGTGTGTGTGTGTGTGTGTGTATAAATATAATAGTGATACATTTTAAATCATAAATATAAAGAAAGCAAAGATGTTAAATAATGTAAAATAAAACACAATTATAAGCGGTTAATAAAAATAAATAATGCAAAAAATTTCAGGAATAATTATTTGTTACATTTAATTTATGATAAGCGATAATTTATGAGATGACACCAACTAAAGTTTACGCCAATGTCTATCAGAATAATTCGCGTTTGCTGTAAAACTATGACCATTGTTGCTCAGTGAAGTCCACACGCGTCACTAAGAGACCGCATTTTTATGTAATTACATGTTTTGTCTTTCTACTTACCATTCTCAAAACTTTAATCTTGGCGGATCGTCGCCGTCCTAACAAAATATGCAAATTTTTCGTTACAAATTTTTACATAGTTGGTATATATTACATATTTTGCTGTTTTACAAAATATTTTTTATTTTGTCAATTTTCTTCAATGTCATATACTTTTTTGTTAAAATAAGCATTTTTAAATATAAATTTTTCCTATATTATTACTCAGTATTGTCTAATAGAGATGCGATACGTTTAGACGAGATTGGATGTTCTTAGTCCGACATGCCTGCTACAGATATCTCAGTGGCAGGAAGTGCGCGTCAGTGAATGAGATTATTTTCACCTCTACATATGAAAAGTATTACTAGGGTCGGGTTTCGTGAACTTTAACTTTAATTTCCGAGAAACTTTGTCTGTCGTCGACGTGTAACACTTCAATGAAACTGCTGCACGCTGGCGTGATTGTTTACTGGTTGAAAATATCGCCAAATTGTACGAGGGCTGATATTGAGTCTGGTCTGGCTTCTAAATTACTGCCCTTGATAGCAATAGATGCAGCTTTTATTAAGGACGGGAAAGTTATATGGTGCAAAATATGTTTATACTTGTGATCTTCAAATGCTTTTTAAAACGTTTGATTGGTTGGTTGATGCACGTTTGAATATACAACGTTTGAATATTTTAAAATTTGTTTAGGAAATTTTTGATACTTGTAACTTCGAATTATGTAAATATGTTTTATAATTAAATTAGCGTATTTTAATATTACATATTATATCCGATTTTACATATTTATTACATATTCTCACTATTTTCATTCCATATTTATGTACATATTTTTCCGTTCTCTACTCATCACCACGCGCAAATCCACTTTCCCATTCCACATCCACGCGACCTGCATCCGCAGCAATCCAGTAGGGGGCGTGCCGCGCTCTTATTCACGGCTAGGCTGTCGCGCAAATATGCGCAGCCATTTGGCCACCCGGCGCGCTAGTGTTCCCTTTGCGACAAGTCGCGCGCGGACTCCTGACCCGCGCGCCGCGCCGTGACGCGATTCATTCTGCCACCTGTCCCTCCCGCCCGCCCGCTCCGCGCCACGCCACGCCACGGCGCGCGGTGGGAGCGGATCCCTAGGGGGTGGCCCAAAATCCACGATTAATAATACTATTATTAATGATAATAATGATTGATTGATTTTTTCATGTTTCCGGGCGCGTCAACTGCTCTGGTCATTAGTCCCGTTAGTGTAGTGCATGTTTTCTCGGAGATGGCGGTGATCTTCCCGCTGGATGGCGGATCCGACACGAGTCCGACCTACAGTCGACTATTGGGGTTTCCTAACCAGGACTCTCCACTGCGGGCACCGCCCCAGCCCTACACGCTCTAAGCTCCCGACCTGCCTCCCGGAATCTGTGGTAATGTAGTGATTGCTAGTGTAAGCTCACAAGCTAGGGTCGAGATCGCGCGGTCCGGGCCCGTTTGGTATGGTACTGCTCCGGCATTCGCCTGGAGTTGATCGGAGAAACCACGGAAAACTATCGATCAGAGCAGCCGGCCGCTAGAATTCTCTTCCAGACAGAAATTGAATTCGATAGAGCTCACAAGCTAGGGTCGAAAATCCTGCCGCCGTCGGGACTTGAATCTAGGACCTCCTGGTCAGAGGCATTGCAGTGCCATCAGTTGATGCACTGAGCCTCCGCTCCCAGTCCCTGCATGAGGATGCTCTTCGGTGTAGCAACTCCATATTTGTGTACAGACAAGTTGTGTCGTGAGCAGGAATGTTGCAATGTTGCAGGAATTTGGTAACTTTTGATACGGTAACAGGTTCGGTTGATGAAATATACACAACCAAGCTCCTACGTACAACTATTGACTAATCCCTCTGAGTTTGGAAGTTTCCTATTCCCACTGTTATCTTATGCTTGTTTACTTAAATCGCTTCTTTTGCTATGGGAAGGTATATTTTTGGAAATTTTCATGGCCAACCACTTCGCTAATTTTAAACATTAGCTGTGAAAAAGGACAGTAGCTTTGCAATCCCTCTAAGACAGCCAGAACAACAACAGTAACAGCAGCAACAAATTACAACAAACTCGTGCGCGCCGTAGTAAATATACTTTGAGAAAAGGTCATTACTTAGGCTGCAGTGTGTCGTATATAATAGAAAGCGATCTTGAGGTCAAACTGAGTAGATTCCGGAGAATATGTGGAACAATAAGAAAAACATTAAAAAATAAAACCCGAAGGAACACTCAGTTAAAACTTTATAAAACGGAAAAACAAAACCCAATTAACCTAGGATGCGAAAATTGGACGTTAAATAGATATCAAAAAGGAAAATTCAACTAGCGAAATGAATTTCCTGCGAAATGTTGTTATCTTTATTAGATCAAAGAAAAATGTGATACAAGATATGAATTAAATATTTTTAACTTCTTAGAGAGAGTCGAAAAATACAAACAAAATTGGTGTGCCCATATTACAAGAATGAACGAAACCAGACTCCCTAAACGAATAATAAATTATGTACGACTGGCAGAAGAAGAGTTGGAAGACCAAAGACTCGGTGGATTGATTGTCAACGTTTGAAGAGGACGGAACAGGCCTAAGGCCTAATCCTTGATGTTGAAGAACAAAGAAGAAAGTCCATTCCATGTTATCCACCGGACCGGGAACGGTAGATCAGTGTATCAACTGATGTCACTGCAGCGTCCCTGACCGGGAGGTCCTAGGTTCGAGTCGTGACGGCGACAGGATTTTCGACACTGCCTTTTCAGCTATGTCGAATTCAGTCGCTGTCTGAAGAAGAATTCTAGCGGCCGGCTGCTCTGATCGGTAGTTTTCCGTAGTTTCTGCGATCAACACCAGGCGAATGCCGGAGCAGGACCCTACCAAACGGGCCACGGACTGCGCGCGATCTGTCCTTCCTCTTCCTTGTCCTAATCCACTCCCCTTACACACACTTACTCTAACATGCACTACACATACAACATTCCAGGGAGACCGTTGGGAGCTTGGAGAGCTTGTCCCGCTGCTGGGCGGTGCCCCGCCATCCCGAGAAACACATGCACTACACTAACGGGACTAATGACCAAAGTAGTTGACGTGCCCGGAAACACGATAAAATCAATCAATTATCCACCGGTTTTTCGACCAGTTCTTTCGTATACCTCCCCACTGTCCGGCGCACCACTCGACTGCATGGAGTGTGTAATGCAAACGCATGCGCCCTGCATAAAAAATGCGCGGGAAAGATGGGCGCTTGGAAAGTTGCCAGTGATGCTAACGGTTGTTTTAATGATGCAGTCAGCACTAAGGAGATACAGGTATCTGGGCTTGCAGTATTCGGTGATAAATGCACGGGTTTAAAAGAAGAAAGATCTACTTTTTTTGAAACGAATGTTTGCACTGGTAAAATACTTGAATTTGCAGTTCTCATGCGTGAAACTATTTGAAAATCACGGATTTCATACAGCTCGGAAATTCCCACATTTTCACTCAAAAATTTGGAAATTATATTGTGGAAATAATCACGAACAACCTATTAAAATTAGAGCGCTCAATAATAATATTAACAATATATTACATTTTAATTTTTTTTAAAAACCATGTAGAATAACAAATGCATATTTTGGCAAATTGTTCTCTAATATCACCGAATCTTCGAAAGTGATTCTTAAGCTGGAAGCAGATGAAATAAAATTTCAATGAATAACTTGTGAAATAAAGAAAGCGAAAAGAACAAGTATACCCATTATAAGAACAATCCTGTATTTGTCTTTAGTTCACTGCTATCAGGTTCATCAAAGAAATACTTTCCATGGATTTCAACACTGATTTTAGATATTTTATACCGTACCAGCTTCTATTCTATCCTCTATCTTCTGCATGAAGAATTCTATCGGGCAGCTATAAGAACAATCATTCAGCTACCATCGTTCATTATTCAGTATTACAAATCATCATTGTGTATTACTCATAACTGAAAATGAGAGTATAACACAGGTGTGTCCACAGGGGAGAGAGAGAACACGCCACCTGTCGAGCACGCCAATAATCTTTACCTTTTTCTTACTTACCTAGTCTCTATCTTACCGAGTCTCTTTTATCCGGTACGTACGTGAAACAAGATTGTTCGACTAAGAATAATGTTGTCGAAGAAAGATGTTTCAGTGTTTGAATAAAATTAGTAGAAACAACACCGACAGTAAAAATGAGATGGATCCTTATAAGTTAAAGACAATCATTTTTTTAAATATGAATAATTGTTGACAGAATATAATTTAAAAGTAATATTGGGTATACTGATTTGACGTTTGGTTAATTTTATTCAGATATGCTGTAACATATTTTTAAATAATAATAATCATAATAAAGTTGATAAAAATATATTTTACAGCGAGAGAATGTTTAATCTTACGTGGAGAAATTTTAAGAGAATTTTGCAACATTTAATAAACTCTGAATAACAAACATCTTTTTTAAGAATAATATTAGAAAATTTACTTGGCAGCAAGGGAATGTACCAGATGTAAATCGTCTGCGTAATTTCAACCAAAGAATAACTGGTCAAATTTGAGATACAACACTGAAGAGAGGAAGCGAATCTGACCATTACCTAGTAGTTTCGCTCATAAGTCTATGGGCTAGATGGAAGAAAATAAAAACCAAATAACCACGACAGAATGAAGAGGTTTTTAAACCTAGATTGTAAAGGTATCTTTTGTCAGATGGCGCAACTAGTGCCAAAAGTTTCCCCCACCCTCTTCTCCACACTCTCCTTTTCTGAAACTCTGGTTATTAACCGCGCAACTTTTCTTGACCAATGGCCTAGCTTCCCCTTTCCTGCCACAATAAACAGTTGAAAGTTAACTCTGGCAGCGAGCACTGATGACAACATTCCAAACACATCTTCACTATCGTGAAATAGAAACTATTTTCTGTAGAAGATGAGAACTTCTGTCCGTACGTTTCTCCAAAAAAATCTAAAGAAATTACAGAAGCAGGTCAATAACATCACAGGAGATATCTCAAACTCCTGAAAAATTTAAAACGCAAATTATTGAAAAGTTGCGAAGGCATGTCTATTTCTCTAAAGATTGGCATTACTTCATAAAAGCTAGCTGTCAATTTTGTAACTAAACCCCTCTTCAATACATCGGTCAAGAAAAGATGCGCGAGTAATTCCATCATTGTGCGACTAGCCAGTAAAATACACGTAATCTTGTGCGCGTGCCTATTTCCGGTCTACACCATTTCTGGTGTACGCTAACACGCGTTGTCCAGTAGAATTCGCCTTTGTAATTACGTCATTTTATTTTCGGCGCTATATTACTTAATATTGTGAATAACGAATACAAACTCCTTGTCTAGTAGCATGTAAGTTTTGCTTTGGACATTTAGCAATTTGCAATCGGAAAGCATTGGGACTCAATAAGAAAAATAGTGAACTTTTGTAATATTATGACATTTTTGTATTGCGCCTTTTATATTTTTATAATGTGTTATAGTGTGTTGCAAGAACACATCAGATTCCTCATAATGGCTTCTAGCAAGAATAAAATCACTCATTGAAATGAAAATCGTTCGGAAACCAATAACTTCCTAGGAATAAACCCTTGAATACAATGTCTCTTGGATGTCCGGGAATCATCATCTCTTGAATACAATATTTAAATCGTATGCTAGAAAGGTATAGCAGACTCACTTATATCTGTAAAGCAAGTTGTGACTACAAATAAACTGTTAGAAAATGTTTGGAACAATACTGTGACATACCGATATGTCACGTTAAAATAAACTAACATTTATTTGTAGACAATATGGTGGAACATGCATTACGAAATATCACGGAGCTAGAGCTTAGCAACGACCGTGAATAAACAATGTAGTTTTGTTTTTCTAAATGCATTAAGAGATGACTTGGTGCCGAAAGTAGAAAATTTGGGATTGGGCGAAGAAGTTTAGACGATCAAAGGTCAGCTACACCAAAATATAACAAACGTAGGGATTGGCTGGGTGAGAGAAGGACGGTCAAATGTTATGAAGAAAATGAAGGTAGTTTAATACGAAGTCTTCGAGGGATGAATCATGCAGGAAGATTTGATTCTGCTCGGCAACGCGCTTCTGAACTAATCGTAGGTTCGTGAGAGGAACGAGTACAATCGAGATAGAATTGGGTTATCAGTGAAATTTTAAGGACAGTGAATGATATTGCAGATATTTTCATGTGGAAGCAATATTGATGTATAAATTGGAACTTTGTCGGGAGTGGTAATCGAGTTCGGATTATGTCATAGGACGTAATCGGACTGATAATTTTGATAGTTTGAGACCAGCTTGGATAGGGGCAGAAGAGGATTTCGTGGAACTTTGGACTACGGAAAGCTCGCAAGATATTTCGACTGAGAAGTCTACGAGGGACATCAACGAAGAAAGATAAGTTAACCGCGGTATAAATTGTAAATTGAAAGATATCTTGATCAAAGGCCTAAAAATTGTAAATTCACTAAATTGTATGCTAAAAGCGTAAAAATAAACTTTGTTGAATTTTGTTCTTTAGAAAAGAAAGTGATCTTTCATTTAGTCAATCCAAACAGAAATGAACTAGGAATAGAATCATTCTATTTCAGATTCCCAGCTGCGCTGTATAGTCGGCGGATCCTATAATCCATTATAGAGGTAATAAGGATTATAATATATCGTGACCCATTGACCCAGCAAGCGGACGCTAAGATCTTTAGCAGATATAAATGTAGAGAGAGGAAATTTTGTATATCTCAATATATCGATTCAAAGAAATCATCAAAAACAAAATATCGACGTTACTATATCGATTTTATAAAACCATGTTTTTTACTACCACAGTTATTATGTTACGTAACCATCACTAATGCAAAGAGGTGCATGAAGTTGTAGCATCACGTTCTTGAGTTTTTCTTGTATAATGGAATAAAATATGCAACATATGAATGTGTATTTGAAATTCCTAATTAATATAACAATAATCAGATATCTCAAGCCACTGTACTACTAGTGCACAAGTATATTGTTGATTAAAATGCTTCAAGTTTCCTTGAACATGTTGTTGACTTTTCATTGTGTCATCTATTATAATATTATTTTGTTTCTCTTCGCCCCTCAGCGCTCAAACACTATTTTACAAACCTGATAGGCGAAAGCATTTGCGAACAGCATGTCAGCTTTACACACCTGAAACAAACGAAATTATATTTTATTAGTGGATTAACCAATATTTCAGTTCATTATACCATGTTTCCACGCTCCCAACAGGACAATAAAAGCTAATTTACATGGGAATTTCATTACTGAAGCGAAGTCCCGTAAATTTCATAAACAACAAACATTAAATTTCATTTAAATTCACCGATCAATCGAAGGGCATGAACGAGATTTTGAGTGCAACTCCGCAGAAAAAAGTTTAAATTTGAAATCCCAAACGCGATTTAAAAACGATGTAAGTTTTTCAAACGAAGTTTCTCAACGTTTGGAATTTATCAATATGAATGGTATTGAATATAATATTTACTCACAAAATATTGTAGACAAATTTTGAATCCATATTTTTGGAAAATACGACAGAAAACTTAATTGATTGATTAAGTTAAAACGTGTTAAAACACGCACTACACTAACGGGAATAATGACCCTAGCGATTGACCCGGAAACGCCAATCACTCAGTCAATCATCTTCGTGCTCGACCGCAAGATCCGTTCCACAGATATCCTTGGCCACCCCTGACCGTCTGAGCCCACGGAGGGTGCGCTCGAGAGATAGCGGGCGAGCGGTTGGGGATTCCGCGGGCGGATCCAGATGGGAAGTAAATTACTAGAACGAAAGCTGAGGGTTAGCGCGGGCGGCCGGCGGCCCGTCCGGGGAGTTGTATTGAGAGCCCCGCGCCCACCCGAGTGCACCGGACCAGATCGTCCCGGCCTGTCCTTGCCAGCCGGGCAGCGGCCCTGCGGCACGCCTATCATGAGCCACGCCGCGAAGAAAACCTGCTTCCGAGGAAACCAAAAATATAGCGTAGATTTATAACAAATGGCTTGACGCCCTGCACGGGGCGTATGTTATGTCAATAATCAAATAGTTGTAAAGTGAGTGTAAAATTATAGTAATATTATTTGAGTATAAAACTAGAGATTTTAAATCAAACGGACGATTTTTCCTGTAGCAGTTCTCTCAACTGTTGCCTTCAGGGAAGTTGGTCTTTGGGGTGCTGAGAGTTTTACGGGGAGATTGTTGCGTTTAATTTAAATCTCATGTCAGAAAGTTTAATTTTAACCTCAAATACTGACAAAATACTAATATATTGTACATTATTGTATTCTTCTTTATATTCTCTATCAATTGCTGATATAAAAATATTAGTTCTCTTGAAAATTCCAAGAGGATTGAATTTCTCAAAACGAAAAATATTATTAATAGTATCTCTATAGCATATTATTTGCCCCGTGATTCCGTATTGTTGAGCAAAAACTACACTTCGATAACGTGAACCGTCTAGTTTTGGGGGTGACAAATAGTTGGAGGACTGACTATTTCAATATTTTATGTAGGAAGCCCTAGATTAAAAAGAAGCTGAAAAGAGGGAACAGAACTGGAATAAGAAGACGAAGCAGTAGGAAATGGAAGAAGATGTAGCTACGGTGAAAGAAGAAAAAGGACAACCATTGGATGTGTTTATAGAATCTTTGTGCATTTCAAAATGTATTGCTATGATTTTTCATATACACGAAGGGTGTTCAAAAAGAAGCCAAACATTAGAAATAGTGTGCCAACCGGCTGAGAGAGCGCGCTATGGCGACAAGGAACAATTAGTGGTAGGTTTGGACAACAAACTGCCATTTGCCTCAACTCTCTACGAACATTTGTCGCCGAGCTACAGCCGTTGAAGTGTACACGTGTACAAGCTCTTCGCCGTCCTATCTACTGTTACTGTTCCTGCTGTTGGCTACCCAGGCGATGACCTGGCTGCACACGTAGCAGGCTGGACTTTGATTTTCCAGAAGTTGGCATTACTGTAAATGCTCTAGTGGCCGACTTTGTAACTAATACTCCGCCCACATTTCTACAATCCATCGTTCAAGAAATGTTGAGCGAGTAGTACATAGACATTTCAGTTGCTTAGTCATGGGTCGGTGCACTCGCCACAATGGGTGGGTGAATGGTCTCCTCGTCCAAAAAAAGTACGCATGCCCTTTAGATATGCCCTTTATATACTTATACATATACATACATTTATTTGAACTGCAATTGGGTATGACCCAATGGTGGCAGTTAAATAACAATAATTATAATAATATGATAATATATAATAATAATTACTAATAATAATAAAAAAGTACAGTACAAACCGAGATATGCAATAATCATACTAACACTAATATTAAGTATTATAACAAATATTTCAACTGTCATGATATCCAATAATTAATATGTCGTTGATGCTAAAATGTAATACTTATTTAGATTTGTTGTTATAAGAAAAGTCTTTTCTTTGAACACCCATTTTTTCAGTATTTTCATGATGGAATTGTGATGTTTCTTTACGTTTTGAATATATCATTTAAATAATCATTTCTTAATTATCAGTAATGGTGCAATCACTAAATACTTAACATACACTAACGAGCAAACATTAAAAATACATGTCCATTTGGCAAAAATTAAATTCTTTTGTTACTTTTGCCTAGAATTTTTGTCCGTCGCCTAGAATTTTATTTTCAGGACAACATTCAGTTATTTTACTGTACATTAAGTAGCACTCTATTCACCGAGTTAAAAACGGCGTTAAATAGTGTAAAATTGGTGTTATGTTTTTCATTTTTATTAGAAAAGAGTAAAGTGGCCGTGTCACATTTGCAATGTGTGATCGTGGTCGACAAAAACATAACGTGCCAAAGAAGAGGAATCGTACATTATGAAATGATGTAATAATGGGTATTAATACACGAGTGTGATATTACGATAAGAGCGAGGAATGAGCGGGTATTGTAAACATCACACGAGCGTATTAATATCCATTACATCGAGTTTCATACGGTACTTTTTCTACAACTTTTGAATGTTAAACTTTTACATTTCGTGGAAGTTGACATGCAGAATTCAGTCAAGGCCACCTAGCAGACACCTTTCCTCGCATACTGCCGCTGGTGGCTGTGGTTACCAGCCCGCCTGCGTGACGTACCGAAATATATCTTTTAGATATATGCTCGAGTTTTTATGATACATCAGCACAATAAAACACCAATTCTCAGGACATGGCTTTCAGAATGTTTCCATACGGAAAACGCCGGACGAATTGTATAAAAATATTTCAGATAATTACCTAAATTACTACTCTAAAAATATGTTAAACGCTTCTGTGTTGAACAAATAAACTTATTATTTTATTTAAACAATAAAATTAACAACAGAAACTATTAATATCTACAACAAAAAGTTCCACCCTTCGTAAGGGTAATGGACTTTCTTTCTTTCTTTCTTTCTTTCTTTCTTTCTTTCTTTCTTTCTTTCTTTCTTTCTTTCTTTCTTTCTTTCTTTCTTTCTTTCTTTCTTTCTTTCTTTCTTTCTTTCTTTCTTTCTTTCTTTCTTTCTTTCTTTCTTTCTTTCTTTCTTTCTTTCTTTCTTTCTTTCTTTCTTTCTTTCTTTCTTTCTTTCTTTCTTTCTTTCTTTCTTTCTTTCTTTCTTTCTTTCTTTCTTTCTTTCTTTCTTTCTTTCTTTCTTTCTTTCTTTCTTTCTTTCTTTCTTTCTTTCTTTCTTTCTTTCTTTCTTTCTTTCTTTCTTTCTTTCTTTCTTCTTTTCTTTCTTTCTTTGTCTTTCTTTCTTTTTCTTTCTTTCTTTTTCTTTCTTTCTTTTTCTTTCTTTCTTTCTTTCTTTCTTCTTTCTTTCTTTCTTTCTTTCTTTCTTTCTTTCTTTCTTCTTTCTTTCTTCTTCTTCTTCTCAGTTGTTTCTAATCTTCTACAATTACTTTCTCATTCTTTCTTGCTCTTTGCAGATCAAACCACTTTCTCAACTTTACTTTTTCTCTTCTTTTGCGTAGCAATTTACACAGAATTTCACATACATGTCATATATTACACTTGCGAGGTAGTACTGCGCTAGTCATATAGGATCCAAGTGGAATTACGATTCAGTTTATTATAAATAATATTCCACAAAAAGTACTAATAATAATAGAAATTAAAACTGACAAGCATAATATAATATCATATGCAATTTTAATTACACAATCGGACGAAACATTTACTAAAATGATTCTCAATGATTAAGTAAGTGTCAATACTTGGTTTGTAATAATCCGTGATTGGTCAAAAACCTGTATCATAATGAAATCTGTAAAATCTAAAAGTATCATTATGCAACTGGCTGCAGCCATCACATGAGAGCTTTATATAATGGTAGTAGAAAAACGTGGTTATCGATGGCAAGTGGGATAGTGGATATTAGTGAAAAAAGCACGCACAAATATCACGTATTTTAAAACTGAATATAAATTGTTTAGAACGGAAATGAAAATTAAAAAGTCCATTCAATTAGAAGTTATTTTTAAAATTATAAGAATTTTATCATCATCACATGTTCTGTTCTTAAAAAAATCGCATTCGATGCTTCATTTAATTTAAATATGTCATAGTCAATCCATAACTTTAAGCGTTATTTAAGAGTTACGTTAAGCGTAATTTAAACAAAATTTCAATTCAGTGATTCCCATAAAATAGTACATTTTAAATTGACAATTTTAAAATGGCATTTCATGTCTTCCCTTATGAACAAATTTCTTCCGCTCTTGTAATTTTTAAATTTTGTTGACTTACTCGAATTTATCTCCTCGCGCCCGTAACGCACCCTTCGCGCTTGTAAGGCATCCGAGAGATGACATAGCAAAATGTTCCCCTTACTCGAAGGTCGTAGATGATGTTTCTGCCTTACAGCTGGAACGGCATCTGCTAGATGCCAAACTGGAATGGCGCTGTAGCTCGAGATACATTCGCCAGCGGCAGGTCCGTCAGCTCGGCCATAATTGCTCTCCCTACTACTGGAAAACTTCTTCCTATAATCTTTATATTTTTCTTCGTATGATGTAAGCTCTAAGCATTGTTTGAGTTGAATTGTATACTCAAATATACTGCACGAACACATTCTGTTGTTGTTTTTATTTCGAAAAATCTTTATTGTTGTAATAAGCAGCTGGAAATTTGTTGTTTCCCTCGTCTCATTCAATGATGAATATGATACAAAAGAAGTGACAAATTGGAATGATAATTTCATTTTTTTATATAAACAAATACATCAGGAAAAATTATCACATACAAATATGTAAACATAAAAAGTATTAAAAAATAAAGGATTGGTTTAACAGTTACAAAAAAAAAAAACAATGATTTCAATTACATCAGAATCTTAATTCATTGTTGCGTCATTCATGTCTCAAAAAATAGCACATTAAATGCGTCATCATCTCAAAGATGCCTTACGAATTAAACAGGGAATAGGATATGTCGTGTAGGAGATGCTTTTGAGTGATAGGGCCGCAACTAAAGTATCCAATGCACGAGTCAAAATCCATTATGGATTTGTCATCCTACCGATATCTTTCGAGCTACAGCACAAATTAATAGTAAATAGTAGCTCCCGAGTGCAAAGGGTTAACACACTAGAATAAATATTCTGGTAGACTTGCGCTTCACTTGTTCACTTTAAGAGTATGCCAAAAGCACTATGGCGATTTGTACTACAACTGATGTACTTGTTTTCTATTTCGTTTTCTGGTTCTCTTTGGACGAAGATACTTGGAATTGAAATAAAATTGTGTGGCGAACATTCTGCCACATGAAGTTAAGCGAGCTGTCAAATCCACAGGGGCTGATCAAATGGGTTCCAAATTCCCTCGTGCAGAGCAGCCGTTGTCGGTCCAGAAGGCAGGCAGGCTGGAAGAAGGAAGATGCAATCTGAGTGGTAGCATTATTTCAGACGAAAATAAACATGAACTACACAAGTTTTAAAACATTATAGAATGTCTGCGGTGCAATGGAGTAATTACTTGTACAAAAAATCGTCATTTTTATTTAGGTTAATAAGTATTGCATAAAATAGCCCAGTTCTGCTATTAAAAATTGATTAAATAATTCACAGCGTATATATACGTGATTGATAATTTTTTCGTGTTTCCGGGCGCGTCAACTGCTTCGGTCATTAGTCCCGTTAGTGTAGTGGATGTTTTTTTCTCAGGAGATGGCGGTGATCTTCCTCCGACGGATGGCGAGATCCGGCGCCGACCTACCGTCGGCTAGTGGGGTTTCCCCCTAACCAGGACTCTCCCACCAACGGGGCACCGCCCCAGCCGAGACAAGCTCTAAGCTCCCGACCGGTCTCCCGAAATATGTGGTGGTGTAGTGCATGTTAGTGTAATTGAGTGTGTAAAGGGAGAGGATTGGACAAGGTAGAGGAAGGAAAGATCGCGCGCGGTCCGTGGCCCGTTTTTTAGGGTACTGCTCCGGCATTCGCCTGGTGTTGATCGAAGAAACCACGGAAAACTATCGATCAGAGCAGCTGGCCGCTAGGATTCTCCTCCAGACAGCGACTGAATTCGACCTAGCTGAAAAGCTAGAGTCGAAAATCCTGCCGCGGTCAGAACTCGAACCTAGGACCTCCCGATCAGAGACGCTGCGTTGACATCAGTTGATGCACTGAGCTACCGCTATCGGTACTTTACGCACGACAATCAACAGTATATAAACTAATTACATTTTATTGTCCCTGCAACAATATTCATAAATGAAGTCTCTAAAGAACGAATTTCACGGAAACGTGATGAATTGTACTTTGACTTCAAAAATAGGAAGCATTTGTTTAAAAAATCGCATCTAAAAATTAATATCAAATGCAACCTGCAACACTGTCGTGTTTTTTAAACTATGTCGTTAAATGTCTCCTGATGAAAGCGTTTTAGGGCCTTAAAAACTAAAATTTTAAGCCTAAGGCTTCTAAGAAATGTCCCTCACACCGTACTGTATAGGAGGGAGGGGAGGACGAGGAAGGGAGGAGGTGAGGGAAGGGAGGAGAGGGTAAGGAAGGGAGGGGAGGGTGAGGAAGGGAGGGGAGGGTGAGGAAGGGAGGGGAGGGGAAGGAAGGGAGGGAGGAGGGGGGGTGAGAGGGAGGGAGGTGAGGAAGGCAGGGAAGGGTGAGGATGGGAGGGGGGATGAGCGAGCCCCCCGCGCCGAGTTCCGCCCGGGTTTGGGGCAGGGGCAGCGAGTTCCGACCCCACTTTGTATTCCGCGGAGCACGTGTGCACCTGCGGAGGGCTTGTGGGGAGAGGGAGGAGATGCAGGGGAAGGGAACGAGGGCGATTCGCGACTGGTGAAGGAGTGCTTGCCCTGTAGGGCTTTCAGACGGACCAACGGATAATTGGAATTGCGGTAAACCCCGATTAACACGAATATCAAGGCACCGAAATAACCGGAGTACGTGTTATAAAATTCGGTATACGGGTATTATAAATGTCCGTATTACCGTAATCCTGGCCTAATCGACGTTTTGTTCGTGTTACGACGAAATTCGTGTTAAGCGAGTTCGTCAAAACGAGGGTTTACAGATGTAGAATCACATTGCTAATGAAGGAATCAAATGAGCGTTCATAATGAAAACAATGTCGTTTATATTCCAATTAGATGCAATTATGGTGAAAAGTAATTCCAAAAGTAATATTGAGTATGGTTGTGTTAAAAATTCTAAATTTCGATATTCTGAATAATAGAACTCATTAATAAGTTTCATTACTGATTCATTTAAATATGCACGTACAATAACCGATGACATGGAAAATACATAGACAATGGCACTTTGGCTTACGAATGGCTTCAATAGGTACATGCAGAATGCTGGGAAATTCATAAGTAAAAAGATATGTTAAACACTTAGGAACAACTGAATAATTATTTCATCATATTCTGGTTTTCTCCTTGCGGATAGTATTTTTTTTCTGTTTATGGCAAAGTAATATATTTTTGTGAAAATTTCTGGCAAGTAATCTCTGAGAATAAAAAGTCTTTGCGCATTTACAAGAGCAATTTTCGTAATTTTCTTACACATTTCATTTGATTTCAAAAGCGTGTACAAATATTAATGATAGAGCATTTTCTAATAAATTATATGAGTTGTTAAATTTTTTATTGATACAGTAAAATATTTTGCTCTGATTGCTTAGAAGTGCAATACTACCTTGCTAGAATGCAAACGCTACATTGTAAAAAGAATGCAATTACTAAGTTCGTTTAAATGCGAATTTTTAAGATGTCGCAAAATAATGGAGCTCTTAGAGGTTTATTGTAGGTCTAGAAAGAAACTTCATACAACATTCCACTGTATACGCAACAACTAAGAAGAGGAGAGGCGAACCTGTTAAAATAACAACCCTTGCAGGAAATGCGGATGATCCACAGTAGATTCGACGGTCAACGGCGTTCAACAAAGGGAAGGCAGCTCACAAAGGCGACAGGCACGGTGCAAATTAACGCCACTGAGGCGTCGATGTTTACGTTTGATGTTCCCCAGGGACCTCTGAGTGGGATCTGCAAAGCCGCTGGAGATACTGAAGGTGAGGTCGACTGCAGCGGAGACCAGAGATGCCGTGGCATATTCCGCATCGGACGGAAGACGCGCGGAAGCAGTGGAGGTGGCAAAGGTGGAGGCGAGATGAGGGTGGAGTCAACAAGGAACTCGGTCGGTGCAAGGGGAAAAAGGGGAAAGGGGGGGAAAGGGGAAAATGGCATGATGAATAGGGAGTGGGGAAAAAAGAGCAGATATGACGGTGAAGATGGAGACACAGACCAACACAGAAGCCAAGCAGGGATGGAGGCAAAGCCCGAATGGGAAATAGTGGCGGTGATAAAGGTGAAGGCAGAGAACTTGTGGCCAGAAATGAGTCCTGACTTGAAGTGACTGTCACTTCCTCATCCGGAACAGGCAACTGATGGAGCTGAAGGAAGAAGACAAGTGAAGGCTAATGAGATGAGATAAGCTGAGAGACGATAAACACAGACGGATTAGAGTACGAAACTAAAAATCAAGGGAGTACGAAGAGAGATGTTAGACATGGGAGATATGGAAAAGGAAAGGAAAGGAGAAACATAAGCAGGGAAAACCTTAATGAAGAAGTTTGTAGCGGAAGTGGCCATGGAAGCTAAGGCTCTGGTGGGGGAGCATACTGACGGCTGTGGTGGGGGAAGAATTGGCAGTGATGACGGTTCTAGAAGTGGAGATAAGCGGTGGTGGAGGTAGACACATATCTGCAGTGGATCAACAGAGAACTGATCATAGTCGTGATATTGCTGTAGCAAAGAGGTGACGGAAGACGGAAGTGTGCAAAGCAAAGACGATGAAAGACGAAGATGGTAGCAAAATGCATACGCAACTCTGTTATGGCTGCTGTCATGTCGCCACCGAGGCGACCCATGGGGCGGTGTTCAGATAGCCCGCCTTCCACTACTATAATCAGAGTTTAAACATCGTTCGATAAATGTGAAATTTGTTCCACAAACCGCGTTTGTAGTAGATTTTCTTAGAGATCCTACGTTTTCCCCAACTCTTATTCCACCATAATTCCATCATTCGTATAATCTCTTAATAACCACCTCTACATCAAAATAATACATTCATTCCAGATTTATCCACAACTTATGCACTGGATCAAAATAAACTTGCATTATGTGCTGCATCAGTGGCAAAGAGAGAAGAAACTGAGAAAGAAAGTCAAACGTGATTGAGTCGCAGTCGAGAGAAAGTGAGTTGAGATTCTCCACGAACATAGAGCAACTTTGGTCACCAATCACCATCACTCAAGAGATAGATGAAGAAAGTGGCAGAAGCAGAGACGGAAGAAAGCTCAAGAGTAAGGAAAAAAGGATGCAGCATGGAGGTGATCGGGGAAGTAAAGAAGTGGCATAGTAGTAACAAAATATTCAGAAGAGATTGGAACAAAAGCGGCAATGAAGACAATGTAGCAGGACCACCTCCAATTCCGTCCCCACCTCCATCGCCATGTAAACCTCCGCCCCCTTCCTCGCTCCCACGATGCTACCGCCGTTGCAACCATCGGCGCCTGTTTCGCCCGTCTTCGGCCCTGAGGGCGCATGGCAACCAGGCCGAGCGAGCGTGGGCCGTTGCCATAGCGACGGACACTGGGCTTTATTGGAAAGCGTCTCCAGGTCAGCCGCCGCTCAGTCCGCAGCCGCCGGCCTGCCACTTCCAGCCTACGCGATGTCTTCGTCGCTGCCACCTCTACCCAGCTCACCCCGCGTCGGCTTTCTCTTCTGCATCTCCTCAGTTCCTGTACTACCTTCCTTATTTTGCTTCTCCATCCCCCCATTTGGCTCGTGATCTTCCCGTCATTTCTTCTCCAATTCCGTATTGTTATTCTTCTACCCACTTCACCTTCCTCATTCCTATTTCCTATCCCCTGTTAGTCCTCATGATCATTGTCTCAACTTCTGTAAGTCTCATTCTTTTCTTTCTGTCGTTGTAAGATAATGAAACTGTGACTATGAATGTATAGTGTATTTGTGTAGAGCGTCTAATGTTATATTGTTTGTGTTTTACGTTGGCGTGTTTTAATGTATAATATATGTTTAGTGCATACTATATTACCTTTTAGCAAGTTATCACTGGGTGTTAAAACTATGTAGATCAGATATATCTCCCATGTTCTCTTTCTTCTTCCTCTGCATAACTCTCGAACTCTATTTCTATTCCTGTCTATCCAATTCTTTCTTTCTGTCTATATCTATCTACTTCTCTCTTTCTCTCTCTCTTTCTCTGACTATACCTCTTTCTCTCCCCCCTCTCTCCTCCTCCCTTACTATCTACTTCTTCCTACCTCTTTCGACCTATCTCTATTTCCGCGTCTGTATATCCGGAATGGAGATTCCATCAAGAGGATTGCGTTGTGTTCAACGTTGCATCGGCTAATATTTTCCCCCATGCATCTGCTGAGTCGGCCGATTTTTAAGCTTAATTTCATCTTGTCAAACTGAAGTCACATCATGGTTTTCTACTGTGTTTTAAGCCTCTGTCACTTCGCAGCGACGCGATCACAACGGCTGCCGACAAATCTCCGACTGCATTGGCACTCCCTCTGGTTTCCTCATGCATCCATTGTCGCTTCCACCACCATCACCAATATGAATTCCCAATCTACGCCAAAACTAGCTCGGCCCTTTCCCCGCTCTGCTCTGATCTTACCTCCATCATTTTATTTCCACTATTTCTACCCCATCGGCTTTAATTCCTTCCATTCCATCCTCAGACATTCCATCTCCTTTAATTCTATCCAAAAATTTTCCATCCCCACCCTTCCAATTCCAGTACTTCTCATCCCTACTTCTTCCATTATCCCACTTTTCTCGCCATTGCACTTAGCCGATTCCCGCTGTCAACAATATCACATCGGCCTTTTGCATGGTTGTCGTCACCTCACCACATCCTCCAGTACCGTAGCCGCCGTTTTTACGAAAACGCCACCGCCGTTTTCCATTGCCACCACCATCAGCGCCGCTGGCACTGCCCCCTCCCAACTTGCCCCGCCGTCCCCTGCTGCCGTCGCCACAAACCCGCCGCCGCCGCCGCCCCGACCCGCCGCCCCGACCCGCCGCCGCCGCCCCGCCGCCGCCGCCCGCCGCCGCCGCCGCCCCGCCTGCCGCCGCCCGCCGCCGCCCCTGCCGCGCCACCGCCGCCGCCCCGCCGCCGCCCGCCGCCCCGCCCCGCTGCCCGCCGTCCCGCCCCGCCGCCGCCCCGCCGCCGCCGCCGCCGCCCCGCCACCGCCCGCCGTCACCGCCCCGCCGCCCAACGCCCCGCCGCCAACGCCCCGCCGCCGCCCCGCCGTCGCCACCACATCGCCGCCGCCCCGCCGCCGCCACTGCCGCCGCCGCCCCCGCCGCCGTCCCGCTGCCGCCGCCCCGCCGTCTGTCGACTGCCCGCCCCGCTCGGATAAACATTTCCTGCCGTTTTCTGTTAGTTCCTCCAAGGAGCTCGGAGCGTGGTTCCAGTGTTCTGCGTGACGGAGTTTCTTAAGAGGAAATGTGAACGTGGACGTATGTTTTCGTATAGAGGGCACGTTACAAATTTTTTCGTGCTATTTATTTCGAAATAAGAGAAACACGAGAGTAAAACATTGATGTCCAGTCCGTGTTATTAAAATGTTACATTTTTGTGCAACTTCAATTCTGGAAAAACTGTTATTGACTCTCAAATTAAATAGTGAAGCGCTCAATACAAGTGAGTTAAAACTGTATTAAAATGACGCTTGAATTATTGTTTGTATAATTGCTTAGTAAAAAGCATTTTATTTATTTCATTTCAATGCGCAACGTATGTTCTTGAAAAGGAAAAAATGCATATTTGGACTGGTTCGAGGATATATAATGCATACAATTTTCAGATAATAATTCTGTACTAGATATGCATCCAAAAGATGAACTGAAAATAAATGTTTTTACGCGTTTAAAATTATTGAAATATTAAAATACTAATTCTCCAACAAGGTTTTATTAGTGTGAATTTCTATTTTGCTTTATAATAATTGTTTTACAAGTTCCAATTTAATTCAATAAATAAGTGAAAATAAAACTTATCAGTATGTTTAACCCGGTAATTTCTTTTTCTCAGCGTTTGGGAAAATCATTACACGTTGTAATACTGTTTTAATACTTTGCGTCGATAATCAACATTTAAATAAACATATCTCAATATCATTCTTTATCTATAAGAAAACATCTCAAAGTAGAATGTAGAATTTTTGTACACGTTTTCCAAACATTACATTTAGTACAGTGTTTTTTTCTGTAAATTTTTTTTCAATAATGATAAACGTTTACCTTTCCAACTTCAATAAGTTTTCAATTGCATAGCATGGCTTTAATCACTGAAAAGTAAAATCCCTGCACAACTTTTAATAATTTCAGAGAAAATTTCAAAGTTTCTGAAAGTCACGAGGATTCCTTAATGTAAAAAGGCAAATAAATATAAGCAATTTGGAACTTCACGAATTTAAGGATTTAACCGGCATGGAGCACTTTTGTAGACTCATATTAAATCCCTGGGGCACTTACTGCCAACATATTTTCCGTTCCTTGCTCGGCCACAGCTCCGGCAATCTCTTGAGCCCGAAGTGTCAAACAAGCGCCAACGGTAGCAACCCTAACAACAAGGGCCAAAGAACAAGAAGGCGGTGGGTGGTGCTGCATCGGCGCAAGAAGCTGGGCGCCATTTGGGTAATGGAGACTGATAGCGGCGCGTCCTCCGCGCGGCCGCCCGCCGCTCCCTCATCGCAGATTAAGGCGCGGCGCGGAGAGCAGGCTTAGGCGACACTAGCGCCGCGACACGGGAGGGGAGTGAATTACGCGACGCCAAAGTGGCGCCCCAGGGCGTATTCTGTCCGGCGCCGCCCCGCCCCGCCCCGCCCCGCCTTTCACAGCCCCGCCCCGCCTCGCCACGACCTCCCCAACCTTCCTCACAGCGTCGTTTCCATTTCGTCCCCGACCCGACCTTCCGTCTTTCCCAACAGGGTCCTTTTGTCCCATGGCACCAGTTTCATACTCGTCCGTTCCATCTCTCTTTGCCTTTCTCTCTTTCTCTGAGTCCCTCTCTCCCTCTGTCTCTCTCTCCCTCCCTCTGCCTCTCTCTTTCCCTGTCTCTCTCTCTTTCCCCTGTCTCTCCCTCTGTCTCTCTCTTTCCCTCTGTCTCTCTCTCCTTCTGTCTCTTCCTCCCTCTGTCTCTCTGTTCCCTCTGCTCTGCCCTTTCCCCCTCCCTCTCTCTTCCGCCTATCACTCCATCCTTCCTTTCTCCCCTCTCTTCCTTCTCTCTCTCTCTCTCTCTCTCTCTCTCTCTCTCTCTCACACACACACACACATACTGTGGCGTCATGCGGTTGAAATAATACACAGACAAGAGTGGGTTAAATAATTGTCGGTTTATCCCACTACTCGGAGTAATCTGTCGCTGCGGCTACCACACCACTACGCTCGAATATCACTTACATTCAATGGCGTGAAGCGCCGCATCCTACTTACGCACTTGTCCTTGAGTCTCCTTGCCCTTACGGCAAACACATTGCCGGCCCTATCCGCCATGCTCGCGGCCCGCACTCAACCCGGCTTTCGCCGCTCGGCTCCTCAGCCAGATGCGCACTCCTCGAAGACTCGAAGCGAAAGAGATCGGAGCGTCGTCGCGCCCGGCGCAGGTAGCCCGCACCCCTTCCACGCCGCCGCCTGGCTTTTCCCCCAACGTCACATCCGCTCTCTCTCTCTCTCTCTCTATAACAAAGGCTAGCACGTGTACTCCTAACGTTTCGCCTCGCCCTAGGTACAGAACGTTGAAATGTGTTTGTATCCACGAGCTACAATACACCGATGCACGCGCTCGCTCGCCCTAGTTACAGAAACCCTAGACGTCGTTTACAAGTCGATGGGTTTGCACTTGAACAGTGTGTAGAAACCAAAACACATTCGTACCTTCAAATCCCGTCCTTTCCAAATCCGATGCCTCTGGACTCGTTTCTACTCTTCATTTAGTTTTTCTTTTTTTCCAACCTACTCATTTCCTTCTGTTCTACTCCGTCTTACACTTTTCCGTCTTGCTCTTTTCCGTTTCTCACTTAATAGTGCCCTCATCTGTCCCTTTTTATGCTCATCTGTTCTTTCTTTTCTTTCCTAATTGTATCATTTCCTCATTTTTCGTCTCAATTTGCGTATCTCCGTTTCCCCCAAACCATGTTTTTCGCTGCTCCGTATCCTTCATTTCTCGTACAGTCAGGAAAGACCAAGCCTTCTAGAAGCGACCAGAACCAAACTACTAGAAATGACTTAGAGTTCGCCTATGAACTTCACCTCCACTCGAACAAAAGTCTTCGGACAGGGCACGGATACCTAGCAGAATCTGTCTTCTGAAACTGGACTTAGTCAACAATCATTGCATACGTCGGCGTTCAGGTGAGTAAACGGTATGTAGGGTCTCATATTTTAAAACGCATTTATGACATTCAGCATGCAATTAGAGAAAGTTGTAGAATAAATACATATGCTTAATTCCGGGCGTTTTGTGAGTTGTGTTCCTATTGCGAGAAATAAAATTCAGGGAGATTGTAATGCTTAAACGTACGAGTACTTTGGAAAAATAGACTTCCTGGAAATTAGTTTTGATACTATCCACAAATAGAAACGTATTCTGCATTCAGAAGTTTTATCAAACAGGAAAAGACGTTTTGATGGTGATTTCATTTAAAATGAAATAACATGGATGATTTATTCCCAAGGATACAACATATTGTCACATATTGAATACAGAGTGCACAATAAGAATAAACTCTCATGTTTTCTATATGTTTAAAAACATCATGCCAAATACAAACGTCATGGAATTGACAGTAAAAGGTTTTAAGGTCACCGGCAACCGCAAATTAACATGTAATACAAATGTACATTTGAAGTTGAAATCCTTAATCTACGTATATTTGTGGAAGGGATTTGTATACCCGATTCATTTTTCTATTTTGCTTTAGTGCAGATACGAAAATGAATATAAAGCATTAAAGGGGAACTAAAATGCAGTATTCTCGATTCAAAGTTGCGCCGTTCGGTTGTTTTAATTCCATTGCCTTGGAGCTCCTATGCGAGAATATTTCAGGAGCTCACTTCCACCCTTACGTGCGGAATAACGACTGAGTTTTTTCTTTCCTTTTCTAGGGTCCCTTGCATTCTTTTTATAACAAAGCAGTTCGTATGAATTTAAAGACTATCTTTGAGAGAGAGGCTATGAAGATTCGCATGGCTTGTACATGAAAATATATATTCTTAAGAATATTATTTACTAGTTATGTTGATTGTTAATAAATTCTGTTCATGTAATTTTTAATTATAGAACTAACTTGTTGTTTAATATATGTTTAGTATAATTGTTTACTACGTTGGCAAAAGAAAGATCACATCCGGACACTACTTTGCAATATAAAAAAAGCTATAATTAAAATTAATTTTTTCTTAAAATATAAGTCGCTGAAAACATCAGAATATATTATTAAGAACTTAAATATTATATTATTTTTTACAGAACAAATCATTTGTTCTTACAAGACATTTCAATACAGTGTATATATTGACATTTTGAATCCCTGACTCTCTATGTAGTCTTTTACGAATGATATGATCTGTAATTAACCATTCACTGTATGTATGGCAAGTAATTCAAAGGGACTTTCTCATTTAGCACGTTATTGATATGACTTATTACATGACATTTTTTTTTCTAGTATTATTGAAACAACATATTAGAAAGAAAATATTGAAAAAAAGCGAAATTTCTTCCAAGAAAACTAGACTCCTCCAAATAAATAACAATGTAGAATTTACATTTTTGTAGAACGAAGACGATAGCAGAGAACAAGGGTGAGTGAGTTGCTTTTACTTTATTAAAACAGTGCTCGTCAATCTGAATGAAATATTAAAAAGTCCATAGAAAAAATTTTTTATTTGGTTAGGACTGTATATTCAAATCGTGAAATTATTTTCATTTGAAATACTAAAATAAAATATACGAGTACAATATTAAACTCGACAATATCGAAAATAGATTCGCATTATTTTAAAATTTATTACAAGTTTTCATTCATAACATTTCACTCATAAAATATATACTTCATTCAGATACAGTACGACACAACTAGCGAATAAAAACGGCTGATGTCGATGTGCCAAATACTGGCGTCTAGTACGAAAATAAAAAAATAAAACTAGACGCCTATATAGTGGCAAATTTGAAAATATCCTACAGTGTACTCCATTAAAGGGATGTTCAATGGACACATTTCCAAAACCTTGGCATAAAACAGCGACAATTCGAAAAAGAGCATTCCCTTATGAAACCATTCACGAGGAAAAATTGAAAATAGATATTTTAAGTTTTATGAATAGTGTCAGCACAAATAATACGCACGTATACAGCGAAATCCACGCCTTCAAAGCTCACTCGCCCGCGTGTGTGGAACAGATGTACGTAGCTCCCTGCAGCAGCCGGAATATGGGAAAGGAAGGCGCCGCCGCTGGCTGTTGACTATCAGGCGCAGTAAATCCTCGCGTCGAACACTCCAAGATGGGAGTCGGGTGCCATATTTTCTGCTTCGCCACTTCCATACATCACACGCCCGGGTCCCCGCCTCGCGCCTCGCGTTTTGCGACTGTCATCGCCGCCCGTCGACTCACCCCGTCTCGCCACCACCCCACCGCCGCCACCGTCACCGCCACCGCCACCGCCCACCCGTCGCCGATACCGACGCCGAAGCCGACGCCGACGCCGACGCCCACGCCGACACCCACGCCGACACCCACGCCGACACCCACGCCGACACCCACGCCGACACCCACGCCGACACCCATGCCGACACCCACGCCGACACCCACGCCGACACCCATGCCGAACCCACGCCGACACCCACGCCGACACCCACGCGACACCCACGCCGACACCCACGCCGACACCCATGCCGACACCCACGCCGACACCCACGCCGACACCCACGCCGCACCCACGCCACACCGCCGACACCACCGACACGCTCGACACCCACGCCGACACCCACGCCGACACCACGCCGACACCCAGCCGACACCCCACGCCGACACCCACGCCGACACCACGCCGACACCCACGCCACCACCGACACCCGCTGACCGTCCGCCATCACCGACTCCCGAGCCGTTCCGAGTTCCAGTTCGAGTTCCCGAGTCCCCGAGTCCCCGAGTCCCCGAGTCCCCGAGTCCCCGATTCCCCGAGTCCCCGAGTCCCCGAGTCCCCGAGTCCCCGAGTCCCCGAGTCACAGTCACGCACCCCCAACAACACTGCCTTACTCAGCCAGTAAACCCCCCCCCGACTACCACCGCTATCAACGCTTCCGCCACCGCTACCGCTGCGTCCACCACCCACTGCCACGGCCCATTTCACCGCCATCACCTCCGCCACCACCGTAGCCGTCGCCGCAACCATCGTCACAACCATCGCCATCACCGCCACCACCGACGTCCTCGCCTACGCTCCATCGCCACTACCACTGCCGCTACTGCAGCGCCTCTGACCGGGAGGTCCTAGGTTCGAGTCCTGACGGCGGCAGGATATTCGGCACTCACTTTTCAGCTAGATCGAATTCAGTTGCTGTCTGGAGGAGAATTCTAGCGGCCGGCTGCTCTGATCGGTAGTTTTCCGTGGTTTCTCCCATCAACACCATGCGAATGCCGGAGCAGTACCCTATCAAACGGCCCACGGACCGCGCGCGATTTGTCCTTCCTCTTCCTTGTCCTATCCTCTCCCTTACACACACACACACACACACAACATGCATACGCTACCACATATTCCGGGAGACCGGTCGGGAGCTGAGAGCTTGTCCCGGCTGGAGCGGTGCCCATCTGGTGGGAGAGTCCTGGTTAGGGGAAACCCCGTTAGCCGACGGTAGATCGGCGCTGGATCTCACCATCCAGCGGGGGAAGATCACCGCCATCTCTCGAGGAAAAACAATGCACTACACTAACGGGACTAATGACCCTAGCTGTTGACGCGCTCGGAATCACTAACTAAACCAAACCAAACCGTGCTTCTCTGCACTGCACCTCTCCCGGTCCTCGCCGAGGGTGAAGGCGCTTCGGCATTGATGGCCACCGCAGCAGTGAAGGCGAGATGGAGGCAGTGAGGGTGAAGAGCTGGGCTGGTCGTAGACGACGGTGCGCTGGTGTTTGCGCGTTTGCGGAGGAGGCAAAATGCTCCGGAAACACAACAACCGCTCCTGCGTTTCTACAGCGACCTCCCACAAAAGGTCACGGGTCACAAGTCAACCGCGGACCTCCGAGGCTCCGCACGCGAAGAACATCGTCTTCACGCACTTCGGCGTGTGTATACGCAGCACGTGTTTGCAGTTCGCTAACGAGCTTCTGTGGGGCCACCTGTGATGTAGTGGCCAGACCGCTCACATTCTACCTTCAGGTAACAGGGTCCAAGTATTGGTTTAGTGGTGAGTTGTAGTTGACATTTAAATAATTGAAATGAGTGAAGGCGTTGGCATTGTCAACAATACTAGTAGTGTATCGTGTATAGTGTAATACTAGTACTAGTAGTGTTAGTATTGTTGACAATGACAACGCGTTCAATCATTTCAACAGGGTTCAAATCCAGGTCGATTATTGTGGAATTTGTGGTGGACGTCGCGGGTTTGCGGAATGTTTTGTTCAAGTTATCTCGTTTCCTTTACCTGTTATTCCGCACTATCCATCACGAAAATCAGAGATCATTATCGTCAGCCATCCATAGTAACCATCAGAACATTTGGACACTGCATTTGCTGCTATACTATGTCTATTGGAGCACAATCGACCCACCATGGCCACCTTTAGGTATAGACAAAAAGGCTAGGGAATGGGCATCATAATAATGATAAGATCCTAATCTGATGCACCCGTGGGAGTATTTGGTTGATTGATTAGTGTTTCTGTTTGAACTGCTAAAGTCATTAGTCCCGTAATTATTGTGCATGTTTTATCTCTGGAGGTGGCGGTGAACATCCCTCGCTGGATGGCGAGACTTGACTGGCTGGCATCATGCAACGAGGAATAAAGAACCTTTACTTGTGCAGTTTAAAAAAAATCAATGTTCCTGGACCCAATTTTCCAAACAACCAACAGCAAAAACTAGTATATTAGTTACTTGAAGCGTTGCCCATCTAAGTACTAAGCCAGAGTTCAACGAATGCAGAATTCGGTCCAGGCTGTTCACAGTGGCCATTGCAGTCGCTTGCGTGCCACTCGCTTTCACTAGACTAGAGTCGATCGTTTCCCGAGCACCATCCTTCCCCTTCCGACGGGTTGACGTAACGCGCAGTGAGCCACGTCGGTCGCCCGCACATAAGCACTGTCAGGAACGAATACAGGAATCCGCTGCAGACTTCCGAAGGATAGTTTGGTTGGTTGGTTTTTTCGTGTTTCTGGGCGCGTCAACTGCTTCGGTCATTAGTCCCGTTAGTGCAGTGCATGTTTCTTCTCGGAAGATGGTGATGATCTTCCCGCTGAATGGCGAGATCCGGCGCTGACCTACCGTCGGTTAGTGGGGTTTCCCTAACCAGGACTCCCACCAGCGGGCACCGCTCCAGCCGGAACAAGCTCTAAGCTTCTGATTGAAATGATTGAAGGCGTTGTCTTTGTCAACAATACTATTTATTTAAATAAGAGCAGCTTTCGATGGCTTAGCCATCATCATCAGTTTTCTGCTGACTGGGAGTCACAAAAACGACTACCGATGTCAACTATAACTCACCACTAAACCAATATCTAAGTTCCTGACCGGTCTCCCAGAATATATGGTAGTGTAATGCAGGTTAGTGTAAGTGCGTGTGTAAAGGAGAGGATAGGACAAGGAAGAGGAAGTGTAACGTTACTTTGCCTTAATAACTTGCCGTAACAAATTTATACATCCATACAACATCACTTTATTATGTTGTATCGTCACTAATTTAAATATCTTTAGTGACGTTTTCACTTTCATGTAACACATGAGAGAGTTTCTTTAAAAAAAGCAATTTATTCAACGTTTCAAAGGGTACATACAATTCCTAATTCAATTTTTGTTTCAACATATCTTTCTTTGTCTCTCAATCTCTATCAACAACTTTCAATTCTCTTGTCAATACTCCTGTTACTATCGTAACATTTAACAACCAAATATGTTTCCAATATTTGTTTATAAATATTATGTTAACTTTGTGGCAAACCTGCCAGCGAAGTTGAAACGTTACAGAAGGAAGATAGCGCGGTCCGTGGCCCGTTTGGTAGGGTACTCCGGCATTCGCCTGGTGTTGATCGGAGAAACCACGGAAAACTACCGATCAGAGCAGCCGGCCTAGAATTTTCCTCCAGACAACGACTGAATTCGACCTAGCTGAATAGTATCGAAAACCCTGCCGCCGTGGGAGTGGATCTTAGGACCTCCGGTCAGAGGCGCTGCAGTGACATCACTTGATGCACTGAGCTACTGCTCAGTTTTAACGGAGTGCCCGCAATAGGTAGACTAAAAGTGCCGCAATGTATTTCAGACACAGCTGCAACTTTTTGTGAATGCGAATTATCTGAAAGTCCATTTACTGAAATACGTTATCTCAGTAAACTATATCTTCTCTGAAATACGTTTATTCAGTTTGTACATGTCCCCCATTGCCATTGTTTATGAATATTACACTGCAGAATTCTTGTCGAATACTTATGGTGAGAAAGATAAAAATTGACAAGTACACCAAAATCATTATACATCTTATTATCCTATTAAATAATATTAAATAAATTTCCATAAATTATTTCGACATCGGTCAAATAAAAAATTATGTAATTTTCTTTTTCATAAAAATATTTATAAAGTCTTTGCCTTTTATTCATTTTCCAAGGTTCGCATTTTTTCATTTCCATACAGACGTCTTCTGGACATCTTCTTTCTGTTTGGTAATAAATTAATGACAGTCAATTGTATAAAAGGCAAATAATTACGTTTTCTGAATAGACACTTGTCATAGACGGTTAAAAATCATGCCATGATAGTATTTCTCAAGCTAGTAGCTCACAATGCACTTTCGCCATGCACTGAACGTATATGTCTGATATCGGGAAGCACAACGATCAAGTTTGAACGTGCTCACGGGAAATGATTCAGCGAAAGAATAGAAATATAAGGCCTGGAGATCTCAAAAAAGTACAACGAAAGATTACATGAAATATCAGACGACTAATGCAACCCAATAATTCAGGAACATAAAATTGCTGTGGCTTATCCCACAGATCGATTCCGGGTCATTCCCATGTTAAAAAATCACGATTTTACTAAATTGGAAATCGCCTATTACCAAAAACATTAGCGACTAAGCATGTTTCGTTTAACTCATTGTACGATTATTTGCAATTTTTATAGAGACACAAATTCGTTTTCAATTAAGTACTCGCAATATTCAGCGGAAAGAGAGATTTCATCGACAAACATTAACGGTTTAAGAGGAGGATCTCATCTTAATAAGGAAACCTGACTTTCAGACATTTATAACTAGTGGCCATGACCGCATCATGACCGCTTTGTTGGGGAGAGGAAACGTGCAATGTGTGACCGTGACAAATGCAGTCACCGTGAAGGTTGTCAGGAGACACGCGATATATGCTCCTTTACCTTATCTCTCAACTTCCACGTACTTACTTATACGCAGAACTAACGGGAGGTCACGAATCGAGGTCTGTGCAGAGAACGTGATTGAAATATTTACCTAGTGCATTTACTGTGTATCTAAAATTAGGAATGAAAGAATGTGGCAGCATAATATATAATCAAATAAAGACAATGCAGGTACGATAAATCTAACGTTAATTATCAAATCGATTCAATACTATCAAAATTATCAAATTATCCAATTTCACTCAGGTTTTGATAACATGCGAAGTTTTCAACATCCCAGGAATAAAATTAACATATTTAGCGAAGAACTCCGTTTAATACTCGTATATAATTAAATTTATTGAACATCACTCGCCACGTCACGTAAAATCTCGCCACGTAAAAATAAGGCACTAACGAAAACGTTCAGTCGTACTCAAGTTCTCTTGAGCACATTTGAACGTTTCAAGATAGTTTGCGCGTAAGTGAAAACAGGGAAGTGAAACAATTGAATTATTGGATTGCTGAACACATTTCAACAAACAATTATTCTTTTACATTCGTTATTAACACGTAATTTCTTAGACACGTTTTTACTTTCTCTCTACTCCGTAGAGAGAAACGTATGTACTGCAGGGCGGAAAAAGGCGAAATTTTGGCACAAAAACTGCCGAAAGTAATTAAGTACTTTTCGCGTAATTTTGCGCAAAAATACGTGCGAGAAAGTATGTGCTGTTTTAGAACCGCTAGTTTCTAATGACAAAAATAAAATAACTTATAATAAACCTTCAATGTATTGAATAAATATATTTAAATTTAACAAATGCACAGAAGTGTGTTTTAAACCAAGTACACACAACACGCAACACGCAACAAGTACACAGTACACGCAACACAACACGCTGAGGTAGAGAAAAAAAGAATTTGCAAATAAATCTCTCTACACCCCGAGATAATTTTTGTTGTGTTATTATCAGCAGAAACTTAATCTTTCATTTTTGCCTTTTTTTCATAAATATGGATATTATATCAACAAATTCGAGAATAATTCCAAATTTAATTAGATATTTAAGTCAAAAATACAAAAAGTTTTAAGGTTAAAACTTCGGTGATGCGGTTTCATTCTCTGACTTCAATATTAGAGAAAATAAACGAAGGAAAAGTGACGTGCCGCGTTTCTGCTAGGAGCGCTGTGATTGATCACCACAACGTACTACCTTCAGAATAAACTCGCTGGAACTCATTTTCGCCACGCGTCATCTAATATGAAGACACTTCCAACACCAAACGCTAGACGAGAGTACGAACTCTCACAAACGTCGCCGCCGTCGCAGTACCTCATATCACAACGGCGCCATTCATTTCACAAGAGACCCGACCGGAGTGAAACTATTCCCGCGACAGCGCGTCAACTTTTCCGCGCTCGGGCTTTAATTTCGAGCAGCAATATATCACCCGACTCGAAATGCAATCTGTCACCTGCCCCCTCCCCTTGTCTTACGAGCAAGCGGCTCGAAGAGCAAGTGAGCTCGTGAGGTGACGCGTCGCCTCGCGTCTCCTCTTCTACTCCCCCGTCCCCACCCCCAACTATGATCCAAGGGGCCAAGATGCCCGTCTTCTGAGAGCGCCGAGAATGACGACAAGCAACTTTCCTCAGAGATGTTCAGCCCTCAGAGCTAGTTGACGTAAAATTAATTCCAGGAACGCGTCTGGAATGTTCAGCCTCTCTTGTTACGAGCGTGACAGCGGAAGAGAGGTGCGAAGTTTACGGAGAGACTGGTGGGGACAGCGGTGGTGATAGGGTAGAGCATGGGTGATGGAGGAAGAAGGAGAGCTAATGAAGGGGTAAGGAGTTACTTTGTCAACTCCTATATTTCCGATGTTAGATGACACGGATGGGATGGGATTGTTGGATTTGAACATAAGGTTTCATTTGTTGCTTGATATGTTATTTTGTCTTACTATTTTGTACGACTGTCTTGAAATTGAAAATACTATCATGCATTAGAAACATGAGGATTTACGATACTTCCAACAGTTACCTTGCGATAGAGCAGTGGCAGTTCGTGAGTTCAGAGGTTGCTGGTCCCCAAAATTCAGTCGGAGTGGTACATAGAAAAGTGTTATAGGAACCGTACTCCTTCAACATTCAACCGTACCAGAAGAAATGCGGATAGGGGACAAAGATGATGTGACCAAACACTACAACTGTCACAAATCATCATAGTGATAAAGGAAGAAATAAAGAGTTCAATATATTTTTATTATCTGAAGATTTCTTGATCACAAATTTTTACGTTATTTTTCATAAGCGTTCATTCTCCAAGAATAGAAAATGGAATACCTCTCGGAGCCAATAGTGTTTGCAGGTTTAAGACAATGAAGAAAATTGATGACAAAATTGATTAACAGCGTTCATTCCCAATGAAAAATGAAACTCTAGATGATTAAATTTTACCGAATTTACTATTAAATCTAATAGAACGCGTGGAAATGCGGAAATATTTTGCACTTTGCAAATCATTGTTTTAAGTCAAAATAGCTTGCATAAGATTCCAACGTCGTACAGATCCAACTCCTGAGCTATTCTCTATAAAACAGTAGGTCTGGTATCAAAGTTTGGTAAAAATTATAATATTCCTCAATATTGAAATTAAATTCTACGGAAATGAAATCAATGTATTTAAAACACTGAGGGTATCAATTAAGGGTTAAATAGTTAAAACGTTTTATGTCGCTTTCTGTACCAGGCCGTCCCGTCATCATTTTCTTTTATTCTCTACTTTTCTCTATTTCTCACTGCAATACCAGTACTTGCAATGATGATACATCAGTTACAAGACAGCGCTTATTTGATAGCCTATTAAAACTACGAAGTGAAAGTAAATTATCAGTTTGTTTTTTAAGAACACGCGAGAGAAGTTTAAATTGAAATTTCTTGGTGCCTTTTATCAAGACGTTTTTAGTACATTTCTTGTCAATTAATTTCATGTTTTCGTGATTCGAACTGAAAAATATAAATAAGCTTATGAGGAAGATTCTTTCCATTTTTCCTTATTTTTAGATATATTTTCTCAAAATTGAACCACCCGTTCAAGACGTTTGATGGCTTTATTTTCTTCTTTTCATTGTTCATACTAACTATACAATACTGTGTTATTAGTAGATAAGTAACCTTCAAAGACAATTACGTGCCAAGAAGAATGTTATGGAGGAGATATATCATATTCAGCTCTGAAGTCTGCGTTGATAAATTCCTCCTGAAATCGCAGTGACACGTTGCGGCTATGTTTTCTCATTCTTGGGCTTAACTTGGAGCATCAGCATAATTTACTTAGTTTTTCCCTCGCGTCTCCGGCATGCAAATGGCGCCCCTTCGAATCGGATGATGAATTGCAGTCGTTTGCATTGCCTCCGAGGCGACACAGCCGATGGGAGAGGGCGCGTTTGCTGCGGACTCTTCGCCGCTGCTTCTCCCCCGAAGTCGCCTTCTCCAAGCCTGCCACAGTTGTCCCTTCTTTTGTTTCATCACCATCACAATTCTGACTCAAAATTAATGGTAAATATCATGTCAGATCAAAAATTGTATTGAATGGTAGGACTGTAGAGCAAGTGTCTGCTTGGGATGTGAAGTATCTTTGGTATAGGATGATGATGTCACAAATAAATTAAATAGGTTTAAACATATTTATGGGACAATTCATAGAACCCTGAAACATAAAACAAGAAAAAAGCATACTTAAATTATGAAGTCGTAGGCTTCCGCGGCCGGAGTCATGTGAATGATCTTGGCTGTCCGGTTGTCGCCGCGTCGAAGGCTGTGTTGCCGACGTTTCGACCATCTTTTCGTGGTCTTCCTCAGACCAGCTCTGAGAAAGACCACGAAAAGATGGTCGAAATGTCGGCAACACAGCCTTTGACGCGGCGTCACCCGGACAGCCAAGATCATTCATACTTAAATTCTATAAGACGACGCAGTACCAGTATTGTTATGTGGACACGAAACCTGGATCCTTTCAAAAAGAGAAATAAATAGGGTGAGAGCCGCAGAAATGAGATTTCTTAGAACTGTAAAATGGTGTACTCTAGATGACAAAATTAGGAGTGAATAAATGCGTAAAGAATTAGAGATAGTTTTCAGAAGGAGGTAAGTGACACTAAAATGAACTGGTGCAGTGATCTGGAGCGAACGAGCAGAAGCCGAATTCCTCGCCTGGCCAGAGACTACGAACGAGCCGGCTAAAGGAGTATCGGCCGTCCGAGAAGAAGATGGTGTCCGGAACAAGACATAATATGATAAGGAAAGACGATGATTTTGTTTCATTTAAAAGAAACCATTGATACAAATCTCCGTAAGTGACATATCACGGGACATTACGAATTTCCCCTCCGGAACCAAACAGATTTATGTAAAATAAAGACGTTTGCTGGTTATGATATGCGGAAAACAGAAGGCGAGCATTAAACCCGCAATGCAACACAGATTACGTTGCATCTCACGTTAACATCGTACATAACTCGAAACTTTACTTTTATTTGAATTTATTGCCATTCCATTTTGTTGAGGCAACTTCTACAATTCGTCAATCTCTCTCGGTAACTGATCAATGACAGATACATCATTAATTTTTCGACGCACAAAGCAGTCGTCTGAAGAAAGTCTGATTATTGATCATGTTTTGCTATCGATATGGTTATTATACATAAGAAATAAAAGCGGTTCTTCCTTCAGACACGCTGGATGTCATATTCAGCTCATAGATAAAATCATTAACTCGTCAGTAGTTCTCCTCGGAGAAATATCTATGACTATTTCGGATTATGATAACGACAAAAAACAAATAAGACATTACGAGGGACGCAGATGTTTAACAAATACGAAGATGGAAAGATGAGACTTTTGGTAAAATTTTATTTGATGTCGAGTTGACATTAAAAAGCAAGTTTCAATAATTTTGTAAAGTGTAAAAAGAAATATATCAATAATAGCCGAAGGCTACACCCAAAGCAAATATGGTAATATTGAAATTGGATTAGGTACGAGCATTCTCTGGTTCTATCAAATGAATGCATATTATCTTGTTGACATTACAAGCCCGGTGGGTTTTCAATTTTTTAACTCACAGTAAATGGAAATTCTGTTAACAAGTAATGTTCATAAATTCACATTTTAACAGCCATACGTAGAATTTCCTTGTCAATTTGTATTATTAGTTTGCTAAATAAAACTAATTTATAACCTAAGAATATTTCATACTGTGTTATGCCTACATTGAACTGCTGAAACCACAGTAGTAAAGCATTTTTCGACGCAACGCATTTGCTATCACCACTGTAGCCAACCCAACCGAGCAATACGGCCACATTTTGTATCGACTAAACATTTTCAACCCAATTTTCCAGTCTACCACTACCCCTCCATTAAAAAACTTTTTAACAAGCCCGCCGCGCAAACCCGTCTCTATACACACAGTATGAACACAGAACCGTGATCCGAAACTTCAGAAACTCGTCAGCCTCGTTCTGGGCACCCCGCTGGGGCCGTCCTCATCCACCGTCCTCGGCGCGTCCTCGTCGCGGTCCTCGCGCCTGCCCGTCGCCACCCGACCGGACACAGGAAGTTGAGGACGGAGACACAGCCGAGGACGTCACAGCTCACCGCCCCTCTTGGGCCAACTTTGCATGCGGGCTCGAAAGACCTCCCCCCCCGGCCGAGCGGTTGCCCCGTCCTCACTGCCCTCCCCGTTCTCCCGCTGCGCCCGTCACTGCTCGTCGCCCGATGAGGACAGTGGTTGGGAATGAGGAAGACGGTGGCCGAATGAATCGCTTGTGGGAATTCTGATTCGGTGTTGTTGACGTTCTTATGCGAAGAAATCTTTTATGTGACGCTCTTATGGGAAGACCTCTTTTATTTCTTCAAATGAGTCAGTTATTTTTAAAATCCCTAAAATCCTCATAGACAATAGCGCTGAACTTATTTAAAAGTTTATAACTTCATTAAAAACTAATCAGGAATTTCATACCTAAACATGTAAATAAATACACATTGCAAGTTCACTTTGAAATTTGACACATTTATTACAATATTAAACGTTTAGTGATAAAGTTCATATACATCAAACATGTGTCATATGAGAGAAATAGTTGTTTGAAATATGTATTTCTATGATAGTTTGTAGGAATATTTCCGTATTGAACATCCCTTTTAACTAATCTCTTTGTTGGTAATATCTCGGTCATACACACTGTATACATACATACACAGTCATACATATCCCGCAAGACAATGACTTACAAAGTTTCAAAACGAAACCAAAACCTTGCAGATTCCTCACGTTCATTCTATTCATCTAATTTATGGGATTTACACATGGAATGGTATCCTGCAGCGTCTATTTTCTAACAAAAAGCGAAAATGCAGAAGAGAGTGACTTGCCGGGTTTTAAAAGTAACCGATTCAAATGTGATTGCACTAGGTTACACAGCCCTGTGATGGATTCATGAGGCGTGATTGGAAAGGATATTAATCTCAACTAGAGTGTGTTGACCTCAAATCTGCAAACTACTATTTAGTTAGATTTATTTAAAATGTGGACTAATTTTATAAAAAAAATCCGTTTGATCGCACTTTTAAATGCCCGAAATATGTAGCCAATCAATTCAAATCTAAACATCTGAAACTTAGTAGTATGTTGCAAAATTATTTAATCATAAAATATATTTGTTTTTGAGTCAAACGTGAATTGTGATTCTTGTCTTGGTATTTACTGGCGTTGACTGATATTTGTGATGAAAAAGAAACTCCTATTATTGCCGCTATAATTGCCAACAGAGGTCTATGAGAAAATATGTCATTTCGCAATGAAATCTAGCGCTATCCTAAACCATTGTAGCTCAACGACCAAATATACCCTTACAACTCAATGATAGTGCTCTTGGTGGTGTTAGGATGGAACGATCGACAAGGAGAAGAAAAATATTTTCTTATCGAAAGTTTAGATTTTATACTTTAAACTTTTCGTTAGTTAATAGAGATATTCAATATTTCCTAGAATTATTAAAGATTAAAGGATGGTCAAAAATATTTTGTTTTGTAAAACTAATAATTATACTTGCATTGTACAAAACAGACTTTTACGTAAAGATGATATCCATATCTGTATATAGAGCAGATCAAATTGACACTGATTTAATTTTGTTTCGCAGAAAAAAATTCCCTAGTCACTGTAAAGCTGAACTCTACTCCTTGATGTATGTAGCGTTAGGTTTATGTTTCGTGTTGGTGTATGGAAAGTAACACTTACTACTTTGCTGGATCTGCAACCTGACTTTTATGTAAGTACCCTAACAGTAAATGCCTTGATTTCGCTATGTCTTAATTTGAATAATCATTAGCGATATGTTTAAAGACCTATCTTCAAAAAATCAACTTAATTAAAATCACTTAACTAATCAACCCTGATATTCAATTCTTACATAATTTAATTCTCACCTTTATACACATTCCTTACTTTATAAGATTAGGTAAATGAGTTACACTCAGTCTGTAGGAAATCTCGTCGGATGGACATGATGAATACACTTTTGATGACATATTTTTATATTTGCTTCTAAAGTAAACATGCTTTCGGCGAAATATTCATAAATGATCCTCCATTATTGGATTACAAAGGACGGCTAAAGTTCTACGCATTCACATTACATGTGTGAATTATGTATTTTTCCTGGTTAGGATAAAAAACTGAAATTAATATTCAAAGCGCCATTTGTTAGAGTATAGACAGTGTTTGCATTTTATATTTATATTGAAGTACATTTCTTGTTAATAATCAAGTTAGAAACATTATTAAAATACGAATAGTTCAGAATGCAATGTTTTATTTCAAATAAAACCAAACTGTGAACAACGATGAATATTTGTGGACACTCTTTAACACTTTCAAGTAGAGACCTTGAAAAGAAAGGCCATGAAGCATTATAACCTTACAATAACATATGACACTCTCATCAATTATGACTCATTAATTCTCACCGGGGTCTTATTAATTCTGTATGTTCGTTTATGACTCTTCATGTTGACATATCGATGTGCATCGAATTTTAATTTATCTGAAAGGTGTAGAAGTAGATAAAAACGCTTTTTTTAAAATGCGGGTTTCATTAATTGGGATAACGCAATGTTCCCGGAATACTCTTTAATCCTGCAAATGTCTTGCTCCAACATTCGAGCTCACTCTTCGGGTTAAAATTTTGTTGTGAAACTGAATACAACTCCTTGAATAATTGCATCCTTCATACTGTTACTTTCGGATGGAGATAAGAGTCTTTTGGAGACTCGTGTACGTACACACGTAATCTCTACCCTGTACCATCCATTCCCATTGTCACAACGGCTTTCGCCGTATCTGGAAGCCAAAACATGCCATTCTACCAAGATGCCAAAGTATTTCTGATGAGTGCAAATATTTGAACATTATATTGACCTGCTGATCCGTGAAAAAACACTGAAATAACACTTTTTTATTTCAGAAAATTATTCTTGCAAATAATCAATGAGTTTCATCTAAAAAGATATACTTCTCCATTCTCATGACATGGATAATTTAATAATATGAGAAACAAAGGTTATATAAATCACAGATTTCGAATTTTTCAATGTATGAAATGGGTGTATTGTGACGTGTGAATTACTCTAATTACAGTTCTGAATTGCATTTTATTTAGGTGATGTACCTAAATCTAATTTTGGAAATTTTAAAAAAAATTGAATTTTTATTTTCGGTTTTGTATAAAATTAGGAGATTCCATATATTTCAAACTTAAAGGTGCAGTGTTTCACAAATAAATTTGATTAACTTTGAACTTTAACACAGGTATGAAAAACATATTTTCAGCTGCATGAAGTTATATTGCTGAATTATATGTTTTAAAGGCCACCGACTCTTAAAATAACTTCCGAACATTCCATCACGTATTCGGTTTTTTGAAAAATAAAACCAATATGTAATTAAAATACTTATTTTTAAGTGACCTAAATCTATTTATTTTCTTACAAGTAATCAATACATTTTTTTTATATTTACACACAATTTTACGTCTACTGTTTTTTCTTGTGAAACCTTTCCTTTTTTATTTGATGCTTCTACAAACTCGTTTCCGGTTTCCTTCTTTGATTTCTCGATTGAAAATCCAACAGCACTCAGCTAACAAAAATATTGACATCCTATTTTCCCAGGAAACGTTTCTCAAAATCATGGACATCATGGTCAAATCTTTCAGCGTGTCCTTCACTATAAGCTTCCAAGTTTTCAGGAAAATAGTCAAATGGGAATATCAGAAATGAACTTTCAAGCGCAGCTTGCATCCTTGAACTTCATATGCTGCAAGCAAGCGTTGTACAATAGTTTTGTAGTCAGGGTTCTTAGTATTCCCCCAAAACGCGTGCACTACGTTCTAGAAAGAGTTCCACGCTTCTTTTTCCTTGTCTCACATTGTTTAAACAAACAGTGGATCAGTTAGAAGTTTTCTTATGTCGGGACCACTGAAAACTCCCTTTTAAACTGGCTTCAGACAGTTTCGGGAACTTGGAGCAAAGATACCTGAAACCATCCCCATCTCATGACGGTAACTTGACAAACCTCTTTCTAAGCCCCAATTTAATATGAAAAGGGGATAATACTTGTTCTGGGAGAATCAAGGTCCAATGGATGGTGTTTCTCTCGCCGTGAATTAAACTGTCTCCAGGAGGCCAATCAGTTGGTGTCTAGTGCAGCTGTCTGCCTCTACTACCACATAAACAAAGAAAGATATTTTGTGTAACTTCCCTGCTCATTTAACAGTATGATTCGTATTTTGAAATATCCACAAACCAGCCATTAATGCTCTCGATTTTTGATTTTCTCAAGAATCATAGCCAAAATCTTCAAGTTTTCATTCATGTGAACCGAGTATCCCATTAAAAGTGAGACAAATACATCTTCATTATGCAACAATATTGCTTTGGGGCAGTTTTAAACAAGTAAATTAAAATGCGTCATTCTGATGAATAACATATGATAACTTCAAAGAACTTCATCACCACACGAACATCTTTACAATAAACCAGATTTCCCTCTTCGGAAAAAACTGAGTTAACTACTTCTTCTCTATTTCTCTCTCAGTCTATCTCTATCTCTGACTATCCCTGTCTATCTCTCACACTATCTCTATCTCAGTCTATCTCTCAGTCTATCTCTATCTGTCTATCTCTATCTCTCAGTCTATCTCTATCTCTCAGTCTATCTCTATCTCTTTCAGTCTACCTCTATCTCTGTCTATCTCTATCTCTGTCTATCTCTCAGTCTATCTCTATCTCTCAGTCTTCTTCTTCTCTCTCTCTCTCTGTCACTCTCGCACTCTTCTCGTCTTCTCTTCTCTCTGTCTCTCTCTCTGTCTCTTTCTTCTCTCTTTCTGTCTCTTTCTGTCTGCCTCTGCCTCTCGCTCTCACCCTGTCTTTCTCCCTCAATGCCTCTGACACGTCAATGAGGTTCCAGATGATAGTGGTCAACACAAATAAATCAATCAATCAATAACAATCAAACAGAACGATATCAAACTGATCTTCATTTGCTTTCAATCTCTTTTTCCCTCATTTCATCAGCTTCACATCACTTTGCCCTTCTCTTTCTCGATTCCTCCACTCTACCTTCCCCACTCTGCACGCTTCCACTTTTTATTCACCTACTCTACTACCATCGCTTGCCAGCGCGTTCACCACTGTTTCTGTTCCCGCCAACTCTATTCCCATCACCAGACTACCCTGCAGTGTCTGAACCTTTGAGGCCCCACCACCCTCGCCATCTTTGCCTTTGCCTCCCTGTGTCCCCTTTAGACGCTGCCTTCAGACGTCGGCCTGTATGCATTCCGCCCTCCCGGGGGTCCAATTTCCAGATTTCCTTCCCGCAACCGCTGTCACCGCATGTAATTCCTGCCCAGCGCTATCCCTCCTCTGCCACCAGCAGTCTTCCACTAACGCGCTCGTCCTCGCCCGCCTCCGTACGTCCCCACCACACCACGCTCCCCGTCATCATCCACGCCACGTCACTCCCCGTTACGCCGAGAATTCTGCCCCGGTTGCCTCTCTCCGTATCGCCACGCCTCTCCCACTGCGCCCCGCCGTTCTCCAATCCGACCCGCCTCGCTATTTTGCAACATCTCCCTCACAACGCTAAGCGTAACCCCTCCACATCACATCAAAGAACGACCCCGTAAAATCCCACCCCCGTACACCCCGTGTCATCGTGCCCAATCCGCCAGCCACGTCCTCCACTACTCCTTCCCACCGTGTCATCCCCACTACTCCCACATCATTCCCTTCTACTCCCCCCTGCCCGCCACATCTCGTCCCACCCTACCCGCCGCCCGTCCTCCTAGCCATTACCTGCCATTCCCCGCCATTCCCAGATACGCTATCCCTCCCCATTCCCACAACCCCCACTCAATGCCTTACTACCCCCGCTACGCCACCGCACTCCCTGCTCCACCCCCTCTGTCCCGCCACATCTCGTCCCACCCTACCCGCCGCCCGTCCTCCTAGCCATTACCTGCCATTCCCACCATCCCAGACACGCTATCCCTCCCCATTCCCAAACCCCACTCAATGCCTTCCCACCCGCTACGCCACCGCACTCCCTGCTCCACCCCCTCTGTCCCGCCACATCTCGTCCCACCCTACCCGCCGCCCGTCCTCCTAGCCATTACCTGCCATTCCCCACCATCCGCAGACACGCTATCCCTCCCCATTCCCACAACCCCCACTCAATGCCTTACCACCCCCGCTACGCCACCGCACTCCCTGCTCCACCCCCTCTGTCCCGCCACATCTCGTCCCACCCTACCCGCCGCCCGTCCTCCTAGCCATTACCTGCCATTCCCCACCATCCCCAGACACGCTATCCCTCCCCATTCCCACAACCCCCACTCAATGCCTTACCACCCTGCTACGCCACGCACTCCTGCTCCACCCCTCTGTCCGCCACATCTCGTCCCACCCTACCCGCCGCCCGTCCTCCTAGCCATTACCTGCCATTCCCCACCATCCGCAGACACGCTATCCCTCCCCATTCCCACAACCCCACTCAATGCCTTACCACCCCGCTAGCCACGCACTCCTGCTCCACCCCTCTGTCCGCCACATCTCGTCCCACCCTACCCGCCGCCGTCCTCCTAGCCATTACCTGCCATTCCCCACCATCCGCAGACACGCTATCCTCCCCATTCCACAACCCCACTCAATGCCTTACCACCCCGCTACGCCACGCACTCCTGCTCCACCCTCTGTCCTCCACATCTCGTCCACCCTACCTGCCGCCGTCCTCCTAGCCATTACCTGCCATTCCCCACCATCCCCAGACACGCTATCCCTCCCATTCCACAACCCCACTCAATGCCTACCACCCCTACGCCACCGCACTCCCTGCTCCACCCCCTCTGTCCCGCCACATCTCGTCCCACCCTACCCGCCGCCCTCCTCCTAGCCATTACCTGCCATTCCCACCATCCCCAGACACGCTATCCTCCCCATCCCACAACCCCCACTCAATGCCTTACCACCCCCGCTACGCCACCGCACTCCCTGCTCCACCCCCTCTGTCCCGCCACATCTCTCCACCCGCCCCGGCCCGCCGGGCGCGCTTCAAAGAGACGGCTACCCGGAAGACAAGTGAACTTGCGAACTAGGCGTCTAATTCACTGATCCGCGGCCGGCCACTCGCCGCCCGCGCCGCGCCGCGCCGCCGTCGGCAGGAAGTTTCACTAAAGCGATGCCAGGCAAGTTGGCGCGCCTGCCCGGAAGGGGTCGGTGGCGGAGCGTGGGACGGCGGGCGAAGGGGGGGGTGCAGGGGGGCGTGTCCAGAACGACGCCCTCGGGGAGCGCGCCGCCCAAAGTGACCGAGTTGGGGCGGCGGCAACGGGCCCCAATTGCCGCAATTTGAGACTAATGAGAGAATGGATTAACGAGTGGATGAATAAATGAGTTAATTGAGGAGCGAATGAATAACGACGGATAAAGGTGCAATCATTAATTAACCAGTACTGTGGAATGAAATATACAATAGAAATACGTTATTGAAAAATAAATTGTAGATATAGTAAGAATTCAAAAAATTGTTTGCGAAACAGTGAAGAAAAATTAATCAATATGCAATGAAAGAAAGCAAAGACAAATGATCGAATGAAAGACCGAAAAATGCATCATGTAATTGAATTGAAGTATGAACGAGGGTGTTAATTAGTGAAACAACGAACAAATGCGCTATTTTTTCACATTTCGGGATCCGAATGGTATTTATTTCATTTTCATAATGCATGATATATTATAGCTTTATACACATGCCAGCCATTAAGAAATATAATAATAAGAGGGGAAATTCTCGCTGTGTAAGAGTATGAACTTGAGGATTAGCTAACCTTTTTTTTATGTGGCGGCATTTATTTTAAGGTTCATGCATAATTTCAAACGCTACTTCTGTAATTTGCTCGTCAGGTAGTTATAAACTTATATAATTTTCCTAATTTTTTTTCCTGGGATTTATCCATTAATAATTATAGCCATTGAATAAATATAAATTCTTGACTGTTGTATTTGATTGTTTAATAAGCTTATTAGAATATCATATTTGTCAACCATAATGCCCAATTCAGGCAACTAATTAGCTAATGCGTATTGGATTTAATTCATAAGCTGATTCATTTCTGTCTATAATTGTGCCACTTCACGTATTGTTCCGTGAAGAGATGAACATTTTCATTTAGACGACTTAAAAGTTTTCTGACATTTTTTAGATATGAAGTTTAATAGTGTAAACTTGCTTCTGATTGTAACTTTTAAGATATATGTTTTCATTACCGGTGCCCAAGTGTCTCCGGTTCTGTAATCTGAAGCACAGCATGCGATCAGGGGAAACACTAAGAAGAAGAAGAAGAAGAAGAAGAAGAAGAAGAAGAAGAAGAAGAAGAAAGAAATCGGAATTGCATGAAAATATCCTTGAGAAAATTAACTTTGGAGGAATACCACTGATTCATAAATAAATAGGCAAAGCAAAGGTAGTATTCTAACCTCAATAAATAGGTTTTATTTTATACAAAAATTGTTACTAACTTTCCACGACAAATGGGTATTCCTTTGCAATCCTTGGCGAATTTAAGCTTTTAAATTTTGCCTGTTTTGCTATTACATAGTTTGAATGGACGTGGTGAGTTAGAAGAAAGAACAAGTGTTTTGAACCTACTAATAATTTTGGAATTGGGACATGTAGGGTTTTTCAAACTAAACTGCAGATCTGGAAGAGGTTAAAAGTGCATTACGTCCTGATGATGTTTCTGTATGTATAAATTAGAATTTCTGCTCTTATCTAAAATATAGAGGAAGGAATTTCTGTAGGTTTGCAATAATTTTTAATGGTGTGGCCAAAGTAATGCAGTGTGCATGCAGGGGCGTATCCAAAGTTTGGAAGGGGAAATTCAAAATGTTTTGATCGAATGTGTCATATTACAGATTTTGTAAAATGTCTCAGGCTACACTCAGCTCGTGCAGCAGTACGATTTTTTGTTTTAAGATTATTTGAGAATTTTTGTTGAAAGTTTGTGAGAAGTTAAATATAATGAACAATTTTGGGATTTCTCACTTATCCTCCGTGGATCATGTCTGTATATGTAATTCAATAATTGACATTTAAAAACCACAATTTAATAGGATTAATAAAATGTATAAATATGTTAATGTTGCTGTTATAAAATAAATAGAATTTCAAATTCCTTGTTTTATGATATTCACGTAAATGGTAGGTATGATTAAATGATCAAATTTTTAAACTATTAAATATGAACTCAGGTAGATTGTATTTTTATGCCGGGACTGAACTCTGATCCAGAGGTACAAATATTTTCTCTTTGTGATTATTTTAGTGGATTATGTGATGTATATAGTTTCAATCATGACTAAATTGTTACTAAAGGCAAACTACATCTGATCCAAGATGTAAGTAATTTCATTATGTTGATATAAAACCACATATTCCAATTTTACAAATAATAAAATTGATTTATTTGTATTTAATAGAATTTATAGATTATAATTATTAGTGTATTCAATACCAGATTATTCTTCTTTCCTGTATTGTCCTCTAGGTCGTGTAAGATTTTTATGAACTTTTTTTATGAATATGTATACAGATTAAAGTTTGTTTTTTATAGTTGCCAATTTATTCTTCCCGGCTTAAATAATTTTGTGTTTTTTGTACATAGGCGCGCCAATAGCGTAGTACGTGATATTATATATTATAAAGATTATAATCTACATCTGATGTCCAAAAAGTAGATTCATTGCCGTGAGCCTACGGCAGCTTTTTCAACGCCCAAGAAGTACCCATTCTGGCAAGAATGCAGTGTTGTCGATTGACTCCTGTACCTTACTGCAGATGGTGCCACACGAGCTTCCTCACCTATTCTGTATTGTTCCATTATGCAAACTATTACTCTTCTTAGCAGTATCTATTAATGTTTACTCGCTGGACTCGTGCAACATACCACATCTTTTTGTATTGAAAGTGAAAATAGCTCGGTCCTCGTGTAATCCATACCTCCTTAAATTATTGACAGTGACAATAATAGGTAAATACGGACGGCCAGGTAACTTAATTCCGACGTACTAAATTTACAGTATATCGGGGCAAGACTCTGTAAAGATTTATTCAATGGAATATTCGAAATACGATTCATTTACTGTAGAATTTATTTATAAAGGGAAGATATTTGTTTTACATATAAATCGTAAACAAAAGACAAAAATAATAAGTTTACGTACACAAAGATGATTAGTTAATCAAAAAATTGATTAACGACGCTTTCAGCAAAAAGCCAACAACAAGAACAGATGAAGTACCCGTAGAAACTAAGGTAAATCCCCAACCAGAATGAAACAAATGCATTTTCAGTTAACCTGTGGAACGGGTGCAAAATATTCTGGTAACTTTGAAAAAGAAATACAAATCAATTAAACAAAAATATGAATAGAGGACTACAGTATATTCTAACTTCTAGTTGAGAAAAGAAGTGAAGCACTTTGCTCAAATGAAAGTGTAGTATACCCATCAATCACGCCAAAATCTGTTGATACCTTCCGCATCCTAACCAGTCAACACAAATTCCTTGCAAATTTGCGTCGGAAAACATATGTTCCAATATGTTCGAAGTGACATGACTTCGTAAAATTACACGGCAGAGCAAGTGTGTCATATCTTTCTGCGCGTTTAGTAGCAGTTTCATTGAAACTGAAAAAGTACTGGAAAAGAACGATTTGACACGCGACCTTTCGGAGGTTCCGCAAGTGCGCGACAATCAACGGTCTGAAATGTTTTTAGAAATATAGGCAGAATATCATTCGGTTAAAATGGAAATGGGGAGTGGTTACCAAGAAATATTGCCTATACCTTCGTAAAGATACTTTCTTAAACTATAATGCTTTATCGCCCTCCGGGTCGGGCGTATAATGCTCGAACGGACAGTTTAGAGGTTGGTCGTGAGAAGTCGACTTCAGTAAAGATGGATTGATTGCTAGTGATTCCGGGCGCGTTAACTAACAGGGTCATTAGTTCCGTAAGTGTTCTGCATGTTTTCACTCGGCAGGTGGCAGTGTTCTTCCCCCACTGGATGGCGAGATTTGGCGCCGACCTACCGTCTACTAGGGGTTTTTTCCCCAACCAGGTATCTCTCACCAGCGGGGAGCGCCCCAGCCGGGACAAGCGCTAAGCTCTCTCGGCATGGGTGACAGTGTAGTGCACGTTAGTGTAAGTGTGTAAGGGGAGAGGATAGGACAAGGAAGAGGTAGGAAAGAGTACGCACAGTCCGTGGCCCGTTTGTTACGGTACTGCTCCGACATTCGCGTGGTGTTGATCAGGAAAACCAACCTTGCTGACAAGCTAGTATCGAAAATCCTGCCACCGTCGAGACTCGAACTTACGACCAACCGGTCAGAGGGACTGCAGGTTGATGCCCTAAGCCATATCTGCCTGTTTTATTAACGAAGTTACATTCATTTTTAAAGCGATGTTTTACAAAGTGTGAAATGTTTGCACTGGTTAGCCTATTTAATTAAAGAGTTCTTAAATCACTTACTGAGTCTGGGAAGAGTGCTCCCAAACGATATCCTCTAACGAACAAAAAAAAATTAGCAGTGGATCTTCCACGGGAGCAACACTGCTAGATATTCTGTTAATCCGGCCCTTCCGGCGCGAACAGGCGCGAGACGTCTCCGGGAAGCTGGTGGCAGCACTGGACCGCCCCTGGTCGCCTCCAGAGATAAGCTGCAGCCGGGTAGCGGATCAGCCGCGACTCCGGGGCCTCTGGGAATTCGGTCTCCGGGGATTTGGGCTACGAAGAGGACGGGGAGGGGGGGGTGAATCCGTGAATGGACCAGACCTACCTGCCCTCCGGCCGGGTTGGCCTCGCCGCAGAGCAAGCTTGCCAGGCAACTAATGTCAGCACCAATTCGTTATTGTTAATACTGTTCTGTTATATCGTCTTAACGTAACAAAACTCGGGAACGTAAAGTTATCCTTAATGGCGCGTCCGTTGCGGATTTTACAGATCGCTGTCCATTAAGAACAATCACAACAATTAAGTTGCGGCTGAAGTAGGCGCATGAATACTTCTAGTGAAAAGAAGGCAATTATTATTTACAATATTATTTTGGTAGGTGTATTAAGAAAAGCGTTGAATGAAACATAGCCGATGTCACAAACAAATGAATTGGTTGGTTGGCTAATGTTTCGGTTCACAAACAGATACCACGTCAGTTATTTACTCCCTATCGGCGTAATGGTGTTAATCTATTAGTGCATTCTATGTAGGATTCTGATTGTTTATATTTAATCAATCATAATATTGTAACGAATATTGCGTCATCCGCCGGCGCCACCCCGAGGTGCCTGTGATCGCGGGTTACGTCATCTGCCGGCGACTACGAGTTGCCCGTGAGAGCGGGTTGCATCACCTGCCGGCGGATTACTCCAGAACAGTCGCGGCGTCCGGAAGGTTCTGGATTGTCTTGACAGGTATAAATACGCGACGGCCGGCGACCGCGGTTCAGTCTCAAGTCCGCAGTGGAAGCTGAACTGAAGTGTGTGCATCGCGGTGAATAACAGTGCAGGGATTGTGCTCTGTGACGTGAACCGTGGTCAGTGCATCGTACTGTGGTCGGTGACGTGAACTGTGACCAGTGCATCGAACTGTGATCAGTGCAGTGAACTGTGGCCAGTGCTTAGGACTGTGCGAGGGAGAGGAGTGTAGTGTAAGTAAATCAAGAGAAGTGTAGTGTAAAATAACTGAAGAGAAGGTAGTGTAAATAACTGAAGAGAAGTGTAGTGTAAATAAAGGAAGAGAAGTGTAGTGTAAATAAATAATCAAGTGTTTTCAGTGATTGTGTTAAGAAACAAAATAAACGGTTTTGTGAAAATAATACGAGACTTTTAATTCACCACCTAAAAACGTAACAATATTTTAATACACTTCATAACTGTCTTATATCATAATCTAGTGATTCAAATCTAATTGTATTAATATTTTTTCGAGTTACTACAATAGAATTGTTGTTTATGAATATTATTTTGCTTCGCAGAATTCAACCAAGCAACGAGCTTCCTGCCCCAAAATTATATTATTACTTCACACTGGCAACTCCGCGTATGAACGAATAGCTACAAGTAGTACGATAATTTGCCACACATGATTGCTAGTCAGCCTTTCTCATGACAATTCACACTCAAAACATTCTACAAAACTTGTAACAAAATATTATTTGGCCATTATTTAAAGGTCTATAATATAAGAGATAACTTTATAATAAATTATTTAATTTTATTTAGTAATTCCAACGAATGTATTTGCTTAAATCTATAATTGAATTCTTGGAATCACGAAATCGCGTGAAAACCGAAAACTAAGCCTTTATCGGATCGGATCGACCACTTGTGGCAGCTTGGGAGATGATCAGATCGCCAAACAAGTCGATGCCAATCGCAATACATTTTACTAGTTACGTGAAATGTAATTCATTTTAAGTATTACAATTATGTGGATTGTCATTAATGCTGCAGTTATGTAAGCTGCATCCACCGCTCATACCACGAGTATGAATATTTGATTCCCTAAATTCTACGTTACTTCAAATTGGTAAAGTATTGCTCCATTTTGATTAATGAATTAACTTCTTTGTTCAATATAATAATGATTGTTCAATCTTGTATTCACACTTCTGCAATTTGCTGGGGGAACATTCACTGTAAGATATACTGCTGTTGGTGCTGGAAGGTAGACGAATCTGCAATTCTGGAGAATGCATTCACTCGAAATATGTATTTTTTTAGTATTTTTTAAAGAAAAACATTATTTACTTCTTTGTTCAATATAATAATGAAGTATATTCAAACTTTTATGTACATTGCTTGTACATTCAAACCATTTAAAAATGAGCACTTGAAGTTTTCTGTTCTAGTTGTTGCGACCGACGTCCTAGGAAACGGGGCGCTCCCAGGGGATTTTCGTGCGCATGTCCATCGGAATCATGTAACAAGCAGCGGATTGTCTGAGGCTTGATTCCCGCGCGGGCCTTCGACCCTATAAATGCCAGAGTGCGGGGTGGGGCGAGACGAAGGGGGCTGTCTGATGTTGGTGGTTGCGGTCGAGCGCCTAGCAGAAGCAGCAAGGACACGCGCGTCGCTGCACGCACGTTGCGTGCTCCTTCCCTCCGCCCCCCCCCCCTTGGTGTGCCCACTTGCCCTCGGGGTTCATCCTTTCCCCTTGTATGCCCCATTCGGATTTGGTGTGCCCCTTCTCCCTTGGTGTGCCCCTTTAACTTGGACCACCTTTGCGTGTTCTATTCTTTCTTGGTGTGTCGCATTGTTTTGGGTGGTGTGCCCTTGGGATGCCCCTCCCGGTGCCCATTCCCCACCTTTGCGTGTCCTATTCTTTCTTGGTGTGTCGCATTCGTTTTTGGCCCTTTCCTTGTGTGCTTGCCCTTGGGCCCCCCCCCTTTCCCTTGGTTTTCTCCTTTGCTCTCTTGCGGTGAATCCTTCCCCCTTGATGTCTTGATGTGTCCCCTTTCCCCGGGCCCTTGGTTGATGCTCCCTCCCTTCGGTTTTGCCTTGTGTGACCCATTCGCCCTTTGCTTGTGAGCCCGCTGAGCCCTTGGATGTTCTCTTTGTCTTTGTGATGCCCCCTTCACCCCTGCTTTGCCCACGGCATTGTACATCCTTTTGTATTGCACTATATTTAATTTATGTATAGTTACAGAAACGGACAGGGGATGGGACAGCGGGTTCGGTGGTATAACGGCCAGCATACCGGACTGTTTGTACCCGAGTTTGCGGGTTCAAACCCGATCAAAGCCGTGGATTTTTAAGGGCGAAAGAATCCTTCGTACGCCTTCCTTCGGAGGGGAAGTAAAGCCGGCTGTCCCATGTTAGATTTACTGCATGTAAAAGATCCTCCTGCCTAAAAGAAGCCCCTGAGTTAAATTCAAATTTCCTGTTTCATCGCCCAAGATATTACCTCCTTCCTCCGCTTGATGGTGAAAGGAGCGTAACGAAATTTGCGTGGTTAGACGGAAGAGCGGGCCTGATGGCTCGAGTCTCGCCACGTAAAATAAGGCATTAACTAACATAAACTGAGACGATTTTAAAGGAAAGCTACAACTACTTTGGCCTCAACCGGGAATCGAACACTGGAAGCAAGTGCGCTGGCCATCCCAGAGGCTACTTGATTTAATTAATATTCTATATTCTCATCCCCACCACTTTCAATCCTCTTTCCTCCAAACACGTTCCTTTCCACGCCTCGTGCCTCTTTCTATTCCGTCTCATACCTAATGGTCCACTCTGCCTCCGCGCTCTTCACCACTCTTCACTCCGCCTTCCGCCCTCCTTTCCTGCACCCATCTCCGCTCCGCATCAAATGACTCTGATCTATCCTCGTCACCATCCCGCTGACCGCGCCGTCCACCCGCTCCTTCCCTTCTCCGCTTTCGTACCCCCTGAACTTCTCCCTCGCGACCCATCTAATTCACAACAGCCATGCCCCAGCCTCCGGGAACCCTGGTCACCCAACGCACGTTGATTGATTGTTAGTGATTCCGGGCGCATCTACTACTGAGGTCATTAGCCCCGTAAGTGTAGTGCATGTATTTCATTGTGGGGTGGCGGTGATCTTCCCCATCGGAGGGCAAGATCCGGCGCCGATCTATCGTCGACTAGAGGGGGTTTTCCCAACCGAGTATCTCCCGCCCCTGGGGCACCGCCCCAGCCGGGACAAGTTGTAAGTCCTCGACCAGGCTCCCGGCATGTGTGGTAGTGTAATGCGTGTGAGTGCAAGTGTGTGTGTAAGGGGTGAGGATAGGACAAGGAAGAGGAAGAACAGATCGCACGCGGTCCGTGGACCGTTTGTCACGTTACTGCTCCGGCATTCACCTGATGGTGATCGGAGAAACCACGGAAATTTACCGATCAGAGCAGCCGACCACTAGAATTCTCCTCCACACAGAGACTGAATTCAGCCTAGCTGACAAGTTAGTGTCGAAAATCCTGCCGCCGTGGGGAGTGGGAACCTAGGACCTCCCGGTCAGAGGCGCTGCAGTGACATCAGTTGATGCACTGAGCCATCGCTCCCAGTCCCAGCGCACGTTTTCGGGGCGTTCAGCCTTGGTCGCGCCGAGTGGCTCCTCGCGTTGTGAAGGACGCGCGTCTGCCCGCCCTCCCCGTCCTCGTGCCTCAATTTGTAAAGACGGTCCGTAAAAATAAGGAAAGGACGGCAGGAGGCGGGCGCGCTGAGGACGGGCCCGGATGACGACCTCCCATGCGCGCGGAGAATTGAGGATGGAATCGAAGGGATGAAAAGTTATTGGAGGCGAGCACGCACCGGAAAAACGCCGCCCTTCCGTCGTGGCCCCGCGACCCTTCATGAAAACAAAGCGACGGGGGCGATGGGGTGAAGTGGGAAGGTAGGGGGATGTGTGGTGCGCCGCCGGACAGTGGGTTGACGAGGGGCCAGCAGGAAAAGAGGGAATATTTTGTTGGGAGAGAGAGACAGGGTTTGGAAAACAGGAGACAAGAAACGGAATCACGATAGGGTGGAGGAGAATCGCAGAGAGCGGAAATCGATGGTAAGTACGGCTTTGTAGATAGAGTGGAGATAGATCGGAGAGAGACCAGAGAGAAATGGGGAGCGGTTTCGGAGTAGGGTCGAGTAGGGTCGGAGTAGGGTCGGAGTAGGGTCGGAGTAGGGTCGGAGTAGGGTCGGAGTAGGGTCGGAGTAGGGTTGGAGTTGGGTCGGATAGGGTCGGGCGGGCTCGGGGGTAGGGTCGGAGTAGGGTCGGAGTAGGGTCGGAGTAGAGTCGGAGTAGAGTCGGAGTAAGGTCGGAGTAGGGTCGGAGTAGGATTGGAGTAGGGTCGGAGTGGGTCGCAGGGGCGCGGGCGGGCCGTTGTCGGAGTGGGCTCGGAGCTGAATTAGACGGATACGAGCAGAGGTCTAGCGGAGATGGAGTAGGTAAGACGGAATATAGGCCAGAGCGACTAGTACGAGGGAAAGGAGGGCACAGAAAGTCGTGAAAAGGTAGTTATGTGTGGTGCGAAGGACCACGAATATGAGGACGGCGTGGAAAGGGGGATAATATTATACTAGGTGAGGGAAGATCTGATCCTTAAACCTGATCTTCTGCTAGGTCAAAGAACCGGAAGCGGTAGCTCAGTGCATCAACTGATGTCACTGCAGCGCCTCTGACCGGGAGATCCTAGGTTCGAGTCCTGACGGCGGCAGCATTTTCGACACTAGCTTTTCAGCTAGGTGCTTGGAGGAGAATTCTAGCGGCCGGCTGCTCTGATCGGTAGTTTTCCGTGGTTTCTCCGATCAACACCAGGCGAATGCCGGAGCAGTACCCTACGAAACCGGCTACGGACAGCGCACAATCTGTCCTTCCTCTTCCCTGTCCTATCCTCTCCCCTTACACACACACACTTACACTAACATGCACTACACTACCACATATTCCGGAAGACTGGTCGGGAGCTTAGAGCTTGTCCCGACTGGGGCGGTGCCCTGCTGGTGGGAGAGTCCTGGTTAGGGGGAAACCCCATTAGTCGACGGTAGGTCGGCGCCGGATCTCGCCATACAGCTGGAGAAGACCGCCACCATCTCCCGAGAAACAAACATGCACTACACTAACGGGACTAATGACCAAAGCAGTTGACGCGCCCGGAAACACGAAAAAAACAAAACAAAGCAGCTTAGGTCAAAGAATGTGTTTAGGAGTTAAATATCTGTCAATATTAGCAATAAACTATCGAAGAGGAGGAACAAAGAGAAAGAGAAACGATGGAGAAACAGAGATGCACGCTCGGACAGAAATGAGCAGACGTACGAGTTGCAAGTGTACACGGAAGAGTGAATGATTGCAAACCTTTTCGCTAAAATCAAGTTTCATACTTCGCTTCCAATGCATCTTCAATCTCGAAGAGTGATACAATTACTTAGTGCTCTTTTCAAGGCAACGGCTGCATATACTCAGGCTTTTGACTGGACATAAACGCAGAGCATCACGAAATAATTCCCTCTAGATAATGAATTGATGAGAGTTACTCTGCACAGAAAACAAAACTTTAACATTAAAATAATGAGGCCCTTCAAAGAAAAAATGTAGATTGAAGTAAAATAATTTCTTCGAAAAAGATGTTAAATTTACAATAATTCTCTCGGGTGATCTGCATTCCAAATTGAAGAAACGAAGACATTACCCAAATCAATTCAGAATCTAAATTCATGTTGGAAACCTGAAATATCTTCGTATTTACTGAAAAAGGTTTCCATTTGTCCGTATAAAAAAGGTTTCTAATATTTTTAAACACTGAGCAAAAAGAAATAGGCTGATAATTTTGAATTAGATATTTGTTGCCTTTTTTCAAGGGTGGCTTAGCTGTTTTGAAAATACGTGGAAATGTTCCGGCGCAATAGTATGCATTAAATATGCATATACGATATTACGGATGTAATGCCAGATACACAACTCTTTAACAAATACTTTGGAAATTTAACTAAACTGTCTGATTATTTCTTTTTTAGTTTACCGATGGGAAGAAGTTCTGAAAAAAACTGTGTCGAAATGTTTTATGGGAAGCGTCCCATGTTTAAATTTTGTGGCTTAAGAACCATAATAAGACATCCACAATTCTCGAAAAATATTGTTTTTTTTATTTTTTATTTATTTTACGTCAAAAACAGTTAAAAAGTGCGTATGACGTGCTATGGGGAAAAGTGAATTGTGTGCACATTTTCAAAATTCTGTGATTCCTACACTAAGACATATACTACTTAAATTTTGAAAGGAAAAAATCTCCCATGTAATAAAATCTATTTTCAAGGAGAAAAAGGTAATAAATTTTGGCTCTTATCCATGTTGTCCTTCGGAATAATACTTCCTGCCGCAACAAGCACGTCATACGCAGTTTTAACTGTTTTTTTACGTAAAATAAGTAAATAAATAAATAAATAAACAACATGGAAACGATAATTTGAATAAATGTATTTCCCACTGAATTCTAGAAGACGTGCACAGAAAATGAAGTTACATTGTTGAAGTGACTGGCCACTGATGGACTTAATGTCCTAACCCTATCTATCCACCTAACACTATCTTTTAAAACGACATCTTCAACAAGGTTTCTAGTCAATGTGGTCGTCTTTTTTCTACATTCTAAACGCTAAATTAAAATAAGGAGATGTGGATAAATTAATTAAAAGAATACGTTACAAAGAAAGCAAATAAAGAGGATTCAGAAATAATATTGAAAGTGATTATAGGTAGTACACACAATGTAGGTTTCCATTTTAAATTACATTGGTGTAATTAACTAATGGAACTAATATACATCTTTTTGTGAAATACATTTTTTGTGATATGCTATTTGTGTCATGCGTATTTTTTAAATTAAAGGCATCCTTTTTTAGAGAGTTTCTGGTTTTTGACTCCGGCAAGAGTCAAAGTTCTTTGACTGCGTTTGTTTGGAATAGGGAAAAATAATTTATTGTTATCATTTCATATATAATTTTCTATTTCATCTCAAAACTCAATGTAAAATTATGAAGATTTTACCGGTAAAAGTTTCCTATACCGCCAGAGAATATGAATACTTGGGCTGCAATATTGGAGTCATTTCGACATGAACAATATCAAAAAGAAATAAAAATAAAGTAATACGGAATCGCTTATTTTTTGTCAGCAAGTGAAAAAAATCAACTCAAAAAAGGAGTGCTTCAACCTTAAGATTGTCAATACTACGAAATGAAATAGTTCAACAAAACACAGTGCAAATCAAGCGAGATTTTCATGCTACGCAGAATATTAATTCAATTTTAATATGCGCCACTCATGAATGATATAGTAGTCACAGAATATACCCTTGTCTCCAATAAAACAAGAGATAGAAGTATTACATTGTCCTACGCACAAAAGGATAATCCCACATACACACAAAAATTCAGCAGGCTAGTTTTATTCCACAGAGTTCTAAAATTATTCAAGAGATTATAACACGATACGGAATACAATGACCGGGTATAAATATGAAACCCCTCAAACACTACCACCCTTCCAACATTAAATATTGTTCACGTATTCCGGAAGAAAAACGGCGGGTCGCATTCGGACATGCAACAGACACCGTTGGCTATTTTCGCCCACGGTGAGCATCACGAGTTTTGCGTGTAATGCCCAATGATAACAGCGAATATGGGTTTTAGGAGCGCGTAAATATTCATATTGCGCACGTACACGCGACATAACGACAGCTAACGGCGGGCGCCCGGCGCCGAGCGTCGGGTGCCCGGGGGGCGGTGCCCGCAGCAGAATGTCGTGCATGTTGAAGCGGTCTTCGGGGGCGGATCACTGGGGAGTTCCGGCAAACCAAACTCCCGGAAGAGGACTGAATGTTGCAGGGCTCCGGAAAATGTCCTCGGGCGGTACGAAAGAAAATTGGGCCAGTGGATCGTCGCTGAGACGGTAGCCGTGGGCGGTGTGCTATTAGCAGCTCTGATGTCTGATGCTCCTGGAAAATAAACTCATTCGTTGGACTCCCAAAGGCTGGAAGCACTTCACGTAAACAGTCCTTGGCATCTAGAAATAATAAACAATATTTATATTACCTTTTTTTAAAAAATTTGTTGCGTCTACTTCGACGCAACGCGTCTCCAAGCCCCTTGGGGGGCGTTGAGCGCTTTGCGCTTCTTGTAGTAATCCTCCCATTACTGCGCTTATTTAATGGAGTAATCCTCCGTTAACATTGTCGGTCGCGTCTCGTCGCAGTCGGTTGTCAAGAGGACAGCCAGGTGGCATCACCGCGTACGCGCCTCCTACCGCGCGCTCCTGCGTCACTACCCAGCGGCCAGAATTAGGAAGGAATAAGGATAGGGTTTAGGACACTTCACAGGGGTTGGACTAGCCCTTGTGAAGCAGCCGAACTCGTTTTGTTGGAACAAATTTCACATGAGATTCGACGGGAATCGAATCCGGATCTCAGTGGTTAAAGGCTTGCAACTTTGCAATGAGCGACGAGTTCACCTTCCTTTAAAATCTTGACTTGCTAACGATATAATCAATCCTCCAATAGAACTGCATATAATCTTACTACAAGCTCCTACTACTACACCGTTACTCTATTTCCACGAAGAATAAATCCGAAAATGTACATAAATATTCAACTGTTCAAGGTTCGCACACTTGCAGGTGTAAGATAAACCCAAAATTAGATAACTTCCGTGTGCTTAAGAACATCAAATGATTTTAGCCTATGGTTAATTTTAGTAAATAAACATCGTTATACATACTAAATATCGATTGCATCAGTTACTACATTTTTAAAAAGATTAACCCTTCGAAAATGTTTATGAGCAAGGTAATATTAAGTACAAATATTATCCCTTTAAAATTAACATTTAGTTGTACGTATCAATACAATGCATTTCAGTTTTTTGGTTCGCCTTTATTTCTTTATAATGGTTTTAGGAGTGAAACTTTTTTAGAATCTTGAAAAAGACAAGTTGTTTGTTCATCTTTAGTTCGAGTATCTTTAAACATTATTTTACCTGGTGTATCGAGCGAACAGTTTCTAAGTTTATAGCTTCATATAAAAGTCATAAAAAGACATCTAGGACGGAAACGACTCCTAAGTGACAGAAATCGCCGTTCAATGAAGAGAGTAGTTTGAAAATATAATAAAAGAACACAGCACGCGTTGCAAAACAAACCATTAACTACTTGCAAAGGTTAGTTTCTAAAAGATATTTATAATAATTTGGCAACAGATTAGTGTAAATTACTGAATAAATATTCCTATTATTTTGTTCATGTCAGTGTGCGGATTGATTTCTCTAGGGGTATTATGATTAATTTTGCGTGTTTCCGGGCGTGTCAACTGCTTCAGTCATTAGTCCCGTTAGTGTAGTGCATGTTTTTTCTCGTTAGATGGCGGTGATCTTCCCTCTGGGCGCCGACCTACCGTCGGCTAGTGGGGTTTCCCCAACCAGGACTCTCCCACCAGCGGGTACCTTCCCAGTCGGGACAAGCTCTAAGTTCCGACCGGTCTCCGAAATTTGTGCTAGTGCAGTGTATATTAGTGTAAGTGTGTGTAAGAGGCGAAGTTAGGACAGGAAGAGGAAGGACAGATCGCGCGCGGTCCGTGGCCCGTTTGATAGGGTACTGCTCCGGCATTCGCCTGGTGATGATCGGAGAAACCACGGAAACTACTGATCAGAGAAGCTGGCCGCTAGAATTCTCCTCGAGACAGCGACTCAATTCGACCTAGCTGAAAAGCTAGGTCGAAAATCTTGCCGCCGTCAGGACTCGAACCTAGGACCTCCCGGTCAGAGGCGCTGCAGTGATATCAGTTGATGTACTGAGCTACCGCTTATGTGCTTTAAACATAATTACTCGCGGGTAGGTGTAAGCAGCATGCCTTTCTGAATTTAAAATGGCGGTGCAATCATCATTATTTTCGGAGTAGTACATTATTTTATGATTTCGAGATTGCCGTATTTGCCATTATGTGAGAACAGATTTTATACATTAATGCCAAATTATTAGGAATATGTTAGTATGGACTTTGTCACTAAAGGACTCTATGTCAGATCTGTTAATTAGTTGACAGTCATTTCTCGTTTCAGAATGCCTCGTTGACATCTATATAAAACTATAACTAGAGGACAAGGGAATTTTCGCTATTGCAATGTATTACACTTCACACGCTACTGATCACGTGATTATGAATCACATTTTACGTTACACTGCAATAATTTTAATAGATGAAAGACTTTCACGCAAGTATGGGTCTCTTCTATGTTTTGGTTTGAACATGGTTGTCAAGTACCGTATTGCTAAAACATTCTTCCACAAGTTTGGGCATGCATTCGCTATGACACTGTATTGGATAAATTTCATTTATTTGTCCGAGATAACATTCAAGTAATAATTCCAGCCGATACTTCACAATCGCCAAGGCATAATATTCAGCGAAGACGTGGGTTACCATGACGACCATGACGCGGCTGAGTTCACAGGTCATCCACCCGCAGGCCACAGCAAATTATGCAGCCCCTCCAATTTTTTTTTACCACGCGCTCCTGAATCACTACTCAGCGGCCAGAATTGGGAAGAAACTAGGACATTTCACAGGACTAGCCCTTGTAAGGCAGCCAATCTCAGTTTGTCGGAACAAATTTCACATGAGCTTGCCCGGGAATCGAACCCGGACCTCCTTGGTGAAAGGCGAGCTTCTTCGTTTTGGGCCACGAACCAGCCCATTCGCAGTGCCTAGCCAGCGCTCTGGTCGAGAGCATCGACGTTTTGTCACCAAAGGGAGTGCCATTTATCTTTGCTGGTGGGAATTTGCTTAGGATTTTGCAAGAAAATATTACACACAACGTATGGTTAAGCAGCTGTCTTCTACGAAGGCAGTTTAGAATTACCTTATAAATAAACTTGTCGGAATTAAAGAAATATAGACTGGGAGCAATTTGAGGGTTAAAACATATGGTACGTTTGGCAAGAATGTAATGAAATAATATGTATTGTAATTCAAAAAACTTGGACGGAACGTAAAGGACTTGGACGGAACAGCGAGAAATCGAGAGACACAGTAAGACAATGAATCCAATGACACTGGTCTACAGGAATTCAACAGGAGCTATTATCTTTGGGCTATATTTGCTATCTGACAAATATTCCATTCACCGTTGTCTCAATAAAGACGTACCAAGACACAGTCAGAACACACAGTAACATATTCAGCAACCGTTTCCCGTCAACAATTAGCGCCTAATCCGCCATTGTTTCGAAGTCCATGGAACGTGAATGGTCTGGAAGGATTTGTGAAACCCACGGTTACTATCCTATGTAATAACAAAAATGTACATCCAGTGGATCGAAAACATATGAAATAAAGAACAGTTTAAATGTTAACAGAAATAGTGAGCGTAATTACGAGTATATCCCCTTAGAGTCGTAGAAAGAGTTGAAATGCAATGCGGTAATTCCTGTGCGTGCGGTATGAGCGTGGGTGGCAGTGGCGGTGCTAACGCAGTTGTGACAGCAGCGTCCCCGGTGACGGGCGGGCGAAGCGCGAGGGAAGGCGCGCCCGGGGGCGTGGCCGCACGCCCGCGCGCCCAACGCACGTCACGCTCGCGTCACGCGCCGCCGCTTCCGCACGCAGCGCACGCGCCCCCAACCCCTTGCCCTTGCCCGCCCCGGCGCCACCACCCAAGCAACCATCGCAACCACCGCCACACTAACACCGCCGCGCCGCTGCGACCGTCACTGTCACCGTCACAGACACCGTCACAGACACCGTCACAGACACCTTCACAGCCACCGTCACAGCCACCGTCACAGCCACCGTCACAGCCACACCGTCACAGCCACCGTCACAGACACCGTCACAGCCACCCCCCCCCCTGCAACCACCCCATCCTCTTCCGTCGGGCGCTGTGACACCGCACCCACACTACTTGGGGCCCCTTAACCCATCCCGCCCCCTACGGCGTCGCCCCGTATCAACCTCGGCCCCGGACGCCGCTCCTCCGCCAACGCTCACCCCGCCTCACCTCCCCTCCGGCTTCCCCCCCCCCTTGTGGCCCCAACCCCCCCAGTCCACGCCACGTCCACTCTTTTCTGCTTTTGCCTCTATTGCCACTCTCCGGCCGTCTCCTCCCCGCCTTCGCAAGAGACCGAACCCGCCCCCACCCTGCCCCCGCCGTCGCCCCAGCACCGCGAGCCTCGCGTGCGCGCGGGGCGTGCCGTCGCTGCGTGGCCCCTCTGCCCCGAACCGCCCTCTCGACACGGCGACGCCACACGGAAGCACGGACAGCGGCGGGGCGGGACACAGCGTGAGATGGATGGGATGACTGAGATGAGACACGGGAGATTGGTTTGGTTTGGTTTTTTCATGTTTCCGGACGCGTCAACTGCTTTAGTCATTATTCCCGTTAGTGTCGTGCATGTTTTTCGAGGGAGATGGTGGCGATCTTCCCCCGCTGAATGGTGGGATCCGGCGCCGACCTACTGTCGGTTAGCGGGGTTTCCCCCTAACCAGGACTCCCCCACCAGCGGGGCATCGCCCCAGCCGGGACAAGCTCTAAGCTCCCGACCGGTCTCCCGGAATATGTGGTAGTGTAGTGCTATTAGTGTAAGTGCGTTGTAAAGGAGAGGATAGGAAGAGGAAGGAAAGATAGCGCGCGGTCCGTGGCCCGTTTGGTAGGGTACTGCTCCGGCATTCGCCTGGTGTTGATCGGAGAAACCACGGAAAACTACCGATCAGAGCAGCCGGCCGCTAGAATTTTCCTCCAGACACGACTGAATTCGACCTAGCTGAAAAGCTAGTGTCGAAAATCCTGCCGCCGTGGGGAGTGCGAACCTAGAACCTCCTGGTCAAAGGCGCTGCAGTGACATCAGTTGATGCACTGAGCTACCGTTCCCGGTTTTTCTGTCGAATTAATAATACAAGAATGATTAAAATTTCCCGCTGAAAGTTTGCTCAATTTTTTTATCGAACCCCGTCTCCCTGTGCACCTCAATTGTTTGTTTTCGCCACATGGTAGGCTCTCCCTTATCCCTGAAACAACTTATTCTTTTTAATGACCCACAGCCATTTGACGATGTGTAATACGCATGTCTATTTCGAATTTCTTGTGAAATAATACCCATTTTATATTTCTTTTTATTTTATCCCCAGAGAGTAGAGAGAAAGTTATGTAATGCTGCGCGAAAAAATTATTCTATTCCGTTATGATCCGCGTTATGAATTTTCGGCAAACGAAACTCGTATTGCACGGCCCTGGTAACAACAAGGCATACATACAGTTTCAAAATTAAGAAAAAGATCCTCTAACAAGTCGTGTAGCCAGCTTGTAGCCTGTAGCCAGTAGTCTGTCAGTCCGTCATTCCGTCTGTGAACAACACCAGCAGTGCAATCGTTCAGCGGATTTTATCCAAAATTGATATTCCCTACTGATCTATCTGATGTCGCGGCCCGTTAAATTGAAACCTGATCTTTACATGAAACCTCTAGGAATTTTCAATAAAACGACTCTATAGTATGGTTAAATTTTGTTGTTAGACAGTGCAAAAGTCGCTTGAGAGAATGGTGTGTCTAATGTTCCTTAAAATCCCTGAGTTTTCGAAAAGTGCAAAGTTCAAACATTTTCGGCGTCTTTCAAAAACTAAAATATTAAAGAAAGAGATTTTTCTCTTAACGAAGTCTGTTTTTAAAGATAGATTTTAAAATAAGGTCATTAAAAATTTTCCGAAAAGTATAGTACTTTTCGCGTAATTTTGCGTAAAAGTACGAAGGAGAAAGTACGTGCAGTTTTAGCACCACTACTTTTACAGGGGTAATGACCAGCTAAACCAGCGCGTTCTGTTGGTTCCCCCAAAGACTACCTCTTCGAAACATATGTGAAGAGTAACTTTAAAACAAAAGTTTCGCGAATGGACAGAGTGCCAGCTTTCTGTGAGGCGATTGGAGATTAAATTCCTGTCCGGGGAAATAATGGATTTGTAGCTATCAAATGCAAATCCTCTCAGTTTCTCTACCGGTATGACGAAAGAAAAATGCTCAAGCTGACCAAGGACACTAGGTACGGTGTTGTGAATACGTCCGGGAACCGGTACGGGTCCACGCCAGGGAATAGCACTGACTGGCCAATGTCGGATTAGTACGACCCTAAATATCACATATGTGCCTTAAATTAAAGGGAAAATTAATTTATTATTGTAATAAAGACAATAAAATGTTTACATTACATTCAATTTGTATGTTGTAATTTATGAACAATTTGAAAAAAATCTTCAATTATCGTGCTGGCGCCATTGGCATTCTTTTGGTTGCTGACGACAATACTTGCATTATACTGCATTATCTCTTCCGCTAACCTTTTTTCTGAGTTTCTTTAACAGTTTGAATTCGTTCAACTGCTCCGTTGCAAGTCGTGGGAGTAAGTTATCTTTTTTATTTCTAATACCTTTTCGGCGCACTAAGCATGCAGCGCCAGAAATAATGTAAAGATATAAAGAATGTAGACATGTAGACGTAGAAAATATTACTATATATGATAGCATGAAACATGGATAAACTATATTGTGTAAAATAATATTGAGTATATTTATAATCACTCGTTCATATTTATAGTTACATAACACGTAAAATATCATCTAAAATAATTGTGTACAAGGGACCTGGATTATGAATTATACATTCTACATAACAAATATACAATGTTTTAAATCAAGTTAACTAAATTAAATTAAACTAAAAAGTGCGTTTTATTTAAAAAAAAATTGGTTTTCATTAACTTGTGAATTATGAAAATAAATTCGGAAATAACACTTATACATTTTTGAAGAATACTCATAATTGTATAAGAAATCGTCCCTACATTTTCAAGATGGACATGTTTTGATTGGAAGAATCCTTCCTGTGATGGATACGATATTACATGCGTGAGCTTTACGTAGAATCTAGACCGGCCCCTGCACTCCCCTCGGGTGCCGCACCCAGCCTCGGTGAATCCCTGCCCTCACCCTCGCCGTCATCTCTCGCGAGGTCACGTGACCCTACGAGGCAGTCCCCTGCGCCGCACCCTCGTCGCTAGGGTGCGCTGCGTGGCCTCGCCTCTCCATCCTCTCCTCCTCCCCTCCTCTCCCCCCCTCAGGCCCCGCCTCCTCCTCCTCTACTCCCCTCCCCCAACTCCCTCTCTTTCTACCCCTCCCCTCCTCACCTTACACCCCTCCCCACCTTACACCCCTCCCCTCCTCACCTTACATCCCTCCCCTCCCCACCTTACACCCCTCCCCTCCCCCACCTTCCCTCTCCTCCCCTCTCCTCCTCCACATTCCTCTCCTTCTACTCCCTCCCCACGTTCCTCTCCTTTTGCCCATCCCTAACTCCCATGTTTATTAATACAAATGTGAAAAGTGGATTCTAGTACTGCATGATTAAGTTGAAAAGTTACGTAACGTTTTTGTTTGTATCAAAAATAAAAATGAGTGAGGCCAGAAATATACCTCGTACGTTCAGATGGACCAACGCGTACTTAAAGACCACACAGTTTGTTTTTAATTATATTTTATTTTGAAATTTGTTTGTGAACAAACATTTGGCAAAATTACATAGATTTACGTAAACAAATACATGAGATGAGTAAAATCCCATGACCGTACGCCACCAATGATACGTTATTCATAAAAATTAATTATTAATTATAATTTCTGAAATGAATAATTTAAAGTCGATATGGAAGGTCTAAAGTATGATGGCGATGAAGTCGTCTGGTGGGGTCACTATTGTCTAGTAAGTTGATGGCTAGGATATTCGGATGGTTATCCCCGCGCAAGTCAGCGCTCGCCTCGCGCCGCCCCGCCCTCCGCGGCACGCGCGCAATTGCGTTAAAACCCGCCGGCTCCGCGCCACTCGTCCCGCCCAATCGCCGCCGTCGTCGCTGGGCGTCCCTCCCAATCATCCTCCGGGCTGCGGCCGCCCGCCTGCCTCTGCGACTGCAAGGCCACTTGGGACTTACGAGGTGCCAACCCCAACAACGCGGGCTTTATTTGTGTCATCCACTGTGAGCGTCTGTAGGTGCACGTTGGTCCATCTGAACGTACGTGGTAGGTTCCATACGCTTCTGGTCTCACTCAGTTTTATATTTGATACAAAGAAAAGCATTACGTAACTTTTCAACTTAATCATGCTTTACTACAACCCACTTTTTACATTTGTGTAAATTAACATTTCTAGGCCGTTGGAAAGCACCACAATTTTTGTTAGCAAAATTGTTGAAAACTGATTCTTTCACCTCACCCTCGTCTGAAACTTTCCCTCCCTGAAGGTTTTTCTTCAGTTTTGAAAAGTGGTAGACATCGCTGGGTGCCTAATCTGAACTATAGGGTGAATGGTACAACTCCTTAAAGCCATAGTCCTTCACAAGAGTGGTATTTGAAATTTGAGTAGTAAGCACAGGTGTGTTGTCGTGAAGAAGCTATACACCATGAGATTTAATGCATCTACCTTGACTGCCTCTCTCCACAAAACTGAGTGAGATATTGGCAGCAAACCTACAGCATTACAACAATTAAAGATACGACTATAAAATAAAGCCGGCGGCGCCAGCCGAATTGTTTACTACGCTCCATGAAGTCACGAAGGTTAAGCGAATTCGAGACTCGCGGATTCGTGGTTGGGTGACCGGCCAGGATCTAACGGCGTCGAGCCCCTGGTCGAAGGGATAAAAGGCACTGACTGACTGCGACGTGACGAGACTTGACAAATATAGTATAAAGTACATAAATGGAGGATTACTCCCAAAGCAAAGCGCTCAACGCTCCCTAAGGGGCTTGAGACGACGGGAACAGACTAGAAAAATAAAATTTTTAGACATACGAAAATGTTCAGAAGGTTTTTCCATTGATGAGCCATATCTCGGTCAGGCCGGAAAGTTTTCGAACCGCCTATGACTGTTACTTTTTAGACATACCAGCTTGTCAAATGCTCTCGGTGTGCGAACATGAATGAAGAGTAAGGAAATCTAAATCCATTCTATTGTAGTTTTGTGTTCAATGGAGTGATTCCATGCATTTCAATCATTCTATTTCATTGCAAAATGTAAACCTTTCAAAACGAATGGATGCTCAGGGAGCATTGTGTTGTAATTTCCTCGAAAATACACAATATAGAAGATGCAGAAAAAACATCTTACAATAAAGAAGGCTTGGGAAAAGATGCACACGTAAGGATTTCAAATCTCTTAAGAGATGTAGAAGAATATATATTAAAAATTAAAATTATCGTTCAAACTTGCCGTATTTTTCTGCGAGAAAATGTGTTTGCGTGTAAGCTCATATCACCATTCCCACACTAACACGAACTTACGGAAACTTACTAGGGAATATGACACAAAAAATTCTTTATTTAACAGACACCTGGAATTTATTAAAGGATAACAATTCTTATATTTTCCAATATTTAAATGAAAATTAGGACGACGCCAAACCGTCTCTTGCAACAAAATGTAGCTTCATTATCTATCTACGATTTTTGTATTCTGTGATAACTAGTGAAGAATTTAGTTACTTAGCACTGCCATCAAATAACTAATCTCTGTGTTCCCGCTGTAGTAAAATGATAACTTCATGTGAGGCATGTTAAGATATTCAAGTCAAAATCTGTAGCTTATTGGCCCATGGAAGTTGTTAGATAATCGACGAGAGTAATTCCTGTTAGGACATTTTGCCAAAATTGTTCTCTTCTAACTTTTTGTATGAAAAGGACAGGATTAGGAGTTCTAGAGCAGAAGAAAATGGGGTAAATGTTGCTCTTTTTACTGGCATGACACATCGAGTTTTGAAACATTTTAAACTTAAATGAATCAGTAAGTAAATGAACTATCAAAAGAACTCTTTACATATGCCAGCTTTATTTCATGAAAAATCTCTTCCCCCCCACACACATTCAAATCCTGTCTTCGCCCATGCCTTCCTTGTTAGCCACCAGGAAGCCGCCTTGTTAGGACCAACATCACCTACGCATACCACACGTAACGTACGGCACGAGAGGGGAGCAGCTGTGGAGGCGGGCGGCGGCAACGTATGTCGCGCTGCTTGGCCATCGCGATCGGGGTTATGCGGCCGGGGGCGCTGGCAGTGATGGAAACGGGGCCATTGGAGCAGCCACCCCAAGGCCTCCGCGAGGGGAGCGGCCGTTGCAGGAGATAGCTGAAAGGGGGGCTAATGCCATCGGAGTACAGCGCGTTGGGGAGGACCTGGAGCGGCAGGTGGCAGGATTGTATACTCCGATTTAACCCTTCAGTGGTCGCGCGGATTACAACTGTAATCCATTGTTTTTAAAATCTCCTATTAACAATATTTTACAAACAAATCGTCTTTTAGTTCAAATATGGACAAGTAACGGTGTCTAAACTACTGAAATTTACAAAATACTAAATAATTTACTAGAACATTGATATAAAATTCAATGAAATGCTACATAAAATGAACATATTATGTTTTTAAACAAATATACTCAAATAAATGCGAGAAGATATTGGTTTTTGAAAATTCTTGTGCCCTCTATGTGTTGTGCACTTGTTATAGTTTGCATTACGATTATTAAATAAAGCACTTTGACAAAATTGTTTCACCATCTGGAGCCTCTATTCTGGATGTGTTTCAATGTCAAAATCAGAAGATCTCACAGATTTTCTGAATGTGTCACACCAGGTCAGAAACTGAAACGCGAGTGGTCGCGTGGATTACTATTGTAATCCGAGATGTTTCCAGCGCTTAATACGAGTAGAGCAGTTATCGCTTGAGTCATATTTCGCTATAATTCGATAGCTGATGCTTTACGAAAGGTACTGAAAAACGTCCGTGCCAAACGTTTGTCAGCTCTATCTGTAATCGGCGAATGAATTCGACTGGATTACAATAGTAATCCACGTGACCACTGAAGGGTTAAACATAGTCGCGATTGAAGGTCACGAGCTAGAAGGAGAGGGAGACACTTATCCAATCGAGAGCTTCGTTACGAATTAATTTTTTGGTACTGGAGCTTTTAAAACCCCCTTCCAGTTCGTGATCTTGAAGAGGCGTATGTTTAAATGGGAGTATAGGTGTGAAAACAAGACTTGTAGATATGCACATATTTTCATATAGTAAGGCTCGATAAAATATGTGTTATTCGCACACGTTTTCTTGAGCTCGCGTTTCAACAGATGTAAGAGGAGTAGGAGGTTAAATTATTTTGCCGACAGGATTGTTATATTTAATCTGTAGCTCGTTTTGCGATGCAAAATAGTTCTACTGCTCGGGGGCGAATATTTCGGGAACCAGATTTTTTTCAACCACGGAGTATTCTGCATTCATTGAACATCCTGCAGCAACATAATACTTTGATGGAATACTCCTTCTTCGGAAGCTATTTAATTTTAAGTGAGAAGTTTTAAGAGAATTTTTTTTACAATACATGTTCTTGAACATTTCGCGAAGTCTTTGTTGCACCCCATTGATTCCATTGATGGAGGGAATTGAAATTTAGTTTTATGAATTGAAAACTTGTAAAATTTTATATTATCTGTTTTATGAAAAACAAGGGTTGCTGACTAATCATACTGAAGCTCCATCGTGTCACGCCAACACGCACCAGCCGCAAAAGCCCGATTAATCTATAAATACTATTTTCAACACATTGCAACTGGATTTAACTACAGATAGAAGCCAGATATTTCACATGCTATTTTCGAGCTGTATATTGTAAATAAAATTTTAACACTAGCTTCGCTGTTTCCAGTTTAGTCCACTTCAAGGGCAGTCGTATTAATATCCTGCCGCACACGCGCTTGCAAAATTTTAGCTTTTTGTACCAGCAACTCGATATTGCTCGCAAGGTTGGGTTTTAGCTCTCGATAAAAATCTTATAACTGAATCAACGTTTGAAGGTTTAATCATTTGAAAATTTCTGCATTTATTTATGTAGTTTCTACAATACTACGATACTAGAGCAACCATATTTTTTCTCCAATTGCTATATCCGAGGAGAACATCCTCATAGAATGTTTAAAGCAACCACGTCGCCAAACCTTTCCGGTCGAGTTTTCCGCGTCATGGGTTCGGTTGTCGCAACGCGAGCAGTCCCTGGGGACCGCAGTGCAGGGAACGCCCACGCTTGTTGTTTGGTTCTTCATTAACGACGATCGTCACCACATCACAGTGACACGATGGTTTTGTGGCAGCTCTCTGGGGATCTGGCCCGGCCCAGTGGACGCCAGAACACTCTCCGCCCCTCACTCCTCCTCTCTCTCTCTTTCACCTTTTCCCTTTCTCCCTTTTCCATTTCTTCACTCTCTCTCTCTCTCTCTCTCTCTCTCTCTCTCTCTCTCTCGCTCGCTCACACACACACACAAACACACACGTACTCTTTTTCTCACTCGAACGTTGCTTTCACTCTTTGGTAGACCGTCGGCCCCACTCTGAATTTTCACCGTTCTCCTCTTCTGTCCTAAAAGGCGAGTGTTTGTTTTCCGGATGCACCGATCCAAGCGAGGGGTGTTTGCAACCATTTTGAAGATTAGATTGTCTTCCTTTCTGAAAAATATGGGAGCTTTTAGGAAGAAAGAGTTTGGAGTTTTTTGAAAATGTTGAGAGTTTGAAGTAAAAGTAAAATTCCACTTTAGTTGGGTAATGGTTATACCATACATTTTCTCTTTTCAAATCAAACATTTCTCGTTACTAGTATATTTGTCTGTTGACCGGTATGCTCATGTGACAATTTTAATTTGATTAATTCAACTCAAAAGCATTATTAACTTTAATTGCCGATCCGGGTGGTCGAGATCACTATGGCAGTAGTGTCGTGCAGATCTCGGGCAAGGATTGCAGGTTTGAGTCCCACCTCGGGCATGGTTGTATTTGTGCTGGTCCTTTCACCCCTTATCATCACCCTATCATTTAATTCAGTATTCCCTGTAAAAAGGCAGGAGGTCATTGCCCTTAATGGGATCTTATTTGGCTAATTAAAAAATACTTTAATTGTATCTGAATACGCGAAGTATAACATGAGTTAGCAAATATATTTATTTAACGTAAAATATAGTGAAAAGTGAACAGCTGCATATTACAAACATGAAGTTATTCTTTAATTTTTAATAGTACTATTTCTATTATTATATACATGTTATTAAAGTTTATAGAAAAAATACGATGTTAGCATCATTATTCTCCGCAATTTAATGCATTTATGAATTTGTACAAACAATATCAAACAATTTAAGTTTTGCTTCACACATATTATTCTTTTGCCACATTAATTAAAGTTACTTTGGGTTCATGAATTGCAAGTAACAATCTTTAACGCATACATTTTTCATAAATTTCTTAGTCAAAAATCTATTGTATTAAAAATTAGGAATTGGAAGAGGGATATTGAATAACCTTCATGTAATATTAGCGACATAGAAGGTAAGACTTTAAAAATAACTTTGTTGTGTTAGTAAATTTGGCAGATACAAATTCGTTTCTTGTCCTACGTGTATACGCAGGGAAAAAAAAAGCTTATTCGGACAAAAAAAAAATTAAGGAAAAAAGAGGAGAGTGAGACAGGAGAAGAGGGTAAGGGAGGGTAAGGAGAGACAGTGGAAAGGGGCGGGAAGGGAAAGAGCAGGGAAGAAATGTAAGGAAAGGAGGAGAGAGGGGCAGTAGAGGGAAATCGGAAAGGGTGGAAGGACAGACGGAGCGGGAGGAAGAGGGTAATAAAAGGGAAAAGGGAGAAAGATGAGGGAAAAGCAGGAGCGGAAGATGTGAGCAAGAAGAATCGATAGAGAGTTGGGAGGGAAGGAAATGATAGTAGAAATGGAGGGAGTGAAGGGAGGAAAAATAGCAGAGAGAAGAAAAGAAAGAAGGAGACGCGGAGCGAGTGAGGAGTCCCATGAATTATTCAAGAGTTCGAGAAGGAGATGGGAAGCAGGGAGAATTTTATTAACAGCTGAAGGAAAGAAGTGGGCTTCAGCTGATTCCCAGTCCGGTCGCTTGCGTCAGGGGCTAACAACTTCTGCGTCCTCCCAATGCATCGCCGTCAGACGGACGGCCGAAATCCCGGCGACAGCCACGCCCCTCCTGTAGCACACCGACACACTCGTTCACCGTCACGAGAAGAGGAAGCTAAATCCACGCTGGAGTGTTGTACGTACGATCCGGATGTGAATTGACACATGTCGAAGACAGTTAACAGTGGCGAATATTTAGAGCAACGTTAGCATCCAATGCATGCCTTAAAAGTTTGTGAATATGGCTCATTCTGTTGCAACCACATAAACCATAAATGAACAATAATTACATTAAAAATTGTGTATGTATGTAGCGTGCAGGCACGTTGGTATCAATGCATGCAATGTGCTCCAGAGATTGCCTTGTAGATGTTCCGCGCCGTTTAGTGGCCGGGAGGGGGTAGGGGCATAGGGCCAAATGTGGCTGAAGGAAAGCTCTCGCGTCCTCTACATTCAGTTGAGAGGGGGACAGGAGGACGACGACGCCAGCCAGTAGAATTTATGTTCTAATCCACCACATAGCTAGCAAGGAGAGGAAGAAAGAGAGAGAGAGAGAAGAGAGAGAGACAGAAGACAGAGAGAGACAGACAGAGAGAGACAGACAGAGAGAGACAGAGACAGAGACAGACAGAGACACAGACACACAGAGACGAGACAAACAGACTGAAAGAGACAGAGACAGACAGAGAGAAGTGCCCTGCGCTACTCAGTGTGGCGTCATACAGTCGCCACATACAATAAATATTGGCTACGTGCATTTCATGCACAAGGAAGTAGCTGCGACAGCGGGCAGCATGCAAAGGACGCCTCCCGGAACAAAGGGTAGCTATATCGGGACGGGAAACCCGGCTCTCGTATAGGGCGAAAGGCAGAAAACCCCAGGGCTGCCGTAACGTTGCGTTGCCACGGGGACAGATTTGTGAACCCCGAAGTTCGGCTGCCGGGTAAACGCGGCTGGCGGAAGCGGCGAGATGACGCAGTTCCGTCAGCCGGCCCAGAGGGTATAAAAGCGCACTCGCACAAGACTCTTGCTTCTGATTCTCGAGCTCTGCGTGGGATGTCGTGTGAGGGTGCGCGGCGCGTGGCACGTCGGGTAGGCTACGGGGCAAAGGGTCTGGAACCGGTGTGAATTCGTCGTGATTTAGAGAGAAGGGTGCATCGCACTGCGGAGTAATTCTTAACTGGCAAGCGGTTGTGGTGACCAGGTGAAGTTCCTCTTAGAAATAGGCTGTAGATATTGTAAATAGTAGATTCGGGTGTCGGAGGATATCTGTAATAAATATTAATATCACACTGTTTCACGTCTGTTATTCATTGCTGCGGCAATGACGCTACATCAGGTCTCGTACTGCCCTCTCCTCATACCGTGGTTTTCCCCAAGTTCCGATATTGCTCTGTTAAAAATTGTTCACGGGACGGCAGGCAGTTCCTGTTCAGCTGATGGTTTCTGGGAAGTTTCATTTCGTTGAAATAAATACAAAGCTCTAGTCCGTACAGCCTGCCTTGTATTGATGTGTAAAATGTTTTTGGTATTACTGTTGTATGATCCTGTGTGTTTTACTGAAAAAAACATTCCTTACCTTTTTGATTTTGGCGGAGATAATAAACTAGTGGTGCTGTGAAAGTGTAACAGCACATACTTTCTCGCATTATTTCTATCTTCAACATATTCTAAAATTCAGAATGTTCAACGGAAATTAGACTTGCGCTTTCTAAAGTGTCCTTTGCTTTTTTGATGAAAAAAAATGAAGAGAAGATTGGAACATTTTTGGAAAAAAGATTTTTCAGACAATTTATTAAATTTCAGTAGAAATTACGAAAATTTTTTTTTTTTGAACATCCTATGATTAGAAAAGATAAACATTTCAATGTCATGACAATGTAATTTTTTCAGTTTTGATAATACAGAAAGTTGGCAAAATGCGAGCAACATCGTTTTTATCGTTATTTGATACATACGATGAGAAAATATAGATTTTGTACTTTTTACGCAAACACAGAAAAAAATCTCCAATTTAATATAATATTTGTAGGAAAATTGAACCTTTGCAATTAAAAAAATCAAGAATTTCAACGAAAATGAGACTCATGTCATTGTTAAAGGTTTTTACCCTATCCGAGCAAAGTTTAAATATGAAAAGTGGTCAAATTGTTGAAAATGTTGTTAAGGCTACATGTAAAGCACCCTTCCAAAAATTAAATTTCATACTCGCAGGGAATCATGCTTGTTAAATCCTCCGAGAAGTATCTGAACTGTTTAGGCGCTAGCGTTGACCACAGACAGATGTAGATTTGCCAGGAGGTAATTTACTTTATATAGGAACAATATTTATCCCGTTTTCCGTTACTAGGGTGCGGCAATAAGTGTTTCTGTAAAAAATTGCTGACGGTTACAATCCTTTCTCTTCTTACGAAGTAAGTCGAGAAAGCAGAAAGTCTTCATAAAAATAAAAAATCTGTGTCAGGTTTGGATGTTAGAAAAAGTTGAAATGCTCAGACAGAACGTGTGTGCGAAAATTTTAAAATACCAAGGGTATAGTATAATGTAACTCAATAATGCAGCCAATATTTTTAAAAAAAGCTTTATTTTTCTTCATTACTGTTATTACGAAATCGTACTACGTACGCACTAAAGCGAGAAAGTGAAAAGTCATTGAGAATCTTAGACCCTAGACGACTGCAATTTGTTTCGTTTTTAGTTAATAAAAAATCAGATAGTCATTCTGTGAGGATAATATTAATTTTTAGAGAAAAGACTATTAAATGTGGATGTAACGTTTAAATACTGAAGAAGACAATGGTAAATGCGAATGTAATGTTTAACTGCAAAAAAGGCAGCGTCGAATGTAGTTAAATGTGAAAGAGGAAATTCCATTGGTAATTAAAATTGTTCACGAGAATCTCTCGGAATAAGCATGTTACAAGTGATAAAATGTTCCTCTGAAATGTGTAATGGAACAGAAGCGAGTCAAAAATTACAATTGGCAAATAAGTGTACGGTAATTGTAATTTTACAAAACTGGATTGGAAATATAAATTCACCTGTGTGTATGTAATCATAAGAAATGTTGAGGTGTGCGTTTGTGATCTCTTGAAACATTATAGAGTTTATGTATTAGAACAGCAGAGGCTATGGCGAACACAGTAACGAAGCTTTGTAGTAAGATAGGGACGGTTCAAGTTTCGACGATCATTCATATTTGATGCCAGATGTGTGACTAGGGTACACGAAGCTATCGCCTAATTATTGTTGAGTCAGTTTGGTGTATATCCTTCTATCCTACGAATAAATTCAGAGGATGTCGGGATAGTGGATTAAACAACGAGCCATGGACTGGGCGCTATTGTTTCTTCTGTCCTCGTTCCATTCTGTAAGTCGATTCGTCATCCATTACCATCGGGCAGAAGGACGAGGAAAACGATTGCAGTCTAATTCACGTTCTGGGAGGAAGTGTCGAGAAGTGATCGATTGTACGCCAATTTGTTTTTCAAAGTTCAAAATCTATTGGCATCAAATTATTTAATATAAAAGATGTGCAAAATCTTTAAAAATAATATGCCTTGTTCATTCATATCTTGAGAGGTAGTTAAAATAAGCGAAGAGGTTTTGACAGTGTTGTGGAAGAAACAAATCCAATACAAACTACCCTAACACTATCTAGGAGCGTATATTGATGAGTCGGTGAAGCTAGTTGACGAAGTCGTTTCCGAAGCACGAGTACAATATTCAACTACTTATTACATAAGTAAAGCCAAGAAAGTAAAAATGTGATGGTGAAACATTCTCATGCAGGTCAATTGCATTTTCATCTCCAATTAAGGTCTTACAGGTAGACTAGTATTGCAGTGAAAGGAATTGACTATCGCATGAAAGATGGTTCATATTCCTCATTTCTGAGAACTCATCTTTCGCTACCGAGATACTGCGCGTTAATGAGCGCGACAGCGCGAACCCACCGATGACTGACAGCTATCGTAACAACCTGAATCCATTTAATGAGAAGCAGAACGCGTTGATGCGGCATGCTGCTCAACGATGCCCCTTGTCGGCAAGTCTGCTCGAGTGTGGGTCAGGGTTTAAGTCCTTTGCCTATCCGCGCGACGCAGCGAAGTAATTGCATTTGCCGACGTTTCAACTATAATTATGTGGTCTTCATTAGGGTGACTGAAATGTCGGCAAAGCACATTACATCGCAACGTCGCCTCGTCCGGATAGGCAGATGCGAAACTGTCTCTACTCGTGATAGATTACGTCTTTTAGGGTGAAGTTTTGCGACAGTTCCTTAGAAGACCTCAGTAATCATATAAACTTTGGAAAAACAATACAAAGGGGAATAAGAACTGATTATTTTTGAAAACACTGAATGAAATACAGTGCAACTTTATTTCTACAGTACATACTTTCGAAACACTTTTGCAATAATTTTAAACCGAGAAAAACCTTTTTGGAGCCGTTTATCACATACACAAAATATTGTTTAACTTAAACATAATATATAGCATAAAATACAGGTGTATGATTAGTCACTTCCCATCTTTGGATAGCTACAATTTCTTAATTTACGAGCCAACGTTTTTACAACAAAATCCGATAGAAAGAGTAGTTCTTGAAGTTTTTTTAAACATTATATTTAACATATAATTCGGTTGAAAAATGCCGCCTGTGTTGAATGACTCAGAGCGTGCGAAAATAGCAACTCATTATGAGATCTGGGGAACAGTACAGCAAATACAAAGGTGGTGGAAGGGTGAACGAGGGATCTATGCAATATTGATGCAAAAGCAGTTCAAATCTGCCATTCCAAATTACTAACAACAGGGATTACCGCCGATGCAAGGAGATCAAGGAAGACCAACTTTCAAGGAAAGAAGAGAATGTTAGCGGAGTTCTTGTGGAGCCTTAAGAAATCACTGGCCTGTAATTTTACAGTGGAACATTTCATAGCTTCAGTTCATGCAGGAAGAAGCACCTGCGCATTTTGCAAATGATGACAACGAATGATCATGATCATTTTCTTGATCGTTGGATTGTTGGATCGTTGGATACTTTTCCCCATAGCACGTCATGCGCAGTTTTTAACTGTTTTTTTTGACGTAAAATAAATAAATCAATAAATTGACAAACATAGTGCTCACGAAAAACCAGTCCGCACCCCTGATTTAACGCCTTGCAACGATAAAAAAAGATTAAAGTGAATGAAAAGAAAACACTTAACAGAAGGAAAGGAATAAACGAGATGGTATTTCGCAAAATAAATCAACACATGCAAGATGTCACAGTGTCTGCCGTTCGATTGAAGTGTTTCCAGGAATGCCACTGTTGGTATGGGTGATTAGAGAGGCTTACGGGCTGATTCATAGACATCGGCCCAATGTTATTGTTCGCGTAGGTGCCGGGGGTGAGTGAAACGGATTAAGGAGGATTTGAGCTTATTAGTCGGTTGGAGCAATGAGCAGTGGAAACCACAAAGGCTCAACGCGCCAGCCGGGTAGGCAGAGGGAGAACCAACAGCACGTGAGGTCGATAGAAAGTGGACTTGCAGCGAGGACAAGCACGTCCTATAGTGAAGAATGGAAATTCCGTGAGATGCTCAATGCCTCGCCAAGGAACATTGCGAACGGGAAGAGAATGTTTTATAAATAATTGTGAACCCTATAATGAGAGATGAAAAATTAAATTTTGCCTGAACAAATGAGAGAAAGGTCGAGTTCATGAAAGCGAGAATGCAGTTTTATATAGTTTAGAATAATAGTACATTTCATGAGTAAAGCCTACAGTATCTATTCGTTCTAAGCCTAAAAATGACTGTTGTGTGTAATTAAAGGTTAAACTCGAAAGCTTCCTAGGCAGAGAACCTGAGTGATTGAGTTACAATTCAGATCCCGTCAATTACTGAGGTCTTTAGTATCGTAAGTGCAGGGCATGACAAATCCTCGGAATTGGCGATGTCCCTCCCTTCCTGGAACGTGCAGCCCGTGCTGTTCTCCCCCAACAGCGTGGGGAACCGCCCCAGCTGGGGCAAGCTCTATGCCTCTGTCTCATCTTCCGACATGACTGGTAGTGTATTACAAGCAAGTGTGGTTGATTAAGGAAATGGGGACAGGAGAAACAAGGATGAGGATGGAAAGATCGCGCGTGATACATGCCACGTTTATTGGAGGACTTGCTTGACATTCGCCTGGTACTGATTGAGGAAATCACGCAAAGCTGCAATCAGAGTTGTCGACCGCCAGAAGGTAGACTTCCAGTCGGTTGTAATCGTCCTACAGATACAGAGAGTGTCAACAATCCGATAATTGGAACACGAACCGTTGGTTTGCTTCACCGACGATGCTGCAGAGAAAACAATGTTGAAAGGGGTTAGAATGATGTTGAAATCCATATTAAATAAACTTCCTTATTCTATTTCTCTGTCAGCGCTATACAACATAAGAAGAAAGAAACAATCAATGTATTGTGTGCGTGAATATTCCACATTCAAATATTACAAGTGTTGAAATAGAAATACCAGTTTCATGACATATAATCTTTACGAGTAAAATACGTAATGTAAATATTTCATATGGTTAGACGGAAGAGCAGTCCCAATAGCCTGAGCTTCGCCACTAATAAACACAATTTTTATTATTATTATTATTATTATTATTATTATTATTATTATTATAATTATACATTGTTTTTCTCGGTATTCACCGGATTTTTATTTGACTTTGTGTCGGTTAATACAAGACAGGTCAATTCATGTTTCGTCGCAATTTAGGAATTTTCGAACAATCCTGCATGTGTTTAAGATGATCGATTTTTGCATAATTTTATAGGTATATTTTGGTATTTGAATAAGTTCCAGATTTTTATGGATATTATTTGGTATAACTCCTGCGCACGAAATGACCAGAGGAACAATATGAACTTTTTGGAGATGCCATAGTGCCTCGACTTCAGTTGCTAGTTCTGTATACTTTGTTATTTTTTCTGCATGTGCTGTTTGGAGATTAGCTGTTTGTGGAACAGTTATGTCAATCATGAAGCCAATCTTTTGCCGTTTGTCTACAAAAGTTATGTCTGGTCTGTTGTTATTATTATTATTATTATTATTATTATTATTATTACTGTAAGTCACGGCTGTTTCAGATTGAAATAAAATAATATTTGGGCGAATAATGTGATCAATTTCCGATACGTTTGAGAAGTTGGAAAAATACTTTCGAGAATGAGCTATAAAATATTCTTGGCTTACTACAAGATTTGATTCAATAACAATTACAGGTTTTATTACTGGCTGAGGTATCTCAGGTAATATCATCTTTTAGGCGTCAAGATGTCTTACTAGCTGCAAATATACAACATGAGACGGCCGCCTTTACTTTCCCTCTAAGGGAAGGCATACGAAGGAGTTTTTGCGCAAACTGGAATTCAACAGCTCGATAAGCTCAACGTTATACCACAGAAGCCTCTTAAATATTTCAAGTGTCGCAGCGAGTTTCTTACGGTTGGTTTTGTTGGTCCGGTCATTAAAAGGTCTACGGAGGTGATTAGTCCCGTAAGTACAGTACATGTTTTTCATCGAGAGGTGGCGGTGATCTTCCGCCGCTGGATGGCGTCGACTTACCGTCGACTACCGGAGTTTTCTCCAACCAAGTAAATCCCACCAGCTGGGCACCGCCTCAGCCGGGATAAGCTCTTAAGCTCCCGACCCGTCTCCCACCATGTGTGTTAGTGTTGTGCATGTTAGTGGAAGTGTGTGTGTAATGGGTGAGGATATGACAAGGAACAGGAAGGAAAGATCGCGCGTGGCCCGTGGCCGGTTGTTAGGATACTGCTCCGGCATTCACCTGGTGTTGAGCGGAGAAATCACGGAAAACTATCGATCAGAGCAGCCGGCTGCTATAATTCCCCTCCAGACAGCGACTGAATTCGACCTAGCTGAAAAGCTAGTGTCGAAAATCCTGTCGCAGTGGGGAGTGGGAAGCTAGAACCTCCCGGTCAGAGGGACCGCAGTGACATCAGTTGATGCCCTGAGCCATCTCTCCCGGTGAGTTCCTTACGGGTAACACGTCTGTCCTAGGTAACGGGGCGACGGGACCTAAGTGGGCGGGGCAAGAGGGCCACAGCACCGGCGCGGCGCCTGCGCGCGGGCGACACGCGGGCGGTAACAAACGGACCTGTCGCCCGCCGCCCCCGTCGCCGTCGCAGGTGCCAGCGTCACCCGCGTAATCGCCCGCCGCCGGTGAGCGATCGCCACGGCACGGCGCCCATTTCGATATATCGACAGCGCCACTATCGACCGGCGACGGCGGCTTCAGACGCGGCGCGATCCGTCTGCCGCCTACCTGCCCCGCCCCCGCCCCCGCGTCGACCCCCCCCGCACGCCGCCTCCCCCCGCCCCCGCATCCGCCTCCACCCCGCCCCCGCCCCTGCCCCGCTCCAGATCATGCTTGAGGCGCACTCCGTCTTCCGCCTGCGCAGCTGTTCTTTACTGCGCCCGACGCGCGCGCCATCCGTTTGGTTCTCGCGCTAATATCTTGTCTCTTTTTCCTTTTTTAAGGTTTCCCCCTTTTTTTTTTAGTAAATTTTAAAAAATTTTGTCAATATTTCTTCTTTTTGGTGGTTGAGCCCAAAGTTCAAGCTTTCATTACTTTCTTTTCTTCTTTTTTTTATATTTTTACTTAAAATAAATTTTTTTTTTATTTTTTTTTTTTTTTTTTAACCTTAAGACACGTTTATAAAATTGTTTTTAACGGTTCGTTTACATTTTCAGTTTACTTTTCTCTGAAACTTAATATTTTATCTACTTTTTACCTCTTCTAATGCTTAGTAAATATTTAAATTTGTATAACTGTCATATTATGTACATGATGTAATTATTCATTAAATGATTACTTTACAATTTCCCCTCTTTGTTCTTCCCTTTAAGACTTTCCCGTAGCTTGACATTCATTTAATTGCCTTTGGTTTTGACTCTCCGTCTCTCTTCTCCGCACGTTTCAAGCGAATTTCTAACACTTCACAGCCACAGTTCTCTTTCTGAGTACGCGCGTCAGCCCCGCGCGGCAGCCCCTCTCCCCCGCCCCTACACCTCTCCCCCTCCCTACGGGGTCATGCGTTCGATTCCCTACCCCCTCCCACCCCCTCTCCATTCCCAGCCCCCCCACATGCCCCACCCTTTCCCCGCGCTCCATTGCTCGCATCTTGCAAATCTCCCCCAGACAAATAGCCTATATAAGGCTTTCGGGAAAGCGTTGGGTTTCGCTACATTAGCTTCCGTTAGATGACCCGAGTTTAAGGAGAGATTTGTGAGTGCGAATTTTTAAAGCGGCCAGGCCCCTTTTAAAAAAGTTTGCACGGCTCCGGCGCACGTTACGAGCCCTCGTTGGAGGGGGGAGGGGCCGGGGGTGGGGGAGGGGGAGGGGGAGGTAACATTCTGGACGTGTGCCGAAACACGCACGCCCGTTCAGCGTTACCCCCTTCCCCCTCCCGCGCCCCTCAGCCAGTTGCGCTGTTGCGATCCCATGTAGAAGACCTTTTTTACGAATGGTCCGACTTTCAATCAGGTAGAAACTGCTCTGCAGTTGTGGATAGGCTTATCGTGAAGTTAGCCCATAGGAGTTGAGCTGGAGTACTTCTTCAATCTGCAAATGGGCTATGAGGATCTGAATTTGATCGTTTTTCGAGAGAAAATTTCGTAATGGGCTGTTTTAGAGATAAAAGTTCTAAACATATAATGGGCCATTGTACGGTCAAATGAATGTGTTTATGAATAATTAGTGACATTAATAAAATCCATTTTTACTAAATATGAATGTTTTTCTTTTCATATCTCACCTCAAAATAAATCTCATCCTCTGCAACATAACACTTATTGTAGTGTATTGTAGAGTATATCATATAAAAATAGAATGAAATTCATTAACTCAAAACTCTTAAGTTTCTTACCACAAAAGAACCATAGATTGAGTTGCTATTTGCCTATGACAACTTGAAGTATGTTGATATTATAATATGCAATTACCAGTCAATATTTTGTATCTACAAAAATTTTTAGAGATAATATCGATATTGAAATTCTCGTTTCTTTCTGCAACGTTCAATCAATGTTTAGTATTTTTCTTTGATAATTGCTTCGTCAATAACACATACATATCAGTTCAATCACACACCTGAAGCCCATTATCGTTTGCAAATGATGTTATTTATTTCTAAAAGAAGCGGTCGAATATGCATTCAAATATAGAGAACTTCGTTACACGCATTGTGAAACATTTATACGCTGTCCGCAAGGAATTGAAGGCACGCTGTGCACATTTTCACTTAATTATGCAGAGACCGAGTTACCACAGGAAACATGTTAATGCATAATGCGTCCTGAAAATTAAATGTGTACTACTGTGAGGATGATGTTATTTTATATTTAATTTTCTCTTACACGCTGTATTTGGGAGCAGCACAACCATTTCCCGCCAAATTCCTGGTGATATTATTACACGCTTCAAGGGTACATTGAACTAAAAATACGCATTAACACTAGAACGACGGTCACCGGTCAATTGACCGGTTAGGAGTTTCGAACTGCCGTTTTGAGGAAACCAGTATATGTATGAGTTTGATATTACGTGACTTTTATTATTTTAGGCTCTAGAGAAATCGTATAAATTTGTTTGGAAAAAAAGTTGTGTGGTACTGGAGAAACAAGCGAGCCTACCTAAAACGACGGCTTCAGGTCAATTGACCGGTGTATAGTTTTAGCATTTGTGTGTGGTTACTGACATTCATGACGTTAGTTTTTCTTTTATCAGTTTTGAACCTTATAAATAATTTGTTGAGTAATGTTCAACCCAAAATTTTATTTTATTTTTAATAGCCATTCACATTTATTATCGTTTTTTGTTATTGTAAACCGTCGCAAAGCAACATGAATACAGGCCCAAGTCTGCATTTTTATATTGAAAAGGAGGCACGTCAAGTGCTGCTTGACGAGTCCTGGACACTATCACTAACAGAGCTAGACGCTTTTCTTTCTATTCTGTACGCACGTGGAGCTTGTCAACCTCTGTAAGTGATTTGTGGGATAAAGAATGGGGTCCACCATTTTTTTCAGAGACAATGAGTAGGGATCGGTTCAAAGAAATCATGAGGTTTTTGCATTTCGATGACAGAGACAGTCGTAGTCGCCTAAAGCAACCGATAAATTATGCTTAGTTTCTGAACTTTGGAATAAGTTTGTTGAAAATTTTTAGCATGCTACAGACCTGGCGAGAATATTACCGTTGATGAGCAGCTTTCCAACAAAATGCAGGTGCCCATTTTACAATACATGGCGAATAAGCCGGATAAGTTCGGTATTAAATTTTGGAGTTGCTACCGACGCTAAAATTAGATACGTCATCAATGCCTTTCCATACCTAGGCAAGAATGAGACCAGGCCTAGCACAGAGGGGGTTGGCGAAAATGTTGTAAAACGTCTTGTAGAGCCTTTCCAATACAAGGGTAGAAATGTGACCATGAATAATTTCTTTACCTCCGTTAGTCTTGCAAAAGACCTCAGGAAAAGAAAACTAGTCTGGTCGGCACGCTCAATCGCAATAGAAAGAAGTACCGAATTCCGTGAAGAAATCTAAAGATGTTCGTTTTAGCTGTGTTATGTACAAGCACGAAGATGAGAATCTGACAAGCTATCAAGCGAAATCTAACAAAATGTCCTTATTCTTAGTAGTATGCATCACGGTGTACAAATCAACACTGCGACTGAAAAAAAGAAACCAGAAACTGTACTGTTTTACAATAAGACAAAATGTGGAGTCGATACAGTCGACGAAATGAATCGCGAATACAGTGTGCGAGCTGGCACACGGCGATGGCCTTTCATGTATTTTAAATTTTATTTGCGATGATCAATGCCATTCCCTGTACAAGCTGGTTTTTAAATTTAAATTTGGTTGTCAAACTTCAAATGTTGCTGTTCGTAAAACATGCCAAATCCACTCTGTATGAAAACAAAACAAAGAAGTTATGTAACAAATGCAAAAAACGTGTGTGTGTGGTAAATGTCAAAGTGAACAAACTATTTGCAAGAAATGCGACGGAATCTAAAAGTGAAAGGCTCCGCAAAGATTTGAAAACTTGCTACTTTTTCGTAAAATTTTTTGTTACTCTGTACGATAACACAAAAGTAAGAAATCTAGTTTTAATTATAGTTTGTAACTAAAGCCAAATATAAATGAGTGAAGCGACTTACCTGTTGTAAAAGTTAAGATGCACTTATCTGCAAACTTTGACCTGTTCTTCTGATTAGCCATATTTGTACCACCTTCAAGTTTGGCGGTATATTCTTCTTATAGTTCATGCAAAGTATTGTAAAAATTGTGTTTGAAATGTTTTTAAATGCTTTTTAATTAAAACCGTAATTTAATTTACTTTTACGCAATAAAACTAAAAATTTCCATGAAATGTCATGATTTACATTTTTTCCTACTGTTTTGAACGAGCAAAAAGTCACAAGTAAGACCAAACTCAAAAGAAAACAAATTGTTAGGGCTACAATTTACTTCAAAAACATCTATAATATTTAAAAATAGTAATAGGGCACATCGCAATTCCTAGACATCGTCACAAACATTTAAAAAAGCCAACCGGTCAATTGACCGGTGGCCGTCGTTCTAGGTAGGCAACCAACTCCCGTCGTTCTAGTGTTAATGAATTAGATAAAATGATTATATGACGTGAGAATTACGCATGCTACTCAAAGCCTTAGATTGGTTAATACACATTTGTACCACCCCCTTTATCATTTAACTCGCTATTAACAAGTTATGTAATGTAATGAAGCAACTCACAATGAAATTTCTTTCAAATGTGCTATCTAAAACTCATGTTGCATTTCAGTCCTTTCCATTTTTCACTAAAATTGTTTAATTTGTAGCTAAAAATTGTTTCGTTTGTAACTAAATAAGAACCATAAGGCTGTAAGTGCGCAGTTTATTCGTTTGTCATTATAAACGTTCAACATATTTGTTGATAATTGCTGTGATGATCGCGTATTGTATTGTATTGTATTGTGGCGTATTTTATTTTCATATTGTTGTGATGAAACAGATTTCAAATAAAAATATATTAAAAATTAAAATAAAATAATACGTTCAGATCTAAAATTAGCAACGGACAATTTCTATAGTAGTAAAATGCTTTTTTATTACGTTTCCTTTCAATTCATTTGATATTATTAACCAGTAGCAGGCCGTATAATTTATGCCTTTTCACAAAATACAGAATCAACAAAATGAGTAAAATTAGGATTCATTTAATTTCTGTCAATCTTTGCAAATATTTATATATTGATTTACGATCACCCAAGGATGAATACCTACATAAACATTTATGAATCATGATCCAAGGACAACACCAAAACACATTTTCAAGTCCTAAAAAAAAACACTACATTGTGACGTATATCACATGTGATATTTGTATTTAATGAACTATTCACGATCTTCGTTGTTCAGCTTCTTCGATCAAATCAATCAACAAGCCCACCTGAGAATATAATTTATTTTGTCTCTGTTTTTAATAGAGTATCTGGCCCTGTTGTTGCCTAAACAATGCTGGGAAACCACATCTGAACAGATCACGATTATATATCACTACACAATTTACCACTTCAGAGTAAATAATTCAATTCATAGTTTTCATTCAGAGTTTTCAATTCATCTCATACAATGTCTTGTCAACTTCGTATTTATTTTCTTTTCCAATAGTTTCACATAAAATATATTTATTTCCTATTTTTTGCGATTCTCAAAACCTTCTAACGAAATGTTGACATTCCTTAGCAAAAAGAGAATGTCCATTTAGCCATACTTCGAAAACATCAAGAACTGATTCTGAAGGAAGATTTCTAGAATATTTGCTGGTCACCGTACCACTAAAGCACATTGCAGAGTTTTATTTTCCAAAATCTAAGAAAGAAATTGCTGAAACAAAGAGAGGTCTGTGAAAGTCACTCCGTACGCCCCCGCCCACTCCGTACGCCCCCGCCCCTCCATACGCCCCGCCCCTCCGTACGCCCCCGCCCACTCCGTACGCCCCCGCCCACTCCGCACGCCCCCGCCCACTCCGCACGCCCCCGCCCACTCCGCACGCCCCCGCCCACTCCGCACGCCCCCGCCCACTCCGTACGCCCCCGCCCACTCCGCACGCACCCGCCCACTCCGCACGCCCCCGCCCACTCCGCACGCCCCCGCCCACTCCTGCGCCCCGCCCACTCGACGCCCCGCCCACTCCGTACGCCCCGCCCACTCCGTACGCCCCGCCCACTCCGTACGCCCCCGCCCACTCCATACGCCCCCGCCCACTCCGCACGCCCCCGCCCACTCCGCACGCCCCCGCCCACCCGTACGCCCCCGCCCACTCCGTACGCCCCGCCCACTCCTACGCCCCCGCCCACTCCGTACGCCCCGCCCACTCCATACGCCCCGCCCACTCGTACGCCCCGCCCACTCCGTACGCCCCCGCCCGATCCGTACGCCCCCACCCGATCCGTACGCCTCCACTCACTTCACCATCTCCTCATCCCACCTATTCCGACTGCCCCGCTTGCCCCGCATGCATCCTTCTCCGTTCTCGCTTCTCCTCCCCAACAGAGTTGGATTCATGAATTGTTGCATTCTCACTCGTTTGAAATGTCACGGCCTTGACCGCCCTCATAAATGTCTTAATCTTCCCACAGTATTTTTTCTGATTTTAGGAAGCCTTTGTAGCCAATTTGAGTGAAGTTGCTCCCAGCCTTACATGCTCATACCTTACAGACTAATATAAAACTTATATAGACACGCGTATTCTGATACTTTTATATGTTAAGACTAGATATGATTAATTGGAAATGCCAATCATACACACACGACGAGTAACATCAAGAATTTCGAAGTAATAAAACGACATACGCCTAGAAATTCTTATGAAGCACAGAAAAAAACACACACATCTTGACTCCACATTAGAAAACACCGAACAGTTGCCCAACGTTCCAGTTACATCCAAAATGCGCGCAAAGCCATGACTATTCATGACTAATAGCCGCCGCTTCCCTCAACTTCTCCTGCGGGTGATCGCGCTCGCCGAAAGTTGGCGGTGAATTTGCGAAGCTACTTTGGTGGCCGCTGGAATATTGACGAGACGTGCCGGAGCCCCGGAGGGGTACGGGAGAGAGGGGTGGGGGAAGAGGGGTTCCGTGTCACAGCCCCTCGAGGACGCCGGTTGACGCAGGACGTCTCTTCAACTCGCGTCTGACGCAGGGGGCACCGAGAGACGCCGAGGACTTTTAAGCGGACCACGTGCGAATTTTGGGGCGAGTGCTGGCGACGTCCCATGACGACAATATTTCTACTTTCTGTTGAACACAACTGTTTACCATACAAAGTAAATAAAGAGCAGCTGTAAATATAAATAAGCAGAACTTCGTTTTCCGCCCAGCAGCTACAAGCTCTGATGATGATCGCTACAGGATCGAAAAGATCTTAAGCAGAAATATAAAAATTGATACCAGACAACATCTGTTTTATTTACTTTGAATTAATAAGGTATCTACATCACCAACAGTCTAATTAATTAATATTTACATACGTTTTACGATGTTAAATGGTTTTTTAGACCAAGGTTTTTGCTTCTAACGAAATATGTACTTCCAAGAGGGATTATTTTCTAAATAGAACTGATGCATTCCCCTTTGTAAAGACCAGCATATATAGATGATGTTTTCTGACAATTTATAATATACTATTTATTTAACAGTAAAACGCGTTACTTAATACAGTTAAAACTTACGTTATTTATTTTATCCGGTGGGAGAGATGTATTCTGTGCACGTTGTCTTAAATTGGGATCCCTATTCTAACATAACTCTTATACGAGTTGAATTCTGATTATATATGGAAATGAGCGTCGTCTTACATTCAGAAATGAAAAAGAAACTTGCTTATGTTCCGTTGAGGATGTTTTCAGCTATTGAAGAAATAAATTTTGCAAATAATATTACACAATGTCACACAGCAATGAAAAAGTTCTGAAATCCCCAACTGGGGTTCGAAGCACTTAGTGAGTAAAGAGAATAAAATTTAAAGTCGACAGATTATGACGTAAAAATAAATTATTGGAACACGCACTACAGTTGCACGTAGCGATGCTTCATAGACCATTCAAACCAGGTTTTTTATCCAGAAGGTACACGTTTAAACGGGAGAGGTGAGTTGTGCAAGGTCATGAGTTTTGGGGGACATGTGGGGACAGATGGGAAATTGATGAGTTACAGTTGAGAAGTAGGTGGCGACATAAAGGAAACGTAGGAGAGCAGGCAGGAACAGGTGGGTAAACGGTAGGGAGAATAATTTTGTAAAATGTGTTAGATAGATAGATTGATTTATTAAAGTTCGCTTTGAGCTAATGCTCGTGGCTAACATTATTACAACTAGATATACGATAATTACAAACTATTACGAATATTTACAAATATAATTACAATTAGAATTAGAGATTTATATCCTAGTTATAATTAATTTTGAGTTATCTGTATGTAGATTTATAGCTTTTCTAACACTTCACTCCACTTCACTTCCTTCATTTCACTGCGCTGCACTACACTGCACTCCTCCTCCCGTGCCCCCACACACTACACTTCACTTCACTGTATAAGAGACATGACCATATTATAATAATGTAACTAATAATAATAATAATAATAATAATAATAATAATAATAATAGTGATAAAAGTCCCAGTATTATTAATGATGACTTCATAGAATTAAGTATATTTTAAATTTCACTACATAAGAAGGAAGAGTCTCTAGTGCTTTTGCAGGTAGTTTGTTCCAATCTACTATAGTACGATTCACAAAGGAGAACTTGCCTACATCAGTTCTTTGCTTTCACATCGTATTTTCCAGGGATGGTCTCCTCTGCTTTTATAATCAGGTTTCTGTAATTTTTTACCGATGTCTGCCCATGCTGAGTCCCCTTTGTATGTCTTGTACATTACGCATAAACGCGCCGTTCCGTCTCTTAGATAAGGGTTCCCATTCATCTCGTCCATCAACGCGTCCACGATTTACAAACTTTCCGGCCCTTTTTTGAATTTTATCTAACGCCTCGATTTGCCCTTTTCTGTACGGGTCCCAGCAGGCCGCTAGCGTAGGTGGTCAAGAAAGTTTGTTTTACTAATTCTGATTAATCTTTAAAACTTTCTACTATATTTTTGCAAATCATTTCTTTTATGTGCTCCTTTGCTAGCTAGGTGGTCAAGAAAGTTCAGACATCCTCAAACTATGAAAATTAAATTGATGGAAAATGTCATAAATGATCATTCAAAAAATAAGAGACTGTCTGATTTTCAGTGCTCAATGCTTAGCAATATTGCGAGTAGAATAGTTACTCTCACAAAGTACCATGCCTGTAATGCTGTAACGCACACTTCAAGGACTGTCCATTCGAAGTTGGGTTCTCGCATCAAGTAATTTTCACTTTTAAAATTATTATTTACTAAGGTTAAATTCTCAGATCTGGATCCAAAGTAGAGATATTGTACAAAGATACCTCTACCACCCTAGTAGTAATGTAAGTTGTATTTTAAATTATTTGTAAGATTATTGTAAGTTAATTGTAAGTAGATATAAGCAAATATACCGGGAGCGGTAGCTCAGGCATCAACTGATGCCACTGCAGCGCCTCTGATCGGGAGGTCCTAGGTTCGAGTCCTGACGGCGGCAAGATTTTCGACACTAGCTTTTCCGCTAGTTGAATTCAGTCGCTGTCTGGAGGAGACTTCTAGCGCCGGCTGCTATGATCGGTAGTTTTCCGTGGTTTCTGCGATCAACACCAGGCGAATGCCAGAGCAGTACCCTACCAAACGGGCCACGGACCGCGCGCAATCTGCCCTTCCCATTCCTTGTCCTATCCTCTCCTCTTACATACACTTACACTAACATGCATTACACTACCGCGTACTCCGGGAGACCGGTCGGGAGCTTAGAGCTTGTCCCGACTGGGGCGGTGCCCCGCTGGTGGGAGAGTCCTGGTTAAGGGGAAACCCCACTAGCCGACGCTAGGTCGGTGCCGGATCTCGCCATCCAGCGAGGAGAAAATCACCGCCATCTCCCGAGAGAAAAACATGCACTACACTAACGGGACTACTGACCGAAGCAGTTGACGCGCCGGGAAACACGAAAAAATCAATCAATCAATATAAGCAACAAATGTAGAGTGTATTAACTGCTCTTTGTATTGTTCTATCCAAAAAATAAATAAATAAATAAATAAATAAATAAATATTTAAGAAGGGCGGAGATTTTGCACCTCTCTCCTCACATCGCATCTGGAACGTCGATGTTTGAACCACATTGAAAATTTTGTGTGGCAGTGGTCCTCACTTGGGGCTCTCTTTAGGAGACTTGGGTGTGGTATAGCGATTGAACCAGAATAGCGACGCCACTGGGGATATGAACTTAACCTTTAAGCAGTCGCGCGCAAAGGGTAAGTCCCCAGATTATTTGTGATAACTATCAAATAAAATATTTTAATCCGACTCTTCTGGAATTTACATTACCTTTCAAGTTTGTTAACGTCTCTGCAAGAAATGAAAATATGATATACTCGTTAATGTGCTTAAAATAGAACGCATTCATTGTGACGAGAAACTTTTGCAATCTCTATGCACGTTCAGATTCGTTCGTGATATTACATAAAACTGTATTATTTATGACGCTTGAGAATAAAAAAGTTTTGTGATAACAATACTTCATAAAAATTAGTATAACTGTTTAGGTTTCTCTTACACACACAAAAAAGCTTACAATTAGTAGTTACCGTAAGCAAGATCGCCACTTAGATTATATTGCATTTCAAACAATTAATATTCAATTATAAATTTTGAATATTAAAATTCAACAAAAAATATTCAAGGAAAGAAAAGATCACAAAGAATAAATTGCAAAGCGACAATAATTATTAGTAATATTAGGAAAGAATGGGGTTGTCAGACATCCCCACTCGACTGCTAATGGCGTAAAACAATACCCGACTTCCGAAGGGTTAAAAGTAGATCAAGTATTTCACTTAAGAAGGGCAAGCTGCATCACATGAGTACACAACTTCTGAAATATTTCGTACGAAATTATTTAAGAAACGCTGCAACACGCAAACAGCAAAATGAGCAAGGAGGTATTGGTTTATTTGATGGTGAGGTAGAGTTCAACTTATATGATACACGCTTTTAAAATAATTTTTGTACCAATCGTGATCATCAGAAACTGTCATTGGGCAGTCAAAACTAAGAAGTTTTTTCGTCGAAATGATAGAGTAGATACATGAATTCACGCTTACTATAACTATACCTAATTTTCCGGACACCATATACTCGTAATTAAAAGATATACACCTGTCTTGACTCCAAATATTGACTTAACATATCAGTGACGAAAATCCCTCGCAAAGGCAGGAATGTGTAATGGGAATGAAACTTGTAATTATGTTCGAAATCAATTATCAAGTAGCCCTATGACTATTAATCACCAACACATTATTAAAGTTTAGAACAAAAACCTCTATCTACTCTACAACAATTTTTTTGTCAGAAAGTGTCCATACAGCTTACTGAACCCTAAAATATAAGGTAATTCTTATCATGAAAGAATCATGAAACATATTTTTATTGCAAACAAACCTACATTGTTCAAACTGTAGAGAGATTTTTATTATACATATGGTTTACCTTCATGCGACAGATTTCAACTAATAAAATTGACTTATAAAAATTTCTAAACTGTGCATACTGTTTGTAGAATAGCAAACATAATACTTCATTTAACATCGTTATTATTCAATTATTCAATTCCACTTACTTTTTATGGTTTAAGGAAGGTTTATCATAGTGTTCCTATAAATAAAATGTATAAGTCCTAACAAAATTAAAGGTAACCCTGCCTTGATAAATGTAATAAAGAGTCTTTATGAAAACAGTATGAGTCATTTTAAGATAAAAATGACGTATCAGAAGCATTTACCGTAAATAAGAGTCGCAGACAAGGATATCCTCTTTCTCCAGCTCTGTTCAATATTTTTATTGGCGAATCTCTAGGGGAACTGTGCAGAAAAGAAAGAAATATGGAAGTTACCGTTGGAAACGAGGAGATTTATAATCTCCTTGATGATACCAAGTAATTTTGGCTGATGATCAGAACGATATTGAATATACGTTAAAGAAATTAATAGAAACATATAAAAAACGAGGACTCTAATTAAATAATGAAAAGTCAAGATACATAGTCTTAGGGAAATCTGAGAATGATCTAAAAACAGACCTAGATATACTTCGAGTAGTAAAAGAATATAAATATCTAGGAATGACTCTTAGTTCCGATGGATCTGATGATAATGGCATTATAAAAAAATAAGCAAAGGAAGGGCAATTACTAGCAGGCTTCATAATATTTTATGGAACAAGAATATCAGAAAGCAAACTAAGAGAAAATACACAAGACAAGGAAAGAGTTGTGTCACACATGGATCTGAAAATTGGGTTAAGAAAGATGCAATAAACTCTCGGTTAAATGCTATGGAAATGAATTTTTGGAGACGATGTTGTTAGTATACCAAACGCTATACCCTGTTTGATAGAATACCAAACGAGGAGATTAGACAGATATTGAAGATATCTTGATACAAGTGATCGAAAATGTAGAATCCAAACAACTCCAATGGTACGGCCATCTAATGAGAATGCATGCTGACAGAATACCAAAAATTGTCTTTACTAGATCCCTTTTGAAACGAGAAAACGAGAAGGCCAGGAAATCTTGGAAGTTCTTGATCGATTCGACAAAGAATAGAGGAAGATGCTTGGCGAGAAAAAACATTGCGAGAAACGGTCATTAGACCTGTAAAATGCTCGCTTAATAATAATCATTCAAAGCCGAGTGAAGTGAGCGCTGGCTCTGGCGCCGAGGGCATCCAGGCGTCGGAAATCCCCGCGAAGTCACGTGACGCCGCCGCTCGCGAGAGGAGAGGAGAGCGAGGCGGGAGGTGCCCAGGCCGAGAGGTCGCGTCCCGAAGGGGGCGGGGCAGGCGGAGCAGGAGCTCTGGAGACAGCGGAAGGCAATTAGCAGCGGCGCCGACGCTCTGCGGTCGCGCGACGCCGCCCCGCCCCGCCCGCCCGGCCCCGCCCCGCCCCGCCCAGCCCCGCCCCGCCCCGCGCCGTCGATAATTCGGCGCCCGGCACCTCCGCCCTCCAACCACCCACTCTGCCTTCGCCCGCGTCTCGCGCCGGCTCCCCCTCGCCCCTACCGGCCCGCTGCCTGTGTAACCTCACGTCGCCCACTCTCTTCTTACCCCGTCCCCTCTCACACAGACACCTCTGTCTCGCACAGACCATGACTTGTCCAGTCTCCCCCTTTTCGTCCAGTCTCTCCTCTCGTTCAGAGACTTAAGCCCCTCGCCACTGCGACTACGTTCGTGGGCTCCACCCTCTCTAGATGCACCGGCAATCCCAGTCCAATGGCCGCTTCTGAGCACTGGCGCCATGTCTATTCCCCTCAATGCTCCGTCTCTGCCTGGGTTTCTGCCCTGACTGTGCCTCCTCCCAAACCCAATCGCTGACTGGAGGATAATTCTAGCGTTCGCCTGCTCCGATCGACATCTCCGTGATTTCTCTGATCAATACCAGGGGAATGCCGAAGCCCTGTAATTACATACGGGTCACTGACCGTATGTAATCATTCATCTCTCTCTCTCTTTCTCTCCTCTTCAACCGTTCCCCTCCCCTTTCCTTTCTCCTCACTCCCCATCTACCTCCACTCTCCTGATGAATCAATCGTATTTACCGTCGAATCAGCGATAATTTCAGTTCTCCTTCCTCGTGACTTTTCCTGTTTACTCAAACCTGTTATTATTCGAAACTTTCTTTCGTCAGCTCTTGTTCCTCAACTATTAATCAAATTTTGTTGATTTATCTGCGCTCAAATCACTACATCGTATTGTCTTTCTTTATTTAAGTCTTGTGATCTGACTTTCCCTAAACGTCTAATTTGGAATAGCTCATTCATTTTATTGTTACTCACAATCCTAACATCCTTACCAGCGTCCCATCTCCCGTCTTCGTATGCTCATTAGTAGCCTTCTCCTCAACAACCCTTTGATTTCTATCTCACTTCTCATCGTCTATGCCCTTGCTGACGTAGGTAGTTACGTCTAAACAAACGCAGGAAAACACATTAAATGAATCTTTTCGCCAAATGAATAGGAGATTTCAACCATGTAGAACTGACAAGCCAACTTTCGTATTTCTAAACAAATGCAGCGGATTATCCTTAGAAGCACATAAATTGTATAGTGTCTTCATCAATACATCTATTTATGTTTTTCAAGAGGGGTTTTAATCAAAAATAGTTTCGTTGAAATCAATTCTATGACTAGCTAAATAACAACTATTTTACAAAGGATCTTGGCAACATGGAATATACTCGAAACTACTCATCTCCGTAACGAAATGCATTACTAGTACTCGAACTACGAGATGAGGTTGAAAATGAATTACAAACATATTCCACACGGGATGAGTAGTTGATAATGAATCAAATTAAAATTCCATTTTATTATTTCATAATTGGATAACGCGCAGTTTGTCATAACACAAATCAAAAGTGGCCGAGAAGCGTGTATATTGAATGAAAGATGGAACTGAGTGGGGCAGATGCGTGACGGAGTCCTGACGGAATCCTGATGGAATCCTAAAGGAAGCCTAAAAGAGTCTGGCTGGAGTCGGTACGTAGTCCGAACGAAAAAGGACGTGTCCTGTAACGAGAACGACGTGGGGAGGGAGGGGACCACGCGAAGGCAGAAGGAGAGACATAGATATCGGCGTAGGAGGGAAGAGAGATGGATTGATTGATTTTTTCGAGTTTCCGGGCGCGTCAACTGCCTTGGTCATTAGCCCCGTTACTGTAGTGCATGTTTTTTTCTCGGAAGATGGCGGTGAACTTCCCCACTGGATGGCGAGATCCGGCGCCGACTTACCGTCGGCTAGTGGGGTTTCCCCCTAACCAGGACTCTCCCACCAGCGGGACACCGCCCCAGCCGAGACAAGCTCTACGCTCCCGACCAATCTCCCGGGATATGTGGTAGTGTAGTGCATGTTAGTGAAGTGTGTGTGTAAGGGGAGAGATAGGACAAGGAAGAGGAAGTACAGATCGTCCGGGTCCGTGGCCCGTTTGTTAGGGTACTGCTCCGGCATTCGCCTGGTGTGATCTGAGAAATCACGGAAAACTACAGATCAGAGTATCAGGCCTCTAGAATCTCCCCCAGACAACGACTGAATTCGACCTAGCTGAAAAGCTAGGGTCGAAAAACCTGCCGCCATCAGGACTCCAACTCAGGACCTCCCGGCCAGAGGCGTTGCAGTGACATCAATTGATGCACTAAGCTACCGATCCCGATAAGAGAGATGGAACAACAATCCCAACGACAAAGAATCTGACACCAACCTTTTATGGAGACGGAACCTTCCAGGCAGGCTATGGAGAAAGAGGTAGGAAAAGGGGAATCCATAGCTACGGAGACGAGGGGCGTGGAAGAAGTGATGCGACAGCATAGGAGGGTGGGGCGGCAATATAGGAGATGGGTCGTAGCGGAACAAAGCATAGCAAGGAAATTAGCGGAGCGAAGGGCTCGCCCGGGGGGAGCAACGGGCGGGGCAGTCAGGTGCAAAGGCAGCGGGGCAGCCGAGAGGCGTGTGTACACAGAAGAGAAGACGTAGCGAGAAAGGTTGATTGATTGATTAATGATTACGGTTGTGGCAACTGCTAATTAGTCATTAGTCCCGAAAGCGTAATGCATATTCTATCTCGAGAGGGAGAGGTGAATTTTCCCGGGTGCATGGTGAGATCCGGCGTCGATCTACCGTCGGCCAAAGGGGTTACCTCCAAACCAGGTATCTCCCACAGTGAGGCAGCGTCCCAGCCGGGACAAGCTCTAATGACCTTGACTGATCTCCCTGTATGTTTTAGTGTAGTTCAAGTGCGCGTAAGTAAAGTTGAGGATGGGATAAGGAAGAGGAAGGTAAGATTAAGATCGCGCGAGGTTAGTGGCTCGTTTGTTAGGGAGCTGCTCCAGCATTCGCCTGGTATTGATCGGAGAAACCACGGAAAACTACCGAACCAGCAGTCGGCCGCTAGAATTATTCTCCAGACAGCGACTGAATTCGACCTAGTTGTCTAACTAGTGTCGAAAATCCTGCCACACTCGGGACTCGAACCTAGACTCTCCCTGTCAGAGGCACCGCAGTGGTTCCCTGAGCCACCTCATCAGCGAGGAAAATGTGTAGTGGGTTGGAGGTGCTAGAGAGAGGGAGGCGTCTGGGGAAAAGAGAGGGCGCGCTGTGTCAGGCGTTGCAACTTCTTGGAATTGCCCTTTAATCTACGAAATTGCGAATATCTAAGGAAAGAGCGCTCACAGAGCCCGCCATCTCGACACACTCACTGCGGAAATGGTATGTGACGGCGCCGAGGAACTGACAGAAAACGAGCGGCAAGCGCAGGTGTGGTTTCGCTCAAAGGAAGGTCGCTGAGAGAAACACAAGTTAATTACATGCTGCACCGCTGTCAACCTTACAAGCATTTCGACGAGAGGGTGCACCAACCCACCCAATCCAGATACAGTGAATCCTTATGTTTTTCTATAATTTTTGCAGGTCACCTTTAGTGGATATTCAAAGGAGCAGACAATCTACAATAAAAACGTCCAATTTCCTGCTAAAATTTCCTTAACAAGTTACAGCAAATGTCCCTTTACAAAACTAAATATCCCACGTTTGGATCAAGCGACACCTGTTCCATCTGCAGGGAACTATACCAAGCGACCACCACGAACGGCGTACCAGGCAGCCGAAGCGACGCGCGACCGGGAGCGGTAGCTCAGGCATCAACTGATGTCACTGCAGCGCCTCTGACCGGGAGGTCCTAGGTTCGAGTCCTGATGGCGGCAGGATTTTCGACACTAGCTTTTCAGCTAGGTCGAATTCAGCCGCTGTCTGGAGGAGAATTCTAGCGGCCGGCAGCTCTGATCGGTAGTTTTCCGTGGTTTCTCCGATCAACACCAGGCGAATGCCAGAGCAATACCCTACCAAACGGGCCAGTCGTCATAGTTGAAGCATTCCACGTCACCGACACCAAAGAAGGCCCACAAAGTGAGCAGCAACGTCAAGGTGATGCTGACCACTTTTCCCTGACTCCCGCGGTGTGCTACACCACGACTACACACCTCAGAGCCAATCACCAAAGAATATTGCGGAGTTGTCCACCGTCGCCTACGCTATGTGACGCTAGAGACCGGAGTTGTGGTCAACATGAAATTGGTCCCTTCATCACGACAATGCCCCTGAATATTCAATGCACTTGATTCAGACATTTTTGACACAGAAACAGACTCCTGTAGGTTGACAGGCTCCTTACTTTCCTGATATGTCCTTCTGTGACTTTCGGCTATCATCCAAACTCAAGAGGCCATTGAAAGGAACGCGACTTCAGACAAGAGAGACATTATGGCTGCAATGACAGCCGAGCTCAACTCTATTCCAAAAGAGGCTTTCTCGGAATGCTTCCAAGGATGACAGCACCGCTGGGTGAAGGGTATGGAATCCCAAGAAGACTACTTTCGAGAGTAATAATTTCCAACGCTCCGGGTATGCCAGTTTTTTTCCTCAGCCAAAAGTCGGATAATTTTCTATCAGACTTTGTACTGTGTACGGTTTAGTAGTTCGTGTGGCTCACTGACAGATACCTAAGAAGAAATCACATTTACAGTGTCTACTATCAAGAACCTACAAAAGTGGTTTCTAACTACACTATCTACAACTGACTATTACTATATTAGAAAATAATTACCTACATGTAGGAACAAAATCAACTTTTTCGTTGTCAAGGACCCAATAAAGGTGATTTTCTGTTGAAATATCGCTATTTTTTCAGGTGCATTAAATAGCTTTCGCTTCTAATGAAATAGATGCGATAAAGTAAAAATAGTGATAAGCTCATGAAAATCACAAAACATCGTATATTTTGCTACTAACAAACCCCTGGGACAAGTGTTGAGTTTGGTTTACCTTTACTTATTGAGTAAATTAAAAGATGGTTCCTTCCTTTGCTTTTGAATAATAAATTGAGCTGTTCTCCAGTCCCGTCTCGACGATATACGATTTATGATGATAGGAAAATAAATACCAATAAATTTAATGTAAACGTTCTCTTGAAACGACGTTATGAACAATATTTTATAATTCAGCCCTACAAAGGAAGTTATTACTCATGTCGGTAATGTATGCAATCTGGTAGACAGACCAAACCGTCATATTCTACCATGTGTATTGGAGCTTTTCGCGCAAGCACAATGCAGATTCCGATAAGCAAATGAGCGCTTCCCTTCATGCCAATCTCCCTTCCTGCTCATTTATGCACGAGGCGTCGCCAGCCAAAAGATAAATTCAACAACACGTTTCCAAATGGCCTTTCGTCTGCACACAGTCTCCTTCTGTTTTGCAATTACAATTGACGTGAACGCATCACAGACATATCCAATGTACAATAATCCTGCCTGCTATGGCACCTACTATTTCTTGTTTTGAAATTCAAATCGAATATATTCCAGTTTTCAATAAGCTGGAGCATAATCTTGAATGACAAGTTTATACAAAAAAAAATAGGGCCTATATTAAATTGTAGCACGAATTTATTGTGTCATTCATCATTAAGCAAATACTGTCTTGCGGGAAAATGTTTCGATTTTGCTGACTCTCAAAAGAATTTAAATCTCTTCTCATTTCTACAACTTTTAAAATTAATCAGAAACTAATTTTCTGTTTTGGAACGGGACGCCAGCAATTAGTAAGGTTTCATACATCATTTCTCGTTTCATTTAATATTTTCCATTGTACAAATATGTAGATTTAGAGCAGAAGAGATTTATAAAATAATTATTTACGGAATAATAATTGCATGCCATCTTCTTTTTTCCATTTCATTGCAGTCCTCTGGACACTGAATTAGGCTAATACGAATATTTGAAAAGAATTATTAAGTCTCTGGTAGCTTCTGAAACCTAAAGGCCTTCTTACGGACCAAAATATAGCATAATAAACATTATTTTAGTACAAATCTTCGAATGGATTATGACCTTCAGAATCAAAGATGACAGCTGAAATGAACAATTGACACATGCGACAATTACTAAGTATTCACACTGTACATAAAGAGGAAATTAAACTAACTTATGTAACCTGCTTTTTTTCTTCTCTATTATTTTATCCTACCTGCTATAAGAAAATTAATACTTGATTATTTGCTACATTCAATGTTTATTTGAAGCTTTAAGTTCACTAAGTAGCTAATGTGCTTTTAGCACAATTATTCTCAAAATTTACTAACGGTTTATTTCGCTATACACTTTTGTTCTTACAGTACTTTTTAAAATTTATATAAATTGAAATACGTCATAATTATTGCTTGTACTGAAGGAATAGATATTCATGTTTCGAATATTTACATTGGAATAGAGACTGCGCGTCATATGTTAAGCAGCGGCGCGGTCACAGAACTGCATGGACAGCTGCATACCCATTGTTAGTTTTAGTTAGTTAGTTAATGCCTTATTTTACGTGGCGAGACTCGGGCCATCAGGCCCACTCTTCCGTCTAACCACGCAAATTTCGCTACGCTCCTTTCACCGCCTAGCGGAGAAAGGAGGTATTACTTTGGGCGACGAAAAGGCGGATCTCAATTTTGCTCAGAGGCTTCTTTTAGACCTGTAGCAGCCCGTAGCAGTAAATCTACTACATAGGACAGTACTTCCCCTCCGAAGGAAGGCGTACGAGGTATTTTTTCGCCCTTAAAACTCCACGGCTTCGATCGGGTTTAAACCCGCAAACTCGGATACAACAGTCCGGTACGCTGACCGTTATACCACCGAATCCGCTAAATTGTGGGTGGGGGTTATCGATTTAAACAACACCGTTGTTTTTCATCTTCATATTAACCCTTAGGACGGGTATAGGAAACTCAGGACATCAAATGATGTTACAGATGTGCCTGTGACCGGGAGGTCCTACGGTTCGAATCCCGACTGGGCTCCGACACTACCTCTATAGCTAGTTCAAATTCAATCGCAGACTGGAGGAGACTTCTAGCGGCCGGCTGCTCTGATCGGTAGTTTTCCATGGTTTCTCCGACCAACACCAGGCTAAAACCGGAGAAATACCCGAACAAACGGCCTATGACCGGGAGGTCCTAGGTTCGAGTCCTGACGGCGGCAGGATTTTCGACAGTAGCTTTTCAGCTAGGTCGAACTCAGTCGCTGCCTGGAGGAGAATTCTAGCGGCCGGCTGCTCTGATCGGTAGTTTTCCGTGGTTTCTCCGATCAACACCAGGCGAATGCCGGAGCAGTACCCTACCAAACGGGCCACGGATCGCGCGCGATCTGTGCTTCCTCATCCTTGTCCTATCCTCTCCCTTTACACACACACTTACACTAACATGCACTACACTACCATATATATTATATTCACTACCATATATATATATATATATATATATATATATATATATATATATTCCGGGAGATCGGTCGGGAGCTTAGAGCTTGTCCCGGCTGGGGCGGTGCCCCGCTGGTGGGAGAGTCCTGTTTAGGGGGAAACCCCAATAGCCGACGGTAGGTCGGCGCGGGTTATCTCGTCATCCAGCGGGGGAAGATCACCACCATCTCCCGAGAAAAAACACGAACTACACTAACGGGACTAATGACCAAAACAGTTGACGCGCCCAGCAACACAAAAAAAACTGAACAAACGGGTCACAGACCCTACTTTACACACACACGCACATGACGGGTGGCCAATCAGAATTTTCACGGCTGTGGCGGTGCCCCGCAGGTGGGAGATATTTAGCGAGAAAAAAACGCTACCCCACGTATAAATCGGCCAGATGTCGTCATCTAACGAGAGAACATCGCTCCCTTCCGCAATAAAAATGCACTAAACTTACGGAGCTTATAACCTTAGCAGTTGATGCATCCGGAAACAATAATCAATCACTATGTTGTGGAAAGTGGCGTTCTTTTCTTATGAGGTAAGTTCATTTACAAGTTTCAATCTTATTGCGATATCTCTGTATGTAGTGAAACGTTGTGCATTCAACGCGACGTAGCGAATGTTGACGAAGTTCAAACTAGTAGTTGAAATTATATCAACATCCTACGTCGTGGCTGCGAGAACAGTCCAGATTCATTCTCCTATATGTGTGGAAATTTCGTGCCGGTACGACAGCAGCGCAAAATAACCGAGTTCATGAGCAAGGGCTACTATGCCTATTTCGGCATCAAACTCTAAGACCAAGACAATTGTGAAACCAAGTGAAATCGTTTCTGCTGCATAACTGTTTCTATACAATTAGAGACTATACTGAGCATCACAAGAAAAGTAACATTTAATTTTAACAATGATACATAATGCATTTTTACCATTTGGACTGTATAAATGAGTATAAACAACTTGTAACAACTATTGTACTACAGCTTCCGGGTCAATGACCCCCATCTCGATCAGGTTTTTCGTCCAGTTTCCCTGATCCATTGAGCAAATGCTGAGATGGCCCCTTGTTTTGCTTCTGGACATAAATGTAACTTCATTTTCTGTGCACATCTTCTAGAATTCGGTGGGAAATACAATTATTCAAATTATCGTTTCCATGTTGTCGCGGCAGGAAGTAATAAGAGCCAAAATTTATTGCTTATTTATCTTTGAATATAGATTTTATAACATGGGAGCTTTTTTTGTTGTTTTTTTCTCGCTTTCAAAATTCAAAATTCAAAATTTATTGCTATTTATCCTTGAAAATAGATTTTATTACATGGGAGTTTTTGTTTTTTTTTCTCCCTTTCAAAATTCAAAATTTATTGCTTGTTTGTCCTTGAAAATAGATTTTATTACATGGGAGTTTTTGTTTTTTTTCTCCCTTTCAAAAATTCAAAATTTAAGTAGTATATGACTTAGTGTAGGGATCACAGAATTTTGAAAATGTGCACACAATTCACTTTTCCCCATAGCACGTCATACGCAGTTTTTAACTGTTTTTTTGACGTAAAATAAATAAATAAATAAATAAAATCAATATTCCATCTGCAATTTCACCCGTTCCTCGTGGACCTGATGTACTAGTCTCACAGCATCCGGAAAATGTACGACTGTCCCTCTTCTGATTCTGAATGTGTCGCAGAAATGGCCGATCTTACTTTTGACTGCGATTTCTCCTTATGAAAATGTTGAAAAGAAACCTAAATGTTTCAAGCAAAGCACATTAAATAATTGTGTATACGATCTTGGCCCTACAAAGAATTTTCCCGAAGTACTCGTGTCTAGACTTCGTGAAAGGAACATGTTGGCACCATGGACGGAGTATTATTGGTACAGATAGAGAATGAATTTACACCAATTTTTCTGAATAGGGAACTTTGGTTTACTGAACCAACATCTCAGAAGTTACGGTGAAACTAGGATTACCACAGCATGTCCCTATACAATTGAGGCCTCCAAGTGTAGTTTGTAATGCGTCCTTCGTCACAATTAAAAATTTCAATCCGTTCACATTGCTCTATTTCTTACTATGCGAGACACATATAGAAATGTTGATGGAATGCTGTGTAAACGAGTATTAGAAACGAAAGTGGAAACTTTAATGCCATCGGTACTCTGTTAAGTTTACAAGCAGTTAACACAAATCATCCCTCCTTTCTGGGTGAGTGGAGCAGTCAAGCAAGGTTACACATTGAACCAAGAAAGAATGACCACGTAGACTGTGGATTAAAGGTTCGAAAAACATAAACCAAAAAACTCTTGTTGACAAGTTTGCCAAATAGTAACCCCCGCTTCATATCAAACGTGGGCTTATGAAGCAATTCGTTGAAGCCCTGAACAGTGAAGGTGCAGCAAAGATGGTGTCATCGATTCCATGACATCAGTAATGAAAAATTCAAAGTAGGTATCTTCACAGGTCCAGAAATTAGAAATCTTTTATCTGATGATAATTTTGAAGATCTAGATGCAGAACTCTCAGCATGGAAATCATTACGGGACGTGCCCAAAAACTTTCTTGATAATAGAAAGGATTCAGAATACAAACAAATGATGGATAGAATGCTTGTGCTTTTCCATTATTTGGGCCGGAAAATGAGCATAAAAGCTAAATGTTACATTCACATCTCAGTTATTTCCTGAGAATCTAGGAATGCTGCGAGAAGAGCAAAGAGAAAGACTCCGCCTGGATGTAATGAAATTTGAACACAAATATCAAGGGAAAGGGAATAAAAACATGCTTGCATATTACTGTTGGTTAATAAAGAGGTAAGATACAACCTCATCTCACATGCGAAAAGGCATAGAAGTTTCTTAAACTAAGTTTGAAATTTTATAATTAAAAAAATAAGGTATTCTGCCATGGCTTTGTTTAGAGCTTTTACTGAACCGATTGTAGTATTTTTTCCTTTAAATGAAAGAATGTGATCCCTAAATGGGTTATCATATATTGGTTGTATTGATTCACCAACGTTTATGGTGAAAATTAATTAATTAAATCATTCTTTAATAGTACGTTTTGTGATTTTTTTTTTCCTAGAGGGGTTTTGGATTGCATTGTGGTGTTGACAGTTTGCATTTATTTGCTTTTTTGGTGTATTTTGTACAGAACATTCGGGCAGTGAGTTTTGCTCGGATGTACTGAAGTAGTGAAGTTGTTCACAGGTTATGTCGAATCCTTGCCCACGCGCCTCAAAAGACGCACACGTACATTAACTGGACGCATGGAAAGAGAAAGTCAGCGTAGGTGTCGTGATAGTGAGGTCATTTCGTTTTCTGTTGGGTCGTTGTCTATGAAATGTCAGTTTTATTCTGATTTGTACTTCCCATGTGAGAGAAATTCTGCAAACCAGTTTACTCTGTGTTGCTTAAATGGGAAAATAAGTATACCTTCAAGCAATATGCCAGAAGAAATCAAACAGTTGTTTATAGGACATGATGACACATAAAAAAACTTTAGAAATAATAACCGTGAGTATAAAAGTGCTCTTTATTTTGTGTAATTTGGTGCCTTTATTACATTGCCACCTGGTCATGGGTCATACGTGTTCAAAATTTTGGGAACTCCACATCACAGAATATCTTCGTTGGACCCCGAAGACCTAGCTGAAAAGCTAGTGTCAAAAATCCTGCCGCCGTCAGGACTCGAACCAAGGACCTCCCGGTCAGAGGGGCTGCAGTGACATCAGAATCTATGTTTGAATTAAAATAATATAAAAGAAGAAAATTTGAACAATCCAAAGAACTTTACAACAAAAAATCTCTTAAAAACTTATATATAACTACAGAGCCCAAAGAGGTTCTGATGTTAGTTATTAAGTTAAGTTTAAAATAGTTTTAATTAGTTTAAGTTAAAAGCCCTCACCAAACTGCATAAGTCAAACAGGCTGCAGTGAAATGTACATCCATTCAGTGAATAAATTCCCGCCTCTACACGGCAACTGTAGAGGGGACAATTGAAAAAAGCACTACGAGTCAATCGAGATTTGGAATTGAGTGGAAGGTCTTTGGAGTACCCCTACTATTGGAAGACACCTACGTCACTACGCAGCACTAGCGTACTGGGACAACGATCAATGGATCCCTCTTACGGCGACATGCATCGATTACTTATTCTGGAGGATTGATTGATTGATTGATTTTTTCGTGTTTCCGGGCGCGTCATCTGCTTTGGTCATTAGTCCCGTTAGTGTAGTGCATGTTCGGGAAATGGCGGTGATATTTCCCCGCAGGATGGCGAGATCCGGCGCCGACCTACCGTCGGCTAGTGGGGTTTCCCCCTAACCAGGACTCTCCCACCAGCGTATTTGGTATTTTCATTTTCACCGCCCCAGCCGGGACAAGCTCTAAGCTTCCGACCGGTCTCCCGGAATATGTGGTAGTGTAGTGTATGTTAGTGTAAGTGTGTGTGTAAGGAGAGAGGATAGGACAAGGAAGAGGAAGGACAGATCGCGCGTGGTCCGTGGCCCATTAGGTATGGTACTGCTCCGGCATTCGCCAGAATGATCGGAAAAACCACGGAAAACTACCGATCAGAGCAGCCGGCCGCTAGAATTTTCCTCCAGACAGCGACTGAATTCGACCTAGCTGAAAAGCTAGTGTCAAAAATGCTGTCGCCATCAGCTTCTTCTAGAGGACGAGACCAGGCTTTGTATTTTAGATTTAGATTTTTGGATTCTGGCTGAAGAAGTTGTTTTTCTCATTGAAATTTGTAATTTCTTCATTTAGTACACAACAGAAGCATACCTTACGTATGATAATAAATTAATTGTAATCTTGCCTGTGCGCATGTGTCATATTTTTCGTATTTTCATTTTGGTTTTGCAAAAAACCCTGATGGGATAGAGATAATTTCACTTCATTTTCGTACTCAGCATATCAGAAATATATCAAGTGATGATGCGTGATATGGATGATATATCAAGTGATGACTCTTCCAGTGATAAAAATGAACTAGCTGACAATGAATTTCAGTGTCCCGTACAGTGTGGAACCACAACTGGTAATTATGAATATTAGTATTGCATAAAATCATGTTTCCACTGTTAAGTAAGTCAATTTTGACAAATATTACAGATTCATAGATAAATACGGCCAGGCAATGGGAAGATTACAAGCTCAATGACAAGAGGCTTGCGGGACCACATGAATGGTATTTTTTCATTATTTGAATAAATTTCTTTTGCAATCTAAATGTTTGGGGACTACAGGGTGAGCTTCTTTAGAATATTATGTTATACCTCAGGCGGAGATGTACATTTGCAAAATATTCGCAACGAGCTCCATGAAGGCTGACCGAATTTTAATTAATTCTGAATGTGTAATTTAATGAACTTAATTAAGTGTTTAATTATGACCTATGTACGTTCCATTTAAGGTTTGACTGAATTGAGAGACCTAAAAATTTTGTTACTTTAACATCAGCTAATTTCATATTGTTCATTTTCAATGGAGCATGCCATTGGCGATTTGAAATGCAAATGTGCATTGAAATCGTTTTTCCTTTGTTAATTATTAATTCTTTTATTACGAAACCAATTTTAAACTTGTAAACTTCTAAAATTGTACTATTTATTGCTTCTTTTCTCCAAAGAACATTAGTATCATCGGCAAACAGAACTATTCTTCCATTTTTAAGAACTATGATTTCTGAAGATCAAACCAACATTGAACGCCATAACCATGTATGCGGAGTGGCTCACTGCACACGCTACAACGTACGTCATATGTAACGCACATTTTCTAGCTTTGAAGAATCTCTCGCAATGCGACGCACGATAACGCAATGCCTTTGTGTAACAAGTAAGTAAAAAATCCTCAAGCGTGAAAAAAGGCTCTTAGATAAATTCTAATTGCATATTTCGCTGCTTGACAGCAAAAGATTGCAGCGACATTTGGGTGGTCAGGTCAAAGAGAAGGCCTGATTTCCTGAACCACGCCACGTAAAATAAGTTATGATAGATTCGAATGGAATTTGTGCCTACATGTACATTATTATACATTATATACATTAAACCAGAGTTAATTACTATTTTCCATTAAAATATCCGAACATATTTATCCTATTTAAAACTTTTCAGAAACAGAATAATTAATTTTAAAATGTTGAAAATTTAATGAAATCGACCAAGAATTGATGTTTCTAATTATTGCACCAAACGACACGTAGTATTGATAATTTAGTAAAATATTAATTAAAATAACATAAGGCACAAGTTATTTTCATCCTACAGCTTTGGAATTGAGTGACATGCCCCACAAATCTTATTTTATGACTTATCAAATATCTCATTCAAGAATCCATTTCATTCCATTTCATGCACTTCTGGAAAGGCAGACGGACTATATTAATGGAAGAAGAAAACGTGTGTTTTAAAGCAATATTAATTTCTTACAACAATCCTAGTAAATCCAAAAACCGTGGAAAATTATACTGCTAAAGATTCATGTGCGTACCTCAAACTTCAGCCTTCTAATACGTGAATAAACAAATATTATTCGGAGAATGCATGTAGAATCATGACCAGCGATGATGGAATGAAATAGTACAGGAGAAAATTAGAGCAGATGGTGCTGCTGCGAAGGTTTATGGCAGAGTACGTTTAACGGGAGGTTGCCCGGGGCTATGAACACAGGCAACACAAAATAGATTGTGAGGATGTTTGTATTATCGATCACGCGCATAGAAAATATCCTGTATTGGTTCCTGAAATTTCAACTAACATAATAGTGTTCACAGTGAACTCCATTGCTCATATTTCACTACTATATTTTCACTTTCTGTATACTAAAATTTAAAATTATATTTGTATGCCAGCTCAGCTTATTTCCTTGCTCTCTTTGAGATAATATTTTCTGAAAGAATTTTCGTGGCTGTCCCGCATGCAAGTTTCCTATTAGTAAGAGAGTAAATTCTGTACGGTAAATTAAATCTAACGTGGATTTTGAAGTAAAATATCAAGAGAATACTAAAAAATGCCACGAATCATAATTTAAAAAATCTAAATGTTTGTTCGGTGATATGCCAAACTGAAGGGAACCATAGTTTTCTTCTCCACTCCGGTGTCTCAGCGTTCCTTTCTAGATATTTGCGAGTACATTTATTAATACTCATAAAAGTATGTCGTAGTGAGACACCAGCGTTACCAATAATATTTGGACAACTGCTGACGATTCGTTTATTGCACCTTACATTTTATAAGACGACGTTGAACAATTTTTTTGCCCGAAAGTTGTTTAGTGACTGGTTTCCATTCAAATAATTTGAACGATTTTGCAGTCTAGAAAAACACGTTACCTGCACGAGCAAACCATGCATATATCTACATTACTAATTGTCCATGTGCGCAGAAATTTCAAGAAAACATCATGGTCGCAGTCTCCGGTCTCGTGAGAGGTGTGTATGGTTTTGTTAGAAATCGACGAATACGCAGAACAGAGAGAAACAAAACTTTTTATATTCTTGATTATCTTTTTATTTATATTAGATTTTATTAGATTTATTTCTCTTGGATTATATATTATTGATCAATGAGAAAAATTCATCAGGCAGTAAAGATACATGAGTAATTGATCACATATTTGACATTGCACTCTCAGTTGGGTAATCTTGACATCAACCTACCTGTGGGTTAGTGCTGAATTTCACGTTCTAGCAGGACAAAAATGTGATCTTCGAGATATAAAATACACTACACTTCCGGGACTAATGTCAACATCCATTAACGCTCTCGGCAAACAAAGTCATCACTTAATTACCAGAGTCAATGCCATCATCACCATAACCAATCCATGAAAGGCGGCTCATGGCATCTGTCACTCTAGTGCCTCTCAGCTGGAGATCCAAGATTCCAGCCCCAGCGGTGGCAGGATTTTCCACACAAGCTTAATAGCTAGGTCGAATTCAGTCGGTGTATGGAGAGCAATCTTAGCGGCTTGCTGCTAAGAGCGGTAATTTTCCGTGGTTTCTGCGGTCATCGGGTGAATGGCGAAGCAGGCTCCTAACAAATGGGCCACGGACCTCGCGCGATCTTTCCCTCCTCTTCCTTGTCCTATCCTCACCCCTTACTTATGCATACTTATACTTACAAGCACTACATTATCACACAGGTCGGGAGACCAGTCGGGTGCTTAGATTGATTGAATGATTTGTTCGTGTTTCTGGGCACGTCAACTGCTTTGGTCATTAGTCCCGTTAGTGTAGTGCATGTTTTTCTAGGCCCGTGACCAGTTTGGTAGGGTACTGCTCCCTACCGTACTACTACCTACTACTACTACTACTACTACTACCGTACTACTACCGTACTACTACTACTACTACTACTACTACTACTACTACTCGTACTACTACTACGTACTCTCTACTACACCGTACTACACCGTACCTACTACTACTACTGACCACGCTACTACTACTACTACACCGCTACCTACTACTGCTACTCCGTACTCTCCTACTACTGCACTACTATCACCACTAGAACTAACCACTAGAACTACCACTAGAACTACCACTAGTACCACTACTAGTACTACTACTAGTACCCAGTCACGTCCGCTGTCATCGGACGCCGCCCTCAACGGCTGTCCGCCGCGGGCTGAGGTGAGACGGTGACAAATGGACGGCGGCGGCAGACGAAGCTCGCGCGGCTCCCGTTCGACGCGGCCATCGCCGTAATTAATCGGGGCCGTAAATAATCCGCATTAGATTTAATTAATTAATTCGCCGCGCGGGTGCAAATAAATAATGGCCGCCACCGGCGCGTGGGACGCGCTCGTCCTGGGACGCCGCCCTCACCCCCCCGCCGAGACCGCTTGGCAGGGGACGGCGTTGGTCGGAGTGGGTCTGATTGAAGCGTCTGAGGGAGGCAGGACACATACACACGAAATCGCTAGAAGCAAGAGGGGCAGAGAACGGAAACCAGACAAAATCATCAGACACAAATAAAAGAGATACGAGGAGCTGATGGAGAGAAGGGGAGTGAGAGAGCGAACCGTGAAGGGACGATAGGGACCAGTGATGAATCGAGTAATAGAGATTCAGAAACGAGTGGGAGAACGCAGATGCCGATATGCCTAACGTGAAGACACAAGGAAGAAAACTAAAGTCTCTTCCTGGAAAACATCTTTATAATTATTCCTACTCCTGTTACTAATTACTTAATGAAGAAGGGCTAGTGATAAAGTTAAGAACTAAAAGTAGAGAAGAATATTATTTTTTATGCATTTGGAAACGACCTATCGTTGCACATAGCACACTTATGGTTCCATAAATATTGTTGAATACTTTGCATTGTGAAATTAAGACAGTAATGAAACAGCCTCGTACATATACTATTTATTACGTGTTACAATTCAATGTGTACATTTAATATTACGTTATTGTATCCCATTACAAGTAGTCGTTTATCTTTATTAAATAGACTTAGCTACTACCTAGGTATACTCTTAGGGCCCCTACACACGACGACCGTTCCGTTGTCGCGCGTAAAGTTTATTCTACGACGCGCGTTACTTACCGCGCGTCAACCGTGCGTCAACCCAACGCTCATCTGACACGCCTAACCTCTCCACATTTGCGAAAGTTGGGTTCTCAAGAAAAATTTCCAATGCTACACACACGACGAACACACACATGTTAAATACACGAATGTTGAGTTCATCTTCTAATGTGAGAAGGTGGGTTAGGTTCGTGGATATCGATCACGTATTTAATCTCTTGGAGCCACAGAATGGAACAGATTTACTTGAAGTTAGTTGTCTACTCTATTTGTTGTCGAAAGCAGTACCAGGGTATCTCACGGTACCTACAGCTTCTCTGGATTTTACAGAAGGGCACCGTTGCACATCCCGAACATCCCATAGACCATTATCGGCCTGCAATTTCATATTTTTTTCCTTTTGAATTCACCGGCTGTTTAGATCAGAGGTACTCTGAGTCGCCTCTTCAGTGACTATGACATAGAGGTCCTAGTGTTCAAGTGCTGGTGGAGGCGGATTTTATATTCTAACTAGGCAGTCAGGTCGAAATCATATGCTGTGTGGAGGAGAAGTAGTTTTCTGTTTCCTCCAAATAAGGTAAGTTCGTTCATCTATAAATTAACTACATCTGTTTTTAAATGAATGGAACATTTAAATAATTATTTGCATCAGGACTCGACCTATGGCCTCCCAATCAGAGGCTCTGCAGTGGCATCAGTGGATGCACTGAGTTACGGCTCCCGGTGTAATTCTCTGGGAAAAGGGTACATTTCAAGAAACCATAATTTGTTTTCGGGACCTTCCCGGCGGGCACATGAACTCCGTATTTAGATTCTCGAAGGCCCTGGCTCTACGCGTTATGTAAAAGGAGTATTAACGCCACCAACTTACGTGGCTTAGGGTATCAGCCGATGACTCTGTAGCACCTCTGAGTGGGAGGTCATAGAGTTCGAGACAAAACTAGTTAGATAGGTCGAATTCAACCGCTGTTTGGAGGAGAATTCTGGCGGTCGGCTGCTCTGATCAGTAGTTTTCAGAGGTTGCTCTGATAAGAAGTTTTCAGAGGTCCCTCTGATCAGTAGTTTTCAGAGGTGGGTCTGATCAGTAGTTTTCAGAGGTCCCACTGATCAGTAGTTTTCAGAGGTGGGTCTGATCAGTAGTTTTCAGAGGTGGGTCTGATCAGTAGTTTTCAGAGGTGGGTCTGATCAGTAGTTTTCAGGGGTTCTCCGATGCCTGAGTAGAACACTCACAAAATAGTCACGGACCAAGCGCGATCTTTCTTTCTTTTTCTTTGTTCTATCCTCACTTACAGACATTCTTTCTGCACTAGACTACCTCATACGTCGCAAGACGAGTCGGGAGCCTAGAGCTTGACTGGGCTTGGGGAGGGGGGGCTTGATTGGTTTTTTTTTTCGTGTTTCCGGGCGCGTCAACTGCTTTGGTCATTAGTCCCGTTAATGCAGTGCAAGTTTTTTTCTCTGAAGATGGCGGTGGTCTTCCCCGCTGGATGGCGAGATCCGGTGCCAACCTACCGTCGGCTAGTGGGGATTCCCCCTAACCAGGACTCTTCCACCAGCGGGGCACCGCCCCAGCCGGGACAAGCTCTAAGCTCCCGACCGGTCTCCCGGAATATGTGGTAGTGTAGTGCATGTTAATGTGTTTGTAAGGAGAGTGGATAGGACAAGGAAGAGGAAGGAAAGATCGCGCGCGGTCCGTGGCCCATTTGGTAGGGTACTGCTCCGGCATTCGCCTGGTGTTGATCGGAGAAACCACGGAAAACTACCGATCGGAGCAGCCGGCCGCTAGAATTCTGCTCAGTGCATCAACTGAATTCGACCTAGCTGAAAAGCTAGTGTCGAAAATCCTGCCGCTGTCGGGACTCGTACCTACGACCTCCCGGTCAGAGGCGCTGCAGTGACATCAGTTGATGCAGTGAGCTACCGCTCCCGGTGGGGCGGTTGATGGTGGAACATAGGTGGTTGTGGAAAAGCCAGTAAGCCGACGGCTAGAAGGCGCCATTCAGCGGTAGAATTTCACTGCCACGTCCTGCTATAAAGTAAACACTGCTCTTACGAAAATAATGACCTTAGTAATTGATAAACTAATCAATCAATAGCTTCACCAATCATCTAATCACCATTTATGTCACTCTTGAAAAAATTACAGTTTTTGACTCTCCTGAAAAATTTTCTTTTATGAACACCTTGTGAATACTATAACCTTTTCCAAATTATCGATTCAAATAATAAATCATTTATTATGATATATAAAAACGTAGAATCCATCAACAAGGAGAAGGCTCCACTCTTTTAATGTACCAAATAGGGGGTCAAAGAAGTATACAGAGATTGTGGTGTGATGATGACGATGTGTCTCTCTCCAAGGACGAATCTTAAATTTGATTTAGAGTACGAAAAGGGATTACGGAGATCCCAATATAATACTTCGTATTTCCAAATTAAATTAACGAAGAGTATAGAAAGTGATGATTGCAAGAACATTTAAAATTAAATTCTTAATATTAAGGGCAAACAACTCTTGAATATATCAGAAATAAAATTTTAATTTAAAAATCTATTTCTAACTGAGAACATTGTCAGGTGACATACTGCAAACTGAGGATGGGAAGGTATTGTGTATTAAGAATATCATGCTGAAACAATGGAAGCATATAAAAAGGAGAAATCCGATTATCTGATGAAACATTTTTCCAGGACAGACACACAAAGTATACTGACTTACATACATTAATCTTAATGAATTTTATTGCATGCAATTTTGCTATACTCGTATTATTACAATGGCTTCTTGACTTTCATAAAACAGACTCGGTATTTTTTATAACAATTTATTTCTTGGCCTTTCAACCCTACTTGTGTCTTTTACTCAAAAATCTAAAAAATATGTAATAAAAGCTATTTTCAAATGCTGGAAAATTATATCACTAAAATGGTAAAATACATCAAATAAAGCGATTTATTTGGTGGTATTGAATAATAATAATAATAATAATAATAATAATAATAATAATAATAATAAAATAATAATAATAATAATAAAAAATTGGTGGTGCAACAGAATGTCACATACTTTCTCGTAGTAAAGGTTTCTAATTTCATTCGTGAGGACTGACTTTACGGTCTTGCCCCATCCTGGTTTCCTAATAGAACCGAAATATTATTTTAAGAATACTAATGAAGAGTAGAACCTCGTCCTAAATAGCAATTTTCATCAAAAAAATTAGAACTGTGTTTCAGAAAAGACGTTTCAGTGTTACTGTAAATGCGAAATTTGAAGCTCTTATTCACAGAAAATTTTGGAGTTTTCGAAAATGTTATTAGAAGTAATTTTCAGCACATTAACTCAAAATGCAATAGTTTCTACATATTGCTGAAAATATACATATTAAAGGGGCGTGAGAGATTTTCATTTGTGCAATTTTTGAAAATAAAACAACAGAAGATGCCCCTAAATAACTATGTCATATTATACAATATAAACTATGTCATATTAAACAATGCAATTAGCACTATCTGTTATTCTGTAGTTTGAAGACAAAAATTGGAGAAAAAACTTATAATTTGTGTGGTTAGTTATGAATTTATACCTGTTCTTGTTCTATGACTCAACCGCCCGGTATGGGCCTTGGCCGACAAGCGGTGACCCAGCGTCTGGGCCATGGGATAAGGTGTTTGTGCAGTTAGCAGGAAGAAATCCCTTCACCGTATATATTGGTCTTCATGCCCTTAAGGCGGGCTTTCTCATCGCCTTCCGGCAACAGATACTGGGAAATTTGTAAGGAAAGCGTACAGGTATAATTTGCCTCAGACGGGAGTCCAACCCGCGGTTGCGCCGTGGAAAGTGAGCACAATAACGCACGAGGGACGCCAAAAACTTAAACCATTTAGTAAACTTTATGAAAAATATTTGAATTCAACTTTAGTACATTCTCAAGATTAAACATTGAATACCATAGGCTTGGAACGACCTTATCTTCTGTCACTACTAATATCAACTCCAACTAGTTACCACGACACCAGCCTAGAAAAAAAAGAAACGTTTAGAAAAGTTGTAAGCAGATACCTCTCATGTAGTTGTGTACGTAAAGTACAACTTATGAGTGAACAAAGAAATACAGTTATATTATTCGGAACCAATTGTGACCTCTTAAACACGTTTCATTGTGTGCTATCCCGGGAGGCATAAAATATTCCATTGTAGTACAATAATATACCATAGTAGACGCTTTAAACGCAGATCTCTGAATAGAATTTACGGCTATTGAAATATAGCAATAGAGGCGAGTGCGAAAAAAATATTACGGGAAACGCATAATGTTGTCTGGCCGCGAGTCATGTGCCAGTTAATTACACAATGCTCACGAGTTTCTCGAAAATGGACAATAGACACGCCACGATTTTGTTCGGAGGAAATTTCTGGATAATGTTTCTGAAACCCTTGCATGCCGAAGGGCGTATTTCATAACACATCTACCGACAGCATCAACGGTCGTAATTACTTCCGTCAGGCAACGAAAACAGAAAAAAAATTGCAAAATCACGGAATGATTCGACATCACAATACGCAAGATATCAAATGCTTTAAACTCAAGGAAAATTACATCTTCGCACAAAATAATTTGTTAATGATTGCACAGAAATACAAGATAATAGAAAAATATTGAAAAATTAAATTTAAAAAATAAGAATTTTATTTTATTATCCTGATAATCATTTTCTTCCCAAAGATGCTCAACTATTCAGTAACTTGTAAAACTATTTGTTTTTAAAAAGAAAAATGTGAATAATGGAGACAGATATGCAGTGAACAGACCATATTTTTATAAATGAGTTTTGGGCTTAAATTTAGGAAATAAAGATTGGGAAATTAAAAATAAGGGTGAGAAATTATTGTTACAATGAAGAATAAACAATGTATCACTTACAAAGGAATTATGTGTGTAGAGGGAGCGGAATTGGACAGTTAAGTACACAATGATAAAGAAACAATTTAGGTACGCTATATATAAAGCCAATTAAAAGGCAAGAGTGAATAACAAATTAATAGTCGGCGCAGGAGAATGAAGATGAGACAATTTCGGGGATGATCTGCGCAAAAGTGAAGATAGTTGAAGGCGAGTGTTGATGTGATAGAAAGCAGAAAGTAAGAGACGCTCGTGAAGTTTGAAGGTATTGGAAGCGTACCCGAGAGTCGAGAAAGTCTTAATTTAAAATTCTAAAGTTAAATTGTTATGGCGAAGTATTAAGAATTACGACGAACAGTCATAAAAAATACATGAAATGTTAATAAAAATACATGAAAATACTAAAAACGGTTATCATTGGATTAAAATGTTCTTTTACTGGCAAATTGCATGCATGTATTACTTTAATTAAAGTATTACTTTAATTACATTAAGAACTGCATTACATTAATTAAATGCCTCGATTTATATAAAACTATTTTATGCTGGTCTATTTGTTTCCAAATATTTGCCATTGTAAAACGAGGAATCGCCGTATTTTTATAATATTCACAATAAAAAAGTCTTTACCTTCAAAAATTAAGTGAAAAGAAGTTTATGAACTCAGTACGGCTGAACGCAGCAGGGCCGTTAACGCTGGCTGCGGAAAAGTTGCGTTTAGCAGGAGTACCGTCTCTGAATGTTTTTGCGAGGAACGGTCCATGGAGATGCTAGGTCGGTACGCTCCGATTGGCTTCCCTTCCCCACAACTTTCTTAATTCCACCATCCTCTCATATTTCATCTTTGCATCATCACAATCTTCATATAAAACTAGGCCAGCTGGTTTCTATATCGGCACAAGTTCCTTCCTTATTCGTCATTACTTATTCTCATCTTTTGCCCTTTCTATGTTTCGATAATAGAACAATTTAACAATTGTGTATTGGGTCCGTGTTTTGATCAACATTTCTCGTCATAACTCTACAAATACTAGGAAAACCCATATAAATCAACAATTCTTCTAAAGTAAGCTTCGATAAAAAAAATAATGGTTTGAAAGGCGAGAAGAGTAGTGCTGGTATTCAAGGGACGTCATAGTTTAGACGCTAAGTGTCAGTCTGTAGCAAGTACTACAATAAACAAGAAACTTCACTTCCGTGACAGGTAAGAATCAACAGGCTCCTTCAGTGCTGTAGGACATGCATTATCGGCACTCGTGAACCAAGAGCACGCCATAGTCGGGAAGATGCCCAGAAATAATGTAGGTCAGGAAATATGTTAGGATTTTATGTGCAGTTTCACGGATTCCAAAACAGCGTTTACAAACTACGAAAAAATGAAAATCGAAGACTAGATAGTTCCCAAACTGGGGCTTATCGTTCAGATTCTACAAATGGATGCGTACGGGCATTTCGAGGGAAATAGAGTTGGAGGATGCAATCAACTTAGTTTAAAACATAAGGGATGGATATGGTATCTCTGTGTCTTGCGGCAACGAAGGCTGAATTAACATCCTCCTATAACTTTGTGTCACCAAACCATCAAGAGGAAATTGGTAACTTTGTTTGATTTTGTAAAAGAAGGATAAAACATTCATTTTTGGCTAAAATGTAGACATATTCTTACTTTTCCTTTCGCCTTATTTATTAAACTGATAATTTATTATTTCTGTAAAAATAGTACACCAATTGTACGGATATTATATTTCTATATAGAAGAGGAAGGACAGATCGCGCGCGGTCCGTGACCCGTTTGGTAGGGTACTGCTCCGGCATTCGCCTGGTGTTGATCGGAGAAACCACGGAAAACTACCGATCAGAGCAGCCGGCCGCTAGAATTCTCCTCCAGACAGCGACTGAATTCGACCTAGCTGAAAAGCTAGTGTCGAAAATCCTGCAGCCGTGGGGAGTTGGAACCTAGGACCTCCCGGTCAGAGGCGCTGCAGTGGCATCAGTTGATGCACTGAGCTACCGCTCCCGGTCTAAAGAGGTTTGAATTTACCTCTTTTTTCTTGGAAAGAATTCCAGAAGAAGGCTCAGTTTGTTCTTATATAATATTCCAAAAATGGCCAATTTTGCATTCGGATCCACCGAAAACAGTATTCACCACTAACCTAAAATAAGTCGCCGGAGTTATCACTAAGGCGCTACGCTCGTACATCCGCAATTTGGAAATGAACACTGACGTCGGATCAGAACGGGCAATTCATAGAAACAGGGACCTCAACGACAGTTACCATTGCAAGCTTTGAATAGGAATGCTATTAGAAGAGATTACTTGGAACTCGGTTTACGTGTTCTCGGAAAGTAAAAATAGAAAATTCCTTTAGGTCAAATTGACCCGACGCCAGTTTTTAAGGTGGCATTTTCCTCACAATCGCTAGTCAAACACCTACAGGTTAACAAGAGATGCTTCTAAACGTACAACAGAGCATATAAATAATTATTTGAATATAGATAAAAGAGTTTCCAATAGTTGCTCTAGAAAAAAATTTTCACTAATAAATTTAGTATCTCGCATGATTTTTTATTTTCACATGTTGGGAACACCTAATATAGGTTTGGTGAATTTCAGCGCACGTACTTTCTTTCTTTTCTTCTTCTTTCTTTCTTCTTTCTTTCCTTTCTTTCTTTCTTTCTTTCTTTCCTTTCTTTCTTTCTTTCTTTCCTATTCTTTCTTTCTTTCTTTCTCTTTTTTCTTTCTTTCTCTTTTTTCTTTCTTTCTTTCTTTTCTTTCTTTCTTTCTTTCTTCTTTCTTTCTTCTTTCTTTCTTCTTTCTTTCTCTTTCTTTCTTTCTCTTCTTCTTTCTTCTTTCTTTCTTTCTTTCTTTCTTTTCTTTCTTTCTTTCTTTCTTTCTTTCTTTCTTTCTTTCTCTTCTTTCTTTCTTTCTTTCTTTCTTTCTTTCTTTCTTTCTTTCTGCGTTGAAAATTAGTCCACTTTGCTTGCATTGAAAGTGAATTATTGTCAAATAGCCTATGGTTGTGTCAGGTATAACATTTGAAGTAACGGTGGTTCTCTCTCGTACTACAAAAGAAACAGTAGTGACAATTACATGATTTATACAGCGTAACTTCCAGATGAATTTCGCAGCAGTTTTTTATTAATTACTTCTCATAATGCTTGGTGAAGTGCGAGTATGTTATATTTAATACCATCTGATTCGTAAAAAATTCACTAGGTATTGAATGAAAGAAAAAGTATCTTCACCTTATAACTTCTTTAGTACCTTAAAAAACAGGCCCCCGAAATTTTTCAAGAGGCCCCCGATTTTTCCCAAAAGACCCTTTACTAATTCATGCTTCATTTATTAAAAAAATATGCCCATTTTTTTCTTACTATCTTGAAGGACAAAGGTTTTGCTTTAATTTAAAGTACTTTCTGGGAGCACTTCACCGTTGTCGATCTAACGAACATACTACCTTAACCCTACAAGACTAACCATGAGTCGAATCGACTCACATAGTGCACATAAGTGCCCATGCACAGCCCGCATGATGCACAAGCACTCTGACCGGTCACCTAAGGTTCGACTGTTGAGTGCTTCTTGAGATCCCACCTAGGTTGTGTCTCTGACTTCTGCCGGGTTCGGGTGGCATCTTCTTCAAAGGTCAATGAGTCGAATGTACTCATGATTAGCAATAAGAGATTATTTAAGTGTACGTCTTACTAATCGTTAGTAAAATAAGGTATCTTTGTCTTGTCTTGTTTCGAAAATTACAAATTGAATATCGTTTCAGCCACTCCATGATATGCAATTATTTGAAAACCAAGGAAAACCAAAGCAAAAATATATTATGAACAACATGGATAAGACCCAAAATATATAGCCTTTTTATCCTTGAAAATAGATTTTATTACATGGGAGCTCTTTTTTTTTCAAAATTTAAGTAGTATATGACTTAGTGTAGGGATCACAGAATTTTGACAATGTGCACACAATTCACTTTTCCCCATAGCACGTCATACGCAGTTTTAACTGTTTTTTTACGTAAAATAAATAAATAAATTTAAAAAAATATTATTTACACTTCTTTTACGTTGAGTGAGTCGATTCGACTCATGGTTAGTAATAACGTACCTATAAATATGTTTCGTGTTCTAGGGTTAAGAGTGTTGGTAGGCCTGCTCCATCGCATGCCCGGAAGCCGCCATTGACGTGCGCCCGGCCGCTCACAGCCTCCGCTCAGCGGTGCCAGCGAAAAGAATTGATTGAAGGCGACCCTCCGGGGGCGGTGGCTGAGCAGGTGCAGGCAGCGACGGATCCTATCAGCTCGCCCCCACCCCCCCCCCACTTTTCCCCCAGATTCCGCCCCCACCCCACGCGTGCGTGGTTGCCAATTACCGCCGTAATGACGCCATTAATACGCCGGCTGCTGTAATCGTCCTACAAACGCCGGCCGGACGTGCGGCGCGCCAGCGGTTTTGAGCGCCACAATCGATGGAAGCGGCTGTCCTTATCATCCATCCGCCGCCTCCCCCCTTCCGCATGCTAGCCCCGACAAGGAAAAAACCAATCCGCACGCAAAAACTATTTCAAGCTCATTAACAATTAATGAAATTATACTGTAAATAGTTATTTATGATACGAGTGGTAAAACTTATATTTTACTTTTCGAGTGGAAAATGTTGTTGTGAGGCTGATAGATCGAGTGGCGTAATATTTCTGGCGAAATAAATCCTCTTTAACACGTATGTCATATAACTATTTTTAAACAAACTTACTGACTTTCATTTTAACCTTCAGCGTGACTTTCGCCGCCCGCCGTCAGCTGCTGCAGCGTGAAATTTAAATTTGCCTAATTTACAATTCCGTTTTTTTCTATATTAAAAATAAATATCTTCTAAACTATTAAATAAAAATTTCTTAAAAAATTAGGATACCTAAACACAAGTATGTTCCTTCATTTAGTTTACTGATATGATCAAAAATAATATGCACATTGATCTAAAAAACAAACCAAATATTTCCGAGACCGTTGTACTTCGAAGCAAATAACAATACAAAAAGGGTTTCCGAGGCAAATTTTGCGACAATATGATGTTTATTTTCTGTTATTGTTGTTGTAGCACACGATAACTTCATTAGACAAACGTCTGATTTATCCCGGATAATTAATTTTAAGCATTGTAGTACTACGACAGATATTCTACGTCAGTACTCCAATATCATTTATAGAAAGTAAACAGCTGATGTGAAAAACATGAAAATCGGTATTTAAGGAGTCAAGATACTACATTGAACTGCTTAAAGCGATCACTTCCCGAAATATGTTGAGTAACTCTGGCGAGGCTTTCAAATGCATGAACAGCATATGCTGTCGTACACGTCTGAGGGGTTAATTCATATGTCAACACAACTCAATTAATTGTGTGTACCATGGATAAATTAAGATCGATGATACTACATTATTTTGTTTTCTTCGTAGTTATTCAGTATTTTCGTAGTTTCTCAGTTTTGTCAAAACATTTGACGAACATCTCTCTATTAGGACTCGTGGATATTCTTTGAACAATTTTAATTATTAAATTGAATTTCGCTCGTGGCACATAGCGAAGTCGCTAGCCTTTCACCACTGAGGTCCGGGTTCGATTCCCGTCGAATCTCATGTGAAATTTGTTCCAACAAAACGAGTTTGGCTGCTTCACAAGGGCTAGTCCAACCCGTGTGAACTGTCCTACACCCTGCCCCTATCCTTATTCCTTCCCAATTCTGGCCGCTGGGTAGTGACGCAGGAGCGCGTAGCAGGAGGCGCGTACGCGGAGATGCTACCTGGCGGTCCTCTTGACAACTGACTGCGACGTGACATGACATGACATGACATGACTTATAAGTAATGGAGGATTCCTCCCCAGCACAAAGCGCTCAACGCTCCTTAAGGGGCTTGGAGACGCGCTGCGTCAATTTGTAGACGCAACAAATTAAAAAAAGTTGTTAAATAGTAACTGGGTCACACCATGGTAAATATTTACTGCGAGACGCACAAACGTAATTGCCCCTCCATTTAGGTAGCGGAGTCACGACAATTGAGAAATCGGATAACCGTGTGCCCATCCGTTAATCTAAAATTCCTATGATTAGTACCGCAAAAACTAAAGAGCATTGCCCATCACCATCTACTTCCTCATATCCGTCGCGTTCCCGCTCCCATGTACTTCCCTGACCCAGCCGCTTTCACCGTCGCTGCCTCCGAGCCCATCGCCATCCACGAAAATGCTGCTGCACTCAGTCAGGGCCACAGTAAAATTGCACAAACGAGAAGTTTCTGTAAAATAGGTCTCGTACATTAACAAGTGTGTGTGAGGGGATGTGGGTATTACACTTGAAAATTTTCATTTGATTAATGTTGGAGTGTTGAAAAATTAATAACTTGATATAACTAAAATAAACAAGTGCATTCATTTAAATAAAAACCACATTCAATTTTTGGCTCCACAATTGGAGAAATGAGCAACGTTCCCCTCATCCATATTTCTGTTATTGAAAAAACCTTCCAAATTTTTAGGTCAAAAAAGGCTGAAGGATCTTCATAACATGTCACATCATAGTATATTAAATCACATTTACCCAAGAGTGAACTTTTAAGTGATACTTCGTTTTTTTTCACAGCAGAAGACACTAGGATAACTCAAATTATAACAAACGCTTGTAAAAAATTGCTTACTATTTTCAGCATAACATTTTTCAAAGATGTCTAACTTCGGAATGAAAATGAAATTTATAAAAAGACATGAGTTTCTCTCACTGGTGATAGTAAAATTATTTATTGGCAAGTTATTTGAAGGTAAGAGATTCAAACTCTGTGGGTAAACAACTCATGCTTCACTATTGTGGTTTATTGAGCTTTAAAATCCACTTTAATACGCGGATTCAATCAGAATTCAGGGAACGTTTACGCAAACAGGCGCTTTGTCGAAGGTATCCTCCGCCGTGCTCCAGGCCTCCGAGTGTCAATTGCCTACGTCCCGGCGTTCCGACGCCACATCGTCGCTCGTGAAGATATCTACGCTGCCGTCAGGGAGACGACGCTGCTGCGCACACAGCCCGTTGACAATAGGCCCTGGAAGCGCCGTGCGCTCCCGCTAGCAGCCGCTGCCTCCGAGAAAGGGCAGTCGCTTCCCAAATCTAGCAGGCCTAACACATGTACTTTGGACTACACGCTCTGGAGTATAATGACGCTTGGTTGTTAGGGATGCCGTGTGATGCAACTATGAAGGTCATTAGGTCCGTAAGTGTAGTACCTGTTTTTTTTCTCGGGAGGTGGCGGTGGTCTGCCACTGGGCATCATTCTGCCACCGGACATCATCTGCCCAATCCCCCTTGTAGGGGATCCCTTGTGTAGACGTTACATATTTTTACATATTTAATACTATATTACATATTTTGCGTTTTCACAAAGTATTTTTTTTATTCTATCAATTTTATTCAATTTTATTAATTATTTTAATGAAAAGAACTATTTCCAAAAAATTGCACTTTTTCCTACTTCGTTATAACTCCGTGCTTGTCTACTCGAGGTACGAAAAATGAAGACGCAGTCCGGCACGCCTGCTTCAGTCATCTGCAACATCCCTCTTGTAGAATAAATATCTATCTTCCTCCGCTAGATGGCGAGATCCGATTCCGACCTACCGATGGCTAGCGGGGTTTGCCCCACCCAAGTATCTCCCACCAGCTGGGCACTGCCCCAGCCGGGACAAACTTTAACTACCACAGGTCTCCCGGCATATGTGGTGCGTAGTGCATGCTAGAGGAAGTGTATGTAACTAACGGGTGAGGAAAGAAAAGGGAAGACGAAGGAAAGATCGCGCGCGATCCGTGGCCCGTTTGTTAGGGTACTATCCGCCGTTCGCCTGGTGTTAATCGGAAAACTACCGATCGGAGCAGACGACCGCTAGAATTCTCCTCCGGATAACGATTGAATTCGACCTAGATGACAAGCAGTGTCGAAAATTCTGTCACCGTCAGGAGCAAACATAGAACCTCCGGTCAGAAGCCCTGGAGTGACATCACTTGATAATGTGCGCCACCTATCCCGGTACTTATAAAGAAATTTCTTACAAAATGGATTATAATGTAGTTATAACTAGTGACCTATAGCAGCTAAAGAATGTTGCTGAACAAAACAGAAACAAAAAGAAAAAGGTTTTCTAAAATATAACATTCATATTGCACACAGCAACTAAAATATTCTGATATAAGACTAATAAATAAAATATTTTAACAAAAACATTTACGTACACTGCAATAACATCGAACAATACACGATAGTTCTTGCTTACCCAGAATGTAAAAACTTTCATGTTGTGCTATAATGCAACATGGGAGTAGAAGAGATTGAAACGGGGCGGACGGCAGCTTACTTCAAGTTTTGTATCGGATAACGTTGGTTGTGTCGTGAGAAGTGATGTAGGGGATTTACGTACACTGCAATAACATCGAACAATACACGATAGTTCTTGCTTACCCAGAATGTGAAAACTTTCATGTTGTGCTATAATGCAACATGGGAGTAGAAGAGATTGAAACGGGCGGACGGCAGCTTACTTCAAGTTTTGTATCGGATAACGTTGGTTGTGTCGTGAGAAGTGATGTAGGGGATTTACGTACACTGCAATAACATCGAACAATACACGATAGTTCTTGCTTACCCAGAATGTGAAAACTTTCATGTTGTGCTATAATGCAACATGGGAGTAGAAGAGATTGAAACGGGGCGGACGGCAGCTTACTTCGTGTTTTGTGTCGGATAACGTTGGTTGTGTCGAGAAGTGATGTAGGGATTTACGTACACTGCAATAACATCGAACAATACACGATAGTTCTTGCTTACCCAGAATGTAAAACTTCTGTTGTGCTATATGCAACATGGGAGTAGAAGAGATTAAACGGGGCGGACGGCACTTACTTCAAGTTTTGTTCGGATAAGTTGGTTGTGTCGTGAGAAGTGATTAGGGGATTTACGTACACTGCAATAACATCGAACAATACACGATAGTTCTTGCTTACCCAGAATGTGAAAACTTTCATGTTGTGCTATAATGCAACATGGGAAGATAGATAGATGCAACATAGAAGAGATTGAAACGGGGCGGACGGCAGCTTACTTCAAGTTTTGTTCGGATAAGTTGGTTGTGTCGTGAGAAGTGATTATGTGAGTGTGAGATTTCAGTCGATACGCCCGGTAGGAGTATAGGCGAAATAACTCAATCAAATTAAAGCATTTTTTAGTCAAAACATAACTCTTTCATCTTTTGGGGTTTCTCTCGGGTTCCTTGATAGCTAAAGAAACCATAGACATTTCTTACGGGAGCAAAAGCTGCTTAGATTTCTTATCATTTCTGTGTGCTTTGGAAATGAGTTATGTATAAAAAAGAATGCAAAGCAGTGTAATATCATGCAACGCAATATAACATAGGGTTACGTGAGATTGTTTAGGAATGTAGCGTAAACTAATGTAAAGTGTTTTTTTGTTTCTCTCGGCGCTGCTTCATGAAGTTGGAGAGAAAATTTCAGAAGGTCAAAGGAATGAGTTGAAGGCAAGAAACGCAACCCGAAATTTTAAACTTTTAAATGGCTAAAAATTGACGAAACATTTAAATACTCAGCGTCATGCATAAATGCATAATCACAAAAAAAAACTATTTTTGAAGACATCAGAAAATAAATAAATTTTCATACTGATCCATGGGATAAATACATTAAAATGGTATTAATGTATTAAACGCTTAAGTCCGCAAAGAACATTTTTTACCGTCGGGAACTTTACGTTTCGCGAGGTAAAATATTTAAACGAAACTTCCATAATTAGTAAGTTAAAACAACAAATAGCAGAACTCTCAATGTGTAAACGAGCAGAAATGGAAGAAAACTTGTAATGAAATGGATAGTCAAAAAGTGGGAAATTTTTGATAAAAGAAGTAAATCAACAACGATAAGTAGTACCAAATAATCTCAAAATATCGACGACAAGCATGTCCGTAAGCCTGGACAGTTGTACGTACGAATGACAAAACTTAACAGAAGTCTCAGAATAAATGGTATAAAATTTTAAGGTTTATAGAAGATCGAAGAATATCGCAGTTTTTTAATTAAAGTGTAATGGAAAATCTCATATCTAAGTTACACATGTGACAGTGGGCTCTAATGGTAGACAATATACCTTGCATTGGTGTTTGGGAGGTAGCGGAAACCCTCTTTCATTGTGTCAGACAAGATCATTGCACTTTGTCACGTATCCACCTCAAAATCATTGGCATGGGATGCTCCTCGATCCCAGGTATATACTCCAGAAGTTTGTAACATTCCTTCGGGAGCATTCTGTGTAATGTCTGAGCGATGTAATATCTGAATTTTCTTTTCCATAAAGGATTTATACATGTTTTTTTATTTAAAACGATATTTTATTCAATTCCTTGGTCCCTTAGGAAATTTTGTGAAATTCCACGTCATTCAGTACTGGAATACTTACATTTTGTGTGTGTTTTTGTTAAGAGATATACAACAATGATCCTGATATGTAGGTTTTCTTTTTGAGAGTTTTAAGAATAATTGAAATTGATAAAACATTCCAATGAAATGAGAATAATAGTAACTATAATAACTGAAAACCCGATTCCTTAGGTGCTATTATTGCTGCTTTGCTCCCTTTCAGAGAAAGAGAGAGAGAGAGAAAAAGGAGAAAGAGAGAAAGGAGAAAGAGAGAAAAAGGGGAAAGAGAGAAAAAGGGGAAAGAGAGAAAAGGAAAGAGAGAAAAAGGGAAAGAGAGAAAAAGGGAAGAGAGAAAAAAGGGGACAAAAAGAGAGAGAAAGAGAGAAATGGAGAGAAAGAGAGAGACAGAGAGAGAAATAGAAAAGAGAGAAAAAGGGGAAGAGAGAAAAGTGAAAGAGAGAAAAAGTGAAAGAGAGAAAAAGGGAAAGAGAGAAAAAGGGATAGAGAGAAACGGAAAGAGAAAAGGAAAGGAGAAAAGGATAGAGAGAAAAGGGATAGAGAGAGAATAATTATTGACGTGAAAAATGCTTTCTGAGGCAGATGTAAAAATAACGTATTTGAGTACATGTCAGGCATCGATGTCACGTTCCTAGGAGGTACCGTAGATGTTGGGTGGGGTGCAAGGTGCGGAGAAAACACTCGCTGGTGATTGGCTCATGTGCCCAAGCGCGTAGCGGCAAGTAGCCTCGCATAATCAAGAATCCAGTCCATCTCCCGTCACCCGCGCTGCGATCGCCCCGATCCAAGCTAGTCCTGTGGAGACTGCGACCATCCTCCAGCCAATGAAGCACCCCTGTTTGATCACTCGCCACTCGCCACTCGCCACTCGCCACTCGCCACTCGCCACTCGCCACGCGCCACGCGCCACGCGCCACGCGCCACGCGCCACGCGCCACGCGCCACGCGCCACGCGCCACTCGCCACTCGCCCCTCGCCACTCGCCACTCGCCACGCGCCACTCGCCACTCGCCACGCGCCACGCGCCACGCGCCACGCGCCACGCTCAAATCAGAATTATGATCATTAATGAACGACTTTGGTTATTTGCTTGGCGCTGAAACCAATCTCCTCGCTCCGGTATACTTTGTAAGAAGTGATAATGCAAACATATTTTTCTACATGACAGAAACATTCTTTTGATTAATATTTTTTGTGGGAATATTATCCTACATATTACATATATTCAAATATTTTTTCATTGTGTTCTGCGACAAGAAGTAAAAACATCTAGAACCAAATGCGCAAATAGTACAAAAGTAATATGTTGAAAACTAAACGTTTATGTATTAATCATATTGTTCTTATAAGAATGAAAGATGCTGTCATCTCATTATACTACTATCTCGTTTTACACTTCTCTAAGTATATCCTCTCGCGCTAGACCATGCACTTCTTGAAGTAGTTTAACCACAATTGACACAATGAAGAAATAATGGCAGATAAGCATGCACTCTATTAACTTTAAAATTTTATTAACATTAAATGTTTGTACTTCAAACTCGCTTAATAATAACCAGGCATAACACATCTGAGATGCAAAAATTCTGAAATTTGTTCAAAACAAAAATGAATTTTCTTTCTAAAGGAAAAGCCTGAATGTTTTAAAAATACAGATGAGATTGAGACTTATAGATTATATTTCAAAACTCATTATTTTTATTTATTATTGTATATATTATCAAATTTTCGAATTCTATACTTAATATTTTAAATATACAATTAAGAAAAGAAAACGAAGAAAATCAAAGGTCAGAGAAGAATCGACAAAATGCTTGAAATATTTCATCAATCAATGCTAATCAACGAGTAGAGAAATGTTCAGTATTAAGTTTCAAGAAACACGCTTGTTTATTAAAAGAACTTCTGTCAGTTAAGTTAAGGGATACTAAAAACTGGTTTTCTGACATAACCACCTTACCTTTGCTGTCATCATATCAAGTTCAAATGCTAATTAGGAAGGCATTTTGCTGTGCAGAGATCTTATAAAAACCGTAAAATGTATTGAACATCGAAATGTAAGGTGAGTACCTGAAACAAGGGAAACAAATTGTAAGATGATAATAAAATAAGCATAGAGACACACTTTCTTTCTAATATTCCTGCGATAGGATCATCAATTCATGATTACATTTTCAATACAGTTATAAATTAAACCTACTTTTCAATAGATTGCCGAAGTACATTTTCGGTTAGACTTTAATTTAGAAATGTTGTTTTACGACATGTCCAACACAATTTTAATTTTTCAGGCAGAAAAATATACAGCAATTGAGTTTTAATTAAAGGATTATTGAAATTATATCAATAAAGAGAACTTTACATTTTTAATTTTTTATATAAGTGATAAATTTTAATAATTTTTCATGGAAGAAACCGTGGAAAAAATAAAATAAAAGTATATTTTATGAATACACTTCTTCAATGAAGAAATCGTATTATCCCAATTTGACTCATTGTCGATTTGTTGTTTCTAGTTTTGTCTGTTAACATTATCGCCAAAATGTGGTTCCATTGCTCCCACTTCTGTGGCTTAAACCCGCTCGCCACAAAACGTGGAGGGAAGGTTGAGTCACATTGGCATTGCGTTGGGTTTTGACATAAATCAGAATTATCTTTTATCTCATTTGTGGAAATGTCCGTTTAAATCATCTATTGTTCTCGTGGGAGACTCATTATTTACATGTAGAGAAAGAACTGTCAGATATGTTCTTCATCCAGAGAGTAACGAAAATAAAGAGCAAACACTGCAATAGAACAATGGGCTGCTTCCATGAACTATTGAATTTCTGTATTTTGGTAACAAAAATGTCCCAGGGTTCAAATTTTCAAGAAGTGTATTAATTTTCTAACAAAATTGGAAAAAAAAAAAAAAAAAAATTTTTTTTCATGTCTTCAAATTTATATTTAAAAACTTCAATATCATTTGGCATTATTAGATGGCAAAAATTAACAAGTGGTCGTCATTCAGGATTACATTTCAACAAAGGCCAAAAAATGAACGTTAGTCAATTTCAACCCATATTTCAACAGTTAAAATTTGGTCACTGATTTATGCTTTTCATGACACTTTTCAAACATATTTGATAAAACGTATTTGAATGTGTTTTTTCTTAGTAGCGCGGTTTTCAAAACTATAGGCATACTTTTTTTGCGTTGTTCTTTGCCTTTTCCTCTTTTCCTCCAACTTCCTTTCTGTAAGTAGTTGTTCTCTTTTTGCAAATTTTCTGAAAACTCAAGGATCGTCTTAAGTCGCTCGGCGATGCAGAAAACGAGATTCTCCGAATTATTGACAATTCTCATGAGGAAAGTAGGGGTGAACAAAGTTGTTTCCTGAGACAATATAGTTCAAAACAAAAAACATTTTCTTTGTTTTTCCTACTCTAAGACAAGTTTTGTAAATTTGAATGAAGAAAACACCGACATATTTTAAACAGTGAAGTGAATGAATGAGAGAGGAAGTACGTAAATATTTTCTTTGGACAAGAGAAATATGAAAAACCAGGTTTCGTTTTAGGAAAAGGAATTATTTTTATTTATTACAAACCTAATGTAGCGTACGCGAGAAAGTTTAAATACATCACCAAGGAACCCATCTACTGACAAAAAGACTACTTTTTCGAAAACAATTCTCAGAATTGGTGAACTATAATAATTCACTATGAAATAATGAATTCGGTTACCCTATATGGCCAAGAAAACTTTACAGTCATCAAAACAACATTTTTTATTTATGATTGTATTCTACACTTTACAAAGTTTTTAAAATGTATTTATTTAAGATCACATTTTATCTGCCAGGGTCTTAAGCGATCACAATGAATATTTACATGTCCCTTACACAGGCAGATTTACATTTGTACGTTTTATTCATCTGTGTATAATAATTAATCTACAAAGTTATTTCCTTTTCGATTTAAGAAAATTAATCTCTCTCAAATAATCCAATTTAATTTAATGTTTACGAACTAGTGCAGATATTTGTTAAAACAGCGCAATTTGTAAATATTCCAAAAAAATTCAAATATGCAACAATCAAATGTCCCCTGCAGATTCATTGTCTTTACAGGCACAATTGAAATACGTATGTCCTTTTGTACGTTGTAATTCATCTCCGTAACTTAGGAATTGGTGAACATTTACACAGAAATTACAACTAGTTTTCTCGTGCATCACGCACGTAGAACATGCATCTTGTACGAACAGGCCTGCCTGACGGCGGAGGATTTTCACATAGCTTTTCAGCTAGGTCGAATTCAGTCGCTGTCTGGAGGAGAATTCTAGCGGCCGGCTGCTCTGATCGGTAGTTTTCCGTGGTTTCTCCGATCAATACAGGGCGAATGGCCCTAACAAACGGGCCACGGACCGCGTGCGATCTGTCTTTCCTCTTCCTTGTCCTCTCCTCTCCCCTTACACACACACTTACACTAACATGTATTACAGTACCACATTCTCCGGAGACCAGTGGGGAGCTTAGAGCTTGTTCCGGCTGGGGCGGTGCCCCGCTGGTGGGAGAGTCCTGGTTAGGGGGAAACCCCTCTGCGCGGGATCTCGCCATCCACCGAGGGAAGATCACCCCATCTTCCGAGAAAAAACATGCACTACACTAACGGGACTAATGACCACAGCAGTTGACGCAGTTGCAAACACGAAAAAATCAATCAATCAATCAAATAGGCCTGCTTCTCGCGCTTTACTCATGTCATGAGGGCCTCTGCAACTACGTGGCACTCATTCGTTCCGTCCGTGGTCTCGCCGGATTCGTTTACACTCCAGTCATCGCCCTCGTCCATCGTCCTCCCTCGTCCATCGCCCTCGTCCATCGCCCTCGTCCATCGCCCTCGCCATCGCCCTCGTCCATCGCCCTCGTCCATCGCCATCGCCCTCCCATCGACATCGTCCATCGCATCGACATCGCCCTCCCATCGCATCGCCCTCGTCCATCGTCACCAAACTGCCCTTGCCCCTACTCTCAACAACTCCATTACAGCGCCACGGTTCTCTCCACTGCTGTTCTACCGCGATCTTTCACGCCAGATGCCTTGACCTCATCATCACCGCCGCTTCCATCGTTTCTGCACCGCCATCCCTTCCGTCACCGCTTTTCCACCGGAACGGCCGCTCCTCCTCCCGCCGTCTCCCACCCCGCGGCCTCCGCACCCATCCCGTCGCCCACCGCCGCCCTCATCCCCACCTACCCTGCCCGTGGCCGCAGCCGGGTCGGGTCGGTTTGGCTCGCAATGCTCCCTTAATTACCATGTATCACCAGCACGACGTGTTTGTTTGGCCCTGGTGCGGAGTGTGATATAATTCCGGCGGAAACCAAATGAAGAATGGCTACGTGATAGTCTCGAAATGCAATTGTTCCAAATGATGGCCGAATCACTTGCAAGCGCACACACATTTAGCGTCGCCCTGCCCGCCCCAGAGAGATTGCGAATTTAGTGCAACGTGTGGGCCGTAAACGGTTTTCGCGAATTCGGTTCCATTATTCCGAATGAGCATATCGATATGGTTGCGATTTAAATTTCGCTGCTCAGGCTTCGCGTGTACTCTGTTTCACGCCCGGCTCTGAGCTGTTGAGCTATGCTCGCCGGGGAAGTCCCGGAGTGATCGTCTTCGTAAGAGCTCTCTGAGGTGCCATTGGATTCTGGATTCAGTGGGTCTCCCAGGCTGTGAATCTGCTGCTGGACGATCTGTTTATGGAGGTTCGATGTGAATACGTCTTTAAACAAACTCGGAAAGTGGTTCAAATTGGGACTGTTTCTGATTCTTGCACTTTTGTATCAATTTTCTTTCATTGATTTTCAAATCCATTGACGAATTTTTTAAAGTAATTTATAATAAATTATTCATCTTAATTGAGACATTCTAAGAACCATTTTTATTCTTTGAAAACAATCGTTTATAGTTTCCGATCATTTCGTTTTCGATGAGAGATTTGCAGCAGAATTACAGAAAATCTAAAAACTATTTAAACAAAACCTTTATAACTAAGACCGGGATTATTGGTGATTACTTTCATTTACCAGATTTGCATTGATACTGAATTTAATTATTTCTCTCTATTCCACGAAAAAAACATTTCATTTCAATTTTTCTAATACATTAATTTTCATGTGATTGTCCCAATTGATAAAATGAGGTTGGGCCGACTTTTAGTTCCACGTTGTAGGTTTAAAAAGAAAATAATAATAATAAAAGATCTTACGGCTATGCGTTTTTGCTAACGTTAGTAAACCGTAATCTGTCTCTATTTCAAGCACAAACTTCCATTGAAAAGGAAGCACTTTGAAATTTATTTCATCTTTCACATTCTAACAGCAAATCGCTTGTGGATTTACGTTTTCGATTCCAAAAGTCATCAACTGAATGGCCAATTCATTGCCCTATTGATCAAAGAAGCTAAATAAGCATCGACGCAGCGGCGCAGAGAACTAAATGTCGCACACATTACGAACTAAAATGCCTGACGTGACCAATCAACTTCAACATGTCGATATTCTCGGCAATAGACGTGGACACCGGTTCTGCATAGTAATGCAGAGTAATGTGTTAACCGTATGTTCTGTAATTCACTTATTACTTCCATTTTTTTAAGTGCGCACGTACGAGCAGTTAGCGAAAAAGTTTTCATTTCTTTTTTTAGTGGTGGCTTACTGTCTTTGAACACTCGGAATGAATAAACAATATCCTGTCGCTACACAGTCATTATTTTAAATGTATTTTTAAAACCCGGAGGTGGCAGTAGAAACAGAAATATTCAAATGAATATTTGTGATTTCCATTAGTATTAAAATATTCAGCTCATGATATTGTGAGTAGCACAATATTGCTGATGCGAGAAACTAATTGGCGGTATGACCACATGAACTGGTTCTGAAATGAAAATACTCCGGAACTCTCCGTCACCAACATTTCATCGTGTTTGTATTCATGAATAGCCAATTATTTAAAAAAGTTGTATAATATTTATAATATTTACAAATTGTGTGGATTATAAAACAACGGCCACTTAGGTCAAACATGGATGTTACGCTTGAGAGGTAACAGTAGAATGCCTTATATAGAGAATATCTTGAATGTGGTGACCTCGTATTTCATTTCACCACTTGAATATTATTAAAATGCGCATATACACTCCGGAAAAATATTAAAAGATTTGAAACGTTTTCTATTCAAATTTTGCATAATGAGTTACGAATTTACATTAAATTATCTCTTACTTCAAATTCGGGTGTTTTATACAGTAATAATTCTAAGTAGTATATAAAGCGCGCGAAACGTAGTTTTCTGGACACATGGTTAATAATTCTTTGCTTTTTGTGCTTCTCGCTTTGTTTTGACGTATCTATTCTTCACCCTGTCTATGCAAGTGTTTTTGGGAGCCCTGCCTCGTTTGTGTGCAAGGCAGCGAAATCGCAAATAGTATGTTACGGAAACGAACTTAAACAATTGAAATTTGAACGAGAGCTCACCGCTAAATTTCAATTCAAAAGAGTATATTAGGTTTATGTGACAAAATAGCTTAGGAAGAATATTTCAAATTCTTTCATAAAGAGGCGGAAGTCATTATATTTAAAATTAGTTTCGAACTAACAGAGTAACAACTTTTGATAAAATAAACTTGTCAAAACAACCCCTTCTATTCGTTGCATTTCTCATCAAAGAAATAGGGCAGCTGAATAAAATTACTGAGAATTCTATGAAACCACGGAAAACTACCGATCAGAGCAGCTGGCCGCTAGACTTGTCCTCCAGACAGCGACTGACTTCGACCTAGCTGAAAAGTTAGTGTCGTTAAAAATATGGAAAATCCTATTTTTAATATAGTGTGATAAGCCAAGAACCCTTTGTTTAGTTTTAATCATATAAGAATCGTTCAGCATTATTAATAACAGCATAGTTTGTAAACTCGAAAGTCAAAGAATACACCTTGTTAGGACAACGGAGCAACAAAGTATGATATTCCATGCTGGATGTCATCGCACTGTGCTGACAGACACGGCAAACAGAGTTAACATTGAGAGAATTTATGAACATAGCAAAGCAACGCTAGAAATAACAATATAAATAATCCCAGGGGAGATAATTCCCTTCATTATAATAGATGTTTGTCGAAATAGCATTCGGATCTGGCAACAGTAAAAATATCAGACGAGAAAAAAATTCACAAATAAATAGCACAACGAGAAGGAGGAAAGTAAATAAAAACACACAGAAATTATAAAGAAACCCATATTGACCACAACTTATTCTAACTGAAATGACCAACATAAAAGAAATGTATGTACAATGTGCATGTATGGACTACAAAGGAAATAGTAGTTATTTAGTGAACACTAGCTTGATATTCCAATCAAATGAAAGCAACAATAAAAATGTCTTAAGGAAGGGATATTGGAAACAGAAGAAATGAATTAGGAATACTTCACACCAAACACACATGTCACTACTCTAGAACAACGGTTTTCGTAGTCCTCGTGAGAAATCTAGCGCGTCCTACGAACGAGGAGCAGGGCAGGTGCGGATCTCTATTTCCTCGGTCCCCTCGAGCTCTGCCAGTGCTCCCATTTGCAGACGCTCGCAAACGCCCGTGGCCACGTGGCGACGCCGTCAAACGCGCGGAGGGCGCACGCGCAGTTCACGTACAAGTGAAGATGGCAGCAGAGGCGGTGTTGAGGTGGAAGTGAAGATGACATAAGAGGCGGAAAGGCGGGAGCGACAGCGTCAAGTGACGGAGCGGACTGAGGCGGGGTTGAGGTTGAAGTGGAGATGGCAGCAGAGGCGGTGTTGAGGTGGAAGTGAAGATGGCATAAGAGGCGGAAAGGCGGGAGCGACAGCGTCAAGTGACGGAGCGGACTGAGGCGGGGTTGAGGTTGAAATGGAGATGGCAGCAGAGGCGGTGTTGAGGTGGAAGTGAAGATGGCATAAGAGGCGGAAAGGCGGGAGCGACAGCGTCAAGTGACGGAGCGGACTGAGGCGGGGTTGAGGTTGAAATGGAGATGGCAGCAGAGGCGGTGTTGAGGTGGAAGTGAAGATGGCATAAGAGGCGGAAAGGCGGGAGCGACAGCGTCAAGTGACGGAGCGGACTGAGGCGGGGTTGAGGTAGAAATGGAGATGGCAGCAGAGGCGGTGTTGAGGTGGAAGTGAAGATGACATAAGAGGTGGAAAGGCGGGAGCGACAGCGTCAAGTGACGGAGCGGACTGAGGCGGGGTTGAGGTTGAAGTGGAGATGGCAGCAGAGGCGGTGTTGAGGTGGAAGTGAAGATGGCATAAGAGGCGGAAAGGCGGGAGCGACAGCGTCAAGTGACGGAGCGGACTGAGGCGGGGTTGAGGTTGAAGTGGAGATGGCAGCAGAGGCGGTGTTGAGGTGGAAGTGAAGATGACATAAGAGGCGGAAAGGCGGGAGCGACAGCGTCAAGTGACGGAGCGGACTGAGGCGGGGTTGAGGTTGAAGTGGAGATGGCAGCAGAGGCGGTGTTGAGGTGGAAGTGAAGATGGCATAAGAGGCGGAAAGGCGGGAGCGACAGCGTCAAGTGACGGAGCGGACTGAGGCGGGGTGAGGTTGAAGTGGAGATGGCAGCAGAGGCGGTGTTGAGGTGGAAGTGAAGATGGCATAAGAGGCGGAAAGGCGGAGCGACAGCGTCAAGTGACGGAGCGGACTGAGGCGGGGTTGAGGTTGAAGTGGAGATGGCAGCAGAGGCGGTGTTGAGGTGGAAGTGAAGATGGCATAAGAGGCGGAAAGGTGGGAGCGACGCCGTCAAGATTGACGGTGCGGACGGAGGCGGGTTGAGGTTGAAGTGGAGATGGCAGAAGAGGCGGTGTTGAGGTTGAAGTGAAGATGGCATGTGATGCGGAAAGGCGGGAGCGACGGCGTCAAGAGCGATGGTGCGGCCGGGGGCGGGGTAAAGGTTGAAGAGGAGACTGCACCAAAATTGATGTAGTGAATGCTTTTATGGCGGGAGTTGGCGGTGATCGACCCCTGCTGGATGGCGAGATGGTTCACGTGTTTACCGACTCACAGGTTTACCGACTCACAGGTTTACCGACTCACAGGTTTACCGACTCACAGGTTTACCGACTCACAGGTTTACCGACTCACAGGTTTACCGACTCACAGGTTTACCGACTCACAGGTTTACCGACTCACAGGTTTACCGACTCACAGGTTTACCGACTCACTGGTTTACCGACTCACTGGTTTACCGACTCACCGGTTTACTGACTCACTGGTTTACCGACTCACTTGGTTATTGACACACTTGTTTCACTTAAATCATATTCTTTCTTCATTCTAATTCATTTCTTATTCATTCACTTAATACATTCGTTCACTTATATTCATTCACCTAATTATCATTCACCTATTTATTCATTCATTTATTTATTACTCATTTATTGATTTATTTATTTCAGTTGCCGAGCGCATTAACTACTATGGCCGAAAGTTGCGTACGTGGTGAGAACTTAAACCCGGGAGGTGGCGGTGCTCCTCCACCTCTGGAAAATCACATACGGCACCGTCCTGCATCCTCGTTGCTGTTCTCCTTCCTTTTATCTGCTCCCTGTGGCATCACCCTGCAGCAACGAATTCTAAGGGCTGAGTGTTTTCCCGACATATGTGGTCATGTCATGCAAAGTAATTGTGCATGTATGGGCAGAGGAGGAACATGAACAGGAAAGGAAAGATTGGGCATTGTCCGTGATCATTTTGATTGGGTACGGTACATTCGAATTCGTACATTTACGCGGAAATTGATCGGAAAATAGAAGAAAAACTCTCCTTCAGAACAGCTGCCGCAAGAATTCGGCTTCAGATAGTACCTGAATTTGAATTATCTAAATAGCTAGTGTCGATAATTCAAACTCTAGGACCTCCTGGACGAAGTCACTGATGTGCAATAGTTGCTGCTGTCAGCAAACTCAACAGCTACTTCTTCAAAAACAAAATAAATAAATAAAATATAAAAAGTAAAAGAAATGATTAATAGAATTCAGCAAACATATGTATGTTGAATTTTAGTCTGTAGTCAAAGGTTAAAGATAAAGTTGTCGGGCTATCATAGCGCTCTTCTAGTATAGCAAGAAGAATCCCAAGTGGGAGAACGTATTCAAGCAATATAAGTTGAATTCCAAAGCTTAATTTTTCCGAAGAAACATTTACACAGACAACAATCAATGCGACAATCAACAATCAATGCGACAACATGAGCAGTAAAACAAGTAATGCACCAAAGCTACCACTAGGTTCGAGTCCTGATGGCAGCAGAATTTTCGACACTAGCTTTTCAGCTAGGTCGAATTCAGTCGCTGTCTTGGAGGAGAATTCTCTAGGCCGGCTGCTCTGATCGGTAGTTTTCCGTGGTTTCTCCGATCAACACCAGGTGAATGCCGGAGAAGTACCCTACCAAACGGGCCACGGACCGCGCGCGATCTGTCCTTCCTCTTCCTTGTCCTATCCTCTCCCCTTACACACACACTTACACTAACATGCACTACACTACCACATATTCCGGAAGACCGGTCGGGAGCTTAGAGCTTGTCCCGACTGGGGCGGTGCCCCGCTGGTGGGAGAGTCCTGGTTAGGGGGAGACCCCACTAGCCGAAGGTAGGCCGGCGCCGGATCTCGCCATCCAGCTGGGAAGACCACCGCCATCTCGCGAGAAAAAGCATGCACTATACTAACGGGACTAATGACCAAAGCAGTTGACGCGCCCGGAAACACGAAATGCAAAGCAAAGCTACCAGTTAGAGGCCGTCCAACATTGAATATTGCTTTTTACAGTTGCGTTATGGCACAGGACCTTCTGATATTTTTGTTATGTAAGGAACTGTGTAGCGCATGTATAGTGCGCGTTTACACTACTGTACATTACACTACAGTATTGCAGTATTTGTGAAAACTGTTTTCAAATATTTATTTTATTGCGATGTTATGAAAGGGTATTTTATTTGTTGTTGAAAATAGTACTCACTACTTTTTTGTGGAACCATATTGAGAGGTTCTATTCAGCACTATTTTTGCTGCTACAGACCACTAGTTCTGATGCTATTATGGCTCTAAGAAATTCTGCTTGGTTGAGAAAAATCGGCAATGTTGCGGAGGCAGCACGAAAGCATTATACTGGCGTGTTGAGCGGTAGACAGACGGGTGTGAAAGCGATGATGGCGGATAGTGGTGGTAGCGCTAATGCCACCATTTCTGTTAATGAAGACAGCGGTGAAGGCGAGAGTGAAGAGTTTGAGCATGGATGTAATAAAGAGAGGACGGTGAACAGATGCGGCTTCCCTGAACTTCGCGCGGCGGGGAGGGGGGGCGGAGGGGGGCGGCGGCCGCTGTTAAAGTGAGTGGAGACGAGAGGGAAGGCAGTGTACGGTCGTCGAAAATGGCTGTAGACAGAAGCGGCGAAAGCAGCGCCCTCCACCGGCGCGCACAGCAACTTCCGCACGCGCGTCGGCTGAGCAGGGACAGAGCGTGGGGGGGGGGAGGCGTCGCACGCTCTCAACTTGGCGACGTAATGACACCTCCGCCCCCCAGGGGGAAGTTTTTAGGATTTTGTTTACCTCGCGACGTCTCAGGCTGCGCAGAACTATATAATTAGCAGTTGGGGCCACGCGCCGTTGATGCAGGCGGCGTTATACCCCCTCCCACTCTCCCCCTCCTCACCCCACACCCCGCCTCATCTTCAAGATCCCAGACACGTGCCGGTTCCTCGGTGTAGCTCTGGGACACAGAGTTCGACCTCACGCTTAACGCGATAGGTGCGGAAACATGTGTCAAAAAACGAAACGTAATTATAGTACTTGATAAGGTAAGACTGGAAGTAAGAAACTTATTTATCTTCCTATAGTGCAATTTGTAGATGGTGATCCTTCATAATTGCCAAGTGTATCATATAATGTTTTAAGTGTTTCGTGTTGTTTGATCTAAAACGTGTTAAATTTACTGCCGTTTTGTTGTTAACAAATGGAAAAGAAGTTCTATTCGAGCAATTTTCACATTAACTAAATTATGAAGAATACCGTTCACATCTTTACCGGTGAAATTCATGTCCTACAGACCATGTTCTTTTTAAACTATCTCGACACGTTAATTTACAATTTTTTCTTTCATAATAATGTAAATAATAGATTCTAGAAGTATTTTTCGTTGAATTCAATACTTTTTCAGTTTTACCGCATCAGGCGTGAGTTTTGTGTGATATTCATTTGAAATTTTTTAAATTTTTAATAAATTCAGTAATTAGCTATACAACTCTAAGTGGTATTCTACTCGTTCTTACTTACAATTTGTCTTTTCATTCTGTATCTAGAAAGTGATAATGATAATTTTCGCGTATATTCCGAATCTAGAACATCATTCTTATTGATCCAACTGTAGTCAGCTAACATATTAAAACTACACTTGCTTTAGTACCTGTTTTTAGTTTTAGAAATTTCCTGATGAAAACGCTCACCGCGCTCATCGCTGTCAGAACTAATATTTTCCAAAAGGATGTCTATGTGTCTAATAAGTGAATTTTCGAAGACATGTTACTTTCCACAGCTTCATAAGAAAGCAGATGATCAGCTACTATGTCCGATTGTTTTTTTTATGTGTTTCCAATGAAATGTAATTTTAAATGTCTGCTTTCTCCAGGGATTTAAAGTTCTTCAAAATGTTAATTAGCATAATGACATCATTTTTATCCTAAAAAATCTTTCAATTTAGGTTACTTACTTTGGGAAATTTCATTTCAAGAACAAAAATCCATCAGAAAGTTTATCTACAGCGTTCACAAAATTTTTCATTCTTTTTAATTTAATATTCACTAAATGGACATGTGACACATTTTTGTGGTAAAGGATACGAGATCCGTTTAATATTTGTCAAACAGAAATCACGATAATTTCGGTTCCTCCAAATCATAGGAATTGCAAATATGAACCAATTTTTCTTATCAAGAGAAGTCTTAACACACAAAACATATTTGAGACCCAACTCTTTTTAAAATCACCAACTGGTCAGCCAAAGTAATATTGATAACACTTTTTCGCAAGTGGCGTTAAATTTTGACCCTGCGTCTTTCAAGTAAGCTCACCACAAATATAGCAGAAAATTTCTGTATGATTTACACGCGTTTTGTCAGGATGAAAATACAAAATACTAAAACACAACTTACACAAACACATGTAAACAGAAGGAACGAATATAACACCAGAGATATTCGTGCTAAAAGCTCATAAACCCTCAACACTAATACATCACAATACAGATTAACTGAGCATGTCAAAAATGAATGAACCTGCACAGTATTGCCTTTTGAAGTTTCAGCATGACATTACATATAGATCCCTTAACCGCTAACTGCAGAAAGGCAACGAGTGCAAGTTTTCACTTCTTTTTATCGGCGGGGAGGGTTCTGAGCGAGTCATTGCGTTATTCAATGCTGAAAAACTATCGCTAAGGTTTTCTCTGTTTACTGATCTAGTCCGTGAAAGATCCCTTTATGCAGTAATATTTACTGACAATGTTCATTTTACAGTTAGAAGTCACTTATTCTTGCCTAATGATAGGTATTTCGGGATAATTAGGTGGAAGCTGAGAAAGGAAGAAAGATATACAGCGGTTGAAGTTGTTAAGCTAATAAAACTTTCCTTAAAAATGTTTTCCATTGTTCAGAAGAAGGCAAATTATTGCGTCGATTAAGGTTCATGGTGGTCTAAATCCTACAAGAAAACCTGTATATACGATTATTCCTATGGTGAATGTGTTCCTAGACACCTAAAGCGATTCTCTAGATAGATAGATAGATTTATTAAAGTTCGCTTTGAGCTAATGCTCGGTGGCAAACATTATTACAACTAAATATACAATTACGAAACTATTACGAATATTTACAAATATAATTACAATTAGAATTAAAGATTTATATCCTAGTTATAATTAATTTTGAGTTATCTGTAAGTTGACTTATAGCTTAACACTTCACTCCATTTCACTTCACTTCATTTCACTGCGCTGCACTACACTGCACTCCCCTCCCCTCCCGTGCCCCCACCACACTACACTTCACTTCACTCTATAAGGGACATGACCATATTATTAATAATACTAACGATTATAATAATGTAACTAAAAATATAATAATAATAATAAATATAATAATAATAATAATAATAATAAAAGGCCCCAGTATTATTAATGATGACCTACATAGAATTAAGTATATTTTTAAATTTCACTACATTAGAAGGAAGAGCCTCTAGTGCTTTTGCAGGTAGTTTGTTCCAATCTACTATAGCACGATTCACAATGGAGAACTTGCCTACATCAGTTCTTTGCTTTCTACAAGTTCTTTGCTTTCTACAAGGTTTCAAAATACGGTGAAATTGATGTTCTCTACTGAAACATCACTTAGTGTTCAATACAACTTGCATATTGGTACTGGTCACTTTTAGGCTGAGAACTTCAGTAAAACCTTTAGATCTGCCTTAAAGAAACCCCATACATCTATACGGGCTATAAATACAAAAAAATGAATGACATCAAGAAACAATTGATCTACATCCCTGAGACCAAGATGCAGCTTTGGCATTCAATCACCTTATGTCCCATAACAATGCCATCTAATGAAGGTGGAAATTACTGAACATTTAGACAATTCAAAATGTAACATGTTTTTCTAAAACGATTAACAAAGAAAGTTTATGCAAATAAAATATTTTTTATGTAAAATTATATTTTATATGAAAAGTACTTTAATCTAAGAAATGATTTGGAAATTCATTTACTATGAAGAAGAAACATGTCCGAATCCAAAACTAAAACACCTCTCAATAAACTTCGGTCATAAAAGATTTTTATTCATAGGATTATATATATAGTATATTTATAATTAGATAACAAAAACTTAAGCAGAAAAATTGCATAAAACTGATTGTGAGTTTTTTTGTGTCCTCTGTAAAATTGGGAAAGGTGGTCTGGTTTACTTTCTGCATTTAGCGATTCATATATATAGGGTAAAGGTTCCTATGACAGGCCAAAGAGAATGTTAAAATCAGTTTTTAAAAATTTAGCTGTCCAATATAAATCTGTCTCTCATGAAAAGAACTCTAAACATATCTGAAATCATTATGAAAAAAACGCACCAGGATTCACTAATCATATTTCCTGTAAAGAAAACCTTGTCGAGCAGTGTAAATAATGTGGACTCAAAGAATCCGCGCGCGAATACTGCAAAGGTATGTTAGTCAGTTAATGCCTTATTTTACGTGGCGAGTCTCGGACCATTAAGCCCGCTCTTCTGTCTGACCACGCAAATTTCGCTACGCTCCTTTCACCACCTAGCGGAGAAAGGAGGTATTACCTTGAGCGACGAAACAGGAAATTTGAATTTAACTCACGGGCTTCCTTTTGGCTTGAGGAACTTTTACATGTAGTAAATCTACTTCATGGGACAGCTGGCTTTACTTCCCATCCGAAGGAAGATGTACGAAGGATTTTTTTGGCCTTAGAAATCTACGACTTTGGTCGGGTTTCAACCCGCAAACTAGAGTACAAACAGTCCGTAGCTAGCCGTTATACCACGAATCCGCCTGTCCCTCCCTGTGACGTTTCAGTAACGCTGTAATTTGCCTTAGCTTCATCAAGTTGATTACTTACAGAAAAGTTTTGGTTAAGAAACGGCTTTGGTCGGGTTTCAACCCGCAAACTAGAGTACAACAGCCCTGCACGCTAACCATTATACCAGAAAATCCGCACCGTATGTCTCTCTCCTCGTGGAGCGTTTCAGTACGCTGTGATTTGCCAAAGCGCTTAAGAAAAAGTTGTCTCACTTACAGAAATAGTATACGTTTAATGTAATTGAAAGATAATTTCGTACGGTGACCATGAACCTCACAACGGAATAACTAGAATAGGAATCTCCACTAAAAATTTTTTACCTTCGATTTGTGTCAACTCAGATGATTTTGTCAGGCTATCCCATGATCGTGCATACAAAAATGTGGCACTGACATCTGTTCAATATTGGAGTAATTAACAGTCGAATGTGATCTCACATGTTCCTGAGAAAACGGTTTCTTATATCAACAAAATACCGTTTTCGTCTCAGACGTATCAACTACTGCTCACTCTGTTTCATCTATACTCTCAACAGCATCCTGAAAATTATTGGATAATAATATGTTCACAAATGATGTTCTGTTTTTATTCGTTTTTGCAGGACCAAAAATATCAACAGACAAGTGCTGGATTTCAAATTGGAGATTATATTTCCTTCGGCTTCTAATACAATGCGCTATCGTCGAGTCTCGGTAATATTGTTTATTTACTCAGGGGTTAACCACGCTTTAATTTATCTTCAAAACTGAAATAAGACCCCTCTCCAGAATGAACACAACAGTAGTTTTGAACATGATGTTTTACCTATTCTCTCTCTCTCCGACATCTGAAAGCTTCCCTTTTTTAATTCCGGAGTATTAGTAATATTCATATATGCTAGTGGCTACTAGAAAGAGGTATGGAAATCTGGTACTGCATCATTCGCATTTTATATGGTTTCGAGAAAAGTAATGTTTTTGAAGCGTACAGAAAAGCGAGATCGTTAGAAATCCACGATCAGAGATTTTCTCAAAACTGCACTAGACCGTTTAATTCAAGTATGCGAGAAGATTTTTCCATAAATTAAAATAAAAAAATATTTATTTTACTTAAATTCACAATTTAATTTATCTTGGCACTATAAAACCAGCCGCTAAATTTATGTATACATTGATGGGTTTATAACATGCCTTCAGAGACGTGTATGTACTATAAGAATTAGGGGTAGGAGATTTACGTATTAACAATTTTTATATTACATTTAAATATGTGCATATTAAAATATGCACATTTTAATATGCAGCCTTCGGGTCAATGACCCGCATCTCGATCAGTTTTTTCATCCAGTTTCCCTGATCCATTGAGCAAATGCTGAGATTACCCTTTGTTTTGCTTCTGGACATAAATGTAACTTCATTTTCAGTGCACGTCTTCTAGAATTCAGTGGGAAATACAATTATTCAAATTATCGTCCCATGTGGTCGCGGCAGGAAGTATTATTCCGAAGGACATCATGGATAAGAGCCAAAATTTATTGCCTTTTTATCCTTGGAAATAGATCTTACTAAATGGGAGGTTTTATTTTTTTTCTCCAAAATTTAAGTAGTATATGACTTAGTGTAGGGATCACAGAATTTTGAAAATGTGCACACAATTCACTTTTCCCCATAGCACGTCATACGCAGTTTTTGACTGTTTTTGACGTAAAACAAATAAATAAAAAATAAATAAATATGTCCACCGAACTATGTTTATCTGGTGAGAAGTGAAAATTTTGTTGAAGGTTTCATACATATTTTGGGAGACTTTATGATTGCATGCATAATATTTAGAACATATCTTTAGAATTATACATATTCTGCTATTTTCACAGGAAAATGTCTAAAAAATGCAATCATTAAATTACTTTATTAATATAGTTACTGCGTTTTATAAGTAATAACATAAATAATAATAATAATAATAATAATAATAATAATAATAATAATAATAATAATAATAATAATAATAAGAAGAAGAAGAAGAAGAAGAAGAAGAAGAAGAAGAAGTTAATAACAATAGCTACTTTTCATTAGGAACTGATTATAATTTTTGGAAAATATCAAAATTTCAAACAGGAAATTTTCCAAGGATGAAAAGACTCTCCCCACAGACTGATCGGGCAGACCTTGATGGCGTGGAAAACTGTTTTTTGCGCGCGCCATGGTGGGCGAACGGTAGGGGCGTACAGAAAGAGAGTATACTATTTGGAACTAACCGTGGCGTATGCATTGCAGTTTAGTTTAGAATGTGAGGATGTTTTGTATAGTACATATTATCTGCGGTGTTAATGCATATATACCTGTTTTAAAATATCATATTTAATTACATATTTTAAAGTTTTAAGAATAACTATCAATTATATTATCCCATCCCTATTAATAATAATAATAATAATAATAATAATAATAATAATAATAATAAAAAACTAATAATAATAATAATAATAATAATAATAATAATAATAAAATCAGTAAGTTTTGAGACGAATATGGAGTTCATTGAGGTTATTACAATCAATATATAAAATTATCTATACATTTTGACTCAAGTACGTTAAGAAGTTATTCCATAGCTTCCATTTTTCATTTCCCCATTACATTTCAAATGCAATTGAACAAGTATCGTAATGTGAATTTGAGATCACAGCCACGTGCACCATTTGGAACTCCAGTACGCGCACGTGGCACGTCCCCACATGTGCACGTGCCACCTCCTTCCACCCTCACCATCTCGCAGTCGGGTCGACGCGATGAGCAGTTGCCAGAAGTTTCGTCAAGCTAAGAGGAAGCATACGGGCAGGGATGGGAGCAAAGGGTTTACACATTTAATACGTTCCTCCGTCGACCAAAATCAGCCCCCAGGCACACCCTTAGATGGAAACAGTCCTTTGATGACAGTGCTACGTCCTAGAAACTACGTCGGCTTTAAAATATAACCACTTATTCGCGAAGAAAGACAAAACGTTGGAAATTTCCTGGAGAATGAGACCTTTTAAAAAATGGTTGCAGGTGGAAATATTATGCAGTATGAAAAATGTTTTTTTCTGAACAATTCGTTCCATTAGGAAGTGTTTTATTTCGCACTAGATGCCGTTAAAAACCGGCTAAAATGAAATGGAACCGGGCACAAAGAAAGTCGTTTATTATAGCAATATATCACAGGCCGCGTGTCGGCTCGGTGGCGACTCCATTGCACGTAAGCTGCCATTTGTAACTGCTTTTCCGACCCCAGTTGGAACCGTAAACAACGCAAGTGGGAACAAAAGAGAAGCGGGGGGGGACTGAATATGGATGGAAGTGCGACTGGCTCCCCACGCCATTGCCCAACTGGAAATTAATATTTTCGAAATTAAACCTATTCGCGCTGAGGAACTAAAATGCGGGCTTTGATAAAAATGTGGGCGGAATACAAGACTCTACCTCGTTGGTAGCTATTTGGTCTTCAGCGTGGGATATTCAATGAAGAGACGCACAGTGGTTAGAACGTGGCATTGAAATATATGCTATTGATCAATGAAATAGTTAAGAAAACACATTTCATAATCGACGAGCGCTTTTCACCGCTTCTTCCTACGGGTAAATGATGTACCAGGACTATCAACTGCATGTCACTAAAGCTAGTATTTTATATTTCTAGCAATGACGTTTAATAATTTACATTTTTCCGTGAATTAATTTGAAACAATCAATATATGGAAAGAAGATAAAGCCATTATAAAAAGAACACAAACATTTGTAAATCGGTGAGCAGAAAAATTTGGCAAAAATTAACAAAAAGAAAATAAACCAATTTATTAGATGATTGAAAACTTGGTGCAGGTTCAAAATTTTTAAAAAATATTACTTTTCATAAAATGCAAAGGATAATAGAATAACAGCACACCACAGAGAAAATTGGTAAAGAAATACGTACAAAAAGTTTTCCCCGCATTTCAATTCCAACTCAGCAAAGTTGTCCGAAATGTTTACACGGTTTAATTCTATCGAACTGCATGACAGCGGGTCTGAAGGCTGGAAACAGTAAGAAGAAAGGCCTTTGTACTTTTGCCGAGTTTGCAGAGGAATCTTTTTAATGAATGAATGCATGCCTTATTTCACGTGGCGAGACTCAGGCCATGAGGCCTGCTCTGGCGTCTGACCACGCCAATTTCGTTGCGCTTCTTTCACCTACTTGAGGAGAAAGAAGGTATTACTTGGGCGACGAAAGAGGCGATTTGAATTAAGCTCAGAGGCTTCATTTAGGCTTGAGGACCTTTTACCTGCAGTAAAACTACTAACATGGGACATCCGGCTTTACTTCTCCTCCGAAGGAAGGCGTAGGAAGGATTTTACGCCCTTAAAAATCCACGGATTCGATTGGGTTCGAACACGCAAACTTGGGTATAACACCCCGAGACTCTAACTGTTACACCATCGCCGCCACAGAGCGACAACCTTTTAGCAATTCCAAGGGATGTAAAACACGCCAAGGAGGGAGTTTTGGAAGAAACATCTCTCAATTACAATAATATCAACTAGAAAAACATTTGAGCATTTCTTTTTTCTGGTAACAAGTTTAACCATCTAAATAGTTGTAAAGCGAATTACAGAGAGCACAAACAATGGAAGACGCATGTTTTCATGAGGTGACGTAATCACAAAACCAAAATATTGAGAGGAATGAGAATTAAAGCTGAGTTCCTCTACGCTATGCGTACTCCCAGAGTTAGCGCTCGTACGTAATGAAATTAACCACTTATTAAGAGATAACAACTCTCACTTCATGAATAAATTTGGAAAACTGATGATCACAAAATGGATTGGCACTGTTACACCATTATGGCAGCAATTACTTTTAAGACAATTCCGTTTGGTCCAATTGTTAGGATGCATAGGATTATAACTCAACAACTACTCATTTTTAGAGAAACATAATGCATCATTTAAGTATAGAGGGATACATTGTATTTATGAAGATATCTCAGACTTCGGAAGTAAAAGTGTAGGACAGGTTCGAAAATAAATTTAAATAACTAAATTTTTTAAAATTTCAGAGGTTTTAATGACTATAGGACCTATATTGCTCTTTCAATCCTCAACGATCTCAATATTATGACGTAAATACAAATTCAGAATGTCAGAGGTATCAATCACAAGTAGAAAACAATATGAATTTACTATTCAGAAAATTCAGCCATACACGTGTTTCGGGAATTTTTTTCCCATCATCAGTGGCTCCAAGTGACTTAGATTAAACACCACATTAAGTAAACATAGCCATAGGTCCTAAGATGGCGCTATTTTGTGTGTCTTACGAGGTACGGAGACAGACCACAATATCTCTGTTGCCACTACAGAATATATGACATAAGAAATGAAGAGATTTGATTTGGTCTAAACATATATTCTTTCAACACTCAAATTCAAGAAAAGCAACGTTCACGACAGCATATTGATTAGATAGTACAAGAGCATTAAAAACAATAACTTGTAGACCTATTATAAAACGAGAAGTACAACGGAAAAGGAAAAAGGCAAGGTGGAGAAGCCGCAATTGCAACTTAATAGCTCAAAGGCATTGCATGAATGGCATTTTAGGCAGCATAACATCTGTGAATGTCCGGAAGGGTAGGACGACCTACGATCTTTCTAAATCCCATCCTGTGAGTGAAAATGCCATTCCACTGTTACTCGTACAATGTGTATACGGGTTAGCTCCTCCCTATGAGCTTTGCATAATTCACCGAGCAAAGAGAGGTCAGCTTTGAAATGACCATTCGACATTTCATCTGTCAGTAAATCTGTTCGTTATGCAGATTCATTCGTACGACACGGCAAAACACTTTGCTTCACTTCCATCAAATATCACATGAATAAAATAATAAATTCATTGAACTAATTGAAAACGACAAATATTATTAATTATTATTAAAGGTTTCGACGAGAAGCTGATCTAAGATTTCAGACGCTCGATTTAAATGGACTGGACATAAATGTAACTTCATTATCTGTGCACGTCTTCTAAAATTCAGTGGGAAATACAGTTATTCAAATTATCGTTTCCATGTTGTCGGGCAGGAAGTATTATTCCGAAAGACAACATGGATAAGAGCCCAGAAGTTATTGCTTATTTATCCTTGAAAATAGATTTTATTACATGGGAGCTTTTTTATTCAAAATTCAAGTAGTATATGACTTAGTGTAGGGATCACAGAATTTTGAAAATGTGCATACAATTCACTTCTCCCCATATCACGTCATACGCAGTTTTAACTGTCTTTTGACGTAAAAATAAATAAATAAATTTAATCTTTACAGACTACTAGTTGTATCTAATGCACTGACTACCGGTGGCTGGTGGCTCCAAAAGTTGTTGGTTAACATTTGCTGAGACGATTCACAAGAACGTGGTGGGTAGCTCCGTCAACAAACTCAGCGAGGTATTGCGAATACTTGAAAGAAGTTAAGAACTCCACGATTTTACGAAACCGACGAAGATCTCCAATGCAGAACATAAAACTTAGCGTCTCAATTTTTTGTGAAACGACAATGATGCGGAAAATCGATTTCGAGATTTCAACGAAAATACACGTTTTGGGGTCTCCTGACACCGAAAAAGTGTTTTTTTCAATACATCAGAAGTCCGTCAGTTTGGTCTATCCGTAAATCCGTCTGTGCGTCTGCACGTCCATCTGTGAACATGATTAGCGCCTAACCATGTAGAATTGTTTCCAAATTGGAGAAACCTCTGTCCATCTGGCTCTAGTTGAAGCTTTCAAATTTTGGAAAACATTCTTTAAAATTTGAGGGTACTTTACATGCAGTGCCTGGGACACTTTCAAAACTTTCTAAAACACAGCTCCAAATTTTTTCTTTAAATTTATTGTAAGAATAGAGTACAATACACTTAGGTGGCATACGTCCAGTTTCACCGTTAACTCTGAATGTTTGAAAAGTTTGAATATTTCTGGCGTCTTCCTACAAATACAAAATTAAAGATAGCGATTTTCCTTCAAACAAATTTGTTGTTCATAATGACTTCTTTCAAAAAGTCGTGTAATGTTTTTTGAATATTTTAGTATTTTTTCAAGCAATATTGTGTAAAATATGTGCAATTAAAAACACACAATCAAGATTTTCTCAAAAAAAAGCTCCGAATTTTTTCTTAACAATTTTGGTATATAGTGTTAAATGAACTCTAAAGATGACATAAAATTCATATTGCTCTGTGGTTTAGTTTTTTAAAGAATTACAAACGGGTATTTTTTTGACTTGTCTCACGCCGTTAATATTTACATTAGAGACGACTTGTTCACATTATTATATTGATGAGTACATATGATTTAAATAATGTTATACAATTTCAATAAATCTCAAATGCCATTTTCTCTAAAATGACTCTTAAATTGTTTCCAATGTATAGTTCAAAATTCACTGTTAATATGACAAACTTATTTTGGTGCATCGTTTTGGTTTTTCAAAAATTACACAAATGTATCTTTTTAAATATCTCACGCCGTTAGTATGCATATATCCAGCAATTTGTAAACGCTGCTGCATTTGTAAGCGGAAGTTCATTTGAAGTTCAAATGAATTCAAATGAAATTTTTCAAAACCGCAATAGATTCTTGTGAAAAAGTTTCGAATTTCGCATTTGCAGTGAGGAGTAAACGCCAATTTCTTAAAACGGTTATAAATTTTTCAATGAAAATTGCCATTTATGACGAGGTTCTATCTTAGTTAAATTCATAAAGTAATATTTCGGTTCTACTACTAGGAAACCGAAAATTAAGAATTTTTTAAAAGAAATGTACTTTGATTTGATTTATTTGGTCAAAAAACAGTAAAATGTGAATATGACGTATGAGGAAGAATATTATCTGTGCACGTTTTCTTGAGTACCAAAATCCCGTTCCAATATTTTAACGATAAATAGTTGAAAATAAAATAAATAAATAAATGTCTTTATTGGTGGGGAAGCTCAGGCCATTTAGCCTACTCTTCCGCCTGACCACTTTCAGAATTTATATTACAATAGTTAATATTAAAGGAAGTCATTCAATGAAAAATACACACGCAATTTGGATGAACATTTTCATATGGATAACAGGAGTGAAAGCAAGGGAGGACGAGTTTGCTAGGAAATCGGAAAAGAATCGGGATGAATGGAACGGTAGAGAGAAAGGAAAGAAAAAAATAAAGAAAAGGAGAAAAAGAATCAGTGAAATGTTAATAAGTTCTGTTAATTGGTTCATTGAGGTTTTGAAGAAGCTAAAATTGCGTACGTATTTTTGAATTACCCCTAAAAAAAACTAGAAAGGGAGGGAATTTCGTCAGCATACAAGCGAAGACACATCAAGTCAAGAGTTCAAGCCTTGAGAGAAACTGAAAACATTAAGAGAGATAATGGTAAATGATTTTGCCTATATTTCCTAATATTAACAATCATAATTATTATTATATGATAAAGTGTCGTAAAACAATTTGGTTCTTAAATAAAGTTTAAAAAAATTAAAAATATGGATATAATCAATTAATTTTTAGGAAATGTTCACAGTTAAAATATTCCACAAACTAGCAAATTGGAAAATTTTAAGAACTTAGGAAATTTTTACCCTTTAGAGTATTCCCAAGACCCGAAAACCCGACCCAACATCTCTCACCCGTAAGCCAACGATTTATTCTACCTGATGATGACCGGAAGTTAAAATATTAATATTAATAATAATTATAATAATTATTATTTTTATAATTATACTAGTGATTATTATTACAATCATAATTATAATAAAATTTAAGAAAGCGCGAGATTAGCAATATATGAAAAGTTAGACATTTTCGTTCCCGTGTTATAGGAAAACCTTTTGCAACAGTAAACGAAACGGTGAACCCTCATTGCCTCTGGCCTCATCGGGAACCATCGGGTCCGAGATGGTTGACCAACACTGTAGAGTTGGAAGTTGTTATCCGCTCGCAACGTACGGTGCTCGCCGACATTTTACCTTTGACGTTTATCTGAGGGGAGTTAATCATCAGACCAATCAGTACATAAGCGCATTATTCTCCTGTATCCGAATTTACTCATACAATTAATGTCGAAAATTAGGGTGAGATTACAGTTTAGAGTAAGTATGCAAATAAAAAACAAAATACTTGTATATTAAATGTGTTTAAGAAGCGTTTTATTGACCAAGTTTCCACATCCCATTTCAAGACAGTCAGTTTTCTTCGGACAGTAACATTTAAAAAAAAATTTAATCATTTACTTATTTGTAAAGCATTTGTTTGAAAAAAAAATGGTTACTGTCTTAAAATAGTAATTGTCTTAAAATTGGATTTGGAGACTTTAAATGAAACATATTATTGACAATTATAATTAAAGTGATATTTAAATAGCGATTTTATTTGTGAACTTGCTACATCTGGTACGAGCCGACACTGGTGAAGTCCACGCAACTTGTCCAGGAACATTAAATTTCTGCCGTAACGTGAGTGTGAACCTGAGCGTCCCTTACGCCGGTTCTCTCGTTCGTTCTACAACTATGTACGTTATACATTGAACCGGTAGCGGTAGCTCAGTGCATCAACTGATGTCACTGCAGCGCTTCTGACCGGGAGGTGCTAGATTCGAGTCCTCGCGGCGGGAGGATTTTCAACACTAGCTTTTCAGCTAGGTCCAATTCAGTCGCTGTCTGGAGGAGAATTCTAGAGGCCTGATACTCTGATCTGTAGTTTTCCGTGATTTCTCAGATCACACCAGGCGAATGCCGGAGCAGTACCCTAACAAACGGGCCACGGACCCCGGACGATCTGTACTTCCTTTTCCTTGTTCTATCCTCTCCCCTTACACACACACTTCGCTAACATGCACTACACTACCACATATCCCGGGAGATTGGTCGGGAGCGTAGAGCTTGTCTCGGCTGGGCGGTGCCCCCTGGTGGAGAGTTCTGGTTAGGGGGAAACCCCACTAGCCGACGGTAGGTCGGCGCCGGATCTGGCCATCCAGCGGGGGAAGATCACCGCGCATATCCCGAGAACAAAGCATGCACTACACTAACGGGACTAATGATCGAAGCAGTTGACGCGCCTGGAAACACGAAAAAATCAATCAATTATACATTGACTGTCACCTTCTGTATACTTACATCAGAAATAGTATTCTCTACATTTTGCAATAGTTTTCCTCTTAGGTCTTCGCAGTTGACTTTGATTTGAATTTGAGTAGTGGATACAATATTGTTCTTTAGTTTATCACATCAGTAATTAGGTGCAGTTTCCTATCATGAAGTATACAATTATTTTTAATTCTGAAAATGTATGACTGATTGATTGAAAATATACTGAACAAACAATTATTCATTATTTTCAGTAAATCGATTAAACCTGCTGGCAAAATTAACCAGTTAGTGTAAATACGCTAATGAAAAGGAACAAGGCAGCACTCATGTATCATTTACATGTTACTAAAACTCCACGCAAAAAGAATGTTTAATAACATAAACACATATTATAAGAGAGACAGTTATTGTGTTTTAAATATTGCTTTTTTGAAACTAATATTCAAAGATGGTCATTCAAAACACATCCCTAGTGATTTCTTAACAGTTAATATTCATATGCAGAATACGAAAATGAATACAATTACTATCTGGAACAAGAGAAATGAAAAACGTATGGGGAACAAGAAATTAACAAGTAATGACAATATATTGAAATGTATTCAAAATATGTCCTTTCGGTCGGTCAAAGCTCACCGGACCAGAGAATTGGTGGCATTTTCTGTGAATAAATTTGTGTTCGCTCCATGAATTTGAACAAATAATAGAACCCTAGTAGCAGGTAAGGAAATAATAGTAAACCATAGGGGGAGAGTAAAGAAATAATAAATCGCCTTTTTAATACAAATCAATTAAAAACACAATACATGCCATGTAAAATGTGCAACACGCAAACTGTAAAAGATACAATATCTTGATTACAATACGGAGGGCTTGTAAAAGAGAAGCCCATCGGCAATTCGCGTGAGGGATTTCGAAAGCAGTAAACACCCTAATGGAATTGGGGTCTCGGGGAAGGGTGTAAGTTTGATGTAAAACACCGCAAGGCTCGATACTCGAGGAAGCGGGGGCAGGCGGGAGAGCCAGACGCGGGCGGAAAGCGAAATTCCCGCGAATACGCGCGACACGTTTTCTGGGTGAGAAAATACGCGGTACTTCTTCCCTGCAAGCGCATGTATAGGCAGCTCCAGAAAGGAGGACTACTCACAATATTACATTCTGAAACAGTATTCTCTCGTAATTTTTGGTTTTTTTTCCTCCTTATTCCTTTTATCCCCATTTTTTTTTTTCTCATTTTCATTTTATTTTTTATTTTCCTTCTCGCTCGCAATCATAATTTTCTCTTTTTTTTTTTTTCTGTCACTTTCTGGCTTAACCCTTTTTCATAATCGATCCGTGACATTTTGAATGTCACATCGTTTGCTAAGTCATTTTGTTTTTCATTCTTCAACCTATTTCCTTTTTACATTTCATGTCCGCCGCCGCAAATTTGAAGTGAAACACTTGTAGCACAGACAGAATGAAAAGTGAAATTATTGAAAAATCATGGACAAATACATGAAATATGGAAAACACATTTCCTCTTAATACCTGAAGGAGAGTGTTGGCTGCCAAGCAAATTTATCTGAAGCATCATATATTTTGGCCTTCATACGCGCGGCGCCAAATAAAAGAGAAGAACGTTTCCCGAATATCTCGCGCTTTATTGGCATTCACTTCGTCTTCTCAACATCAACTGTTCTCGATTTCTTCCTTTCTCCTTTTTCATTCGATTGGAGGATGTATAAGGTCGCGAACAACGTGCCCCGATTCCTGACATGTCAGCGCGTTGACAATCTGCAGTTTTGGCCCAAAATGCGGCTGCTTTATACTGCCCACGACAAGGAAAAAAATACACTTTACTGTTCATTCCAGTGGTAATATTGTCAGAATTTTTGTGAATGTTCATACTTCTTACAAGAAGGTGAACTTCAGTATTGGTGGTGCGAGTCCCATCGAATGTGCAGTAAAAAAATTACGTAAACTCATCTCATCATACAGCCGAATGTTTACGAATTCAAAAATCGGGTCATATTCTGAAAGGTCAATTGAAAGATTCTACCCAAAATGAAACCTTGCTGAAAACGTGCTGTGAATAATGAATGTGAAGGTAATAGTTTGTGCTTGCACTTATACACTACAATAGTGTGTCGCCAACGGCAGGTGATTTCATGTCAAAAATGTTAATTTCTGCTTTGCAAGTTCGAAATAAAAATAAGTATAAACATACTACAGTTACATCAAAACAGATGTGTGAAGAAACTTGTTCAGTTTTTTTGTTTCATTGCAAAATAAAATTTAATTATCGTCAATCTAATGACTTCTCCAAGAATATTTTATAGAGAAGCGGTTAATAATTGTACCAGTCAATCCGCCGTTTCGAGAGAAATTGAATGAGTAATTATTTATGTCTTTAGGTGCCATAACTCACACCAAACGCGCTTTAATTGCTTGAAAACAAACAAAAATAATGTAAGAAATTTCTTGGATTTTGCTACATAGATCCACAAAATACGGTCAGTTACCAATGAGGAATCCGAGACGCTTCGAATGGTATCATTTGCTGTTGGGACCGGAAGTGGCCTACCTCTCGAACAGACAGAAGGAAGTAACTCAATGACTTTAAGGGATAAGTACTTGCACTGATCAATTACGTCGTGTGGACAAAACTGGGCTTAAATGCTTCGATTCTAAATCTTTTACATACATACATTTCTTTGTACTACAATTAAGTATGACCCGGTAGCAGTTAATTAACAATAATTACAAAATAATAATAATAATAATAATAATAATAATAATAATAAAAGAGTACACTACAAAACGAGGATGCAATAATCATACTATCACAAAATTAAGTATTAGTTTATAACAAGTATTTCAACTCTATCACAATACAATAATTATATGTTAGTGGAACTAAAAATTGACACAAGGTACATAGATATTGGCTAAATTAGATTTTTGGGTATTGGGTATTGGTAGTGTTCACTACACTTCATTGCACTACACTACACTGTTTTTCTTTGAATTACACTGACCAGCACTTCACAGTACTTAGTTACTAATTTAACATCTAGCAGCTTGTTTATATAATTTTCTTAAACTTATTTCTAAAACTTCGGACACTTAGAAGAAAAGTTTGAAAGTTGCTGCGGGTTAAACAGTTCCAATCTTAATTGCTCTGTTACAAAAGGAAACTTTTCCAAAATCTGAATTTTGTTTCCTTGTTCGAAGTTTGTGAGTGTGATCGCTTCGACCGAAATAATTTATACATATTATTAATTACGTTATTAATAAATATTAATATACCTGGGGAAATTTGAGTCATCTTGAATCTGGGTGAAATTGCTTCAAATTTTCTCTAAATAAGCTTGATACGTCATTAAAATTGTGATAGGATTCTTCGTACTCAATCTCTAAATTGAGCGAATACTGGTTTTTCTGACTCAAAATCTTCCACGAATTGCAACTCATGCAGCGAGATGTTTGCGACTGATATTGACAGGTATTTTGTACATGCTGCTCTCATATAATTAAGTACCCGTGCTGGGATGTTAATTATATCGTGAATTTTGAGTTTAAATAACGATATAAGCAATTCGTGTGAAAGCAGGGAGACACATACTACCTTTGATAATGGATGCTATTTCGGGCCTATACAACATACACACAACAAAACAAATAAATATAATACTCGATAAAACAATTAAAACTCTGAATCAGAAAAAATACTGATCACAACAAAAAAAATTAAATTAAATGAAACAGTAAATAAGATAAATGTACCACTAAACAGATAGCTAAATGCACTGATAAGACAATAAAATCACTGAACTTAATAAACGATATTACAGAAAAAACAGTTAAACACAATAACACATTTAAAACACTGACTGAAAAAATGTAATTTAATTGACGCTAAAGTAACGATAATGATTCTAAATTGAACGCCCTGTAGAAAGAATTCAAGAATTCTCTTCAATTCTAGAATTCATTCGGAAACATAATTATTCAAATTATTGTTTCCATGTTGTTGCGGCAGGAAGTATTATTCCTTGACGAAGGACATCATGGATAAGAGCCCAAAATTTATTGCTTATTTATCCTTGAGAATACATTTTATTACATGAGAGCCTTTTTTATTTTTATTTCTTTTTCAAAATTCATGTAGTATATGACAGTGTAGGGATCACAAAATTTTGAAAATGTGCACAGAATTCACTTCTCCCCATTGCACGTCATACGCAGTTTCAACTTTTTTCTTCTTTTTTTGACGTAAAATAAATGAAAAAATGAAATGATTTTTGAACCCCCTTCGATTAATTTAATTCGTCTCAATTATTTCCATTTGAATGACACTGGTTAGATCCGGCCCAGAGATTGACCATTACGTAGAAGCCGCAGTTCGACTGGGTGGTGATTAGGTCGATGGCGACTACGCTTATATACTACGGCATAGGGGGGAATTTTTGCCAGATGACATTAAACGATTAAATTCAATAGAAAAGTTTAAATCACAAGTGAAATCGTTTCTGCTGCAAAACTGTTTCTATACAATTAGAGACTATACTGAGCATCACAAGAAAAGTAACATTAATTTTAACAATGATACATAATGCATTATTTACCATTCGGACTGTGTAAATGAGTATAAACAACCCGTAACAACTATTGTACTACAGCTTCCGGGTCAATGACCCCCATCTCGATCAGGTTTTTCGCCAGTTTCCCTGATCCATTCAGCAAATGCTGAGATGGCCCTTGTTTTGCTTCTGGACATAAATGTAACTTCATTTTCTGTGCACGTCTTCTAGAATTCAGTGGGAAATACAATTATTCAAATTATCGTTTCCATGTTGTCGCGGCAGGAAGTAATAAGAGCCAAAATTTATTGCTTATTTATCCTTGAAAATAGATTTTATTACATGGGAGTTTTTTTTCTCCCTTTCAAAATTCAAAATTTAAGTAGTATATGACTTATTGTAGGATCACGAATTTTGAAAATGTGCACTAATTCACTTTTCCCCACAGCACGTCATACGCAGTTTTTAACTGATTTTTTTTGACGTAAAATAAATAAATAAATAAATAAATAAATAAATAAATTTATTCAGGGAATCATTTCGGAGAAGTTCAATGTTAATAAATGTGAATTTCTACAAAGTTTAACAGCCCTTTAAAACATTAAATAAAGACAGTGAAACAGTTGCGACTCGTGGTTTTCTAAATAGGGAAGGCTGCAAATGCATTACATTGCATTTCTACGCATGATCTCTTTCGATCACGAAGACTACAGTCCTGTAATGCTTCGCGCTTCTGATAAAGGCTTAACGGAGTAGCGCTCCTAACGCATATTGGGAAAACTAGTTAATGAGCAATGCTACTCGCTGAGCTGCATAGTAACGCTGTCCCGTGAGCACGCCCTTCCTCAAACCCTAGGCCCCACCCTTGAAGGCTGCCTCGCTGCAGCCTTCGTCCGCCGGTAAGCCTGTGCAGTGAAAGCATGACGTCTCGCCAGTCGTTGTACACAGGTTTTATGGAGGACTGAAGTGGGAGCCTAACGCTTTTGTCTTCCCTGTCAACAGCTTCAAATGCATTACGGCCGGTCGTTAACGAACAAAGAAAAATTTTGATATAAATTGTTATATAACTCAGAAATCCATTATTAATAAATAAATATATATTTAAATTTCTCTTAGGAGGCGATTTCTCTAGGAGAGGCTCCAACTGGAGCCTTTAATGACGAGCCGCGCCTGCAGTTAAAGATGATTTCAAATGCTCGGAGGATCTTAGTGGATTATCATTTTACGAATAATTAATGCTGACTCCTTAAATGTTTATAGTTCAAGTTAAAAAGTTTCTTGACGCTCCTACATTATTCGATGGGGCCTTTCTTGAGACCTTGTCATTAATGTAACTAATATAACGGAAGACCAAATACAGAGCACTATGAATAACAAAAATTAGTTCTCTTAAGCACTTAACATATTGTGAAGGATAATAAGTTGCTAACAGTTTTGCTAGTAAATATAAGTATTGTTATATATAAGTTAACATACGTGTTTGTGATGTTTAATACTGTAATGATTTACACGATCCCCGATGGTGTGCGTTTGGAATGAACAGTTTGAAAACATTTACAGCAAAGACGCCATAATAAAGAAAAAACCGATTGGGGAAGAAAATAAAGCGAACCCGATACTTGTGCGAGTTTTGACCATAGACATTAGATCCGGCTTTAATTTAGGAACATTTTAAAAGTTATCCCAGTAAAATCACGTCAGACAATAAGAAGTTATTGAAAATTTCGTATTTCGTATATTTGTGTTAAGGAGAATATTAATGGAGTCCATTGTTGGAGCGATGAAACGCTTATAAAGAAGAGGGTTTTTCGAATAATGCAAGAGAACGCGATAAGATATCAAATTCAGACTTTCGGGGGGCAAAAGAAGAAAATTAGCTGCATCATGCAAAATTTATCCCATTTAAATATCTTGACGGGAAGTATCAAAATTTTAATAAAACAATAAATTAATTAAAAAACGTTCCATTTCACATCCAAAAACGGAAAAGGAAAAAAGGAATTTGACCAAAGGAAAACAAGAAAAACATCGAATTTTAGGAAATTGCCGGGAGAATTTTATTAAAACAAAAACGGAAATAAAGTGTTTCGGGAAACGTTAAAAATTAAATATTTTGTGAGAACCAAAGTGACGCGATCGTCAGTTATCGAGCGATCGGGAAAAGTGTTGAAGCAAGAATAACAATGCTAAGTTGAAAAAGATTTGCCAGAACGTGCCTGGACTTGGTGAAGGCAAGACGTGTGTTCGCGTAGGCGATGTTTGGAAATTTTTTTAAAGTGCGGAAGTAATGGACATAATTCAAAATAGTGACTGGGAATACTTTATGTAAACTGTTTAACATTTCGTGAAAGGGAATTTCATAAAAAAAAGGGGGATTTTCGGAATTACTAGAAATTCGGCAACGCCCGTTGGACTTGCGAGAGCAAACGATAATGAGCGTGGCGTATGAGAAATTCGGGACTCAGAGATTTTTCAAATAACATTTACGATTAGTGGCGCGAATTCAATTCGGGACTCAGAGATTTTTCAAATAACTTGGAGTATTTATGAAAAAAGGTGGCAGCGTGAATTCCGACAGGTTGCGTGAACAGTGATGCGTACGCGAGTGTGTTCCGGAACTGGTGGCGACAACGGGAGGCGCTGTTGTGCGTGGATAATCGCACCAAACACGCGGATTCTTCGCGGAAGCAGCATCATACGTGAGCAAAAGTATTTTGACATTTGTTTTTTTGCGAAGTGAAGAACGGTCTGTCGAAGGTCAAGTCATGTAATTAATAGATTTTAATACGTAAATCTCGACAGAATGCATTCTGGGGTTTAATTATATGTGTGAATGGCATTTGTTTTTGTTGTTGTAAATAATCTGTGGAATGAGAGAGTATATATCCATGTATCGTGTATTGTGGAAGAGAAATATTTATTTGTTGTTGTTCTTTGTTGCTGGGTTATGTTGATGTGTGCCGTCAGAGGCACCAGTGCTATTACAGCACTAGATATTGTAAATTGAGAGAAAAATACGAGAAAGGAGGCAATTTGAATAAATTTCATGGCCATCTTTGGGGTCATGATTTGTAAAATCAATATGTTTTCGTAATCATTCACGTAGCACTAGAACTGATCCACGCACGTGAGCGCAGTACCTTGCTCGCGTCTGAACAGACGCACCGCAGACCACGCCCAGGTGAGTCGAAAGGCCAGGTAAGCTAGCAGACGGCAATTGTGAGTAGGAGAACGGGAAGATTATATATGTGGCAACCCAACGCGAGGCTAGTGTTTGTTTGTTTGTTCATAAGAAGGGCTAGAGCAGGGCAATCTATTACAAGTAGCAGTTTAACGTGCCGGGCTTGTAGAGAGTATTACAGTGGCCGCACAACGGTGGGCTCGGCTAGGCCGGTGTACGGACACGACGCCGGACGCCGCGCCGCTAAGGAACCCGTTGCAATACCTATGTTTTATTAAGCGTATGCAAAATTTGAAAAATAACAAATAAGCTAGTCAGCTAAATGTTAAGAATATTTATTTTTAACATATTAGAATTTTATTTTGTTTTTCGAAATCGAGTTTGGGTTGGAGTTGGATTGGATCGTTGCCTTGGATCGCTACGCCTCAAACTTGTGATCCGAGATATCCCTTCCATTGACAAATTTTGATGGCGCCTGTTTTAGTTTTGAATAGCAGACAAAGTGTTGATAACTAAATATTATGTATAACTTTTATTACTTTTGATATCGAAATAGAATTAGACTTAAATATATAGTTTCGAGTTAGGAATATTCGTTTTCATTCACTGCTGCGTAGACCTCTATTGGAGAGAGCTTTGTGATTGAAGTTCAACTGCTATTACATTTTGTGAGATGTTTGGTTTAGAATTTAAGAAGCCTATTAATGTACATTTAGATGGAAATTACATATTAACACAATTTTTACATTTGTAGTCAAATTAATATATATCAAATATTTTTCAGGGTTGAAGGATTTGGGATCTTGTGTCACAATATGAAAGAAAAAAAAACGAAAATCTTGTGTCACAATATGTAATAAAATAAAACGAAAGAAAAGAAAAGATAAGAAATGTGCTTTCCAAAGGTCAGGTTTCCCATACTAAGACACAACATAATGGAATTGTGTTAAGGAAGGACAAGCATATATACACCAACATTTCCGGTTCATTTTCGATTTTATTCATTCCAGTACACAGCATTTTCTTTAAATCAATGTTTTTTAAAGGTGGCTTATTTTACAAACTATTAACGAAATTAAAACAAAGAATAGACAGTAAATTAGCGCACTGCGTGAGATATCATAAGGGCACTTTGCAGATAAATGGGAGTTTATTAGAACAACTAGTGTCATATAATAATTTATTTATTTTAATTACAAGGCAATTGTACGATCTGGATCTCGAGGGGTTGCCAGGTCCAAAGACCGCAAAGCCCAGGTTCTCCAAAGCCACTCCATCCTCCGTGACGAACTTGCCCTCCTGGTCGATGTCATTAGCGCTGTGCCAAAAATGGTCTTTCATCGTGGCGCCGGTGGCGTTTGGCGAGAAGTGCGCGAACAGCTGCTCCACCTCGCGGCGGGACGTCGGCGCCACCAGTCCCCCGCCCTCCTCGCGGCAGAGATCCCGAGCCGCCGCCCAGTCCTTGCCTCTGGGGAGGCGCGGTAGTGGCCGAGGCAGGGCAGCGTGCGGTACCCCGGCGGCGCGGGCGACGCGCCGGGGAACCCTCCTTCTGGGGCGCCTTCAGGGTGACGGTCAGCGACCGCTGCGGGGCGCCGTCGGGCCCGCACTCGGAGGTATCCACTTCCATGTCCAACAGCCACTCAGGCCTCCGCAGCGGCTGCTGCAGTTTGGCGCGGAGGGCGCGGTGGCCGGTAGCGTTGGTGGAGTACGCCATCGACAGGGCAAGCTCTCTTTCTGATGAGCACCTACGGTGTGAAGCGAAAGTCGTCGACAGCTGTGACAGCGTCGACGTGGCAAGCAGCAGCGAAAAAAGCCATGGTGACGTCAGCTGTTCACCCATTTTGAAGACATTGGTTGCGACGCGCCGGTCAGGTTATATAGCGGGCGGAGGAGGCAGACGTCACTCCATATCTACACTAGCGTTGCAAAAACACGCCTTCTCCGTTGCATTGGGTCAGAAAGATCATCTCCGGGTTGAAGAGGGTCAGGAAAAGCACATGATTGCTTGAGGTCGCGGTATTATTGCGTGCAGGCTCTGGCCTTGCATCTCATAATAACAGATTCAATAATTACAACTGTTGCGACGTAAGATCGGCTGATGTGCAAGACCAATGAATACGATCCTCTTCTTTTTTTGCCTGTACAATCTTCCGCAATACGCAATATTCAGCGAAGTGTTTGTTGGGGTTTGCAGCCATCACCACATCGAGAATGGTTGACGGAATAGAGGAATCGGGTTTGTTAATTGCTGTTTATTCGGCATCTTCCTTCAACTATAATATTAAAGATTAATATTGCAGATATTGAATAATTATTTTCTTAATGAAAATGTCTGAATCTGAAGAAAGATCTTTAAATAAAGTCACATACAATTTTTTCAAAAATATAAGTATTTTTCACGAAATTGCGTGTAAAATGTAGAGATTTTTAAATTTCTTCTAACTGAACTAACTAGGTTTACTCGTCTCTGCAATTTTTTCAGCCTGATATACGCAATGGATGCTGAAAAACATGCAAAACACGTTTCTCGTATATCTGCAACGGATTGCCCTAAGAAACTGATTTTTTGTGAATCTACGTCATTTTGTATCTTCATATTCGCGTATTTGTACTTCAAGAATGAAATTATTTTCTTTCTAATTGATAGAAATTTTTTTCTATCAATTGATTTCTAATTGTTAGAAAATTAATTTCGTGGCCTCAACCGGCAAGGTCATTATTCCCGCAAATATAGTGCATGTGTTTGTCACGGACGTGACACTTATCTTCCTCTGCTAGGTGGCGAGATCCTGCGCCGACCTTCACATCGGCTTGCGGTGTTTTTCTCAACTCAAAGGCATCTCTCACCAGCGGGATATCGCTCCAGCCGAGACTAGGGGCCGTATTATGAAGCCTGCAGAGCTCTTATTTATTTATTTATTTTACGTCAAAAACAGTTAAAAACTGCGTATGACGTGCTATGGGGAAAGTGAATTGTGTGCACATTTTCAAAATTCTGTGATCCCTACACTAAGTCATATACTACTTAAATTTTGAATTGATGCAATATGGCTAGGCCGAAGGCCTTTAAGCCATTACAATATCTACATTCTACCGCGTTCTAACCTTTGAATTCTGGTATTCACCCCAAATGGTCTCTCCATCGCATCATAGCCGCGGAAAAGTGTTAAATTTGAAAAATTTAAGTTCTCACAGTTACTGTATTCTGGCGTGTGAACCTCCAAGAGAAGCCAACAGTCATCTTAGAAGACCACCTGAGAAGAATATACATCCATAGTTTGTAAGGTTTATTCATGTAAATAGGTTTACCATGGTAACATATGAATAACTTTTTACACTCAATTTTCTCTTAAAAGGTAATAGTGTACAGTCAAACTGTGATCTCACACAGGAAGGGCTTAAACCTGATAATTTGTTATTAAGAGCTAAGTTTTTACACTTGGGTGAGACCTGAGAAAAATTCATGTTATGTGCAACAATTTTTCTCATTTGAAAAACAGGTTTTTATTAACTATAAGAGAACCACTTGTTGTAGCGGATTCTTATATCAAAATCCGCAATCTACGTTAAATTTAGGACTATTTGGACACCTCATTTGCCTCTGTAGCATCAGAATTAATGTTTTTTCATCAGTTTGAAAAATTTTTCTGTATCCTCCAGAGAATACATATAGTGCCTGCCATCTCTACGAGAGATCGCCACCTTCGCTCAGGTGTCGAACGGGTCATCTAACCTGCAGGCGTTATTTCATACGCTCTTTGGCAAAGAGGTTCCAGATAACAGATCGATACTCCCCACTACTGTACCCCCCCCTCATGCACGCTGTTGTTCTCTTCAAATGGGTATATAAGACGTGCGCGTCTCGCGTACAGGGCCTGCCTGCTCATTCTTGCTTTCGCCACATTCCGTGATGTGTTTCGACTTTTTTGTAGAGCCCGCCTCTTCAGAGTCGGGTGTTATGATCAATTGTACATAGCTCTGCTCTCTCAGTTTTGCTTTCGGCCGCATCCAGTGATGTAGTTTCGACCTTTATTTCGTAGAGCCCGGCTCCTTCAGAGTCGTTACTATCAAATTGTATATATTATTTTAATTTAGTTTATTTCAAAATGTCACATTTTATTCCGTCAAAGATATAATTAGATCAGAATTAATTAATATTGTTTCTCATAAATTATTTGTACCTGAGCCATTTATGGTATTTTATTGTCGGTTCCTTTAGAACCATAGAATATTTATTTATGAAATGAGTGCATAAATTTATATGATTTGTTGGAAATGTATGTTTTTGGTCTTGGAAATGGAACTCTTACATTGAAATGTTTACGATGCCAATGAAATGTTAATGAATGACTAATGCTTATGTTGTTTGCAGCTGGTTTACTTTGTATGTTTTGTTGTATGTATGTTGCTGACCTCCGATTGTTGTGGAGGCTCGGCTAATGTTACTGCACATTATTTATGTATGTTGTTAATGTTGCAGTTCCTGGTCGAGTAAGATTATGCGCCGCATCTGGCAGTATGTCTCTGTCATGAGTAAGACGGCACTTGGCCGTGCATTTGGCAGCGTTTACGTGCTGTTCCCGCCGTGAGTAAGTCGGCACTTGGCCGCATTCGGCAACCGGGAGATTACGTAAGGCGTCTGCTAGGCCCGTGCAGTAGCTCGAACCGCGGCCCTTGGAAGCAGCGTCACGGTCCCGTAGCCGGCAGAGAAGTCGGCTGGGCTACATCTTGTCACCGGCACTGAGCGGTGGGGTCATCTGCAGGCCTTGTTATACTGCATATTGATCGACGTTCGTGTCAGGTCACGGCTTTGTTCAGCGAGGAGCGGGCGGGCAATTTGACCGCTCATTCTCGTTTCGGAGAACCTGCTGCATTCTATGTTGTAATGTTACGTGGGCAAGCGGTAAGATGTCCATTTCAGGAATTCTGTATTATGCACTCTTACGAAAGTTTGTTGAATGGCTCATAAGTAATTCTGTTTCTCACGAATGTTATGTATGAAAAGAAGACCAAAGGGCGGCTTCTTTAACAAATTTGTTTATGTATTTTTCTATCTTCCTCGTCCTAAATTGGGCATTCAGAGGTAGATTATAAGACAGTAATTTTGTGCATGTGTTAGCGCAATGTTGACGCGCTACTAATGAAGTGTTCACCTTTTGTTACAAGGGCTTTATGTTTGTGTATTCTGCTTCCTGCCCTAAAGTGCGGGGTTTTGTTGAGAGGTCGACTGGAAACTTTGTAATTTGTATGTCGGCGCATTTTGACGCGCCAATATTTAATGTCTATAAGCACGGCCCTGACTGTCCTTCAAATTTGCTTTATAAGTTGTAATTCTGTTTTATTTTCTGCATTGCTTCCTGAACCTTGTATCAGGAAAACTTATTTATGTAAAGTTATTTCAGAATAAATGTGTTATGTCCAAAGTTATTTGATTGTCATATCTCCAGATTTGAGATCCTTTTAAAGTTGAGATAACTTTTTGTTTAAAACCTAAGTGTCCATTTGAAAATCTGAATGTGACGACAATCTTCTTAAGTTTACAGCTTAGAAGTTTTTGTAAGAAGCTTCTGTATAAATTGTTCCTTAGGCGAACGTAATGGTCAAATTCGCTACATATTACGTGGCGAAAATTTATGTAATAAATGTGCTGTCCTGTACAGCTGGCGACCGTATCAAAGTAAATTATTGTTAATTAAGAGGTCAGCCAAGTTCGCTATTTAACACAAAATAGACCATAAGGTACGGCTGAGGAAAAAACCCCTGAAGGGGGAAAAACCATGTACATGCTACTCTATCCGGTTTTTAAACTATTTATTTATTTGGCGCGGGCGTCAGGCATTCTCCTTCCAGTGTTTGGCCTCCTCCGCGCCTGAAAACAAACAGCACCACAGAAAATCGTCCGCACCAACGCCTCTGCCCTAACATTACCGATTCCCACTTCCCTTCGCCCCCTAATGTGTTTTATTTTAAGTTTCCTTTTACTTTAATTTTATTTTAATTTAATTTAATTTTAATTTACTTACTTATTTTAATTAATTTAATTTGAATTTATTTAACTTATTTTAATTATTTTAAGTTAATTTATTTTTATTGACTTATTTATCTACTTATACTTAACAATTGACTACAACTTATAACTTTTTTTTGTACTGTTTACTAACCTAACATAACTTACTAACTTAATTATTGTTAGTTTATTGATTTATTATTTGGCTTTCCAGTCTAGGCTCTGCCTGTACTAACCAGCGCTGTTTTCCCACTCCCTAATTTCAGTTTCCTAATGGTCCGAACCTTTCCTAGGAATTTTCCTAATTCTTTCATGAATTTAGAGCTTTTATCACCTGTAATGTTTTGGGCGAATGTTACGTTCCTATGTTGGAAGTAGTAATTTCCCATTCCCATCCATTTTCCTCTCCAAGTTTCGGTCGCACTGCAAATTAAAAGGATGAGGATCCAGTCTTCCCTATCACCGCAAAGCATACAGATGCCATTACCATTCGAGTCCTTTAGTCTACGTTGCATCCACCCCAACTCTTAATCAAGCGTATCCCCTCTTTGCGTCCTCGCAAAAAGCGATAACGTTCGCAACTCCATAACGGACTCGCGTGAATTTGCGCAACTAGCGAACGTTTTTCGGCCGTAGCTGCCAGGATCTCTTGCCATTTAATATCCGCAAATCTATCCGAAATTAGCCGTTCTATCTCACGTGTTCCCCTATCTTCCACCATCTCCGGAGAAACGTCTCCCAGACCTGCACGTTCCAGTAGCAGTTTAATTTTATACGACCAGCGGCGTTGGTTGCTTCCCTGTAACTGCACACGAAAACATCTATGTATAAGTGTGTCAGCCTGTTCACCTGCTAATTTAATCCAAAGTTTAATGGATTTCATTTTAAAATCTTTCCAAATTTCTACACTACCGACCTCTCTTAGGACTCGGCATTTGCTGCGACTCCGAGAATTAATTTGAAGCAATTCGTTTCTGACACTTCTAGTCGATTTTATCCTATCCACTCCCAAATGTCTGCCCATAATTCATTGCTGGAGAATCCAGCGATTTAAACATTATCACTTAAAGGCAATTCCGGAACCCTGCGCACTGCGCAAACGATTTCTTTGAGCGCAATTCTTCCTTTACTGTGCGCCGCCACTATGTGATTATTCCATCCCCCATTCATGGAAAATTAACATCATGTAATCAACATAATAAATTTAACATCATGTAATCAACATCCCTAGCTAGCTGGGTTCAGCACCTTGCGACGCCTTCTCCCCGATCGCCGCCCGCCGCTGGCCCATCGAAGATGCGCGCGCAGCTCCCAGTCCCAGCAGAGGTATTACAGCTGGGATTGCGCAGTGGGCTGGCGCAAAGATAGAAGTAGAATACACAGTGGGTGCAATATTTTTGATCAAGTGACGTACGGTTAATCGTAATTTTAATTCTCAGTATTCATTAAATTCTCTTTCTTGCTTACCCGAGCAGTGCTGGGGTTGAATGCACGTCACTGGTATTTATTTATATATTTAGCATCAAAACAGTTAAAATCTGTGATATACTTTGAGTTGAAGTGTATTGTGTGGAAATTTTCTGAAATGTTTTCTTTCTTGTGTATTAAAAATGGATTTGCATTAAACAGACTAATGTTTTTCAAGAGTTAAGGTCCATGCTCTACATAAGTAATCAGCATTAGAATTGGTTATGTAAAAAAAGCACGTACAAATGGTGAGAAGGAATAAATAATAATAATAATAATAATAATAATAATAATAATAATAATAATAATAAAGAAATTGTTAAAACTGCAGTATTATGTTAACTCTGAGGAATATTTATATGTGTAAACATTGTTCTTGCAGAATGAAAGTGCCAAGAGCATCGAAGGTGTCTGAGCAGCAACAGCAGTGCTTAGTTCACTACATAGAAAACCATTCGCAATTTGCGAATGGTCGATTCTCGGGGAATAATGGGAAGGTCACGTTAGTATATATATGTGAAGTACATTGACTATTAATTCTGTCCCTCAAGGTGCCCAGAAGACACCAAAACAGTAAGTCCAGTTCATTAAGTTCCAGTTCATTAAAACAGTAATCCTTCGAGGAGAAACAACGATCGCGACTTCCGTCGCAGATTTCGGTTTTCAAATTTTTGAATTGATAAAATTGGTTTTAAATGGTTTTAACTATCGCCCACATTGTTTAAAAATCTGAAAAATATAAGTTATAGAACGTTATAAGACACATTCTAGGAGGAAAACGGAGACAGTACTCCAACGTTATCACAACAAAAATTCATTTAAAAATTTATTTATTTTTTTCTATTTGATTGTGATATCAGAATTGGTTGCCAAAAATACCTTAAAATTCAACTACTTTTCCCCGTCTCACATGTTTTGAGCCTGATACATGCGATAAAAGCTGAGAAAAAATAAATCATGAAAAACACCTTTCTCATTGTATATCTGCAACAGATTGCCCTAGGAGGCTGATTTTTAGCGAATCTACGACATTTTTTATTCTCTTTTGTATGAGAATTGTGATTATTGATTTAGTTTGCGGGCATTTGTCATCCCCTTATTCGGCTATACCCTTTAAACTTTCTTTATATTATCTAAATTATTAACACTAAATAACGAACAAACCAATAAAGAAACTTAAATGCCAATCAACTTAGAAATGAAATAGAAGTCTAAATAAAAAGTATTTAAAATTAATTATATCTAATCAAATCTGTAAAAAATATCAATGCTAAGCCAATCTAATTCTCATTTATACCTGCTTCCCTCATCTTGGCTTTTGCAAGAAGCATCTAGTACAAAACTCTGGTATTTTTAGTTTTTTGTTTCATGGGTTTCTCTTGGGTGGGGATGCTGACTTAACGTTGGTTATATGCAGCTGCTCTTAAACGTTGTATATTTTGATGTACTGCATCGGTTCAAAATTTATAAATTTGGGTATAAATTAATTTATAATCAGTACAAAATTGTGGTATTTTATCTTGTTTGTTTTATGGAGTTTTCCATTGATGGTGATACTGACTTCTAACGTTGTCAGCGCACCCATTCTTAATGCTGATGTTCTGCGTTTCATTGAAAACTTTTAATTTGGGGTATACATTAGTTCATAATTAGTACAAACTTGAATATTCTGGTTTAATTTTAGCAATGGTAAAAGTAACTATCATTATTTGCACCCTTTTTACTCATACGCGGGTGTACATACACTTACATGTTATACTAGTTCACTTTCATATACTACACTACAGGTGTTGCTTTTTTAAACACATTGCTCGACGCGTACCACAAAGTAGCGTCCTTTCGATGAGAAGTGCTGAAATGACTGCGACTTATCAATCGATTGTAGACTTATTTTGAAAATATTGCGAAGAATGGGAACGGGTTGTTACAGAGCGGGTAATAATTATAATTATGTCAAAGGAATCTTTCAGTAATTACTCATATTTAATTTTACATTTATAAGAATGAATGAATTTTAGTTTTACCTAAGCCTTAAACTTGCTAGATTCAAACTGCACACACCCATGGTCACAGCAATGACAAACTGGATATTTCTAAAGTTATATCTACTTTAATACAGCTTTAAGTAGTCCGCGAGATTTTTCGGGAAAAATGATAACAAATAATATCAGAGAAATGAGTATCGATTTGTGTTGAAATAATAGAACACCCTTCGATATCGCGACCTCCCCCTTTCATTTCACGAAATTAGAGGCGGTTAGAATTTTGCAATGAGTGTAAGAAATATAATTATTACACTATACCACTTTGAAATCTTATACAATCATTATTATGAACATAAACTAACTGAAGTATTAATTAGGTATGTGATATACATTAGAAAAAAGGGTTTTTAATTATTCACGAGTTAAAAAATATATAAAAGATAATATTTATTGTAAATATGGATTTTCTCCCTTAATATCTTCGTAAATTAGAGTAACTTATATTGCAACAATAAATAAGAATTTTAGTACTAATTATTACAAACATGTTCAGATTTTACGTAAAATACAACTAAATATTATATGCTGACATTTATTTATTTATTTATTTATTTATTTATTTTAGTCAAAAAACAGTTAAACACTGCGTATGACGTGCTATGGGGAAAAGTGAATTGTGTGCACATTTTCAAAAATCTGTGACATCGTGACTTTCCGAGTCGAGTCCAGCGCTCTGCACTGAGAAGATAGGAACTAGCCTCAAATTGGTTTCACAGAATCTGTGGAAAAGCAGCAAGTTGAAACACGTTTTCTCCTACACCGTGAGCTTGATATCCTCAAAGAAATACTACAGGTGTTCTGGGAAGCTCGTGATAACGTGCATTGGTAGTGAGGGCAAATACAAACAGATGGCACAAGGAACTACAGTGGGAAGTGCGTCGTTTGTGTAACGATTAGAGCTGTGGACAACTACAGAGAACAAAGATAGTGGCGCTAATGCTGTTTTATAAAGCTTTGTGTGTTTGGACACCGTTGCATGATACAAAAGATTTGAATCATTCGTGAAAAATACGAAAATACGAGTGAAACATACAACTCGTGGGCTGCAATAGTGGCACAACGATTTTTGAGTTAATGCACTCTCTAGATTGCCGCGAACATCAGCGCGGTTTCCGTTACTTGCGTAACAACATCCCAATCCCGATTGGCGTGAACGTGGGATCATACATCAAGTCGTAAGTCATTATTCGTCTCTATCGGCTAGCACAGTGCCATCAGTAACTGGGGTCACCCCTTCAGGAAATAACTGTGCTGTGGGCAGCTTATCTTCCGTGACTTCATGGAGCTCAGTTCGGAAGTCTCTTCCACTAGGCGCTTCCACTGAGCCACCGCGCTTTCTCAATAACTTTGACCGCTTTCTACTTTCTCATTGCCGCGTACGCAGTAGAGAGAGTTATGTAATGCTGCGCGAAAACAAGCGAGGGGGCGCTGGCAACGAAATATTGGATAAATCCAGTTGCTAAATTTAGAAAAAAGTCCTCTAACATCTGGTGTAGCCAGAACCCATGTTTCGTGGGTCCGTTATACCGAAAAATGGAATGACGGCAAACGTCTGTGAACAACACTAGCAGCTAAACCGTTTAACCGATTGTCTCCAAAACTGATATTCCCCGATGGATTCCGCTGATGTCGCGGCCCCTTGAATTTAAAACCGATATTTGGATTTGGAGGGTACTTTACAGGAAGACCCTGGGACATTTTCAAAATTTTCAGAAGATGGCCTTATCGTTTTTAATTAAAATTGTTGGTGGATTGTGTGAAAAATGTGTTAAGAGAATGGCAGAACCTGTTCGCTGAAACTGATTTTCGAAAATTGCAAAATTTGAACATTTTTCGGTGTCTTGCTAATACTAAAGATATATTAAAATAGAGATTTTTCTCCAAATTAAATCTGATTCTTTAAGGTAGATTTTCAAATAAGATCATGTAAAATTTTTCAAAAATTTCAGTACTGTTCGTGTAATTTTGCGTACTAATACGGGCGGGAAAGTGCATAGTGTTTACCACTAGTTTTCCTTTAGTTCCCGCAAGTCGGTGAAATAGAGTGCGCCAGTGTAAGTGCTGCCGCCAGTTTATACGTGAGTTTGAAAGTCTAGTTAGAGGCGAGAGCTGGCAGGAATCAGCTGGACTGCACGTTTTCATCGCCATACCAGCTGTTCCTGGATCAGCAAGTGACGAACACGATCGGCAACATCAAGCAGCCTCCACGGCGGTGAGTTCCAGGCATGCTGGTTTATTACAATTTGGAAATATCAAAGCAGTTTGATAGAAAATGAGAAATTTTTGCTTAACCTCGCAGTGCCCTGAAGAAAATATTACGTCAGTACACGCAAAGTGGCTTAACAGATAACCAACCCAGCCACAGTTAAGCAAATGTTTTCTACCATTGAAATGTAAAAGTGCTTTTAACAACAGTCATGTGCTATGTTTTACTTAGCGACAATTAGGGAATAATTTTCATAACATTCATTTAACGACTTGATATGCTTCAGCGAGATACATTATATGTCGCGAGAGTATCTACCATACACGGCAGTGCTATGTACACGTTTTAGCTTGTTCAGAGCTAAACATGATTTTTTTAAATACACTGAGAATACACAGAAATGAATAGGAAGTCAAAAGAAACGAGGGGTAGTTTGGAATTCGCTCTTTCAATTGAAAGGCTCCGGCTCGGCTCGGCTCAGCCTGGCACAGCTCAGCTCGGTTTAGACATTTCTTTGCACATTTCATCAACAATAAAAATAATCGTAATGTGTGTACAAATTTTATAATTTGTTCCATCGATTTGTACATTTTCATATGTGACAAAGGAAGTGAGTTTGGTGTAACAAAAGACGCTGCCTTAAAAATACGCGTTCTTTACTTCTCAGTGGCGTGAAAACAGTAGTTTGAAACTTTATTATTCCGGATGAACCCTTAATGAAGGCACAGGATGAGTACCTAGACTCCATCACATCTATTACTTGCGGTGTTTTGTGAATCGTACAGATACGTTGTGGTTGTTGCCACAGTTTTAGAGAGGTATAGTAGTGAGGTTCTGGAATATGCAGGCTTTCTATCCTTTCGAAAACACAAAGTATTGTTTAAAATGAAAACAAAACAACATAATTATTCAGCGAGGTGAATGAAACATTTTCATCTACAATAGCGGTCGCAATAGTTCATGGAACAAATTTTACTATAGCATACATACGACATCCATTCTAAGTAATGAAATATATCTTCTTTAGTTTTGGTCCGAGACTTGTCAGTTTGGTACGTAGACATTGGTAATATTTACAGATAATACTCTACATTTGAAACTAAGAACTGACGTGTTGATTGCCGGTGAACGTAACGAAAAAATTTTTTTTTATACGTGATTGGTAAAACTGTAGGAAGTGGACTTCATGTTATTGAATTTATCCATATTGATTCAGTGGTGAGTTGTAGTTGACATTTAGATAATTGAAATGATTAAAGGCGTTATTGTCAACCATAATATTTATTTCAATAAGAGCAGCTGATGGTTGAAAAAATAAAAATAAATATATAATATAAATAAAATATAAAAAAATACTTTTTGTATTTTCTCTCTCAAAGTTGTAATTTTCTTTCTTCACTTTCTTTTCATTTCTAAGATGTTTTTTAAATTAGGTAACTATGTTAATTCTAATTTATATTTTCTTTGTATCAGAAAAACTGATGATGATGATTGGTTTAATGAAAGCTGCTCTTATTGAAATAAATAGTATTGTTGACAATACAAGCCTTCAGTCATTTCACCTGATATTTATCCACTTAATTTTATATGAAACTATTTTAGCTTTATACATGTGGAATAACATTCCTCTGTTAATGATTAAGAATTTTTTTCCCCAATAGAGCTATATATTTATCCAAATATTATGTACATGCGTTGGTGTTTCGTTTAGTGTTGACTTGGGCCTCAAGGACAATTAATTTAGTTGGACTTGAAAACTGGTACTAGTTAATTTGATTATGCTAACGTTGTTGGGAGGTATCAAGGGACTGACGTGGGAGGTTGTTTTGGGGGATGAGCTATAAAGATTTTTTTAGAGAAAATAATAATAAAATAGTTCAACATTTTATTTTATTTAATAGGTAATAATTACAAACAAATAAGGTAACTTTATGCTATGTGGCTAGGTCGAAGGCCATTAAGCCATTACAATACCTACATTCTTCCGCGTTCTAACTTTTCAAATTCTGGTATTCACCCCAAATGGTCTGTCCAAAGCCGCGGAAAAGAGACCATAAGGTACGGCTGAAGGAAAAAACCCTGAAGGGGCGGGAAACCTGCCGTCAGAAGCCGAGTACATACTAATCTATCAGACTTTTTTAAACTATTTATTTAACGAACTATTAACTTAATTTAAAAAACAATGTTTTTCTAAAAAAATCTAAGCATTTAAGGAAAAAATATTTTTCTGTTGCGGTACAGTTCTGCCATAATACCTCCAGGGAAATTAATTTCTATATGCGTTCCATCTATGCCCCCGACAACACCAGGAAATGCCTGATGGCATAGAACTATCTTAATATCTACTTGCTGTTGCTACTTGTTGTTGGCAGAAGCACATAATTTCTCACTTTACTTCCGAGGGTAGCTGTCACCTCTTGAACCAATTTACAAACATTTTACTTGTGACCATTATCACTCTGAAATATTTATTTCGAATCGTATCACCTTTTCAGTAGGAAACACTCAAACAATACTAGAAGTCAGTTAATTAAACTTAAATTAAATAAACACTTTAAGAGCAGACTTTATTAAAAAATTTATTACACAAACACACCTGGTACAGGCATGTGGCATAAAATCTAATGCCGTCATAACCTAATCATTGGGGAGATCGAACTGAAATCTCCAACAGATACATCCTGCATCAGAGGGAAACAACATCAACAGTGGATTTCGGAAATCGGTATTGACATTGAAATTGCGGTCCCGAAATTTCTATAGGATTTGTCTATCTCAGATATAACGCTTTGGCATTCCTCGTCGCTGCTCCTTCCTCCATTCCTGCCATGAATTCATGGAATTAAAGTAATTTTGTATCCATTCTATGGAACGGAAGAGATGGGTGAGCCAACGAAAGGTTATGCTGCCGTGTATAGCGTCAGAAAGAGTAAGCAATAATTCGTCGTGAATTCGATAGAGTAGTCCAAAACGTATGCTCGGCTGCCATAAATCAAGAAGAGTGTGCAAACATCGCTAAAAGTCGTTGTAAAATAGAAATATACTTCCAACACAACAACGCACGGAGGGATACAAAACATATCGTAAACCAGTCTGGGAAGCTGCTGCCAGGTGAAAGCCGCTACTGGAGCTTGCTAATAGCAGCCAGCCGCCAGGCGTCCGTAAATCGCAAAACGAAACCTGGGAGCCTGCAACTCCTGGCAGCCCTCGCAGCGGCTCAACAATGGGGCCCCTGATCTGCGTACGCGTCATGGCGGGAGCTGGAATGAAGACTAAAAAGTTTTCTTTAGGAGTACCCTCGCGGAACGGACACCAAAATGAACTTCACAATTGCGTATTATCAACCAAAGATATTTCCTTCCGTTAATTCTGTATTTGATATTCCAAATAGGGTATTAAGGGGAAAGGTTAAGAAAAGAACGGAGTATAGAAATATGCTAATTTAAAAAAGGTCAAACTTTTACTTCGAACTAGTAGATTTAGATTAAAGAATATTAAAAGATTACTACCAAATATTTTCAATTTTTTTCATTAAAAATATTATTGCATTTGTTCCCTTTGTACCATAAGACCGGATGAAGTGGCTCAGGACATCTGCAGAGCCTCTGATCTGGAGGTTCTAGAATTCGAGTCAAGACGCTGAGGGAATTTTCCGGCTGCTCTGATCGGTAGTTTTTCTTGGTTCCTCCGAGCAACTCCAGTCAAATATTGCAGCAGCAGCAGTACCCTAACAAACAGGGCGTGGACCACGCATGATCTTTCCTATCTCTTCCTTGATATGTCCTCCTCTTACTTACACTGCATGCAGTACACATTAGTCGATTTTATAAAGAATATCCCACAAATCTGTGAGCCATATCTTTAAACAGTCATATGATATCGAAATGTAGGGATTCCGCCTGACAAGGAATAATGGGGCAAGGAATATTTCTGTATAGATTTTGTTCCTATTTTTAGTTTTTGAGAAATTTCATCATCTTTGGTATTTTAAATGGAATGATATATTTTTCTCGTCAGTAATGGATAGATAATTAAAAGAGGAATCCAATGATGAATCATATGTTAGTATTTTGTTTGAAATTTTAAATTTTGAAAAATAGACCGTATTTCCCCTTGCAACTGTCGTCTTTGGGAGAGTCTTTGCAATGCCGACCCTGTTACAGACAGCGGCGCCGCAAAGCAAAGGCCATCTTTCCCAGTTGCAAGGGTTACTAAAGGAAATAATGTCCGTTTAATTTAAAATCACCAGTCAGAAAGCCTGCTATAAACATACACGTATGTATTACACTAACACACGATACATCGCTGAATTCCTCTTATTATGATCCATCCTCTGCTGATGAGAAAATAAATAGTTCCATTTAAAAATTCAAAGATTAATTACATTTTCAAAAAACTAAAAATATTTCAAACAATGCCTATAAGTGGTATATTTACTTGCCCTATGTTCCGAAGGTTTCAGGAAAATCTGCATCTGACAGCTTCAGCTAAAGGCTACTACGCGCGAGGTTCCGGAAGAGAACTGCTCCGTATTCATGTGCAAATTGATGACATTTTGATTTCATTGGCAAACGCGTTTCGCTATAAAAATAACAAACTTATTAGGATATTTCTTAGGGTACATAGGCTGGTCTAGTCAACAGACCGAACATCTAGGGGTATACAGAAGGCCTCTGGTCAAACAAATGAAAAAAAAAGTTATGCACAGTCTAGTACGTATTGTTCATATATTTCCTAAAACAAAAAACTAAATTAAGAAAGTAAATGTCTGAAATTATACGTAAATATGCAACGTCTATAACGTTATTTCTGGTCTTTCAAACTACATTAAACTTGATCCTAGTCCCCTGAAGTGATGTGACTGAACTCTTTCTCCTGTACAAAAGATATGAGCAAGGGTCAACTTCAACACGAACCCTCCAGTTCTAGGCAAGATCGCTCTCGGCGAGATAACTTTCGTAACCACTGCATTTGGGATGGGAAAAATCTCGATGTTTTGAAACATCCATGTTTTTCCACCAGAAATATCGATACATTAAAATCGATATTTTGTTGCCAAAACATCGACTTTTTAAATAAAGCAATATCTGGTTTGAGGCTATCCTCTTATCATGCCGTACATTTCCTGTCATGTAATCTGAGGAAGTTCGAGCTTTTTGAGTATATGTTATCGGTAGGCGTGGCTGTTTCCTACCGATAAATAAAATATAATATATAATGTATAAATAAAATATACACAACACGCGAAACAATGAGAAGAACTTTTGAGAAATTTAGCTGGGTAATTTGATATCGGGCAGGTTAGTCAAATTATAGATCGTGTTTGCTATTATGAATGTCTGGAAAACAGTTCGCGACCTCAAAATAAAAAAGGGTTCTAACTTCACTTTTATGGAAAAATGAGTTATCGACTTTGTCCCATTTACGTACTGTAAAATTGGATAAGAAAATAACTAGTTTATTAGTCTATATTTAAAACATAGTTGTTTTAAACATGGATGTTTCTTGGTCGACATTTTCATCGAACTCGAAAACCCTTTAGCGATGTATCGTTGTGTAGGCACATGTACCATCACTACTCGCATCAATACCCCCCCTCAACCTCAACATGCTTTCAGTCGTGTAAGGCGTTCTAAAACTTGTACAGTGCAATTACACCCAAACTTCAACATTCAGAGTAAAAGTTTCCAACTCCAAAATCTTCTACTACAGTCCACGTATTGTTTGCAAAAAGTTACACCTTTGATGAATTAGTCATTTTTATCAATTTTTCAAATATTTCGGAAACTATGCGGTTTAGCGCAAAAGTGTAATATACAAAATACCTTCATTAAAATTGCAAACAAAAATGGTCCTGTGTATAATCTTGCTGAAGTGAAAAATTCCAGAGTTACGAAGAGTGTAAAACAGATTTTTTGTATTTTCTGTATTTTTTGGAAACAATGATCACTAAGTTTTTTTCGAAACTTTTTTTAAATACAGGATTGCGTTTTGTAAAGTGTACTGCGATTTTAGTGGGTTGCGGTGTTCGTAATAAGTTTGGAGGAACGACAAACCTCATCTTCTTTCAAAAGACGCCACTTTTAAAGGAAAAGAGGTTTTCACAGGCCTAGAACATATAAACCTGTGGTAATTGAGGAACTACGATGAACTTTATACAATTCAGCATTAAGAATGAATATCTTTCTCTAACGTAAATGAGTTTAGAATATGAAATAATACCTGTGGCACTATGACAAATAATTATATACTTTGTAATCATAATATTTTTAAAACTACTGGTTTTGGAAGTTTTTCTGAAAATAGGTATATTTGTCTATATGCAACCATATTTATTTAAAATTTGTATTATTCCTCTTCAAACATATCACTCTCATCTGCACCTCTCTCATGATCGTGTTCCTGTTATCACATCTTAGGCCGGAGCAATTAGCGCATACAGCATTTCCATAGAAGCTACAAGAGTTGCAAGAAAAGTGTCCTGTAAAATTTATTCAGTCGGTAGAGAATTTATTCAGTCGTTAGTTCATTAAACTACAAGGTCCTTTAAAGAGAAGGTCGTTGTCAATATTTTATTATAACGTATTTAAAAACTCCTACTAATAATTCTTAATAAGGTTATTTGAATGAACTATAATTCGCAGTAGTTTTTTTCACGTGTCAAAGCCTCCAATACTCCCACACATTATCATTGTTCTGATCACAATATACCTTCAAACGCCTGCCTGAGGTGTGGCGAATGTCTTCCCCGTCTTCTTCAATTTATTATTTTAGTTGAAATTTCAATGTCTAGTTTACAAGTGAAACCGTATCGGCATTGATCGATCGGACTTAATCGATCGGACTTAATCGATCGACTTAATTGATCGGACTTAATCGATCGGACTAATCGATCGGACTTAATCGATCGGACTTAATCGATCGGACTTAATCGATCGGACTGACCGACGATCAATCGATCGGACTTGAACGATCGGACTTAATCGATCGGACTTAATCGATCGGACTAATCGATCGGGACTTAATCGATCGACTTAATCGATCGGACTTAATCGATCGGACTTAATCGATCGGACTTAATCGATCGGAATTTAATCGATCGGACTTAATCGATCGGACTTAATCGATCGGACTTAATCGATCGGACTTTAAATCGGATCGGACTTAATCGATCGGATCAATCGACCGGACTTAATCGACGGACTTCTAATCGATCGGACTTAATCGATCGGACTTAATCGATCGGACTTAATCGATCGGACTTAATCGATCGGACTTAATCGATCGGACTTAACGGATCGGACTTAACGGATCGGACTTAACGGATCGGACTTAACGGATCGGACTTAACGGATCGGACTTAACGGATCGGACTTGAATGGATCGGACTTAACGGATCGGACTTAACGGATCGAATCGAACGGATCGGACTTAATTTGATCGGACTTGAATGGATCGATCGAATGGATCGGACTTAATGGATCGATCATTCGACGAATTTAATGGATGGACTTAATGGATCGGACGAATGGATCGGACTTAACGGATCGGACTTAACGGATCGACTTAACGGATCGACTGAATGGATCGGACTTAATGGATCGATTCAATGGATCGGACTAATGATCGGACTTAACGGATCGGACTTTAATGGATCGGACTTAACGATCGGACTTAATGGATCGGACTTAACGGATCGGACTGAACGGATCGACTTAACGGATCGGACGAATGGATCGACTTAATGGATGGATCGAATGGATCGGACTTAATGGATCGGACTTAATGGATCGAATGAATGGATCGGACTTAATGGATCGACGAATGGATCGGATCGAATGGATCGATCGAATGGATCGAATTAATGGATCGGACGAATGGATCGGACTTAACGGATGGACTTAACGGATCGGACTTAATGGATCGACGTAACGGATCGAATGTAATGGATCGACGTAACGGATCGACGGGGGGAATGGATCGGATAACGTAACGGATGTGGTCGGAACACGCATCGTAACGGACGTATCGCAACGGACGTAATGCAACGGACGTAATCGTGAATGGACGTATCGTGAATGGACGTATCGTAACGGACGTATCGTAACGGATGCATCGGTAACGGACGTAACGTAACGGACGATCGTAATGGACTTAATGGAAAATTGACCATCGTAACGGACTTCGAACAACGGACTTAATGCAATGACTTAATCGTAACGGATTTAATGTAACGGACTTACTCAACGGACTTAACGTAACGACTTAACGTAACGGACTTAACGTAACGGACTTAACGTAACGGATTTAACGTAACGGACTTAACGTAACGGACTTAATGTAACGGACATCGTAACGGACTTAACGTAACGGACTGAATGTAATTGGACTTAATGTAACGACTTAAATGTAACGGACTTAACGTAACGGACTTAACGTAACGGACTTAACGTAACGGACTTAACGTAACGGACTTAACGTAACGGACTTAACGTAACGGACTTAACGTAACGGACTTAACGTAACGGACTTAACGTAACGGACTTAACGTAACGGGACTTAATGTAACGGACTTAACGTGTTCTGGACTTAATCTATCCAAAGTCAAGGTACCGTAGCATTTGAATGGGACCTAGTTTACTGTCTTCTCTCTGGCTTAACTATGGACTTGCAAATGTATTTTAATTCCAAAACATTTTCAATTTTGTCAGTGCCGTTGAATTCTACGGCGACTACTGGGATGGAGATATCGTTCTTGTTTAATTTCGTAACCTTCGTAACTGATGGAAATGTAGATGCGATATCTTCGAGAATTTCATTTTCCGGGATTGTGAGATGAATGTTTTTTTTTAATCACTATTTAATATTCCTTTACAGTGAGTACGTATGGAATTGTTTCTTGGAATTTATAAAGTACTTAATTGTAACGGCTCTGAAGTCTATTATTGTCGTGGAATTGTATTCTAATTTCATTATCTTGAGCAGGGTGGGAGTTTTCGTTAACTTAAAATTTGATTTCATTTATAAATTCTGCATGATTTCTAATTCCTGCTAAATTGATTGTTTTTTACTTTCTACTGGCACTCAGGTAATCCTTCATTACAAACTGAATCTATTTGACACTTCTACATTACTTTTTTGCAAGTTGTTGTTTGCGTTAAGTTCTGAAGGGTCTGTCAGATGTCATGTTTGGCCTCTTTGGCAATTATGCTGCCTTTGTCTTCGCGGTTTCGCTTCCCTTGCATTACCTTGCTTTGTTGCATATCTAAATGAGTTGATCCAGTTGTTTGTTGTTGTGATGGCACTTGCTCAGATTCGACAGGTGCCGATGATGATTCATTCATGTAAGAATGGCTGAATGCGTTTTGTTGAGACTGCGGTGTATTGCTTTCGATGTAATCCATACTGCTGCCCGTGAAGTGCAGACACCCTGCCGCGGCCGCCATGATGGTTGAATATTCTGGACTGTAACTGATTCTAGGCCTTTGTAAATAACTGCCCCAGTTGATGATCATTGTTAGATAAATATTGTAGCAACAACACTAAACACGCACTTCCGTCTACTTCATCACTGTTAGTACTAGCATTAGAAAATTTATCGCCACTGTTCTGAACGTCTGAGCGATGTATATGTCTGAAAACGCAGAGCGAAATTCTTCTGTCTTGTTTACTGCGTAGGTTGGTGACGATTTCATAATTGTATGACATGGAGGGAGAAATTTTTCGAAAAAGCAAACAATTATTTCTTTTGTATATTATTAGCAATTATTCAAATACAATTAAAAATAAAGATGCTAGCTAAAAAAACGAGCTGGGAAAACGTTTCCTACAGCTTTAATTCTCAAGAAAAAGGCGCAAGGTAGAGCAAATAAGAAATATTATCCTTAGATCTGCTGTTCACATTGCTTGTGACATTAATAGGAAAATAATCTTTTCGTAGAAGCGTAGCCAGTAATATAAATGAAGCGTAGCTTAACGAATGGCCATTGGCAGGTCCGATTTTCAATCTGTAGCTTAAAGAATACGTTAACGAATCGTTAAACTTAAAGAACGTTCTTGCAACGCTTTCTTCTGTTACGACAACATTTACAGGACCAATAGCGTTTAACGAATCGTTAAATTGGTTCATACCAGGTTAGACTACTATTTCTAAGCAGTCGCAGTTACGGGACCATCTGTCTTTGCAAGCTGACACTATCAGCCGGTTGCTCAGCGACCTTTTCTACCCACACTGAGCGGATTCTTCTCGTTCAGCCACTGCTGCACCTGGTGTCAGGTTGAATATAATGCTTCTGGACGCTGCTGAAGTGGAAGTGCATCCAAGTTTAACAATGAATCAATAGGCTGCTTTGCAATACCTTCAAGTAACCTGGCAGTGAAAATCTATATCTTGTGTTCTTACTTCCAACATTGTTTTCAAAAACCTTTTGTGTTTGAATTTGGGCTTGAGAAAATACCAACAATATTGTGATAGTATAAATTTTTTTCTTATTTTTTTTTTTTCCAATCAGATAAAATAGTGTTAAGTGAAAAAATAAATGTTTGGCTGTAGAGGGGTGTGGGTGGGACTTGGAAGCTAAAACCTTTCAAAAATATTATTTTTATGTTATAATTATAACCACTCGTGTATCATTAGGTTTAGGAGAACTTTTACAATCTTATCTGGGGGTACCCTTTACTCGGCCCGCACGGAGAATTTATTGTAGATGGTAGTCTCAAATTGACTTTCTTCTGTGATATGAACTGCTAGTTAATTAATTATTAATGAGCCAACACCTGACTGAAATTTTTAAAACCAAATTCATTAAAGTGGTTAAGGGAAGAGTGTTTTTAAGGCCTGAGCCTCACCACAAATCGACAAATTATTATTATTATTATTATTATTATTATTATTATTATTATTATTATTATTATAAAATAATATTATTGTGGTTGTTGTTGTCCATCCCGTGGGTATATAAGTGGGCACGTCTGGCTGTAAAAGAACGCTGAGAATACACACATACGATTACACTGTAGACTGTTACGAATTTTGTAAACATCTGTTACAGTTTCTTAAAAGACTAAATTTAATGTTTAGGAAAGGTTTTACTAAGCCCCAAACCATGAAATAGTATTCTTACCCAACGACGTCCACGCTGACTCAACCCTGCCCAAATTGGTAGGAGATTTAACGGAACTTTCTGTTGCGCAGAGCTGGTCCAGTGGCGCTACCACCCGGAGCGCAGATGGAGTAGCTGGAACGGCGACCCTCACAGTCTCCTGTCCCCGTGCAAGAACGCTCCCGTACTTCGCCTCCCGACGCCTCGATCTCCTGCCCCATTCTCCTCCGCCCCCACCGCTGTTACAGCCCGCCCGCGCGCTCAACCGCCGCGCCAGGTCCTCCAGAGCCTCTGCTATGAAGCTCAACCAGTGCTTCTCCCCTGCGGCCCTCCCGCCCCCCACCGCCTGCTGGAGCTCGTACTACCCTCCCGGAGGACGTGTCCTGCGCGCCACCTTCCGCCTGCTCCTGGAGCAGGACTTGTGCCGCGTTGCCCAGGTGTGCAGGGGAGGTTTCTGGACCTGCATGATCCGAGCTGTGGTGGAGGGGCTGTACAAGCAGGTCTCAATTACGATAATCTGCTGATCCATCCGGCGAAGTGCGTCTTCGAATTTGTTGCTCCAAATGACTCTGACTACGTCAATCCTTGGAAGGAGAGTTTCCGGCAGTTATACCATGGTATACATGTCCGTCCAGACTATAAAGAAATCCCTCTTGCTGGTCGTAATATTAAGTATTTTGAAACAGTTCAAGAAGCCCTGGTATTCGTAAAGCACAACACTACTAAATCCGAAGTGGTCGGCCACCATGCGTTAGTCTTCATACATGCTGGAATCTATTATGGAGGGATCATTATTGATTCCAACGTGGCACTCGCTTGCGCTTCAGAAAATGTGATGGAATCTGTGATCTTAGAGAGCAAATGCATAAGTACTGTAAAGATAGAGGCAGGGGGCATCTGTGGCCTATGTTGGATATCTAACAATAAATTTTTCACCTGAGCGAAGTTTATCTATTGTTCAGGGCGAATGTTCCTGCTTACTTGTTACAGAATATTGTTCCCCACTGTGAAAATGCATAATCCGAAGCACGTCTCTTTACGGGTCCGCTGAACCATGTTTGCGGTCGAAAATGCAAACCTACAATAAAATTTTGTCAGATCAGTGAAAGTAAATGTAGGGGCTGTGTAGATAATAAATACGAAACGTACGAAAATACAAAATAAATCGTAATAGGCTAACAGGCGTTTGGGTCAAAGGCAAGGCAAATCCAGTCTTTTCAGCAAAATATCGTTTTTACGCACTGGACAAGAAGTTGGAATCATGGTGTCTGGAAAAGCATTCGATGCTTCTGCCAACGACGTACGACAATCGTGTGGCTGCATTTGCCATGACGGAGTGTACTCCGTAGTCAGTGGATAACGATTTCGGGTCTGGGGAGGTTATGTTTATGTACACTGCGGGGGGGTTCTGTGTATTTGTAAATAATTAAAATTTGGCTCCAGAAATTTCTTCTCATGTTTGTATATTGGAACAGTGACCCAACATCTCAGGAAAATAATATCCACAATTGCAAAGAGGGAGTCTACATTGCTGCGAGCGGAAGGAGTATGATTGAAGAAAACGAAATCGTTGGCTGTGCTTTGTCAGGGATTCGAATCATAAACAGTGATCCAATAGTTCGCCAAAATAAGATTCGTCAAGGCAATCTCATTGGAATTTATGTCAGTGATGGGAGCAAAGGATGCATACACAACAATGAGATTTACTCCAATGTATTTCATGGAATCAGAGTCGAATCGTCGAGCACAACATCGATTCGGCTTAATCGCATTTATTCTGGAAGGATTGGGGTCTATTTTCAAAATGGTGGTGGAGGCGATCTTGCCTATAATGTAATTTTCAGTAACGAATATGCGAATGTTAAAATAGCAACTGGAAGTAATCCACACGTTCGAAGAAACAAAATTACGAATGGGCAAAATGGGGGAGTTTTAATAAGTAATGGAGGTTTCGGGGTGTTAGAGGAGAATGAAATTTCTGATAATGACGTGGCAAATGTTTGGATCAAGAATTTTTCAAACCCTACAATAAAACGTAATAAGATATTTGATGGCAAAGGATGTGGAATAATTGTTCATAATAACGGAAAAGGCCTTATAGAACAAAAATCAAATCTTAATAACTTGAAAGTGCCGTTTATATATGTTTACAAAGCCATCCAATATTGCGAGATAATCGTATCTTTTATGGTCTGGGGCCTGGAGTGGAGATAAGTTACAATGCAACCGCTACCCTCGAATACAATCAAATATTCAACAATCAGTTTGCTGGATTGTCTCTCGCTAGTGACGTTCGTTCGACTATCACGGGAGACCTAATTTGGTGGCCAATGATAATGCTGTGGAGAAGGCAGTGGGGAATTAATAAGGTCTCTTCACAATATCCAGGGCTCAAAGTATTAGCGATTTCTACACGTCATACGTGCGCGACCGTCGACCCTAATCGAGTAAAAGTGTGAGCTGCGTCAGAAAGGCTGTCTCCACACGAGGTGGCGTACAATTGCAAGGACAAATTCTTCTGTTTTCTGTGGGTGGAGCCCCAGGCTCCCAGTGCAACTTCTGCTAGGTGAATCTCTCCCAGCAAGCTTCTCTCCGTGCGGCGCCGCGCGTGTTGGCAACTAGTTCACCGGACGGCAAGCGGCTCTGTTGGCTTGGCTGCGTTTTCTCCGCTCTAGGTGCTCCCTGAACGCCTCCAAGGCCCTGCTAGAGGAGGTTCGTTTTCAAGGATGAGAACAACATGATCTGCTTCATTATACTCGGGTACCCTGCACAAAAGAGAAAGCTAGTGCTATTACGTGCATATATTAACTGTATTTTATACCTGAAGTAAGCATGAGGTAATAATGAAACAGAGGTTCTTTTTTCTTTAGTTTTAAAAGAATATTACCACAATTTTTGGAATTAATTTTGACCAATCTGAATGGAGTAAACGCATATCTTAATCTTAATCCTGATCTCAATAGAGGCAGTTTCCCTTAAATTAAATTTTCTAGTCGGCTTCTCAATGAAAGTACGAAACCATCTTCAAATTTTATACAGATGTAAACAAACATTAATTTTAAAAATTGAGAAAGTGTTTGGGATTATTATTACAATCGTTCTTAAGTAAACCTTATTTCTTAACTAATCTTGTGATTTATTTGAGGAACGAAATTTCAATTATCCAAATAAGTTATTTCTTCCTTATTGCATATTTCTAACTAATTATAACTGTTAAAATGTCTTGCAAACTACCTGAGATATTGGGGTTTTGTGGATCTATTTAAAACAGATTTCCTATTTTCACACCAGTGTGATCTAGTATAACCATGGTCTATGTTACTTACTGTAATTACTCAACGGAACACAAGGCTAAAACGCCATACAAAAATCGATGAAAACCAAATGTATAAATTTCAGTAAGTTTGTTGCATTAATTGATGAAACAATGTTTAGTTTTGTATAATTGAAAGTTAGTTAGATATGTTATTAAGGGTTATTAACTTAATTAGATATTTGAGGAAGTTTTAAAAAGTTTCTTCAGTAAATAAAATTTGCCAATTTCAATGTAATCCTAAAGGCAAACTTTCCCACCTTAATTTTTAATATAAAATTTAAATATTAATGAACTCTAAAATAATACTATAACTGGAATATTTTCTGCGTTTATTGGAATAAAATATTTGAAACCAAATAAATGCAAAAAAAATATTAAATTTGTATCTTTATGATCATGAAATACAAATTCTACTATTTGTGAATTACAGTTAGGTTTTTTTGAAATATTTAATAAACTTTATTTATTGAATACCTTGTGAATCTGTAAGCTATCTAAAATAAAGGCTTTTACTAGTTGGCAAATTCATTTCTTTATTTATTTTACATAAAAAAAACAAGTAAAAACTGTCTGTAACGTGCTATGGAGAGAAATGAATTCCATGCACGTTTTCAAAATTCTGTGATCCTTACCCTAAGCCATACACTACTCAATTTACAATACAGAAAGAGAATGAGCGTTTTTTGCCAGGATTGTGAACAAAATATTTGCTCCGATGTAATACCTTCCTGTGCCGACAACATGGAGAACGATAATTGGAATAACTATATTTGCCACTGAATTCTATACGTGCACAGATCGTGAAGTTATATTTATGTCCAGAAGCAAAACAAGGTACCATCTCAGCATATGCTCAAAGAATCAGTCAAACTGGACGTAGAAAAACCTGATCGAGACTCGCAAGCTGAGGTACAATACCCGTTACGGGTTGTTTAGAATTATAGAGTCCAAATGGTAAAGAATACATTAAATATCACTTTTAAAATTAATGTTACTTCCTTTTGATGCTCAGTATAGTGTCTAATTGTATAGAAACAGTTATGAAGCAGAAACGATTTTACTTGGGTTTTAAACTTTTCAATGGAATTTAATCGTGTAATGTCATCTTGCAAAGTGTTTTAAAATAAAGAACATGCATTTCATGTGAATTTTTGTAGTGAGCTCTTCATACTGACACGTGATCAACAAAATTGCTATGTCGAGTGTTATAGTTATAAACATCATGTTTTATGAAAATATAATCCTTCATTCTTCAAAATGTATTCCCACCCTTAAGTAGAAACTATTGATTAGTGAATCAAGACATGGTAATGGTAGAATTTCTGATTTCTAATAGAGACTTCATAAGAATCACGTGGTAATGGCTATTCTTCGTGCAATTATTTTTGTCATCTAAAATGTCCAGGCTATAAATGTATTTCCCCAGAATACCAAATCTCAAGCGGGAATGAACATTCGCGAAATAAACACAACGAGAAATACGAAGGCTGACTTATTTTGTTTTTAATCTTTCAATGCATATGAAAACCTTTGTTACGAAATTAAATATACATAATAATGAATAAAAGCAGGACCTTCAATTTAATGTTACTTTGGTCTTAGTGCAATTGCGATATTTTGCCCAAAAAACTTCTACACAATCGATTGAAAAGTGATGAAGGATAACAAATTCACTGTGGATATTTTGCAATGGCTTCATATGAATAATTGTCAATACTAGTTTTTTCCACTAATAGTTTAAAAATTTGGAAAAGCAAGTAGTGTTGCAAGAAACGTGAAACTTCTTTCAGAAGTTAGAATTCGGTCCAACATTGGATTAACTAGAAATTGTTTATTTAGTGAACTAAATTTGTTTGTCGTACTACTAAAGAGAATCTATTTGAACAGCATTGTAGCATGGTTATTTACTTTTTCTAGTTCATCACTCAAACATAATGTCGTTAGGAAGAAAGGTTTGCTTGATGTGAACAAAAGAACTTGAGTAAGTTTAACCGACGAAAAACACGAAAATAAACTCGTATAATGTGTGTCCTGGAAACGCTTACATATAAAAAAATCTCTAATTTAGGTTTCAAAAGTACCTAAAAGAAATTCAAGTGAATCAGAATTAAAATTGGTATATAAAATCTTAAAAAATTGAAAATGACAGTTTTATTAAGGTTTTATTGTAAAATGTTTGTGAATCATTAATATTTCGACACCAAATTAAATAATGATCTTAAAATTGCTCTTCAGTCATTAATTGTACTTTGTTATTGCAATTAAAATGCGTAAAATTAATTTTGTTTTGAAACTAATGTTCTTCTTTGTCAATAGTTTCGATAATACATACCTATTTTCGTAGTTTCGTATAATATCGGTACTGTTATTGTAGTGATTGATTCTTGGAGGCAGATTTTTATTAATTCATTTATCAGTCACATGCGTATTTAACCCCTGTTAACATGCAACCCTGGAAATTTAAGTGCACTTGTTCCGAACTGTATATTAAGAGATTGAACAACGATGGAAACGGGTTTCAACATTCTTAGCAACGTAGGCAACCATCGATTCATCGCAAGTCAAATGTTTTTTAAGGAAAAAAACATGAAGAAAACCAGTAATTCACATTGGTTTGGGGAATAATTATTCTTAATTGTAATATACATTTTTCTACCTGTACTATTAATAATACAAGGTAAATTAACTCTTCAGTGGTCGCGTGGATTACTACTGTAATCCAGTCTTATATATTCGCTGTTTACAGCGAGATTTGACAAACTTTTGGCATGGAGTTTCCAGTACCTTGCGTAGAATATGCCAGGTATGGAATTAAAGCAAAATATGACTTAAGTGATAACTGCTGCACGTGCGATAAGCGACGGAAACATCTTGGATTACAATAGTAATCCACGCGACTACTCGCGGTTCAGTTTCTGACCTATGCGGACATCACGAATATTGCTGCAATCAATACTCCGAATGTTTAGGCAAAGAACAACAGTGGAGAAAGGATGAGTAGGAGGGGATTTCTAAAAGATATTGCTTTGTCCCTTATGAAACAATGAAAAGAACAATCGAAAGAAAAACTGTGTCCTCAGCAATAAGAACACGCGGGAGACTTCTGCTGGAAATCCGAGAAGAGACGAAAGGGTCTGCGCGGTGACCAAAGGGCAACGTGGGACGTTATCTCTATGGACTTGAACAAAACAAGAGCACTGACCGTATTACGTAGAATGTCTAGTGGGTAAAAGTATAGAGAAATATGTGTAAGATGTTCACATTAAGACTTGAGTCATGTTCAGAAAACAGATGTTAAATGTTTAAACAATTCTGTCAAACTGCTTTTTATAATAATCGTAATGCAAAGTGTATTTAGTGTACAAAACATTTTGAGTAGAAGGCTTTTCAAAAAAATCTACTCGCATATATTTGAAATATTTCATTTAAGTGATATAATGCATATGTTTTTGTATAAAATTTCATAGAAGTAGTACATATCAACATTCTAATAATTTTGATAGTATTTTGTAATTAGTTTTAGATACTATTCCTCGTCTATATTTGAAATGACATTTTCAAAATATTATTAAACATTTTTTAAAAAAATCGGTTACAATTGTAATCCACGCAACCACCGCGTTCCAATTTTCAGCGCGATCACTGAAGGATGAACATAATTTTCCCCTCACATTCCACCAAATGAAACGCTACTCCGGTAATTTTATTTACTGACCGTGAAGGTGTCGCCACTTCCAAGTCAACGCGCCATTTTCCTCCTAACCGTAGGTATCTTTAGGTTCAGGGAGTCGGGGTAGTCCCTGCTGACGGTGCCCACTAGTGGAAGATATCTGTTGGGAAAACCTCGCTAGCCTACGGTGGGTCGGCGCTGGATCTCGCCATCCAGCAGAAGAAGATCACCGCCACCTCTCGAGGAGAAGAACATTTACCACACTTATGGGACTAATGACTTTTGCAGTTACTGGGCCCTGAATCATTAATAATCAATCAACTCCGGCAGGGCGAGCATCAATATTTGACGCTCGACTAATTTGAGCACTTAATTGAAATGATAGCAAAGAAACATTAAAACAATAGTATTTATTTTAATAGGTACAGGACTCCTAGACAGCAGAAACTGATGATGGCTAAGCCATCGAAAGCTGCTATTATTGAAATAAATACTATTGTTGACAATGACAACGCCTTCAATCATTTCAATTATGTAAATGTCAACTACAACTCACCACTGAATTAATTAAGCACCCTATCCATACTGCTCGAGATTTCCGGAATTTGTGCCGCCGCTTTTCTGTATATAAGTACTGTGTGCTGGCTATGATATCTCCACCTGCTGCTTTCCGACAGTGTTACTTCCACTGTTGGTTTCCTCTGTTCCAAAGAAACATCTGACACTAAATATTCAGACTCACGCACATGCTGTTGGCCAGGTAATGAAGACAGAAACAAATGTATGAACAAAACGATCAATGTACCTCAGTGAAGAAAATCACAAAGAATTTGCCCTAGTACCAAGCAATATTGGACACGATATTTAGTGGATATGATTCATTCATTGATGATTCCAGTAGACGCGTCAACTACTTAGGTCATTTGATCATTACGTATAGTACGATTTTACTTTCTCGCGCTTAAAAAGGAACTTAAGAAGAGTGTCATATAATGCTGCACGAAAAACACTTATTACAGGTCACTGGTAACTAAAAAGTAGATAAATCCAGTTGCTAAATTTAGAAAAGAATTCTCTAACACGTGGTGTAGTCAGCATTCACGTTTTCTGGGTCCTTGATACCGAAAAATCGATTGACGGCAAAACGTTTTGTGTCCGTTCCTCGGTCTGTGGCAGATCCGATGTTGGTTGAAAACCCTGACTTTTTGTTAGCTGAAAAATTCAAATTTTCTTCGGTTCCTTCCTACAATTATCAGGGATTAGATTTTTTCTTATTAAAATGTTCAACAAAACAGATCTTTGAATGAGGTCATGTGGAATTTTTGAAAATGTGAGTATGGCCGCTTGTCTTGTATCCCAGATAAAATTGCAAACTCTGCCTCATTTTTCTTGAAATTTGTCTGTACAATTGAGGTATCTGGGTATTGAGGATTTCGGACATTTTATGAAAGTAAATGGGCTGACTTAGTGTCACAGTGACCAGTGTATTGACTTACCACGCCTTTCTTGTAAATAGGAAACATGGGATCTCTTTATACCATGTTAGTTTTAGAATCCAGAAAATTGACAATGAAAATACATCATCACTTTGTTTCATTAAATATGTGTAGCACATTTCCGTTAGCTCATTCGATCGTTGCACTTTCATAAGTAAGGTGAAACGTGTTATCATTATTTCCGCCCGAACGCCTCAATTGTAATTATGTAAATGTAAATATTTAAATGGTTAGGTGAAAGAGCAGGTATTACAGCTTGAGCCTCACCAAAAATAGACGACTACTACTATTATTATTATTATTATTATTGTTATTATTGTTATTATTGTTATTATTGTTATTATTGTTATTATTGTTATTATTGTTATTATTGTTATTATTGTTATTATTGTTATTATAATTATTATTATTATTACTATTATAATAATTATTATTACTATTATTATTGTTATCGTTGTTGTTGTAATTGATTATTGTTGTTATTTATTGTTGTTGTTGTTGTTGTTGTTGTTATGTTGTTGTTATGAGAATAATTAAGGTTAACTTAGTCACCCGCTCTGAAAATCCTGTGCTTCGTGATCGCCATTTTAGAAATATTTTTGACAGTTTGATGCTACGCTAATTAGAATGTATACATTATTTCATATTTCTTTGTTCGTTTCTTACATTAAAACTTTTTTTATACGTTTAAAAATTAATCTTTTAGAAATTATTTAAAACCTATTTGAAATAAATATGAAATACAGGTTTCAAGCCTTCAGTCGTCCGCTTCCAATTTACGCAGGTGGATTCTTCGCAAGTTAGAATGTGTGTATTATTTCATCATTCATTTTATTATTGTTTATTATATTTGTTAATTCATTTTAAATTGCGTCCTTTATGTTAAATGTGAAAATGAATAGATGAGCGGTCATTGTTGTTGTTGTAACCCATTGTTGTAATGCCGCACAGATAACAGAAGGCGATAATGACGGCTGCCTTTCGTTCGCAGTAATAATAAACTAATTTTATATATTTGTAGAATATTACAATACCATAGTGTTTAATAATTACTATTATATATTTTGCTCTATTTGTATTTGTTTGCCAACGCTATTAGTATCGTATTATTTATAAACTTTTAATTATTTTACTTTATCGCGTACTGCTTACGAAGAAGTAGGCTAAATAACTCATACCATATGTTCCTGAATATACTGCATACATGAACACAATGAATTCAACGACAAAAATATAGTTTCATTTAAAATTATGAATAAAAAATCTATTGCGTGAAAATATTTAATTTTCACTTGCAACTATTTAATTTTCATTACTAATGGCGAGAACGTTACTATTTTAGTAGTACTACCTACTTTCTCGCTACTGCAGTAGAAAGGGTAATGTAATGCTGCCGAAACTTCGCCGTTTTTTTGCGAAGAAAACGTCTTATTCAGATCTTTCATTTTGCCTCGCAATAGTTCTCGTACCAATAGCGCCGGAATTATTGATCGCTGAAAGGGTCTAGCCTCACGCTCGTCCTCGACATTCACCTATACTTGAATTTTTAACATGGCATCTCAAGGTCACGCGTGAAAAACAGGGAGAGGGAAGGCAAACTCCAATAGGGAGCCGTAAAAGTCGGAGCTGTAGTGACGTTGCAGCTCCTCATTGGAGTCTGTCTTCCCTCTTCCTCTTTCGCGCGTGATCCTGAGATGCCACGTTAAGAAAATCCAAGTACAGTTTGGGCTCAGCCACTCGCCGTCCACGATGAATGGTCCGGCCATCACCTGTGCTGAACGCCCTCGCGGGCTGCCGTTCGGCCGTCACTGCCTGACCGAATCTCTGCAGCGTGCTGACATCGCCGAGCAGGCGCTGTCAAAACTGGCCCACTGCCCGGGAGAGGACCTGAGAACGGCCTTCCAACCCCGCCCCGTCTGAGCCAAGCAGCCTACATTTTAGTTAATTTTCTGGTCAGTTTATCTGTACATAGTTTTTTTCGTTTATTTTGTATTAAAGAGTATTGTGTGAAACTGTGGATTTATTGATTATATCTGAACAGCTGTCTCTGTATACCAGATTGTGAGACCGGAAATGAGGGTCTTGGCCACAAAGGATGTTGGAGCATTTTCTGACAAAGTTTGAGTTAAGGGTAACATTTTATACCACATTGTATTGCGTTTTAAAATTGCTCAAAGATGTACTACATTCTAGCGATGGGAATAAAATGCTTTCCATAACATTTTCACTGCTACTAAGCCCAATTTCCTCAATGCCGCATTTAGTGCATTTATATAGCCTTTGTGCTCCAAGCCCTTCGAATGTTGTGGTAATAGTGGTTGTTCCAGATATCTTATATCAAAACATTATAGGACTGGAATAACAATGTTAGGATTGAGTGTTTTCTAGGATGTATGAATGGCTCATTTGTCTATATTCAGTAATTTGATATGAAATGGTTCTCTATTCTTATTAGTTACAGTTGTTTCCAAATTTTTAATGATGTATAACTTGTTAATCTGAAATTTTCCGATCCAAAATTCTGCTATCATCAAACTATTCGTCACCACTCGCCAGTTAAAACTTTCGTTTTATTAGATTGTGTGTTGTCTGTTTTAAGAATGTTAACCGAAGGAAAACCAAAGCATTTCCAAGAGGGAGGGACTGCTTCCAAGCCCGCTGCTTAAACGTTGATTTAATTAACGTTTTTGAGGACTTTGATAAATTAATAAAGTAAATAAATCAGCATTTGTATTCCTTGCGATAATCTATTAAATTTTATGGGAAATAAAGGCCGATGTCCCTTCATAATAATTTTCATTCAATACACAGTAATGTGTTAATATCTATTATACGAATAATTAAAATACTACAAATACTATCAAAATGTACAGCGGTGAAGTGTTCGGGTAGGCAGAGCAAGCTGCACTATTAGAAAGAATTTTGAGACACCGAACATCTCATTAAAAATCAGAACTGCTGCCGTATTGCAACCGCCTTCGAGTGGAGAAGCTGCACGCGCCCTGTGGAACTGACGTGCCGCACCAGAAGCCAGCCAACATGCAGCGCGTCCATGGCGGTAAACGCAGGCGCAGAGGTGAATGCCTTTCTTGCAGGAGTGGAGAATGCAAGAAAGAAAAAGGAAGTGACAGAAACAAAGAGTGAGAAAGACAAAAGAAACAGAGAAAAAAAAAAGAAAGAAAGAAAGAAAAAGAAAGACAAATAGGAGACACATAGGTATATAGACTGATCGATCGACTGACCACCTGACCGACTGACCGACCGACTGGATCGACCGACCGACTGACCGACCGACCGGACTGGACGACTGGATCTGACCGATCGACCGACCGACCGACTGGACTGACTGGATCGACCGGACTGGATCGGATCACCGATGGACTGACTGATCTGGATCGACTGGATCGACTGACCGACTGGACTGAATTGACTGGACTGGATCGATTCGATCGATCGGACTGGACCGACCGACTGACTCACTGGACCGACCGACTGACTCACTGGACCGACCGACTGACTCACTGGACCGACCGACTGACTCACTGGACCGACCGACTGACTCACTGGACCGACCGACTGACTCACTGGACCGACCGACTGACTGGACCGACTGGACTGGATCACGATCATCTTAATGACCGACGACCGGACCGACTGGATCGACCGACCACCCGACCACCCGACCGACCACCCGACCACCCGACCGACCGACCGACCACCCGACCGACCGACCGACCACCCGATCGACCGACCGACCACCCCATCGACCGACCACCCGATCAACCGACCGACCACCCGATCAACCGACCGACCACTCAACCGACCGACCACCGAACCGACCGACCGACCGACTGGACTGACCGACCGACCGATTCGGACTGACTGGACTGACCACTGACTGTCGGACCGACTGATTGACTGACTGTGACTGTCGGACCGACCGACTGACTGACTGACTACTGGCTGGACTGACCGACTGACTGACTGACTGGCTGGCTAGACTGTCCGACTGACTGACTGGCTAGACTGACCGACTGACTGGCTAAACTGACCGACTGACTGGCTAGACTGACCGACTGGACTGACCGACCGACCGACCGACCGACCGACCGACCGACCGACCGACCGACCGACCGACATGTAGAGATAGACCGACACACAGGCGAAGAGAGACGGACACGGAGAGGATGGTAGAGAGATGGCAGGGGACGGGGAGAGATGAGACGGGACGGGGAGAGAGACGGGGCAGACGGAGAGAGACGGGGAGAGAGAGATGAGAGAGGACGGGAGAGAGACGTGAGAGAGATGGGGTGGGAGATGGGGTGGACGGGTGGAGACGGGTGGAGACGGTGGACGGGGTGGAGACGGGGTGGGAGACGGGACGGGAGGGGGACGGAGGGGACTGAGGGGGACTGTGGGAGGGGTCCAGGAGAGACAGAGACAGACACACAGACACAGAGACAGACACACAGACACAGAGACATACACACACCGACAGAGACAGACACACACCGACAGAGACAGACACACACCGACAGAGACAGACACACACAGACACAGAGACAGACACACACAGACACAGAGACAGACACACACCGACAGAGACAGACACACACCGACAGAGACAGACACACACCGACAGAGGCAGACAGACAGAGACAGACACACAGACACAGACAGAGACAGAGAGACAGACACACAGACAGAGACAGAGAGAGACAGACACACATACAGAGACAAAGACAAACATACAGAGACAAAGACACACACATACAGAGACAGAGACAAAGACAGAGACAAAGACAGACACACAGACACCGAAAGACACAGAGACAAACACACACAGAAAGAGACAGAGACAGACACACAGACCGAGACGGAGAAAAAGACAGAGACGGAGAAAAAGACAGAGACGGACACACAGACAGAGACGGAGAAAAAGACAGAGACGGACACACAGACAGAGACGGAGAAAAGACAGAGACGGAGAAAAAGACAGAGACGGAAAAGACAGAGACGGAGAAAGACAGAGACGGAAAGACAGAGACGGAAAGACAGAGACGGAAAGACAGAGACGGAAAGACAGAGACGGAAAGACAGAGACGGAAAGACAGAGACGGAAAGACAGAGACGGAAAGACAGAGACGGAAAGACAGAGACGGACACACAGACAGAGACGGACACACAGACAGAGACGGGCACACAGACAGAGACGGGCACACAGACAGAGACGGGCACACAGACAGAAACAGAGAGACAGAGTAACAGAGAGACAGAGAGAGAAAGAGAGGGAGACAAAGAGACAGAGAAAGAGAGGGAGACAAAGAGACAGAGAAAGAGAGGGAGACAGAGAGGGAGACAAAGAGAGGGAAACGAGAGGGAAACAGAGAGGGAAACAGAGAGGGAGACAGGGAGGGAGACAGGGAGGGAGACAGGGAGGGAGACAGGGAGGGTGACAGGGAGACAGACAGAGAGGGAGACAGAGAGACAGACAGAGAGGGAGACAGAGAGGGAGACAGAGAGGGAGACAGAGAGGGAGACAGAGAGAGGCAGAGAGAGAGAGGCAGAGAGAGAGAGAGAGGCAGAGAGAGAGAGGCAGAGAGAGAGAGGCAGAGAGAGAGGCAGAGAGAGAGAGGCAGAGAGAGAGAGGCAGAGAGACAGAGACCAAGAGACAGAGACAAAGAGACAGAGACAAAGAGACAGAGACAAAGAGGAGTCAGACAAAGAGACAGAGACAAAGAGACAGAGACAGAGAGACAGAGACAGAGAGGAGACACAGAGACAGAGAGGGAGACACAGAGACAGAGAGGAGACACAGAGACACAGAGAGGGAGACACAGAGACAGAGAGAGAGACACAGAGACAGAGACACAGAGACAGAGACACAGAGACAGAGACACAGAGACAGAGACACAGAGACAGAGAGAGAGAGAGAGACGGAGACAGGGGTGGAGAGGGAGAGAGAGACAGAGGGAGACAGAGAGACGGAGAGGAGACAGAGACGGAGAGGGAGACACAGAGACGGAGAGGGAGAAACAGAGACGGAGAGGGAGACATGGTAGAGCTGGAGAGGGAGACACAGAGACGGGAGAGGGAGACACAGAGACGCAGAGTGGGAGACACAGAGGACGGAAAGGAGACACAGAGACGGGAGAGGGAGACACAGACGGAGAGGGGAGACACAGAGGACGGGGAGAGGGAGACACAGAGACGGAGAGGGGAGACACAGAGACGGGGAGAGGGGAGACACAGACGGAGAGGGGAGACACAGAGAGGGAGGAACAGAGAGGGACAGGAAAGGCCACAGAAGGATGGACTGAGAGGGAGACACAGAGACGGAGAGGGAGACACAGAGACGGAGAGGGAGACACAGAGACGGAGAGGGAGACACAGAGACGGAGAGGGAGACACAGAGACGGAGAGGGAGACACAGAGACGGAGAGGGAGACACAGAGACGGAGAGGGAGACACAGAGACGGAGAGGGAGACACAGAGACAGAGAGGGAGACACAGAGAGGGAGACGGAGAAAGAGAGAGGAAGACGGAGAGAGAGAGGGACACAGAGAGGGAGACAGAGAGGGAGACAGAGAGGGACGGAGAGGGACGGAGAGGGACGGAGAGGGACGGGAGAGGACGGAGAGGGACGGAGAGGGACGGAGAGGGACGGAGAGGGACGGAGAGGGACGGAGAGGGACGGAGAGGGACGGAGAGGTTTTTGAAATAACAGTCGATCATCTTACTACGCTCAAAATTATCTTACTTTGCATCTACAGACCTACAACAAAGCGAGCTTTAGATTATTTCAATTTCTTAGAAAATCTAGAGATAACTCTGAACAAAAATTAGTAATCTCTTGAAATCCATTGTTGTAAGTGGAGATTTTAATATTAATTTCTGAGCGAATCACAAAAAAGCAGTTTCTCAATTCTAATTCATTCTTTTATTTAGATACAGTGAACGTAATTTACCCGGAATACTTTAAATCACAAACAGCACAGATCAAATTATAATTAATAAAACCACAACTAGATTTGAAATAATAACGAATAATCTAGGTTACAGTGACCACGATTCACGAATTCTTACAATTACTAATAACATGAATACTGACACAATAAATAAAACACGCATGTGGAGAGCATTTATTAAAGTTAACATAAAATTGTTACGGAATAGTTGTTGAAACAATCATGGGAAGCAGTTTATTGACACGAAAAAATATAATTTATTTTTCAAAGCTTTCATTTCTTCTTTTTAACGCATGCTTTCCTATTAAAAAGAAAAAAGGAATATTTCACGAAAAGTAATACTTGGATCAACACAAGGAATTAGGAATATCGTAAAAATAAATGCATGCTCTAATTTTATTTTTAAACATCATAACGTATCACCTGGTTTCCAATACTGTCTACTGCCGAGAATATAAAATAATTTTGCTGGATAATAATAGTTCAGGCAAAATAATGAAAATAATGAGGATAATTTGAACGCTAGAAACAAAACTAAAGCAATGTGGAACATCGTAAAATATACGACCACGTCATCCCGACATTTCGTAGAGAATGTTGTTTTAATGGATAATGAAAGAGCAACAAGTCCAGAAAACGTTGCGAATCTTTTCAACCAACACTTTTCTAGAATTGCGGTTGATCTCACGAAGGACTAAACAAAATTCAACATCATACGGTTCCCCCCAAAAATTCGACACGATGTTTATTTCTGAAATTCCTTCCAACGTAATCCTCAGAATAGTAAGTAAACTAAAATATAAATATTCATCTGGTTTAGATGAATTTTCGGATTGTTTATTAAAAACGTGTGCACCTGCCATTATACACCCATTAACTCACGTTTTGAATACTTCCTTGTGCACAGGAGTATTTCCATATATTTTCAAAGCAGCAAAAATTAAGACACTTTTCCAAAAAGGCAACAAAAATGAAATTCAAAATTACCCGCCAATTTCTCTTTTGTCAGTTTTCTCAAAAATATTAGAGGCTTTTCTATACGTGAATGGAAACTTTATTAAGGAAAATACGAAGCGTTTTCAGACTCACAACACGGTTTCGGGAAATCAAAATCTACGGAAACTGCCATTTGTTTCTTTCCTTAAAGATGTTGCTTCATCAATGGACAAAAAAGAAGAACCCATTGGGATATTTTTAGATCTTTCAAAAGGTTTTGACGTTATTAACCATAACATCTTGCTCTCAAAATTACCTTCTTATGGAATTCGTGGTATTGCCCTAGATTGGATAACCTCGTACCTTAAAAGTCGATCTCAAAAAGTAGAAATACGGTACCGGCACGAAAGGACATTATTTACTTATCTTTCCAATTCTTTGCCAATTGAACATCGGGTCCCACAAGGTTCGATCTTAGGTCCTATCCTCTTTCTGTTGTACATAAACGGTATGCCCTCATCTGTTAAAAATGGAAGAACAGTTCTGTTTGCCGATGACACGAATGTTCTTTGCAAAAACGAAACAATAAATAGTACAATTTCAGAAATTTCAAATTGGTTTTGTAATAACAAATTAATAGTTAACGAAGGAAAAACTGTCTCAATGCAATTTTGCGTTTCAAATCGGGAATCGTATGCTCCATTAAAAATGAACAATATGCAATTTGCTGATTTAAGGTAACAAATCTCTTTAAGTCTCTCTAATTCAATCAAACCTCAAATGGAATATACATCTATCTGAATTAAACACTAAATTAAGCTCATTATATTATGTATCTTAGAATTATTTCTAATTCTGTCAGCCTTCATGGAGCCTGTTGCGTGTATTTTGCAAATGTTCATTCCCGCCTGAGATATGGGTATAATATTCTGGGGAAGCCTATACTTAGTGCCAGACATTTAGATTGGTGAACGAAAGTTATCCTGAATAATGAAAAATCACATCCAAGTGATCCGTGCAAGCCTCTTTTTCATTGAGCTTGAATCTTTACCATTGCCTTGCCTATTTATTTATGAGTCTGTAGTATATGTCAAAACTGACTTACTTAACGGTGGAACTTCTATTTTCATGTAATAATTGATATTTATATAGATGGCAACACTAGACGTAGAAATCATGTTCATCATGTGTCAGTATCAAATAGCCTATCATAAGAAATCCAATACAATACATGTACGATACTTTACAACGCATTGCCAAATGAAATTAAACATTCAAAATTGGTACACAAATTTAAGTTAAAAGTAAAATATTTTCTGCTACAAAACTATTTCTATACAGTTAGAGACTATATTGATCGTCTAAAAGAAAAATAATGATTACTTTAACAAAACCAACATATAGTATAATGAATTAGTTTAAATTTGCATTGTATAATTTTAAAAATGCCTGTAACAAGGAACGTACTTTAGCTTCCGGGTCAGTGACCCCTATCTCGATCGGGTTTTTGTCCAGTTTCCCTGATCCAATGAGCAAATGCTGAGATGGCTTCTTGATTTGCTTCTGGACGTAAATGTAGCTTCACTATGCGTACGTTTTGTTGAACTTTCCTTGCTTGCAGCGGTAGTAGAGCTTTAGAGTGGATCAATGTTTTGTTAACAATACAGAAAAATCAAATTTGTTCGTTTCTTTACCGTTAAAAATAAGTTTTCTATAATTCGGCAACGAAAATATCTAGTTTTTGAAATGTTAATCCCTCGCTTTTTAATTTTATTGTTATTGTTATTATTATTATTATTATTATTATTATTATTATTATTATTATTATTACTATTATTACTATTATTTTTCATCTTTGAACTAGTAATAGTTAAATTGTTGGGAAAGGATTTTGAAACTCAAGAAAGCGTGCACAGATGATTTTCTCCCCCATACGTCACATACAGTTTTTGACTGTTTTTGACGAAATAAATAGATAGATAGATAGATAGATAGATAGATAGATAGATAGATAGATAGGTAGGCAGATATATAGATAGATAGATAGATAGATAGATACATACATACATACATACATACATACATAAATACATAAATACATAAATACATAAATACATAAATACATAAATACATAAATACATAAATACATAAATACATAAATACATAAATACATAAATAAATAAATAAATAAATAAATGCCCTAGGGCCTCCCTCTGCGCTCCCAGGTACACTCTATATAAAAGATTTGCATCATGATAAAAAAAGATACTGCCTAGATCACTTGAAAAGCATTGGCCTACAAAATTCTTTAAAAATGCTGCTGACCTGGAAAATATTCATTTCAGAGGTCGTTTTCCATACAAACCCGATAAACGGGCGAAGTATGGTGACCCAAGCAGTTCCTTTAGAGTAAGAGAAATTTGCAACAGCGAAATGAGACTTGAAACATAAGTTTTGAATCACTGCACACGTAACGCAAGCGCGCGCCAGTTGGCTAACATCTTTTGATCTGTTTTTCTTTTTCATTGTTGCAGGATTGGCCGATGCCCGTAAGTGGGTAGGAGCGGCTGCATCGCAGTGGCGTGAACCAGTGGTCTGTCACTAGATAGGCCGGAATTCACGTTAATTTGGCATGTCTCTACAAGTAAAGTTGCATTTGAACTTGTATACTGTGTTTATTGCCTTATGTATAAATAAAATTCAGCACAAGTATTGAAATTATAAAATTGCATTGTCAATATACACAGGTTGGCTTGCAAAGTATATTATTTTTCAAGATTACAAATATACGCGTTCGTTAGTGTTGTTAATGAGCGATTTTAACACCAAGCACTAAATTATTTCAGATACGTGGCGCTCCTAGGACATTCTGCGGGAAAGTATACGTATTTGGCGCGTCACAATCAATACGTAAATCGGTTTACCTGAAGGCATGTGCACCTTCGTAGTGATTGGACATTTTGTTGAGGTATCCATCTGTGTGAGTTGGATTTCCGGTACACAGTGTGGCTCCAGTGATCCGCCTGCATTCTTGGTAACAAGTACATCTAAGAAGGTCACCTTGTCATCCCGCTCCTTTTCCATTGTGAACTGAATGCGAGGATGGACCCTGTTGACATGGTCGAGGAAGTCGTTGAGGGTATTTTCTCCGTGGCTCCATACGACAAAAGTGTCGTCAACATATCGAACCAACAACTTAGGGTTTAAGAGGCGCAGGTTCAGCGCTGTTGTTTCAAAACTCATGTATAAGTTGGCGACGACCGCTAAGGCGATTACCCATGGCGAACTCCGTCATTTTGTTCACAAAATTTCCATTCCACAGGAAGTATGTGGTGGGTGAGAACATGTTTGAACAAAGCTGCATATCTGGAAACATATCTCGCAGTAATGTCATAGTTTCATTCACCGGTACCATCGTGAAGAGGAGACACATCAAAGCTGATGAGGATCCTCAGGCTGCAAAGTAAGTGATTTCAGTTTCAAATGAAGGTGCATTGAATTTTATGTATGTGTTGTTTGACTGGTGTGCGGTTTCCAAGATGTTGCAGAGATATTTGGAGACGGTTAGTCGGAAATTCAATAGCGCTGACAATAGGTCGTAACGGTACCTCTGGTTTACTTGGTATTACCACCGAGACTATACGGATTTCCGAAGATCCACAAACCAGAGGTACCGTTACGTTACCCGGTGTTCTACGTTTCTCGAAGACCCACCTTGTGATCGCGACAATGATCTCTTTGGCTTGATTATGATAAATATTGTCGGAAAGTATGGTATATATTGTGCTTGACATTCAATAGCGCTTTTTAGACATAAACTGTGTAGCGGTTATCTAAATTGTCGGCTCCAATGACCAGACCACTTCCCTCCAGGCGTCGATATTTTCTGGTGACGGGAAAATAAAATTTACTTATCTCCGGGATTGAAGAATTTTTTAATGAGCTATGGTAACAATCAATAATTTGTACTATAAGTAGCAAATATGTCAAAACGTAAGAAAACGTAATCCAAACTGTTCATTTTCATTTCGATATAGACATTTGTTAGGATTGTTTTTATAAACTGTAGGAATGAACTGTAAAATTCTTATATTATATATCAGAAGAAAATAAATCAACTAGAATGAATGGAAAATGAATTAAAAAATTCTGATTCAATTGCTTACAATTTGCTTTAGTTACAATTCTGTGATCATTCACCATGTCACAGCAGTTCACTTTCATTTCAAATTATTATATGTGATTTGTAATTGAAATAAAGATAAACCTGTTAGTTCAAACAACATCAACTATTGTAAAAAATACTGAAGGAGGCTTCAGGACTTGGCCAGGAGCTAAAACATTTTAAACAAATGTTTTTTGTCAGCCTTTCGAAAATGCATTTCATTACATGAACTATACAAGATGAGAAAACAAGAAAATGATAGGGCCACATGAAAATAATAAGGCCAAAGAATGTCAAAGCTGACGTAGGTCGGCGCCGGATTCATATCCAGGTGAAAATGATCACCGCCATCCTCACGATAAAGCATGCCCAACACTTACGGGACTAATGACTTAAGCAGTTGACCTGCCCTGTTACATCAAAAATATCCGGCAGAATACAAAAATAAATTTGAATTTTATTTAAAAGGAAAGTACATTCAAAATCAACGTATATCATATTTGAAAACTTCCTTAATTGGTGTTTGGTGGGAAGAGGGTGTTTGAGACTATTGTCAAAAATAAGAAAATTTGATGTCACTGTCAAAGTAAAACCTATGAAGCCACATATTTGTCCTAGCACACACAGTGCTCCCAGAGGCGTTTCTCTTTTCGTGTCTTATTTTTAGCTATTGCTTCAAGTGGAAAAGAGTTAAAAATGCCATGGCAAATGTGAGGGTCCTGCAAAGGTACTCTTAATAGAAAAATTATTAACATATATCGTAATGACACGCCTATTCGACGCTAAATTTTGTAATGAACTACACGCGTGAGTGTCACTGTTATCATTTGATTTTATTGATTTAAAGCATTATTCAAAAGCAGTAAAATTGTATGTGATGTATGGCGAGAATATTATCATCTGCACGTTTTCTTCAGTTTCAGAATTTACCAACATTTTGATTATAAATAGTTTAAAGATGAATAAAATTTTTAAAAACAAACGAAAAAAATAAAAATTAAATTTAAAAGCGCGAGATTAGTAACATTTAAAAAACTAGACAACTTCTGCTCTCAAATTATAAAGAAATTATTTGCAATGGTAAACGAACTGGTTGATTTGATTTTTCTACATTGCTAATAAAATAGTATCTTCACCTCAGCTCTACTCTTACAACTACAAGGAAAGGAGAGCAAATAAAATGTGCGTATAATGAATTCATTAGTGTTTGATGGTAAACAATATTTCACATGGAATTGGACTTGTTTAACTATTAATATTTCAGTTTTAATTCTCATTTAAAGGTCTGTTTTTTTACAAATAATAATTCTCTTTTTGTTAATAAAAATCTTATTTTCTAATATCAAGCTATCTAAATAAAATAATTTGAAGAGATTTTCGTTCAAGTTCTAATTTTCTGCAAGCTTGTAGATAGTACGTAAGATATGAAGAAATGATGAGTCCCCGTCGAAATCCTGTCTTCTAATAATACAAAAAGTAGGAAAATAACTTTATCATGGGACACTGACCTTTACACTCACAGATCACTGGCGAAACTTAGAGATGTCGATGTCATCGTCCGAGGGAAGACTAAATACAAAATATAATATAATACTCTTTTTTATTAATACGAAAAATCTTTAAAGAATAGCTAACAATTATCAAAAATACAACAAACAATAAAGAAAAGTCTCACATCTAAAGAAATTTCAAAATGAAATAATCTGCAACTACATTCTTTTATTGGATCTTTGGTAATATGCAGTGATATACAGTAATATAATTCAACTAATTACTTTGTTGATAAATTTGAATTGTGGGAATTCTAATTTGGGGTTGTGGTCTTCTGATAAATTTGAGTTTCATGTAGAACACAAAATATTGCAAAATAGTGATAGAAAAGATGTTTATAACAGGTATGGTTCTTCATCCGAAGATAATTGTAGTTCTTCTGAAGATTCATTATCTTCAGCATGAGTAGCATCTGAATACAGATATATAGGTTCAGCTGGAAGTAACATAGCTAAGGTTTCCTTTAGAAAAGGCCTCTTGATTTTTGGAGGTATTGGCCTCATACCAGTAGTGAGAGGATCAGAACTTAATAGTAGTCTGTTAAGCACGTCTAGGTTGCAAGATACCCTGGAAAATTTTCTTGCGTAATTTTGACGGTAAAGGCGAAAATGTTTATTACGAGCTTCAGCAGCCTCTTCCGAAAGTAGACCTATTAGCAAAAGGGAATTCTCCACCACAATAGCAATTCATGTATTAGTAGTTTGGTGAACTGTTACGTCATTTGGATGCCATGGATATAACTGAATATATAACTTAACCGTCTCCATTGTATTGTGGCGGCACTTTCGAATCGACGGAATTATTGAAATGTGATTATGACATTTTGAGAAACAACGGTCACTGAATACAGCCTTTGTAAGAAGCCAATCGTCCGGGGGACTTCCCTTCTCGGCGACCCGCGGAATTTATGACAGGCAGTTGCCCGCCTGGCCTCGGCGCGATCCTCGCCACCCCGGCGCCAGGGCTTCGATAAACAAACCCTGACCTGCACCCCGTCCCCAGAGAGGGTGCCTCTTAGCCGATAAGCTATCAATAGCAATGAACTTTCAAAATTACAAACTTGACAGATTCTCATACGTAATAAAATCTGAAAGGGAGAGAGAGAGACAGAACATTTTAATCTAGTGGAAATTTCCAGAGATCCTCGGTGGCTGGTGATTGGGCGAGAGAATGAATGTAGTATACTTTGACCACCTTAGAATTATAGGAACAGAGGAGTGGCTGCTTTTCTTAAGAAGGGGTAACTGGGGAGGGGGAGGCGAGCTCTGCGAAAGGCTGCGCGAAGACGCGAAGAGGAAGATTGGAAAAGACGCCAAAGTGATAGGACGTATTGTGGTAGAAAAGAGCACCACGGGTCGGCGGACCGGGTGTTTCGGGAATGGGGCTGACTGCCGAGGCGATTGCTGTGCGTAAGAGATTGCTTACGACAGCAGCAGATCTTGTATCCAACCGCGGTGAGCAACTGGGAGCGTTCACGAACATTAATCCGACGTAATCGCGAAGCGTTACACACGGTGTATCGGCCAGTCACCCACATGTGTTTGCGGCCCTGCTTCTGTCTGCCGGGCCACATGTCACGCGAAGTATTCAGAATGAGCGGAGGAGACGGTCGACTCCAAGACGGCACACCGTTGACCCGCCCAGAAACTCTCGCCCCATCAGCTGTCCCAGACGCCCTAGAGAGGGCCATTGACTCTGCAAGCCTGCCCAGGAAACTTGCCCCATCAGCTGGGTTCCGTGACGCCCTAGAGCTACTGACCTGCCTGCTGACCCTTCCAGCAGCCTGCGAGGGATCAACTCGCAATCACTAAATTGTATGCCCTAGACCCACGCAATTGGGCATATAACCAAGAGATTGCTCTTCAAGCAGACTTGAAACATTTTTTTACATTTTTTTATCGTGTTACGTCAAACGAGGCCGCGCATGGCCCAAATTATGTTTAATTTTAAGAATTTAACAAGTTGAGCTCAACGGGTAGGGTGATAGTAATTTCTTCACCCAGTTTCTTTCTGTTGTCATGTAACTTCCCTGGTTTTGGACCAGAAATAAACCTATCGTTAAATTCTGAATTATTATTGCAACATCCTTCCTCCTCCACGCATTCTCAATTTATAGAACTTGAAAAGCCCAACCGATCGAGAACTGCAGACAGCATATTCTGAACATTTTCCTATGTTAATATTATGTCCACAAGATATGGCTCTGGCCATCACTGAAGCGATATATTAGTGTAAAATCAATGCTGGTAATTTATGCTAGTTCTGGGTCCATGAAAACCTTTCTACTAGTAAATACTGTCAGCTGATATTGCCCAACCTCGGCTTAGGTACATCTACAATTAAACCCATTTTATTTTTCAAGTTTTCTTGGATTTGTAGCTTTCTCTGCTTCACTAGTGCTTTTTCATTGTCTGATCTCATCTGCCATTTTTTACAGGGGACTTTATATGAAATGTAAATGCTTTCTCAAATAGGCGAATTCTAGCACGTAAAGACTGATAATCCACTTCAATGTTTCTGGTTTAACTTGTATTTTGACTGATAAATTATGAAATCTTTATCATGAACCACAAATATAACATCTCATTGTGGAAGTTGTTTGAGTAGCAGCATTGGTACTAGCATCGTGGATCATGGTGAGCATCAGAGTGTGTTTGATCGAGAACAATTTGTCTGCCAATGTCACTTTCGTGTCTTGCAGCAAATTCATTGAGTTTTGCACATGGTGAATTTAATTCATTTGTTTTGTCCAGGATTCTTTCAAAATTTTAATTCTGATAGACGGCAATAACGTGGCGAAGAGGATTTCGACTACAGATCAACTTTTGCCCAGTTACAAATTAGTCGAAGTGGAACAAAGAACCTGAAATATAAAAATTAGGGAATCAGCATCATCTAGAATAAATTTCTACTTATATTGTGTCTGCTGTGAAACCATCAGCCCCACTTGCAATTAATACTTAATGAGTTACATTCTTCTCTTTCTCTTAAAGTTTAATAACCTCTTCTACATGCATCAACAATCGAGTAACAGCGATAAAGCAAATTTTTTGTAAATCGATTGCATTGCGGGAATTTGATTGAGGTTGTTGACGTTCTTATAAGAAGAAAATAAAGCAAGTCATCTTCGTCAACATATCAGCTTTTATTAAGATAGTTTGGCTGACGGCTTCTTTGCTGTCATCGTCAGTCTACAGAATACAGAAAGATACAAAAAAATATAAATAAATACACAATAAGATAGAAACAAATTAATTAAATTACAATTGATGGATAACTCTAAAATATTTAGTTACAGATAGATAAAATTTCAAAAACGGTAAGGGGATGCAACGGGAGGATTAGTAGCAGTTCAAATTAAACAAAAAATCAATACAGAAAGACACATTGAATGATTGCAAAAATTAAGGAACATATAGTAGATAAAATTATAAAAATTAATTGCGGCGGGGGGGAGGGCGGAGAGGAATTAATACCTATACAAGCAGTTCAAATTTCAGATTATAAATGTTTGTGAAAAATATACATTCTCATACTATCTTAATAAAGCTGATATGTTGACGAAGATGACTTCTTTTATTTCTTCTTAAATCGACTGCAGCACAATTTTCAGTCGCATGATACGATTCTTTTTATCTGATAACAATCATTTTTTGCCTTCTGGAAGTATACAGAAGGATGTAGTTTCAGCTTTCAACAAACAGAGCATAGTAACTGAAAGTCGTTAGTTGTGTTTTCCTACCCTCTAAACTAACAGAATATGCTTTCTTGTATTTTCCAGCCTGTTTAGAAGAATATGGGATTTCCTAATAGTTTTAGAAGGCCCTTTTCCTGTAACACCCAATGTCACCCGGGTAGCATAAGTTAACATTCTTGAATCTGTCAAGGGGTCAAATCTGCTCATCTTCTGCTTCTCTCACTCAAATTCTTCAACATTATCCTCGCGTAGGTCGTTAGGGCGCGGCCCCGGGGCAGCGATAGTGATACGCCCCGCTCCCCACCCCACCCCACCTGACCTTTCCACCAGATGCACTGAATCTGCGCCGCCTAACCTTTGCGCCGGCGGCCCGCGAGGCTGTCTGTCTGCGGAAATGTATTGCTGCTGAAGGAAACGCGCGTGGGGGAGCGGGGCATTAAGGAACATTGAGTTTCTCAATAAGAGGGTTGCATCATTTCGCTGTCTATTATCCTCGCTGCCATCTTCGTTCTCAATACGAGCAAGGGAAGCGCTGAAGGGACTGCGGGTCGTTTTATTGCTTCCTGAACGAGATTGAGGCTCTTAAAATTCAAATGCAGGAGATATCTTGAATGGTGTTCGCACAATGGGATCATGTTGGACTGTGATATCGTCAATATTGCAGATCATGTTGGAGAAACGTTTTCTCTGTCCCTTGAAAATATTTTATGCTTGCAGTTCACAATTCATATGCTTGCATCATTCTTGTAATTATTTTTGAAGAACTAATTAATCAACATGTTGTATTATATCTGATTATACTTGGTGAAAGCTATAACTACTACCGTATTTTTACAAAACAGAATTGTAGATCACAAATCCGATAAAGACAAACTTCAACTTATTAATATTGCAACAGACAGAAGAATAAAATTTTGTCTATTCAAGGAAACCGAACCCAAGAGTTGAATTTCTACCCATATACTCATTGATGTCAATGTTGTATTTTTTGTAACATAAGTCAGTTATATAACTGAAAATATTTATTACATATTTCATTTACGTTAAAACCGACGTTCTTCAGAGACCATGTTATTTTCGTAACAACCAGTGTGGCGAGCCGCACTACATTTTCGCATCATGCTCAAACGACCCCAGGGCAAGCGCGGTGCATCGACGCAAAAGTTCTTAGAATGCTGTTAGATAATAAAAAAAATATTAGAAATAACATTTCTCTGTGAGTGTTCTTAAAAGAGAGAATTCACGGCAAGAGCTGAAAAATGGGAAACGAAACTTTCGCGTAAGAACCTAACAGATACTGGTTAAAATAAGGTATTTTAGCGGAGAGACGATCAAGAAAGATGTTTTACATTAGTAAAATTATTTTTATTTACATCTCATTTTATTTACGAAACGAGCTTTGATTTGAAGATTCAAATATTACCCTAAAATACGAATCGTGACGGCTACAGGGCGCTTTCCTTCGGAAGAGAAATCACAAATGCGAGCAAGCGCTAATCCCTTTGTAGAAGCCCCGCCCCTTCCTCCCCTTGCAACGGCACTTGGCCGCGGACAAAAAGCTCAGAGCGCGAAGGCACATGTAAACCCACAAATTCCGCGTCCTCCTTTGAGCCACGCCCATCTTCATCGCTCTCATTCCTCCATGCTTTGCTTCGTCCTTTCCCCGCCTAGCCTTGTGTGGTACTGCCCCACCCTTCCCCCTCCCATTTTCTCCCCTTGGGCCCTTTTTAAACCGGTCGTCCTGCGCGCTCGGCCTTCCTTGTTTTCCCGCCCCATTTTCCCTTTCATGCCCCTAGTCGGTTCCTCCCCACCCTGCCCTGCTCTACTCTGCCCTGCCCTACACTGCAGGGTGCCTTTCATGCCTTGGCCTGCAGCTGTCTCTCTCTGTGCTCGCCAGCTCTCCTGGACCTCGGACTGCCTTGCCCTTCGCTGGTTGTCCAACAGAATGGTTACGTCACTCTAAGCATTTCGTGGTTCCCTGACCAAACGTCTGCCGAATGTAGTACGGTAGTTTTACAATTTTTAAATTATTTGAAGTAATTTGTTGCAAATGATACATTATGCATATACAGACGATATTCACCATTCCAAATAGTCAGAAATGTCTCGCCCTACCCAGCCCCGCCCCACTCTGCCCCGCCCCACTCTGCCCCGCCCCCTCTGCCCCGCCCCACTCTGCCCCGCTACACCCTGCCCCGCTACACCCTGCCCCGCTACACCCTGCCCCGCTACACCCTGCCCCGCTACACCCTGCCCCGCTACACCCTGCCCCGCTACACCCTGCCCCGACACACTCTTGCATTGAAATGCGTCTCTCCACCCCGGCGCAATTCTTTCCTCTCCGTTACAACCCCTCCATGCCCGATAGCTGCATCCCGCTCTGTCACGAACATGGTAGGCTGGCGCATCGTGTCGTCCAAGCCTTGCTATTTTGTTCGTCTCAAAGGGTAAGATGTTTAAGCCCATACGAACTTTAAAATATCTGGCGCCGACAGGAGGAAGGAACGCCAGGGTATTTAGAAGACCGGCTGTGAACCGATGGGGAGGGGTCCGCGGGACGGGTATTGCAGGGTGTGAGGGGGGCTTAGTTATGTGAAGAACAAACAGCGCAGGTAGTGTGAAAGGGCGGTGGCTGTTATTCTGTTATTTTCATGCCTTGGCCTGCACCTGTCTCTCTCTCTGTGCTCGCCAGCGCTTCTGGACCTCGGGCTGCCCTGCCCTTCGCTGGTTGTCCAACAAAATGGTTACATCACTTTAAGAATTTTCTGGTTCCCTGACCAAACGCCTACCTAATGTAGTACGGTAATTTTACAAGTTTTAAAATATTTAAAGTAATTTGTCACAAATGATACATTATGCATATACAGACGATATTCACCATTCCAAATAGTGAGAAATGTCTAATTTAGTTAAAATGTATACTTCGTTTAGTTCTCAAGAAAATAACAGTTAAGTGACAACAATTATTACCATTTAAATTAAAATTATTTTATTATTAATTTATTCAATGCTTTTTTTACCAATATTTGTGTAAATATTGAAAAACATGTTAACAATTACATCCTTGAATTGGCTTAGGTGACTCAAGTGATTGATGCTGTCGTATCTCTGGGCAGGATGTCCTAGTATTTGAGCCCCGTCGGGGGCAGAAGTTTGGACACTAGCCAGATAGGTGGGTGGAGATCAACCGCGATCTGGAGCAGAATTCTAGCGGCCGGCAGCTCTGATCGGTAGTTTTGGTCGTTCCTCAGATCAACACCAGTCTAAAATCGGAGCCGAACACTAACAAACGAGCCACAAACAGCGCAGGATCTTTCTTTTATCTCTTCTTGTCCTATCCTCACGCCATACACACATACACTTACACTAGCATACCTTAAACTTTCACACATGTCAGGAGACTGGTCGGTATTTTAGAGCTTGTCCCAGTTGGAGCGGTGCCTAACTGGTGGGAGATACCTGGTTGGGGAAAACCTTGTTAGCTGACGGGTATGCCGGCAGCGGAACTCGATATCCATCTGGGGATGTTCACGCGATAAAAAACATGCACTGCACTTTGGAACAAAGACCGCTGTTGAATCGCCCGGAATCTCTAAGTCAATCAGTATATCTGTATATCTAAAACGCTCAATTTTCTTTTAAAAGACAAACGAACAAATTTTATAGACACAAATATCTCAGAACAAAAAAAAATTGGAAATTCAAACTGGGTTCCCATTTGATTAATTACGTAATTGCATAAAACTTTGCACGCTATTTAAAGAATATCAATCCTAAGGTGTTGGAAGATAAAAGGTCAAAAAATGTAATAAAAACGAAGAAATATTATGAGGCAACAATGTTGTGAATCTTGTTAGGAGTCCCCATTTTCCCCCAAGACACGAAAGAGAATCTATCATTTGAGAGAAACTTGTATGGTGTTTAATAAGTATATTGAAAATTCAATTATTGTGATGCTGGTGTCATGGTGAAGTCCTCCAAGTACTCATAACTTAATATTTAGGTAAAAGATTAGCAAACTCCGCGTCGTACGCGTTCGAAAAATTGTGAAAACATAGCGCCTAATGTTGATTCAAATACACCAAAATAGCCCAGTGATTTCAGTGACCTGGCAAGTTCTAATTCTTTATTTCTGATGAGAAAGTTCTGCGGGAGAGATTATTTTTCTTAACGTATTTCTAAACACTAAACCATAATTATTGCGAAAATAAAAAGAAGTCGGTGACATGTCGGTGTGACTCAAACGTGCGATTCAAACGTACTCAAAGCATCATGAAAATGTAAAAAACTACCATGTAAATACGTATAAATTTCCAGACGTTTTCTAGTGTTTATCAAAATTAATGAATGGAATAAAAACCTGGATTCCAGCGCACTTGAATGTTGGATGTAGGTCTGTTCTCGATCAGACAATTACCAAGATCTTTCTCGTTTCCCGTTTAGACTGAATTTTACTTATTAAAAATAATTAAGAAGGTTGGCTTAGAAACGTCAGGTCTTAGAAAAATATAAAATAAGCTATTTAAATTTACCTTCCCGGTAGATACCTTACCAAACTATTTGAATATAATTACACAGGTCAGCATGGATTTTCCTATTATGATTTTGACACTTGTTTTATTCGATTTTGGTCACCTGAATCCAACAACGCCCTAACTTTTGTTTTATCATATTACAATGTTTAATAATGTTGATAATTATGATCAAAAGGAAATGGACAATATACACATTATTTTCTGAGTTAGAAACGCAAATATATATTATTCGTGATAGTAAGTCAGTTATAAAAAAAATAGCTAAGTAGATCCTGAAAAATTATGTTACCGCACTTACACATTAAATTGGGATTAATGAATCAATTTACTAAGGCCACAGATAAGAGGGGAAGTTGTTTTAAGTTCCTAACCAACAAATTTCCCAACCTCTCCAAGGAAAAGTCAAAGAAGCTATCTATGTAGGGCCGCAGATCAGAGAACTAGCTAAATATAAACCTTTTGAATAATGATCTGGGCTGTCCGGGTGACGCCGCGTCGAAGGCTGGGGTGCTAGCCAACCGTGTGTGTGTGTGTGTGTGTGTGTGTGTGTGTGTGTGTGTGTATATATATATATATATATATATATATATATATGTGTGTGTGTGTGTGTCAGTTATTGTATCTAAAAAAGGGGACACAGTTTTTTTATAAACCTGTGTTACGGACGCTGGATCTTTGCATGTGATTTTGTGGTGAACGTATCTGCAACCCGCTGTACACGAGAATTGTGCGGGTAGTCGCCCGTTCAGGCGCGCGCTGTCTCGCGGTCGCCTCTTGCCGGGGAGTGTACGGCGGGCTGCGGGCGCTTAGGCGCTGGTACCTACGTGCCTGAGGCGCCGGAGACCTCGCGACCTGTATTAAATTCTTGGGTCGCCCGCCCCCACCCACGGCAACCGCCCGCCGCCCCTTGCATCCACGCCATCCGCCGCATGAACCAACTGCCATCTACCCAATCTCGTCTCCATCTGCAGCTTACTCTCCCTGATCAACACTCGATCCCATTCCCGTTTCCCGTTCCTTTCCCCGTTTTTTTCCCCATCGCTTTTTTACCCCTACTTTGCCTTACCTTTGCCCGTTACCTTTGACCGTTACCTTTGACCGTTACCTTTGCCGTTACCTTTCCGTTACCTTTGCCCGCTACATTTTTCCGTTACCTTTTTCTTTCTTTGCCCCAATTCAATATCCCATTTTCTCCTCCCCACTTCTTCTCCCAGTTATATTTTCCTTTCTCTTTTATCCGTTGCCGTCCCCGTTCTCTTTGCCTTTTCACCTTCCCTTTTCTTTACTCTGTTCTCGTTCTCCCGTTTCTGATTGTCCGTTCGCAACATCCGTTCCCCACTTCCTCTTTCCTTCTCCCCGTTTCCCAAATTGGCGCTCTGTTCGCGATTTTACCGTCCGAGACCTACTGCTCCAGTCCCCGGTGTTCGCTTTCTGCCCTCCTCCATTCGTCCTCCGCTGTACCCGCGCCCCAGCCCCGACCCCGCGCGCCGTGAGCAGTTTTAATATAAAGCGGAGCGCGAGGGCGGGCGGGCGCGCCCTGGGCGGAGAGTGCGTGAGGCGGGTGCGTCATGGCCGGCAGCCTCGCGCTATGCCGTGTATCGGCAGGGCGAATTGAATTTTTGGCGTTCACTTCTGAGAAGGTCATTGCGTTCCTATTTTCCGGCACGCGGCCGAAGATGGGGCAAATCGCGTTGCGAATTCCACGCGACTCAGATGCGTGTTTGCAAATTTGAAATGTTACACAACTCGAAGAATGCAATAAAGGATTTGTGAATATGTCTGAAAAAATGTTGTTTCAGGTTGTTGTGAATTTATCTCTAATTATTTTCATCGAGCTCTCCTGATTGTTTTATTAAGAAATTAATTCTAACCTCAAATATATGCTCTCACGTCTTCTTTCGCGATCTAACGACAGAAATTGTATGGAGACGCACTATTCGTGGGAAGTGTGCTGCTGTTATTCTCCTTCAAGGAACCTCTCCAACCATCTCCTTTGTTTTGTTCTTAAACTAAAATTCTTGTTTTCGTGAGTTGAAAACGTATTTCTAATGTAATATATTTTTTCCCTTCCTTATTAAGTCAGGAAGGTTCGATGTAAATGGTGCTAGTGGATGTTGATGATTATAAAAAACCTTTTTTTGAGTGACCTCTTGATGTGACAAATCTCAGTTGATTTTTACTAAACATAAAACCAATCTTTATAATATATTTGTGATTCAGTGTTTATTCTAGTTCTTCCGATTATGAATAACTCTGACAATTTTTTTATTTCGTAGAGTAAAATATGTAGCAATATTTAAAACTGTCTGATCTCAAAACGTTTTGTTTTGTTTGTGAAAATTGGTACACATATTGAGATTTAATGTTAGTCTTTGGGTTAATTTTGTTCATTAAATATTGGTGGAGTATAAGGTTTTGCTGAACAAGATCTCTCAGGATTATATTCATGTACGTTATTATTAAAGCAAGGAACAGGAATTACTTAAATGTATTGTTTATGATAAGAGTAGGGATATATAGTCAGCAAAAAGTTGTTTCTTGGTCAAAGAGTAAACAATTATCGAGTGTCATATTTCAAAATATTTCAGAACAGCAAAGCAAAATCTTGTTTATGTTGTACTTAAAATAAACGAATAAATAACTAATTATAAATTGCGATGTGGGTATTATTGATCAAAAGAAGTATATTGAAAAATAAAACTCAACAAAAAGAATCATTACGAAAAGAATGCTCCATAAAAATTTTCAATTCAAATTTATTATTTTCGAAAGTGAAAAACATACATGTAAGGAGACAAGGTTCTTTAGATTTTGTGGGAATAAACATGGTTCTCTTTTCACACGAATATCTAGATTTGTAATTTATGAGTATAGAATCGCTCTACCGTACGCCCTGAAATATTACTTTCTGATTGCAGGTACGTGAATGTTCACGTGCATTGGTGTGATGACGAGATGCTGTGAAACCGACGGTAAGTGGAGGAGAGACGGGAACGTTGCACAGCAGCAATTGAGTTACATTTGATTTACTTTCGTCAAAAGAACAGTTAAAAAAGTATGTTACGTATAGAGCAGAAAGTAAGGCGGACGGGGAACTGCAAGACTGTTTACACACATCCATTCATTTTTTGCCGTCCACACATCAAGCACCATTGAAGAGTGATACTCTTAAGCATGTAGCGTCACGTTGGCGGCCGTGTGTGGGAGAAGGAGCGGAAGTATCGCATACCTGCGGGTTGAAGAGCTGAGCCCCGGCGTTGAGATACATTTAGACAAAGGTGACGCAAACTTCACCGGGAAGGTCACGTGGTAGACGCGAGCTTTCGTCCTACACCTAGGACGGTCACGTGACGGCTACACTCTGAAATAAAATCGAGCCGACGAGCTCACACGGGGTTTTTGTTTCGGAAACCTCGCGCGATGCGCAAAACTTTACGCCCAGGCTGGAGCGTGTCGTGCCTCTTGGACGGATGACGAGGTCACGGTAGTGGCGCGGGAGCAGCGTCAGAGGAGGCGGGGCCTCACTAGCTATGTGGGGTATCCACAGGGAAATACTCAAAAGTGTGTAGTTTTGGTGCAGAAGTTGGTTATTGTACATACGTGTAAATAACCTTGTACATACTTGTAAATGTCTGTGTGTTTTTCTCCATGACGCCACAAGCATGATGCGAAAGCTGCTGTTCGTCAATTTATGATAGTGTTTGAGTATTTTACAATACAAATGTATGAACATGATTTGACGCAATAAATCCAAAATACCCTAAGTGTTCTGAATGGGAAATTTTCTAAAGTAGTGCATCAAATATATTACATTACCCGGGATTCGTGTCTCTCCGGTACACTACTTGTGTTTTGCAAATACTTAATAAATAACATTAAACATTTACACGTTCTGTTATATTTTTTGTGGGTATCCGCACTTCCGATCCAGTATTGTAAAAACCATCCAACTTTCGTTCCAGTAAGAAGCTTCTAATTTTCAAACGATTGGAATAGTTTGGAATTTTCGAAACTGTCTCACCAGTTGATAACATAAAAATTAGTCGGGTTTATTCCCGACCAAGACGCAATAATTGAAATTCCGTTGTGTGTTTGATGGTCGTATAATCCACGGTATTGATTCGACCCCCAGATATCTGCAGCTCCACTGTCCCTGGGCAATATCTGCCCTCCCGTGATGCCCCGCGCGTGGGACCTCGCGCCGGCGGAGAGCCGGACCAGTCACGCGCGCGGCGTCGTTCGTTGATATTCATTACGCCCGCCCACGCCCCTCCGCCCGCGCCCGCGCCCGCGCCCACGGCCCATCGCCCAGCGCACGCCCGGCTGCGGACGCGCCGCCCATGCCAACGCCGCACCTCGAATTGGGACAGAGCGCGCTGCCGGCCCTGCTCTTCATCCCCTGACCTCTGTTATCTACCCTTTATTCTCTCCCTGCTGCCCTCCTGCCACCTTCTCATAACGCACACACGCTTCCACCTCAGCCCTCATATTTCGCCCAGCTAATATAATAAGAATAACAACAATAATAAATAATAATGATAATAATGATAATGATAATAATGATATTAATGATAATAATGTTAATAATGATAATAATGATAATAATGATAATAATATAATAATGATAATGATAATAATGATAATAATGATGATGATGATGATGAATGATAATATGATAATAATGATAATAATGATAATAATAAATAATAATGATAATGATAATAAATAATAATAATAATGATGATGATGATGATGATGATGATGAATTAATAATGTCAGACCTGATAGCCGACATCGCTAAGGCAGTAGTGCCGTGGTGATCTCGGATCGCGGGTTCGAGTCCCGCCTCTGGCATGGGTGTGTATGTGTATATCTGTTTGTGGGTGCCGTTCATTCATCCTTCATTATCATCATTCCATCTTCCATCCCCCTGAGAATGGTGCAACCCTGAGATATAGAAATCAGATTCAGCCTACTACTGATCCCCCTGATTAGGTATATGCAAGACTTGCAACGTAATAATAAATCTGGGCCCGTGCCAGTGCATGTCCTGAGTGGTCCAAGATGGAATATTCCCTAGAAAATATAATAATAACAATATTATTATTATTATTCATTATTATTCATTATTATTATTTATTATTATTTATTATTATTTATTTATTATTATTAATATTATTATTATTTATTATTATTAATTATTATTATTATTTATTATTATTATTTATTATTATTATTTATTATTATTAATTATTATTATTATTTATTATTATTATTATTATTATTATTATTATTATTATTATTATTATTTAGTTGGTCACCTAGAACCACATGAACGTGCTATTTGTACCCACCGAGACCCAGTCTTATTCTCCCGGGGAAAGTTCACGTGGCCTTTTTGGGGGTATCCATTTTTTCACCCTGAGGAGATGAAATGTGAGATGATGATGAAGGATGAATGGACAATCACATGCCTGAAGCCTATATTCGAATACGCGATCGTTCTGTTCGAGATCGCCACGGTCCTACTTCCTTAGCAATCTCGGCTATCCGGATCGGCATTAATATTATTACTATATTATTACTATTATAAATGCTACTATTCCAAATAAGAACGCTTATCCTATGAACTGAGGTATTTTGAATTTAAATGTTACAAAAACATATTTACATGTCATATCAGTCTTATCAGAAAAAGCTTTCTAAAAGTTTAACAGAACTTCAACTACCCAAAAACGTTGTGAACATGACACAGCACAGCAATACGGTTGTAGCACCACTGGTTACAGTACTACCTTGCACTCACCCCTTCTACACTGCACTCTCTCTCAACGTCCTCTGCAACTCCTTTGCTCTATTCTCTCCGCTAGGCTGCCGGACGCTTGGATCAGAGGTCACGCTTGTACCCAGTTGCGCGCTGGTCTCTGCGGCATCGCCCGACGAAAACGTGGCAGTCCTATAAATGATACAAAGGGATATTTGGCGTAATTAATACCTCAATAGGAAAGGTATGCATGTAGGGTATGCACGTGCTTCGATCACAATCAGGATAGAAATTAGGAATATATGACTGATTGTCGGCTAGTGGGGTTTCCCCCTAACCAGGACTCTCCCACCAGCCAGGCACCGCCCCAGCCGGGACAAGCTCTAAGCTCCCGACCGGTCTCCCAGAATATGTGATAGTGTAGTGCATGTTAGTGTAAGTGTGTGTGTAATGGGAGAGGATAGGACAAGGAAGAGGAAGGACTGATCGCGCGCGGTCCGTGGCCCGTTTGGTAGGGTACTGCTCCGGCATTCGCCTGGTGTTGATCGGAGAAACCACGGAAGACTACCGATCAGAGCAGTCGGCCGCTAGAATTCCCCTCCAGACAGCGACTGAATTCGACCTAGCTGAAAAGCTAGAATCGAAAATCCTGCCGCCTCAGGACTCGAACCTTGGACCTCCCGGTCAGAGGCAAGTTTGGTGAAATGGAGGATTTGAGTTGAGTACTTTGACAACTACGCATGGCATGTGACCATGTGCCTAATTTCGTAAGCCGGCCGTAAGAATTCCTGTGCACTCGCGTTCGCGAATGACGTAAATGACTTCCCAAGTTTACAAAACACGAGCAATCCTCGGAAACGTGCAGAACTTCGGTGTCGTAGTCATCGCCGAAATTGGAAAATTTCAACTAAAACACTTTCTAGAATCTATTTTTACGTAGGTGAGATTAAACCGGATACAATTATTTAAGCTCAAATTACTCCTTCATAAGGTGTTCACTAGCAATGATTTAACATGATTTCAAGAGGCATCACCGCATTGCTCTGATACTGAAATGAACCAATGTTTTTTTTCATGCTCCATTTTGCGATATGTTAAAAATTTACTGCAATAGTAAGTATAGAATTTTTGGGTATTCACCAAAGCATCTTAAATCTTCATTCTGATCATTGCTTTAAATTTTACTGAGAAGGATAATGGTATATTGTTTTAATATTTAATCAGACATTTCTTCTCCATGTTATTAGTCCACATCTTCATAAGAAAGCATCGAATAAATTGCTTTGTCTTATTACAAATTCCGCTCAGAACTTCAACATTCTTGTATCTTCGCAAATGTCGGAAGAAGTCTTTCCGAAGATCACTCATCCGAGAGATTTCTATCCCTAACAGGGCTCATTTCGTGTTAACAATTTCTCGTCGAGTTCATCACCATGTGAAATATCTTCTAAAGCGAAATGACGGACGCGCTGAAATAATCCGCCAGTCCATTTGTAGCCGCGAAGCAAAGAAACGTGATCAGCGCCCCAGAGGGAACTTGCGGCGTGTCAAGAAGTTGGCGCATTCCTAATTTCATTTCATTCCGACAGAGCAGCATGAAAGGCGGGGGCTGAAGAATATAGCTCATACGATGAACCTACTCTTCTAACAACGAGTCGGTCCTAGAACTGCGTAGGCGAGAGACGTTAATGTTTAAGAATCAAAGAAATAAAACGTATGTAGAAATAATACTTGAATACTTACTTATATAAACAGTGAGAACTAGAGGCTGTTTAGACCAAATATCTGAATGTAATTAAAATTGAAAAAGTATATTTTTGAATTCTATAAAATATTAAAAAGGAAATATTGGGAGTATAACATTTTCTATATAGAAATTTAGGAACATTGAAACATCCTTTTATGGTTTAAATATATCGTGACATAATATTTCTGAAAAAGAGTGAAAATTTTTAATACACAGAATTATCTTTTGGAAAGGAAAACATTATTTTCAGCTAATCTACTTTACTTGCTCTGAAAATTCCTCTAACATAACTGAAGTTTATACATGTCATGTTTTTCTGGGTACTTTATGATGCTATTATTTTTACTTAAAGGGGGGTAAATAATTTTTACTAAAGGGGGTAACAGGTCTCAAAAATTCGATTTTTCAAAAATAATTTTATAAAAAAGTTCAGTGTTTTAGCTTTAATTTCGTGAAAGATTTGTTTTGATATCTTTCATAGTTTAGAAGATATGCGTATTTAAATAAAGCCTCGCGCTTGACAGCCCTTTAAAGTCTCGGCCCGCCCCCTGCCGTGTTATCGGAATAAGTACTGGTTGGTCATACTCTGGCATTTAAAATTTTGGGCCCAAAATCATTATGAAGGTTTGTAGGTAGTTTCTCATACTAATTTGTGGAATAGAGCCTTCGCTTGTTCACAGCAGCAATTTCTCATACCAGGATATTATCAACTTATTATGGCAATGCTATAAGAGAAAATAGCAATGCTATAAGAAAATATAAAATATCAGTTGATAATATGAAAAAGCATGTCTGGCCATTTGGTTTCATAAGCTTCAACTGATGAAAAGCCAATGCATGATACGAGTCCAAAGACATTGATTCATGGTGTCCATACAAAACACCAATGAATCATTTAACAACATTCCTATGGCAATTATGGAAATTATTAAATGTTTTTCAAGACTTATGCCACCCAAAGCTTTTGGAAAGATGTGTTGGTGGTCACACACAAAACACCAATGAATCATTTTATTCAAACATTTGGAAAGTGTGCCCAAAGAAAAGTTTTTTTGGAAAATGAATTGTTGAAATTGGTACATATGATGCTGTCATTACTTTGAATGATGGCATGACAGGGAGACTGAAAGTTCTGGAAAACTGGTGTGCCTTTGGGTAAAAAGTGGACCACAAGAATTCAGTCAGTGAAAAAATCTTGCCACAAAAGAAGCAAGGAAGACCAGCAGAAGACTCAGACTTGAAAACCAACTGCAGAAAATAGACATTGAAGGACATTCCTATGCATCTGGTGCATATTAGGACACCAGATATCTTTCTCAGATACTTTCCCATGTTACTGAAACTTTAAGATCAAATATCTTGAAACATAGATTTTTCAAATGGTTTACAAGATAACTTTTTCTAATATATAGATTTTATTCAAATTTTCAGGAAATGTTTCTGGTATTATTAACTACAGTCTGTATCAAAAAGAAGATTCTAATATTATTTTCAAGCCTTATTCTGTAATTTTTAAGTGCAAAATTTAAACCGAAATTGAAACATTTGTAAATAAATATGTTTTAAAAATAAATAAACATATTGTAAATTATTAAAAAATACCAGATATTTGTTTTTGTGTTAAACATGTGCTATTATATCACAGTATAAAATTTAATGATTGTATTGTTAGTAGTTAAAGAGGAATTAAATTTTTAAATTATTATAATTCTCCACTGAGATAGCTGTATCTACCCGCTTAATTTATGACTGTCGACTCTGTTACACATTTTTGTTAATTATATAAATTCTCATGTATGCTCAATTTCTACTTGAGGTCATATTTTAATGTAAAAAACGAATCTTATTGAAGTATATTCTCAGTTGTAACGAGGATATTTTTTAAAATTACAATGACCAGTAAATTACAATTACCTAATTGTAAGTTTCTTTCCCACGCGTTGCAAGCCCGCCTCAGGGTACTTAGTACCTTGTGAAAGGGAGTTTGAAACTGAACTCGGAAATAGAAAACAGAGTTTCACTTCAAATAGTTAATAACGTCCTTGGTATTACAGGTTATTAGATTACAAAACCATATATTGGACGCTTGTAATCCGGATCTCTTACTGATATTTATGAAGAACCATAGATTACTTACATCGTATTCAGTTCTTTTCAAAATTCTACCTTATTAAAAAAATTCAATTAAAAATACTTTTGCATTAAATAAAATAACTCATATTTAGCAACAACTTATTCGTTTCAAATTGACTTGATTGTTGTATTAGAAGCAGCGGATAAAATCCATTCTCTGACCATTACTTAAACGCACCAGTAGAGTATTACGAAAACATTATGAAACATGCGCATTTAGTATGACTGTTCTGTTACACTAGTTTTTAAAAGTCGAGATGTTTATGAGTATTAAAGAATCTGTGTTTTGGTTTGCGCTTCTAGCTCAACGAAAGCTTCCAGAGTTCGGGGTTTGATCCCAAGAAGGCGCCTGGTTTTTCGGGTGGTTGACGGGGCGAGAGCGAGATCCAAACCCCTCGGCGACAGGGTAGTCTCTCGCTGGGTTCGGCGGCGCGCCACTCAGGGGATTAGTTCAGCTCGAGTTTCTGGGAGGAAGTGACAAAGCTTCCGTGGATTTCGCGGATGATGTACGTGAAGTTTGGATGGGAGTTCCCCGACCAACTTGGGGCGTCTTCCGCACTGAGGGAGATAGTCACGCGACTTTCACGCAATGGTAGCTCGTGCGTACAAAAGTTCGTAATTCACGAAATAATGACTTGGAGTGGATATCCAGATGTTGAGGCTAGCGTATAACGTTCCGGAAATATACCTTACTTGCATATTTTGTGGGCTGATTTTTCTCGAAAACATCATTCCCACTACTTCAGTTAGGGTTACTTACTGTGCCCTCCGCAACTTTTAAATATAATTGTCACACCTGTTCTTGCTCAAAGTAAATTTAGTAATAAACCTATTTTGATGACGAAAACAAACTCGACGAGCATCATTGCCACAGATTTTTAATCTCTCTCGTTTACTGTTCCGTAAAAAAAGTTTTCATTGCTTTGAGATTAGAATAACAACGCCTCACACAGTGTCATATATTAGTCGCAAGTTGACAGTATTAACTGCACAATGAATTAAGGTTGAGATCGAGGTGAAATATTTAGATTGGGGCAGTTTTTGACGCGATTTTTGTACCTTGTTGCAACAGTCGACGGCTATGTCCTCGTCGAGACCAGAGGAAGGGAGGCGGTGGAATTTCTTCGCTCTGATTGGTTGGATAATATCATAGAATACGTGCACTGCTAGCCGAATTCGTTTTCTACGCTCCGTGGAGTCACGGAGGTTAAGTGAATTCGAGACTCGCGGGTTTCTGGTTGGGTGACCAGCTGGGAATTCCGTAATCTAACGGGGTGAGCACCTGGCCGAAGGGATAAAAGGCACTGACTGACTGCGACGTGACGAGACTCGACAAATACAGTAATTACTCAACAACAGTAATGATAGTAATTATTCAGTAACGGAGGATTACTCTAGAGAAAGCGCTCAACGCCCAACAAGGGTTAAGAGACGCGTTGCATAAACAACGAAGCAAAAAATAAAAAAATCAAACGCTTCGCTAAGCGCCACCTTTCTACTTTCGAGGATTATGCTTCAGTATTACGAATCTCTACCAGCGAAGAGGAGTAACCCGCTTGACACGTACTGTTCGCGCAAATCGTGCGTACGTACGTACAATCACCTCCAATATTATTTCAGTACTATACGAATACATACGTTTTTCTGCTCTCCCATGAGGTCTCTACAGAAGGAGCATTTCATGGAGACGTGACGATTTAAAAAATATCAAGGATTTCTTTAAAAAACATGCATCTAAATATTCATGTCAAATGCAACCCGCAGCACTCTGTCATATTTTTTAATCTATATCGTTAAATAACTCCTAAACGAAGCAGTTTATGGCCTTAAAAACTAAACTTTTGAGGCCGAGCGCCTCAATGAAACGTTTGTCACACTGCATTCTATAGGATAAGATCTTCTTGAACGTTCTATTATATTTTTGCTGGTTCGACGCTTATCGATTCTATCGCACTTCTTCAGAGCCTGTAGAATCTACAAGTGTATGTAAGTTAAACTAATTACTGATATTCTACACGATTGAATAACTCGGTATACCCACCGCTTGTAATAACGTTAAATAAGAATAGTTTTTATTGATAAAAGTGTATACTGTATTGTATTGTTATCAATTACAAGGAGACAAACAGAACAAGTGACGAAGGATAACAGGATCTTGAAGAAAAATATATATTACAGGCTTAATATGGAAAAATAGGAAACAGGGTGGCGTTTAATATGCGAGAATTCTCGCAGGGGGACGCTAGTTTGTATATGATCTTTTTTTATTGCACGAACTTCGTGATGCGATTATGGCTTACGACGGCACAGACAAAAGAGATACGAAACTATAAACCTCTCAGGGGCACTCATTTCTCACGTTATTCACTTGTTTTACTACTATAATTTTTCTTTGATGTTAACTCCGGTTTTGATATTGCCTTTGCTTTTTATTACAAAATTAATACGTGATTTTCGTCAGTTTTAAAAATCACGAGATTTCCCATTATACTGGTATATTCCTATGGTAAGTTGGTCCTCATACCAATCTTTAAATGATTGTAGAAAAGAAGAATTGTTGGTTGTTAAACTAACCACCTCACTCAAAAATGTAATTATATTATGTAGTTTACTACAATTCTATAATCTTGAGCATTTTTGTTCTAATTATTTGAGGCTAGTATCGAGAAATGTTTGGTTTATTGCAATTATAAAAAGTGCTTTCTTAGCTAATAAATATTACTTCTTAAAGAACTCAAATTAAATAATTTCTGTATACTAACGCTTCAGTAACATAAATTTTTCCATACTCCATATTCACTTATTATTTTTGAAAAGCAAAACTATCTTACTTTTTAACTAATGTGTAATTTAAGTTAATGTTTTGAATTAATTGTAGTTTAATTATAATAAATGGATTCCAATGTTTTCTTCACTTTCTTCCATTTGCATAGTTATTTTCAAAAGCTGGTTGTAAATTTATAATATTGAAAAAGAATTTACTTGAACTATTGCTAGATGATAAATAACTTAAACAATAATTGTTGTATTAAAGAGGTTTAGATCACATTTAAAAAATATTTTTTTACAGAAATATCATCTTAGAGCCTAGACGCACCGATTTCCATTAAAAGAACCCATGTGTGAACGCTTTGTGTGGCAACAAAACAGCACACTTACTTTGTTTGTTAAAAGGAATAAAGTCCAGAGCGTGAGTTCTTTCATCAAGTTTAATTTTATGCTATTGGAGGGTCTGAGGTTATGCGGAATGATTTTAGAGCTGATATTGGTCAAATTAATTAGTCATTGTTAGAGGTGTGGTGCTGGAGGTTTGGCTGTTGTATCACAGAATCATTTTCAATGGATTCAATACGTGAAATGGATGTTGCAAGTGGTAGTGATAGGAAAAGGGCAACAGACATGCAAACCCAGGTTATTACAAACGAAATAAAGACAACTTACCTTCCAGGAAAGTAGCATGAAAATCATGTTGGTGATGAGATTTAAACGATTAAGTGCTGACTGCAAATATGAAAGAACTAAAATCCGTGGGGTAGCATATCTGGGTAATCCATAATGTGAGATAAATAACATCTTGATTATTTCCTCTTACTATAATAATTTCTACCTTACATTCGAAAGAACAATTTCCCTGAATAACAAGTGAATAGACTGTAGTCTTCACGCAATTTTACAATAGTTTCTCAAATAAAAATTAACAAGTTATTATTTGCAAGGTCTGACAGATTTCGAAAGTCTAAAGAGGAGGAAGAGGTAATGTAAAAAAGAAGAAAGGAAAGGAGAATACTTTATTACACTACTTAATGGTTGGAGCACAAAGATTTTAATTATGTTGAAATTTCTTGCTTTGTTAAATTAGTAAAAACTTCTGAAGTGAATTAAAAAGCACTAAAGTAGCAGGGAAGGGCACATGCATGGCTAAAATACAAGCTTCACTCTTCTATCTGGCAGTACAATTAAAATTCATGGTAATATATAGCTCTTTCCAGTAAAAGGTGGTCATTATAGTGGAAAGAAAACACAATATCTTCATGGAAATTTGACTACGAAAATAATGTAAATATGTTCAAAAAAAATATTTGACTTAAACAGATTTATTATAAATATTTCAAAGATAGTTTCAGTCTTCGGTTTGGACCCCCACAAGTATATTTTTGTTGTGTATCTGAAGAATTACAGTTAAAACTCAAATCACTTCATTTAAGTGATTCCGCAAAAAACTATTTTATAATGCAGATTGACCAGTCTAAGCATATTAGAAAAAAATGCATTGTCAATTGACATCAATTAAATGCAGAAGCTAACCTTGCCCTAAATAACTGTGCCAGTAATAATTAATGTGAGAGAGTTTTTATATGTTTTCAGCATAGTTTGTTTTGGAAATATAAATACTAACAAATTTGTGATTTATATCTACCATTAGGACCATATATGAAAAGATGAGTTCTTTCTTCATACACCTCATACGCCAGCACAGCATGAGCTGGACCGAACGAGAATCATTCCATAACAAAACTAATAATAATGCTTGTAGATATTAAATGATCAAAGATAATACATTTTTTTCCTGTCAGAGGTCATATCTTTCTAATAGATGATAGGGATTTTTCTATTATCCAACGAGCTCTTCGCAAGGATGCCATAATTTACAGCATACTACAGTTGACTCAAAAAAAATTCCAGTTTTTAGAGTGAATCCAATTGTTACAATTGTTAGAAATTGTTACAATTGACAATTTTAAAAACTGGTGTCATATATACTATAATATAAATCAGTATCTGGAGACTGACAATCAATCAATAGAAAAGTAAATAGATATATTTTTCTAACACTAGTTTGTATCGATTGATTATAACTCCAGAAGTCATTACTTCTTCACCATTTATTAATGGAGTGACATATCGCACCTTCGTCTTACGTAATGATAATTTTTGTATTAAGATTTAAGTCAGCATTTAAAAAATGTGTTTAATAATAAACAGTTCAATTTTTAATGCAGCAGACAGTTTCAAAAATTGAGAATTATATATACTTAATCGGACGGACGGACGGACAGACAGACGGACAGACGGACGTTTTGAATAAAACCACTATTTCGGTATCAGGGGACCCCAAAACGTGTATTTCTGTTGAAATCTCGAAATCGATTACATAACTTTCTATACACTACGTATATTACTCCGTATATATGTGTATACGAGTAGTTGTGAGGTGTTATGGTGAATGGCACAGACTTTCTCGTCGCAAATTTTTTCTAATTTCTTTGGTGTAGTCTGGCTTTAAGATTGCGCTCCATTCTCTGGTCTGCTCTCATCTATCGTCGCCCAAATTACATTTCTTTGACAATTTCTCAACTTTTTGCTTTGCTAGTAGTAAAATCGAAGTTTTCATTGAAAAATTCGTAGTAGTTTTTAAGAAAATGGCGATTAAGTATTACTTTAAAGAAGAAATTTAAGCTCTTTTTCAGAGGAACCTATTGAGTCATCAAAATACTTCATTTAAAGCGCTTCCACTGACAAATGTAATAATGCATACAAATCAATGGAAATGCCCATAATAACGACGTGAGAGATATTTCAAGAAAATTACATTTAATTAATTTTTGAAAAAAAAACATGAATATACCAAATGAATCAAAATTATTGAGTTGTACATTACGTTGTTTGGTTTAAACAATTAAACTTTTTAATTCCGCTTCAGTAGAAGAACAGGTTAGTAATTAGTGAATTTGGGTTTAATAATTTCTGAGTTTTTTTTCTATCACTGTTTCCATTCCATTTTTTGGCATTTCAATGTGTGGTTTACCTTAACAGAAAGTATTTCAGAGGTTTCCTGAAGAACGCCACAAGTTTAGAGTATGGTAAGCATCAACCCTTATCTTTCCCTGCAACTGGCAACGACAAGCGATTTGTCTCTACAATACATTATAAATGGAACCAAATAGACCTAGTCAAATTTCCTTTGCTTGTTATATAAGACAATAGCCGGGCTATTGTAATAGTAATCGATAATTTGGCTTTGTGCATAGAGCAATTCTCCTCCAAGTATTGCAATACAAGTATTTGCGGTATACCCGTTTTGTCAGTTTCAGTCTTCATACAGGGTGATTTTATGACGCGTTTCGAAATCTAACTTACTTGAAATACGCAAACCGCAAATGAATATCAAAAATATATCTAGCAACTACAACGATTAATTTGATGTACGTGAAGTGATTACATTCTACATTTTGAAATTAGTTACATGTAAACTGTCTATTGATTATTTATAGTACAGATTGTGTACGTAGTTAAAAACAAAAGGGAGTCTAAGCCGCCTTCTGAGAATTATTGCTTCAGTTAGACAGAGCCTCTCATAGAAAGAGCACTGACTGTACCTTAGCGGATTTATTATTATTATTATTATTATTACTAGTAGTAGCAGCAGCAGCAGTAGCGTTCAAACTGCACAAGGCAGACGATATATCCCGAAGACGTCGGACTCCCAACTGCGTCGCTCAGTAACCACGTATTTAAACGAACTTGTTGAAATGCCAAGTTCTACGCGGTCAAATAAATCAGTAGCTTCTAAATATTTTATGCGCTATTACGTTTATGTTATTACAATATCTATGATGTTTTATAAATTTCAAACGCCGAATGTTGGTACTATATTACATTTTAGACAAAAGACATTTTAAATGCGAAATATAGTGAATTAACATAATTAAATCAACCAACTCACGACAAACTCAGATTCACTGTTTTTGGAAAGACAATGTCGTTTCAGGCAAGGAAGATCATGCACACGCAATGTGTTTACCATAAACCAAATAATAGAAAAGATATGAGAGTTCAATTTAGAGACCCACATAGGTTTTATAGATTATGAGAAAGCGTTTGATAGATTTAATCACGAACTTCTCTGGCAGATTCTTTGAAAAAGGGGCTATCCTTTCCACTTGACACAAGTCATTAAATCCCTCTATCACATAACAAGTATTAATTTCGAAGTTGGCAAAAAAATGTTGGAAGAGTTAGAGGTAAACAGAGGTGTAAGACAAGGGTGTAGCTTGTCCCCCATTTTGTTTAATATTTATATTGACAACATTCTAAGAGAATGGAAAAGTTTAAATAACCCAAGTATTTGGTTAAATCCATTTACACCTCTACAATCACTTCTGTATGCTAATGATCATATAATTATAGAAGAGAACAAATAAAGTCTGCAAAAGTCCTTGTACCAGCTAAATAAATATGCAAAACCATATTGTCCCTTAATATTTGTCTCTAAAACTAAAGTGATGGCATTCAGAGGCAAATATCCCATCAGAACAAAAATAATAATAGAAGACAAAGTAACAGAGCAAGTATAACATTTCAATTATTTGGGCTGTGATATCACATACGATTATAGCGATGATACGAAAACGATATTACGTTTCCATCATACTTGCCGAACAATAAACAAATATCTTTGCAATAAGCCTAGAAAAGAGATACTGTTAAAATTTTATAAAGTCATGGCGGTACCACAACTGCTTTACGGATGTGAATCATGGACAATACGAAAACAAGATAAAATGGAGATACAAACCTCGGAAATGAAATTCCTCCCGAGAGTAAAACGCTCTACCCTAATTGATAAAATAAAAAAACAAGATATAGGACAGGAACTTAACATATTTTCTATCAATGAAAAATTAATGAATACAGATCACGGTGGGTACAGCTCTTAGGAAGAATGTCTCACGAAAAGATCCCCCAATATGTCTTTCTGTGGAGACCAAGGGGAAGAAGGGACATTGGCCGTTCACGACAGAGATGGTGTAATAAAGCCGGAACAAGGAAAACTCTCTAATCCGTGACGTGAAGAAGAAGAAGAGTAATTTCAGTAGAGTTTTAATTCGGGATTGTCCGCAATAGCTAGACTCACGCTAGTGCCCGCACTGTATCTCTCAGATAGAGCAACAACTTTTTGTAATTGCGAATGATGTGACGGCCACGGAGTTTAATTTAATTTTAACAGCTGACAATAGGTGGCATTCTACAGGAGGATCTCCGCTCTCATGCCATAGAGATGTCCAGAATGACGTCTCACCGTTTGGCGGGAAAGTGTTGGGTGGCACCCTCTGCTGTTCGCTTAAGCCATTCCTAGAGAATGACTAAGTTTCTTGTTGTATTATGCAGTTGCCGAGGTGTGTGCGTCTATTCACATTTGTTGTTTACAATGATATTTGTTTTATTTCATATTATTTAGGTTCTGGTTGCGAATTTGGCCGAAAAATTGGATTTAAAAAATCACTACTTTATCAACACACGTCTAGTCGGTACATTTCCTTTTTGAAAACGGTTCCAAGTCAATATTACATAACCTTAGCAATTATGCTAAGATGCTGCTTATAAGGAAATGAAGAAATACTTGGTCCCATGTGCCCTTTCATCAGTTATGAAAAGTGCCAATGAATTTCAAGCCCCTGTGCTATTAGCGTAGTGACTCCTTTCGTATATTTTTATAAAATCAGCTTTTTCACCGTTCATTATTCCGAATTTATATTAATTATTATCATCGAAAGAAATATTACATACATTAAAAACTTCAATAACTGTTTGAAAAAACAATGTTAATAAACACTTTCCCAAAAATGTCCATAATGTTTCAAGGGTGGAGAAACTTTCAATATTAAGTTAACCAGAATTTACTATAAATTTACTATTAATTTTTCAATGCTTTAATTGTAATAAATGTGTGGTTATTTAAAAATATAAATGTTACATCTTTTATCAGATTTTTAAAAAACTGTTGGCAATTTCCTGTGCTGAATTCAAATTTTGATGGTTGAATTTCAATATTCAAGTCACACGCGTAAATTATTATTTGTTATCCCCAATGATTTTAATGTTAACATTTTTTATAAAACGTATTTTCAGTACCTTTTGCATAGCAATTTTTAATGAACATTTGATGTAATTTCTCGCAATACAATCGAAACATGACTTGATAGCCCTGGTGACAGATGAAAACAGTTAATTTGGTGACCTACGTAATATTTGGGCTTAGCTCTTACCCTAATAAAACCTTGAAGATTCACGAAATTTTAGTGGCTCATACATATTATGAAGCTTTGTTTGTACAACACCTTTAGGCAATGCAAGTAAAGGACTAATTATATATTGAGAATTATGTCCTTGCGTGGGTTGTTAATATTATTGCAAAAATGTGGAAAATCTTCGTACGTTTTCACGTTTAGACGTGTGAATTACGAAGAACGAAGATGGGCGGAACCGGTAACCTACTACTGACTTGAAATAACTAACTTTTCTTGCTTCAAAACAGAACTCCACTTTTGTTCTCTTTGTTCCAAAGGTATTATAATTTTACATTCCTGAATTTTGGGAGCAGTAGGGTATCTAAAATAATTCATTCTGTGTCTCCTGGCGCCATTTTTCCCAGTCCACTACCGGACACAACTTAGTTATCGTAAAAATGAAACTTTATTTTAGAGAAAAATGAACATCTCACTGCGAGAAAGTGTACCTAAACAAAAGAAAAACGTTTTTAAGCCATGATATGCAGAGGAAACCCTCGAATGAAGAATGATATCGACATTTTAAAAGAATATTCACACTTATGTCGTGTTTTATCCGTAAGCTGACGGCTTCAAGCACCTTGCAGCTTGCAACCCAGAGGCGATGGTGTTGCCTTCCGAACTACTGAAAGTCACGTGTTCTGGATATCTTTATCGCTTCATTAAAAGAATTTCTTCTTCCGCCTCTGCGCTGTGCTAAATGAACCATTACTGCCAGAGAGGATGAAACGGAGAATTCCTCCTCTAACCGATTTCGAGTTTTTGCGTCGACTAAAAGATGCGCGCTGTTTAAAAACTTGATCAAAGAAATTCCGATAATTATGAACTGAATTTTTAAGAAGTTGCTTAATTTTTGCTGTTTTAAAAATATCTGGAAATATTCCTGTGCATAAAGAAGCATTGAAAATGTGAGTTAACGAGTGTATACTGGCAGGCGCAAATGTTTTCAATAAACAATCCAGAAATTCATCTAACCTGGGGAAATATTATTTTTTTAGTTTACTGATTATCCAGAGGATTTCGTTGAAAGAAGTTTCGGAAATAAACGTCGTGTCAGAAATTTTTGGGGAAGCGTATGATATTGGAATTTGAGGTTTTAGTCCCTTCGTGAGATCACCCACAATTCTAGAAAAGTGTTGGTTGAAGAGATTTGCAATTTTTCCGGGATTTCTTGCTTCTCTTTCGTTATCCTTTAATAGTACATTATGAGACGATGATGTAATAATGGATATTAATACACGAATGTGATATTACCATACGAGCGAGGTACGAGCGAGTATCGTAAACTTCACCCGAGTGAAGTTCACCTGCATCATAATGAAATCTGTATCGAAATGAGTATCATTATGCAACGGGCTGGAGCCAACAAGTGACAGAATTATACAATGGGAGTAGAAAACACAACATTCTCTACAAGGTATCGAGATGATGTGATTGTATTTTGTAGGATATTGCACATTGCTTTAGTTTTGTTACTGGCATTCGCAATATCCTGATTATTTATCATTATTTTTGCCTAAACTGTTACTCTCCTTAAAATTCTTTTTTCTACTCCCATTCTAGAATTCTGTCATTTGATAGCTCCAACCCGTTGCATAATGATATTCATTACGATACAGATTTCCTTATGATACAGGTGAACTTCACTCGTGTAAAGTTTACGATACTCGTAAAAACTCGTACCTCGCTCGTTTCGTAATATCACACCCACCATTACATCATCGTTTCATAATTTACTATTGTATTCTCGAAAGTAGAAATGGAAATCTGGTGATACGTTATGATGTTTAGAAATAAAGTAAAGGGTACACGATGTTCTAATTCCTTGTGTGATCGAAGTATTACTTTTCCGTGAAATGTTTAATTTTCTCTTTTTAAGGGGAAAGCATGCGTTAAAGAAAAATGAAAGTTTTGAGAAAAATAAATTATATTTTTCATTTGTGTCAATAGCATTATAAACTGCGTGCCATGATTTCTTCAGCAAGTAGTCCGTAAATAATTGTATGTTAACTTTAGTGAATGCTCTGCACATGCGTGTGGAGGCAAAGGCTATGGCAAAGAGGTTTTGGCTTTTTGCCATAGAAAAGTAGCATGACTAGTTGTCGAGAACATATTATTCGGTAACCCGTCTGATATCCTTCATTGATACCACTCCGTATGTAATCGCGATGTGTGTCTGAGAAAGACAAGAAAAACATTAGACTATAATGGCCATGGCTTGAGGATTTTCTCGCCAATTACAAATATAAAAATACTGGTTAGATTACCATTATTCTCTTACAATGTAATTACTAGAAAGATGTAGGTAGCGGAAAACAATTCGACATTGAGAATTTAATAATGAACACTATTCAAGGTGAGCAGGTGAGTCATTTCAGTTGGAAAGCCCATCACGTTTTCTTTAATATACAAGTACTTACATACATGCATTCATCCATCTATTTTAACTGCAATTGGGTATGACCCAGTGGCAGTTAATTAACAATAATTACATTAATAATAATAATAATAATAAAGATAACAATATTAATAATAATAATAATAATAATAATAATAGAATGTACAAATATATCTCTGTTGATCCTGTTTCTTTATATTGTAGAAAGATGGTTCTTTAAATTTATTGGACCAAATAGAGTATATATATATATATATATATATATATATATATATATATATATATATTTAATTGATTCCTTTGTTTTTTTACTACTTAAAAATGTAATGTTTATTGTCAACCGCTTGTCAAATGCTTTTGAAAAGTCACATGCCAAATGTGCGTAACGTTAAGCACCAATAAATTTATATGAATTATACGTCTTAATTCCTGGTATCATTGTGGATTGATCCTATTTGGTACAATAAATTTGAAAAGAACCATCTTTCTACAACAACAACAACAACAACAACAACAACAACAACAACAACAACAACAATAATAATAATAATAATAATAATAATAATAATAATAATAATAATAAATTACAGTACAAAACGATGATCCAATAATTGTACTATCCCTAATATTAAGTATTATAACAATTATTACATGATATATAATAATTATAAGTTGGTGATCCTCGAAAGCAAAACAAGCTACATAGATACTGGCTAAATTAGATCATTATTTTAATTATTAATAAGTAAGTTTTAAAAAACTAAAAAAAAATTTTGTAGAGTTTGAATTATCAATCATTACAAATAAATAAAACATTCACCAATCCACTTGAAGCTTATGAATGATGCCTTTTTATAAAATCATGTTTTATATGTTTTGTTTAATTAATTTCATAAGAAAAGCAATTAATAAAATCCAATAAATATTTGATAAAGAATTTATTACAGAAAATCATTCAAAAATCATTTCAGTCACTACTCTAATTCTGTCTGCCTGTCTCTGCCTGTCTGTCTGTATGCCTACCTGTCTGAGTCTGTCTGCCTGTCTGTATCTGTCCGCCTGCCATTTAGTTCAGTACAGAGAAGTTAGTTTGAAACATACCACAGATGCACAAAACTAGACAAAATGATTTTCTGATAATTTTCATACATACTTCGGCAATTGCAGATAGTTTGTTGATTTCCACACTTCTTTACTGATTACTCGAAGTGTGCGGGAGAAAATCGTTAAACTCAAACTCGTCGTGACAATCATAATTGTCGAGGAACTGCAGGCAATAAGGCGGCTGAGGTGTGTTTCTTATAAAAAGAGGAAACCGCAGTAAATCCAGTAATCTGATTCTGCCATATTTCAGGTAGACGAGATTATATATATATATATATATATATATATATATATATATATATATATATATATATATATAATATAATTTGTTGCGTCTACATCTTGACGCAACGCGCTCAAGCCCCCTTTAAGGGGCGTTGAGCGCTTTGCACTGTGAGTAATCCTCCATTAATGTGCTTTTTATTACTAGAGTAATCCTCCGCTAATTACTATATCAAGAAGGCTCGTCCCGTCGCAGTCAGTCAGTGCCTTTTATCCCTTCGGCCAGGGGCTCGACGCCGTTAGATCCCGGGGTTCCTGGCCGGTCACCCAACCATGAACCCGCGAACCCGAATTCGCTTAACCTTCGTGACTTCACGGAGCGTAGTAAACGAATTCGGCTAGCGCCGCCGGCTTAATAGTTACTTTGCTTTGAAATTGGCTGATTGATTGGTTGTTAGTGATTCCGGACAAGTCAACTTCTGCGGTCATTACTCTCGGAAGTGTTATTCATATTTCTTCATCGAGAGGTGGCGGCGATCTTCACCAGCTGCATGGCGAGATCCGGCGCCGACCAACCGTCGGTTAGCGGGGTATTCATCAACCATGTATCTCCCACCGGCGGGGATCGGCCCAACCAGTACAAGTTCTAAGTCCCCGACCGGTCTCCCGGCAAGTATGGTAGTGTAGTGCATGTTAGTGTAAAGGTGTGTGTGAGTGTAAGGGGTGAGGATAGGACAAGGAAGGTGAAGGAAGGGTCGGCGCGCGTCCCTGGCCCGTTTGTTACGGTACTGCTCCGGTATTTTCATATTATTAATCGGAGAAAACATGAAAAACTGCTGATTAGAGAAGCCGGCCGCTTCCTGATTCTCTTCTAGACAGTCACTAAATTCGACCTAGCAATGTAAAGGTAAAAGTAATGCTAGCTATGTAAAGATAGTGCCGGAAATCTGTCAACGGAATAGAGGAATCGGCTGTGTTAATTGCTGTTTATTCGGCATCTTCCTTCAACTATAATATTAAAGATTAATATTGCAGATATTGAATAATTATTTTCTTAATGAAATATGTCTGAATCTGAAGAAAGATTTTTAAATAAAGTCACGTACAATTTTTTCAAAAATATAAGTATTTTTCACGAAATTGCGTGTAAAATGTAGAGATTTTTAAATTTCTTCTAACTGAACTAACTAGGTTTACTCGTCTCTGCAATTTTTTCAGCCTGATATACGCAATGGATGCTGAAAAAAACATGCAAAACACGTTTCTCGTATATCTGCAACGGATTGCCCTAAGAAACTGATTTTTTGTGAATCTACGTCATTTTGTATCTTCATATTCGCGTATTTGTACTTCAAGAATGAAATTATTTTCTTTCTAATTGATAGAAATTTTTTCTATCAATTGATTTCTAATTGTTAGAAAATTAATTTCGTGTGCCTCAACTGACAAGGTCATTATTCCCGTAAATATAGTGCATATGTTTGTCACGGGACGTGACACTTATCTTCCTCTGCTAGGTGGCGAGATCCTGCGCCGACCTTCACATCGGTTTGCGGTGTTTTTCTCAACTCAAAGGCATCTCTCACCAGCGGGATATCGCTCCAGCCGAGACTAGGGGCCGTATTTATGAAGCTCTGCTAGAGCTCTTAGGAGCCTGCCATCTGAGGGCTTGCTAGGAGGACAAGGGATGACTGAAATTGGCTTGGGGTTGTTCATAAATCACAAAACCGAACACTGGCAGCCTGCTAGGCCTGGCAGGCCCCTGGATGAGGTTTATAAATACGGCTCTAGATCTATGTTCCCGACTGGCCTTCAGCCATGTGTGGTAGTGTGGTGCATGTAAGTTTGTGTAACTAAGGAGTGAGGTTAGGGGAAGGAAGACAAAGGAAGAATCGTTCACGGTCCGTCGCCCGTTTATTAGGGTACTATTCTGGCATTCACTTGGTTTTGATCGGGGAAGCCACGAAAAACTACCGATGAAGCCGCTGGTTGCTAGAAATATCCTCCCGTCAGCGGCTGAATTCGATCTTCGTATGCGGAGACGAAAATCCTGCATCCGTTGGGACTCGTACTCTAGGACCTCTCGGTCAGAAGCGATGCAGTGACATCAATTGAAGCTGTGAGCCACATAAACCGGGTTTTCTTTCTTACGATACGTATAAATCGCGCATTTTGTGTATATCATCCTAGATTATTCTGAATAATATGACATAATATAATTTTCAAACTGCAGGTTTAGAATTGTCCATTTCGGAGGGTAAATTGAGCATAAAATTTGTTGCTAATGGTAGAGGAAACGACTTTTCGAATATTATTTTCAGTTTTGGTCATTTTTCATCCAGATAAACAATTCTTGTCGTAAATTTAGTATCACTGCCTCTTCCTGCGTCATTTTGCTCATTTTGGTAAAGCGCATACTTCTAAACTCCTTCTGGGCAGCTCTAATTCTCAATATGCATTTTTGTCATCTTTGAAGAACCAGAAGGCTAGTAAAAATCTTGTCAGCTAAATGATGTTAATTATATGTTAATTATTAAGAAGTTATTATAATATAATATAATTAATAATATATTATATATAACATTAAGTAACATACTATTAATTATATATATATATATATATATATATATATATATATATATATATATATATATGTGTGTGTGTGTGTATATTGTGACATACCCATATGTCACATTAAAATAAACTAACATTTATTTGTAGACAATATGGTGGAACATGCATTACGAAATATCACGAGAGCTAGAGCTTAGCAACGACCGTGAATAAACAATGTAGTTTTGTTTTTTCTAAATGCATTAAGAGATGGTTGGTGCCGAAAGTAGAAAATTTGGGATTGGGCGAAGAAGGTTAGACGATCAAATGTTATGAAAAAAATGAAGGTAGTTTAATACGAAGTCTTCGAGGGATGAATCATGCAGGAAGATTTCATTCTGCTCGGAAACGCGCTTCTGAACTGATCGTAGGTCCGTGAGAGGGAACGGGTACAATCGAGATAGAATTGGGTTATCAGTGAAATTTTAAGGACAGTGAATGAGATTGCAGATATTTTTCATGTGGAAGCAATATTGATGTATAAATATTTTTCATGTGGAAGCAATATTGATGTATAAATTGGAAATTTGTCGGGAGTGGTAATCGAGTTCGGGACTATGTCATAGGACGTAATCGGGACTGATAATTTTGATAGTTTGAGACCAGCTTGGATAGGGGCAGAAGAGGATTTCGTGGAACTTTGGACTACGGCAAGCTCGCAAGATATTTCGACCGAGAAGTCTACGAGGGACATCAACGAAGAAAAGATAAGTTAACCGCGGTATAAATTGTAAATTGAAAGATATCTTGATCAAAGGCCTAAAAATTGTAAATTCACTAAATTGTTTGCTAAAAGCGTAAAAATAAACTTTGTTGAATTTTGTTCTTTAGAAAAGAAAGTGATCTTTCATTTAGTCAATCCAAACAGAAATGAACTAGGAATAGAATCATTCTATTTCAGATTCCCAGCTGCGCTGTATAGTCGGCGGATCCTATAATCCATTATAGAGGTAATAAGGATTATAATATATCGTGACCCATTGACCCAGCAAGCCGGACGCTAAGATCTTTAGCAGATATAAATGTAGAGAGAGGAAAATTTTGTGTGTGTGTGTGTGTGTATATATATATATATATATATATATATATATATATATATATATAATGTTATTAACATGCTAAGTCTTTTGTTACTTCATTTTCTTAGATCTTTTAAGTAAATTAAGACACATAATGTTTGTAAGGTTTGTATTCATCACCATACATATTGATCTGATTAATCTCCATTGCATATTTCTTAAAACACGAATATTAATATCTAGTTTTCGAATTTTACTACAAAACACAGACCTGTAGTTCCAAACCCGGTGTTCCCATGTATTCCCTTCATGTGAAAGTCTTGTCCTCTTACTGACTTTTTAGCAGCTGTTTTCCTTTACCTTTGCATCAATAGTGTAAGACCATGTCACGCAACACTGATAGATGCAAACATGAGATGCTTCACACAGTAGCCTGGAATCAGGATGCAATTGAACAGATTCCTCTGACCAGGCTGGCCACACACGAAATAACTACGATAAAATTAAGAGGTAGGATTTAAAAATATGCGGTATGCAATACCAAACAGATACGAATATTTGCATATGACGAATTCCCTCACTTTGTTCACAGTCACATAATCGTATAGGTAATGAAAGAGGATTGGGGCAGCCTGAATTGTGCGCTCCGTGGAATTGCTCTCTATTATAACAAATCCCCCACAACCCTTTCCACTTCACCGAGCAGTAGTTCATATTACCTCCCGCAGGACCAAATGGATCTTTTAATTCAGCATATAAAAATGAATAACTTCCTGTTCATTATTACTCCGCGGTTGAAATAAAGCGAATGATAATGGTTTAATTTTTCATCACAAAAATATTTCGAGGCAACAGTTGGAATCGCATACATTTTTTTAATCGCCAACACTGATGACCTTCAGTTGAGTTACGGTCACTTTTATATACGACACCGCAAAGGTATATAGTACTTTGTGTATTTGATAAATTAATTTAAAATAATAAAGTGGTAATAAGAGTGATAAAGCATTGCGTATCTATTACGAGTATTTCCTTATTAAGATTTTCCATACTGTGATAAATTTGTATAGTTTCTTCATTGCTTATTTTACAACTAATTATTGATTTATTAAATTATTAAATTTTCTACTACCTTTAAGCATGGGTTCGACATACAACATACACACATTACCTGTTGCATGTGGACATGTGGTTCTATACAAAACCATGATTCCTGGAAGTTCTATTAATTGGAATCAATTATTAGATTGAAGGCAACTATTATGAATTATCAGTATTTTTCAATAATAAAAACTTAACATTTATTCTTATTATTTATACATGACAGTTCTGTCAAATTTCTTTCACTTTAAACATTGAAACCCCGTACGGGTTTGATTATAGTACGTGATTTTGATTGTTGGCTTCTCGGCTGACTGGCAGAATGAAGTCCCCGGAATCCTTTGTGAACCAATTTTCGTGTCCTTTCCTAAATAAAACTGTTTCAGAATATCCTCAACGATTGCTATAATTAGATTTAATATTCCCACAAATCTAACACACGGTCACGACATTCCATATCATCGTTTCGCATGAAACACCTACTCGCGACTGACTATATTCATCTCATTATTGGAAAATTCTTCCATCTACGAAGCTACCGTAATGTATCTCTCCTCATGGAGTCTATTTAATTTCAACTTCCACCATTATATTAATGAAAATTCCCAATTACCATTTAATATCACAATTTACACGAGACCAAGCTCCCAAACTTCCAAATAAACAATTTCCAGCTTATTGTAATCTACATAAAACCCAGCTTACGCTGAAAACCGTGTGCTCACGACGAAGTTTTTCTAGAGAATGAATTCACGCGTCCTTCCTAACGATTACGACCATCCAACGCCCTCTTCACATTTTCTGCACATCATGTGTTCGGAATGTATGATGTAGCATCTATGTGCTACATAATGATTTTAACATGCCAACAGTACAACAAGAAATTAAAAATTTTAGCCATAAATATGTCAGCAAAGTAGAAAACCATAAAAATTTTCTAGCCATACACTTACTGGACAATAATTTAGAAGTCAAAAGACGAAAAAGTTCAAACCATTGGATTGCCAAATAGATTTTAAAATGACAATAGTGATAATACTGTAATAAAATCAACACCAAATGTTCTGTCAACATACAAGTGTGTAATATGATAAAGGAAGATCACCAGTGGGTGAGCTTTCCATGCAAGTTTGTATTTTCTAACAGCATATTTACTTATTGTTCTTGTTTGGAACAGATTGTAAATTTACAGATTTAAATTTTAAAAAAATGTTTCGGGCCGTGTCCATTTTCACCGCGTTGACACCCAGCATGGAAAATTAACGCTTGTTGATCCGTTGTCCTAACAACGTGCATTCTTTGACTAAAAACGATGCCATATTCCAACGCTAAATGTTGATTTTATCTTTAAAAACTAATTCCAAGGTTATTGACTTATCACAATACCTGTTTTCGCAGTTTATTTAGTTTAGTTTTTACTAGTACAATTAACCTGACCTTAAACGTCATCGCGACAAATATGATTATATTGTATCTGACGTATTTCAACTGAGAATAGTATAGTATAAATTAGTATAAAGTATAAATTAGTAAAGTATAAATTTTCTAGTTATAAAATTTTTAATTATTATAGTTTGTGTTGTTTTACATAGTTTTATTATGTAAAAGAAAATTTTTTTAATATATAATTATTTTACAGTAAATCAACGATTTATATAATATTTTAAAGTGTTGTTTTGTGAACCAGCATTATGCACGACCTTTTCCGCCTTTTCTATAGCAAGAAAACGTTCATAATTAGACATTTTAGGACAAAAATAACGTATTAGCATTTTACGGCACAAATTATTGCCTCATCACACATTCAGCCAATTGCAGTGAGAGAATCATGGGGAGGTTAAGGTAAACGGAATTGCGGACCTCCGTTTTCTCGCACAGATGTCAAATACACGAGACGGTCACAAGAAAGTTGTTTAGGAAAATTAAGTTTGATTCTCTTATAAATTTATAATGCTGTTATACAAAAAACGGCGTGTTCATCTGGTTTATAATGTTGCTTTAATGTATTAGTACAAATTTGAAAACTCGCTCCTGACGTCCATAATTTTGAAAACCTGAACTCATGCAATAAAGCATAACATTATAAACTAAGTGCATAAACTACTATTATAGCATGTTTTAATGTTTTATGAAACGAAACTGCTCTTGGAAATGTCATTTGCAAAACAGACAAAAAATAAAAACCTTTGTAAATCAATATTTCTTCTTGATTGCCAATATATGTTTACAAATAAAAGTATCCAAAGTTTCTTATGACAATCATTTATTCAACAATTTCACAACGTTTCGTAACTCGTTTTGTTACATCATCAGGTGCTAAACTTAGTGAGGGAACGCTATCCCATTGAATTACCTCATCAGCAGAACATTCAAGGAAACATTACGAAATACCTCACTTTGAATACATACTCATACCTCATTCAAACTTTGAATGGAGTGTCTGTTTGTAACGGTTAGTTATGTGGTATCAACTGAGTGAGAGTAAATAAAAACCTTTCCATAAGAAATATGAAAAAGATGTTAATTGGAAAATTATGCTCCTTCTGTCATTTGAATTAAAAGTTGTGCTGTACAGAAGAGACAAAACAGTTGATAGTTATCTGGAAAATATCAGGAATGATTTTGAAAAGATATATCTGCATCAGAGACACATATTCAAACTAAAGTTTCAATTCAGCAGGGACCCGTGAACACAAAGACCATAGTGATAACGATCGTAGGTTTTAAAAGGGCTTTCGTCTTCATTGTGCGGGAATCACTAGAGTAGACCCCAACAAACTGCGTCCGCAGAAGCTACTACAAACAATCGGCATTTGAATGAAGATTATATATTTTATATATACCATTTCATGTTTTCTTTTGAAATTCCGCATTTTATAAATATTTTTGCCAAAGAGCAAGGTTATGTTTTAATGACCACTTCTTTCCTTGTTTTCTTTTTTAGAGTATTTAAATCATTCAATTCTTTATTGTGTTCAGCAATAATGTGAAATAAATTAACAACTCTCTAAAAGTTAACAATTGTCGCTTAAGGACGGAAGCAGCGAGAGAGATTACCAAGAATCTTGTCTGATAAACCTAAACAAACATTAATCTATTTATCAGTCTTAAGTAAACACGACTACAAAATCAAGATACTTTCGATTAACAATATTCAATTTTATTCTTAATTGAAAATTTGGAATCTGCCTGATGTATTATTTCATTTTAATGTATAATTTCTTTGCTAGCCGCCGCAACGTCCCACAAAACTCGGCGAACAGACCGGGAGCGGTAGCTCAGTGCATCAACTGATGTCACTGCAGCGCCTCTGACCGGCAGGTCCTAGGTTCGAGTCCCGACGGTGGCAGGATATTCCACACTAGCTCTTCAGGTAGGTCGAATTCAGTCTCTATCTCGAGTTGAATTCTAGCGGCCGGCTGCTCTGATCGGTAGTTTTCCGAGGTTTCTTCCATCAACACCAGGCGAATGCCGGAGCAGTACCCTACCAAACGGGCCATGGACGGCGCACGATCTGTCCTTCCCTTTCCTTGTCCAATCTTCTCCCCTTATACACATACTTACACTAACTTGCACTACACTACCACACGTTCCATGAGACGGTTCGGGAGCTTAGAGCTTGTCCCGGCTGGGGCGGTGCTCCGCTGGTGGGAGAGTCCTGGTTAGGGGGAAACCCCACTAGCCAACGCTAGGTCGGTGCCGGATCTCGCCATCCAGCGAGGGGAAGATCACCGCTCTCCCACCAGCGGGGCACCGCCCCATCCGGGACAAACTCTAAGCTCCCGAACCGTCTCATGGTACGTGTGGTAGTGTAGTGCAAGTTAGTGTAAGTGTGCGTGTATAAAGGGAGACGATAGAACAAGGAAGGTGAAGGACATATCACGCGTGGTCCGTGGCCCGTTTGGTAGAGTACTGCATTCGCCTGGAGTTTATCGGTGAAACCACGGAAAACTACCGATCAGAGCAGCCGGCCGCTTGAATTCTCCTCCAGACAGCGATTGAATTCGACCTAGCTGAAAAGCTAGGGTCGAAAATCCTGCCGCCATCAGGACTCGAATCTAGGACCTCTCGGCCAGAGGCGCTGCAGTGACATCGATTGATGCACTGTACTGTTGCTCCCAGTTATGATGGGATGATGATGATGATGATGATGATGAATCATTTCAATAGATGACATAATTTGAATGACCAAAAAGCAGTTGTCTAATGAGAGGCATAAGAAACAAGAAAACTCCGAGAAAAAAATCCATCTGGAACCCACTTCTTCCACCACAAACTCAACAGCGCGTCAAATCACAATTTTAACTCCGACACCCAGTGGTGGAAAGAGCGCTGTCTGATCATTTCACCACAGTTCACACCAACAATAAAAGTAGAGTTTCGAATAATGCACCCAATCTCTTATCACAGCATCAGACCGCCGCCCTCGTGCCGCCCTCGTGCCGCCCTCGTGTGCCGCCCTCGTGCCGCCCTCGTGCCGCCCTCGTGCCGCACTGGTGCCGCCCTCGTGCCGCCCTCGTGCCGCCCTCGTGCCGCCCTCGTGCCGCCCTCGTGCCGCCCTCGTGCCGCCCTCGTGCCGCCCTCGTGCCGCCCTCGTGCCGCCCTCGTGCCGCCCTCGTGCCGCCCTCGTGCCGCCCTCGTGCCGCCCTCGTGCCGCCCTCGCCGCTGCTCGTCAACAGCGCTCACTTGTCCGAAAAGCGACGGCCCGCTGAGGGGGGCGGGGGCGGTGGAGGGGCGGGGTGAGAGCGGGTGAGCGATGGTGATTGAAGCGCGCCGCTAATCGCCCCGGGCATCGCCCGCGCCCGCGAGCACGCTCTGGCGGCAGGCCAGGTAATCGGGAGATAATCTAAACTGGTGCGCTCACTGGAGAGGGGAACCGATCGAAACGAGGAGTCAAATGCACGCGAAAATACTGCAGCTCGACGAGACTTCCAACAAACTGTGGGACACAATGACACAAAAGATTTTAGAGCTTTATGAGAATTTGGGAGGACTTCCTGCAAAAATGTAGAGAAAATCCAGAAGTAAAAGGATTGTCTAAAACTTAAATAAATGTTTAATACTCGTATTAATGCAACAATGTCCTTATTAGTAGGGACATATACTATTTTTCATTATGACGTTTTTCCTAAGCCACATAGTCATCCCTGAAAATAATTATAATCAAGAACTGATATGATAATTCATGATGATGATGATGATGATGATGGATGATGTGGTGGAATCAGAGTTAGGGGAAATGGGACTACCAGAAAACGCTTTTTTTCGCACTAGAAAGTTTGTAGTAGGATATGGATCACAGGATCGGTCAATTAATGTAACACCCTCCAACGTTTCCCAACTTTTCGGAATATTTAATATCTTATTATTTTTCTCCACGTATGTTGATTCATGGCATATATTGTTTGATTTCTAACGTTGTTGTTCAGACAAGTTGTCTTTATTCTTTCTGATTGTGTTTTTGTAGCCCTGATGAAGGAATTAAATATTCGAAACGTTGGCAAACTAATGTGTTTCATTAATTGACTTTTGTTGTTCAGACAATTTTTTCTCGTTATTTACATGGCAATAGAAGTTTACATACACCAAATGTTATATTAACTGCCGAAAGTACAGGTTACACAAAGTCAAGAGGTACGAGTCAAAACCAAAATCAAAAACCAAAGTCCATGTACCACAAGCTTCAACCAGAAATCACTCAATCCGCGAATTAACTGGCGCGGTCTATTCCACAACCAATTGCCAATCACGTCTCTTCGCGGCGCTCGCTCTAAGGGGCGGCGCGAGTCGCGCCGTGCTGGCTCTCCGACGCCGGTGGCGGCTTCCCTCGGCCTCGCTGCTCGCGCCTGCGCTTTAGCGCGCCTTTAAGTGTTGACATATCCTACTATTTATTAACGGTCGTTATTTACACAATGGCCAATAGAAAGTTTGTGCACACTCAAATGTTAAAGCATTATCGGTCTTCTGCGCATGCGCAGTTCAAATTGCGCATCTCTAGTGCATCTGCGCCTGCGCAGAAGATCGATAGTGCTGTCCACTATGGCGTGCAGAAACTCTGATTTCCACTTAGATCGACATGGATTTGGACTCGCCATGTTAAGGCGAAGATAGAGCGTGCTAACTGCTCTGTTATGATTGCCCCTTTATTTATAAAGTCTGCTATAATTAGGAAAATTTTAGAAATCACTCAAGTTCCATATTCTAACAATCGAAATAATATAACTGTCATTCAGGATCAGCGGAAGAAATATTGACCATTTATGAAAGTAAATTGATTATCCGTAACAAAATCTTTTGAGCCATTCGTATGCTTTCATATTTTGCAAGAATTCTTCCAATATTTGGCAAACATCTCTCTTCTCAGAAACCAAAACAAAACAGAAAGGATTGTTATCCTGAAGTGTTGCTTAACATTTGGAGTGAAATAAATTCATTGCCTGGTTCGCCAAAAGCACGTGTATGGTACGTGAGCAACGAATGGTTCAGAAGCTTCTTGATAACAACACTCTCGGAAAGCGACTGAACAGAGCGGCGGGTTCCAAGAATTCTCATTTAACTCGCGGCTGAATTCGACCTAGCTATTGAGCTACAATAAAAATTCGCCACCATCTCGACTCGAAACCTGGGACCCCTCGTTTCAGGACGCCGCAGTTGCAACGGCTTAGGATCTAAATCAGTAGGGCTACTCTGTGAATTGATTGACGTTTCCGGACACGTGAATGTTTTGTTTGTTTGTGCCATTAGTGAAGTGAATATTTTTCTCGCTACCGCTTACGCAGAAGAGAGAAAGTTATGTAATGCTGCGGGAAAAAGCGGCGAATTTTCAGCAGAAAAACTCTTATTGCCGCTCCCTTGTAACGAAAAAGTGGATAAATGCAGTTATTAAAATTTCCTCTAGCACGTGGTGTAGCCAAAATTTATGTTTTGTGGGTTGTTAATACCGAAAAATCGATTGACAGCAAAACGTCCGTCTGTCCGTCCATGAACAATGCTAGGGGCAGCAAAACCGTTCGGACGAATTTCTCTAACATTCGCATTGACATGGAAACATTATGAGGATTAATTTTATTTATTTATATATATAAATTATTCATTTATTTATATGTATCATTTAACGACAAAAACAGAAAAACTGAGTGTGACGTACTAAGGGAATAAAAGTTCTCTGTGAACTTTTTAAAATTCTGGTATCCCTACCCTAACACATGCACATATTAATTTGTGAATGCTGATGGAAACCAAAAGTTTGCTCTTCGATTAGTAATGAGAATTTGGGGAAATTGTCTCAGGTATGAAAACGTATAGAGCATTTAGCATTACATGCTCAGTCAAGGAGGAACGTGTAAATAGTGAAACGTATAATTCGTTCATTGTCTAAAAGAAAATTAAACATTAAAGAATTATATGTTCATATCTGGGAACATACAGAGAAACATAGTTTTATGGTTTACTATGGTTAATTGGTGTGGGTTTAGGGACATGAAATAAGTGAAGGTATTGATATTACTCTTGCTGTCTGGTCTTTCTGATTGTTTATGCCCACAAGGGTCTTTTGAAAACTGTAAGCCGGTTCTAATACCAACATAAGTAATACAACATTTTTGTGAATTCAATTTATTAAAGCTAAGATACAAGAAAACACAATAAATAAAAGGAAAAATGCTCAAATATGTAAAATAACTTGTTATAAATCTCACATTGCTTAATTGATATACGGTATAATGTTATTACAAAACCGGTACTGAGGGTCGAGAAAGTAAGTGCTATTTAGCGCCACCCACTAGTGGTAGCGGTGTAGCCACCGCCGGAACTCGAGCCCTAGACTCCCGCGGTCTGCCTGCAAAGCCATCTACACCGGCCGTGCCAGTCAAATGAATTGATTGATTGGTGATTCCGGGCGCGTCAACTGCTAAAGTCATTATTCCCGTAAGTGTAGTCAATGATTTTCTCGGGAGGAGGGGGTGATCTCCCCACGCTGGATGACGAGATCCGGCCCGGTCTTCCGTCGGCTGGCGGGGTTTCCCCTAACCAGGTATCTCTCACCTACGGGGCACCACCCCAGCTGGGCAAGGTCTAAGTTCCCGATTGGTGTCCGAGCATATGTGGTGATGTGGTGCATGTAAATGTGTGTATAAGTAAGAAGTAGGATAGGACAAGGAATGAGAAGGAAAGCTCGCGCGCGGTTCGTGGCTCGTTTTTTAGGGTACTACACCGACTTTCACCTGGTATTGATCGGAGAAACCATGGAAAGTCCCCAATCAGTGCAGCCGACAGCTTGAATTCTTCTCCGGTCAGCGTCTGAATTCGACCATCTAGCTAGTGTCGAAATTCTTCTCACTGTCGGGATTCGAACCTAGAACCTCGTGATCAGGGCCATTGCAGTGACATCAGTTGATGACCTGAGCCACCTCTCCCGTGCCAGTGGAGCGAGCAGGAGTGACAGAGAACAATTTGCGTGAAGGATCGTAAAGGGGGTAATTGGGTGGCAGACGCAATACGCCATCGAAGAACCGCAGCGAGCGTGAAGCGACCCAGTGCCCGCCGCGTCCGCGTCAGATCCCGGCTAATTGGCATCGGATTCTCGCAGCCCTCCTCCGCCGCGTGAAGCGCCCCACACCTCCAGGTACTGACATGGCGGCGGCGAGAGGATACGGTGGGGGAGGGTGAAGTGATTTGGGAACAGGAACAGAGGGAAGTGAGAGAAAGAGAGTCACTGGTGGGGTAGGGAGGGAAACAGAACGGAGCTGGGAAAGGAGGGGAAGGGAAAGGGGAGGGAAAGGAGGGAGGAAAGGAGGGGAGGGAAAGGAGGGGAAGGGAAAAGGAGGGAAGAGGAATGGATGAGAGAGGAAGGGATGGTGAGGGAGGGGAGGGGAGGGGAGAGGGAGTGAAGGAGAGGTGGGTGGTAAACTGTTGGTCGCTAGGAGAACCGTCTGGTGTCTAGAGGGAGGGTGTGGAATTCCCTCAAGGACGGCGAAGGGACTGCAGATCCGGTGGAGTGGAGGCGATGCGCCTTGCTAATTGGAGGAGTACTCGCTTTGTAGGAAGGAAAAGTCTTTCTCGTCCCGTATTCACTATTGGTATATGACAGCGTCAGAACGACTGTGGTGCGAATAAAGTGAGAAACCTCGAGATGTAATAAGAGCACCATGAGTGGCGACTAACGATACAGCAATTAGCGCATATGTGTATTATTTCTAAAAGCTAAAACGGAACTTAACAAGTTTGCATTCGAGTTCCTGTGGTCCAAAAATACGTTTTCTGGTTTATTCTGTAATACTAATACAAAAAACTTTGTAAAGCATTTTTATATGTAACCTCTTATTGGATACAGCTTAACATAGCGTACCCAGAGGGTACTTCTATGTGAAATTTATTTTTATATGTGCTTCTCAAGTTCATCAACAAAATACATTTATTGAATCGTATTACAGTTGCCCCACTCGTCCATTTTCGAGCCTAGAAAGTTCATGAAAAAGTATCGACTGAAATAGTTTGGGAGGTGACTGTAATGTTCCCCCGCTGGCAGTCGAGATGCGTCAGCTACCTACATTGGCTTGCGGAAATTTCCTAACCAGGTGTCTCCAACCTGCGAGGCATGGCCCAGCCGGAGCAGCTGTAAGACCTCAACTAGTCTCCCAAGTGTGGTGGTGCAATGAGTGTATGTCTGTGTAAGTAAGGGGTGAAGATTGAACAAGGACGAGAAAGTGAAGTCTTAGGCTTCCGCGGCCGGAGTCATGTGGATGATCTTGGCTGTCCGGGTGACGCTGCGTCGAAGGCAGTTTTGCCAACGTTTCGACCATCATTTCGTGGTCTTCCACAGACAGCCCTGAGGAACACCACGAAATGATGGTCGAAACGTTGGCCACACAGCCTTCGACGCGGCGTCACCCAGTCAAGATCATCCACAAGGACGTGAAATATCGCGCGGGGTCCGTGGCCCGTTTGTGAGAGTACTGCTCGGGCACTCGCCTGGTGTTGATCGGAGGTGACTCGATTGGTACATGAGGATACCGCGCACGCGACCACCGCCCACAGAAGCCCAGCGGGCGGAATTGCGGTGGTAAGAAGGCGGGGCGACGGCCGCCCGTTTCGTGTCGCGGGCGCGGGCGGCGCGAGGGGGCGTGGCCACTGCAGACAAATGCATCGCGCTGCAGGGAAGCGGAGAAGGGCGTGGCGAAGCTTGAGGGACGCGCTCCCAGGCAGGTCACTCGAACGCGAACGCCACGACAGCGCACCCGAAACAAGGAAAATATCGTGGAACAATAGAGAAGTGCGGAATGTAAAATGGGATGGCCTAGGAAATTCATTAAAGTACAATTGGAAAACGATTCTCACGTAATATTTATCAATGTACTATATCAATGTGAGTCATCATTAGAGAAATTATAGAAGGGAGTTATGGGGGAAATATAAAAGAACCGAGTCAGTTAACATCCAGTTAATTAGTAAATAAGGAAATATATCTCTAATATCCAAGAACCTTGGTGTTCAGTGGGCCTCAATCAATCAATTACCGTTAACTCAGAAATATAGTAAGTCCTTGAATATTTTCAAACATAAGATAAAGATTTGGATTTTAAAACATGATGTGATAATGATATAAACGAGTTAACTGAAATATTGCATTAAAACTGTTTGTTCTGTAAATTAAATATGAATTTATCTTTTCTCTATGGAAATACTATTACATCTCTGTAAATTTGCACTAGTTTTATGATTTAAGGGTAGGTTTATATTTTTGTATGTTCACAAATATAATTTAGAAAAATAAGAATATTGTTAAAAGACACACCACACATAAAAAAATACTATGTAGAAGTACACAGATAATAAATTATACAGTCAGTATTGCTATCCATCATAACTGGTTATCGAAGTCAAATTCCAAGAAATTTAATGTACATTATCTATGTAAAACAAGTTGGAAGGTCAGTAATTCCAAGAAATTTAATGTACATTATTATTATTATTATTATTACAAGTAACCCAACCAACCAACCAACCGAATACGCAGGCGGGGCCCGCCGCAGGGGGGCGTGGTCGGACTAAGGCAGGCGGGCGGTGATGGAGCACCGCCCTCGCCATCCACACGGGTGGGGGTTGAAAGGGAACAACTGCAGCGAAGCCAGAGAACTACAACTGCTGCAGTGCACTAAAGGCGTTTGTAACGAAAGTTTCGTACACGCGAGCTAAGTCGCCGTGTCTTATACTGGATGAGAGCTCTCAAACCCGGATGCTGTTATTCGTGTTTTCAGTGGTTTACTTTTTATTTATTTTTATAAATAAAAGGTAATAAATTTGGGTTCTTATCCAGCATGTCCTTCGTCAAGGAATAATACTTCCTGACGCGACAACATGGAATCTTCGAATTCTTCATGGATACTTTGATGAATGATAGGTCATTTCAGACACTGACTCAAATAACGGGCTGCGCCGCCCGCAATTTTTTTCCTCCATCATTATCCACTTCTTTCCTTGTTTCCTTCATCTGCGTCAATTATTGCTGTCGCATTATGATACGCTTCCGTCCGTAGGGTCGGGCGATGAGCTCCGTGTCACCCCAATACAGCCGGTTTGACGTGAAATGGAATTATAAATAAATAAATAAAATTATAAATAAAGAATTATAAGGTTGTAAGCTTGGTTCGTTTACAACTCCAAAGAACGTGTTAAGGCAACGCAAAAATCTTGTTTTTTCTTTGACTCATTTACTCACTTACATTTTCAAGTTTCTAAGAATATTTTAATGTGAAATTTTCAAAACAATTGCTGTCTTTCTGTCCAGATTTTGGTATGCGTTGACGGTTTAGCCGATAGCATTTCACCGATTAAAAATATATAGTGCCCGGAAAGTCTGTCTGCAGTGGCACATACCTGATGAGAGCGCTTGCAACGGAAATAATGTTGTTAGCACGATCTGCAGATTGAAAACGTAAATTGCAAACTCACCACAATCATAATAGGTGCTCGATGTGGTGTTCCCTTCAATTGTTTCCCAGTGATCCAGTTGCTACTGACATAAATAGTATTTGTAATAGGAGGCCTTGATTTGGGTCTCTGCGGAGAGACTTTTCTGGCCCAATGTATTTCATTTACTGTGTATCTAATTACATTTCTTCTAGACTACAGTCACAATATTTATTAAACTTCCCCTAATTACACTGTTTACCATCTTCTAACATTGATTGGTTAGCGATTCTATGGACGTCAACTACTGAGGTCATTAGTCCTTTAAGTGTAGTGCATGTGTTTCATCGGGGGGTGGCGGTGGTCTTTCCCCACTGGAGGGCGAGATCCAGCGCCAACCTACCGTTGACTAGCTGGAGTTTCCTCAACCAGGTATCCCCCACCAGCGGGGTACCGCGTCACCCGGGACAAGTTGTAACTCACCGATAGGTTTCCCGGCATGTGAGGTAGTGTAGTACATGTTAGTGTAAGAATGTGTGTGTAGGGGTGTGGATAGAACAAGAAAGAGGAAGGAAAGATCGTACGCAGTTCGTGGTCCGTTTGGTAGGGTACTGCTCCGGCATTCGCCAGGTATTGATCGGAGAAACCACGGAAAACTAACGATCAGAGCAGCCGGCCGCTAGAATTCTCCTCCAGTAAGCGACTGAATTCCACCTAGCTGAAAAGCTAGTGTCGAAAATCCTGCCGTCGTGGGAGTGGAAACCTAGGACCTCCCCGGTCAGAGGCGCAGCAGTGCATCAGTTGATGCACTGAGACACCGCTTCCGGTACCATTTCTAAGACGTTGGACGTTTTGTGTTGAGGTTATTAGTAGTGACAATCATATTTTTAATGATAGTTGAAGACATTGTTAGTATATTGTCAATTACAGTCAAATAATATTTTTTAAAGTATGATACATCCAAGAGGGAAATTCTTCAAACACCATTATAATCAATGTTTCAACGGCCAATTCCCAAAAACATGTTCCAAGATAATCTAATATAAACTATTAACTGCTTTGTACGTCTGCATAATCCATTTATCACTCCAATTGGAAAGAGAAACAACCTGTAAGAAACGCCTGGCGAGAGGGGAGGATCGAAGTAGCAGTGGGTCAGGGGGCGCACGTCCGCGCTGCGGGGGGGGGCGGGGCCGGGCACCCGCGCGTGTCGCGCCGGGGGGCGGGCCGGGGGGGGGGCGAGGGCGGACGGAGATGGAGCGGTGCAGCCGCGACGCGAGGCCGAAGGCGCGTGACAGCCCTCCCTCCCGAGGCCTGCGCGGGGCCGGGCCCAACAGAGGAACCAGGCACGGCGGCGAAGCGGGAGAGGTACCTCTGAGGTCGAAGAAAGAAGAAGCAAGCGGTAGCTCAGTGCTTCAACTGATGTTACTGCAGCGCCTCTGACCGGGAGGTCCTAGGTTCGAATCCTGACGGCGGCAGGATTTTCAACACTGGCTTTTCAGGTAGGTCGAATTGAGTCGCTGTCTGGAGGAGAATTCTAGCGGTCGGCTGCTCTGATCGGTAGTTTTCCGTGGTTTCTCCGATCAACACCACGCAAATGCCAGAGCAGTACCCTACCAAACGGGCCACCGACCGCGCGCGATCTGTCCTTCCTCTTCCTTGTCCTATCCTCTCCCTTACACAGTCACTTACACTAACATGCACTACACTACCACATATTCCGGAGACCGGTCGGGAGTTTAGAGCTTGTCCCGGCTGGGCGGTGCCTCGCTGGTGGGAGAGTCCTGATTAGGGGGAACCCCACTAGCCGACGGTAGGTCGGTGCCGAATCTCGCCATCCAGCGAGGGGAAAATCACCGCCATGCACTACATTAACAGAACTAATGATCGAAGCAGTTGACGCGCCGGAAACACGAAAAAATCAATCATTCAATCAACCGTATCCTCCGCCTTAACATCGGTATTGTGGGTAACATACATCAAGGGGTTAACAGTGGGCCGGAAAACCCCACATGCAACAACACACAGGGAAGCCATCAAGTCTACCCAGAACTAGAACTAGATATTTCAGTAGTATACATACCTTTCGCAGCTCTCACATGCAAGCAATCTTTATAAATGGGCTTTAGAAAATAAGAAAATTTCAGGAACACGGGAAGAAATGCATTTTGACTTTAAAAATCCAAAGTATACGTTGAAATAAACCTATTTATATATTAATACCGAATCCGAAACGCTCATAGCATGTCAAAATCTATATAGTTAAATAACTCCTAAACAAAGCGTTCAAAAAATCCAAAGTATACGTTGAAATAAACCTATTTATATATTAATACGAACAGAGAGGACTAGGGTAATCTGCTCACAGCTTTTCGAACTACGACGCCCGAACTAGTGAGTAATGTTTTTTCCGGGAGGTCACGAGAGGAGGAGAAGATGCACCCCTCCAAAATTTCCCCAGGCGCGAATACGATAAGTATCGCGGCGCGCCTCGGAGGAACTCTCTTTTACGGCAACAGCGACGGCGACCAGAAGAAACTCTCTTTGACTACAGCAGCAACGGCGAGTACAAATTGATAGCATAGGAGTTTATGTTAACTTGGTAGTTAAAAGTTAGCTTGGAAAGCGTATCTTAGAAACTGAAGTAATTAAGAAAAGGAGTGCACAATCATACGTCGCATTCACAATAATTCGGAGAGCAAGCGAAATAACTGTTTGACGTCGAAATAACTTCAAAGCTGTAAAATTCGCCCAGAAGGACATTAATTAAATCCAGCATCTCACATTGCACGCTGAGACCACACACGCCTAAAGTGTGGTAGGTCGGCCGAGCATTTGAGCATAACTTCAGCAACATTAATAATTTCGAGGCTGGAAGCGCGAACAAACGTGTACGAGGCGGTGGAAGAAGGACGACTCCAGGAAGAGCGAAGCGTAGGCGAGAAGGACTTGGTCTGGAGCGAGGATAGTACGGGTTCGGAACGAGAGAAGGGTGTGGAAATTGGAGGCTTGGCGGTGTTCGAGCGAAGGAAACTGCTATCGTCGCGACAGCACGCGAAGCGAAGCGGCAACGCGGGGCGAGCGGCAGAAAATCCCAAGGGGTTGGAAAAAAGGACGGGTTCGGAACGAGAGAAGGGTGTGGAAATTGGATTGGGATCAGCTCTGGAAAGAGGATAGTGGTAAATACACGACAATCAGTGTTAAAAGTGGGTGAAACGTCTAGAATAGGTGGGAGAAGTATTTCGAACTCTGTGAGTGGGAGTTTCCAGGGCATTTACTGCACGTGTCATTAGATTCATTTAAAGAGGCCATACTTGTACAATTTTACATAAATGATTCAGAATTTTCATATGTTGTACAGTTAATATTATCTGGAAGGATCAATTTGTTGAATTGTGTTTAAAGTAATTTTGTGACATGTAAAAGAGTCTGATTTAAGTAACGTGAATGCCACGTATTTTTTTTGTTCAGTGTTATAGTGAGTGCGAAGCCCAAGGCTAGCACCTGTGAAAGGGTTTCTTTGAAAAAAGTATCAAATTTATTTGAAAAAAAGCCCTGCACGGAAAACTAGAGGCCAAAAGAATAAATAATTTGGTAGTGGAAAAACTCAGAAAGGAATGATCAAATCGTAAATTGTAGTTGATGAAAGTGTGTTCAGGCAGTCGAGATGACTATATTTTTTGGTTTTTGTCTTGTTTCATTTTTTTTCAGTTACCAGCTACCTAAAGTACAATAACCTGTCATGAAATTGCGTCACTGTAAATTTTCTCATTGAATATATGTTCATATTATTCGTATTTTATTTGATTCATTGTGTTAAGGGTTCAGACCTTTCTCAAACCCGCAAGATCCTGCTTCCTGAGAATTTTAAGGTCGCTTCACGAGCATTCATGCTATCACGACCCACCACGTGTGGTAAAGTAGATAATGTAGGTAGGTGGGGTTGTTAATATATATATATATATATATATATATATATATATATATGCGCTTCCTATATACAGCAGCATAGTTAAAATCTATTTAGTTAAATAACTCTTCAACAAAGCATTCTAGGGGCTTGAAAGATGAATTTTAAGGCCAGCGACCTCAAACGGTACGGTAAGAAAGTTAAATAATACTCCAAAGATTATTTGGAGGGCTGTATTTTTTCATGGGCTCTTTACGTATATTTCTTAAGAGTAAAAATGTTTTGAAATATTTTTAAGACTGTCAAGGAATTCAAAAATCTAACTGTTAAGTAAGGTTGTCTAATGACTTAAATGTTTTCAAGGAATTATTGTGAATTGTTCAATAAAAATTGTCAATAACATTGAATAATTATATACCTAAAATTTGTTTCAAACATCAAATTTATTGTTTGTTATTTTTATTAGTACATTAGAAGTTACCTTTATATATTTTTAAACATATAAATAGTTTCGTCGATATTTTCCCTCTTAAGATATTCTGCCACCAAGTTACTACACTTAATTGCAGAATTAACAATAAATCTTAATATGGAAATGGAAGGATAAAGGAGAGGGCGGAGTGTAACATGCGAGAGTTCTCGGGCGGGTACCCCAGTTACTTTTATTCCGTGAAACATGTTTGATGCATCCACGGGGCTTACTAAATCAATATGTCCCCGATGCCCCCGCGCCCGACCATAGAGAGTCGAGCGGTGAGGCCAAGACATTTCGAAGCAGCCTTTTCGGCGAAGGCTATAAATGAAACATGGTGGATCCTCCGTATAAAAAGCAATACCAGGCCTTTGAGGAAGATGTACGGGAGCAAGCGAGTAAGGGTTCTCAAATTTGCGACCCTTCGTTGTATTCCTTCTGTGTCCTTAGCTGAGAATTAAGTTCAAAATATCATATATTCATAGATGGCACTATGTTTCTAGAAAATTTATTTATGTTTATTTTCTAAGAATATTCAAGTTATCTCTACAGAAAAAAGACATTTTATCCAATGTCACTTGAACAAAACATAATCAACCAGACAGGTTGCTTTTTGTGTAAATAAATGATCCATGTTAAATTTTACCATACAATAACTATACAATTTGACTGTATCTGTCCTGAATTACTTCACAACAATTTGATAATTTGTGCCAAGCTCATTCAGACGTTTATGCGACTGTCACAAATGTGCTTCTCACTCATTCGTTCTCAATCTTGCAAATCACACCATCACAACAACAACACAGCTATGCGCTCAAAAGACAAATTCCAAAACGTGAAAGAACATAATGCGCCATGTCACAAATAAACGCTACGTTTCACAGCAGGATTTATCTCAAAACCTTTTGATCTCGAAACCTTTCACATTCCAAATAGAACATAGACAACGCTTCTATTTCATCAGATTTTTGCAAAGCAACAGCGTAACGCCACAATCATATTCGAGTGCTCTTTCTGACAATAATACATGATGAAAATACTACCGTGTAAATTCAAGTATTAAACTAATGAGAAATTTCTTGTTCAATTTTAATGGATACTCATAACTAACGTTTTTGCCTCAGTAATACACATTGTATTATAATTCTGACGAACACAATTATGGGAAGGATGGTTTAATATAAGAATAAAGAATTTTTAAATTATTATTATTATTATTATTATTATTATATTATTCAATTATGGGAAGATTTCATGAAAAATCGTTGATTATCTCTATGTTAATAGCACGCGGGCAATTAAAATTCCACCGTGCAATTAAAAATTCACACCTACCAATCAAATTTCATAAAAGCAGCGAAATCGTGCAATTAAGAAACTATAACACAGTGGTAGAAAGGTATATGCAAAAAAATGCATGAAAAAAAAAAAAATTTACGTGAATATATTAAATGTTTTACATGTAAAACATTTGGTCTTGGGATTACGAAAGTAAAAAATGTTAACGTCAGTTGTGTTTACCAGTTCTCAAAAGTATGATATATCAAAACTGTGTCAGAAGTGACTAGTTTCTTCACCCAATATTTATACATGTTGTATTCTCTATCATACTTGTCTTTATATTTCGTAGGAAGTAATGTTTTGAATACTTTGTCAGCATCTAATATTTTATCTGCATATATTCAGTTCCTTCCATACGCAAATATTTCACGGAATCAACGTACATGGAAACGAAAAAATACTGAACGTAATATGTGTATAAATGGGTATAATTGCACTCATAGTATACAAGAAAACGGGCGACGAACGTCGCTCGTTTTCTTGAACATACCATTCATGCAGTTATACACCTCTGTTTTCCTGTTCGTGTTAACTGGCAGTGAAAAAAAGAATGATTCAAGACGGCATGGCAGATGGTTGCGTTGTCGGTGTGTTCTGATCCCCGAATTGCAGATCGCAAATTTGTGTAAAGGAAAATATGTCGAGTTACATGAAATTTTACATAATAAGTGCATAAGCGAAGGTAAATATGGGCGTAGGGTTAATTGGAGAAATGTTATTTTCCCAGATGTCAACGGAGCAATGATGGTGTAAGACTGGCATCGCTGTATTGCAAGAGGTAGAAAATTTTTAACTATTTTGACACGAGATAAATAAGAGAAGGCCAAGAATTTTTTTTGGCAAAGAGGAAAATATAGTAGATTTAAAAGTAATGGCCTAATAACACATGCGTACGGTATGAACGCGTATTAGATTTGTTATTTTAAAACGGGTATGGAATATTTAGAATATTTTCATATTTTATTTCTGTGTTATTGCTATTGTTTGGAGCTATTTATTTGGGGTTGATATGAATTAAATATTGAAGGTAACAACTATCTGCATAAGAGAATAAACAGAACTACACTGATTCTTGTGGTTGCAATATTAAAACTTGAAGCCTTGTTTAGTTTTGATTATTAATATAACGATTGTTACAACCAGCAATAATCACACGTATGCCATTTCCTAAATATTGATAAATACATCCTAATTTCATATGGGAAAGCTTCGAGTTTGCTCCAAATATAAATTATTATTATTATTATTATTATTATTATTATTATTAAATAAAGACATCGGTGTGATTGGTAAATAAAGATTAATAAAGGAATATGAAGTGCTAACATTATTATTAGTTATTAGCGTGACGATCCATACGGATGCGTAAGAACTGCAATTAATTTTATTTTTAATAATCCCAAAACAACAAACGTTACGACAAACTAATAAACGCTAGCTAATAAACGCTAACTAATAAAATCTGAAGGACGCTAATTTTTTGTAAAATTTGGAGCAGTGATCTCAACATTATAGCTGGATGCACAACTACAATGCTTTGAATTGCCGAAAATCGTGCTTTACTCGTGGCTCATTGCAAAGTCGCAAGCCTTTCACCACTGAGATCCGGGTTCGATTCCCGTCGAATCTCATGTGAAATTTGTTTCAACAAACGAGTTTGGCGCTTCACAAGGCTAGTCAAACCTTGGGAAGTGTCCTAAACCTACCCCTATCCTTATTCCTTCCTAATTCTGGCCGCTGGGTAGTGACGCAGGAGCGCGCGGTAGGAGGCGCGTACGCGGAGATGCTACCTGGCGGTCCTCTTGACAACCGACTACGACGAGACGCGACAGACAATATTAACGGAGGATTACTCAAAAAAAAAAAACAAGCGCTGGGAGGATTACTCCCAGAAGCGCAAAGCGATCAACGCCCCCAAGGGGCTTGGAGACGCGTTGCGTCAGAGGAGACGCAACAAATTAAAAAAAAATCGTGACGATTTTTTTTCGTTTGGTTGGCTGCGGTGAACGCCTACCTAGAGATTTTCTTACGAGTTCAATGTGTCTTGTGTGTTGCTACTGACGCTCACAATCGTCTCTGTCAACGAAAGTGCCAAAGTATTGCGTAGCATTCGGTTGTAAAGACCGCCAACAAACTAAACTAGATGCGAATGATATTAGATGAGATATCATTTTATAGCCATTACTTTACATACATTTTTTTTATTTTTGGGGTGACTATTATTTGTAATAAGTAGATCTAATGAAATTACTAAAGATCACTCCTCAGTGTGAATATTAAAAAAGTCTCCAAGAAATGAAATGCTGGATTTTGTTAAAATATTGTATTAAATATGAATTTCAAAGTATTACATATTGGTTACTTCCAATTTTTATTAAGTTTTAGTGAACATAAATGTAATAAATGTATAAAATTGGAATGAGATACCAATTCCTGCTATTTGGCACTGGGATAACTAGAACAGGACAGACGTTCACCATCATGGACAACATGGATTAGAGCCCAAAATTAATTGCTTGAAAATAAATTTTATTACATGGGCGCTTTTTTCCCAAAATTCAAGTAGTTATGACTTAGTTTAGGGATCACAGAATTTTGAAAATGTGCACACAATTCACTTTTCCCCATAGCACGTCATTCGCAGTTTTAACTGTTTTTTTGACGTAAAATAAATAAAAAAAATCATGGAGGACGTTCATGATGAAATATGATAATATATAAAGTAAATATCTATAAGAGAATGCACGCAAGTGTGAATGAGTTTTTTATCTACGTATTTCTATGTGAGTGAGTTTTCAAGTAGTTTGATTTTTTTAGAAAGGTTTGGTTTTAAAAAAATTTCTGATTACTCTATCCATACAGTTAAAGTAATTGGTTATGATCGTATATTTTAACAAATATGGAGGTACAAATTGTCCAGGTCAAAAATCAGGTCAAATTAATTTACTCGAATGGTAGAGACTAAATAAATCACATCGTCAAATTCAAATCAAATACATCGTATTAACGAGCCAATATTAACGTCGATAAAACAATGTGGTAATGATCACAGTGTCCCATCATTGAGGCCATGTTCAAGTGGTTTAATTGGGGAGGTAACGTTAACAAGGACAAATTAACTGGTCATGTTGACGAGGTCAAATTAAGAGAAAATATTAAAAACATGCACCTGATGAGTTGAAGTTATCTACGTATAATTCATGAAGTGAAAGTGACGCTGTCAATATTGTAATGCAAAACCTGCAGACAGAAAGGACTAAAATCACATCGATTCTTTTCATAACGCCAATTTCACGAACAAAATTACCGAGGTCTTTTGAAGAGGACCAGTTGCAAGATTAAGTTTACGAGGTCTTTGCGCGGCTCGTGCAGGTTGAGCCAGTGTCGGTGCAGTTGGCCCCCTCGCCCGCCTCGGCCGCGACCGCAGAGGCGCGGGGGCGTGGGCGGGGTGGGGAGGGGCAGCGAGCGCGGTCACGTGAGCGATGCGGGGACGCGCGCGCGCGGACAGCTGCGGCCGGGCGGGGCTTCCCCGACGCGACGCAGACGGACGAGGCCGCCGCTCGCGCGCCCCCATTACGTAAGTGGCCCCGGGGCGAGGGGGCGGGGCATTGGCAGCGGCGACACACAAGCGGTGGCGCCAGACGCCACGGGATGGACGGGGCTGGCGGCTGGGGTAGTGGGAGGAAAAGGACCGCCGGAGCGGCGGCAAGAGAGAGTGGGGTCAGGAAAGAGGAGGAGGAGGAGATAAAAGGGAGAGAGATAGAGAGCAAACTGAGAAACGGTAAAGAACCCATATAATGTGATAGTGGATGAGAAGAGGAGGAGTGGGATAGTTGAATGAAAAGGACCGTCAGAGCGAGTGGGGGTAGGAAATGACTCGGAGGCGTGGTGAAATAACGGGAGAAAATGGTGGCGGGAGAGCACGGGTAGGGATGAGGAATGAGAATGGGGAGGGGATGAAGAGAGAGGGAGAGGGAGGTTGAGGGAGAGGAGAGGGAGAGAGAGGGGAGGAGAGGGGAGAGATGGTTGAGGGAGAAAGAAGGGGGAGAGGGGAGGGAGAGAGAGGGTTGAGGGATAGAGGGGGAGGGAGAGAGAGGGTTGAGGGATAGAGGGGGAGGGGAGAGAGAGGTAGAGAGGGAGGGAGGGAGAGAGGGTGGAAGGGAAAGAGATACGAGGAGGACACATTGATATGATGGTGGATGTAAGGAAAAGAAGTTAAGGTGGAGTAGTTGGTTGAATAGGACCGCCAGAGTGAGTGGGGATAGGGAACGATGACGGAGGCGGGGTGGAATGGCAGGAGAAAAGCGGTGGCGGGGGGGGAGGGGATGAAGTGAGAAAGAGCAAAGCGAGACCGGACGCGATTCATATGATGTGATAGTGATGCACGAAGAGAGGACGTTCCGACTTGTTACTGGGCACATGCATTGAAACACGTTTGTTCGCATCAAGTTCACACATACACACGCACAAAGAATTTATTTAGCATTTGTTGGCAATGATCAACTATCATAATCTCTTAGAATCAGTTTCAGACAACTGTGATATAAATCACAACATATTAAATCACCTCTAGTCGCGAATACTAGAAATTGTCGGCTCCATTAGTTTGTTCTTCAATTGTATTCTATGCAGTTCTTAAAATATAAACATTGGAATCTAACATAAAAATACTCCCATGTAACTATGGGTTATTGTAACGTGTTCAAATGAACCTGGAGGCGGAGTATATTTAGTTAGTCAAATTGCGTGCTGTGCATCTATAATGTAATATACATTGCACAACTGGAAATTTTATCTCCGCAACATCCATTCTAACCAGATCTAAGCTTGCGAAAACGGGTAAGTAATAGATAAAATAGTAGAATTTTTATAGCTGAGAATAGGAGAAAAAATGCTATCATTGAGAGCTCCTGTAGGGCCCAACTCAAAAATGTGGAACATCACAGCTCATGCCGGGGGACAATGGATAATTGTTTAAGAGCATGGTCGTTTGACACCTGCAATATACAATTTCTAGGGGATCAGAAATGCAGTAAGAAATCTAGGAGAATTGCAAGAGCATGAAGTTAAAAAATATTTCCGTTTAATAAATATAATAAATCAATAGTTAGCATAGGTAAATGAAGCTGAAGGACGTTTATATAAAAGTATGTCTTTACTTGGTAAAATTCTCTTTTTGTGTATTTTTCAATTAAAAACGCTCCAACAAAACTATCCTCTTGTATTATTTGAACATTTTTATCTCTCTTCTTCAAAGGCAAAATATGTTCTTATACGGTGTATCATGAAGAATTCTTAACCAACAATTGATGAAATATTGGAATGCAGGTTAACGGGGCTTGGTCATTAGTAAACATGAACTATAAGTTGGTTCTTTGCCAACGTTTCGGAAAATTTATTTCCATTCTCAAGGCTGAATAATATGAGGAAATAAAACAACACACATTTACTATAATACTACCAAAAACCACGTGCCATTTGGTGACAATACCGCGTGACAATGGAGTAAGTGGGTTACAAATGGCTACACCGTGCGCTACGTCGACAGTCAACGCAGACGAACTCTATTAATGAAGTTTCCTAACTGATTAAGGATTTTACGATGAAGCCTCAATATAAAGTTGCGCTTGAGATGAAATCTTCTAAGTTATCTTATTGCGGAGTACACTTATTTTGCAAGCAATGTATTACTGGGACAACCATCAACCATCAAGTACGTATAACAGTAGATAGATAGATAGATTTATTAAAGTTCGCTTTGAGCTAATGCTCGGTGGCAAACATTATTACAATTAGATATACAATTACAAAACTATTACGAATATTTACAAATATAATTACAATTAGAATTAGAGATTAATATCCTAGTTATAATTAATTTTGAGTTATCTATATGTTGACTTATAGCTTTTCTAACACTTCACTCCACTTCACTTCACTTCATTTCACTGCGCTGCACTACACTCCCTCCTCCTCCGTGCCACCCACCACACTTACTCACTTCACTTCACTTCACTGAATAAGAGACATGACTATATTATTAATAATACTAACGATTATAATGATAAACATAATAATAATAATAATAATAATAATGATAAAAAGTCCCAGTGCTATTAATGATCACCTACATAGAATTAAGTATATTTTTAAATTTCACTACATTAGAAGGAAGAGTCTCTAGTCCTTTTGCAGGTAGTTTGTTCCAATCTACTATAGTACGATTCACAAAGGAGAACTTGCCTACATCAGTTCTTTGCTTTCTACATCGTATTTTCCAGGGATGGTCTCCTCTACTTTTATAATCAGATTTCTGTAATCTTTTACTGATGTCTGCCATGCTGAGTCCCTTTGTATGTCTTGTACATTACGCATAAACGCGCCCGTTCCGTCTCTTAGATAAGGGTTCCCATTCATCTCGTCCATCAACGCGTCCATGATTTACAAACTTCCGGCCCGTTTTGAATTTTATCTAACGCCTCGATTTGCCCTTTTCTGTACGGGTCCCAGCAGGCCGCTCCGTACTCTAAAATAGGACGAACAAGTGAAGTATATGCCAAGGATCGGGCATTCGAACACTGTTTTAGAATGCGCATTACAAAGTGCAGCCCCCTCCATGATTTTTGACCGTATTGTTAATATGATCCGACCAACCAAGTCGCTACGCAGGACCAAACCCAAGTACTTACAGTTTTTACACGCGGTATATCGTTGTTCTAACTGTAATTCAGTGTACATTCGAGCGAGATTTGGTAAAACAAATGAATTTACTCTTTTCGGATTTAATTCCATCTTATTTCTGCACGCCCAGTTCCATAAACAGTTAAGATCGTTCTTAAAACATTTTCATCCGAAGACGCGCCAATACTCCTATATATTATGCAATCATCAGCGAAAGTCTAACTTTCAATTTTATTCCAGTTGCAATATCATTAATAAACGCTAAGAATAGCATGCTAATACACTCCTGGGGACCCAGAGGTTACATCGGCTTTCGATGAGTGTTTTCACCTATTCTGACTGCTTGAGTTCGGCCCGTAAAAATTCTTTTATCACAAGATTATTCGATGATCTAATCCAGTTTTTGACAGTTTTCAATTAAAAGGCCATGTGGAACCAGATCAAATGCTTTAGAAAAGTCTAATATTACTGCATCTACCTACTCCTTCGTCTAATGAATCTGCTATGTCCTGACATAAAGAAATAGTCTGGCTGTCCACGAATGCTAGGACGAAAACCGTGTTGATTTTGAAAAAGCCAGTCAGTTTTATTCCAGACTCGTCTAATATATTCCGCAATCATGTGTTCCATCTGCTTGCATACAACTGATGTCAAACTTATAGGCCTGTAATTATTAACAATCCTTTTGTCTCCTCCTTGTGAATCACTTTCAATTGCCTCTTTCCAATTTTGAGGAATCATTATTATTTACAGTGACATCCATTAACCTAGCAAGGTAAGGAATCATGCTTCTCCCAATTTCAATATTTCTCCTGGTATTCCGTCAGGACCTACAGATTTATTTTCCTAATTTTTGCAACCCTTTTCTAATAATTCCTGCATCGACTCTAAAGGTTTCTATAACGGTGTTGTTTTATTTACTGAAATCTGATCCTTCGGCTGAAAACCGACGCGTAATGCCTATTTAAACAAGCCGCCTTTTCACTGTCATTTGTAATTAACGAACCGTCAGCTCCGCAGATCGCTGAATATTTTCTTTGTTCCCTTTCTTATGTCTTACATACTTGAAGAAATTTTGCCAACAGTTCAATCGATCGTTTAGAATAGATTTTAGGTAATTTTCTTGGGTATGTAACTTTAATTCTAGTAAGTCTTTAGATAATTGTGAAAATTATTTTTGTGTTCTTTGTTTACATTGCTTTTTACTATACGCTTTCCTAACCTTCCTTTTCAGTCGCCTCACTTCTTTGTTGAAATAGACCGGATCCAATTGCACCGTAGTTTCTTGGTAGGCACGAATTTTCTAAGCATTCTAAAATTATTTCTAAGTTTGTCCATATCTGTTCTACTGTACATCCGCTAGAAGCCCAAGTTGAAAATTTGCTTTTCAAATATAATTGCATGTTTGTAACATCTGTTCTATAAAACTGAAAAATTTTCTTTCTTTAACGGATCGTTTCGCTTACCCTCTGCACTTTTTTAGAAGGCTCCTTTGTGGTCGCTAATTCAGGAATTATTTCGCATGAACGAAGTTTGTCCACCGGTCGAATAAGGAAAACGCCCAGTAAAGCATTATCGCGTGTCGGTTTAGTCACTACCTGCGTTAAGCCGTTGTCCCAAACCAACTTGTTAACGAGGCGTTGGGCGGCGCCTTCAGCCCCATCCCCTCCCAAGTAGCGTGCGGTAAATTTAAGTCTCCTCCGATAATGACGTTTTTCCCACTTTTCCTGATTGCGAGTTCGCTCTACAAGTCTTTGCAACGGTTCGTGCCCATCTTTCTGTGACCTATAGACACCTATAATTTCCATTGGTTTTGAATTTCTATCTCGAATGTGACACTATTATTTCAATTTATCATCCACCATCCTCTACTGCTTCAAAGTTGTCTTTTACGCATATAAAACACCCCAATGCGATCTATTCTATCACGTCTGAATGTTAAAATTTTGTCTGAAAATTTCAGCGTTTAATATTCCGCATTGAGCCATGATTCCGTACCTATACGACATCTACATTATAAGATTCTACAGTGTTCCAGAAATGAACAGCTTATTATAAATCTCCTAAATTAACCTGCAGAAAAACCAGAGACTCACCTTCTGCGCGATTACATAGTGAAAGTCCGTCTCGCCACCGTTCTCGCGTCGTTGTCCGCCGTTATGTCGCCGTTCGTCGTCCTGCCCCGCGCCGCCGTCCTCGCCGCCGTCACCGCGACACTGTCCGTCGCCGCTGCGTCGTCCCGCCGCCGTCGACGCGTCGCCGTCCCTCGCCGCCGTCACCGCGTCGTCGTCCACGCCGCCGTCACCGCGTCGCGTCCTCGCCGCCGTCACCGCGTCACTGCAGGTCGCAGCTACGTCGTCGTCACTCGCCGCACTGCAGTCGCCGTCGACATTCCACACAAACCATTTTTGGGTTTCGATATCCCTTGCCGCCACCGCCATGCGGTCTCACGAGCAGCGCGGAACGTTTCAGGCCCTACGCGCGAGAAGAGTCCACCCAGCCTTTTGGACCCGAGCGATTCAAATGCAAGCCGTCACGACCGAAATCGCCGTCCTGCAACCAAGAATTTGGGTCCACAAAAAACACCTTTCTAGTTTGCGCCACCCATTCGTACATCCGGTTGACTACATCAACCCGTCTCCACGGAATGCCGCGACGCCTGAGAATCCCACTAATATATATTTTAGCACTTGGGAACTTTTCTTGCACTTTCATCACGAGGTCACCCATATCCCTCATGACGAATGTCAGATTTCTTCTCCTGAGATCGTTTGTACCGACATGTAGTATGACGGTATCTGGCGTTCGAGATCCCTATTCTCCACATACCTTCGCGGCTGCTCAGTACAATTCCGGAGGCACACAACATCCATATGTTTGTTGTGATTACCTACGTGCCTGACTATCGAGTCTCAATTACGAGAATGGGTTTTCTCGCGAGTTGGAGCCTCTACGACGGCTGCGCGGCGTCTCCCACTGGAACAGCTCAGGTTTCGCCTCCAGGCTGCGTTACTCCTGCAACTCTTGGATTTGCAGAAGAGCAGCATCCAGTTTCTCTTCCAGTGCCGGACTCGATTTTCTTTGCACTTGTTGCAAAACCATTTGCCGTTATCCATGTCTCCGTTTTTACCACAACGCATGGTACCACAGTCCACAACTCGCACTGTTTCCCGATTTCAAGTTGCTGTTGCACCCACTGCACAAGATGCGATGCAGTTGCTTCAACTGCAGGTCCCGGATTAGGTTCGACACCCCCAATTAATAGTAGCACCGTATCGTGGTCGCACACAACGATGCTGCTCCAGCAGCTGCACCGTCCCCGCGAAACGATGCCGAGGGTGCCGGCGCTGCGCACGAGGAAAAGCGCGCGGCCCACGCCCCGATGCGCGCCCGATACTCCTGCAGGTAGCAACCCATTGTCTCACCCGGAGCTCCGCTAAACCACGTCCAACCGCTACGACGACCAACAACAGAATGACAGTACTCGTTTAAACCGTACGTTGTTGGCGCATTTTCAAAGTAAAATGTATGTGATAAATATTTTAAAATTAATTTTAAAACTTGCAAATATAATTTATTTTTATATCAATTTTCAAAACACTACTTTCAATATTATTAAAGGTCTTACAGTTTGGTCACCTTAACACAATAACCTGATGCTGCATCTCTCAGAAAAATTGTTTTAGGGAATTAAGCGGGTGATATATTATCAGCAGTGTATATTTTGAATCAAGTGCTCGTCGAATAAGTAATGTTGACGATTGTACGAAAGTAAGCTATGTGCTCCAAGTCCTCTTTCAATCAAATAATGTAATATTAAAAACATCAAAAGTTGGATGGTTACATCGATGTACTGTAACCAAGTTTAACACAGTGAATATTGGAAAATTTAAACTAAAATAGCTGTGGTGAATGAAAGAGAAAATTTATTGTTAATTAAATTGCATTCCTTCGTCTACATCTAATTACTGGAATTCTAGTTTGCATACCCTTGGTATTTAATAAAAGAACCATTTTTAACTATTTTATGCTGTAAAGGATGTTTTGCATGGATTTATAAAAGTTTAACTTCTAGAAACAACCAGATACTTTTGCTTCCTAAATACTTTCATCGAGCAAAGTAATAATGTCTTCGCGTACGATATATTGATATCGATTTGTTCCGTAACAATTTTCGATACATTTTTCATGTACAAATACGAAAAAGAAACATTTTGAACTAAAGGAATGGATTAATGTAATACGAAAATGACTTTCATTGCACAGTTAGGGGTCCCGAGAAATTGAGTTTCCACATTTCTCTGATAGGAAGCCCTAAAAAATCTATCTCTAATTTTGATCTCTTATAGCTATTTGTTAAGAATGTTAAAGAATTAAAGTATAATATAATTTTATCAATGTTTGAAACTGTCTGCTGATAAAAATTGAACTGTTTATTATTAAACACATATTTTTTAAATGCTGACTTAAATCTTAATCAAAAATTATCATTACGTAAGACGAAGGTGCGATATGTCACTCCATTAATAAATGGTGAAGAAGTAATGTCTCCTGGAGTTCTTTGGTCATAATAAATCGATACAAAGTACTGTTAACAAAATATATCTATTTACTTTTCTATTGATTGAGTGTCAGTTCCAGATACTGGATTTATATTATAGTATATATGACACCAGTTTTTAAAATTGTCAATTGTAACAATTTCTAACAATTGTAACAATTGGATTCACTCTAAAAACTGGAATTTTTTGAGTCAACTGTAGAATGCTGTAAATTATGGCATTCTTGCGACGAGCTCGTTGGATAAGAAATCCTATCATCTATCAGAAAGTATGACCTCTGACAGGAAAAAATGCATTATCTTTGATCGTTTAATATCTACAAGCATTATTATTATTATTGTTATGGAATGATTCTCGTTCGGTCCAGCTCATGCTGTGCTGATGTATGAGGTGTATGAAGAAAGAACTCATCTTTTCATATATGGTCCTAATGGTAGATATAAATCACAAATTTGTTAGTATTTATATTTCCAAAACAAACTATGCTGAAAACATATAAAAACTCTCTCACATGAATTATTACTGACATAGTTATTTTGGGCAAGGTTAGCTTCTGCATTGAATTGATGTCAATTGACAATGCATTGTTTTTCTAATACTGCATTAGACTGGTCAATCTGTGCATTATAAAATAGTTTGCTTCTTAGCATGTAAATAGTAGTATTAGCATGCAAGATAGTTATGAAATTGATGTTCTTTTTGCGGAATCACTTAAATGAAGTGATTTGAGTTTTAACTGTAATTCTTCAGATACACAACAAAATATACTTGTGGGGGTCCAAACCGAAGACTGAAACTATCTTTGAAATATTTATAATAAAATCTGTTTAAAGTCAATATATTTGTTTTTGAACATATTTACATTATTTTCGTAGTCAAATTTCCATGAAGATATTGTATTTGCTTTCCACTATAATGACCACCTTTTACTGGAAAGAGCTATATATTACCATGAATTTTAATTGTACTGCCAGATAGAAGAGTGAAGCTTGTATTTAGCCACATGTCCCTTCTCCTGCTACTTTAGTGCTCTTTTAATTCACTTCAGACCTAATGTCAACAAAGCAAGAAATTTCAACATAATTAAAATCTTTGTGCTCCAACCATTAAGTAGTATAATAAAGTATTCTCCCTTTCCTTTCTTCTTTTTTACATTACCTCTTCCTCCTCTTTAGACTTTCGAAATCTGTCAGACCTTGCAAATAATAACTTGTTCATTTTTATTTGAGAAACTATTGTAAAATTGCGTGAAGACTCACAGTCTATTCACTTGTTATTCAGGCGAAATTGTTCTTTGAATGTAAGGTAGGAAATTATTATAGTAAGGAAATAATCAAGATAGTTATTTATCTCACATTATGGATTACCACACGATAGCTGCTACCCCCACGGATTTTAGTTCTTTCAATATTTGCAGTCAGCACTTAATCGTTTAAATCTCATCACCAACATGATTTTCATGCTACTTTCCTGGAAGGTACGTTGTCTTAATTTCGTTAGCAATAACCTGGGTTTGCATGTCATTTGTCCTTTTCCTATCACTACCACTTGCAACATCCATTTCACGTATTGAATCCATTGAAAATGATTCTGTGATACAACAGCCAAACCTCCAGCACCACACCTCTAACAATGACTAATTAATTTGACCAATATCAGCTCTAAAATCATTCCGCATAACCTCAGACCCTCCAATAGCATAAAATTAAACTTGTTAAAGAACTCACGCTCTGGACTTTATTTCTTTAAAAAAACAAAGTAAGTTTGCTGTTTTGTTGCCACACAAAGCGTTCGCACATAGGTTCTTTTATTGGAAATCACTGCATCTAGGCTCTAAGATGATATTTCTGTAAAAAAATATTTTTTAAATGTGATCTAAACCTCTTTAATTACAACAATTGTATTGTTTAAGTTATTTATCATCTAGCAATAGTTCAAGTAAATTCTTTTTCAATATTATAAATTTACAACCAGCTTGTTGAAAATAACTATGCAAATGAAGAAAGGAAGAAAACATTGGCATAAATCCATTTATTATAATTAAACTACAATTAATTCAAAACATTAACTTAATTAACACATTTACGTTAAAAACAGTAAGATAGTTTTGCTTTTCAAAAATAATAAGTGAATATGGAGTATGGTAAAATTTATGTCACTTGAAGCGTTAGTATACAGAAATTATTTAGTTTGAGTTCTTTAAGAAGTAATATTTATTAGCTAAGAAAGCACTTTTTATAATTGCAATAAACCAAACATTTCACGATACTAGCCCCAAATAATTATAACAAAAATGCTCAAGATTATAAAATTGTAGTAAACTACATAATATAATTACATATTTGAGTGAGGTGGTTAGTTTAACACCCAGCAATTCTTCTTTTCTACAATCATTTAAAGATTGGTATGGGGACCAACTTACCATAGGAATATACCAATATAATGGGAATCTCATGATTTTTAAAACTGACGAAAAGCACGTTCTAATTTTGTAATAAAAAGCAAAGGCAATATCAAAACCGGAGTTAACATCAAAGAAAAATTATAGTAGTAAAACAAGTGAATAACGTGAGAAATGAGTGCCCCTGAGAGGTTTATAGTTTCGTATCTCTTTTGTCTGTGCCGTCGTAAGCCATAATCGCATCACGAAGTTCGTGCAATAAAAAAAGATCATATACAAACTAGCGTCCCCCTGCGAGAATTCTCGCATATTAAACGCCACCCTGTTTCCTATTTTTCCATATTAAGCCTGTAATATATATTTTTCTTCAAGATCCTGTTATCCTTCGTCACTTGTTCTGTTTGTCTCCTTGTAATTGATAACAATACAATACAGTATACACTTTTATCAATAAAAACTATTCTTATTTAACGTTATTACCAAGCGGGGGGTATACCGAGTTATTCAATCGTGTAGAATATCAAGTAATTAGTTTAACTTTACATACACTTGTAGATTCTACAGGCTCTGAAGAGGTGCGATAGAATCGATAAGCGTCGAACCAGCAAAAATATAATAGAACGTTCAAGAAGATCTTATCCTATAGAATGCAGTGTGACAAACGTTTCATTGAGGCGCTCGGCCTCAAAAGTTTAGTTTTTAAGGCCATAAACTGCTTCGTTTAGGAGTTATTTAACGATATAGATTCAAAAAATATGACAGAGTGCTGCGGGTTGCATTTGACATGAATATTTAGATGCATGTTTTTTAAAGAAATCCTTGATATTTTTTTTAAATCGTCACGTCTCCATGAAATGCTCCTTCTGTAGAGACCTCATGGGAGAGCAGAAAAACGTATGTATTCGTATAGTACTGAAATAATATTGGAGGTGATTGTACGTACGTACGCACGATTTGCGCGAACAGTACGTGTCAAGCGGGTTACTCCTCTTCGCTGGCAGAGATTCGTAATACTGAAGCATAATCCTCGAAAGTAGAAAGGTGGCGCTTAGCGAAGCGTTTGATTTTTTTATTTTTTGCTTCGTTGTTTATGCAACGCGTCTCTTAACCCTTGTTGGGCGTTGAGCGCTTTCTCTAGAGTAATCCTCCGTTACTGAATAATTACTATCATTACTGTTGTTGAGTAATTACTGTATTTGTCGAGTCTCGTCACGTCGCAGTCAGTCAGTGCCTTTTATCCCTTCAGCCAGGTGCTCAACCCCGTTAGATTACGGAATTCCCAGCTGGTCACCCAACCAGAAACCCGCGAGTCTCGAATTCACTTAACCTCCGTGACTCCACGGAGCGTAGAAAACGAATTCGGCTAGCGGTGCACGTATTCTATGATATTATCCAACCAATCAGAGCGAAGAAATTCCACCGCCTCCCTTCCTCTGGTCTCGACGAGGACATAGCCGTCGACTGTTGCAACAAGGTACAAAAATCGCGTCAAAAACAGCACCAATCTAAATATTTCACCTCGATCTCAACCTTAATTCAATTTGCAGTTAATACTGTCAACTTGCGACTAATATATGACATTGTGTGAGGCGTTGTTATTCTAATCTCAAAGCAATGAAAACTTTTTTTACGGAACAGTAAACGAGAGAGATTAAAAATCTGTGGCAATGATGCTCGTCGAGTTTGTTTTCATCATCAAAATAGGTTTATTACTAAATTTACTTTGAGCAAGAACAGGTGTGACAATTATATTTAAAAGTTGCGGAGGGCACAGTAAGTAACCCTAACTGAAGTAGTGGGAATGATGTTTTCGAGAAAAATCAGCCCACAAAATATGCAAGTAAGGTATATTTCCGGAACGTTATACGCTAGCCTCAACATCTGGATATCCACTCCAAGTCATTATTTCGTGAATTACGAACTTTTGTACGCACGAGCTACCATTGCGTGAAAGTCGCGTGACTATCTCCCTCAGTGCGGAAGACGCCCCAAGTTGGTCGGGGAACTCCCATCCAAACTTCACGTACATCATCCGCGAAATCCACGGAAGCTTTGTCACTTCCTCCCAGAAACTCGAGCTGAACTAATCCCCTGAGTGGCGCGCCGCCGAACCCAGCGAGAGACTACCCTGTCGCCGAGGGGTTTGGATCTCGCTCTCGCCCCGTCAACCACCCGAAAAACCAGGCGCCTTCTTGGGATCAAACCCCGAACTCTGGAAGCTTTCGTTGAGCTAGAAGCGCAAACCAAAACACAGATTCTTTAATACTCATAAACATCTCGACTTTTAAAAACTAGTGTAACAGAACAGTCATACTAAATGCGCATGTTTTTCGTAATACTCTACTGGTGCGTTTAAGTAATGGTCAGAGAATGGATTTTATCCGCTGCTTCTAATACAACAATCAAGTCAATTTGAAACGAATAAGTTGTTGCTAAATATGAGTTATTTTATTTAATGCAAAAGTATTTTTAATTGAATTTTTTTAATAAGGTAGAATTTTGAAAAGAACTGAATACGATGTAAGTAATCGTATCGGTTCTTCATAAATATCAGTAAGAGATCCGGATTACAAGCGTCCAATATATGGTTTTGTAATCTAATAACCTGTAATACCAAGGACGTTATTAACTATTTGAAGTGAAACTCTGTTTTCTATTTCCGAGTTCAGTTTCAAACTCCCTTTCACAAGGTACTAAGTATCCTGAGGCGGGCTTGCAACGCCTGGGAAAGGAAACTTACAATTAGGTAATTGTAATTTACTGGTCATTGTAATTTTAAAAAATATCCTCGTTACAACTGAGAATATACTTCAATAAGATTCGTTTTTTACATTAAAATATGACCTCAAGTAGAAATTGAGCATACATGAGAATTTATATAATTAACAAAAATGTGTAACAGAGTCGACAGTCATAAATTAAGTAATTAACAAAAATTGTAACAGAGTCGACAGTCATAAATTAACTACTAACAATACAATCATTAAATTTTATACTGTGATATAATAGCACATGTTTAACACAAAAACAAATATCTGTATTTTTAATAATTTACAATATGTTTATTTGTTATTAAAAATGTATGCTGTTTAATTTGTAGATACACACCGTTTACATCATAAAAAGCCAATTTCATTGAAATTATGTGAAATTCAATTTTAATACAAAAGAAAATAATCTAAGTAACAAGCTAATGAAAATAATATTAGAATCTTCTTTTTGATACAGACTGTAGTTAATAATACCAGAAACATTTCCTGAAAATTTGAATAAAATCTATATATTAGAAAAAAAGTTATCTTGTAAACCATTTGAAAAATCTATGTTTCAAGATATTTGATCTTAAAGTTTCAGTAACATGGGAAAGTATCTGAGAAAGATATCTGGTGTCCTAATATGCACCAGATGCATAGGAATGTCCTTCAATGTCTATTTTCTGCAGTTGGTTTTCAAGTCTGAGTCTTCTGCTGGTCTTCCTTGCTTCTTTTGTGGCAAGATTTTTTTTTCACTCGACTGAATTCTTGTGTGGTCCACTTTTTTACCCAAAGGCACACCCAGTTTTTCCAGAACTTTCAGTCTCCCTGTCATGCCATCATTCAAAGTAATGACAGCATCATATGTACCAATTTCAACAATTCATTTTCCAAAAAAACTTTTCTTTGGGCACACTTTCCAAATGTTTGAATAAAATGATTCATTGGTGTTTTGTGTGTGACCACCAACACATCTTTCCAAAAGCTTTGGGTGGCATAAGTCTTGAAAAACATTTAATAATTTCCATAATTGCCATAGGAATGTTGTTTTTATACTTGTAACCAGGTAACATGTTACTTTCTTTTGTCTTTTGGTATGGACACCATGAATCAATGTCTTTTGGACTCGTATCATGCATTGGCTTTTCATCAGTTGAAGCTTTATGAAACCAAATGGCCCAGACAGCCTTTTTCATATTATCAACTGTATATTTTATATTTTTTCTTATAGCATTGCTATTTTCTCTTATAGCATTGCCATAATAAGTTGATAATATCCTGGTATGAGAAATTGCTGCTGTGAACAAGCGAAGGCTCTATTCCGCAAAATTAGTATGAGAAACTACTGCTACAAACCTTCATAATGATTTTGCGCCAAATTTGAAATGCCAGAGTATGACCAACCAGTACTTATTCCGATAACACGGCAGGGGGGCGTGACCGAGACTTTTAAAGGGCTGTCAAGCGCGCGAGGCTTTATTTAAATACGCATATCTTCTAAACTATGAAAGATATCAAAACAAATCTTTCACGAAATTAAAGCTAAAACACTGAACTTTTATATAAAATTATTTTTGAAAAATCGAATTTTTGAGACCTGTTACCCCCTTAAGTAAAAATTATTTACCCCCCTTAAGTAAAATAATAGCATCATAAAGTACCCAGAAAAACATGACATGTATAAACTTCAGTTATGTTAGAGGAATTTTCAGAGCAAGTAAAGTAGATTAGCCAAAATAATGTTTTCCTTTCAAAAAGATAATTCTGTGTATTAAAAATTTTCACTTTTTCAGAAATATTATGTCACGATATATTTAAACCATAAAAAGGATGTTTCAATGTTCCTAAATTTCTATATAGAAAATGTTATACTCCCAATATTTCCTTTTTTAATATTTTATAGAATTCAAAAATATACTTTTTTTCAATTTTTAATTACATTCAGATATTCTAGGGCCGACTCGTTGTTAGAAGAGTAGGTTCATCGTATGAGCTATATTCTTCAGCCCCCGCCTTTCATGCTGCTCTGTCGGAATGAAATGAAATTAGGAATGCGCCAACTTCTTGACACGCCGCAAGTTCCCTCTGGGGCGCTGATCACGTTTCTTTGCTTCGCGGCTACAAATGGACTGGCGGATTATTTCCAGCGCGTCCGTCATTTCGCTTTAGAAGATATTTCACATGGTGATGAACTCGACGAGAAATTGTTAACACGAAATGAGCCCTGTTAGGGATAGAAATCTCTCGGATGAGTGATCTTCGGAAAGACTTCTTCCGACATTTGCGAAGATACAAGAATGTTGAAGTTCTGAGCGGAAGTTGTAATAAGACAAAGCAATTCTTATTACGATGCTTTCTTTCTATGAAGATGTGGACTAATATACATGGGAGAAGAAATGTCTGATTAAATATTAAAAACAAGATACCATTATTCTTCTCAGTAAAATTTAAAGCAATGATCAGAATGAAGATTTAAGATGCTTTGGTGAATACCCAAAAATTCTATACTTACTATTGCAGTAAATTTTTAACATATCGCAAAATGGAGCATGAAAAAAACATTGGTTCATTTCAGTATCAGAGCAATGCGGTGATGCCTCTTGAAATCATGTTAAATCATTGCTAGTGAACACCTTATGAAGGAGTAATTTGAGCTTAAATAATTGTATCCGGTTTAATCTCACCTACGTAAAAATAGATTCTAGAAAGTGTTTTAGTTGAAATTTTCCAATTTCGGCGATGACTACGACACCGAAGTTCTGCACGTTTCCGAGGATTGCTCGTGTTTTGTAAACTTGGGAAGTCATTTACGTCATTCGCGAACGCGAGTGCACAGGAATTCTTACGGCCGGCTTACGAAATTAGGCACATGGTCACATGCCATGCGTAGTTGTCAAAGTACTCAACTCAAATCCTCCATTTCACCAAACTTGCCTCTGACCGGGAGGTCCAAGGTTCGAGTCCTGAGGGCGGCAGGATTTTCGATTCTAGCTTTTCAGCTAGGTCGAATTCAGTCGCTGTCTGGAGGGGAATTCTAGCGGCCGACTGCTCTGATCGGTAGTCTTCCGTGGTTTCTCCGATCACACCAGGCGAATGCCGGAGCAGTACCCTACCAAACGGGCCACGGACCGCGCGCGATCAGTCCTTCCTCTTCCTTGTCCTATCCTCTCCCATTACACACACACTTACACTAACATGCACTACACTATCACATATTCTGGGAGACCGGTCGGGAGCTTAGAGCTTGTCCCGGCTGGGGCGGTGCCTGGCTGGTGGGAGAGTCCTGGTTAGGGGGAAATCCCACTAGCCGACAATCAGTCATATATTCCTAATTTCTATCCTGATTGTGATCGAAGCACGTGCATACCCTACATGCATACCTTTCCTATTGAGGTATTAATTACGCCAAATATCCCTTTGTATCATTTATAGGACTGCCGCGTTTTCGTCGGACGATGCCGCAGAGACCAGCGCGCAACTGGGTACGAGCGTGACCTCTGACACAAGCGTGCGGCAGCCTAGCGGAGAGAATAGAGCAAAGGAGTTGCAGAGGACGTGGAGAGAGAGTGCAGTGTAGAAGGGGTGAGTGCAAGGTAGTACTGTAACCAGTGGTGCTACAACCGTATTGCTGTGCTGTGTCATGTTCACAACGTTTTTGGGTAGTTGAAGTTCTGTTAAACTTTTAGAAAGCTTTTTCTGATAAGACTGATATGACATGTAAATATGTTTTTGTAACATTTAAATTCAAAATACCTCAGTTCATAGGATAAGCGTTCTTATTTGGAATAGTACATTTATAATAGTAATAATATAGTAATAATATTAATGCCGATCCGGATAGCCGAGATTGCTAAGGAAGTAGGACCGTGGCGATCTCGAACAGAACGATCGCGTATTCGAATGTGGCTTCAGACATATAATTGTCCATTCATCCTTCGTATCATCTACATTTCATCCCTCAGGGCTTTACAACCCTAGGGTGAAAAATGGTCCCCCAAAAGGCCACGTGAACTTTCCCCGGGAGAATAAGACTGGGTCTCGGTGGGTACAAATAGCACGTTCATGTGGTTCTAGGGTGACCAATTCACGACCAATAATAATAATAATAATAATAATAATAATAATAATAATAATAATAATAATAATAATAATTATTATTATTATTATTATATATATTATTATTAATATTATAATTAATGCAGGTGTGTTATTCATTTATATGTTAGTGTTTATGCATTTTAATGTTTAGTATAGGAATGTAAATGCCATCTGCATATATAGGAAGTAAAAGTCAATTTGTTTGTTTATAGTTATATATTATTATATTTGTAATTTGCATTCTGAACCTGGGCATCATCTGCCCAATTGTAGAATAAATTTCTATCTATCTATATTTTCTCAGGAATATACCATCATGGACCACTCAGGACATGCACTGGCACGGCCCAGAATCATTATTACCTTGCAAGTCTTGCATATAATTAATCAGGGGATTAGTAGTAGGCTGAATCTGATTTTTATATCTCAGGGTTGCTCCATCCTCAGGGGATGGAAGATGGAATGATGATAATGAAGGATGAAAGAACGGCACCACAATCGGATATACACATACACACCCATGCAGAGGCGGGTCTCGAACCGCGATCCCTCGAGATCAACTGGCACTACGCCATAGCGATCTCGGCTATCCCGGCTGACATAATTAACATCACCGTTATTATTATTATTATTATTATTATTATTATTATTATTATTATTATTATTATTATTATTATTACTATTATCATCATCATCATCTTATCATCGTCGTCGTCATTATCATCATTTCATCATCATCATCATCATCATTACCACTATTATCATTATCATTATTATTTATTATTGTTCTTATTATATCAGCTGGGCGAAATATGAGGGCTGAGGTGGAAAGCGGTGGGCGTAATGAGAAGGTGGCAGGAGGGCAGCAGGGAGAGAATAAAGGGTAGATAACAGAGGTCAGGGGATGAAGAGCAGGGCTGGCAGCGCGCTCTGTCCCAATTCGAGGTGCGGCGTTGGCATGGGCGGCGCGTCCGCAGCCGGGCGTGCGCTGGGCGATGGGCCGTGGGCGCGGGCGCGGGCGCGGGCGGAGGGGGCGTGGGCGGGCGTAATGAATATCAACGAACGGACGCCGCGCGCGTGACTGGTCCGGCTCTCCGCCAGCGCGAGGTCCCACGCGCGGGGCATCACGGAGGGCAGATATTGCCCAGGGACAGTGGAGCTGGAGATATCTGGGGTCGAATCAATACGACCATCAAACACACAACGGAATTTCAATTATTGCGTCTTGGTCAGGAATAAACACGACTAATTTTATATTATCAACTAGTGAGACAGTTTCGAAAATTCCACACTCTTCCAATCGTTCCAGAATTAGAAGCTTCTTACTGGAACGCAAGTTAGATCGTTTTTGGACTGGATAGGAAGTGCGGCTATTCACCAAAAATATAACAGAACAGGTGTAAATGTTTAATGTTATTGATTGATTGATTTTTTCGTGTTTCCAGGCACGTCAACTGCTTTGGTCATTAGTCCCATTAGTGTAGTGCATGTTTTTCTCTGGAAATGTCGGCAAACTTCCTTCACTGGATGGCGAGATCCGGCGCCGAACTACCGTCTGTTAGTGGATTTCCCCTAACCAGGATTCTCCCACCAGCGGGCACCGCACCAGCTGGGACAAGCTCTAAGCTCCTGACCGGTGTACTGGAATGTGGTAGTGTAGTGCATGTTAATGTAAGTGTGTGTGTGTGTGTGTGTGTGTGTGTAGGGGAGAGGATAGGAAGCACGGAAAACTACCGATCAGAGCAGCCGGCCGCTAGATTTAATATTATTGATTAAGTCTTTGCAAAACACAAGTAGTGTACCGGAGAGACACGAAACCGGGTAATGTGAGCATTTTTTCGCGTTATACACGAAGGCAACGTTTGTTGCAGTGTTACGCGTAGTGCGGTTGCCTGTGTACCACTCCTTTTCTTTATATCATGATCTGAGAAATTCTAAAATTTCCGTCTTAAATCAATGTATTTGATGCACTACTTTAGAAATTCCCCATTCAGAACACTTAGGGTATTTTGGATTTATTGAGTCAAATCATGTTCATACATTTGTATTTTAAAATACTTAAACACTATCATAAATTGACGAAGAGCAACTTTCGCATTATGTTTAAGAGTATCACTATTGAATGGTACTTGATGTGTGATGGCAAAAATGAATGGAAAAGTGTAATCAATCTTGCAGTTCCTCGTCCGCCTTACTTCTGCTCTATACGTAACATACTTTTTAACTGTTCTTTTGACGAAAATAAATCAAATGTAACTATATTGCAGCTGTGCAACGTTCTCGTATCTCCTCCACTTACCGTCGGTTTCACAGGATCTCGTCATCAACCAATGGCCGTGAACATTCACGTACCTGCAATCAGACAATAATATTTCAGGGCGTACGGTAGAGCGATTCTATACTCATAAATTACAAATCTAGATATTCGTGTGAAAAGAAACCATGTTTATTCCCAAAATCTAAAGAACCTAGTCTCTTTATATTGTATTTTTCACTTTCAAACAATAAAATTGAATTGAAAATTTTCATGCAGCTTTCCTTTCGTAATGACTCTTTTGGTTGAGTTTTATTTTCAATATACTTCTTTTGATCAATAATACCCACATCACAATTTATAATAAGTTATTTATTTGTTTATTTTAAGTACAACCTAAGCAGGATTTGCTTTGCTGTTCTGAAATATTTTGAAATATGACACTCGAGTAATTGTTGTAATTGACCAAGAAACGAGTATTTGCTGATTCCATATCCCTACTCGTATCATAAACAATACATTTAAGTAATTCCTTTTCTTTGCTTTAATAATAACGTCCATGAATATAATCGGAAGAGATTTTGTCAGCGAAACCTATACTCTACCAATATTTAATGAATAAAATAACCCAAAGACAACATTAAATCTCAATAAGTGTACCAATTTTCACGAACAAAACAAAAGTTTTGAGATCACACAGTTTGAAATATTGTCGCATATTTTACCTTACGAAAATAAAAAAAGTGTCAGAGTTATCCATAATCGGAAGAAGTAGAATAAACACTGAATCACAAATATATTATAAAGATTGGTTTATGTTTAGAAAAATCAAATGAGATTTGTCACATCGACAGGTCACTATAAAAATACTGGCTGTTTATAATCAATATCCACTAGCAATATTTACATCGAACCTTCCTGACTTAATAAAGAAGGGAAAAATATATGACATTAGAAATACGTTTTCAACTCACGAAAACAAAATTTTAGTTTAAGAACAAAACAAAGGAGATAGTTGGAGAGGTTCCTTGCAGGAGAATAACATAAGTAGTGCGTCTCCATACAATTTCTGTCGTTAGATCGCGAAAGAAGACGTGAGAGCATATATTTGAGGTTAGAATTAATTTCTTAATAAAACAATCAGGAGAGCTCGATGAAAATAATTAGAGATAAATTCACAACAACCTGAAACAACATTTTTTCAGACATATTCACAAATCCTTTATTGCATTCTTCGAGTTGTGTAACATTTCAAATTTGCAAACACGCATCTGAGTCGCGTGGAATTCGCAACGCGATTTGCCCCATCTTCGGCCGCGTGCCGGAAAATAGGAACGCAATGACCTTCTCAGAAGTGAACGCCAAAAATTCAATTCGCCCTGCCGATACACGGCATAGCGCGAGGCTGCCGGCCATGACGCACCCGCCTCACGCACCCTCCGCCCAGGGCGCGCCCGCCCGCCCTCGCGCTCCGCTTTATATTAAAACTGCTCACGGCGCAGCGCGCGGGGTCGGGGCTGGGGCGCGGGTACAGCGGAGGACGAATGGAGGAGGGCAGAAAGCGAACACCGGGGACTGGAGCAGTAGGTCTCGGACGGTAAAATCGCGAACTGAGCGCCAATTTGGGAAACGGGAAAAGGAAAGAGGGAGTGGGAACGGATGTTGCGAACGGAGAATCAGAAACAGGAGAACGAGAACGAGTAAAGAAAAGGGAAGGAGAAAAGGAAAGAGAACAGGTGACGGCAACGGATAAAGAAAAGGAAATATAACTGGGAGAAGAAGTGGGAGGAGAAATGGGATATGGAATTGGGGCAAAGGTAATGGGCATATTTAATTGTCAAGGTAACGGAAAGGTAATGGGAAAGGTAACGGGAAAAGGTAAGGGAAAGGTAATGGCAAAGCAGAGATCAAAGGTAAAGGCAAAGGTACGGCAAGGTAACAGGCAAGGTAACGGGCAAGGTAACGGGTAAAGGCAAAGAAAAAGATAACGGAAAAGGTAGCGGCAAAGGTAGCGGCAAAGGTAACGTCAAAGGTAACGGTCAAGGTAACGGTCAAAGGTAACGCAAGTAACGGTCAAAGATAACGTCAAAGATAACGGCAAAGGAAAGGTAAAGGTAAACGGCACAGGTAACGGCAAAGGAAACGGCAAAGGAAACGGCAAAGGTAACGGCAAAGGTAACGGCAAAGGTAACGGCAAAGGTAACGGCAAAGGTAACGGGAAAGAACGGAAACGGGAATCGGATCGAGAGTTGATCAGGAGAGTAAGCTGCAGATGGAGACGAGATTGGGTAGATGGCAGTTGGTTCATGCGGCGGATGGCGTGGATGCAAGGGGCGGCGGGCGGTTGCCGTGGGTGGGGGCGGGCGACCCAAGAATTTAATACAGGTCGCGAGGTCTCCGGCGCCTCAGGCACGTAGGTACCAGCGCCTAAGCGCCCGCAGCCCGCCGTACACTCCCCGGCAAGAGGCGACCGCGAGACAGCGCGCGCCTGAACGGGCGACTACCCGCACAATTCTCGTGTACAGCGGGTTGCAGATACGTTCACCACAAAATCACATGCAAAGATCCAGCGTCCGTAACACAGGTTTATAAAAAAACTGTGTCCCCTTTAGATACAATAACTGATTTATATGTGTGTGTATATATATATATATATATATATATATATAAATATAACACACACACACACACACACACACGGTTGGCTGGCACCCCAGCCTTCGACGCGGCGTCACCCGGACAGCCCAGATCATTATTCAGAAGGTTTATATTTAGCTAGTTCTCTGATCTGCGGCCCTACATAGATAGCTTCTTTGACTTTTCCTTCGGAGAGGTTGGGAAATTTGTTGGTTAGGAACTTAAAACAACTTCCCCTCTTATCTGTGGCCTTAGTAAATTGATTCATTAATCCCAATTTAATGTGTAAGTGCGGTAACATAATTTTTCAGGATCTACTTAGCTATTTTTTTTATAGCTGACTTACTATCACGAATAATATATATTTGCGTTTCTAACTCAGAAAATAATGTGTATATTGTCCATTTCCTTTTGATCATAATTATCAACATTATTAAACATTGTAATATGATAAAACAAAAGTTAGGGCGTTGTTGGATTCAGGTGACCAAAATCGAATAAAACAAGTGTCAAAATCATAATAGGAAAATCCATGCTGACCTGTGTAATTATATTCAAATAGTTTGGTAAGGTATCTACCGGGAAGGTAAATTTAAATAGCTTATTTTATATTTTTCTAAGACCTGACGTTTCTAAGCCAACCTTCTTAATTATTTTTAATAAGTAAAATTCAGTCTAAACGGGAAACGAGAAAGATCTTGGTAATTGTCTGATCGAGAACAGACCTACATCCAACATTCAAGTGCGCTGGAATCCAGGTTTTTATTCCATTCATTAATTTTGATAAACACTAGAAAACGTCTGGAAATTTATACGTATTCACATGGTAGTTTTTACATTTTCATGATGCTTTGAGTACGTTTAATCGCAGTGTCAAGTCACGACACGTCACCGACTTCTTTTATTTTCGCAATAATTATGGTTTAGTGTTTAGAAATACGTTAAGAAAAATAATCTCTCCGCAGAACTTTCTCACAGAAATAAAGAATTAGAACTTGCCAGGTCACTGAAATCACTGGGCTATTTTGGTATTTGAATCAACATTAGGCGCTATGTTTTCACAATTTTTCGAACGCGTACGACGCGGAGTTTGCTAATCTTTTACCTAAATATTAAGTTATGAGTACTTGGAGGACTTCACCATGACACCAGCATCACAATAATTGAATTTTCAATATACTTATTAAACACCATACAAGTTTCTCTCAAATGATAGATTCTCTTTCGTGTCTTGGGGGAAAATGGGATTCCTAACAAGATTCACAACATTGCTTGCCTCATAATATTTCTTCGTTTTTATTACATTTTTTGACCTTTTATCTTTCTTAATCTTAGATTGATATTCTTTAAATAGCGTGCAAAGTTTTATGCAATTACGTAATTAATCAAATGGGAACCCAGTCTGAATTTCCAATGTTTTTGTTCTGAGATATTTGTGTCTATAAAATTTGATCGTTTGTCTTTTAAAAGAACATTGAACGTTTTAGAGATACCGATATACTGATTAACTTACAGATTCCGGGCGAGTCAAATGCGTCATTGGTCCAAAGTGCAGTGCATGTTTTTATCGCGTGAACTTCCCCAGATGGATATCGAGTTTCGCAGCCGACATACACGTCAGCTAACAAGGTTTTCCCCAACCAGGTTTCTCCACCAGTTAGGCACCGCTCCAGCTGGGACAAGCTTAAAATACCGACCAGTCTCCTGACATGTGTGAAAGTTTAAGGTATGCTAGTGTAAGTGTATGTGTGTATGGCGTGAGGATAGGACAAGAAGAGATAAAAGAAAGATCCTGCGCTGTTTGTGGCTCGTTTGTTAGTGTTCGGCTCCGATTTTAGACTGGTGTTGATCTGAGGAACGACCAAAACTACCGATCAGAGCTGCCGGCCGCTAGAATTCTGCTCCAGATCGCGGTTGATTTCCACCCACCTATCTGTCTAGTGCCCAAACTTCTGCCACCGTCGGGGCTCAAACACTAGGACATCCTGCTCAGAGGCACGCAGCATCAATCACTTGAGTCACCTACGCCAGTTTGGAATTAATTGTTAACATGTTATTCAATATTTACATAAATATTGGTAAAAAAACATTGAATAAACGTTCCCAAACATATTCATAATGTATGGAGATCTACAGTTCTTTTACAAAATAAGTATCGTAAGTCTTCTTGTATATATGATATTGGTAAACAAATTTTAGATAATGGTCCAAATTCATCAATGTAGTAATCCTTAATTCTATATTTTGAAAATGAAGAGAGAAATTCCATGAAATGGCATATTCTTGCAGAATAAAACATTTAAAATAATAAATTTCATTCTATTAATTGTTCTCTCCCAGTTTACAGTTGGGAAGGGAGAAAAGTTTGTAAATTGAAATGAGCTCATACTTTCAGAACTCTAGTCTTTGAAGTTTCATACGGAATGTTTTATTGACCAATTCCAATTCTATTGACTAGTCGCGAAAATCTTAACTTGAAAATGTTTTCAAATGTTTTTCTAGATATTTTTCTTGTAACTTTGCTTTAACCTTGACATTTCAAAGCAGGAATATACCAAAGAAGGAAAGAAGGAAGAGAGCAGCGGATCAATATTTCTTGAACTCCATCGAACTAAAACACACTCATCAAAGAGATTAACAACATTCAATTTATCCAACAGTATGCATGTAAATTTAGTTTGAAAATATGAAATTAAGTATTCAAATTATATATTAACTCTCTAGAAATTTAAATTTTATCATAAATTTTAATTTAAATAGTTATATTTGTTGCCACTTAACTGTTATTTTATCGAGAACTCAACGAAGTGTACATTTTAAATATATTGGACATTTCTGACTATTTGGAATGGTGAATATCGTCTGTATATGCATAATGTATCATTTGCAACAAATTACTTCAAATAATTTAAAAATTGTAAAACTACCGTACTACATTCGGCAGACGTTTGGTCAGGGAACCACGAAATGCTTAAAGTGACGTAACCATTCTGTTGGACAACCAGCGAAGGGCAAGGCAGTCCGAGGTCCAGGAGAGCTGGCGAGCACAGAGAGAGAGACAGCTGCAGGCCAAGGCATGAAAGGCACCCTGCAGTGTAGGGCAGGGCAGAGTAGAGCAGGGCAGGGTGGGGAGGAACCGACTAGGGGCATGAAAGGGAAAATGGGGCAGGGCAAGAACAACTGTGCAGGACAAGGAGTGTACGCCAGGACAAGGAGAGCGCTGCAGGACAGGGACCGCGGTTTAGAGCAAAGAGAACGGCCCAAGTGTGCATAGCAATTGCATGACAGGTGTGGTAGAATAGAGTAGGATAGGACAGAACATGGCGAGAGAGGGAAGGGTGGGGCAGTACCACACAAGGCTAGGCGGGGAAAGGACGAAGCAAAGCATGGAGGAATGAGAGCGATGAAGATGGGCGTGGCTCAAAGGAGGACGCGGAATTTGTGGGTTTACATGTGCCTTCGCGCTCTGAGCTTTTTGTCCGCGGCCAAGTGCCGTTGCAAGGGGAGGAAGGGGCGGGGCTTCTACAAAGGGATTAGCGCTTGCTCGCATTTGTGATTTCTCTTCCGAAGGAAAGCGCCCTGTAGCCGTCACGATTCGTATTTTAGGGTAATATTTGAATCTTCAAATCAAAGCTCGTTTCGTAAATAAAATGAGATGTAAATAAAAATAATTTTACTAATGTGTAAAACATCTTTCTTGATCGTCTCTCCGCTAAAATACCTTATTTTAACCAGTATCTGTTAGGTTCTTGCGATTCGTTAACTCTTCTTAGAATCTTTTAAAAAAACAGATATATTGCATTTCTAATATTTTTTATTATCTAACAGATTCTAAGAACTCTTGCGTCGTATGCATCGCGCTCTGCTTGGGGTCTTTGAGCTGATGCGAAAATGTAGTGCGGCTCGCCATCACTGGTTGTTACGAAAATAACATGAGTCTCTGAAAAGTTACGGTTTTAAATGAAATATAGTAATAAATATTTTCAGTTATATAACTAACTATGTTACAAAAATACAACATTGACTAGTCAATGAATTATGGGTAGAAATTCAACTCTTGGGTTCGGTTTCCTTGAATAGACAAAATTTTATTCTTCTGTCTGTTGCAATATTAATAAGTTGAAGTTTGTCTTTATCGGATTTGTGATCTACAATTCTGTTTTGTAAAAATACGGTAGTAGTTATAGCTTTCACCAAGTATAATCAGCTATAATATAAATGTTGATTAATTAGTTCTTCAAAATAATTACAAGACATGATGCAAGCATATGAATTGTGAACTGCAAGCATAAAATATTTTCAAGGGACAGAGAAAACGTTTCTCCAACATGATCTGCAATATTGACGATATCACAGTCCAACATGATCCCATTGTGCGAACACCATTCAAGATATCTCCTGCATTTGAATTTTAAGAGCCTCAATCTCGTTCAGGAAGCAATAAAACGACCCGCAGTCCCTTCAGCGCTTCCCTTGCTCGTATTGAGAACGAAGATGGCAGCGAGGATAATAGACAGCGAAATGATGCAACCCTCTTATTGAGAAACACAATGTTCCTTAATGCCCCGCTCCCCCACGCGCGTTTCCTTCAGCAGCAATACATTTCCGCAGACAGACAGCCTCGCGGGCCGCCGGCGCAAAGGTTAGGCGGCGCAGATTCAGTGCATCTGGTGGAAAGGTCAGGGGTGGGGGTGGGGTGGGGGAGCGGGGGGCGAATTATCACTATCGCTGCCCCCGGGGCGCCGCGCCCTAACGACCTACGCGAGGGGATCAGCCCCTGCGGTGCCCGACAAATCGCTTCTGCCAGCGGGAGGGGGCGGGGCGCTCCCGCCGCGGCGTGGCGTTGGGAGGCCACGGGCGCCCGACATCCTCGGGGCGGGCACGCCGCCACCTAACCCCATCCCCCCCAAACGGGCCCTGTCCCACCCTGCTTCCCGCCCACAAAACTCTTTGTTATCACGCGCCTCTCCTCCCTACTTCGTTCCTTCCCCGAGCTTCATCCCGACGTTCCCTGCTCCTCCCTGTCCTTCCCTGACACTCATCGCCCCTTTTTGCTTCTTCTTGGCCCTTTAAGCTTCGACCCAGCCACTATACGCGTATTTCAATATAAATCAGATAGTGTGTTTCTGTTCTAAAACAAATATAGTTTTTGTTAGTAAGCAAATGTAATTTTCATTGTTTAGAGGGTTGAAAATTACAGAAAATCCAACATCTCTAAAATAATAATTATATTATTTTCAATGCTATATCTTATAATATAATAATAAACTAAAATCTATTATAATAATATATAACCCTATATTCCATACTAATGTTAGTTATGTATTAACATTAAAATAAACTGTTTTGATTACTTAACAAAAATAAATGTATGACCTTTCTATTGAACCTTTCTATTACAAAGAAGTATTGTGCCTTTTAAAGAATCAGAGGCTCAGATCAGTTGTTTTGAAAGTATTCAGCCGAAAACTGTTTATTTCTTCTCTTATACCTAGGGAAACTGCATAACACGTATCCAGCGTAGACGTATCGAAGTTACTGAAAAAAGGAATTCGTCTATCAACGCTTTGGATGGAATCAAGCATTTTCAGAAATATATCATTTGTTCATCACATTAAGTAGAATGCGACTCAATTTGTATACCTGAAGAATTATCATTTTGGGTAATGAATTCTTTAAAACGCCAACAAGTAAGCTAAAGAAGTAAATGAAGCACATAATGTCTATTCGTCTTTTGACCCGAGTTAAAACATGACTATCGACAATTAAAACAAGAAGCAATTTAAAGAACGGAGGTAGTGAAAGGGAAAGAAAGTTAGAGACGTCCCATAAGCTACACGCCAGAATGACTGACTGAGTACAGCCAGGATGAGGCAGCAGTAACTCCCCAGGGGAACACATTCCCGGCAGAATTGCAGCGTCCAGCGGCTCTGCGCCGAAGACGACAGAGGCCGGTGCAGCATGAATCATGACGTGTTATAGGTTTCGATACGGTCACTAAGCCTCTTTCGGCGGCGGCCGACCGCCCAGGCTGCAAGTCGCTGCGTCGACAGCGATAGCGGGGACAAGGCGGTCAAGGGGCGGTCGAGGCGACTGCCACAATGACCGTGAGGGCGGCGGGAGCCGAGTGGGGAAAGGGGGGTTAGTAGGTGGTAACGCAGAGCCTGGTGATCACGTCACTAGCAGAGACCTGCAAGAGGGTAGGGACGTTAGATTTGGAGAGGGTGGTGTTACGGCGGGACGCCCAATACAGCGTAGACAGCGGGGGCAACGGAAATGCTAGAGCGGGGGCCGGTGGCAAGGGCGGTGGCGAGGGCGATGGTGGAGGGCGGTGGCCAGGGCCGAGGCAAGCACGAGACAAAGGGTGGGGGCAAGGGTGGGGGCAAGGGTGGGGGCAAGGGTGGGGGCAAGGGTGGGGGCAAGGGTGGGGGCAAGGGTGGGGGCAAGGGTGGGGGCAAGGGTGGGGGCAAGGGGGTGGGAAAGGGTGGGGCAAGGGTGGGGCAAGGGTGGGGCAGGTGGGGGCAAGGGTTGGTGCAAGGGTGGGGGCAGAGGTGGGGGCAGGTGGGAGCAAGGGTGGGGGCAAGGTGGGGGGCAAGGGTGGGGCAAGGGTGGGGCAAGGGTGGGGCAAGGGTCAGGGGCAAGGGTTGGGGCAAGGGTGGGGGCAGGAGCGGGGAGCAAGGGCGGGGGCAAGGGCTGGGGCAACTGCGTCGCGGGCGGCAGGGACATCGGTCGGGGAGTCCGGTGTCGGGGCGAGGCTGGGGAGGCCAAAATACGTGGAAAGCTAAGATTCTGTAGGGCGGCTGGTTCGACAGAGCGACGGGTTTGGCGGAACACTGAAGACTAGCGGCGAATGTGGCTTAAGGCGAGGGGCAGAGAAGAATAGGGTGAAGATGGAGCGCATCCAGAAGAGTACTGGGGTTGCCGAAATGGAAGAGACATCTCGGGGGAGACGTCCCAGCGTATTGGCGCGGTGCGAGACGAGCTCAATGGACACAATAGATGCGGCTACAGGACGGGCAGATGGTTTAGCGGGGAGACGAATCTGCAGAGAATAGTGGGGAGAGAACGTGTTGGGGGCGGTGGGAGGGCGCAGCGGAAGGAAATTGTTGATTGTGAGCGGTTGTCAGGTCGGAAGAACGGAGGAAGAACGGGCGAACTTGGTAGATTAAGATCGAATATTTTAAATTGGATCCGAGGAAAGGTGAACTTCTACTTAGGCACAAGGGTATCTAATAATTACATTATTCAGTGGAACATAAATACTATTCACTCCGGACAAAAACCTATTTCCTTTCATAGTGAACACGAAGCCATTTGAAAGACCGATGATTCGACAGCCTGCTTTACATCCTTTCTATCCTTTATCCTAGCCTCCATTCTCTGACTTGGTATAACTAAGTACTTGAACTTGTCTCTGCATCTTATTTTCGTAATCCTCCGGTGGCAGTTGAACGCTGTTACAGAGAGGGGGGAATGGTGGCGACCAAGTGGCGGCCACAAAGCAGCCAATAGGGGAATTGCGAATTACCATCCCTCCATGCATCGGAAGGAGAGGCAGGGATAGTGTGAGCAATGAAAGGACATAGATCGGAGGCGGGAATATTTGATAGGATGCAGCGATAGGGGAGAAAGTGACAGAGGAGTTGCGGAAGCGTTCAGTGAAGAGGTATCTGGGGTGGTGGTGAGAGGGGCTAGTGATTGTGGTCTCAATGTAGGGCCAGCATCCTGGGGCCGACTGCCTCCCTGGCAAGGAAGGCAAGACTTATCCACTATAGACCCTGAGCGGTCGACCACACCACACAATTCCTTGTTCCACCAGAGGACATTAACCCCGGGGTGGGCGTATGGGCGGTATGGTTATAATTCTCCCCCGCCGCCGGTGCACATGAACGCCGTCAGGCTGGTATCTGCAGCCTGCCAGAACGCAGTTTACTCTCGCGGCAACCTTCCCATACAATGCCTGGGTCGAGCTGCTCTGCCAGCTCAGAGGTCCTAGCTGTCCAGACTACTTCCGGATTCAAGACGATGCACTATTCATGTGCACCGGAACAAGTCCATCCTCTTTGCTCAGAGTATCAGGCGACTGGCAACCTGATAGAGGTTCCATTCTCCCTGTCTGGACTTTGATATGTGGAATACGGAGCATTTAGAAGATCATCCTTCGCCGAATCCTGCGCGAAGGTCGACGCACCAGGGGCCCAACTGGTGGGTTACCGGGCCAACCCGGAATCACGGAGTTTAGCATCGCCTACGCACTGCTTGTGCCTTGAAGGTAAAGGTGTGAGTGCCGCCGCAAAAATCAGGATCCGGGTAGTCGCCTGAACTCTCCACCAGTGATCGTGACAGCTTAATCGGTTACAAACCTCCCTGCGGAATCTTTAGATGCGGATGATAGCCTCTATCTGCATTCCATCATTCCTGCGAATGCAAACCCTTTTCATCTATAAAGGGGCTAGGTAAATTCAGTCGCTGTCTGGAGCAAATTCTAGTGGCGGCTACTCGATCGGTAGTTTCCGTGGTTTCTCCGATCAGCACCAGGCGAATACCGGAGCAGTACCACAATCGGGCCACAAACCGCGCGCGATATTTCCTTCCTCTTCCTTGTCTATCCTGTTCCCTTACACTCCACATACACTAACATACACTACCTAACACATATTCCGGGAAACTGGTGGCGGTGGCCTGGTGGTGGAGAGTCATGGTTAGAGGAAACCCCACTAGCCGACGGTAGGTCGCGCCGATCTCCCATCCAGCGGGGAAGATCACCGCCCTATCCCTGGAAAGAACATGCACTACACTAACTGGACTAATGACCAAAGCAGTTTACGTGCCCGGAAATACGAAAAAATCAATCAATCGGCTGCTCTCCGAGCGCCCCGAACGCCTTCCATTGTAGCCCGCGCTCATCGCTCCCCCCCCCGTCCCTACGGACGCTCTCGCTCGCGGGCACATACTCCTGAGGCCGGCCTCCATCGCGCGCTCGCCGCTGCGGCGTTCGCCGTTGGTAGGGTACTGCTGCGGCATTCGCCTGCTGTACATCGGAGAAACCACGGAAACTACCGATCAGAGCAGCAAGCCGCTAGAATTCTCCTCCAGACAGGGGACTGAATTCGGACCTAGCTGAAAAACTAGTGTCAAAAATCCTGCCGCTGTCAGAACTCGAACCTAGTACCTACGACCTACCGGTCAGAAGCACTGCAGTGACATCAGTTGATGCGAGCTACCGCTCCAGGGTTCATTGGTTCGGATACCCGGCAGAAGAGTTGGCCGAAACGAGTATATAAATGGATTCCACCGTATAGAAGACGGCGGGACAGGCCAACAACTCCATGGAAACAAGCAATCCTGACTGCGATGGCGGCAAGAAATTTGACAGATGAAGATATAATGGCTACAAAGAACTACTAAGAAGGCTAGAAAGAGGAACCGAAAAACATTGCGATTCCGGGCGTGTCAACTTCTTAGGTCATTAGTCTCATAAGAGTAGTGCATGTTTTATTGCGGGAGGTAGCGTTTATCTTTCCCCGCTGGATGGCGAGAATCGGCGACGATCCACCCGCAGGCTATCGGGGGTTTTCCCAACCAAGTATCTCCCACCATCCGGGCAACCCCAGTGAGGATAAGCCATAATATCCCGACCGGTCCCCAGAAATGGTAGTAGTATAGGATTGTCAGTGTAAATGTAATTGTGTGTAAGAGGGTGAAGATCGCGGGCGGTTCGTAGCCCGTTTGTTAAGATACAATTCCAAAATTTGCATGGTGTTAATCAAAGACCTCACGGACAACTATCGATCAGAGCAGCCGGGCGTCACGATTTCAATTGATGCCCTGAGCCACCTAAACCGGTTTCCATTTCAACAAAACATGTTTTGATCGTTTTCACAAATGGTAATTTACATTTTCTTGTTGAATGTATTGATAATTATGCTCAGAAGCGTTTGGAGATAACCTGTGGTTACATATTGAAACGACAATTATTAATTCATGTATTTTTAGAAAAATTATTGCTATTGAATTTTTGTGTAAAATAAATATAATCTAAAATATTCCCATAACTGTTATAAATTACATTTAGATTAAGATTAGCAAAATTTGAATATGCTGAAGTCGATTTGCATTTACGTAAATTAATATGCATTTCATTACTTTTGATCTGCTACTAAATATTTTTCTTTAATTTTTGCTTTATTCAAACTGGTTTTACATCGGTTATATGCATTAAATTTAATATTTACTTCCAGACTTCCATCATCACACATTTTGATTGACGTCCAGAATTTTGACAGGAAGACCACTATAACAACAACAGCGATTGTACGACAAATTTCTCACGAAGAATTCCAAGACTAATCATTGATCGACCACATGACTCCCCTCGCGAAGCCACTTGACAAGTCACTACGCGGCAGCAAAGAGCCGCTTCGCGGGTGAGCAGCCCCAGCCGGAGGGCGCCGCCCCCTTGGCGCCGCGGCGTCGGGCGTCGCGACGCCCCAGGGCGCCCCTCGCCCCTCGCCCCTCGCCCCAGGTGCGCGCGCGCAGATCAGCCATTAGTTAGCCAAGTTCCCGGCGCGTCGCCCGCCCGCGCTCGCCTTTCTTACACAGCCCCCGCTAATGGCTAATGGCGGCCGCGGTGTCGTCGGACGGCGCTCCCAAGGGGCGGTTGCGTCGCGCGGCCCCCTGCCGCTCCTCCTCTCAGTCTTCACCGCCCGCGTCCTGACGCAACTACGCCTCGTTCTGCCGCACTCGTTCTGCCGTTCCCTGGCCCGCCTTGCACTCCCCACACCACAATTACCGTTCTCTACCTTCACTATTGAATTTTGCACCATTTAATATTGCCCGACCGACCCTTCCCCCGACCGACCCTTCCCCTGACCGACCCTTCCCCCGACCGACCCTTCCCCCGACCGACCCTTCCCCCGACCGACCCTTTCCCGACCGACCCTTCCCCCGACCGACCGTTCTCCCCTGCCGAATCTTGGCAGGTCAGATCTTGCCCCTCTGAACCTAAACCGCTTCTTGTATGACCCTTGCCTTTGCCTTTCCAGTTTCCACCCTCCCCCGCTCACCCGCTCCCCGTTGGCTTCTGTTTTTCGCCCTTTTTTGGCTTCTCGCCGTTTTCTTCTTACCCCCTTTTGCTCTTTATCTTCTCTATCCATCCGCTCTCGCGTTCCTTGGTAACCTTTGAGCTCCACGCACTTCGGCGCTTCCGTCCCTCGGCTTCCCTGCCCTTCAACGCCTTAGACCCATCTCTATTCTCCCCCGCCCTTCCGCCCTTTGCTCATGACTAATCCACCCGCGGCAGCCCATGCGACACGCCGTGACGTATCAACCGAGGTCCCGCAATGAAGATAAAATGGACCCTGACACTAACGATCTCCAGCGTTTTCTCGCTCGCTCTCTATAATGGCCCAGAACGAACGCGAGAGGGGAGGCAAAACATTAAACTTTTGTCAAAGTATCGTAAGCGGCGACGCAGAGGGAGGTTGTTAAATCCGCGTCGTCAGAAAAACATGATCCATAAGCAACCGGAAAAACAATGAGAGTAGTTTGTTAATCGTATGTCAATATAAGGGGAGTAGAAGCTGTCATGATGTCACTGGCATGTAAATGCTTACCTTCGTCGGATATCTAAGACATTATTATATGATCGGACATTATGACAAATGTGCTTAACACAAAAAGTACGGCATCTATAATCTAATTCCAAAGAATAGCTAACATGTACGTTCTATTTCATACAAAGTGCTTGCGTATATTTGTTATATAATCAAATATTTCAATTTTATTCAATTGTTATGTAAACCTACAAATATTTTAAAATAACTAGAATTTCATGGATTCATAAATTAGATTTAGCGTTCGGTGTATGATCACAAAGTTACTTTCTTTTTCATTGTAAAATCTGGTTTACATACGAGCATGCATCAGAAAAAAAATGATTAACCTCTAATCTATGTGGACATCACAAGTCTAATTGTAATCTAATTTTACGAATTCAGTTATTGTTGAAATATCATAGAGATTAATACAACTTCAAGAAGAAATGTCAGTTTAAAATAGATTACCTATCCTGATGGTAATCAGTAATTAACATTCAGAATTCTATAATAATAACAACACAATTCTTCTAATAATCAAATGTTTTATAATATTGTTTGTTTCTTCCATATTAACTAAATTTTTTAAATTTATTTCTCACTAAATAAATCACTTTCACAAGCACATGAGATGGCAAAGGAGGAAAGGGGAATGAAGATTTAACTAAAGATGATATGAAGTGAAAACGTGTGGTGCTAAAACAGCACGTACTTTCTGGCCCTGAATTTCACGTAAAATTACACGAAAAGCACTCAAATTTACGAAAATTGTACATGACCTTGTTCCAAAATCTACTCGTATCTTTAAGTAACAGTTTTAATTAAAGGAACAAGTCTCTATTATAATTTGTGGTTGTAAGAAGACGCCGAAAAACATTGAATTTTGCTATTTTCAAACAATAAGGGTTTTCAACGAACATGAGACATGCACCATTCTTTTAACCGTCTTTTACACTAATCAAAAACGATAAAGCCTTTTTGAAGATTTTGAAAATGTCCCAGGGCCTTAATGTAAAGTATTCCCCCGCCTAAATTAAAATGAAGGTTTCAAAATCAAGGGTCTGCGACATCAACCAGATAGATAGCGGAATATGAATTTTGGAGAAAATCGGCTAAACGATTTAGCCGTTAGCGTTGTTCATAGACGTTCATAGACATTTTCGTACTACTTTTTCTTGTCTCTTTAATCTGAGGAAGGTTTTCAGTTTTGCGCTACCCTCTTCCCAGCCCTATTGACGCACCACCCTCCCTCCAAAGAACTATTTTCCACATTTTTACAATTTGTTACTACCTAAAAATAGAACTGAAATAAGACTAAGAATAATATAAATCCTAATCCTACATGCAAATTTCGATGAATAATTCAGATAAGTGTTTGAGAAATTGGCATTTGAACGTTTTTGAATATGCGCCAATTTTATATCCTACAGAAAATTTTCGAGTTTTGGTGAATTTGATTAGATATCATTTGAAGAATGAATCATCAGGGTTTTTCACAAACGAAAAAATATATACAAATTGCCGTAAATTAAATATTGACGACGTGAGAGATGTTTAAAAAATCAATTTTAATTTTTAAAAAATTACGTATGTAAAGGAGAAAGAAAATACAAAAACAAAGCTGAGAACAGAGAACTGGGAGGAAGAAATGGATAATTATAAAAACAAAGCAAATAAAGTTATAGTAACGAAATTACATAAGTTTGAAGATACCCAGAGAAAAGACGCAGAAACATGACAATGAAACAGAGGGGCTGCGGGAGCAGAAAGTCAGGGAGCAGTCGTTAACTTTGCGCTCGCGATCTGATCTGCGAGTAGCGAGGGGAAAGCCCAGGCAGTGGCGGTGCTCCTCGGGCCAACGCTGGCCTCCGGGGAGTCGATGGGCTGAAAGGCTCCGGCCCAAGGCGGCCCGGCCTAAGGACTTGCAAGCGGGGGGCGGGGAAGGCTCTCGGGTAATTATCGGCACGCCCCCCTCCCGCACCGCCCTTCTCCAGCCTCTCGCCCTTGCTCCAAGCCCTCGCCCCTGTCCTCACTACGCCCTCTCCCCAAACCTCTCGCCACTTCTCTCGCACCTCCCGCCTTCGCCCCCTGGCCCTGCCACCCGCTCCAGACACCTCGCCGCCGCCCTCGCCTCCGCCCCGCCTCGCCCTCGCCGCCCGCCCTCGCCGCCCGCCCTCGTCGCCGCCGCCCTCGCCGCCGCCCTCGCCGCCGCCCTCTCCATCGTTTCTTTCCCGGCGCCGCATTCGCCCCTCCTTGAGCCTTCGCCCACGCCCCTTCCTTGGTATCCCTCCCTCCCTGGCCCCACTATGAGCTTCCTCCTGTTTCCGCCGACAATGCTCTCCAGCACCTAAAGCAAGCGTCGCACAGGCCTTGAGATTTTCCATATTAATTTGAGGCATTAAAGAAACCAATGCAAACCACTGTAGTGTCATGAAAGGGAATACAGCCGTACCAAAACGTTACACTGGTCATGACAACTGTGGGTACACATCGCTCTAGAAATCAACAGCACTCATGTAATAAATTTGCATTTACATTGCATTGTGCAAACATTGGCGAAGGTTCAAGTTTGAAAATCGAGATAATAGCCAAGGTTTATGGCCGAGTTCCTCATTTGAATTATCGACCGTGTTTTGTTCAATACTTTTCGTAACACCATCATCTTAAGTTGAATTAATAAGAAATGCCTTTGCTTTGAATGAAAGTACTAATACGCCTTTTACATTATTCAACGTCATTACTTAACTTTTCGTTAACGAGTGGTGTAACGTAATAGTTGTATACTCCGATCCAATACGTTATAGCGATATAAGAGTACAGTATATGAAAAATATTAATATATATATATATATATATATATATATATATATAAAAGAAAGTCGTGTTAGTTACACTATTTATAACTCAAGAACGGATGGACCGATTTGGCTGAAAATTGGTGAGCAAGAAGCTTAGAGCCAGGAGACGGACATAGGATACTGTTTATCCCGTTCGACAGCGTTCCTGTGTGAGAACGCACGTTTTTGCACGTTTTCGCGTGATTTCGCATGTTAGCGGTCATTGTTGCCTGTTGTAACCCATTGTTGTAACGCCGCACTGATAACAGAAGGCGATAATGATAGCCACCTTTCGTTCGCCGTTATATCTATATATAGTCGTGTTAGGTACACTATAACTCAAGAACGGCTGTACCGATTTGGTGAGCAGGAAGCTTAGAGCCAGGAGACGGATATAGTATGATACTGTTTAATGCGTTCGACAGCGTTCCTGTGTTAGAACGCACGTTTTTGCACGTTTTCGCGTGATTTCGCACCTTTTCGAGGGTTTTCGCACGTTTTCATGCGTTTTCGCACGTTTTCACGCGTTTTCGTATGTTTTCGCGCCTTTTCGCGCAGAAGCGTTCTGCAGCGGAGAACAACAAGCAATCAAGCAAAGATACAAATGAAGCTAATAAAAGCGAATAAAGTAAGTAAGCCTATTACAATATCTGCAACCAAGACGATCGAATCTTTTGACTAAAGCTGTATATGCAAAAGATACATAGCTAAAGATGGCTGTTATGGAACAGAGTTATGTCAATAAAGTATTAGATACAATTACCGATAGATTAATGGTCCTGGCATGTTGTTACAGAAATGAAGATATATTATATCCTTTGAAACCTCATAGAAATGAACTAAAAATGATAATGAATGTCATTGTCAAAATACTTATAAACAGTGGTTTAAAATAGTAAAATAGTTATCGTTATTTGCATTATCCACAGTATAACCAGGGTCCGAAAAGGTATGAATACCGGTAAAAATACCGGTAAAATACCGGTATTTTTCCATACCTTTTTCAAATACGGAAAACCCTATAGGACGTCTAAACGGGTATGGACGTCCATAAAGGTTATACCGATATATACCGGTATTTTCAATGAAGAAACATAGCTTACCATCTATCATGTTGACAAAATAGGTTACTTTAGTTAATAATATCTCACAAAATGTTTATTAATCAATATCATTTCATAATTGTTATTTATTGTTTAAATTATTATTTTGTGTATATATACAACTAAAAAAGTATACAATTAATTTATTATTAAGGTAAGAATATCCCAACGTAAACAATTTTATACAAATCTATTGGCACTAGAGACGACAAAACTGCATTCAGTCTCTCTCGTATCTCGCCCAATGTGAATCATTCTCCGCCGAAGAAGGGAGGAGGTCGTGGAGGTGGAAGCGCCCAGCCAAGGCCAAGGGAGTGCACTGGCGAAAGAGAATTTATTTCTTTGCGGGAGGCAACGAGAGCCGCCAACTACGAGACAACTGTATTAAATTCTATTCTTATTATTGTAAATGTTTTGTGTTCGGGCGTTTACGTTTTGCATACGTTGTATGTAGTGAAAACCTTCCATAATTTAAACTTCGGAGAAGTTGAAATATGAAATGATAATTATTGATTCCATTGAAGAGAACATTTTCTTAGTGTCCTTCATCGAGCTATCTCCCATCTGACCTGAGAGATGACCTAAGCCTATCTTCGTATTTCGCACGTGGAGAGACTGTCAACGTATGCGCCGTGCTGTAGGCGTAGGACCGTTTCTTCCCTCTCCGACCCCTCCTACGGCGAACTGAGAGGGCGTTGACACCTTGAGATAATCCCGACAGCTCAGGCTTTCAAGCCCAGTTTTCTTATTGTTAAAAAATGATTTCATTTTACTTCATTTCACAATTAAATCTTAATTATACATTAAGGAATATGGCTAAAATAAAATGTTATTTTAGATAGATAGATAGATCGATTTATTAAAGTTCGCTTTGAGCTAATGCTCGGTGGCAAACATTATTACAATTAGATATACAATTACAAAACTATTACGAATATTTACAAATATAATTACAATTAGAATTAGAGATTAATATCCTAGTTATAATTAATTTTGAGTTATCTATATGTTGACTTATAGCTTTTCTAACACTTCACTCCACTTCACTTCACTTCATTTCACTGCGCTGCACTACACTCCCTCCCCTCCCTCCGTGCCCCCCCCACACTACACTTCACTTCACTTCACTTCACTGAATAAGAGACATGACTATATTATTAATAATACTAACGATTATAATAATGAAACTAATAATAATAATAATAATAATAATAATAATAATAATAATGATAAAAGTCCCAGTGCTATTAATGATGACCTACATAGAATTAAGTATATTTTTAAATTTCACTACATTAGAAGGAAGAGTCTGTAGTCCTTTTGCAGGTAGTTTGTTCCAATCTACTTTTCCTAGTTTATATTAAGGGTTTAAAGTATTTTGACATTATTAACTGCAAACATTGAGAAAATTTGTAATAAAAGTAAATTATTATTATTATTATTATTATTATTATTATTATTATTATTATTATTATTATTATTATTATTAGGGCAAGGGTTCCCTCCTACAGGGGTAGTTTACATTGTAAAAAACATCTGAAGGAGCCTATTTCGAGAAGAGTGTTTCCTTAATATTAAGAAATATATACTATCATTATTAATTAATAAAAAAGAGTTTATTAATATTAACTTTTTACTTTTTAAATAAAATTAACATTTAATTTAAATAAATTTATAAATTAACAAACAAAATAATAAATTAATTTACACAAACAATGCAAACATTTAAAATTTAATTAGTATTAATATTTTAAAATATTTATTAAAATTAATTAATATTATACAGTACTATTAATATTTTTTCTTAAAATTTTTAAAAAATTAAACATGTTTCAATCATTAATTTTGAATTAAACATTACGCTTCTGTTTCCTCTAGTGAGAATAATTTTAATGTCAATTTTTAATACAGTTTTTTAATTATGGTGTAGGATAAGGAAACTCGCCTATTATTTTCGCGAATGGTAGTGATACGGTCAAATTTACGGAAAGAATCGTGTTTTGTGATAAACACAAAGTCATGCAAGAAGGAAGTTTGGTATGCGTGGGAAGACTCATTCATGGGTTTGAAGACACGATTCTCCATTCTTTATCGCTACTAGAAAGGACAAGATTTATACGGAGAAATTCGATAAATTCGTATCACGTGTCACGTCACACACTGTATCACGTGTCGCCAAGCTCTGCGCCCGGACGTGAGGTCCAAGGTCAGCGAACGAGCTCGTGTTGATGTCTGCGAAAGATCGTTGGCTGGTCCGTCCGTCTGACGGCCCTGGCTACGAGATTATCGACTTGTCTCGCTCCCGAGAATGCACGAGATTAGTGAAAATCTCGCTCCCGAGAATGCGTTTTCGTTGCACGAGATTGGTGAAAAAGAAAGCGTTCATTTTTCCTCCTTTTATCAAAAAAAATTTTTGGACATATTTTAAAAAAATATTTCAGGCTTCCTTACCTTAAGGTTTGAACGATTAATGTTTCGAGATATTTTCTTTCCTTTGTTTTTTCTTTTAGTTTTTTCGAACGCTCGGTAATGTTCCTAAGAGACGCCCCATTTCCACGGCTCAGAATTATTCGATGCGGGATAATATTTTCCTCTAACTGAACAGTAAATAACGATATTGAAGCAAAATGTTTCACTTACAGAAAGAACACTTTTATGTCGTGATCAGTAGCTATGTAACTGACTGATTATCTATAATACGTAGTTGTAATAATTTCAGGAAATTGAACCGTTATTGCTTGAAATATTGCAAGTGAGGATTAGACAAAATACCTGGGAAAGCTGAGCATTGTTTCTTTCGAGCGGACGGGGAAAATCCGCAGGCCCAAGGAACCCTAACACCATCGAGACCCAAAACAGGAAGTATGAGCCAATACTTTCTAAAACCTAAGGTTTGGAAATGCTTTTCTCTTTATACTACTGGGTTAATAATAGAAATAAAGTGTACGTACCTTTTCCTCTAAATAAACAGTAAATGACTCATTTGCTACTATCATTTAAATAACAATAAAACAAGCACAGTGAGGTGTTCTTTGAATAATACTAATAAACAATATTTGTAGTTTTTCTTCCAATATTTTCCTTGAAAACACCACGCGAAAAAAAATTACTAAACTCATGGCAAAGTACTGACCGTTCACAAGGAATAAGAATTACTTTAGTTGGTATTTAGACCTCAAAATAGTCGTAAGCCACCACAATCTCTCGCTTTAACCCTTCAACATGGGATGCCGTTCATAGACGTACCGGGGCTTTTAACTTCTACCTGCGGGATGCCATCTGAAGACGTCATGACGCACCTTTTCCGCGTGCGGGATGACGTCCTGAGACGGCGTGGCCGTTTCTCTCCTCGGCGAGGGGCCCGGGCGGATGCGACCGCATTCCTAAAGGTTTTGGCGAAGGAAGTTCCCCTCAGACCCGCCAGGGCAGCTGTTCTAATGCTGCGGCGGAAGAGTTTTAGAGCGCCAGAGGAAAATGTTCATGCACCGGGCTCTTTGCATATGAGTGAGGAACTCATTTACCAAAAACTACTCTCTACGTCAAGGTACCGACCGGAAAAAACATAGAAAACTACTAGAAAGAAACTATCGTTCAGGAAACACGACCTCTAGAATTCTTTCCCAGTCAACGGCAGAACTCCACCTAGCTAGAATATGATGACTGTCACGCTAGTACAACCCAATTCAAAAAATTATCAGAAACGATCCAAACTAAAACGAATGTTTAGAGCACATTTATTACTAATTTATTACTCTAAAATGAAAGTCATTACTCAAGCGGTTTACGAAAAAAAATTGTCAAACACAATTAGTTATGCAACCCGCACATTGGCGTATATTACTAAAGAGTACCAACGACTCAAAACACTACAACCAATTCAAAATATATACAATCAATAGTACACACTCAGTTCTAAATTTTAACACCAAGAAACAACTTTTGAATGTGAAAACGAATTAAGAAATATTGTAAAAACTAAAGTGTAATGGTCAAAACATGCAAGAGATTCAAATTCAAAAATAGAGAGAAATAACCAGCACAATCGCATAAAACAAACTCAACATTTAACAGACGTATCACACTATCACTTAAAACTAAACAGAAATTTATTATTCCTGTTGTTTACGAAAAAAATTAAAAATCGACATACATACGCAATAACGCACGGTATTCATGAAGTAATTTTAGAGTATAGTAAGCCACAAGTAAATTAAACTTATCCTGTACAAAAGAAGACATTATGTTCTGTTATCTAACACCTACTAGAAAATTATGAACGTGAAAACGCATTTCTGAAATATTGTGTAAACTCAAACTGATGGTAAAATATGCAAGAGATTCAAATTCAAAAATAGAGAGAACCTACGAGCACAATCGCATTAAACAAACATCATTTAACAGACGTATCACACTGTTATTTAAAACAAACTAGAAATTTATTACTCCGCTTTTTTACGGAATAAGTAATTTTGAAAAACACATACATACGCAATAACGCACGGTATTCATGAAGTAATTTTTGAGTATAGTAAGCCACAAGTAAATGCAACCAATCCTGTACAAAAGTAAAAATTATGTTCAGTTATCTAACACCTAGAGAAAATTATGTACGTAGAAACGCATTTAAGAAATATTGTGTAAACCTTTATTTCAAAAACGGGAGGAGTAATAAATTTAATTTGGGTAATAAATTAGTAATAAATGAGACTAAATATTCCACTTCGTTTGATGTGATTGTGCTATGGTGGTTGTGCTAGCTTGACATGGCCTAGAATATGTGTCGAAAATCCGCCACACTCGGAACTCGAACCTTAGGATCTCCTGGTCAGAAACTCTGCCGTGTAAACAAGTTTCTTCTGAGCCATCTCAGCGGAAAAAATCACAATGAATTTCCCCGAAAGACTTGTATGATTCTACTGAAATACCGGTATTTTCTTATATACCGGTATTTTGATGAGAGAATACCGGTATAATACCTTTAAATATAGGTATTTTACAGGTATAGACGTCGGATAAAGGTAAAATACCTCTAAAAATATGTTTGACGTCTTATACCGGTAATTTTAAAGATATTTTGAATAAAGGTATAATAGAGGTAAAGGTATTTCCATAGCAGCATAAATACCTTTACCGCTATTATTTCGGTATTCAAAAAAAAAAAAAACCCTTAAAATAATAATAATAATAATAATAATAATAATAATAATAATAAGAAGAAGAAGAAGAAGAATCCAAATACAATAATACCTATTACAAATATTTATACTACAATAACTTCAGATGATACAAAATTTAATCTCCTTACGAACACTTTATTTTCCAATCACTTTCCTTAAAATTGTGGTTGTGCCTTTTCAAGTTTTCTGAGTCGTTCATTTCATTTGGCGTTCTGAGAAAACTCAATGACTGTCAAGCAAAACTATTTTGTTTTCACTCCATTACGAAATTCTTATCCCTGTAAACAAGGAAATGTGTTCTAGACTCAACGTCACTGGTAAATTCAATATTAATTCTTCAATGCTTCTATTAGCATTGGAATTACTTTTCAAAGAAATTTATTGCCATAAAATTTAACAATTTGAAATCACTTCTAAAATATGAGAGCATAAAAATATTCAAACGATATACTTCACACCAGGAATATGAAAATAAAATAATTTAATAATAATAATAATAATAATAATAATAATGAATTTGACAACAAAAAATAATAAAGATTGCGAGGAAATCAATAAAATATTTAATTACACAATTTTTTTATCAGAATTTATCGTCACATATATCGAGGTAATTTTCATCTACTTCAAACTATAATATAAATATAAACTAGAGAATTACTCAAAATATTTAGAACAAAATGAATATCTTTCGTTGTATCCACATTGCTGCAACGCCGAAACTAAAAAGCTTCAAGTGTAATTTTATTCTCAAACTTTATGTCAATAAACATTTTGAGTCAATAATACAAGACGAATGAAAGTTGAGTTGAAGTTCTGAAAATTTAATGCTTTTAGTGTTACATCTGTTTATTAAATCTCATATTAACTTTAAACAAATATTCAATTGTTAAATATGAAAACAAAAGAAGATTATTTTCTCATAGGTAAACTGATACCAAAAATCTTTAGGATAAATGGGGCATGCCAAAAAACGATATGATTTTACACTCCCCGAGAGAAAAGAAATGAAAAATAAACTTTATTAGTCACTATAAACAGCGCAAGCGGAAAATGCAGAATAATTCCAGGAAACGGAAAACGGTAAATAAGAGTTATTGAATTTCTTACATTTGAATGAATTAGCCTCTTCCCTTGGAACAAAACTGTCTCCCTAAAAACATTTCCGACCCAGATTAGCCAGCAGAAGAAAATCGAAAGGCGTGCAAGCAATTCTTCTATTCTCGTAATATTTACTGAAAGTCTGTTAAATTAATCATTTAAGTCTCACAACTCAAGAAACTCGGCAACACGCCGAATTCCTTCATTTTTTTCTTGCTTTTTTTTTAAAGGCGAGTGTTTCATTAAAACACGACAAAGAGTGCAGAGTTGAGATATGCGGTGAAGGACGCCAGCCAGAGGCACAAGACGGCGTGCCTCACATTCTTTTGTTCTCGCTTCGGGGGAAGAACGCGGAAACGAAAGAAAAGAGGAAGTAGGGCAGGAGAGGGGAGGAGGGCTAAGCTTCATTTGTTTCTTCGCCGCAGTCCACAGGGAGGCCACCAGGGCAATTGGCGCGTGGCTACCGCCTCGGTTGGCTGGTTGGTTTGTTGGTTGGTTGGTTGGTTGGCTGTTAGTGGTTCCGCGCGCCTCAATAGCTTAGGTCATTAGTCCCGCAAGTGTAATGCATGCTTTTCATCGGGAGGTGGTGATGATCGTCTCCCGCTGGATGGTGAGATCCGGCCGCGACCTACCGTCGACTGGCAGGGTTTTCCCCCAACTAGGTATCTCCTCTTAGGAGATAGCTCTTAGCGGGGTACCACCCCAGCCGAGACAAGCTCTAAGCACCCGACCGGTCCCCCGGCATGTGTGGTAATGTAGTACATGTTAGTGTAAGTGTGAGTAAGGGGACTTGACAGAACAAAGAAGAGGTAGGAAAGATCGCGCGTGACCCGTTTATTAGATTACTGCTCCGGCACACCCCTGGTGCCGATCGGAGAAACCACGAAAAAAAAAAAAAAACAATCAGAGTAGTCGGCCGCTTGAATTCTCCGTCACTCAGCGACTAAATTCGAAAGAGCTGTCAATTAATTTTTTTTCCGGTTTTTCCCCAGGCGAACCCTCTCTAACAACCGGGTCTCGGACCGCGCACGATCTTTCTTTCCTCTTCCTTTTCCTATCCTCTCCTCTTATACACACTTACACTAACATGCACTACACTACCACATATTCCGGGAGAGCGATCGGGAGCTTGGAGCTCGTCCCGTATGGGGCGGTGCAGCGCTGCTGGGAGATACCAGGAAGGTACATGGAAGATATTGGAAAATGACACACCGAATGGGAAAGAGCGAGAAGAAACTGTCATAGAAAGTGGTGAGAATTTCTGAGCAGGGGTTTGTGAAGGGGGCGAGGTTGTAAGGGAGAGGGGTTTGAACGGGTTGGGGTGTAAAGAGTCCCACATTGCTACCCTAGGTAAAATGATTGATTGATTTTTTCGTATTTCCGGGCGCGTCAACTGCTTCGGTCATTACTCCCGTTAGTGTAGTGCATGTTTTTTCTCGGGAGATGGCGGTGATTTTCCCCTCGCTGAATGGCGAGATCCGGCACCGACCTACCGCCGGCTAGTGGGGTTTCCCCCTAACCAGGACTCTCCCACCAGCGGGGCACCGCCCCAGCCGGGACAAGCTCTAAGCTCCCGACCGTTCTCCCGAAATATCTGATAGTGTAGTGCATGTTAGTGTAAGTGTGTGTGTGTAAGGGAAGAGGATAGGACAAGGAAGGGGAAGGACAGATCGCGCGCGGTCCGTGACCCGTTTGGTAGGGTACTTCTCCGGCATTCGCCTGGTGTTGATCGGAGAAACCATGGAAAACGACCGATCAGAGGAGCCGACCGCTAGAATTCTCCTCCAGACAGCGACTAAATTCGACCTATCTGAAAAGCTAGTGTCGAAAATCCTGCCGCCGCCAGGACTCGAACCTAGGACCTCCCGGTCAGAGGCGCTGCAGTTGATGCACTGAGCTCCCGCTCCCGGTCCCTAGGTAAAGGAAAGGGTGGAGGGAGAAAAGTGGAAAAAGTTTAAAAAGAGAGGAGAAGAATAGAAGGGTGGTGGAGGACGGGGTGTTGGTAGGGGTGGGTGAGCTGCATCGGTGAGGTCGTTTTCCGTGGGTCTCAGAGCGAAACATCCTAAATGAAATGTTTTCATTTCTCCCTAGAGCGCGCAGCTGGTCCGAGGTTCACCGTTTTCCTGATTCGTTCTCTCTATTTCTCTCTCTTTCTGTCTCTCACTCACATCTGTGTTTCACATAATTTTTTTCTTATTCCATTTTTTCTTTAATAATGAAAATTATTTATATTTAATTCACTTAATAATTCTGCTAGAATTGCAACAGAAGGACGCATAAGAAAAGTAACATTACTGATGTAATCATTCTTATACACTGCCATATCAGTTGCAAATTAGCCCTTATTTTTACCCATATTTAGTCGAAAAGATTTTCCTTTCGTAAAACAAGTTCAATTGATTGCATAACCACAAAACTTCTTCTAAGCCATTTCCCCTCTCTTTTATACCTCCCTCTTTGACCTAACGTTTGAACCAAGGATAATTTTCTAATATCACGTTAAATTAATTTGTTCGATTCCTCTGCGACTTGCACTAAGCGTATAATTCTTGCACTATTTGCCATATTATCATTATAATGCACTCTGCTGTGTGTTCGCTACATGTTCTCGTTCATAGATACCGCAAAGAAGCACGAAGCAAAAGCATGATACACCTACCCTGGGGGAATGCCAGATACTGCATAATATTCCTTTGGAGCATCTGCAATTAGTAAATCGCGTGCCATTTTTGTCAAGCCCAGAGCACGTAGCACAATTAGTGTGCAAATGAAAGTGTCCAAAGATTTTTATGACAATCATTTATTCCAGCAATTGCACAACGTTTCGTAACTAGTTTTGTTACATCATCAGGTGCTTAGTGAGGGAACTGCTATTCCATTGAATTACCTCTGTAGTAGAACAGTCGAGGAAACATTACGAAATTAACTAGGCTCTCACTATCACACACTCACTACAGGTGATATCAGATAACTAACAGTTGATGACAGGCACTCCAATGCCAAGGAATGAAATATTGATTTAGCACAATTTGTGGTTCGCCACTTCCGCTACAACTGAGGCGAGGATTGATTGAGTGTTAGTGGTTCCGGGCGCGTCAACTACAGAGGTCATTCGTCCCGTTAGTGTAGTGCATGTTTTTTCATCGGGAGGCGGCGGTGGTCTTGCCCCGCAGGATGTCACGATTCGGCGCCGATCAATCGTCGACTTGTAGGGTTTTCCCTCACACTAGCGAGGCATAGGCCCAGCTGGGACAAGCTCTAAATCCCCGAGCGGTCTCTCGGCAGGCGTGCTAGTGTAGAGCATGCTATTTTAAGAGTGTGTGTAAGGGATGAGGATAGGACAAGGAAGAGGAAGGAAATATCGCGCGCGGTCCGTAGCCCGTTTGTTAGGGTACTGCTCCGACATTCGCCTAGTGTTGATCAGAGAAACCACAGAAAACTACCGATCAGAGCCACCGCCGTTAGAATTGTCCTGCATACAGCTAATGAATTCGACCTAGCTGACAAGCTAGGGTCGAAATTACCACCGCCGTCAGGACTCGAACCTAGAACCTCCCGGTCAGTGGCATTACAGAAACATCAGTTGATGCACTGAGTCACCTTTCCGGGTTGAGGCGAGGAGCTGCAACATATTTAACACCGCCCACCCCCTTACACCCCTAAAGCTGAGCTCCACCTGCCCAATTCACCCAGCGCATTGTAAAATAAGTTGCAATTTTTGGGGGGAGGGGTTAGGGTGCTCGTGGCTAATGTCTCGTGCGTGCGGCTTAATCCACCGAGAATCTATTCCGGGAGAATTCCCGCGGAGTATTAGGTTCGCGGTGCTCTCAATATCTTTTCTTGAATTCTCACGTTCTCTTGTCTCTAATTTCATTGTCTCTTCATCACAATTTATCCCGAAATTATTATCAGTTTTGTCTATTTTTTTCAGTTGTTGACCTCAATAACTTAATCAGTTGAAGGGACTTTAAAATCAAATTAGTGGCTTGCACCAAAAAATCCAGTTAAACAAATAGTTCAGTTCGCATGATATTCAGAACTGCGAAATAGGGAATATCTAGAATCCAGAGTTTCGAGTTCCATGTAACTTTAAATGAAGTCAAGTCTGCCAAAATATGGATATTTTGGAACTGAATTTTTTAAAATAAATTGGTAATTTGAATTTTGAAATATTCAAATGCACAAGATGGACGAAATTTTCGTTGATCGTTGAGCCTTCGCTACTTACGGAAAACCCTCATGCGGCTCCGTAGAAAACGCGGAATGCTTTGCGCCCTCTTTGTGTCTCGTTCAATACAGAAAATACTAGACCGCAGCCCAGTGACCCATTCTTCAAAACCACGAAACTCTGCAACCCCTTTATGCCACACTTCTGCTTCAAATCAGGTAAAGTTCGCGATATACTCTGGCACAAACACCAACATCCGCGGGCTGTGTTCTCTTAGACCCCCTGATTCAACCTAATATGAATTTTTTCTTTCAGTTGATACATAAGTTTAGCATGAACTCTCAGGAAGGAAATTAGGATTAGCATGAACTCTCAGGAAAAAACTAGGATTAGCACGAACTCTCAGGAAAAAATAGGATTAGCATGAACTCTCAGGGAAAAAATTAGCATTAGCATGAATTCTCAGGAAAAAATTAGGATTAGCATGAACTCTGAAGGAAGAAATTAGGATTAGCATGAACTCTGAAGGAAGAAATTAGGATTAGCATGATCTCTGAAGGAAAATTAGGATTAGCATGAACTCTGAAGGAAGAAATTAGGATTAGCATGAACTCTGAAGGAAGAAATTAGGATTAGCATGAACTCTGAAGGAAGAAATTAGGATTAGCATGAACTCTCAGGAAAGAAATTAGGATTAGCATGAACTCTCAAGGAAAGAAATTAGGATTAGCATGAACTCTCAAGGAAGAAATTAGGAGTAGCATGAACTCTCAGGAAAGAAATTTGGATTAGCATGAACTCTCTGGAAAGAAAAACGAGAAAACGTCTTTCCTACCATTTATCTTATCTGCACCACTTTGGAGAGTAAACAAGTAGGGATGAGCAGCCACAGGTATCACGCGTTTGCGCTAGGGCAGCGAGAGCGCTGTTGATTGACATCGATAGAACGACAGTCCACAGTCGAAAGAGACGGCTGTTCGATCACATATTCACACGCTGAAAGCTTCTCAGAAAGAAGTGTGGAAAGTTGGGCAATATGTGTTGACAAATTTTTAAAAAAATTCTCTGCTGATGCAAAAGTAGAGGGGTGAACAAAGTGTTCTCTAATTGAAAATAAATTCCGAGTTGCTTTTGTTTCCTATCTTGTTAACCCTACGTCTAAAATTCTGCAAAGAACCTTTGTCTTCATTGGTGAAAATAAATAATTAAAAGATTATACAATTAAGAGGACAGAAATGAAGGAATCTTCACGTTGAGAGACTCCATGTCTGAAAAGGCGACAGTGAGACCAAAGGAAACACAATTACTGAGAAGCATGTGTACCTAGGAACTTGACTGTCCCTAGAATTGTTAGGACATTGCACATTGCACATTTGTCTCTCACTGCAAGAGCTTCTTCGTTCTTTCTTATTCTCTATTATATAATTAGTAGATTAAGAGTTGAATTATGTGAAAGAAATTATTGAAATGTTTTTATATTACGTATTTATTACATTTTTTTGCTTTACGTGGTTTGAGATTTTTAAAGGGAGTACCAGAATAAATCGTTTCGAGAAGTGCAATTTAAAAAACAGTAAACCACACACATTTTGAATCATTAAACATGTAGAAATTCACATTTTCTTTAATTCATTCACTAATTAATGGATTTGTAAATTAATTGTTTCAAACAATAATAGTATGTCAGTGCCACACACATTCATTTGTTTTGTAATTTTACCTAAAAGCCCCTTCATTTTGTTACCTCCTTCATCTCCTCAGTCTCGTTTTCTTCGCTTCTCTTCCCACTGTTCCATTCCACCTCATCCCTCTCGGTAACTTCTCACCCCGATTGTAATTGGCCGCGGGCGCGAGGACACGTGGATTTGTAACCTGTCACCCGAGCTGTGATCGCACAAAGAGACGGCCCTTTGACACTGGTGTCGGCGGCAAACGAGACGATGGTGGTGGTTGGAGGCTGTCAGGAGGAGTGGGGGTGTTGTCGAAATGAGAACAAAAGAAGGCGCGAGGAAAGAAAGAGTTAAGGTTGGGAAGGCGCCAGGACCAAACAAGATAAAAGACGAGAGAAAATGTTTCCCGGGTGAGCAAAGGGAAGATAAAGGCAAAGACGGAGCCAAAGGAGTAGGCTTAAGTTAATAGAAGAAGACGAAGATTGATGGTTTAGATGTACTCGTAATGAAAGAAAACTTCGAAGGCAAACAGAAAGCGGAGTTCAGAGTGTAGATGAAGGCAAAAGCGAGACAGGGGAGAGAAGGAAAAAGCAACAGAAGGCGAAAGCGAAGGTCAAGGAGTGGTTGAATACGAACCCCAATATATGATCGCAGGTGACGTAAAATAAGAAAGGGAAAGGATAATGGGAGGTTGAAACGAAGAATAAAGGTGAGAGTGAAGCGAAATTCAATCGTGAAAGGTGGGGGCTATGTTCAAAACCAAAGTGAGATTGAAGCCGTAGCTAAAGACAATGGAGACAGTGAGGATAAATACGTAGGCAACGAGGGAGACGAGCGAATAGGAGGCAAAGGTAACAGCCACTACATGTGTGAAGGCTAACACGAAGTAGCGACGCGGACAAAGGTTAAGACAGAGAAATAAAAGGCCAGACGACTTTGAAGTTACTACCTACAGAACCTTCAGTGGAGATATCGTAGCTAGACGATGGCTATTGGATCGGTATCTCGAGCGTCGAATGGAAACTGTCGAATGCTGTAATGATGGTAGCAGGGAATTCGAAGTAGTCACCCGAAGAAACGAAAAGCCTCGAGATAAAATATCAGGTAAGTCGAGGGCAGCCTCATTACTCCCTCAGCCTCCAGTGGCTGTGTTGCAGCTAGAGGATGCATGTGGAATTTCTAGGATTGAATGGAAAGTGAGTCGAAGGCAGGGATGGTGGCAGCAGCGAACACACAGGGTTGACCTGAGCAAGTTAAAACAGCGGAGATAAGATCGCGGACAGCGTCTGTACCTCCACTGCGTTCAATGGCAATGTTGCAACAAGAGGATGAATTTAGAATTGCTACGATTGAACGGTGCCAGGAAAGTGGGTAGTGAATTTGAAGGAGGACAGTGATACTGGCGGCAGTAAATTTCGGAGGCAGTGATAATGGCAGCAGTGAATTTGAAGGAGTGACCTGCACAAACAAAAAGAATGGAGCTAAAATATCAGGGAGTGTCAGTACTACCACAGCATTCAGTGACAGTATTGCTTCTACCGGATGAATGTGAGTTTGCTACGATGAAAAGAAGGGTTGAAACTGCGAGGGAGGTGATGGTGGGGGTAGCAGTAGTGGCAACTCTTCGCGCGCGACAAGTGACGAGCACTGTCGCCTCGTGCGATAAGAAGCGCTCGTGGCGGTTTCACACAAAGCTTGGCGTTTGCGCAGCCTCGCCACTGTTCGCCAGACAGCACCAACCGATATTACAGACATCCCATTGTGAGTGGGGCTTGAATGATCGTCTTCCGAGGAGAGACGCAGATCTCAAAAGAAAAATCTCTCTGTTAAGCTTTTTTTTTTAAATACACATTTAGCGTCTGAATGTGAATGATAACACGTTTTGATACGGTGGTTGAAAAATTAATGGTTCGTATAAATAGAGAGTTTTTTATTTTTATTATTTCTCAATGAAATATTTAAGTTATATGTATATTCGGGTATAACATGGAAGAATCATGGAAAATACTTTTTCGAAATATTTTTAGTTTAAAATATATTTATTAAAGTGAATTAATAATAAATATATAAAAAGCAAATCAGGTTTTTCGTCCAGTTTCCCTGATCCATTGAGCAAATGCTGAGATGGCCCCTTGTTTTGCTTCTGGACATAAATGTAACTTCATTTTCTGTGCATGTCTTCTAGAATTCAGTGGGAAATACAATTATTCAAATTGTCGTTTCCATGTTGTCGCGGCAGGAAGTATTATTCCGAAGAACAACACGGATATAAGAGCCAAAATTTATTGCCTTTTTATCCTTGAAAATAGATTTTATTACATGGGAGCTGTTTTTTTTTCTTTCAATTTTAAGTAGTATATGACTTGTGTAGGGATCACAGAATTTTGAAAATTGCACACAATTCACTTTTCCCCATAACACGTCATACGCAGTTTTCAACTGCTTTTTTGACGCGAAATAAATAAAGAAATAAACAATGCGAAATTAAGTAACTGACATCCAATTAGCCCTGATTTCAATTTTATTGAAGGAATAATGTATTTTTTAATTTTTTTGAGATCATAATTTATCGTGATCAATTAATGCAATTGAATAATTCTTATAATTGATTAAATTAATTAACCAGCCACCTCGGGAGGATTTGACATTTTTTATAATTATTAAACATACTTAGAATAATTATATTCCCCAATAAGTCAATACTGGATAAATGAGATTCCCCGTATGTGCAACGTAGAAATATTTAAAGCAATTTGTATGTTTTGGACAGAAGAATGTCAGAAATTCCAAAAGGAAAAAAATATGCTTTACACATAATGAACACCAACAGACTGCTTCTAAAATACTCACGATGAAAAAAGCTAATCTGGAATTCGTTTTACAAGAGGAAAAGTTCTAATTGACGTACCCAATCTTGGAAAGTAAGATGAAAGGAATGCTGAATTTCGGACAGGGACTATTATTACGTTTCAGAAAAAGAAATTCTGAAATTTTATTCCCTAATCGGACGTACATTTACTTCCAGACAATTTCGTTAATGAAAGAATATTTGAAAGGTGTAAACCTCCAAGGATATTGCTTTTCAAATATTTGACAACCAATGTTAGCGGACGTATGTATTTTCTTTTGTATTGGAATAAAGATAAACTTTAATTATACGCATTTAATTCTAATAGGTAAAACATAGAACTTTCCACCACAAAATTGTACAAACAAAACAAAATCTTAAACTACCTCGCACGAAGTTCTTCGCTTTTAATACGAAGCTTTAGCGCAGCTGAGAAAGCAGAGTTCAGGAATTTCTATGAGATGGTACATTGGTATTAGTTTCATAACGGTTCCCTCGGCCCATTGTAGTACTTGGAAATGCCCTAATATTCTCGGAAATGGATATAGTAGCTCGTCTTATAGCCTGAATCATTCCACTAAGTCCCACGCTTACTACCATAATCCAGGAATTAAACAGTCACAGGCCCCGGCCCTCCCCTTGGCGAGAATGAAGAACAGGTCGAGTGAATGAGAAATTTGGAGATCAGTAAAAGTGCTGGAGCATGCAAAGACGACATCTACCTTTGTATCTAAAGGAAACTAATGACGTAAAGATGTTGCTACTTAGTCGCCTTCGGAAGTGGTACCGATAAATTCTAAAAGAGACGGTTAGTAAATTTATGAACTGCAGCGAAGTAATATTGAAGAAAATTTCTTCCCTTCTTATTTTAGAATTTTGTTTAAGTGTCTGATTTAACAGTGTGATGAGGATATTATTTAAATTTTGCGATAGTTAATACTTTTGTTTTTCACTGTTTGTTTATTGCTTTATTGTTGCTGTATATTACACGGCTGTTTTCTGATCCCTTTGCGACTTTTGATCATGTTGCAAATTATGTTTCCAAATTTGAATTAGACGATTCCATCGCAAATTACCACAAATATAACGCTGCAGAAAATCCTAAATAGTGAATTTGACGATGACTCATTTTCGTAAAAGTATTATTCCTTTCTACTGAGACATTAAACACAGTGAATAACATTTTTTTTATATTTAGTTTTCATTCATGATCCCAAAATCCTCAGTAGTTTCCTTTCCTTTTTGAGATATTTAATTAACCGTTTCTTTTTGGTATACAGAATACACCATAACAAAAAACAGGAAGAATACGCTACAATAATTTTCAGATTATCCCCAAAATGTTATTAATATTTTAGGCATCAAAACCTTTGTTCCTACGTGTTATTAGTGGCAAAGAACCGAACATGCTAACGTATTAGCGAATCATTTTTGTGTCTTTCCTGTGTATGGGAAGAATTTCAGGGAGATACAAGTTTTATTGTATATAATTTAACAAAATACAACAATATTTTAGGAATATTTTGACACTTTTCAGGGAAAGGGTTTTCATTCTCTATAAAAAATAGTAATGAGAGAAGAATAGTAATTGTTTTGAAGCCATTCAGTGACAAAGTATGCGAATACTAATAATTTCACATTTCAATAACACTTTCAAAATAATTCTGTATATTCGCAACTTAAATACATTGAAACGTCCAAAATTCGCATAAAATACAATTTCTCACGTTAAAACAAATTGAAAATCCTAAAATACCACATTTATATGGAAAGAGGTATTAGATGTCAAGTCACGTGTACATCCACTATGATCATTATAATCAATATGCGTGCTTTTATTAATGAACCATTTATTAGTGATTAAAAGCCAATTTTTACCAGGTTTTTCCACAGAATTACGGTCTCAGTACTCTTGTACATTGGCCACTGCAATTTCTTCCAATCATTGAAGTGTGCAAACCCAGAAAATTAGAGAACATTGTTCAGGTAAGTAAATTGTAAATACGAAACGCAAGTCTCACGAAACTTGATTGTATTTCATTGTATGAAATTATGACGAGGATTAGCGTAGCCAATGCAGCTCCTGGAAAAGTCGTGAGAAGGAAAACACCAGGATGGTACTAGAGGCAAAGAATTGTGTATGTTTGATTTGACGAGATAAAAAGGCAGTATAAATTTAATCTTTCAATCAAACGTATTCTTACAGTTTTATTTCGTTCACAAAACCCACGTGGCTGCATGTTATTTAATGGGAAAACATAAAACGTATTTATTTCACACATGCGGGGAAAGGATTAGCCTCCGAAATGCCGCTCCCGGAAGTGCTTCGCAGAGCAGGCAAACAGGGGGGGGAGGAAAAGAGGGGGGTAAGGAAACGTGGGCTGTACGTGCGGCTAGCGCAGGCCGCGGAGACGAGCCACGCGCCCCGAGGCTGGAGGCGCAGGCGGCCCGAATGGCTAGTCTCGACCTCCCCCACCCTCCCCGCGCGGCGGCTGTGCAGACGTGGGGGGGGGAGCACGGCGGCGGCGGGCGGCGGGGCGGCGCGGGGCGGCGGGCGGCAGGGGCGGCGGGGCGGCGGGGGCGCGGGGCGGCGGGGCGGCGGGGCGGCGGCGGCGGGCGGCGGGACGGCGGGACGGCGGACGGCGGGACGCGGGACGGCGGGGCGGCGGGCGGCGGGGCGGCGGGCGGCGGGGGCGGGGGCGGCGGGCGGCGGGGGCGGCGGCGGATAGTCTTGGTGAAACGAGGGAATGTGAAACGGCAATTACTCGAAGATTAAGGGATGAGGGAAGGAATGGTTTAAAGGTAAGAAGGCCAGTGACAATGAACTGCAGGAGCCGCTTTAAGAGAAATTTAAAGATATGCGACTGGTGTGATCGGAAAGGTGACACTGACAGCAAAAAAGTGGACCAAAGAAAAACAAGTTTGAAGATGAAACGTGAAAAGAGAAGCGGTGAAGGGAAGAGTAAGCAAAATATAGGTGGAGGAAAGTCTTATGGGGAAGCAGGGAAAGACATTGTACGGGAGGAAGGGATGGTGATCAGGATAAAAGAGAAAGAAAGACAATATTTTCAAAAAATACAGGCTACGGATAGCTCTGGTGGATACCGATGAGTGCGGTGGACAGAGTTGAGTGCTGGGCACGGGAGTAGGGGTGGGGGTCAGAGGCAAGTGGTAGTCGTAGGTTAGGGAAGGTAGCAGCATGCAGAGGCAAGGAGTGGTCGAGAGGAACGAAACAACGCAAAAGTGGCAGCTATAGGGGACGGTTTTAGGCAAGGAGCGATTGTTGGCAAGTGGCGGCGGGTGTAAAGGGACGGCAAGGTGGGTGGTGGGTTGTGGGTGACGCGTGAGGGCGGTGGGCGGCGGTGCACGCACTTCTAATTGCCCACCAGCGCCTCGGGGGCACGGCGGGGGGGGCGGGGCTGCGCATTACGCAAATGAGCGGCGCGGGCTGTGGCGGCGGCGGAGGGCGGGCGAAGGAGGGGGTGGATGGTGAGCAAAAACGCCTGGGGAGGCAGCGCAGCGGTCGCAGTTAGCGCCGGCAAGTTTTCAGCGGAGGGGGGGGCGGAGAGCGGGGACGGGGAGCGGGGGCCACGGGGCGAACGAGGCAGGAACGGGGCGGGAAACGGGTGCGGGTTGGTGGGGTGGGGGCAGGAAGAAGGGGAACGGTGGCGGGAGAGTGGTGGCGGGATGGGAGCGGGTGGGAAGCGGGAAGCTGGGTGGGTGCGGGGGCGTTAGCGGGATCCGGGCCTGGGCCGTGAGGGAGGGGGGGGGGGGCCGGCCGGGGGGGTGTGGGGGGGGGGCGGAGGGTTCCCTTGCGACCGCGATCCTGGTGGCGGGTGTGAGAACAAACCAGGTGATCCGATGGTCACCAGTTGCCTCAGTTTAGCAACTCAATCTGTGAAGCAAATGGGTAGGGAGAATTTTAATTTCATTGACGATTTGTTACTAATGTTCGCAGATATGGAATATAACTTTGTTTAATACCACACTAATTTGATGCAGATGTGAATTGTTACAACAGGGGTGAGAGCCCTTTCCATAACAAAATACGTGGAGGCAGAGAGAGTTTAAACAAATTGGTGAGTCATAATCAACGAAAATAAATGTGAGACGAAGAATCATCTGACATTAGGAAATATACAACGTAAATTTCAAGAAAATCAGGCACAATAACTTGCACTTATTTTCAATAGGATGGTAATAGAAGTGTAATGGAAGAAGATCCATGGAGTAATCAAATGTATATGACATCAACTATGGATAGTGTGAAAAAGTGCCAAGATCAGGAGTAAAAATAAAGCTAATGTTAATTTCCAACATTGAATAACGTATTAATCAGCTTTATTTCACATGTTGGAGAACTGTCAAAATTGATAGAAATCGGATCTACTTCTGCTAGTTACCGACGTGATATTTTGGAACGAACTCTATTTTATTAAAATTATAGACGCTTACTAACGGCCAGTTATTTATTGATATAATATCTCTTCATTCTCTAACGTTGATAATTTTTTTTATGTGTTCTCGTCTCTGCTGAGTACATTGCAAGGGCAACAATTGACCCTCAAGTTCCCCCAGTATGCGTTTTTTTTCATTTCGAATATAACCAAAACGAAATAGATGAGACGCTTTGTCATCTTCAGTAATAAATTATTATTTTTGAATACAGCAGCCACGAATTATTTTCATTTGGCTCTATAATATATTATATTTGGGTGAACAATATGAACCACTATACAGACAATATGATCAATTTTTAGTATGTTGCATGATAATCCTTCAGATGTCAATCTTATTGACAACGTTCCTTTGGGAAAACTGTCCCTTCAATCGAGAACGATCGCACCAATTGAGGTTCGTTCTCAGACTGACATCAGAGATTCGTTCCAAGCTTTGGGGTGATACTTCGAATCGAACGGTGCGGTGACGAGAAGGCGCGAGTGAAGGCAATATTCGGAACTTGTGAGCACTCAAGTACTCAGAGCCTCCAACGGAAGAAATAACTTCACGTGCCGGGTCGTGAAGTCGTGGGAAGTTTCAAGCTGAGCACTTCCAAGTTGCTCGAACTTCCCCACTCCCCCTCATTCGTCGAAATTTTATTCAATTTCTTTCCAAAGAGTGTTGGTATTCAAGTTCAGGAATAAATCGACTTTCTGTTGGTTCCCAACGAGTTTATCTTGCTAGCAGGTACATGTAATTCTAATAAATTGCCATGTGATATTTCGATCGGGAAATACATCATCTCACGGAAGAAGTGTCGTCAGCAGAGGGACATAGCTGAGATTGAAATATTTGGCAAATTATCAAGCGCTGAAAAAGAATTGTGAAAGAATGAGAAATTTTGTTAGTAGAAAATAAATAAAAGGGAAAATAAATAAAAGGGGCAAGAATTATCGATATCGCATGATTCCACCTCAATTTTGTCCAGGTTTAGCCGACATCCAAAATTTTTATGTTTAATTTCTGATAAACAATTTAGTATCACTGGAGTCACATACGGCTATAGAAACTCAATTATTGGGATAGTGCGTACTAAAAAATATAAGGCAAAAATGAGAATCAAGATTCTCAATAAATCAGCTATGTATAATGCAATGTTTCTTACATTTGTTCCTCAGTAAGGAGTACATCAATACTAAGTCAAGTCATAGAGTTGCAATCCCACAAAGATGAACTGAAAATATCCAATATCAGAGCAATTGAAGAATTGTTTACTTAGATCTATATATGAACGTTACAGTTAGTAGGGAAATAAAAATTTAGAAGAAAGTGTTAGGCATCGGAAATCGATAAACTGGCAATAAACGTACCAGCAAAAACCGAAGCCTAATTACAACTTATATGCAATTTTAACCCTTGCCAGTTTTTTTAACCTCACAATACAGGGTGTTTCAATAAGGACTTGGCCCACAGACCTAGGCTTGGTGCCATCTTGAAGGGAAATGTATCAAGTTTTGAACCACGTAATACTATAGTACATATTCGCGGCACAGCAACCGCTACCAGCAGATTCAGAAAAAATTACGGAGCCTGGCTCTGCCTTTACGAGCCCCGGGCGTGCACGCTTTCTTTTTTTTGGTTAGAAAATTCAGTCTGTGACAACGGTTTCACGTAATTTTCGTACAGAATATGGTAAATATTCTCCCTGTAAGTGTACTGTTTATCAGCGGCACAAGTATTTTAATGAAACTGGATGTACTGTAAGGATGAGCAAAGCCTCTCGTTGACCCAATGACCCCAACCATTGACGACGTATAGCAAGTGAGGCAAATCTTTGTTAACAGCCCTAAAAATTTCAACCCCGTGCGCTTCTCGACTGCTGGGCATTCCACATACGACTGTTTGGGATGTGTTCAGAAAACGGTTATATGTCAAACCATTCAAGTTGACAATGGTGCAAGAACGAAAATAAACTGATAATATTGCTCATAAGGCCTTTTGTTTGGAATTTTACATGACGATTGGGCTGAGGTGCGGAAATCGCATGGTCCACACGTTCACGGGATCTAACACCATGTTTGCTTTTCTTTTGGGGCCTCATCAAGGCCACCGATTGTTTCACCATTACCAGGTTTTCTACTAGAGTTGAGAGCTAGAATGTGTCTCGCAATTGATCAAGTTACGCCTGACAAGCTACTGGTATGTCAAAAAATCGACATCAGATGGAATGTGTGTCGCATGAGCAATGAAAGCCACATGGAATCTGTTTGAGTAAAATTCGAATCTGTCAAGTAAAACTTGATGTATTTCGCTAATTATGAACCACAAAACCATATCAGTAAGTCACATGAATAAATCAGTACGAGCCTTCAAACTTGTAAAGTCTTTACTGAAACACTCCAAATTACGGCCCCAGAAAGTTAATACGTTTACCACACTACCTCACAATATTAGTTGCTACGTTTACCTTATATTTCTCTACATAAATAACTTAACTGCTTTTAATGAAGCCAATTTAATTGATTTTCTAAAAAATATATTTTAAACTAATTATATTATGTTTTATTTTTAACTTTGTATTATATTTAATGAATCAATTCAACTATAATTAAGTACTACTGAATTCATGGCATATATCGACTACATCTACCCTATTTTCTGTCCAAAATCCTTGAACGATAGTGCCTGTTAAAAAATGAAATTTGGTGCTTGGTTTAGTTAACTTGGTTATACATATTTCCACCCAACAAACATATTTCCTGTTGGCGGGAAATGTATCAATGGATCAATTAATTAACCGACAGATTCCGCCTCCCAAATTACAATGGATTCGTAGTCTGCACCAGTGAACCTCATACCTGTCAGAGCCATTGAAGCAGGTCGTCTTAATGCGATTACTTGGGATAACGCTCGGCTATTTGGCGCTTAGATCGAAGTAACTGGACGGAAGGATCGAGGACAATCCCTAAGCTGTCGCGCGGTTGGATGGTTTCAGCGGCAGGTGACAATTCAGCAATGCAATGCAGAGGTAGAGCTCATCACGTGAACGTTTGATCCAAACACTCCATCGCGTTCATAATATTGACATCGATGATAACCAGAATGTACTGCTTTTCAGCTTGGTCGAATTCTGTCGCTGTCTGGAGGATAATTCTAGCGGTCGGCTGCTATGATCGGTAGTTTTCCGTGGTTTCTCCGATCAACACCTGGCGAATGCCGGAGCAGTATCCTACCAAACGGGTCATGGACCACGCGCGATCTGTCCTTTCTCTTCCTTGTCCTCTCCCCTCCACACACACACACACACACACACACAACACACACACACTTACACTAACATGCACTCACTACCACATTCCGGGAGACCGGTCGGCGACATGGCCGGTTTAGTGGGAGATACTTTGTTGAGGAAAACCTCGTTACCCGACGTTTTTACAAATGTCGGCGCCGGATATCGCCATCCAGTGGGGGAAGACCACCTCCGCCACCCACCTCCGCCACCCACCCACCCACCCACCGACCGAGAAAAGCACGCATTATACTTACGGGACTAATGACCACAGTATTTGTCGCGCCCAGAATCCCTAACAATCAATCAGAAAGTACTACTATCAGAATTGTTAAACATTGTAATATAGTATATATTTGGTCTTTATTTTGCTCTTCAGTTATCTGCAGCTGGTACCAGCCTTCTTTGTCGTAAATTTTTGCTTTATAAATGTAAAGAATTTTCCTATATTGTGTAAATCATTGGTCTCTGAAAGAAGATGAAATTTCAGAGAACCTCTGAAAATTCATGTAAAGAGTTTCAAAGTATGATTGATTAAGTGTTAAAAGACTTTATTTTAAGGATAATGAGATTTGAATGCCTCTCTTGTTGCTCATACGAAGATAGAAAATTAAAGAATCGTCTGTAAATTACCACAGTTACTGTATGCTAATTTTTTTCAATATTTTGACCCTTCCTTGCGACTAGAACTTTTCTGATTCACACAAGGAAAATCCTCCAGAACGACAATTCGCGGACAACTGTGAGGAAAGTTGAGTTGATTACAACCGAACACAAAAATTTCTCCCTAAGGATATCTTTCAATCAGGAAACCTCCTAAACCAGTGAGAAATCAATATCGACGTTTAAGGTAGCTATGATTAGGTATTTTTCTGTATCATATGTCGTGATGAATATTATCAAAAGAATATTATTGTTCTATACTATCCAATACTCCGGGTGTAGGAACAGAAAATGTTCTGATCCACAATAATTAGATAGAAACATAAGTGATTTGGTTAACTCTTCACATCGGCTGAAGGAACACAGTAAATAAACATCCAAGGAGAAAAAACGTCGCCCTCGAACAATGAATTCTAATGTATCTAATAGTCTGCAGGTGGAGGGTATTGTAAGTTAATTTTATAGAATTTACGGCAATGAGAGGTACTGATGGAACGTGCTACTGAGAAAATTGTGTCAGTTCAGCTGTGGCTATACTGTCGAGTGTAGAAACTTGATCGCGAATTGCGAGATAACTAGTGAAATCTCGTCTGGGTAGGACAAGCTCTGAAAGGGTCTTCCAGAAGAGAAAGAAACGAATATGATGACCAATAGGACACAAATGGGGTCTTAATAAAATACTAAAATATCGAGGAGAAACTAGGTTTTCACGTTAACAGATATAGACAACGTGTAATATAGTGAACAAAATATTGGTCATCAAAAGAATTATATAAATAAAATCGACTGTATTCTGATTACCAATCACACCGATACAACTATTTGTTTAAACGACAGAAGTTGTCTCAACCTTTGGGCATACGAGGTCTTCAAAAATTTTTTACCAGACTTAAAACTAATTTAAATTTCAGGTGTCAATTTTTAGGTATAGCCCATGTAAATATTATTTTACATTATCGTGAAAAAATATTCAAAACAATATTTTGAAGTTAAAACATAAATCATCCCACTCATAGTTGAGAAATCATGAACAAGTCGAGTGCTAATAAACCATCATACATTATAACAAATATATGGTTTCAATGCATACGACAATGCTGAGATGTCAAAAAATGCTTCCTACCAGGCTAGTGTTGTCTCCTTACATCTATTATTCCTCCAACAGATGGTTTGGCTCAGAGACAGCGATTATTCCCAATCTAGTAATAGGAACATACTAAACTAGTACCTGCGCCGTTCATAACAATTAAATCAACCTCGTGGCAATGCGAGGTAAACCACGTGACAAACCGTGCTGGCAGCGCTCGTGGCATAGTTTGCCGTCATTCCCCGCGAGACAACAGCGCTGTCGGCGGTAGGGTGCGTAGGCGGCGAAGACAACGGGAGGCATCGGGCAAGGAGGAGAAGGCGAAGAACAGAACTATTGGGGTCGCAAAGGAGAGCGAGGAAGAAGAGGAGAAATAGGAATATCGGGGGACGTAGATAAGGACGGAGGTAGCGGGGATGAAGACAAAATGAGAAGGGACAGAGGAAAAGAAAGTTGTTGAAAACAAATTGGAGGTGATGAAAACGAGGAAAAACAGGTGTGGTCGGAGAATGAGAAGAAGATGAGTATAGTCGTGGAGCAAAGCCAAATGGAGATAGAGCAGGCTGAGGAAATGAGACGTTGATGGTAAAGAAAAAAAGAGAGAGGATAAGGAAAGAAGGAAGAAAGGTAAGAAAAGGAAGAGAAAATTATAATGTAATTGGGGGAGAGACAAGAAGAAGGGGAAGGAATAAGGGGGTAGAAGGGGAAAGAAAACATTGAGAGGGGAAAAAAAGGAGAAAGGGGAGGAGGAGAAAGAGAGAAAGGAAAAATAAAAAAAGGATGGAGACCAGTTAAATCCGGAAGAGCCATGGTATTGAAGGTAAGGGGGAAGGCATGAGAGGGGTGGAGCAATAAAGGGGGAGCGGTATCAGCGGGGGCAGGGGGAGGGCGGGGGCTCGGATGCCGACGCAGCGGGCGCGGGCGGAGGGTTTTTGTCTCAGCTGACGTCACGGCGACTTGTCTCCACCCCCGCACTGCCGCTCGTTAGTGGCTCGTCGCCATGGCGACTGAGGCGGGGCGGGGGTGAGGGCGTGGGCGGGGACGTTGTCTGAGTAGAGGCTTCCCCAGCTGCCAAACCGCGGGCCCGGGCTGCAACCGCGATATCGCATACTCCGGCTCCGTCGGCTTCACCCCCCGCCTCCTCCATACTACCGTCTCTCATGAGTATTCTGTTTCAACCGCGACAATTTCCTAGTCTACAAGACGCGTAGTGCACCTTTACTATCTATTTGTAATTTGTGCTGAGAAAAGATGACAGATTTTTTTTAACAATTTTTTTACAAAATATTGACCCAAACACCCATATCTCTGCATCTGCTGGAAGGAGAATTACCCACCAAGCCTGGAGTGAACATATTTAAGACGAAAATTAAAAAAGTTTCACGTATTATGATGTAAGAAGTAACAGTAGGTGCACTTCAAACGAAAACACACGCGCGATTGAAACACACGATACCATCATGTACAACTCCAAAACAATGCGTTAAACTCCGGGTAGAAAAATTCAGAAAACGAAATTTAGACTGGCACCTGTGACGGAGTAGTTAGCAGACCTATCAAGTAACACTACTGCCTTTAAATTCCACTTTAACAAATTTCGCACAGACTTTCAGTTGCAAATTATAGAAACACGTTCGTCGACATCATTAACAGTGAGTCTCACAGCTCCCTGACTTTCTTTAAGCTTCGCCCATTGCTTCAATTAACCCGAGCGCTATAAAAACAATTTACATAGCATTTTTAAGGCTTTTCTTTGGGTCTTTTTTTCTGACCATTCTTCAAATCTTGCTTATTGTAAAGGAGAAAAAGTGTCGTGGCGAAATTCTACTTGAGAATTAGGATTCACACAAATTTCCTTTTCTCACACAAACGATACGAGAGAAACGCGTCGCATTTCTTTTTTATTTTGTAAAAAGGAAATGAAACCGCGGAGTCCCCGTGCCGCGTCAATCAGAAGAGATTGGGAGCTGATTGGAACTCTCTTCAAACGCAAGTGGATCTCGACGAGCAAAAGGATGGGGGGGAGAGAGGCGGCTACAGTGCTCTGGTGTTGGTGTTACGAGAAGTTGCTAAGACAGGAGTAGAAAGGAATAGAAGAAAAATAGATTTTTAATTTAAATCTGTAAATTTACAATCTGTTCAAGACAAGAACAATAAGTAAATATCCTGTTAGAAATTACAAACTTGCATGGAAAGGTCACCCACTCGTGATCTTCCTTTATCATATTACATCAACAAGCACATGTTCACAAAACAATTGGTGTTGATTTTATTACAGTATTATCACTATTGTCATTTTAACATCTAAGAAAAAATGAGAGATGGAGCCAAATATTCAAGACCATACAAAGCTTGGACATCAATTCTAAGTGTTGATTCCAAGTCAAGATAAATCAAAATGGAACAGAAAGAGGTGGGCTATGTAGATTCGAACGTTAGAAAGAAGTCTAATGGACATAAAGTAGACATTGTGTTAGAAACATTATATACCGAAATGGGTCTACGAAGATGGTTTAATTGTTATATAGTTTAAATACATGAACAGAAGAGGTAAAAAGAGTTTTGATAATGGTGAAAAAAATATTTTTTCCATATCTCACGTACCGACTTCTTGACAGATTTGGAATTTGTATAAGACAGAATTCCTTTCTCTGTGTTAATATTCTTCACTATTTTTTTCCATGTTTCTACGTATTGAAAGATTTTATTTTAGCCCATTACATTATTCAGAAAAATATTTAAATTCTTATTTACGAATAAAATCAAATAAATAAGAAACTTTGAAGGCAGTAGTGTCGTAGTGATCTCGGACCGAAGGGTCGCGGGTTCGAATTCCGCCTCGGGCATAGTTGTATTTGTGTTGGGTTTTTTTCTTTCACCCTTCATCATCACCATTTGGTTTCATTTTCATAGATACCATAAAGTTAACTCCAAAAGCGGTCGCTAATGACCTAGATGTTGATGCAAGCTTAAACAACCAATAAAAAATACGCTTTTGTTAAATATTATTTATGTTCGGCACGTCATCCCAAAAGAGCTCATTTTTTCCCTCTCTTACAGATTTCCGGATTTTCTAAAATTTTGTTTGCAGAATTATTTTTGCTGATTTAATTTTTCACCAAGAAACATTAGATATGTGTATTCTTTCCTCATCATCTTCTTGAACAATTATACCACTGACTGCTAATGTAGGAGTATCTCAGTTGCCCTTTCCTCGTATTTATTCTTCGATACTTAACGTAACTAGGCCATGCCACCGGTGGTGAAAGAGCATAATCTTTCTGTAGATGAACAATTTCTTATCCTACGTAAATATACTATTTGAGATTTTGTGTCACTGAGACCATATTGTGTAAAACTCAAAATCACCAAAGTGTCAATTTCTCGTCAGTGAGACGCGATCTTTCTGTAATCTTTTACATCTGAAGAACGTCCTCCCACACTGTAGCCACTAGGACGAACATGGATTAGCCGTGTGGGTATTATTGGACCAATCACAATAAGAGATGGGGGCGTAAGGAATTGCCGGTTTGAAGAAATACAACCAACGGTCCAATTTTTGTTTTGCGTTCACCTTCATTTTGCACTCTTAATCCTTTCATTTTTCTACCTCCATAGCAATACATACCCGACTAATCAAGAATTTCGTCTTCTCCTCTGTGCACATAACCCTAAAGAGTTTTCTCTGTATCCATTTGCATTAGGTTGAACCGTTTCGTTGCCATGATTCAGCTCGAAAATGCTAGAATATTTCGTTTGTCACTGTGCTACTTACGCATTTATTGTCATTAAAATACTCAAGATATATTTTTGGTTTAAATTGAAAATAAACTTAGAATGCTTAAAGAAATTTTAATTGTAGAGCTAGTGTCTTAATTGGAAATAACAAACTCCTGTTAAAGAAAATTTCCTAATTTAAAATTAATTCAATTTTTACATAAAACAACGATTCCACGTTTTTCGTAATACACAATGTGTGTAATAATCATTAAGGTTTTCCAGTAACGTTAATCCAAAAATTCAACTTTTTAATTAAAAAATTTTAAAATCTTTAACAAAATTATAATAATAATTATTATTAATAATTATTGATAATAATTATTGGTAATAATTATTAATAATAATTATTGGTAATAATAATTATTGAATTTTGATAATAATTATTGATAATAATTATTATCATTTTGAATTTTTTAGTCATTGCTGTGCAAATTTTTATCTTAACGATCATTATCACAACTGACCATTCGCTTTTCATTATTGCCGCGATAAGCACTCCCTCCGCTAACCCACGTGAATTTAAAACCCGACGGATTCCCTTTCCTCCACTTTCATGCGCAGGCGGCATCGCGAAGGAGATGCCCAGAGGTCCTCGATCGCCCAGCAGCGAGGACGGAACACGGCAACGCCCCAGAGGAAGGTGTCGCGCAGGAGACTCGCAGGGACTTCAGAAAGAGCGCCCGCGGCGCCGCACCGTACGCGCACTGTGGGCCGGATGGCGGGCGAGAATGGACAAAAATTACCCCATTGAGCGATGTTTCCAGTTACGTCAATTGGTAGGGCCATTTTCCCGTTAGTGTGATGAACTATTTAATCCCAGGAGGTGGTGGTCGTCTTCTCGATATATAATGTAGAGTAATACATGTATGTATGTATGAGAGACGGAGAGAGTGACCGAGAGAGAGAGAGAGACAGAAAAAGAAAGAAAGAGATTGATTATTTCGTGTTTCCGGGCGCGTCAACTGCTTTGGTCATTAGTACCGTTAGTGTAGTGCGTGTTTTTCTCGGAAGATGGTGGTGATCTTTCCCGGTGATTGGCGAGATCCGGCGCCGAGCTATTGTCGGCTAGTGGGGTTTCCCCCATAACCAGGACTCTCCCACCAGCGAGGCACCGCCCCAGCCGGGACAAGCTCTAAGCTCCCGACCGGTCTCTCGGAATATGTGGTAGTGTAGTGCATGATAGTGTAAGTGTGTGCGTGTAAGTGGAGAGGATAGGACAAAGAAGGGGAAGGACAGATCGCGCGCGGTCCGTGGCCTGGTTGGTAGGGTGCTGCTCCGGTATTCGCCTGGTGTTGATAGGAGAAACCACGAAAAACTACCGATGAGAGCAGCCGGCCGCTAGCTTCGGCTATTCGGCCACTAGCCGCGGCATTCTTTTTGGCTCAATCTAAAAAACTTAAGAGTTTACAGGGTGAAATCGCTGATCAACTACCTCAATTAATTGATTGATTTTTTAATGTTTCCGGGCGCGTCGGTCGTTAGTCCTGTTAGTGCGGTGCATGTTTTTTCTCGGGAGATGGCGGTAATCTTCTGGATGGATGGCGAGATCCGGTGCTGACCTCCCTGTGCCAGTCGGAACAAGCTCTAAGCTCCCGACAGGCCTCCCGGAATACGTGGTAGTGTAGTGCATGTTAGTGTAAGTGTGTGTGTGTGTGTGTGTGTGTGTGTGTGTGTGTGTGTGTGTGTGTGTGTGTAAGAGGCGAGGATGGACAAGGAAGAGGATGGGCAAATCGCGCGCGGTCCGTGGCCCGTTTGTTGGGTACTGCTCCGGCATTCACCTGGTGTTGATCGAAGAAACCACGGAAAACTACCGCTCAGAGCAGCCGGCCGCTAGAATTCTCTTCCAGACAGCGACTGAATTCGACCTAGCTGAAAAGCTAGTGTCGAAAATCGTGCCACCGTCAGGACTCGAACCTAGGACCTCGCGGTCAGAGGCGCTGTAGAGACATCAGTTGATGCACTGAGCTACCGCTACCGGTAGAAAGAAAGAGACAAACACAGAGAGAGAGACACAGAGAGAGGGGAGAGAGAGGGGGGGAAGAGGGAGGGGGGAAGGAAGGGGGAAAGTTCAATCCTGGGCCGTTTATTTAGATACTGCTCTGACATTCGGCAGGTGGTGATAAAGATACCATGGAAAATTATCGACAAGTGTAGCCATTTACTAGAATTCTCTTTCAGATATTAGCTGATGAATTTGTTCAAGCTATACACATAGTATCCAAGATCCTCCATTGACGGATCTCTAACCCTGGGACATCTCAATAAGAATCGCCTCAGAGGTACCGGCAGTGTTGCATCAGAGCTAATTGAGCCGGTCATACATTTACACATTGTTCAAAGATAAGTTACACCGACTTGGATTCGAACGAACCACGTACTACGCCTATCTACCTACATCAAATACGACGAAAGGATTGTTCCATTCTGTAAGTGAAATCCGTCTTACAACTGTTGTTACAGTTAAACTCCATGCTACAACTACATTCTTGCTAAGTAATAATATACAAGAGTAGATTGTTTAAATCATTTTTCCTGGGCCAGAAATCGAAGCTGAATCTCCTGGTGTAAGCTCTCTGATCAGCGAGCTGTCAAGGCAACCAGTGATTCGTAATTGTTCTTGATTCCGTATATCTTGCGAATTTCAACATTTCGACAATTAAATACTAAATACTGGTCAAAGTCACTTGAGTTAATCTAGGATTCCAGGTTCGATTTCGTGTTGGGATAACTTATTTTCTGAAAACAAAATACCATTTAACACGGTTGTGCTGTAATAATGATTTCGCACAATGGGCTTTAATTACTGAGCGGAACAAACTTTTCGTCGTATTTAAAATAGGTATGAATATAGCAGAATAGTGACAATGAACTAAAAAATCATCCGTCTATGGTGTCTTAACTTTTAGTCCCTTTGAATTGCAAGGCCCGCGAGATCTCACCAACGACCTGTAAGCCTATTACGACAGGGCGGGGTAGAACGAAACGCGCTCACCCATGGTACCCTAGATCGAATGTAGGGAATATGAGGGGAATGAAAGATCGCGAGTAGCCCGTAGCATGTTGTATAGGTCCTTACTCCGGCATTCACCTGGAATTGATGAAAAAGCCACAGTCTCACTGATCAGAGGAGTCTGCCTGTGAATTCAATTGCGTCAGGCGCCAAAAACTCACCGCTGTTAATCACAGGAAATACAATTCTGACACCTTCCGAGATCAAACTCTTAACGTTTCAATTACTAGTACGATCGACCTGTAAGGCGCTCGCGATTCGTTATCCGCTTTTGAAACAGAAAAATGTTCCTTCAATTAATTAAAAATACGGGTCACAATGGTAGGAAGATGAGCACACTGGCGTTCAAATACAACGTTCGAGAGTCTTCACCCGATGGATTTATGAAGGACTCCCGTATTTGTACCACACCATGCGTGTAGGGAGAAAAAGAATCCTAGCCCAATTCATACCCGAATATCCGGTTATAGCCGAAAACAAAAGCAACCGTAATTGCCGTCCAAATCTTATTCCATCTTCCCTCAGATTTTAAAATGGTAACAGCTGATGAAGAAATAAAAAGAAATATAGTAAATATGTTCAAAAATTGGAAAGCCATACCAACACTTTACCCATAAATCTCATAGATAATAGTTTAGAAATAAGACATCTTAAAAAAATTCAAGCCATTGATTTTGCCTTACAGATTCTTACTTCTACTGGTGTTAGGCTATCTGTGCATCAACTCTATGAGTGGAGAGTTACTAATGAGCATCTTCTCCAATCATTGTCAATTAAGTAAGCCTACTAATTTTTCTAATTGTTCAGATGCATGAAGAAATTGTAAATAAACGTTAAACTAAAAATGTCGCTCAGCTGGAGTAAGATGCAGTAAAGGATTCCTATGACTTATACCAGTGTTAGGTCAATCCTTAGCGGCGAGTGTGTATAACGTAGTTGGTGGAATAGGCCGCCCTTGTGCGACAATTTTTTAAAGGTTGGCGCGAATCCAACCCGGTTAAAAGAGGAGTCTTACCGCTTTCTTGGTTGCCTGCCTGCTGCCGCGCCGATATCATTCTGCCCACACGGAATGGGAGAGGGGGACGAACATTACACTGCCAAATTGCACTGCACAAAGCACCAAAAAATCCGATTTCTATGGTTGACCCGGCATTGTATTTAGGAAGCAGGACGCCATGGTGCTATATGCCCGCATTTTTAAATTTCCTCTATGTAGTATGAAAAGTAATTTTAAAAAATGGGTTTTCGCGTTTCGTTTTTAAGAAGAATTCACGGCATAAATCTTACGATAAATACTACTAAAATGCGTTTAGATTAAAAATCTGACCATCTGTTCAGACGTTATTGATAATTAAATTCCCCTTAACAATACAGCGAGTGTCAATTTTCCTGCAACAATTTTGTGCACATTTAGTCTTAACTTACGAGCCATTAGCCAACTGGCCTTTGGTATCATGTCAGAGAAAATAAGAATTCCAAAAGTTGGAAGAATTGATGACTGCATGAGTTTTTAAAAATTCCATATTTAAGGGCCTTCCACTCAAAAGAAAAACAAATCTGAAATTAAAGCATGGACTTCCAAGCACTGATAATTGTTCTAACACTAGAACGGTGAGAGGGGTCAAAATGACACCAACATCAATTATTTATTCAATAGTATATTCAGTTTTTAAAGTGTTTTCTTTCAAATATTGTGACTTCTCCTCATTTTTTATTCTTTTTATGATGAAAAAGTTGGAATCTTTAAAATATTTTTTTTTGGTTTATCATGTGTTATACGAGCTTAAATCATGTAAATCGGAGTGCTTTCAGAAAACGAATTCCTCCGCTCTTGCGTCTGTCGAACCATTGTGCGGGGGCAGCGGCGGTAGCAGTCGCACTGTACAGAGAGCGTCCTCCCTCCTTTGCCCCCCCCCCCCGCTGTCCCCCTGGTTCCCTCACCCCAGCGCGGCCGTAAACACGCCGTAACCGCGCGCTCGAGCGACAAACTTTCCCTCGTTCCCAACTCGCCAAACTTAATAATTCGGTCACCGGGGTTTTCAAAATAAAATTTTGTTTACCTCTCTCGCTCGACGCGGCGCGCGACGCGCGTGGGGGCGGGGGGGGCGGAAGGCGGGGTAATTAGCGAAAGCGAGGAGCGGCCGGAGGAGGCGGGCCGGAATTTTTTCTCCGAAACTGCAATCGTCACGGAAGAGCGAAACGGCTCGCGCCTGTGGGAGTCTCGGGGACTGGCGAAACGACGAGGAAATTATACTTTGAGACGCTGCGAGTCTCGTGGCGATACGGCCGGACGAGGGGGTGAGGCGTGGGGGGCGGAGCGGTCCTGGGAGGGGCAGGGCTGGGAGGGGCGGGCCTGGGAGGGGGACTGGAAGGGGCGGGTAGGGATGGGCCGGGGAGGGTGGAGAAAGAGGCGGGGCGGCGAGGGACGGGCCGGGGAAGCGGGAGGGGCGAGGGGAGGGAAGGGGCGGTGCAGGACGTGAAATGATGCGGGCTAGTGAGGTCTGCGTGCATGGACGACACCATGGTGATGGCCAACAATGAAGATGGAAACGTAGTTGGACTGATTGATTAGTGATTACGGGCGCATCAGCTCCTAATGTTATTGGTCTCGTAAGTGTAGTTCGTGTTTTTTTCCGGAGGTGGAAACGGCAGTAATTTCCTTCAACCAGGTATCTGCCACCACTCCAGCCGGGACAAACTCTAAGCTCCCGACCGGTCTCCCGGTATGTGTGGTATTGTAGTACATGTTAGTATAAGTGGGTGTAGAAAGGATGAGGATAGAACAAGGAAGAGGAACAAAAGATCGCGCGTGGACCGTGGCCCGTTTTGTTACAGTTGCTACTGCTGGCAATCGTCTGGTTTCGATCAAAGAAACCTCGGAAAACTACCGATCAGAGCAGCCGGCCGCTAGAATTCTTCTTCATACAGCGACAGAACTCTACCTAGTTGACAAGCTAGTGGCAAAAATACTGCCACCGTCGGAACCCGAACCATAAAATCTCCCAGTCGGAACCACTGTCGTGAGCCACCTCTTCCGGTTTGAAGATGAAGATAGGGTGGTGCTGAAATTGAGGAAGAAGGAGAGGAGAAAGGCCAGAAAGTAGAGATGGCGATGAAGGGTCTACCGAAAGAAGTAAAATATCAAGGCAGCAGAGACTAAGATGAGCGCAGTGGCCAAAGAAAAGAAGTATTGGTTATTAGCTGCCACTGAAATAGATTACGAGGAAGCTAGAACGAAAGGCGAAGGTGAAAGCACGAGAAGATAGAGCCGCCCAAGGTGAAGGCGTACCTATTGAGGTGAACGTGGGGTCGAGATTCATGTGGATGACTGAGTCGATGAGGGGCCAAGAAGAAGGTGATGGGTCGTCGAAGTGACGAAAGGGAGAGGCGATACAGAAGGCAGAGAGGCGGTGAGAACGGAAAACAAAGACGAAGCGGACGGGAAAAGCAAACGCAAAAGCAATAGCCGAGACGAAAGCGGTAGTGAAGCCCAAGGTGAAAGATGTGGGGGACCGTAAAGGTGGAGGCGAAGGCGAAGGCGGAGGCGGGAAAAGCACGAGCTGAGGAAGAAGCCAAGGTGGGGGTACTATTAGAGATCGTCAAAAAGAAAAATAATGTTTACTTTAACAAAACAATGATATAGTACAATGAATTTGTTTACATTTGCATTGCATAACTTTTAAGAAAGACTTAAATGCCTGTAACAAGTAATGTACTTCAGCTTCCGGGTCAATGACCCCCATCTCGATCGGGTTTGTATCCTGTTTCCCTGATCCATTGAGCAAATGCTGAGATGGCTCCTTGATTTGCTTCTGGACGTAAAAGTAGCTTCACTATGCGCACGTTTTGTTGAGCTTTCCTGCTGCTTGTAGTGGTAGTGGAGCTTAGGGTGAGTTCCTATTTGTTAGTAATAGAGGAAAAATCAAATCCGTTCGTTTACCGTTACAAATAAGTTTCTATAATTCGGCAACGAAAATATCCAGTTTTTGAATCCTCACTTTAAATTAATCCCTCACATTTAATTTATTATTATTATTATTATTATTATTATTATTATTATTATTATTATTATAAATTTTCAACTATAATAAGTTAAATGTTGAAGATCAGAACTAAGACGTGAAATAGATGATTATCATACTAAATAAATAAATAAATAAATAAATAAATAAATAAATAAATAAATAAATAAATAAATAAATAAATAAATAAATAAATAAATAAATAAATAAATAAATAAATAAATAAATAAATAAATAAATAAATAAATAAATAAATAAATAAATAAATAAATAAATAAATAAATAAATAAATAAATAAATAAATAAATAAATAAATAAATAAATAAATAAATAAATAAATAAATAAATAAATAAATAAATAAATAAATAAATAAATAAATAAATAAATAAAAAGATGGAGGCGAAGACGAAAGAGTAGGCGGTGGTGGTTGAGGCAAAGACCAAAGAGAAGGCGGTGGTGGTTAAGGCAAAGACGAAAGGAAGGAGCTGATAGTTGAGGGAAGACGAAAGAGAAGATGGACGGGTGGTTGTGGCGAAGACAAAAGAGGAGGTGGTGGTGGTAGTTGAGGCGAAGACGAAAGACAAGTAGGAGGTGGTGGGTGAAGCGAAGACGAGGCAAAAGGGGGGGGAAGGGCGACGGTCCCCTCGCAAGTGATGAATTGAATTTAATTTGCGTATGAAATTGGTGTTAAACGTAATCGAGATAATGACATGCCCAATTACCTACTCGTTTGTTCTGTTCTGCTTCCCGCCCCGTGCTAAAACCAATAAAGATATTCGAATAAAAACAGCTCTCTCGATAATACTGCATTTTCTCCCCCTGCTGCGGTATAATGAAATTTCAAGAGTACATTTTACCCTCTGTTCTATTTCATGCTTCATGTCCCTGAACGCTTGTTGATGTTATACGAGTGTGATAGCTGGAATAATGTTTTTAAGCTATTTTCAATATAATAGATTCACAAACCATCACATTGGATCGATAACAAAAATTAGGGTCATAAATTCAATAAACGCTGCGTTCGGAATCACAGTATCATTTTCACAGCGTATCTGTGGTTTACGTAAGTCGTGATATTACTGCTTACACACAAAATTATGTGATGAAGGCAGGAACTCACCTGATTGCGTTGTAAATGGGTGTAAAGACTAAAATAAAACCTTTTACACATCTCAGCATCGATATTTGTTATTTCACGATACATTCACTTTCTAAAATACTATAATTGTTGAGAGACTTGGGGTTTTAGTATATACCATGTAGTATATCATTACCCAACCATTCCAGTGGTTCCAACTTCTATAGAAGCATTTTAATACACGCCTTTTGAAACGCAATATTAAACCAAATTTAGCTTAGATTTTTGCGTTGTATCTTTCAGTTATCAAATTTACCTTTGCAAGAATTTGACTATGCCATGATGTCTGTATAAATTACGTAGGTCCATAGCATAGCATAGCATAGCATAGCATAGCGACACAAAGCATAGCATACAGAACATTCTACGCAAATTGAATGAATTGCTAATCTTAAGTATGACCGCCTACTCCACTATATTCCAGGCCATTATTAGTGGCCCAGATCGATAGTTACCTTCTAAATTATATGTTACGCAGAGACAATAATTTATAAATATAACAGAACTAGTGCCTACATAATTGTTTAAAACTATACAAAAGTGCACGTACAATACGTAATATATTAAATATAGCACTTGTCACAGAAAAGATGTTGCAAACTTCGAAGACATGTAGGGAGGTGGAAGATCTTTTTTTTTTAGCAACGAACATATGGTGAGATATTTCTGCACTTTTACTTCCCTCAATCACTGATATCATTGAATCACCCCTGCATACAAAACACAATCCGCACAAGACAGAGTTTTTTGTTTTAATATTATATATTTTATTCTTGCTTAAGTTAAACAATTCAGTTCTTTGGGTTATATGATACTCCCGTATTTAAAAATAGACACTGCAAATGTATATATTGGTGAGTTGGTTGTTTTTTTCGTGCTTCCGGGCGCGTCAACGGCTTCGGTCATTAGTCCCGTAAGTGTAGTTCATGTTTGTTCTCGGGAGATTGGGGAGATCTTCCCCCGCTGGATGGCGAGATCCGGCACCGACCTACCGTCAGCTAGTGGGGTTTCCCCTAACCAGGACTCTCCCACCAGCGGGGTACCGCCCCAACCGGGACAAGCTATAAGCTCCCGACCGGTCTCCCGGGATATGTGGTAGTGTAGTGCATGTTAGTGTAAGTGTGGTTAGTAAGGGGTGAAGATAGGGCAAGGAAGAGGAAGAACAGATTGCGCGCGGTCCGTGGCCCGTTTGGTAGGGTACTGCTCCGGCATTCGCCTGGTGTTAATCGGAGAAACCACGGAAAACTACCGATCAGAACAGCCGGCCGCAAATGTATATACTTCCTTCCTCATATCATCCTTTAAGTTTCTCTCAAGACCGCTCCTCCCCAACGCGCCTGCGTGCGACGTCTCAAGCCAGCGCCCTCGTTCGCCCGTCAGCGCGAGGGGGGCGGCCCTCGGGCCACGCCGAGGCGGCCCAGGGGTCGCGGGGGCGTCAACGCTCACCCGCATCGCGGCGCCGACGGCGGACGAGCGCCCAGGAGGGGGGGGCGGCGGAGAAAATAGAGCCAATGGGAACGGTGGCGGTGACGACGGTTGAGATGCAGCGGGGGGAATATGAATGCCAAGAGGAGAGAAGGAAATTCAAACAAAAAAGAAGAAGAGGAGGGAAAATAAAGAGGACGTGGAAGAGGAGAGAAAGTAAATACCAGAGGAGGAAGACCAGAAACCAGCCGAAGAGAAAGATGGGAATAAGCGGAGGAGATGAAGGCGAATTAGAAAATAAGAGGGGAACAGAAAAGATGAAGGTAAATTAGAAGAGGAAATAAAAGGAGGAAAAAATAAAAGAAGACGAAAAATCAGAGCATAAGTAAAAGAAAAAGGAAAAGGAAAATCCGAGGAGAAGGAGGAGGAGGGAAGAGTAAGAAAAGGAAATATCAGAGGAGTAGAGGAGGTGGAAGGGAAAAAAGGAAATATCAGAAGAGGAGGAGGAGGGGAAGTGAAGAGGGGAAAAAAATTTCGAGGAGGAAGTGAAGAGTAGTGGCGGAGAAGGCGGTGGGAGAGGTGGTGACGAGCGATGGCTGAGGCGGAGGCAAGGAAGGAGGGGCAAGCGAGGAGGCGAGGCGGGGGCGAAGGCGAAGGGAGGCGGAGGCGGGGCGGAGGCGAGGCGAAGCGAAGGGGGGCGGGGCGGGGCGGGGCGGAGGCGGAGGTGGAGGCCGGGGAGGCGGAGGCGGAGGCGGAGGCGGAGGCGGAGGCGGAGGCGGAGGCGGAGGCGGAGGCGAAGGCGAAGGCGAAGGCGGAGGCGGAGGCGGAGGCAGAAGCAGAGGCGTCTGCGGCTGCGGCGACCGTTCGCGCCCAGACGCAAACTTTGTTACGAGACGCCCGCCCGTGGCGCGACAGCAGAGCGAGGGCAAGGGGCGGAGGGTCGGTCCATTAGCTGCTGGACAGCGGGCGTCGCGGCGGCGGTCCAGACGCCGCAGGCACCGCAGGCGGCCTCCGCTCCGCCCCCCCCCACCCCCTGCCGACCCGCCGCTGGCTAGACAGAGTCGAGACCGTTGGGTGTTCGTGTCACCCTCCGTCACCCCTGCCAACCCTCTGGCTAGCTCGTCTGATCTCTCCATGCTCCCCACACTCACCCAATGCTCTGCCCTGGATGTTCTGAATGCTCTTCCAACTGCAGTACTCACATCGGAGCTTGTACAATTTAATAAAAAAGACAGGAGTGGTATCTCAGTGCATCAACTAATGTCACTCCAGTGCCTCTGACCGAGAAGTCCTAGGTTCAAGTCGATCGCGCGCGATCTGTCCTCCCTCTTCCCGGTCCTATCCTCTCCCTTACACACACACTTACACTAACATGCACCGGGAAGGAGGCGGGAAACACATATTCCGGGAAACCTACCACATATTCCGGGAAACCGGTCGGGAGCTTAGAGCTTGTCCCGGCTGGGGCGGTGCCCCGCAGGTGGGAGAGTCGTGGTTAGGGGTGTTATATTTCAAACTTGGCTAACCTCGTAACTTGGGAAATGCATCAATGAGAAATAACAAGGTACGGTCGCCAGCTGTTTAAGACAGCACAAATTTTAAACGAAGCCTCGCTACAAAGCAAAAAGCGAGGTGACCATGCTTTTACCTAATGAAATCTTATGCAGGGCTAACACAGAGAACCCCTAAGCTATCAGATTCGCAAAGACTGTCGTCACATTCGAAACCTTTCGAAAGGACGCTCCAGGTTCTAAATAAAACAGGATCATAAATTTTAAAGGATCTCAGTACTTGGAGATATAACAATCAAATAACTCAAACATTCATTTATTACAAGACCATTAAAGAATACAAAATCAATTTTTCCTGCTGCGCAGATACACAAATTGCTCAAGAAATAACTCAAACATTACATTTATTACAAGAACACTACTAATCGGCGCTTCTAACAATGCGCCTATACGTAAACAGAATTACTGTATTGCAAACAGCCTCGACAATGCCCACTTTAGGGCGAGGAAGTTGAATACACACATATGCAAAGTTGACAAAGAAGCCGACCTCGGTCTTCTTTCAATACAAAAAGACATGAAAAACTGAACTACTAAATATGAGCCATTAACTACAAGAACCAAGTTTTGTATGAGTGCATAATTACCAAATTACATGGAAATGGATCTCTTACCATAACTTACAACCTTTTAACAAATTTAGCAATGAAGCAGGGATACTCCGGAATGAGAAGGAACAGTCCTCATGCTCGCCCGTATCTCATTCAACAGAGCCGTGACTGCGCACGAACGCCGATCACCATACGGCCGAACAATGCCCGCATGTGACCGCTCCGATTCGTGCCGATGACGCGCTGTCGCCCAGCCGACTTCTCTGCCGGCTACGGGACCGGATACGTGGCGCTGCTTTCCAATGACCGCGGTTCAAAGCCACCGCACGGGCCTGGCAGACGCCTTACCAAAACTTCAAACTGCCGAATGCGGCCTAAGGCCGTCTTACTCACGGCAGGAGCAACAATCCAAAGACTGCCGAATGGGGCCAAATGCCGTCTTACTCACGGCAGGAACAAAAACTGCAACATTAACAATCACATAAGTAATGCACAGTACCAAAGGCTGACTCTCTACAATAATCGGAGATCATCATTCATACAAATCTCTTTAAACAAACACAAATCAAGAACAAAATACAGAGTAAACCTGCTTCAAACCATTAGCAAATTTACGCAACCATATAAATCAACAAATATTTCAAATACAAGATCCAATTCCATATCATAATAGCACTCATTCCTAAAAATCTAAACTATTATGCACTCATACACGTATTTACAATACGGTTCAGAAGGAACCGGGCCTTTCATAAAAAACACCATAAATGGCTCATAAAAAGTGGAAAACAGCATACAGTCTTGATGCTGGTAAGAGAGAAGTACGAAAACAATGGACAAGCAAAATTAAAATACGTAACGCTGCATGGCAAATAACGTAAAGCTAAAAATGGCGAAAGGCCCTGTGCGCGAGGAGCGCACGTCTTTTATACTAGACCCAGAAGGGGTAACAGTGTGGCATGGGGGAGGGGGGCAAGTAGCGGGGAAATATCGATACATCCTCAGAGTAGTACGAACCTCTTTGCCCTTAGGCAAAGCGTAGACATTTTTCGCCTGCAAGAGTAGGCAGCACGCATAGCGCGCCTGCCATAGTGGCGGCCTCTACTAACAAAACAAGGAACTGTATTGAAGAAATGGAAATAATTTATGTTTTGCTGTAAAAATCTTAATTTTAAGGCTACAAAGGCAAACGAGGTGTCCATACAACTCTAAATTTAATGTAAATTGCGGAGTTTGTTGTTAGAGCCCGCTGAAATCAGTGGTTTTCTTACAATAATTGAAAACCTGTTTTTAAACTAGAGGAAAGTCTTACACAAAATACCAATTTTTTCTCAGTACTTAATAAACCAAAAAATCAGCTCTTACTAACAATTTCTTAGGTTTTTGGAACCTTCTCATGGCCATGAGATCACAGTTTGCTTGTTACAAGTTACCTTTTTAGAGAAAATTAAAGATGAAAAGTTACCCATATACTAGCATAGTTAATCTAATTACATAGGAAAAGCTTACAAGCTATGGATATGAAATCTTCTCGGTAGGTCTTCTCAGATGACCGTTGGCTTCTGTTAGCTGTTTCAACGCCAATATTCAATACTTGTGATCACTTAAATTTCCCAAATTTAACAAGGGGGAAACCCCACGAGAAAAACATGCACGACACTAACGGGACTTATGACCAAAGCAGTTGACGCGCCGGGAATCACGAGAAAATCAATCAATCAATCAATCAATCAAATAAATAAAAAATATACAAATGTAGCTAGGAAGAATTATGAACAACAATCTGGATATGTTGATCAGTATCAAGTATTACAAGCATTTGGTGGCAATATTGTGTACAGCCTCTGCACAAGAGCGGGAGTAGTTTTTGGTTAGTTGTTCCTTTAACTCAAATATGTAACTTGTTTGCCGATTGAAATGCTTCTCTTGCAGGGGAACGAAAATTAATTGGAATCGACGTTGTTAACAAATTCCGTTACTACAGTTACGCATAATTTAGTTCGTGTTCTTAAAAACTAGTCATTCTCAAGATAACGTCCGCAGATAGTAGTTCCTCTCTCTACATACATCAGAGTTATCAATATTCGGCGATAAGTAAATGAAAGAAATAAACAAATACACAAAAACTAAAAGAATGAAATATACCACAGTAATGAATTTAATACATTATGATCATTATCATTAACTTGGTCGTTAGCCTATTACCAAAAATTCTGACGATCCGTAGTAGCCATTAATTGATTTTTTTGCCCATTTTTGTTGTATCAGATACTACACTACAAGGTCAGGAAAGGCCAACTTCAATTTTCTACCGTGTTTTTTTATATTTTCAACAAAGTTTTCGATGGTGCCGCGACAATGGATTGACGCCAAACATGAACGTATTGTACATTTATAGCAGCAGTATTAAAGCTCACAGATATTTTTGATTCTGCCAAAAACATATTTTAATTTTCAAAAGAAATGCAACTATATACCAGATATATAAACAAAATACTGATTTAAAACCTATAATTATACATTAAAGCAGAGAGACTCAGTTTACTGGTCATTAATAGCTCGAGATAAGATATTTCATGTCTTACTAATGTGATGTATTATCTATTCGCCCAGTTTATTCTTGAACAACATTAAGATGGCTTAAATATGGGTAATTTGAACTTGACAATAATAGATGAACTAGTAAATGAGGGAAGACAGCCATTCATCGTATAGTGAATAAGTATTTTAATATATCATATTATATGTTTGTTTGTATTGGGTATTATTTGCATTGGGTTGTGGCTTGTGAGTGCTTGCTCTGAAGTGTGTAAAAACTTGAACATTCCTCAGCTTTTGTAGACGATCGCATAATGGGGACTTCGCCTCTTAAACTGTCAAGTCAACAGACGAAATTTTGACTGCATGAGAGGTGCATCAGTATGGTATATGTAATGACATAATTGGCGATGGAATTCCACAGGCTGGTAAAAGGAACGTACTATTTTTTAAAGTAATTAAGACATTTAAACATGTGTCATCGGGAAGTGATTTCTAAGTGCGATGGAGAGGTGTGTGTGATCTTGGAAGTGGGAGCAGCCGAGAAGGATGGTAAGTTATGCATGCATTAGTATTATATACTGATGATTGAAATAATGTAGTATTATTTGATGTAAGTCAAGATTAAGAACTTTAATGGTTTGGGTAAACAAGATAGTAATTTAATTTCTTGCTCTCTTTGTTCAGATTTTATTATTTCAAGTAGAAAAACTAATTAATAATTTTTCCTTTGTACACCATAGAAACTCATAGTAGTTTTTTATAAAGGTAATAGGAATATCATTTGACCATTCTATTCACATAAATGTTCGAGGGTATCTGTCTGGAAACATTCCAAACACTGATCAACGTTCTGAGAAATTGTAAATTAATAATAACTATGTGGTGAAACCAGGTAAAGTCCAGCATACTTACAGTATAATTATATCGGTACGTCACTGTACTCTTCATGACGAAGTTCTCCAAATCTAATTAGAATCGAATTAACATTTTTAAATGAGTGGTCCTGTTACTGAACTCCTGTTTTTGATACATTATCAAACTATTCATTTCTACTCGCATTTTGAGAGTAAGAGCAGATAGAAGTATTTGTCTCATTTAAGCTGAACCCAGCGCTGATGATTCCAGAGATTTTCTCTTCAGCCTCTTCCTTTCGCCTGAAGGGCCCGCCTTGTCTCCGTTTCCGTCCTCATCCGTCCCTCCGTCCTCGCCCTCACTCCCGTTGCTCCCTCGAGCCCTTCCGCCCTACGGGCCCGTTCCCTTCCGGTATACGCTTCTAGAGAACTCGCAGACTGAACTAAGGAAACAACTTCTTAAACGAGCCATAAGTTTTATGAATCTACTTGTGAACTGATAATTATGGAGCGGGTGCTAAGCTATTCGAATAAAAAGATCCACATAAACAAAGAAAACTTTCATTCATTCTTCTTTGGAGATACGCGTTTAAAAATATTATCCTTTGAAACTGAAAGAGAAGAAAGAAAGAATTCGCTAACGAACAGAACCGGTTCTCAGATGGCTAATAATTGCCGAGAGGCTAGAGCAAACCCAAATAACATTCATTCATTGCCTCTGAAGTGTTTAAGAATATTTTTTTCGTAAATTAAAAATAAAGGAACATAAATGAAACTTATGTGTAATACAAGTCTCACTAGAAATTATTTTTATTTCGAATGGCTACCATTGAGTTTTAAAAAAAAAAGTTTAATTTTTCTTAAATTCTTATAATTGTTTTTACAAATTTAAAAACCCTTTCCCTTACATTTTCTTTCTATAGCATTTTCATATAATATTATAAAAAATTTCTAACGATAACCAGCAAATTTTATCAAGCGATAGCATTACAGAAAATGTCAGTCCTGTTCGTATGTTGAGGAACGTGCTTGAATTTCAGGAGTACTAGTTATATCAATAATATCACTATCAACTACTCGTGTGTTCTTCACACGCACCTTTCGAAGTAGAAACTAGAAGAAAGCAAACAGTATCAGGTAAAGAAGTTTACCCATTACTACACAGTAGTCAATTTTGACGTGTTGGAATGCCACAGTGAACAATTTGCTTTGCTCCTTCAGTATTGAATCACGATTCATTTAAAAGTCGAGTAATTGACATTTTGGACTGATACTTAAAACAAGTTTTATTATACATTAGTTCCAATGAATAGAGACAAGAAAATGAAAAAGGCAATTTGTTATTTTTTTTACTTCTTACATGAATGTGGCTTCCGTTAGCAGCCGATAAATATGGGTTTTTGCCTGTTAATTTATGTAGCAACCGCCTTGATGGGTATCATAGAACACGTAAAGTAATACTAGTATGAGTTTAATAAAACGAACTGTGTTATTTCAGAATAGAGAGCCAAAACACAAAGAATCATACATTTTAATTTTGAAAATTTTATTTCGAAAATAAATTTGCATTAAAAAAGAGTAAATGTTATTAATATTAATATCATAAATTTGAATATTTACAAAAGCAAGCGCGCACAATCTACTTACGTTAACGTAGATAGTTCGTCTTTGAAATAATAGTTTCCGTATTCTTTCATTTTTGTATATCTTCATTTCCAAAATTAAATATAATCTTTTGCAACATGAACTCATAAGTTTAGTGGAGAATTAAGTATGGCACATTACATTCAGTAAGCTCCTTTCACTATTTTATTGGATATATATTATTGGATATGTCCTTTCAAATTCGAACAACATCCCGCCATTCAAAAGATTTCCCCCATTCTATTTCCCCGTCATTCTAAATTTTCTATAGTTCGATTTCATTTACAGCTCCACTTATTATAGACAACTGGTACTTTTATTCAAACAAGAAGCTATTAGCACACACATTTAGTCATCATATAACAGTATTTCTTTTCACAACATTTCGGAGTCTTTTTAACTCCATCTTCAGGATTTACATATCCTTCGGTATCTTGTACCTACAATGTTAGGTATGCTTTGAATATGTAACCTTCTATTAAGTTATTTGATGCAATGGTGTAGAAGTTGTATATAATTTTAGATAGTGTCATAATATAGTATTTTGTTCACGTAGGTACAAGTTACCGATGGATATGTAAATCCTGAAGGTGGAGTTAAAAGACTCCAAAATGTTGTGAAAAGAAATATTGTTATATGATGACTAAATATGTGTACTAATAGCTTTGTGTTTGAATAAAAGTCCAAGTTGTCCATAATTGGAAATTTTGCGATCAGCATACCTTCGGACTCCTCAGCAGTTCCAATAAAATCTTAATCAGAGACAGCGTTGTTGCTGACTCAGCATCAATCCGGGCAGAAAGTCCTTGGGTTTAGGTCCTAACGATGGCAGCCTTTCCACACTAGCTGTAAAGCTAGGGAGAATTCATCTGCTGTTTGTAGGAGAATTGTAGTAGTCAGCTGCTCTGAGCGGTAGTTTTCCGTGGTTTCTTCGATAAATATCGGGCGAATGCTTCGGAAGTACCCTAATACACGGGCTATCGACAACGGGGGATGTATCCTTCCTCTTCCTTGTCCTAGTCTCTCGGTAACTCCCGGACACGGAATCCCTATCCCGGCAATGTTAAACGTTTCATTCAATTTTCATTCTCTCTATTAATTTTACGATTATAAAATTTTTACAGGTTACAGATATATTACTCGTAACAACACCAAAGGAAGGATTTTTCAAAAGTGTGTAGAAATTTTGTAGATAAAAATATTTTCTCATAATGCATTTTTACAGCGTTTTCTAGTAAATAGTTTTGCAGAACAAATAATACAAAGATAATAGAAAAATTGCTTCGTAAATGTAGAAAATTTGCATTCACAACTCTTGAAAACTTCAATTTCCTACTACATATGTAAGCTGAGAAAAGGTCAATTTAGTATTAAAAACCTCAACTTTCAGGAAACATCTTTAAAGATGCAACCCGCCGAACACGCCAGCGCTGTGACGACTCATCAGAATAATCATTTTGCAATAACTACTTCGTTTTCAGACTTTAAATAAAAAGTAAATATTAAAACACCATTTTCTGACTGAAATTCAATTCCACGTCCCCTTAATATACTTGTTGGGGAGGTACCTCAAAATGGAATCCAGCACAAGATAACGCATAAGTTTGCACCGGACTTCACTATCCATCGAGGAGGAACACGGCCACCCCCAATCATAAAACATTCACTACACTAACGGAACTAATGAACACAGTTGTTGATGTGCCCAGAAATAATCATCAAATTAAACCTATCCAGAATGATACTATGGAAAGCAATTACACCTCAAGAGAAGGTATGCACCTAATCTTCATTGCAGGATGTCATCGTACTCTTTCTACGAAAACGAGAGTAATTGGTAGTTACCCACGACTTATGTTTAATGTATGGATTATTATTATAATGTAACTTATTAAAACCGCCTATATCAATGACTGTGATAACGTAAAAAATAAGTATTCAATGTACGATTATTCATATGTATTTATATTAAAAACTTGAAAGGTAATGAAGTGTCGAACGCAGAGAAATAAATCCCTTTAAAAAATCACATTCAAATGTATGTATTACACTCGTAGTAAAACATGGGAAATTTGCAAGTCTCCCACATCATAAGAAATATCCAAAACGCTCCCTGCGCAACAAATGGCGAAGAGCGTCTTCCGCTATGTCTGACGATGCCTCTGCTTCCCACGGACGAGGCCATCCAGAGAGCTTCCCCTCCCCGCTCTCTCCCTCCCTCAACCCATTCTTCCCTCCCCTCCCCGCGTTATTCTGCCCTCCCGCGCCCCCTCTCGCGTTGCGTCTCACTTCGCGGGCGGGCTCCGCCGTCTCAGCGATGACAACCGGACACAAAGGAAGGCGGCGGGCCCTTTCTTACGTACAATACAAACAATGGGACAAATGTTCCACCTTCTTCGGTCATTTGTTTCGTCCGCTTTTCTCTTTTTTTTTGGGTTCTTCTCTTTTTTGCGCGTGCGCAAAGGGCCCCCGGAGACAAAGTGCTGTCGCGGATTTCGGCCGTGCGTCGCGACGCCTGGCGTATGGCGCGCAGCCGGCGACGGAGAAGGCGACGGCGACGGACGATGGTTTGGACGACGCAAAAGGCGGACGAAACTGAAAGGCTCAGCAGAACATGGGGCTACCCCCACATTCTCTTGTGAAACTGAGTTCACATTAACTAAACTTCAAATATTATTCATTTGGGGTATGTTGCTTAAATCCAGGATGAGATTACATGCAAGTTTACACTTTCAAATTTTGCTGAGTTATACTGTTATGAAATTTCTAATAAAACCTTTCACATCACGGAACTAGGCCAATGTGCTAGTATCGTTTTATTAAAGGTTGTTGAGTTTAAGTAGATGCAAAAATAGTTTTATTAAAGGATGATCATTTTGTCCTCGTTTTCCTTCCTCAGGATCATAGTGCAGTAACAGAAACAAGCAGACAAGAGCGCTCCTGGCGAGAGACGGGTGAATCGCGAAAGAAGACGAAACTTCACCGCTGGAAATACTGCGACTCACGATAACAGCGAACTATTTCTCTGTAAGCCTTTGTTATTGATTGTTTTTGTCAGTTCTATGTTTTGATTAGTTATTCTGCATACGTTTTTTGGTGTTTTGTGTTAAGGTTTTTTGTCAACATCACTAGAAGGAGTTATCTGTATTATTACAATATTTTTAATTCATATTTAAGCATATAGGAGTATAACAGCTTTTCCGAGTTGCTGATAACTCGGCACAACTTAAGTTTGCAAAATATTCACAGGCGTGCAGATAGGTAGGGCCATGGGGCAGTGCCTTCCTGAAAATTTTAAAATGGTCTCCATAGCTTTACGTAATCAAACATTTTATTGTCACAAATATATTCAATTTCCCTTTTTAACGGACAATTTGAGAAACTGCTATACATCTTTCAAGAAGAGGTTCTCCCAGAGGTTCGTCTACATTGTGTATAGTCTAACATAATGTAAATTGTATTTATTAACTGAATGATTCAAGATGTTTTTATTCGGCTTTTATATTTTATTTACTAGCAAAATACGAGTCGTATGGAAAAACAGTTGATGGAGAGGGGACCCAGAAATGAACTTCCCTTCACTTGTTTTAAGCTGCACCCGCCTGTGGAGTTTGTGTCCCCTATCTTCAACACTCTCATTGTCTATTGGCTTATAGCTTCGAATTTGGTTACAGAGTACATATCTTGTAATTTTTTTGGAGGTTGAAGACTGGTTCTTGAATGAATTAAATTGTCTGACAATCGGAAATCTTCTATGTTCGATATCAATGAAGGACAAGGCGTAAATACAGACACAAAGCGGATTTGAGAAAAACAGTGATTTTTTCAGTGATCACTTTATCTCGGAAACTTTTTCGCCGCCAGTGCCACTTTTTGTAAGAAAATTTTGAGGACTTCTAAGGGAAAATTCAGAGTATAAAAAACATTTTGATTTCTCTCTAATTAGTAATGAATTTCGGGTTATTTAATGGCCATTAACAATGTTATCATGCATTACCTACGGTTTAACTAACTGTGAGAAGAAAGGGAACGGAAAGACATTACTTTCCACATTGATAAACTTGGTCAACACCTCCATCAATACTTGTGGTAGAACAAAATTTCCATTACGCTGTAAAATGTTCACTTTTGCGGCCAGGATATAGATATGTGGAGTTGGTATTTCGTCGCATATGTAATTACCTATGTTATGCATTTGCATGCTGTGATACATCATTTTCTCATCCTAGGTATGGCATGGCATCAAGAACATGCAAAAATTCAGCAGACACATTCAGCTATTGTGTGTTTGTGAAGAATTTCTCAAAGATCAAAATTACTCTGTCGAGCATCATGGGAAATGAGTAAGCGAACCGCTATATTTTGGAATTTCAGTTGGAGATCAGGATACACCCGAGCTCCTCATTTCCCCTGCATGTTGTCGATGTAACATACACCATGTCCGTGCACGAGATTTGCAAAGTAACAAAATAATTTTTCTGAGCACAAAAGCAAACTTTATAAGCTGTAATGTTCATTGTCGTGACGTGTGCAATATGACACAGAAAGAAATAACATTCACTTGCCAAGGCCAAAACGTGTGTTGCAGAGCGAGTCAAACCGTAATGTGAACGTGCAGGCGCACGTTGCAAACGGAGAAAGGTAGAATCGCATGCAAGTTTATCACGCTAAGTGAAATGTAAATGGACTTTTAGGGGAAGGTCGACAGCTTGCGCGATCAACTGAGACGATTTTTTAAATCATGTCTTTCCACGGGGATCTTCCCCATGGGCGAGCACATCTTGACGTCGAACAGGCAAACATTTTCCACGTGAGTTATAGGGACACGTACTATAGCAAGAAATTTAAACGAACGTTATTTGTACTGTTCAAGAAGTCAGAGGAAGTCCATTTTCCACGTGTACACTTATTTAAAGCACAGTGTAATCAACATGTGTTCCTTTAATTTGTATTTGTGAGGGAAAATATTGACGGATAATGGGATTTGAGAAAGAAATTAATAAAGTGCGAATATTCTATGAGCCGCAGTCGAGGCAGATCTTACTAGATTGACGGTCATTTTCGCTTGATTAAAAGTATTGCACCAAGGATTCGTCAATAACATATATCAGATATACGTTCCTGATTGAGTTCGAACTATGAGAAACATATAAATAATGCCAGGAATTCCAAATAACGCAATTTTTATTATAGCACACACTTGCCAAGCGCTATCCTCCAAACTAGCATCGCATGGGTTTGAATGTCACGATCTGTATTCCATCAACATAATTTGTGTGTATAATATGTGATAGTGCAGTGCATGTTAGTGTAAGTGAGTGTGTAAGGGGAGAGGATAGGACAAGGAAGAGGAAGGACAGATCGCGCGCGGTCCGTGGCCCGTTAGGTAGGGTACTACTCCGGCATTCGCCTGGCGTTGATCGGAGAAACCACGGAAAACTACCGATCAGAGCAACCGGCCGCTAGAATTCTCCTCCAGGCAGCGACTGAATTCGACCTTGCTGAAAAGCTTGTGTCAAAAATCCTGCCGCCGTCAGGACTCGAACCTAGGTCAGAGATGCTGCAGTGACATCAGCTGATACACTGAGCTACCGCTACCGCTGGTAAGATAGTGCTGCACAATTCTCGTGACATGATATTACTTTTCAAAGAACCATCATGAATAGGAGATTTTATTGGAACTGCGAAAGGAACCGGGAGGTACGCTGAGCGGATGTCTCTCGCAAAGAAAGACCGAATCTCTCAGGAAGCAAGTAGAGAGCTTAAAAATCCCCGCGGAGATATCATCGGCTCCGAAAATTGGCTTAGTTTCTCGATAAGCATCCTGAATCCAGAGAGCCGGAGGAGCCACGCAAAGGCGCGGCTGCATGGCGTAAGCTACGGCTCGCAAAGTAGTTTCGTTAAGAAGTCCCTTAGCTTCTCTACTCAAAGAGCGGAGCAAGGTAATATTGATCGAGAGGAAACGGTTTGAATATTCGAAAGAATCAAGGGGATCGAGATTAAACATGCTTTTGAAGTAATAGGCGGAATGGAAGGCAAGGAGAATTACGAAAATAATTTGGTTAACGAATTAATGTGCGAGAAAGGTTGAAGAGTATAGAGCTTTTATCAGTATTTTATCCATTATCTAAGTCGAGATAAAATGCAGTTTGTGAAATATGAAAATACAATTTTATTGCTTGAAAATACGTTTTTTTTGTAATTATTATGACAATAATTAAGTGCTTTATTATAATTATTATTTTATTATTATTATTTTTTATTATATTATTATATTATTATTATTATTATTATTATTATTATTATTATTATTATTATTATTTTATTATTATTATATTTTTGTAACCCGTTGACACGTTAGCGTGTCGATGAATATCACACGTAACGGACCGATGATTATCACCATACTTAAAATATAGGAGATCTATTGTGAAGTTAATATTCAAATTAAATATTTAACAGCAATACAATCAATAAGATTAATGAAAAACATGAAATACGAATAATTTTTACTCAATCAAATTTCACATTTTTATATTTTTTCGTACTTATAAGATTTAATATACAACCAGACTCAGTATATTTGGGGTATTTATTATAAATAGTATACAAAAGTCATACTAAGTTTGTCTTATGATTATCTGAATCCAATGAAATCAAATACACTGTTTTTGAAGAAATATACATTCTATGAATACTTTTCCCTGTGCAGTTGAAACATTACGATTCTGAAAAACAAAAGAATATAGTAAGGTAACATAAATAAGATTAAGTATTAATCCTATTTATTGCAGCGTAACCGCGCTGAGATCTATGACAAACACGCTGAAATGTCTCCTCAGTGAAGATCCCCTCCGCGTCTCCAACCTCACGCCCTCTAAGCCCGGCTCCCCCCCACGATCCTCCATTTCGATTCCACGCGAGGGGCAGATGATCGATAGGGCAACTCAGTCATGGGACTACGCGAGAGAGTGGGGAGGGGGGCAGGGGCGGGCAGGGGGCGGGCAGGGGCGGGCGGGGGCGGCAGGGGCGGGCAGGAGGCGGGCAGGGGCGGGCAGGAGGCGGGCAGGAGGGCGGGCGGAGGGCGGGCAGGGGCGGCAGGGGCGGGCAGGGGCGGCAGGGGGGGCAGGGGCGGCAGGGGCGGGAGGGCGGGGAGGGCGGGAGGGGGGGGAGGGGAGGGCGGGAGGGGGGGAGGGGCGGGGAAGGGCGGGGAAGGGCGGGCAGGGGCGGTGGGGCTAAACAAATACCACAAGAGCACATTAATTAAATCAAAACACCAGAGCAGCGAAGTAAACTGCGCACGAGCAAGTCACGGAGCAAATAAATATGGACGAGCCGCTCCATTACCAGCGAATTCCGGGTAGATTATGGCTGCCCTTCGAAATTTGTACCGTGGATGAATTAGTGCAATGAGTTCCACTCGGCAGTTAATGAGCAGTGAACACAGTCAATCAGTGCCGATCTCAGTCGTTTTGGAATCATGCTAGATTTTCAATGCTACTAAATTTCGCTAAAGGGGAAGGAAGGAAAATTTACACAATAACCATTTACAATGCTTTTACATGAACTTTACATATTGAAAGCTTTACATTATACTTTGAATGAAAGAAGGATTTGAGAAAGATTTTAATTTCCAAAGTGTTTAGCTAAAATTCGAACTTTTCTATATCTAATGTGGCAAAATATTAGCAAAAAGATTATTAGAAATAGATTTCCATTACGCTAAATAACGAATGTATCCTTATGCAAGGAAGATAAAGAGTATTTAATTGGTTTAGATGTAAATAAATGAATAACATTCATTCAATTTATAAACCTGTTAGTGTCAAATCTACATCAGATGCATATTCTTCCGCCTTGGCTCCCGTCCCCACTTCCTCCCTCGCCGCCACGCCCGTATCCTCCTCTGCTTCCGCTGCAGCCCCCGAACCACCTCCGTTCATGCACCCCCCCCACCCCCGCCTCCGCCCCTCCGGTTCCGTACTCAGCTCATTTCCACCATGCCGTCCCCACTTGCCTCCTCGTCCCACCCCTGCCTCCGCCCCTCCCCCGACCCTCCTCAGCTCCATTTCCCACGCCTTCCTCCTCGCCCCCTCCCCCCACGCCTCCCCCCAGCTCCACCCGGTCCGTCCTCAGCTCCATTTCCATCCACGCCTCCTCCTTGCTCCCCGTTCCCCCCCGCCTCCGACCTCCGGTCCGTCCTCAGCTCCATTTCCACCCACGCCTCCTCCTTGCCCCCGTCCCCACTCGCCTCTGCCCCCCAGTCCCTCCTCAGCTCCATTTCCGCCCACGCCTCCTCCTTGCCCCCGTTCCCACACCCGCCTCCGCCCTCCGTTCCTACTCAGCTCCATTTCCACCACGCTCCGTTCCGTCCAGCTCCATGCCTCCTCCTTGCCCCCGTCCCCACCCCGCCTCCGCCCCTCCGGTTCCGTCCTCAGCTCCATTTCCCCCACGCCTCCTCCTTGCCCCCCGTCCCCACCCCCGCCTCCGCCCCTCCGGTCCCGTCCTCAGCTCCATTTCCACCCACGCCTCCTCCTTGCCCCCCGTCCCACCCCGCCTCCGCCCCTCCGGTTCCGTCCTCAGCTCCATTTCCACCACGCTCTCCTTGCCCCGTTCCACCCGCCTCCGCCCCTCCGGTTCCGTACTCAGCTCCATTTCCACCACGCCTCCTCCTTGTCCCACGTCCTCCACTCCCGCCTCCTGCTCCCACTCGGTTCCGCTCCTCCGGTTTCCGTCCTCAGTTCATATTTCCACCACGCTCCTCCTTGCCCCCGTTCCCACCCCGCTCTCCGCCTCCGGTTCCGTACTCAGCTCCATTTCCACCCACGCCTCCTCCTTGCCCCCGTTCTCAGTCCCGCCGCTCGCCCCCGTATCCGCTCCACCCCCGTACCCCGCCCCGTCACCCCCTCATTCCCGCCCCGCTTCCTTTCGAACCGTCTCCTTGCCTGCCACGCCCATCATTCTGTTCTTGCCTACCACTCTCCCCTTCGTATTATATATTTAAAAAATATTATCAGTTAACTATAATTATTGATTAAATATAAGCACATTTCATTTAAGCCTAGGAGTGCATTTCTGAACCACCATACCATATGAACTAATTCTGTTTCATAGGTTCTTAGTGAATGTAATTTTATTCTCTACGTTCCTTTCCTGCAATCTTTTTTAAAAATATATTAGTTAACTGATAATATATATTTTGTAATAAAAAATACATTATCAGTTAACTATAATTATTGATTAAATATAAGCACGTTTCATTCAACACCGTTATCCAGATGTCATATTTTTATACACGCAACTTTGGATATAATGCAAAAGATAAAATACACTACCCGAAACCTGTTATATCGAATGAAACCAAAGTGATGATTCTAGATTGCAGGAGGAGGAACGTAGAGAATAAAATTACATTCACTAAGAACCTATCAAGCAAAATTAGTGCATATGATATGGTGGTTCAGAAATGCACTGCTACACTTTAAAGCATTCTTTCATTTTAATTAGGTACATTTTTTCATTTAGTTCGAAAATGTTTATTAAAATCTTTATCGTCTGAAATATTATGATAGTTTCAACGAAAATGTTAACTGAATAATTAAATTTGATGAATAATTATAAACATTAATGAATTTTAAAACCAGGGGTAATAGAAGGTTAGTAACTTTGTTGGTGGGTTTAGAAAGCCACAAAATAAGATGACTAGCGCATGTTGTGAAATCTAGCTGCATCGCAAAACTCCGTACCTGCTATAACGCTGGATTTTAAGTTATTGGGATTTATTATTCTTATTCTTATTCAAATACCTACATATGTAGAAATTCTACTCTCAAGACCTATATATTCATGTAAAAAATCTGGTGTTTCTTTTAAAAAATGTAAATTTGTTCAATATCTCCGAAATAAAAATTTTTACCGGAAAAGTAATTACTACAACTGAGAATTGCTTACTTTTTAATGAAGACTGTATTTGAATATGAACCGTTTAGAAAAGATTCGAGGTAAGCCTTCTATTGCCTTATATGTACATTTACTCTATTACCTCTGTAGAATAATAACAGGGTTAAGTCAAACATTTTTAATTTGTCAAAAAAGAATCACCTTGTTTAACACTTCTGCTCCAGGCGTGATATATAGAGACTTCCGAGGTAGGCAGAGACTTTCGATGCTTCTGTTCTTGTCCTTCGCAGGATGATTCGGTCAGTTGGAAGACGTGGGATCGGGAGTGTGTAATGTGCCGAATCACTTCTCCAGGCAGGTTAATTCATCCCAGATCTCTCTATGCAGGCCAAAACCACTTAAAAGCGGCCAGGAGAACGCGAGGTCGCTGCCCGGTGGTGCGTCTTGCATCAAAGCACGCGAAGGCGATGAATCGTGAAGGCTTTCTATCCACTCCGACTCTATCGTCTCCGTCCCGATTTTGCACTTGAAAATCTTTACCTCCATCCGATCTAAAGCGTTCCGTTCAACAACTACTCTTTATCTGCAAGTTTTAAGTTTGTCTCAATAAAATACACGAATCGCTAACTGCAGAAAGGCAACTAGTCCGCGTTTCCTAAATTAACAGGAGAAACAAAAAAAAAAAACAGTATAAAACCAGTTTTAAGAACATTTTCTGATTACGATGTATTTTTGCATATAAAGGCAAAGACCTATGCTATCGAGAGACCAGGTTTCCTTTCCGCCAGTACACAATGCATTGACCTACTCACAACCATCCTCGCCAATAAAAAATATGTAAAATTGAACTAATTGCCTTTTTGGAGTTAGCGGTTCATGTATTATTCCATTAACTCCTTAGTTTCAAAATGTAGTTCTTGCAAGACATTCATCGACTTAACATTAAATAATGAACACAACCATCCATCTCTTTTCATTCTTATCTAATGAAATCCCTCTCTTTTCTTCACTTCAGCAATTTCCCGACGAAATACTAACTGTACACTGATTATACTCTGAACACTAAACTAACCAAACATTGTTTCATTTTAAGGAACAATTACTTTCCGTCTCAACATGAAGCAACAAAACTACACTCCTCGCTCCCACCGGCGGCAGGATTTTCGACACTAGCTCTTCAGCTAGATCGAATTCAGTTGCTGCTTGGAGGAGAATTCTAGCGGCCGGCTGCTCTGATCGGTAGTTTCCCGTGGTTTCTCCAATCAACACCAGGCGAATGCCGGAGCAGTACCCTACCAAACGGGCCACGGACCGCGCGCGATCTGTCCTTCCTCTTCCTTATCTTATCCTCTCCCCTTACACACACACTTACACTAACATGCACTACACTACCACATATTCAGGGTGACCGGTCGGGAGCTTACAGCTTGGCCCCGCTGGCGCGGTGCCCGGCTGGTGGGAGAGTCCTGGTTAAGGGGAAACTCCACTAGCCGACGGTAGGTCGGTGCCGGATTTCGCCATCCAGTGGGAAAGATCACCGCCATCGCCCCAGAAAAAACATGCACTACACTAACGTGACTATTGACCAAAGCCGTTGACGTGCCCGGAACCACGAAAAAGTCAAATCAATCAAACACGTCACCACAGTTTCATCTAGATGGCTCAGGGCAAAAGCTATTTCCAAGAAGCGTGTCTGTTCCAGCGTCATAGGCTTATGGAATTGGGAAGCCTCCACAATAGAAGAGTTTTGACAATAGCATTCAGCCAGGTCGAATTCACAGCTGTCTAGAAAAGTACTTAGCGGTTGGCTACTCTGATCACAGTTTTCCGTGATTTGTTCTATCAATACCAGGAAATGTAGGAATAGTAAATAATAAAATAATAATAATAATAATAATAATAATAATAGTAATAATAATAATAATAGTAATAATAGTAATAGTAATAATAGTAATAATAATAAAAATAATAATAACCTTAATAAACGGGCGACAAAGCGAGCGTAATCTTTCAGTCTAACCCTTGTTTTCTCTTCTGCCCATTAAACACACATACACACAGAAACACTTTAATGCTTAATAATGCATGATGGGAAACCAGAGAACAACATAAAGGTTGTCCTGGCTGGGACGGTGCCCCGCTATTCGGAAATACCTGAGGCAGGAATACTCCGGCAATCCAAAGTCGCCCAATTTCATGTTCTGTCCGGGAAGGAAGTCTGCCACTTAACATGCACTACATTTACGGGACTAATCATAGCTATTTGCGCATCCAGAAAGACCAAAAAGTCGATAATCAATCTATTAATAAAACAAATAATCTCGTTGAGATAGCCTCGGTAAACATGTTGAAGACTTTGACCTTGAGATTAGGCAGAGGAGTTTAAATAAGTTTGTGTTTCATGGAAAGGAAAGGTTGCAGAGAGCCTCGGTTTAAAGAGAAGTGTTAAGAAATCAAATTTAAAATAAGAAGTACAATTGACGAGGCGAGGAGTGTAGTTTGGTTTGGTTTGTTTTTTCGTGTTTCCGGGCGCGTCAACTGCTTTGGTCATTAGTCTCGTTAGTGGAGTGCATGTTTGTTTCTCGGGAGGTGGCGATGGTCTTCCCCACCTGGATGGCGAGATCCGGCGCCGACCTACCGTCGACTAGTGGGGTTTCCCCCTAACCAGGACTCTCCCACCAGCGGGGCACCGCCCCAGCCGGGACAAGCTCTAAGCTCCCGACCGGTCACCCTGAATATGTGGTAGTGTAGTGCATGTTAGTGTAAGTGTGTGTGTAAGGGGAGAGGATAGGACAAGGAAGAGGAAGGACAGATCGCGCGCGGTCCGTGGCCCGTTTGGTAGGGTACTGCTCCGGCATTCGCTTGGTGTTGATCGGAGAAACCACGGAAAACTACCGATCAAAGCAGCCGTCCGCTAGAATTCTCCTCCAGACAGCCACTGAATTCGACCTATCTGAAAAGCCGGTGTCGAAAATCCTGCCGCCGTCAGGACTCGAACCTAAGACCTCCCGGTCAGAGGCGCTGCAGTGTGGTGACACCTTAACCTTGTGGGGACGGAGGGACATCGCGTTAAGGTGCCGTATATGTGTAGCCAACATAGGTTAAATGGTAACAGTACAGCGGAAATTACTGTAGCGGACCAAATTTCAATAACGTATCTACTTGTTAAAATTACTTGCATCGCCTTTGCGACTCTCAACCTCCTAGTGCAGCTGTGGGTTAGAGACTACGAACTATTCCCATCGCCAGGCGAATGCCGGAGCAGTACCCCTAACTAACGGGCCACGGACCGCGCGCGATCTGTCCTTCCTCTTCCTTGTCCTTTCCTTCTCCCTTACACACACTTACACACACATGTACTATTCTACCACATATTCCGGGAGACCGGTCGGCAGCTTTGAGCTTGTCCCGGCTGGGGCGGAGCCACGCTGGTGGGATATGGTACCTGTTTGAGGAAAACCGTAAGACGAGATAGGTCGGCGCCGGATTTCTACAGCCAGCGGAAGATCACCGCCACCTTCCGATGAGAAAAACATGCACCACGCATACGGAACTCCGGTAGTTGACGCCAGAAACCCTTACTGACTCATTTTGATCGTGTCTTTTATATCTTATAAGAACGGAAATATTCATCGATTTTGCAAAAATATCATCTGCCATCCTTTTTCTATAGTTTCTGATACTTAGTTTTGTTTTATTTTTGGAGTAAAAAGTAATGTTGGGGAGTAACAAAGAGAGAAAATTACTAATTGTTCGAAGAGTAAAACCAGGATCACGCAGCATTATTATAATATTGATCTAAGCCTCTATGTAAACACCGATGTCAATTGATGCAAACCTCTGTATATTGTATATCCTCTATTAAACCTCTGTATACTGTATATTGACCTGTATATTGATCCAACCTTAGTAAAATTTTTTCATTCATGTAGTTCTGTGAAACGTATTTTAGTTCATATTACCATTATAACAATTTTTTATATTCTCTGACATCTTCATGCAATAATAAATCGATACAAGTTATGTAACTCAATAAGAAATATCTCGGAATATTATTGCACAAATTTGATCCATAGTAAAACACTAAATACAACATAAACGGTTGTTATATAAAATACAATACACCAGTAATCGCGTAACAAAAATACGCGCGAGTGATGGAGGGTTAAAAATGCTTTTAGCGGATAGAAAAATAATAATAGGTTTAAAAGGTAAATGGCCATGAGAACACGCGTGTATGACGTGAATTCATTTGTGTAAATAAGTGAAATGCTCGTTAAAGATGTTATTTCAAAGTGTGTAAATATTTCGTATGTATTGTCTGTTATAGTTATTGTTCAGTGTATGTGTTAGCAGTTCAAGTGGAGTGGCTGAGCTAAGTAACAATGTAAAAAAATTACCGCAGAAAATACATAGAGTTGCACCGGTCATTGCGGTCGCAATATTAGAATTCTGAAACTTGTTTTCTTTCCATTGTTAAGTAGGAAATGATAGCTACCACTAGCAACAACTAGCTTCGTGGATTCACCCCAAAATATAAATTTCTGAACCCAGTGTATTAGTTTAAGCCAGAGAATTATAAAAAATTATTGGTATTGTTTTTTTATTAATCGATTGAAATAATTTTTCACCTAGCGCGGAACAAAAATATAAATATTATTATTCTATAGTTTCAATGATCATACAGCGCGTGGTGATTATTATGATTGTTTATTTTAATTAAACTAATAATTATAACCGTTTCAGTATCATCTCCACACCCTATTTCCCATCGTAAATAACTGAATGAAAATACTTTCAACTACATTAAGGCATACTTTTTGTTTTTTGATATTCTTTGTAATATTCCTTACATACAGTACTGAAGAAATAACCACACATGCAGCTAACGTTTGTTTGTTTACCTTCTATAAAACTATGAGATACATTACAACACATCCCACCTCAAATACCAAATACAATCGTGTTTATTAAAACATCGTAAAATTAACTACGTAAGTAGAACAAATGGTATTCACAGAAATTGAAAAAAACATGCTGGAAGATGGGCCACCAAATGGTTTATACTGTATTGAGAAATTTGGAGACCGATCATAAAGTTAATATGAAGTCGAATTAATTACTTAAAAGCAATTAATAAACAAAAAGAATGTCCAACCCTACTTTTAGCAATATTATTTAACTTCATTAAGGAACAGAGATGTACCCTCGTACAATTCAATTGTGTAGAACATAAAATATATTTGTTTAATTTCACCTATAGTGGCAGATTTTGCACGTCTCTAACCAGGTGTTGATTTTATTTGTAATTGTTTATCGACATTATCTGTCACTGTGATATGATCGATTAGTATGATATTACAATAAAAAATATTAGTCTTACAAGGCACAAACATTGAATTCTTTGTTCCATTTTTATTTCTAATTAGACAAAAACTACATCTCCTGAAATCCCCATAAGAAATTCCTTCCCCAAAAATTTCCTTATCTCCCCCGCACTACATAAGCAATGTCGTTAGGTAAATAATGTCCCTACAGATATGGCAAAAAACAAAACGAAGTTCCAACTTCACGTTCTTCAGGCAAGTTAAACAACTTGCCGTCTTGGCACTGGATCTTCAAAAGTTGACATTGCACATTAATCTCTCTGAAACATTCTTTCCTTAACAATAATTTCTTGCCTCACTCTGCTAATTCAAAACTACAGAGCTCTTGTATTCCCCTTAAAATGATTTACACAAATTTACTTAATACAATTACACTAGGATGCTTGATACGAAACACAACAAACAATTACACTACGATGCTTGATACGAAACACAACTACACAACTACACTACGATGCTTGATACGAAACTGCCCACGACGTCCAAGAACGAACCGAGAGCGGTCGCTCAGTGCATCAATTGATGTCACTGCAGCACCTCTGACCGGGAGGTCCTAGCTTCGAGTCCTGAGGCGGCAGAATTTTTGACATAGCTTTTCAGCTAGGTCTAATTCAGTCGCTGTCTGGAGGAGAATTCTAGCGGCCGGCTGCTCTGATCGGTAGTTTTCCCTCGTTTCTTCCATCAAAACCAGGCGAATGCTGGAGCAGTACCCTAACAAACGGACCATGGACCATCCGCGATCTTTACATCCTCTTCCTTGTCCCATCCTCTCCCCTTACACACACACATACACTACCATGCACTACACTACCACATATTCCGGGGAACGGTCGGGAGCTTGTCTCGACTGGGGCGGTGGGAGAGTTCTGGTTAGGGGGAAACCCCGCTAGCCGACGGTAGGTTGGCGCCTGATCTCGCCATCCAGCGGAGGAAATCACCGCCATCTCTCAATGTAAGAAACATGCACTACACTTACGGAAATAATGATCTAAGCTGTTTGGAATCACTAATCTACCTACCAAACAACGAATCCACGTCTTGTCCTTGACACAAAACTCTCAACATCCTCCTCAACCCTACACGTTGACGTCAACTTTCCCACGGCACTACTTCTCCACCGAGCGAGCGCCTAACAGTACTCTGCCACGCCTCTCCGCCCCTCCCCCGCGCAGCCCCATCGTTAATAAAGCCTCCCCCCACCTCGCTCCTCCTTCGCTCTTCGCCCCACCCCGCACGTCGTATTAAATTCTCGGTCTAACGCACTGGAGGAGAGCGTGTTTTAATATAAAGAGAGGAGGCAAAGCGCCGCTCCCCGCCACGCCGCGCCACGCCACGCTGCGCGAAGCCCCACCCCGTTCGTCTCCACGCCCGATAAATAGCTACATGAATATTGTCTTCGCCCGTCTGCCTCGCGATTCCTGATTATCTCCTCCGCGCGCCACAAACTTTTCGTCATCCACCTGCTCCTCCTCATTCTCCCCTCCTCCTCACATACCTCCTCCTCTTCCTCACCCTCCCTCCTTCCCTTCTCATCCTCCCTCCTTCCTCCACCTCCCCCTCCCCTCACCCGCAATCCGCCCTCTCCTCATTTCCCACTCCCCTCGTCACCCTCAACTCACCTTCCCTCAGTTTCACCCTCCTGCCTCCTCACCCTCACCCTCCCTCTTCCGCCCTCCTTCTCCCCTTCCTCCCCTGAATACTCAAGATCCTCCCCATACCAATAATAATTAAGCGCGGGACCAGTGAAGAGCAAGAGGCGAAAAGTGAGCGAACGAACGTTTAAAAATTCTCGTCTCTGGGGCGCTTAAAGGGAGGCGGCCGGCAGCGATGCGGGACAATTCGCCGAGCGAGCGAGCGCGCGCCGCGGAAAGCGTGCGGTTGTGTATCATGTGCGTTCGGCGTTAAAATTACTTTCGCGAGAACAACGCGGGATTAAATTCGAGCTGCACACGAAGAGAATTAGGTATCACGGCTAATAAAAGGAAAATGCGAATTTGGAGCGAATGCGAAGCAACTGCTTGCGGGTTGCGTTGTACGTTCTCCACTGCGGAAATGACTCGTTTACTTGTTTATTAAAGGATGATGTGGTGTAAAATTCTTGCTACTCAAAACCACCGTTTCCGTTTCATTGTATGCACAAAAAATGTTACAAATGTTTTTGAAGATAATGAAATGCGCATTCTTCCAGTTAAAACGGGATTCTTTGGTTTTGAAAAGTGCATAGAACGTTTTATTATCAGTAAAGTGAGGAAAAAACAAAAGCACTAACTTCAAAATTACTTAGCAGTTTTATATAATCATTCCATTTCAGAATTTTAAAATACATCAGTAATCAAGTTTAAAATTAAAATATTTACAGCGCATTTAAGTAAATTACATTACGAACTCAATAGAAGAAATAAAAGGTATCAGGTAAAAAATATTTATTACAAAAAATGTATATTATTAACAATGAAGCCATGTTCCGAATTCTTGAAAAAGAACAAAATCTTGTGTACGGAAACTCAAGAAAGCATATGACATGGTTTCTATATATCTATAATAAATATATATTACCGCAACCCCTTCTAAATATGCATTCCTGAAATTACACAAGTAAATAAACCCGTACGTAATTATTTACCCATAGGTAACGAAGCACTATTCTATCAAATTTCTTTGATGTCGTGGGTCGCAAATCGACCCTATACAGGATCGAAAATACTAATTTACTGCTTTGGGAAGAGGTATGAATTCAATTTATTCTATTTTGCTAATAATACCGTCTCGCCCCTTACAGAGACCAACCTAAATTTTCACGACGAAGTCGCATTGCCATGGTGTACCCTCTGCGTATCTGCACCATAGACACCCCGTCTCACGACGAAGTCGCATTGCTATGGTGTACCCTCTGCGTATCTGCACCATAGACAGCCCCGTCTCAGGACGAACTCGCGTTGCTACGGTGTCATCTGCGTATCTGCACCAGAGAGACCCACGTCTTTTGCAATATCTACAACATTTTGAACTTTATTTTCCTAGTTAAATTTCAATCATTTTTGGTAAATCACAGTATAATATTTCTTATCATTACGAATTCTATTTCCTATTGATCGGAACAACTTCGTGAGTTGCTTTATCGTCAGAAATTGTCATAATTTTATTTGTTGCTGTCCCCATAGTCTATTTTAATCTTCGTTTCCGATAATGTTAATAATTGCGATTTATTACATTTTACCAATGCACTTTCCTGTGTTTGACCATGCCTCAGCATTGCAAATCAAGCGTCTTTTTCGAAAAAAAATAAAAATAAACATTGGACGTTTTAATGGACCATCACACAGACCAGAAAAATTACTCAAATTACGTCTTATTAATGTAGGACAATTATTATTATATTATTATTATTATCATACAATTATGATGGATTATTATTATACAACTATGATTATCTCTGGATGTTGTCCCAGGATTGAAGTGACCTTACGGACTTTTGCCAAGTGAAGGCCCATTTCCGATTTTGATAACTGTTGTAGGCTATTATACAAGGTTTTTGGGACGACTCCAGTTGTGGATACAATGATGGGTACTGCGTAAACTTTCTCCATTTTCCATGGCTGTTTTATTTCTATTGCTAGTTCAGTATACTTGGAAATCTTTTCCATGTGGGAGGACTGAAGGTTGTGTGTATTTGGGATTGCGATATCTATTAAGTAGGTGACTTTATTAATTTTATCAATTAACGTGATGTCTGGCCGATTGTGTGCTACTGTTTTGTCTGTAATTATGGTTCTATCCCAGTATAACTTGCAAGCAGAATTTTCCATTATTGTTGTTGGTGTATACTTGTAATAGGGCTGCTTGATTTCCAGAAGATGCCAGTTTAATGCAATCCTTTGGTGAAGAATTTTGGCTACCTGGTCATGTCTGTGTTTGTAGTCTGTGCGGGTAATTATTTTGCAGCCGGATGTAATATGCTGAATTGTCTCACTAGACAGGAGACAACTTCTACATAAATCATTTTCCAATGCTGGGTCTTTAATGATGTATTTGCGATAATTTCTTGTATTGATAACCTGGTCTTGAATTGCTGTCATGAACACTTCTGTTTCAGCGAACAGGTCACCACGGGAAAGCCAGGCGTTCGACGCTTCCAAGTCAACATGGGGCTGCTCCAGATCGTGGCGATGTCTTCCATGGAGTAGTTTTTGTTTCCATGACTGATATTTATCGGGTGGTTCAGTTCCAAGACTTAAGGTGTCCCTATCATAGTGATGCAAGTTAAGTGGTGTGTGTTTGTTATCTGCTTGTACTATTGCTTAATGCTGTACTATTGCTTATTATTATTATTATTATTATTATTATTATTATTATTATTGTTATTTTATCGCGAATTGGCCAATCTAGCGAACACACCCTTGTACCCACCGAGGTCCAGTCATATTCTCCCGAGGGCAAGTGTACGTGATCTTTGGGGCTGGAGATCAGCACTTATATGGCAAACCCGTTTTCACCTCGCAGAGTTATTAGCTCAGGGGGGTTGCAGTATGAGATGATGGTGATGCTAAAGAGTGAATGGACAATGACAAATATACAAACATATAACCATGCCCGAGACGGGACGCGAACCCGCAACCCGTCCGAGATCGCCACGGTACTACTGCCTGAGCAATGTCGGCTACTCGGATCGGCTATTATGATGAGAGGATCATCATCACCAGCAGCAGCAGCAGCATGATCATCATCATCATATCATCATTATTATTATATATAATAATATATTAATAATATTATATTATATATATGAATAATATATTATTTATAATAATACATATTATTAATATTTTATCAATCACTAAATAATCAATAAATCAATCGGTGTTTTGGTAAAATTTTCCATCACTACCCACGCCGCTCCCAACCCCGACGGCACAGCCCCAGCCAGCCCTAGCTGCGGGCATCGCCGTCGGTGGCGACAGTGGCGCAGCGGCGCGCAGCCCTGCAGAATTAACGAGGAGCGTGAGCGAAAGTGACGGCGTGGGCGACACGCCCCCGTCTTTCGCCCACGCCTCTCGCATCCCTTCGCCGCCTCCGCGAGCCACCGTTGAATGCCGCTTCCAGAAATCGCGTTCGCCTTCGGCAGCGCCATCGCTCAAAACGGCCCCGAGCGCTGCTCCCTACCCCCCCTCCGGTTGGCGTTCCAAGGAAAGTCGGCGTGAGGGACAGCGTGTGGAAAAAATTCTCAATTGTAGTCCAAGGTAAACCCTTCCAATGCTTTTATTGTTACCCGTTTTCTGAAGTAAGTCGGTTTAAACGAAAGTTAATTGTATGGGAAAAGAGAAATACTATTCACAAATTGTATATTAAACAAGTAGTATGTCTAAATTCCCTAAGGAATTTCTTATTTTAAAATAATATTGATATTAATAAAAATAATTTTAATTATGTTAAAATTAAGTTATTTAATACACTTTCCCCTTTTTATAAACTCTTCGAGTAAAAATTGTTGATACACTTCAAAGAAAGCCTCAAAATACATATTCGTAAGTTTTTATACTACGATTCGTATTGTAACCGCTTGTCATCGGCTACACCATGACAAAAGAAATATTAAGTGACAATACCCCGTAAGTTTTTATACTACGATTCGTATGACACGCATGAGGCTTGACTCGGACGAGACTGTCTTTCTTTCCGGATCGAGACGCTGAAGTGATTAGATGGGTACTATTCCACCACACAACCGACGAGGGACACGTGGAAAATACCAGAAATGAAGCTTTATTAAAAGGTAATTGTCTAAGTATTTTTCATGGGATTAATCACTGTGATATGTCAAGATTACGTAAAATTCGATAGGAATATTAAACAAGTAATGCAACGAATGTAAGAATAACAGTGGTAGTGGACTAAAATGAATTTATAAAACCACGTTGCTACATTCTCGTTGCTGGAGTATAGAAGAGATTTTTTGTAACATAGGACGTGTTTCTGTTTCTTTGTTACAGCTTTTTCAGTTTTAGTTTTGAGCAGTTACTTATTCTACTTTTATTCTATTTCATTTTTATTTATGGGATTTCATTTCGAAAATTCTATTGGAGAATTTTGATAATTCCGAAAAGCATAGTTTATTCAACAACTGGCTCAACTTTCACTAAAACAAAGTTATAATTTGGAGTTTTGGACTCGCATTCTAACGCGACCATCACCTTCGTGTAAGCTGTGGTTTAACTGGGCTGTACAACGAGGAGAAGGCGTACGGAAATACTCCGATTCCATCGCGATAGGCAGCGCACGAACCGTCGCAGGACAACGACGACCTTGGGGCGTGAACGTCGCTCGACAGCCGTCTACTCAGCGCGGAACCAGCTTGGAGAATTCGCCGGTCGTGAGTCACAGAAAAGCAGAAAGAATATTTACTAAATTGCAGCTTGAAAAACTTTCAAGATAGAATTATGATTGCACAAATTAAAACGTTGTAATATGAGCTTCCCTCAGTAACATACATTGATCGGACAAGTTTTATTAAATATTAGTCTTGATAACCAGTAAATTTATTTTTGCAGTCGTAAGAGAAATCAGATCTAAATAATTTTTATGTTTATTGATAAAAGTCGTCCTTGTGTATAATTCTTTATCTAAATTCATACATAATTGATTGATGTTATTTGAAATCAGTCAAGAGACTTTGTAAAACAGAATTTTGCACTGCGAGGTCACGCAGAAGCTGAATATTAAGTGTAAATATTGAGTGTAGTATTATTTAAGATTGAAAAGGTATTAGTAAATTTTGGTATATTGTTTGTATGTATTTTTTTTACAGGATGGTTATTTAAATTGTGAATTGTGGGTTTCATTAAGAGATAATTTGTTTTGAGAAGTGTACATATGTATTTACTGTTTGTTTCGTGTAAATGTAGATCAGAGTCACTATTATTCTACAGAAAACTGCAGTTTAGGTAGGGAGTTAGCTACCATTGTGTAATCAAAAGGAAAAGTAATCACGTAGGAGAATATGTGAACGTGAGTGTACGAAGGATCATATTGGAAAGAATATATGTTACTTGTTCTTTAAAACTATGAAATTGTGTTTGTTTGTTAAATGAATATTAGTTAGCAAAGACGAACCCACCACCGATAGGGAATTATCCATAATTTGAGGTCTTCCCAGGTTTGTGTGACGGTGTAATCACACGTCACAAAACAAGTAAATTACAGATTTACTTCTGTAATTCGGCGTACTACGAAATAGTTAGGTAGATACGTGACGGTTACAGTATGGAGTTCGTAATATAAAAATAAATTACCACCGCATTTGCATATTTTTAAAGAAAGTTCGTGATTTATATTCCTCTTTCTTCTGACAATAAGTAAAAGTGTAAAATTAATCTTTATTTGCTCAGTATCGTGGGTTAGTTTGGTTTAATCTTGTGACATACCAGACTGTCACACAATATTTTGATGGGAATTGGGGACACGCATTTATTAAGTTCGTCGTGAAAAGTGTAAATGTTGAGGGCATAGGCATGCAGACAGGGCATTCCTTAGCAACCATGGAACCGGAAGTAAATGAAACATAGCGCGGCAAGTAACGGAGAGAAGATTGTGATATAAGGGCATGTAGGCTGGTGGTAAAAGTAGTAATGGGGTATGACGTAGAAGTAAACTGGAGATTGTTTTGTAAAACAAGAGACAAGAAGGTATCAAAGTTATGGAGGGTTGAACCTCGTAAGGAGAGGAGCTTTAGACCGCGTACCGTGCACATCGTAGAGGTCATTGTAAATGATAGATGCGGGACTTGGTGGAATTTGCGCAAATAGTTGAGCAGTAAGGACATATATTTGGGTGCGTAATTCTATTTGGAACTTAGAATAATTCTGGCACCGGGAGTAGTAGGTGAAACAATTAATGAGTTGAGGAGGTCATTGACCCGACAGCGGACCGAGAACAAGATACAAGAGAGAAGATTGGTCGGAGCAGTGGATTCTTCTAGGCCTCATCATATGGATATATAAATAGTAAGAATAATAGCGCTACAGACAATTTTTATGATCGGCCATGACCAGGGTGACATTGCGTGTTAGAAAGAATTAATCGAGAAACAAATTTATAACGTTCTTTTTCTGAAAAAGAAAAATTGATTATCATTTCTTTAGCATCTTGTGCAATCCACAGTTTAATAATTTCTTTCCAGAAACAAATTACAGATTCCTCGCTTCTTCCGTATAGAGACCGGATCGAATGATCGTTTGCTAGGAAGAAAGTAAGTACCGGCGACGATTATTTTCGTAAGAACCCAACTAGTAGGATAATTATTTCCCTTTAGATGTGTTTGCGGGAAATTTAAAATCGCAACCCTTTCCTGGCGCTCAAAAATGATATAAATTCGGAAACTGGTTGCAGAAATAATTTAACAGAAATGGAGAGCGTTTCAACCTCTACCAAATCTGTATCATCAACGTTTTTACATTTTAAACAAACAGGAAAGGGGATATCGAAAAAATTACTTTTTAAAATATACAACTTATACATAGAACACATAATTCTTTGAATATCTGCACATAAAACTGATAAATTATTAGTTTTAAAATAATCTGAACTATATTTTAATTTAAAAAATACATTCTGATTGGAACACTGCAAAAACTGAACATTTTGTAATTAATTGGGCTAAATGTTAAAATCACTACATATTAGAAAGCTAACTTTGAGCGGCGAGCCCCTGAACTCTATTTACATCTCAGGTCCCTTATTATGCAAGAGTAACCATTCTAATATTGCTAATAATTCGGAATAAATTGCTGATATAATCAAACACTCCCTATAATTCTATCGTAAAAGGCTTTTTCTATTCAATTTAATTTCACATAGCTTTTCAGTTTCTGCACTTTTCCCACAACCCATGCTATGGATTGGGAGCACCCAAAAAAACTTAATCCCCAAAAATTTACAAGACACTTGGAAAAACCTCATTTTGTAGAAATTTGCCCAAAAAATTAAAATCCCAGCCCCCTTTGTTTACCCAAACGTCAACATCTGTCCTCAAGAATATAGCGCTCGTTCCGAACGCAGAAAAACATAGTTTCAAGGGACTTGAATGCATCGTTCTCGGGAAAATGGAAACTGAAATATTGAATGCAATAATATTTTTAATTCATAAACTGTCAACCTCCTTTTTCAGTCATACATATGTTGTATGCAGAACAGGGGAGTACTACCATATCCAGTCGCAATTTTCAAAAAAAGCCATCCATCATGAGGGTATGATATAGAGAGAGGGGGTAAGTCAATGGATATAAAAGAGGGTTAATAAGTGAAGCTCGGGAGTTAAGGCTCCATTAAAGAGAATTATTCATTCAAGTAAGTCCAAATTCCCGAAACCCTCGCGTTCTCTACAAAACCAATTAAATACCTATACCATGAATGTCAGTTTAACGAATTTCATTAACTTCACAAAAATGCATTAATACAAAACGTTGCACTCGCAAGATATTTTGTTTAATGAGAATTCGTCCAGGTCTGGGGATATTTGAATAATTTTTGCCGCGATCTCAAAGAAGATCAATTATTTTGTTTGGCGAGTGATGATATATATATATATATATATATATATATATATATATATATATATATATATATATATAATGTGTGTGTGTATATAAACATACGAGGGCTGTGTAATATACACATGAAAGAAGAAGGTAAGAACTAAGTGCATGGACATTTAACGACACCCTAAAATACTGTTCCTCATAACTATTGAGGTATTTGAAATTACAGTACTGGTTTCATGTTCCAAAGCATTTTAACATGTAAGAGCTCACAACATTTCAAAAGCATTACATATCCGTTCTAAAGGCTCCATTAAGCAGATACACGATTACAGCACGTGCTACTTCGGTCCGTACACTCACAAGTCGTCACGAGCGTTGCTGATCACTGTGGCTATGCGTCCTTGCAGAAATTGTCCTGCACACTCGCGACTGTCGTATGCAAGGGCCATACTAGAGCTTTCACCAATTCTCTGATCCTGACATTCTCAGGCATTTCTTCCATGAAAAACCGCAGTCTTGGAGCATGAGCTGCTCAAAACGGGTTACATTACATCTGTCTCGGTGGAAGTCAGATAACTGATTTCACGTTTTTCTCTATGCTAATAGAGCCACTCATGAAGACATCTATTGTTGTTTTTTTTTTCGTGTTTCCGGGCGCGTCAACTGCTTCGCTCATTATTCCCGTTAGTGTAGTGCATTTTTTTCTCGGGAGATGGCGGTGGTCTTCCCCCGCCGGATGGCGAGATCCGGCGCCGACCTACCGTCGGCTAGTGGGGTTTCCCCCTAATCAGGACACTCCCACCAGCGCGGCACCGCCCCAGCCGGGACAAGCTCTAAGCTCCCGACCGGTCTCCCGGAATATGTGGTAGTGTAGTGCATGTTAGTGTAAGTGTGTGTAAGGGAGAGGATAGGACAAGGAAGAGCAAGGAAAGATCGCGCGCGGTCCGTGGACCGTTTGGTAGGGTACTGCTCCGGCATTCGCCTGGTGTTGATCGGAGAAACCACGGAAAACTACCGATTAGAGCAGCCGGCCGCTAGAATTCTCCTGCAGACAGCGACTGAATTCGACCTAGCTGAAAAGCTAGTGTCGAAAATCCTGCCGCCGTAAAGGCATCTATTGATGAAAACACACTTACTGCGGCATTTCTTTCACGATACTAATGAAATTTTGTGATCCAATAACTTGTTTTTTAGACTTTTAGATTACAAAAACGAATTGTAAGAATAGAAACCAAATCCCCATCCACGTGATTCTTGTAAGCCTCTCTTCATTAATCTAGGTATTTTACCATTACCTTGTCTGTTGATTTACGAATCAGTGGCTTTTGTCAAAAATGCCTGATCCATTGAGCAAATGCTGAGATGGCCCCTTGTTTTGCTTCTGGACATAAATGTAACTTCATTATCTGTGCACGTCTTCTAGAATTCAGTGGGAAATACAATTATTCAAAGTATCGTTTCCATGTTGTCGCGACAGGAAATATTATTCCTTGACGAAGGACATCATGGATGAGTCCAAAATTTATTGCTTATTTATCCTTGAAAATTGATTTTATTACATGGGAGCGTTTTTTTATTCAAAATTCAAGTAGTATATGAGTGTAGGGATGACAGAATTTTGAAAATGTGCACAGAACTCACGTCTCTCGATAGCACGTCTTACACAGTTTTAACTGTTTTTTGACGTAAAATAAATAAAATTAATAAAATAAATAAATAAATGGAATGCTGCGCGAAAGAAACAGCGAAATTTTGGCAGAAAAACTCGATAAATCCAGTTGCTAAATTTAGAAAAAAATTATATTACAGGTGGTGAAGCCAGAAGAAGCCAGCCAGTATCGAAATATCGAATGACAGCAAAACGTCTGACAAAGTCCGTCTGCGAACAACGCTAGCGGCCAACCGTTCCACCGATTTTCTTTAAAATTGATATTCCCCAATCGATCTGACTGATGTCACGGTTCCTTGAATTTGAAATCGATATTTTAATTTTGGGGGGATACTTCACATTCACGCGAAGACCCTGGGCAATTTTCAAAATTTTCAAAAAATAGCTTCATCGTGTTTGATTTTTTTCTCGATAGTGTAAAGAACATTTAAGAAATAAGTGCGGGTCTCATGTTCATTGAAAACTCTGATTTTTCGAAAATTGCAAAAGTTTAACATTTTTTTGGAGTCTTTTTACAACTACAGATGTGAGATAGATATTTATTTCTCGAAATGAAATCTGATCCTTAGAGGTAGGTTTTACAATTTTTCGAAAATTTGAGTACTTTTCGCGTAAGTTGGTGTGAAAATAGGAGGAAGAAAGTACGTGCTGTTTTAGTACCACTACTTTAAGATTCAGTAAATAACAGAATTTTCTGTTAAAATCCTTAACTTGCTACATGCACAGATAAATATAATAAAGTTCAAGTAAAAGTTACATTTTCATAATCATGTTCAACTCTGCTTTGACAATGAGTGGTGATTACATTGTTTCGGAATTGGAAAAAATCATTGCTCTCGGTAAATAGATACTGTACATCATGAAAAAATGTTTTTGAAATTTTTGGATTTTTCAATCCGACATCGTACTTCTACTTTTCTGTTGTAACTTTCCTTCAGATATTCCGTTTGGGTGATGAAATTGCACGGGTTAAGCTATTTGGTGTTTTTCTCTAATTGTGTGTAATATTTTTCTGTAGACGTCAGTGTTCTCCTTATAAAAAACAAGTATACTCATTTTTGTTTGTTGTAAATTTCTGTTTGCCAATTATTAGAACTTTACTAATTATAATGATCCCGAGTAACATTTATCTCAGTCCATCAAACTTACACTTATTGACAAACTGAGCTAGTTACGTTTTTCATTCCAATTAAAAGCTTATATCTCCAAAAAGTTACCTAAAGACAGAATCAAACTGCCGTAATATCAAAGAACTATCAATTATATTAAAATTAAAATCAAATAAAAAATGTAAATTGCTTAAATTTAGTTAGTTTACTTAGTGCCTTATTTTACGTGGCGAGACTCGGGCCATCAGGCCCGCTCTTCCGTCTAACCACGCAAATTTCGCTACGCTCCTTACACCACCTAGCTGAGAAAGGAGGTATTATCTTGGGCGACGAAACAGGCGGAACTCAATTACGCTCAGAGGCTTCATTTAGGCTTGAGGATCTTTTACATGCAAACATGGGACAGCCGGCTTTACTTCCGCTCCGAAGGAAGCCGTACGAGGGATTTTTTCGCCCTTAAAAATCCACAGCTTCGATCGGGTTTGAACCCGCAGACTCGGGTAAAACAGTCCGGTATGCTGGCCGTTACCGAACCCGCAAATTCTGGTCAAGTTAACTACATAACTGAATTTTGGGGATACTGATGAGGTGTTGTTAACGTAATTAAATGGTCAAATAATTGAAGGCATCTTCGTCAAGTCAATTATTCAGCGAACCAGCTTTGGACGGCTTTGCCATCATAGTTGTTCCGGCGACGGTTTTGTCGTCATATTTGTATACTTATTTTGAATTTATTTTGTATTTTATTTATATTATTTGTAGACTGATGATGACTGCAAAACGGTTGAAAGCCAACTCTGAATAAATCGATTAGGTTGAGGAAGAAGGTTCAATTATTTCATCTCTAACTAAGATATCCTCGTAAGATGCCTTTTGATAGTAACCAATTTAATAAAATGTCAAATATGAAATGCCAAGATAACTGTATAGCGAAAGACGCAATAACATGCAATGTGAAACTAATGATTTCTGTTGTTTCCTCAGTTTTCAATAGTCAATTCATTCTTTAACGTTTTAGACCATTCATTATTAATTATTTTTCGTTAACGACCATATCCTATTTGTAACGAACCAAAGCATTCACAAGCGAAAAAAATGAGTTAACAAGTAGGAACATGTTGTTTAGTTCACGAACATGAACGAGGTGTAAAAAGCATTCTATTTTTGTTTATTATTGTTTGTTACAGAGTAAGAATAGTAATTATAATATTCGCCACTCTGTTATCTTTCTTTCAATACTTCTTTTACTATCGTAAACATAAAGTAGCTATGACAGAATAATAATAGACAGAGGAAGAGAAAGAATCACGTAAAAATAAGTCAACAGATGTGTTAAGTACCATCGCGGAAATAGAACTAAGTAAGTTGACCATCTTTTTTCGATACTCTTCATAAAGATATTGCGCATATTCCCACCTAAGTAAGAAGGAAATAGCACATTCTGCCTTCTGCTCGAAGCATACAACCAGGAACTCATAATTCTCTTGGAAATTTACAGCTTCCGACGTTCATGCAACTGTCGGAAATATCTACCGTCCAAAAGGCACTTTGTCACTGTCATTCTACCACTTTGTGAGAGGGCGGCATTGTCATACTCGTAGTACAAATTCTAGGGTCTCATTCGTAGTGGGCACAATAAATGGGCGTTCTAAATTACCAATGCATACTAACAAAAATATTTATTTTCAAACTGGTGAGCATGCTCCCTTGTGTTCCTCATTCAACCTCCTCTGAACCAGTTCAAATTACTTTCTTATGCAGCGCTTATCATTACTACTTTGGAAACGATTTTCGCAGAATACTTAAACTTCTATACGCGGTTCAATGTTTCCATGACAAAATTAGATTTTACAGAACTATTTTTAAAATACCTCAACAAATGTATGCAAATCTTCTGTCAAAAAATGTATTAAACAAAATTAAATTAAAATTATAACAAGTGAGGCTTTCCTTCAAAATTTTGATTTGAAAAGCAGAAATTCCGAATCATCCCAAGTATAGGATCTACATCCAAAAGATAGAAGTTAACAGTAAACACAATATCAATATACCATTTTTTACTTAATTCATTTAAATTTTAATTATATTTGTTTACCTATTTTCTTTTGTAGGGGCCACTGAAATAGATAAAATTCCCAACATATGTAGGGCTGATAATATTCAATGTTACATTAAATTTTGTTTCAACTTTGTGGTCCTTAATCAAAATCTTTTAAAAATTTAAAATAAACCCTTCTCGGGGAATATTTTAACTACATTAAGTACAACAGTGGTTTAAATTTTACTTCAGACATCATCTTATAGAAAGAGTAAATATCAACGATTCCGACTTGCTGCGTACCGGATACAGAGCTCTTGCACATCCTAGGTCTAGTAAAAATCTTGTCCGGTAAATTTATCAATAGGCACACTTTATTATTCCTAAACAAGGCGTAACGGTTGCGGGGCGGTAGCTTAGTGCATCAACAGATGTCAACTGCAGCGCCTCTGACCGGGAGGTCCTAGGTTCCCACTCCCCACGGCAGCAGGATTTTTGACACTAGCTTTTCAGCTAGGTCGAATTCAGTCGCTGTCTGGAGGAGAATCTAGCGACCGGCTGCTGATCGGTATTTTTCCCGTGATTTCTACGATCAACACCCGTAATGCCGGAGCAGTACCTTACAAATGGGCCATGGACGCTGCGATCTTTCCGTCCTCTTCCTTGTCTATCCCTCTTACACACACACTAATATGCACTACACTACCACATATCTGGAGACCGGTCGGAGTTTAGGCTTGTCTACTCCGAGCGGTGTCCGCTGATGGGAGACCGACGTGAGTCGGCGCCGATTCGCCATCCAGCGGGAAGATCACCGCCATCTCTGAAAGCATGCCGATACTACGGACTATGACTGTTGCCGCCTGAAACACGAAGAAATCAATCAATCAAAAAGTCACGGTTCCACGGCAACCATTATATATTGTCAGGACGCTGAGGCATTGTGTCATAAGTGCAAATATTTTAAGTTTCGAAATACTTCACCTCCTGACAATATATAATGGTTGCTGTGGCAACCGTGACTTTTTGATTGATTGATTTCTTCGTGTTTCCAGGCGCGTCAACAGCTTTGGTCATTAGTCCCGTTAGTATCGAGCATGCTTTTCTCAGGAGATGGCGTGATCTTCCCCGCTGGATGGCGGATCCGGCGCGACCTACCGTCGGCTCCCATCAGCGGGCACCGCTTCAGCAGGACAAGCCTAACTCCGACCGGTCTCCCGGAATATGTGGTAGTGTAGTGCATATTAGTGTAAGTGTGTGTGTAAGGGGAGAGGATAGGACAAGGAAGAGGACGGAAAGATCGCACGCGGTCCATGGCCCATTTGTAAGGGTACTGCTCCGGCATTCGCTTGGTGTTGATCGTAGAAACCACGGAAAACTACAAAACTCACAAAACAAGGGTACGAGTAGTTCCCTTTCCTTTAATTATTTGAAAGTAAAAGGTAAAGAATCGTAAGAAAAGAGGAATGATACATGCACAAGTAGGGAGTTAAAAATGATGTATGGACAATTCAAAGCGATTGTGAGAAAGATATACCATAGGCACTTTATTGGTAGATTTCGTTTCTCTTCGAAAATCGTTATCTTTTAGATAATTTGATTTTTATTATACTTCCGAGCGGAAAATTTGAACTGGTAGCTTCCTGATAAGGAAACGTGGAAGCGCTTCGAGACATTTTGTTTTCCCTTGGAATTGTTCCAACGGTCAGGTAATACTATGTGTAAAAGAGCTCATATAATACATCGAAGACTTGCACATTATTTACGTAATTTGCATAATCAACAAACTTTGTGTAATTTATCAAAAACTACCAATGGTTACATCAAGTTGCTTTTAAGTACTGCTTTAAATAAAAAATTCTTATTTAAACTTTTATTTTCTTCAAACTAAATTGATCTAGTTTTTTAAATATCCACGAAATTTAAATTATATTCTAAATATATATTTACACAGTTTCTGCATTTTAGTCGTATTGTAAACAGATTGGTTTGATGTATTATACATACTCTTAGTTACGACCTCTTCTTGTTTCTATAATGTCCCTAAAAGTAGTTTTAGCAAATAACTTGAAAGTAAATTAAAAAAGTGAAATTGGTGCTTAACATGATAATTTATAACCTTTTCTTTTGAGATAAAAGAGTTGTTGGAAACGTTGATATGACTGAACTTGGAAAATTCAGGAACTGCGTTTTCGTGGAGTAGTCAAAATTGATTAGGCATCCACTAGCCTTAACGAAACTCCAGACATTGATTACACAAGCGCACATAAAAAAAGATTGTCAGACCCAAAGACTGAATTCGAATCTGAAAACAGTATTGCGCCACCACTTTTGAATTTTTTTAAATCGCAAAAACCCATAGTGACTGTTTTTTTTTTGTTTTCGGGGGTTGTTGCAACACCCAAATACTTGCCACATGCTTCTCCCGACGTCGTATCGTCGTATTATGTCGATGCCCTGAATACGAATCTGAAGCTGCGCATGTCCTCGGCCCGTTTGTTAGGGTACTACTCCAGCACTCACCTGGTGGTGATCGGAGAAACCACGGAAAACCACCGATCAGAGCAGCCAACCCCTATACCTCTCCTCCAGACAACGGCTGAAATCAATCTAGCTATCTAGCTAATATCAAAAATCCTACCACTATTGGGACTAGAACCCTAGGACCTCCCGATCAGACGCAGGAAGGTGGCTTTTTTTTTTTTTTCGGGGGTTGTTGCCAATCCCAAATACTTGACACCCTGTATGTCGACACCCTATGTACGGGTCTGAAGCTGCGCCCGCCTCGTCCTTGGCCCTGAGCTACCAAGCCGGTGAAATTCCAGAGAGATTACTGGAAGGCACGTAATATTGCTTCTTTCCCTCAGAAGCATGATTTTATGTGACAGCAAACCAATACAAGGCAAGTAAAAGAATGCATTCGATGAATTCTATGGGTGCGTGCAAAAACCTGATAGGTTACATTTATGAAAAAAATGAGTTTTTGCCCTTCAAACCCCAACATCTGTCTCTCTATTTTACCACAAAAACTCGAAGCTCGAAGTAGTTATGAACCTCTCAATTCATGGAAATGTCATTGGGCGGAAACAAACTTTTGCCTTCGTGCGTACAAGAACTTGATATGTGTTTCCTTCTGGCAACGTGTTCTAGGTTAAAAGTTGGTGAAGTACATTGTGTACAGTTTTGATAATAGCCAACAGAGATGCATAGAAGAACTTATTTGAATATTTTAGTGGAAATATTATGGGTAAATTACACTATTTAACCTCCTAATCGACACCAACCTTCTAATCAAATGAAAAGAAACTGTACGATATGAACGTTCCCTATGTAGCAAAGAAAACACGATTCTGGTAGCGGCCAGAACAAGAATTATAATTTATTTTTTTGCGCTATTACGTAGTACACGATCTACATCTCTTTGATAAAGGGCACTAAAAATTCCCTCTTCCAGGACACACCTTTCTTCGCTGCGATAGAGATTTTTGGATTATTGGGAAGAAAAAGAGATCCTCACTAGCAGTTTACTCTCCGGAGCAGAAAGTGAACATTATCGAGGAAGCAAAACGAAACCAACCTTTTCATGTAACAAAAATGAAGATACATGTTATTTCCCCTCATTCCTATTGTATCGTCTCTGGTCTTCCACAAAAACATGTATTAAAGGAAACTCAGAACAGAATGCAAAAAGGTTCGAAAATTAAAAAAAGGATAGAAACCAGATTCGTTTTTCTTTGATTACTCGTACACTGACTGGCAAGAAGTCAACGTCTGCAAGCAAGGAAAAAGGAATATTCAAAGTGATCTGTCTTGGCTCTACCAAAAAAGAAGGAACATCTCAACTGGAAAAGTGCATGTTTTGAGAAACTATGTTCTTACAAACCACATGAGTCTCAGAAGTAATTGAAGGCATTCAAAGTGTTACGTCGAGCCTAAAACTCTAGACTTTAAAAGCATCAGAACATCGTTAAGGATTAGAGTAAGAAAGTGAAGAATCGGAATCAGACAATGACGAAAATCAGGATTAAGCTTAATGACTTTTAACATATCTGGTTCTTGCACTAAGTAAATGTACATAAAAATTTATAAAAATTGCCGTGTACACCATATTAATAAAAAAAACTTCTAAATTTTAAACATTATTGTGTAAAGTTAACCACATAATATAAATAATTTGTAATTCAAAATCCGGAAAACGTTAATAGTTTAGCCTTACTTTAACTAAATTTTAACTTTACACCTCTGTGTCTTCAAACTTCAAATATATAACATCAATATATAACATCTTTCATGCACCCATTGAATTATTACGTTTATTTGTAAACGAATATGCCCAATCCGTCTAAAAAGACTCCCATTTTTCTATTTCCACGAAATGTTTACGAGGGAAATTATTCATCTCCCTTATGGCTGTAACATGGCTACAGACTGAAAAGTTTGTTATATTTTCGATCATGAAAAGAGTGAAAGAGGAAACTTGAAATTTAGTTTATACTTTCTCAAGAAATATAATCCCTTATCGAGATCTGAATTTTATGGAAAGTTAAGCACAGGCTTTCAGGTTGCCTAGGAGTTGTACCAAAATCCACCTTAGTTTGTGTTGTGTAGTCGGAAAGTGATGAAGTTAAGAGACTGTTCGGCAGAGGAGAAAATCATATTTCGAATTTTCTGCGGTTAGTTTAAAGTGATTGATTTACTTGTTAGTACGGGATAATGTGCGTGAAATCTTGTGTGTAATTACATAATAAGAAACGATAAGAAGGAAATTTCCGTGCATTTATGTCGCGTTATGAAGATACGAACAACCATTAAAGTTATTTTTAATTGAGTATGTAGTCTTTATCAGATATTTGTGTGATTCGAAAAGCTAATAAAGATAAAAAACTTAAAGACGTTTCTGAGAATTAAGAAATAATTTTTTCTTATATTTCACTTTAAATGGAACTTTACAACGTAATAACTGTCAAACCATAGTGAAGGAATGTGATCCCAATACCTTTTATTTGGATTCGGTTCTGCTTATATTACGTATGGAATCCATAATGACACTACATACTCATTTTTTGCAAAGTTGTTAAGTAAATAGTTGCTTTCAAGTTCTTTGTGCTCTGAAGGATCATATAAATTTCAAATAAAAGGCGATAATCTTCGCCAAGAATGAGAAGAATTTTTAATTTCGCATTTTTTCTTGAAAGAAAATGAAAATACAAAAAGGCCTGAAGAGACAAACTAACTTTGTTTACTACATTTAAAATTCCAAGGAAAAATGAGAATTAAAATACTAACCTATTGAACGAGTTCTCTAATTTTTTCTTGACAAAAAACAATTAAAATATCTGTCCTTTACAAAATAATTGTTTTGCACTGTATTTAACACGTGACGTTAGAATTCGTTTCTAAAAATATTAGGCATACAAATGGGACAATAAACTCATAATGGTTACAAAAAATAACTAAACACTGAACATATTTATTTAAAGTCAATATTTCTTAAATAAAGGTTTGACAGATAAGCTAGAGCGAAAAGAATCAACATTTTATAATTTTAAAAAAAGACACACTAAAAAATAAAGTACAACAAATCATATTAATTTTATCCTTTATATCGCGGTTGATTTGCTGAAGTTAGTATATAAGTCTTTTCAGACCTGAACAGATAGTTTTCTATATAGATATTGGCGAAAAAAACTGGCAGTTTACGAACGATGAACTCTCCACAAAACCCAACTTAGAGAAGAGTATTTAACACAAATTTCGAATGAAAACCAACAAACAAATTAATAAGTTAAGATAGGTAACTAAAATACGAATAAAAATGTTCACTGTAACCTACCACTTGCTTAGATATCTAAAGTAATAATTCCATCAAAACGTCAGAACGTTCATAAATTCATTCCTAGATTCAACACAACACACAACGAGGTAGCAATTCACACCGCTGAATGTGTAAACAAGAATGACAGGGCACGTACAGCCTGAGGCGACACTTTTTGCTCGCAGAGGCGCAATGGGAAGTTTCCACGCTCGTCTGAAAACTTCCGCCATTAAGCTCGCTCCGCCGCGATGAACGACAAGAGAATATACTGGAAAATATAGTGGAATGGCTGATTGATGGATAGGAGATTACCTGCCAACTTTTATGCGTTCCGCCCAAAGTGAAATTTAATGTAAATAAAAATGTTTCCGGGACGATCCACACAATGCACGGCGGGCAAAAACCTCCACCGAAAGGGTCAGACGAGGATAGAAACAGAAAAACGCGCCGAGAGGAAGATGGAGGGAAGAGCTTTAGGGGTGTCCAAAACGGAAAAGCACTAAGACGGTAGCTCTGATGGAACATGTGGCGTGGACGGGTGTGCAACTAAAGCTCTGGTCGAAAAAGTGGAATGGACGGATGATGGAAACGTGGGAAAAGAAGAGCAGACTCCGGTCGCGAAGGGCAGAAAAAAGTGTCACATGAAAGGAAATTTTTATAATACTTTCATAGACTCTTGAAAAGCGTTGGTGAGAAAAATGAGAAAAGAGAAGAACATGATGGAAAGAGATTTGAAAAGATCTAGGTAATTTTACTCGTATATCTCCTCCGAATGTTTTATACTGAAGTGAAAAGATGAAAAGTGCGTCTATTCTATTCATCACTAGCCTTGAATCTAGAAGTTAACTTTCTAGTCGTGACCATGTGTTCACTAGACCAGTCGTTTTATGATGTCTAATGAAGATTCTTGACAACTTTAATGCGTACCAACGATACAAAAGGTTCAGTATTTCTAATAAGTTGCGTAATGAACAATCACAAGTTGTAATTAATGCATCTGGGTCCTTGAGCACCGAAGGTTGCTCTTGAAGTGTTGAGAATAAACGCTTCCTGGCTTCATGATCATCGCACAATATTTTTACAGGTATTTGAAAAGCATTATTCAACTGAGTTAGGCACTGATGTAATAAATGTTATTATAATTAACGAAGTGATTAAATTTTTAGAAATATCTGCTCTAATCGGGAAATTCCGTGATTTCTTCGCATCAATTGACGACTGTTGCTGGAGCAGTACATTCAATAAAAAGACGACGTTTGTTTTCGCTTCTATCCTAAGGACCGAACGATTGACCGATTCCCTAATCCGTAAATGGACTACAAAAAATATTCTGTATGCACCACAAGTACCTCAAAACTACGCTAAGACTTGCATTGAGTCGAATTGTACGAAAGAAAGGCTACAAGAAAAGACAACAAAACATTTTAAATACCAAATATTACGTTTTACAGTGATCTTTAATGTGAATATACAATAGTACGCACCAACAATTTAACTGCAAAGTAAGAAGCACTTCAAATTACGTTTGTCTATTGGTTCGTAACATATTCAGTACTATATGGTCACACATATATTCGTCATGAAATCCATCCTGCAAGCATAAGAAATTGCTATTGGTCCTTTGTTTCCTTTTTCACATCACTCCCATTTCTAGTACGGAAAGAGTTCGTGATTAAATTGGGAAACTAAATGTTGACTTAAAATAATCAATCCTAATCTTTAAAAACTGTAATTAAATGTTGATTTTTAAGAGTTTTCGAAGATTAAGTTCAAGGGGAACACAGCTTCAAAGGAATTAGCGAATAATTTGACTTCCTGTTAAACGAAATGTAATTCATTCATACTACTAACATGAGAGTTAAAGAATCATTTAAAAGTTTAGAGAGTGAGGTACTTTTTAAAATGACCCCCACCCCATACGTTGGGTTTTGTTTCCTTTCTTTGCACAATCCTCGTCGTGATAGTCGTTATTGTATCACGAGCAATTGCCAAAGCAAGCTACACTTCAATGTAAATCAACATATTTTTGCTTGAGCGACTGCATGCGTAATTGAAGTGCCCCCCCCCCTCCGCTGCTATTTCGCAGCGGCCGGCTCAACCTTCAACCTCCAGGAAGAGCGTGCAGAGGAAGTTAAGGGCAACCGGTAACGAGTGCTCAGCGCAGCCTGGCGGTTCACCCGAGGGGCAAACACACACCCCGAGCCTCGGCAGCGCAAACACGTAGCCCAGCGGCAGCGGCAGTACATCGCTGAAATCGCGTCCCCGCCCGCCGCCTCCGCCCCCGTCCCCGCTCGCCGTCCCCGCTCGCCGTCCGTCCCCGCTCGCCGTCCCCGCTCGCCGTCCCCGCTCGCGTCCCCGCTCGCCGTCCGTCCGTCCGCTCGCCGTCCGCTCCCTCCCGCCTCTGCCGCCTCTCCCACCAACCTCCCTCCTCCCCCACCCACCTCCTCCCTCACCACCTCCCACACTCCTACCACCTCACCACCTCTCACCACCTCCACCACCTCCCCCTCCCTCACCACCTCCCTCACCACCTCCCTCACCACCTCCCTCACCGCCTTCGTCCCCACTTCTATCTTCAAAGTATCTTTCGCGATTTCTAAGTACCCTCATTTTCATTTAGAGGTCATAACATGTGCTACATATCATATTCTGTTGTGTTTTGGATCGGTGAACGATAGAGGCCGTACGAATGTCCAGATATTCAGTTGCACCGCCACCTTCCAAATCTGCTATAACACCGGATTTCAAAACTTATTGGCGTTTATTTTTATTCAATTTATACCAATATATGTAGTATTTCTGAATTTGTTTTCACACTATTTATCTATCTATACACAAAAACTGTCATTCCTTTCAAAAAGGTAAGTAGTCAAAATAAAATTTAGTTTAAAATAAAAATAGTATCAAAGGCCATTAACTACATCTGAAGAGTTCTAGTGTCTTGAATTATTTGGTGAAAATTCCATCTCATTACCTTGAACCGTAATTCAGTAATTCTATTTACAAGTCAGGTTGTTTTATCCAGCAACCTTAATTACAATGTTTAATATTTCAATTGTTTAATCTTTTTACAGTGTCCCAGTGCATTCATACTGGACATTCTTTTTTTTTCAAACATTTCCAATAATTTCAGGCTTGATTTCAAATTTCTGTATACTGGATTACTTACCTTTCATGGCTATTCAATTTATTTTGTTAGGTTAAATATTTTTGACTTGTACCTAACATTACCCATTCAAGTGAATTTTCTTTTTTCTGAAGGGAGGTTTCCTTGCCTTCTTTGGTGCTCTGAAGGCTTTTCTTTTCAAAGTTTTACGTGAGAGCTAGTAAGAATTACAACCTCTACCTTCTTGAGATTTGTACAACCGCAATTTATGTTCCTTCTACTGATTCACCTTGATGCTGACTTCCCGCATTCAAGAAGTGTTATTCTAGTAGTAGCTGCTAGTGCTATCGTTGTCTTTAGTATTATTAATAATGTACCCAACTGAATAAATGGACAATTAATACTTAACTCGGTGGACAAGTGAATAATTACTTAATTCTTACAATTCGTTGTCGATTAAATGATTTTCATAAATTCCTAATTTTGTTTCAAAACATCAATACTCCAAATATTCTTTATTCATCTTTTGGAGAGTTTAATAAATCTCAGTGTGTTTGTGGTGTTACTACTACTCGCGCAACTTTTCTTGAACGATGGATTGAAGAAATGCGGGCGGAGTGGAGGTATTAGTTACAAAGTCGGCCACTAGAGTATTTACAGTAATGCACACCTCTGGAACATCAAAGGTCAAACCTGCTACGTGTGCGGCCAGGTCACCGCTTTGGGTAGGCAACAGCAGAGACACTACATAGAAGTTTAAGGTGCCTCCCTTGAAGGACCTGGATCTGCCTCAGTCATATTTAGATAATGGTAATAATGCTGAACAGTAGTTTTTGACTATGAAAGCAACTAGCTTTGACTAGCTTCTGTTTCGTGCCAACGAAGTTTAATGCTTGGAATGATGTCATCAGTGCTCGCTGCGAGCTTTTGCCTTCAAGTCTTTATTGCTCAAGGGAAGGCGAAGCAAGATCATCGTTCAAGAAAAGTTGCGCGAGTACGTCACTGCATCATTTCGTTGTATGATTAATACGTAAAAGAAACAGCATCTCGTATTACGACCCCATCAAAGACGGTTTGACCTAGAAGTTGAGAGTAAACCAAAAAATTAACAAACGAGTTTCTACATGTTGTACTTGAAAAACGCATAACAATAATTCTTCGGTCACCAGTTTGCTGCTTTACTTGTGAACTCTCGTAGCATTTACAGAGGGCTTAACAATTTCAACATTTTTACAATTCATTCATATTCACTCCATTCATCATATTATTCGGTATACATCATATTTTTATGCATAGATTATTGCATTCATTTTTCATATTTGAACAAATAAAAAAAACATGCGTATAAAATATACAATTTGACCGCATTTCAAGAAACAAGGTGAATAATGTAAACACCAGCTCATCATTGTTTATGTGCTTTCTATACAAAACAACTGCGTTTTTCGTCAAAATGCAAAAACTGCCATGCAGAGGAGTTTGAAAAGCTTTCACCTTGATGAAAAATAATGTCACCGAAAAGAGCAGCTCTCCTTTAAATTTTATGTCGCTTTGCTCATCATATCGAAGCAAGATGGGACTCTGCTTATTGTCAGCGCAAACAGATGATATTGTTTTAAAATGAATGATAGGATATCTATCATACACGAACTTCAAATTTTTCTTAATTAATTGACTGATTAGATTATCGGGCGAATAACTGTCTCACTCAAATTAGCAATAATGAATTTGTGTTAATGCCAGAAAAATGCTGTACGTGCAATTTTTTATTGGTATGATTATTCGTATTAACAAGAATAAATAATCAAATCTACAAACAGTCGCCTATTTGTGGTATATTCAAAGGAAATTTACAAAGTGTGCTCAATATCGAGATGAAGTGCACTCTGGTAGAGAATGGAATGTTTAATATTACAGAACGCATCTGGAAAACGTTTTTCGATGAATCAATAATAGTGTAAGCAATTAAAATTCAACATAATGCTACACAATTATTGATTTAGATGCTTTAGAATAAACAACCAATTACACCGTTGTTTCCTTCTACTGTTTGTTACTCCTTCGTATTGTTTGTTTTAGAAAACAAGTTTTTATGATTTATAGATATTTTATTCTGAAACAGGTCCAACGTTTATTCTTTGTACCTAAAAATGTTTTTTGTTTATATTTACAAACGATGCGATACTGTTATCATTAAACAATGAGTTCCCCATGGATCAGCTCGATACAATTCTGTGATCATACCATGATGCAGGAACGAAGGTGTGTATTGGGATTTCTTAACAATACACACCAAAAAACGCCTGCAGACCATATGTTGTGCGCAATCTTGAACTAGAACTTTGAATTGTAATAGTGGTCGTAGATGGAACTTGATTACAAATTATTATCCCTATTATAACGTCGGATGCTATGCGACGATATTGTATCGTAGGGAGAGTTAATAAGTTTTTGTCCGAAACCTTATAGTATCATGCGATGACTTCTCTAAAATCTGAAAATATTAGTCTCTGCTTCACTTACCCACGAACTACCAACTTCATTGTTGACATATCACTACACAATACAGATAAACCACATTTAACGCATTGAAGCCCAAGGCCGACTAAACTCTGGCTTTGACTAATGCTCACGGTCGCGAACAAGGTAAGAAGCTTACTTGAGCTCGCAGGCACTGCGTCCCGAGAAATTGGCGCGAGATTTAAACGTACGGATAGTAAAAATTCCTCCAAAGCAGCGGTACTTCACTGGATACCTGCCCCAAGACAGTCTTTAGCAGAAGTTACTTGACCGTTATTGTCACAAATTTAGCTGTATTAATTCCCATTTTCTTTGTAAGGCACAGAAATGATCCATTAAAATGAACTAATACATCAGTCCGATTTCAAATTCTAATTGAGGTAAAATTTACAAAAATTTGCATTGAAAGAATCTTATTTTGTAATCCTCTTACTTAAGAGTATTTCAAAGATTGAACTTTCTGCGTTCAGGTTAGAAGGTTTTACACACAAATATTACTGACTGTTAAAAGCGCTGTCCGACTGAAAGCAAGAATTGTAAACGTGTAGAGACTAGTTAATTCATTCCATACGACTGCGAAATACAATAAATAACTGAATAATTTAATAACACAATACAAACAAAACATGAAAAGAATTCGCCATTAAACATATTCGTGTCACTTAGCAAATATGTTTTATAGGGAGAATTTACTAAGAAAATAAACATCAAATAGTAAAAAGTAGTGTAGTACATGAACATATATCATTCTCGTTTATTTCTAGAAATAAATCTGGCAAACATATTTTCGTACAAGCCACTATTCACCGCCTCGCCCGCTTCAGCTTGCGAATGCACACTGCTTTCTGGATTTTAAGGGGAAATGAGTTGGGAGTCGCGGAAGTTGCCGGTGCACGTAGGACCGGGAGCGGTAGCTCAGTGCATCAACTGATGCCACTGCAGCGCCTCTGACCGGGAGGTCCTAGGTTCCCACTCCCCACGGCGGCAGGATTTTCGACACTAGCTTTTCAGCTAGGTCGAATTCAGTCCCTGCTTGGATGAGAATTCTAGCGGCCGGCTGCTCTGATCGGTAGTTTTCCGCGGTTTCTCCGATCAACACCAGGTGAATGTCGGAGCAGTACCCTACCAAACGGGCCACGGACCGCGCGCGATCTGTCCCTCCTCCTTGTCCTGTCTTCTTCTCTTACACACACATTTACACTAACATGCACTACACTACCACATATTCCAGGAGACCGGTCGGGAGCTTAGAGCTTGTCCCGGCTGGGGCGGTGCCCCGCTGGTGGGAGAGTCCTGGTTAGGGGGAATCACGAAAAAACCAAACCAAACCGTGTGCGTAGGAGCGCCGAGCTCCCCAGGTGGGCAAGTAGCTCGTTTGATTTTCTGAAGTTAACGAAAAAGTGTGATGATAGTCAATACATTTTTACTTCGGACGTTCGCTTTTCCTAAGAAACCGCATTCAATATTTTCATATTTTAAAGGCCCAAACTTTCTTGACGCCATGAAATCTGCTACACGTTTTTTTTGTTATATTTTGGTTCGGAGAGCATTGCAATTCTAATGGACATTTCAAAAGCTACCATTGATAATGGTTGTTATTGAACGCTGTTATTGAACGTTGTTATTAATTTTTTTCCCCTCTGCCACATATACATACTTCTACTACACAGCTATAGAATAGAACAGGTACCCGCAAGGCATTTTTAATTAACAACTGCAACTTATTGTAAAATAACCATTCCAACCTGCCCCCGCAACTTATTTAATTAACTGAACTATAATGTTTTCACAATCCGCTAAAACTGTAGATAAAAAGATAAACGTATATATATAAATACAAATTTTACAGGAGAGATTTTTTGAGGTGGCCAACCAAATGGGAGCAATCTTTTTCCAGAGGCCACCACACCGATGTTATCCCGCTACCCGCTGATTCAACCGTAATGTAACACTCCCTAGTCATCTTATAATTCCTCCAACATATCTTCCTCGGTTTCGAAGGCAGAAGAAAAACTCGTCCATAAACGCGAAAGCTTTCTGTGTCAAGTTCAGTGCACTCGACCTCTCAATCGCCGAGGATTCGTTCCCCGCCAGTGAGCGCGGGGGACTCTCACCGCTTCGGCGCTTGCTCCGGGAAGGAAAGTCGCCCCGGCTGCCCTCCCGCTTCAGAAGCTCACGACGGCATTGCAATGACGAAGAGACAACAGTTTTATTCAAAAGTGTTGAATTAAATTAAATGCTGCCAGTGAAAACAATTTACGACAGTTGTTGGTGATGTAATTATTGCGATACAACAATAATAACAATAAGAAGAAGAAGAAGAAAGAAGAAGAAGAAAAAAGAAGAAGAAGAAAAAAGAAGAAGAAGAAAAAAAGAAAAAAAAGAAAAAAAAATAAGAAGAAGAAGAAGAAAGAAGAAAAGAAAAAAGAAGAAGAAGAAAAAGAAGAAGAAGAAAAAAGAAGAAGAAGAAAAGAAGAAGAAGAAGAAGAAAAGAAAGAAGTAGAAGAAGAAGAAAAAGAAGAAGAAGAAAAAGAAGAAGAAGAAAAAAAGAAGAAGAAGAAGAGAAAGAAGAAGAAGAAGAAGAGAAAGAAGAAGAAGAAGAAGAGAAAGAAGAAGAAGAAGAGAAAGAAGAAGAAGAAGAGAAAGAAGAAGAACAAGAGAAAGAAGAATAAGAGAAAGAAGAAAAGAGAAAGAAGAACAAGAGAAAGAAGAACAAGAGAAAGAAGAACAAGAGAAAGAAGAACAAGAAAGAGGGAAAAGGGGGAAAAAAAGAAAAGAGAAGGGGGGAAAAAAAGAGGAAGAAGAAGGGAAAGAAAAAGAATAATGGGAGGAAGAAGAAGAAGAGGAAGAATGAGAGGAAAAGGAGGAAAATTAAGAAAAGATGGGGAGGATGAGGAAAAAGAAGAGTACGAAGAAAAAGGGAAGGAAAAGGAATAAGAGGAAGAAGAAGAAGATCAAGAAAGTGATGACGCCATTGAACATTGACATTGAAAAATCCTGACGGGAAATTAGTTTCTCCTATCTGGTGCCCAGATAACAGGGGGTAATCTTACCGTTACTTTGAAGATGAGTGGGGTAAGAAGGCAGACAAAAGGGGAGAGCTCCTCCGGTGTAACAGCATTGATGATCTCCAGTTGATCTATCGGTTTATGACACTTTACATTGGAGAAAGCGAAGCATTTTTTGTCTCCCTTCATATCCAACCAGAACTGATCATTATTAAACTCCTTAGGCGTAATGAGTCCTTCGTACAATACTTCCATCTACAATTTCTCCAGACTCAGTTTCGAAACAGTTAAATTTAAAACAATATAAATATATGAAGGAAGATTTTCTTAAGAACTTCTGCAATTTTTTTCTTCATTATTTTTCTGTAAAAGACGAAAGTTTGCTTAATAACGTGGCGTAGGATAGATTTGAATGAAATCCCCGATTGTTTACAAATTGTAAAAGTTCAAAATATTTTCAACATTCTCCTTCAATTGCATTGTTAAAAACTAGATGAATGGGGCGTCACCGACTCTGTAAACTGTTTTAAAAGTATTTTCATGGATTGAAAATTTCTTTAATACTTCATTTCTTTCACACCTAGCTTTGTCCAAATATGTTCTGACAGTATCTGGCATTGAACTTACCAATGAATCATAGTAGCTGTTCATGTTATCCTATGCTTAAAAAATTCCCAATATCCAATGGCCTTGTGTATTACATCCATAAAGGATATGAACTTGTAATATTTCAATTTCAAAATTACATTGGCCGTAAAAAATACTCACAGGAATGAATAATACGAATAGTCGGAATTTAGCTCAGCTATATTTTTAAGTTTTATTTTCAAATATGAACAGAATGAGCACCTGTAACCTGTTCTTTGTTATTCTCTATTCCTATTATAAGTCAATCTCAATTAGTTCGGAAAATTCTGACGGAAAACTTCTACAACTATTTATTTTCTTTATTTATATAGTCAAAAACTGTATGTGACGTATGGGGGAGAAAATCATCTGCGCACACTTTCTTGAGTTTCAGAACCCATTCCCAACAATTTAACTATCAATAGTAGAAAGATGAAAACATAATATTAGTAATATTAATAATAATAAAATTTTTTTTAATTTTATTATTATTATTATTATATTATTATTAATAATTAATATATATTATAATTAATATATAAATATATTATAATTAATATATAAAATTGTTCATTCTTGTCTTGTGATTTCTGAGGTACTAATTATTCAATGTCTTCATTGAATTCATCTATTATGGTTCGAAGCATTCCAAAGAACTGTTTATCTTTCAATTCTATTTTAAAATGTTCAGACATCAAGATTGTAGGGGACTTTGTCATCGTGGGTAATTCTTTATTGGCACTTGTATATTGTGAAATATTGCAGTTCGAAATTAAAATAAAAGTGAGGAAATGCGAAAAAGTATGAAATAAAACATGTTACAACACACGGACAGAAATGTTACATTTCTCGGTAGAAAATCCAGCCTCAGCTCACTCGTCATATACATCTCACTCGTAATGTAATATTTTCCGTCCTTGTGACGTAAATTACTATTCAGTGTGTTTTCTAATATAATCACATTGCCAAGAAGCTCACTCCTATCGTCAAGAATGTTACAATTTCTAGAAGAATCCGCAGACGTGTTCATTGAGACTGGGGGAAAGTTGCCCCAGGCGAGGGATTTTCGTGACGGTAGAACGCGCAGAGAGATTTGCCTCGCCTGATTGGTCGCCAGTGCTCGACCAGAAGCAACAGGCTGCCAAAAGCGCTCCAGCGTCGAACGCTATGAGGGAGGTAACCGGTCGGTCTCAGGTAGTTATTTTTCCACCGAATGTAGAGCCCTAATTACGTTTCAGCCTTCCTCATAGATTTGCTTCCTTGCACTACGTTGTTTTGAAGCGTGAAGGACTCTTTGTTTCTTTACACCAAGAGTCGTTAGTCGATCGCGATCGATTTGTCGGATGCCAAGATCTTTCCAGGATATGGCGTTTACGGAAAATAAAATATAAAATTGATCAATCAAATATAGTCTTTGAATGAAAAAATATCCGTTCTTCAAATAGATTAAGTGTCCTATATTCAGATTAAGTATTAAATGTTATCCATTAGGTTATACTGAGCATGTTAGAATACTACTTTACAAACATAATGTTTCATTATTCTTCATTATCCTCTCGGTGAGAGGCCTGCAGTGAAATTAGTCTATTCTCTGAACAACCTAAGCGGGCCTGCAAATGTTGATGATTATTTGTGATGTCTTTCCAGTCATGATCTTGGATTGCTCTATTAGTCCGTCCATCCTTCCTAATATCACATGTTAAGCGAGGCCAACGCAGGAACACGTTGAGGTCACTTACTCATCGTTGGTAAATTCTGTCCACGGACGTAAAGAGAACTTTAAAAGCAAATCGCTAGTACAGAACTCAAATCACCTTTCCGAAAAATTCGTTTTTACAGAGTATAACTTTTAAAACATTAATAATATAAGTATCTTTCGATTCCACTCTTTATGATACGCCGTAAATTGCTGGTGAAAGAGTTTGCAGTACTTCTATTTAAAATGTCAAAGATGACTTTTTTTTCAACAAAAAAAAAAACAACAACTGACAATCGCTATATGACATACATGCCACACGATTCAATACTGTCGAGAAGAAACTGCGAATCTATTGGATTTGTAAGTTATAAGTTATTTGGAATATAGATAATTTTAGAAACATCCAAGATAGTAAATTATTATATACTAATTATATATATATATATATAATTATATATAACATAATATATATATATAATTATATATAACATAATATATATAATATATAATATAATTATATATTATACCTATAATTTACTTATTAATTGCAATACATACTGACAGACGTTAAGGATGATTCAAATAAAAATATCATCCTGCTTATGGATAGTATGGTTCATTATTTATATAAACTAGAGTTGGAAAAAATTTTATTTATTTTATTTGGTTATTTTTTTTTTTTTTTTTTTTTTTTTTTTGGTTATTTTATTTGGTTATTTTATTTGGTTATTTTATTTGGTTATTTTATTTGGTTATTTTATTTGTTATTTTATTTGATTATTTTATTTGATTATTTTATTTATTATTTTATTTGATTATTTTATTTATTATTCTATTTGATTTATTCTGTTTAATTATATTTTTGAAATAATTGGGTTTAAATTTGTATTAAAAATAAGTTTCAACAAACCACTGAAACATCTTTTTCTTACAAACTATAATTATCAGGGAACGGATTTCTATCTAAATACATATTTACTAAATAAGCTAATATCCATAATAACTTTCATTATTTTCATATTTCACAATGCGTATAGTTGAAAAATCCTTTTTATTTCCCTTTTTTAGGTTTTGGTACATATTTGAATAAAAGTCCACATCTTTTCCAACTTCTTATAACATCAGTCTATATAACATATTAAGCTTAACAATGAAATTTCATTGAATATTAAAAAATGCATCTCAACAAAAAGAGCTTAAACATTTTCAGAAATTCCTTAAACATTTAGAGTTTTTTTTGAAAAAGAAGTAGAATTGACAATGGGAAACCAGGTGAATAAACTGTTCAGGATTTAATTTATGTGAAGAATAGATGCACCTCCAGTTCTGAGGCCCTGTCTGAAAGGTTTATGTCCCGCACAGTGCGTAATTTTGGCCATCTACGAGCCAGAAAGTCAAATTTTTAACTTGACCAGAACGTGTAACGTGCTCTTTATTTCAGTAGAAGGATGTTCAGATCACATTTTAACGGTATTGATTTCACTGGAAGTTCGCCGAGGCACAGGAAAAGCCTATCCGAATTTGTATCAACTCGTTTGTGGCGGCACCACAATGATTCTTTAATTTCAGTGCGGCGTGTTAGCTTGTCCTATGCGTGCTTCTGGTGATTCTCAAAGTCTCAGCTATTTCAAAAGTGCAGTCTGTGTAGTTTTTGTTCTTTTCATTGGTGACTTTGGTTTTTGAAATCTATCTTCCGGTGACTTGTAAGACCCTCTTGAAAGATACGCACTATATTTAACAGAAAACACATTACGAAAAGTTGATCAAGGGTGTGTTAGTTTAAAGAACCCTAGAGAATCACTTTGGGACCAAATTGGTATTAAAGCATGTAATTTGCGAATCAAACATTTAAAATAATTTTGCGAATTGTTGTGAATCTATTAATTTTTCTATTCTTGAGAGAATGTCGCATTCGTTTTCCTGAAGGACACTCTTCGAAATATGGGCCACAAAACCTTAAAACTAAAAAAAACACGCTTTATTCGCACGTAATTTGCAAGAAATCAAAAATGCACCTAACTCTGAGAATAGCTTTACAGTGAGTAAACACAAAGTAAAGAAATTCTGCCAGATACTTAATATTAAGTGGGAGAAAATTGGGAGGCATAAAGAAGGTTTCCTTCGTTTCAAATCTTCTTAGCTCGATGAGGAAATAGTATTTGAAAATATTTTCAATAATGCACCAGAACCAGTAGAAACTTCTCGTACTGTAATTTGCCGGCCTCGGCGGGGTTAAGGGGTTGCAAGGAAGCAATGAACTGTTGGATTTGTTTAACAGTTGACCTTAAGACCTCGATAGTAAGCCAGTGCAAAATGTTCTAAGTGGCATAATTAGCCACTGTACAATTAGAAGTTACTTTTCAGATTTTAAAGATGAAGGTTTGTCAAATGACTATAAAATATCATTATACCATAGTCGTTTTTAGCAAATTAAGTTAATATTTAACTCCATATTTTTATAAAAATAACCACATATATACTTACATATTTCATTTTTTCTTAGTCCATATAAATCCGTTCCCTGACAATCATCAAATTAACGTAGTGTACGTATTTGGCTTAAGTTTCAAAACTTATTTACAATTTCCTTTATATATATTACATATACTTAGCTAGAAAATTGTGTCTCATACGTGTGATTTTTGGTAACATTATTCATTAATAGTGTTGTTTTATTTTCTTTCATATTAGCCCTGATGATGGAAATGAAAGTTTCCGAAACGTTGGCAAACAACTAGTTGTAAAATTTTTTTCACCAAGCCCCGTTAACCTGCCTGCAAATATTTCATTTATGGTCGTTAAGAACTCTTCATAATGCAAAACAGATTTCAAGTATATCACGAAGTATCTTACTCTTGTCCCTCTATTGTTGTTCAGTATTTTTTTACCCAATGTGCATTAAACTCACCAATTCGCTTGGCCAAGCAAACCGTTTTGTCTCTAAGAAGACCTACCTCCAAACTAGCAGCGTTTGTTGAGAGACCTACCGCTTTTAGCATTGATAACGTTTCCAAGCTTCATTATTGTAGTTCATCGGTGCGTCCCATACAAAAACAAATAAAAAAAAACAGAAAGCGAGGTCTGAGGGGGTGATACGAACTGAACACGTACACGTGAAAAACGCAGTCACGCTCAGAAAAAAACAACAAAAAACACAGAGAGAAGCAGTTAGGGCTTTGTGAGTCAGATACGCGGACTCCTCAGCGCTACCTCACAACGCGATGCTCCATTCTGATTTCCTCGTTTGTGCATATAAAAGGGCAGAGGCGAAGCTTTTTTCTCGCATTCCGGCTGTGCTCTGTGATCTCGGGGCGGCTGCGTGACCGCCCCGCGTGCTGGTTTATGGCACGAGCTCGCTGCCAAAAGACTCAAAAGAACTGCGCGCGCGCGTGCCATCTCTCATTTCCGGAGCACTTCCTTCTGCAAATGAACGAGCTGCGGGCGGTGTTGTGCAAGGCAACGTGATTGCTTCCGCAGGTGAAGAGGCTTTGCGATTAACGCTTTATTTAAGGATTTAGAAGTTAATGCTTTGCCGTTTGAACTGTGAATGTATTTGATTAATGAGTATGTAATGAAAGGACATGGATTATATTTTCGTTCGATTAATTGTTGCTTAAGTATGTCTCAACAAAATTGGATAAAAATGTGATAATTAAAAATCCATTTTTTTATAATTATCTAACAATTATTAAGGATAATTTAATGCATAACATTTATTTCTTAACTTAATTGAATTAAACATACTTAAGGGATTAGCAATATTACATTATTTGAAAGATTCGACCGAATAAGATAAAAATTCTCAAAATTTTTCTAAACATACTTAAGGGATTAGCAATTATTACATTATTTGAAAGATTCGACCGAATAAGATAAAATATAAGAAGAAGAGGGGAAGAAGAATAAGAAGAAGGAGAAGAAGAACAAGAGAAGAAGAAGAAAGGAGAAGAAGAAGAAAAGGAGGAGAAGAACAAGGAGAAGAAAAGGAGAGAACAAGAAGAAGAACAAGAGAAGGAGAAGGAGAAGAACAAGGAGAAGAACAAGAGAAGAACAAAGAGAAGGAGAAGGGGAGAGAAAGAAGAAGGGGAGAGAACAAGGAGAAGAACAAGGAGAAGAACAAGGAGAAGAACAAGGAGAAGAAAGGGAGGAAGGAGAAGGAGAAGGAGAAGGAGAAGAAAAGGAGAAGAAGAAGGAGAAGAAAAGGAGAAGAAGAGAGGAGACGAGGAGAAGAATAAGAAGATGGAGGAGAAGAAGAGAGATGAATATAAGGAGGAAAGGATGAATGAAGAAGAAGGAGAGAAGAGAGGAGAAAAGAGAGAAGGAGAAAGAGATGAAGAAGAAGAGGTAGAGAAAGAGAAGAAGAAGATAAGAAGAAGAAGAAGAAAAAGAGGAGGATAGAAGGAATGGAGAAGAAAGAAAGGAAAAGGAGGAGGAAAGACGAGGAGGAAGGAAGAAGAAGGAAACGGAGGAGGGTGAGGTGAGAAGGAGGAGGAGAAGAGGAATCATAAAGGGGAATAAGGAGGAGGATGAAAAGAAGAAAGAAGAAGAAGGAAAATATTAACATCAAAGAGAGTAAGAATAAGGAGGATGACAACAAAATCAGGAAGAGAGGAGGAAAAGGTAGGGAAAGAATTATATATTATCACAATTCTTGCTCGCTAATGACTGAATTTTCGAGTAATATTTATAAAAAATAGTCTCATTTTTATATTAATATGAAATATTAATTAACCATTATGAACCTATTTTTAATTCCTGTTTTCAAGCAATTACACATTTCAAATAAAAAAAAAAGGATCTGCAATAAAATGCATTTAAGATAATTTTTATATTTTAATTCACCAATCACATAACAAAACAAACTAAAAAAATTCAGAGAGAACGAGATAAAGGACAGTGCAAGAATGTCAAAACGAAAACCTAATTAGGTTTTATTAGATTTGTCCCTACAATTTAGGAGTAATATTACAGAGAAGCAAACCAGGCATGTTTTTAGTTTAAAAAGAAAAAGTAAAATTAATCATTATTTTTAGTTTCTCAGTAGCATTTATTTGTGTTAATAAGTGTTTTCGAAACGTATGTTACTTGTGCTTCAGTTTTTTCAGACACGTGCTCAGAATCAAATTGAAAATACAATAAACCCAGAAATAATAAACAAAACTAAACTTGTCACTTCAACCACCTATAACACCACCACTCACCTGTTAGAAGAACTCCCATTATCACCACCATCACCGCGCTCCGAAGATCCCGCCAACCATCCCTATTTCCACACGCCATCACCGTCACAGCCGCCAGCAAGAGTCCAGAACCAGAACAAAAAGCGTCCGCTGACACACAACACACGGCCCGGCCACTCGCGACGAATCGACACCGCACGGGCGTGCGGCCTCTGCTCACGTGTTGGCTGGTAGCCCGAGCCCCGGCTTCGCAGCGTTCGGCGCCGGCTCAATGCCCGCAGGCCACGAGTCTCGCTCGCGCCGGCGCCGCCACCGCCGCGCCGGGTGCAAAGGCCCGGAGGCCGCAGTGCGCCCCGCGGCCAGCAGCGGAACTAGCACACCGCCGCCGCGGAACGGCATAAGAGCGATTTATTTACAAGTGTCTCCAAGGACGAGTAATAGGTCCTCCGGGGTCCCCTAACCCTACTAAAACTCGCTCTTATGGGGAAAAACGTATTATGATTTTTTTTAAATATTGCCAGTGCACAAGAAATTAGCTATAACAACATGTACCTTTTCATCTAACAAGGTGACATTTATTAGTGTAAAATCCGAAGAAGAAGAAAAAAATGACACGCCGTTACATTCTCCGCAAAAGAGATGATATTTTGAAAAATTTTAAAACTCGCGTACACCAGATACATAAGATGCAATTCAGTAAAGAAGCTGATTTTATTCCGTAGTCAGCGCGGAACTCGGAGGGTGAAAACGCCTTTTCTGGTCGGTTCCTCTGCCGCCACCGCCGCCGCCGTGACCTTGAGCTTACTGCCCCTCGCGTCTGCTCACAGTCACGAAACTCACGGCCGGTGCTTAAAACTTGAATGCGTTTCGCGAATGAATTAGTAGCTGGAATGATATTTCATGCTCAAAACTTATTCGTTAAGTGGAATTGGGTGGGGGGAAATAGAAATGATTTATTTGCACTTATTTAGAGAAACATTTCTTTCTTCATTGCAAGAAAATTACATACGTTGGAGTCACACGCTGTCCATAGTAATAATAACCATGTTCGGTATAGGTGAATGAAAATTTTGTTCAATATTAAAATGACAAATTAAAAGTCCAACTTACACCGGCAAATATATTTTGAACAATTGCAATCCCTAGATATGTACTTCTGCGTATTACTCCGTACTTAACCGTACTTCTAGCGATTCGTAAGCATGTAATATTATAAGAAGTCAAGACATCAGTTGGCAACAGCACATGCTAAGGAGTACAATCTCTGTACAGGCAGCACGACTAAACACACAAATACGCACTTGGCAACAGTGTGACAGTGTGACCATTTCAACTATATTTTAGTAGTGTAGTAGTAATAGTGTAGTAGTAATAATAATAGTAGTAGTAGTAATAGTAGTAGCAGCATTATTATTATTTTTGTAACACTGAAGATGGTCCCAATGCGACCCAAAAAGCTTTCTGATGAAATAATAAAAAAGTATGACAAAACAACGCCTCAATTCCATTTCTAACACGCTTATAAAAATGTCGCAGGGCTTGTATTCCGCAAATTAACTGTATTTAAAAAAATAAAAAATTAACATTGCAAAACTATAATATTGATGATGGTAAAGATATTTTACTTTTTGAAATCTGATATTCAAAATTAGATTATAAATGAGGTTATGTACAATGTTTGAAAATATTGTTATATAATTTATTCCGATCTTTGAAATTGGAAATTCTAATTTCCCGAACTTCTTTTAGTTTGTTATGTGAGTCTTTCACGGTGCATCAGATCGCAATATGACATGAGCAGCGCGCGAACGCAACCACAAACTCTAACAATGGGCTTTCCAACAGTTGCAGGTCTAAATCTGGTTTCACTCTTTTTAAGTTAATTTTTAGTCGCACCAATAACGTAGGTACTTTTTTTATAGATAGATATTCACTTTTTATATGTGCTGTGAAAGAAAATAGGCTGCCGTTACGCACTGAAAGTTATTGAAAAAAATATCAAAAATTCCACGTATTTCACGATTCAATTCGTCGTTCGCCGGAATTGTGCAGCTTGCCCGTCGGAATGTCAGCCAGGGAACGAGCGCTCCTACGGGCACGAGTTTCAATTCAGGCCAGCGAAACTCAAGGCTAATGACATTGCTCACACCCTAGACAAGCCCGCATAAGGCGCGACGCAGCGTGAATTGAATTGAATTGAATTTGCCTTATTTTACGTGGGAAACTCAGGCCATGAGGCCTGCTCTTCCGTCTGACCACGTAAATTTCGTTACACTCCTCTCACCAATCATGGGAGAAAGAAGGTATTATTTGGGCGACGAAACAGGCGATTTGAATTTACCTCAGAGGCATCATTTAGGCTTGAGGATCTTTTACGTGCAGTAAATGTACTAACATGGGACAGCCGGCTTTATTTCCCCTCTGAAGGAAGGCGTAGGAAGGATTTTTTTTAGCAGTGTCTATTCTTCCGGGCACTAGTTTTTCGGCATAGAGAAACAGATACTCGATGAAATGCCGAAGTGTGCCCTTGGTATGCAAGTGTAGTTAACATCGATTTCCAACATTGTATTATTTTAAATAAAGACACATCACTGAATGATGTTTCAGTTGAATGTGTTTGAAGTACATTCCAGTTACGTCATATTGATCATTATGCATACTGGTGTCACCTGGCGAATTAGCTCGAGAACAACAATACCTGTGAATATCATACGACAAGACGGCTCTGAGTGACTCGGAATTGGTTAATTTATTTATGAATGAGTTAATTGTCACCTTCGGGATCGTTAAAAACGCTTTGACGAGTACGCTGAATTGTCAATTGGTGCTTACGATAAAGCTCGCTTTTTGGCGGTATGACAGCCTTTCTTCAATTAAGTCTAAATACATTAGAAGTGAAAAAATCGATTAATCGGCCTAAATATAATCAATTTGTTTCTTATTAATATAAATAACGATTGTTGTACTAATTGCGATTAATCGCTAGTCACTTACTGACGAATAAAAGAAATACATTCAAATTCATTATATAGGGCCGGAACACAATATTCCCCCAATCTAAATTACTGTTTTCCGCCCACCTGTCAGACATTACCAATAAGTGGGATCCTAACAAACAATGCTAGCACTCCGTGAGTCGTTTGCTGTAGCAATGGTTGTCCATGGCGTTAGCGGAAACATTGTTGCCAAAACTGACCAACTAGCAATAGAAAAAGGTCAGGTCAGTTTTCGAACTGACCTTTTTGAAAGATTTCTTGGAAGTCTCTCAAGTAAATGTGAAAAATGAATTATAAATAAATTTATAAATGTAACTAGTACAGAAAGTGTGTCCTTGACGTTTGAAAGAAGTATGAAACATTGTAAAAAGAGTTTCTAGAGACAGTTTCGTACGTATTCCATACGTTGATTTGTAGCATGAATTCATGAAAACACACAATTACCCACTCTTATAATCATTCTTCACATGCGAGCCGGCAGGAATGTTGGCCCATGTTAAGCTAGTGTCATGCAGTGAGTTGTAATGTAGACAGGAGGCAACATTCTGTGCTCAGAAATAGTGAAGGTCCACCATGATGGTGAACGTCTATTCTGTCCTACTTACCTCAGAACCAAATAGCAGGAATTTGAATCTCTTTTATGTTCACTAAAACTTAATAAAAAGTCAAAGTATCCCAATTTAATTCTTTGAAATTGCAATTTACCTTTAATACTTTAACAAAAGCCAGTCTTTCATTTCTTGCAAACATTTTTAACATTCCTGCAGGGGAGTGTTCTCGATTGCGTATATTTATTAGTTTATTTAGGTCAACTTATAACAAATATTATTAGTCGTAGGAAATCTAAAAAACATGTTTAAAGTAATGGTTACCAAAAAATATATCATTCAACAACATTCGCTTCACTTCGTTGGCGTTCTTTACAACTGAATGCTACGCAATACTTTGGAATTTTCGTCGACAGAAACAATTGTGAACATTACTAACAACGAAATTAGTTCAAAGAATTGGTCATCCCGACCGGGATTCGAACCCGGGCCTTCTGGTGACCATTATTACTAACAACACACAACACACAATTAACTCGTAAGAAAGTCTGTAGGTAGACATTCTCCGCAGCCAACCTAACGAAAAACGTTCGTCACGATTTTCAGCACTTCAAAGAATCGCAGTTTTGCATCCAGCTGTAATGTTTAGATCGCTTGTGTCATGTTCACTTTGCGCTGCTCATTTTTTTTATGGCCATGCCTTTTTGCGATACGCTTACGCCAAAATAAACAAAGCCGTACGCGTGTAGCAAAGCATTATGTTCCTATCAATTAACAAAGACTATTTCACTCATGTTTGCCCGTATCGTAAATCAACTGTTGCATTTGCAGGATCCAGGGTTAGATGTTCACAGAAGTGTGTTTTCAGTTTCTTTAATTTTGCACCAACAAAGACAATAAAAGTTAACAAAAACAAATAAACGAATAAGAATTTAGTTACGGCGGCTTTCTTGCTGTAAGGTGTCCCTGATGTGTGAAACATAGTTCAAATAATATTCTGCACTAAACTGTTATTAATATTTTCCTTGGATATATGTTATTCTAGGAGGCAGTGATAGCTGAATGAAGTATAAGCTGAATGAAATTTTTACATAATCCAGTAAAAATTTTGAGTAATATTTTTCTTTTTCGTAATTCCTGTGATTTTAATTATCCATTCGATACATGCAATGCAATTCATGAAATAGTCACATTAAATATCACAGCACTAATCTGATATTTATGAATAATATTTATGAACTTATGAAGATGAGTACTGTTTCCAAAAAGGAGTGCTGAAGTACAATATATTCAAAGATTGTTTCTTAATTTATAAATAATAACATATTTTCACTATTAGTTGGTTTATCATCAAAGCCGTTTTAAATATCAGTTCAAGTAAGTCTGTTACAAAATACAGATTACGTTTGAGCTACATTTTCCAATTCTAGAGTGCTTTCAAGAAAAAAGCAACTTGTGTGAAGTAAGGGAATTAATTACGTGTTTTGCAATAATCAATTCAGTAACAAAATCTTTTCCCGTCAGTCGCCTAGTATCCTATTAATTTCTCGGCCAGAGAAGTATTTTATACAAAAGCGTCATCGCTGCGCATTGAATTGAGAATGCGGAGCGTGTGCGCAATTTTGTCAATAACGTAAAATATGCGGCAACATTGTTAGTGGTGCCCTTTAGCTAGTGGAAAACAATTATATGCCGTTACAAAAGGAATTCTCCGGGGGTTTAATTATCAATACAATGTTGCATTGACTTTCTAAATGACACGCAATGAAACAGGTTTGAGTGAAAAATAATGGGATAAAAAGTAAAATATGTTTGACTAATTTTATTTTTCGTATAATGTGCATCCAAATACCAAAAGGAACACCAATTGCATTCTTTGTTGTATTATTACAGAGTGAGTTCAAGTTGGTTCGTTGGTTGGTTAGTGATTCCGGGCACATCAACAGCTTAGGTCATTAGTCTCGTACGTGTAGTGCATTGTTTTCTTCGAGAGATGGTGGTGATCTTCCCCCACTGTATGGCGAGATTCGGCGCCGACGTTGGCTAACGGGGTTTCCCACTAACCAGAACTCTCCCTCTTCGGCACCGTTCTAGCCGAGACAAGCTCTAAGCTCTCGACCGGTCTCCCGGAATGTGTGGTAGTGTAGTGCATGTTAGTGTAAGTGTGTGTGAAGGGGATAGGATAGTACAGGACAAGAAAGAGAAAGGAAAGATCGCGCGCCGTCCGTGGCCCGTTTGTTAAGGTATCGCTTCGGCATTCGCCAAGTGTTCATCGGAGAAACAACGGAAAACTACCAATCAGAGCAGCCGGCCGCCAGAATTCTCCTCAAGACAGCACTGAATTCGACCTAGCTGAAATGCTAGTGTCGAAAATCCTACCGCAGTGGCGAGTGGGAACCTACGACCTCCCGGTCAGAGGCGCTGCAGTGACATCAGTTGATGCACTGAGCTACCTCTCCCGGTCCCCAAACCTTTGGCGCACTTGACAATAAATGTCGGCTTACAGCAAACGGAAAGTACCTCATCTCCCGAGGAAGACGCAGCCAGAGAAACCTCCCACGTTCTGTAACAGAATTCCTCACGCGACTTCGAATGCGACTCGCGTATGTTCTTTGCTCCCGTTCCGCCCCCATCAAGACCCCCGCCAAAGCGCACCCGGCGCACCCCCACCCCGCTTCAGCGAAACCCTCCGCCCCCCCATCCCCCCACCCTGCCGACCCTTCCGTCTTCAAAGCGCTCATCGTCTCCGCCATCCCTCTCACCTCCACCTCTCTCGTATTTATTCCATCCCCATCGCTCACCTCCTCCTTTGTCACAGCTACCCGCGCCGCCTCCATCACCATACTCCGGGAGAGGTGGCTGGTGCATCAATATGTCACTGCGGCCTCTGACCGGGAGGTCTTGGTCGATCCCCCAGCGGCAGGATTTTCGACACTAGCTTTCCAGCTAGGTCGAATTCAGTCGCTGCCTGGAGGAGAAATTCTAGCGGTAGGCTGCTCTGATCGGTAGTTTTCTGTGCTTTCTCCGATCAACGCCAGGCGAATGAGGGAGCAGTACCCTAACAAACGGGCCAAGGACCGCACGCGAACTGTCCTTCCCCTTCCTTGTGCTATCCTCTACCGTTACACACACTTACACTAACATTCACTAAACTAATACACATGCCGGGAGACCGGTCGGAGGCTTATAGCTTGTCCCGGCTGGGGCGATTTCCCACTGGTGGGAGAGTCCTGGTTGAGAAAAAACGGTAGGTCGGCGCCGGATCTTGCCATTCATCGGGAAAGATCATCAGCTTCTGATGAAGCTACATGCACCGCACTTACGGGACAAATGAACTCACACCCGGAGTTACTAACAATCATTTAATCATTACTACAACCACCCCCACCCTCCCTTCTGCCCCCAGACCGACGGAGTTTAGCTCATAATATTGTCGCTGACTTTGCTACACTGTTGACCAGGAGGTCCAAGGATTCGAGTTCCGAAGTTGGCGCAAATTGCGACACTACCTATAAGGCTATGCCGAATTCAAGTGCTGTCACGAGAATTTTAGCAGACTGTCTGCTCTGGAAGTTTTTTGTGGTGGCTACGAATACGAATGCCGTAACAGTGCCCTAACAAATGCTCCACGCGCGTAATATTTTCACTTTCTCACACTTTTCCTCCTCCTATGCTCTTACACATTCAGTTATCCTTCCTTGCACTACACCACCCGTCATGAAACCACTTGGGGTCTTAGAGCTTGTCACGGCAGGGTCGGTGCCTCGCTGGTAGGAGATACCTGGAGGGGAAATCACTTGCATGACGACATGTATGTCCATGTCGGATCTCACCATCCAGCGGGGGAAGAACATCACGCTCTTAAAGAGCGACACACGCCTTCTCGCGCACACGCAAGCTCAGCAAATTTCAAACACACCGTATCTTATGGGCCCGTACTGCGTTGGCGACATCCGCGACGAAGCGACGAAAGCGCTACAAGCGGCGGCGTCGGAGATTCAAACATGTTTGAATCTTGTCGCTACTTGTCGCCGCTTCTCGCTGTATCGCACGTATAGTTTCGCTGTTTTGGTCATCAATTTCCCACTTCAAAAATGTCGAATACCGACATAACGGAGTGTTTAACTGAAGATGTGAAAAATACAAAGGAATTGTGGAACAAGATATTGAATAACTGCCACAGTCGAATTGTGAAAGGAAGTGACGAAAGCACTGAAAATAACATATATGTTTGTTTTTTATTGATTAAATTATGTTAATTTATATTATTCTTATTGAATGTGTCAGATGCTAATTATATTGCGTATTACATACATAACAATGTATTATGCACCAGTATTCCTGTAGACGTAAATGAGGTTAGGTTTCTATTGTAACCAAACCGGCAGGGCTATTGAAATAATTGCAAATAGTCTGTCTTATTTCACGGTCTTCTGTTGAGGGTGAATGAAACCTATTACTAACTCGCAGAGTGAATATCTGTGGAGAGTTTGCTGAACATAAAAATCTTGAATGTTTCCTTTGAAAATTTCGACTGTCGCTGTCGCAGCCTTCTGTCGCTTACGTAGGACACCACGCCTTCGCGCGGCATCGCAACTTGTCGCTTGAAGCTGACACAGGCTATCGCTTGTCGCCGCCGCCGATTGTAGCTCACGCAGGACACGGCCTAAGTCCTTTATTTACCTCTCTTTAAAGGCATAGTCCGACCCCGCCCTGTTGTTTTTCTCCATAGTTTAAGGATTGATTTCTACTTTCCCAATAGTTTGCTTAGAATCACATTGTTTGTCCATTTTTGTATTCAAGAAACATTTTGCATTTCCTTTATAAGCTCTGCCAACGTTTAAAAGTTTGTGCAAACAAAACATGCAATCACCTATCAGGAATTTCATCATACTTCACTGACTTCACATACTTAATTCCGAAATTTCTGCCTTGTTCACCTGTGTTCGAGTTTATTCTAGACTGGTATGGGATATCTATCGCTCAACCTATAAATGCAAATAGAAACTAAAATTCTGCTTGTTTCCAAGCACCGGTTAAACGAAACTGGTTACATTCCAACTCTGTAATGATAATGAAAAGTGAAAGGGGATTAGCTGGGAAGCGAGGGTGGGGGAAACCGACCGCGGGATGCAGTCGGGCGATTACTACTAAAAGGACTAATGAATATAGTTGACGTGCCAGGAAACATCATCCATTGATTGATTGATTTTTTCATGTTTCCGGGCGCATCAACCCCTTTGGTCATTAGTTCCGTTAGTGTAGTGCATGTTCTTCTCTCGGGAGATGGCGATGATCTTCCCCCGATGGATGGCGAGAGGTGGCGCCGACCTACCGTCGGCTAGCGGGGTTTCCACCTAACCAGGACTCTCCCATCAGCGGGGCACCGCCTCAGCCGGGACAAGCTCTAAGCTCCCGACCGGTCTCCCGGAATATGTGGTAGTGTAGTATGTTACTGTAAGTGTGTGTGCAAGGGGAGAGGATGGGACAAGTAAGTGGAAGGAAAGATCGCGCGCGGTCCGTGGCCCGTTTGTTAAGGTACTGCTCCGGCATTCACCTGGTGTTGATCGGAGAAACCACGGAAAACTACCGATCAGAGCAGCCGGCCTCTAGAATTCTCATCCAGACAGTGACTGAATTCGACCTAGCTGAAAAGGTAATGTCGAAAATCCTGCCGCCGTCAGGACTCGAACCTAGGACATCCCAGTCAGAGGCCCTGCAGGGACATCAGTTGATGCACAGAGCTACCGCTCCCGGTGAAACATCATCCAATCAGTCAATCCTCCTTTCAGACCAACCTTCGTCTCCCACGCCTCTTTCCTCTGGCCCACATCACCATCACCACTCCGGCATACATCTATAGCCCTCCCACCATCTCTACTACCAGCGCAGCGTGAAAGTGGCTCAATCATCAAAGGGCGTCAACTGATTCACTACAGAGCCTCAGATCGGGTGGTCCCAGGGCTCCACTCCCAACGGTGGTAGGATTTTTGACACAGACTCCCGTCTAGCCCGACTGCTGGGCTGAATTCAGCCGCTGTGCGGGGGAGAATCCTAGCAGCCGGCTGCTCTGATTTTGGAGATTTCCGTGATTTCCCTGATCAACACAAGGCGAATGCCTGAGCAGTACCCTAACAAATGAGCCACGGACGGCGCGCGATCTTTCCTTCCTCTTCCTTGTTCTAATCTCACCCCTTTCCTGCTCACACACACTTATAACGCTAACACTACTCCCACAAATGTTTGGGGACCTGTCGGGAGCATACAGTTTGTCTCGGCTAGACCAAGCTGGTGGCATATACCATGTTGGGGAAAACCACTCAAGCCGACGTGTTATTTGGCTCCAGATCTCACCATCCAGCAGGAGAGAGATCAATACCATCTCGCACGGAAAACATTAACTCCACTTACGGGACTAATCACCTGAGCAGTTCCTGCGCCTGGGAACCCTAACAGAGGCCAACAAAAATTTTCAAAAATCTTTTAAAATTTTGATAGCTCATTTTTATAGTTTTTTGGGTGCTGAATCCGCATATAAACTGTTTCTGTTACCCACAGTTTAGTCACAATTTGATGTAGTAATATCAGGGGAAATATGCAAAATGTGCAATAAAAACGAAAAGTAATCTACTTTTAAAATAGCAATAGAACTATATTTAAACATTGACGATGGATTTATGTTCTTAACACTACATTCTGCAAAGGCTTTACGTGTTTATTTTATTTTTCTTTGTCTCTTCTCTTTAAAGCTCCTGATTTATATTTTTCTCTTATGCCCGTTGGCTGACTCTCTCGGTGAAGTGACAAACAGTAATCTCCCATCACGTTGGTATTCCAGCGTCCCTGATAACGTTTTTTCATCGCTTTTAGATGTTGGTATTAACCCCTCAACTTGTTCTTCACTTACATCATCTAATTGTCCGGAAAGAATTGTGTTTAAAAGGTGAACCTTTTGGGGGTCACTAAGGCATCCATAATATTGGCAAGAATTGTTTGATAATCTGGGTCTTTTTTGTTGCCTAGGAACTTATTTACGTGTTTAAATGCAATTCACCCTTCTTTTTCATTTACTGTCATATATAGTTCAAATTGGGGATCAAACATTTTTGTAACATCAGGCCCAACAAAGATGCCACTTTTGCTTCAGACAATTGCGAGAACTTTTCACAAAGGTATTTCAAACGTCGCCCATCTTTAGGTAAGGCCTTCACAAATTGTTTCACGAGTCCTAATATAATGTGCAATGGAGACATTAGAATCTAATGTTTATACCAGATGTTTCCGTAGAATGTTATTTTCTTCTGGCTTTAAAGATTTTCTTTCAGGTGAATTCTTTCTAGAACAATGTTGATTTCGTACCCTACTATTCCATTCACATAGGAAACATGAGAATTTAGTAAAACTACTTTGCTGGCCAAGAAGCAGGCATGTTATTTTTAAGGCACCATATAACTACGAGCGGAGTAGTTTACTTTCCTAAAAGTACACTGAGGTTTTAATAACTTTTCTTCATGTGTACCGAATGAGCGAAGGTTTTGATGCACAGGTGTTATCGTTGTTTAATAGAACTGCTCGTAACTAATTTTAGAGGAAAGATAAACAGTCTCCATTCTTCTTTTTTGTATTCATTTCTGAATTCATGAGACCGGCAATATTCGAGCAATATACTAATCCTGTTCTTGATAGAAAAAATGAGTAAATTGCTGCTACACATGAATTGAAGTTCCAGTTGCTCTATCCTGTACACATGAATTGAAGTTCCAGTTGCTAAATTCTTTTTCGTGAGTCTGGAGCCAAGCAGTTCCTCTTTCTTCTTTATTAAGCCCCTCCAAACCATTTAGCTCAGTTTGAGTAAACAATTGAGATTCCACACAGTTTACGCAACACTGAAACTCATCGTCACTCGATTCGTCACTTGATATATTATCCAGATAAACAGTTGCAATTAGCAATCAGAGGTACATACGGAGTATGACATATTGGTGAATTGCAGATGGTAGGATAGGGTACTGAATTACTTTATGTTATGTTTTTTGAGTTGTAACCGGTACCATCAATGGCACAAAAGTAGAAATCATCCGAAAGATTCCTTGATTCCCTTCAAATCACTAGAATTACAAATCTAAAGGATGCTTTCTCCTTTTTGACTATTTTATATGGCACCCAAGATTTTTCCTGATCACCACGTTTAATTCTGAAATATGAAAAATACACATTTCTATCAAAGTATGTTATATTCCGTTGGTGTTTTTAATTAAAAATCCGCCACAAATAAAACAAAAACTATCAGGACGGTTGTGATCTGGGCTGTCCGGATGACGCCGCGTCGAAGGCTGGGGTGCCGACGTTTCGACCGACATACCGGTTTCTCTTCAGGACGGTACAGTCCAGATCATAACTCTGGCCGCGGAAGCCTACGATATCACAGGACGGTTCTTACAACCACCACTATCCACAACCAAACACTACTAAACTAGGGTAGCAGCAATGCAAACACATGTGTCTCGAATAAAAATACTCAGTACTGCTTGTCAAATGCAACTTTGACTGTGAAATAGCCACGCCTATCAATGCGCAGTTGTGGAAGGGATAACAATAAAAAAAAAATTTACAGAAGAGTATACTACCCTCCGTGTCGTCCTAATACTTTCTTATTCTAACTTCCTGCATCTCATTCGTTTCTATAGACTCTTGAGCTGCATTTGTCTAGCTATACAGAGAAAATGTTAAAATGTGAACAAATGATGGGTGATACGACATTTTTAATGTTACTTTTGGAATCATCAAACTTAAAACGTCAAGAATTAGGTAAATTTATCCAAAAAGATTTTGGTCGTTGGTCTGGGTAATCACTCAATGAAAACAGACGTGTAGCTCACCAACCAGTCAGAGAAGAATTTTACCACCCCCCGAAATGAAACACTGATTACAGAAAGGGATCGCGAGTTGACCGGGAGCGGTAGCTCAGAGCATCAACTGATGTCACTGCAGCGCCTCAGACCGGGAGGTCCTAGGATCGAGTCCTGACGGCGGCAGGATTTTCGATATTAGCTTTCCAGCTAGGAGGAATTCAGTTGCTGTCTGGAGGCGAATTCCAGCGGCCGGCTGCTCTGATCGATTGTTTTCCGTGGTTTCTCCGATCAACACCAGGCGAATGGCGGAGCAGTACTTAACAAACGGGCCACGGATCGCACGCGATGTGTCCTTCCTCTTCCTTGTCCAATCTTCTCCCCTTACACACACACTTACACTAACATACTACACTACCACATATTCCGGGAGACTGGTCGGGAACTTAGAGCTTGTCCCGGCTTGGGGCGGTGCCCCGCTGGTGGGAGAGTCCTGGTTAGGGGGAAACTCCACTAGCCGAGGGTAGGTCGGCGCCAGATCTCGCCATCCAGCAGGGGAAAATCACCGCCTTCTCCCAACATGCACTACACTAACGGGACTAATTGCCAAAGTAGTTGACACGCCCGGAAACACGACAAAATCAATCAATCAATAGTAGAGGTGTCCGGAGACATCAATCAATTCCTCCTGGGAAGCCAACCTTCGTCCCACGCGCCCCCAGTCATCATTTCGTCCCACAACACCATCACCAGCCCTACATACACCTACAGCCCTCCCCTCAGCTCTAACATCGCCGCCTCCCCCACCCCTCTGTTCCTCCGTCCCCCCCCCCGGCCGTGTGCTTTCCGGTTACTTGTTGCTCGCGCGCCACTTGGCCGCTGCGCTTTTTACACCGTCGCAAATCTCGATCTTATAATTAGCAATCGCTTTGTGCAGCCGGTCGTAAATCCCTGCAAAAAGCGGCTTTCAGCCCAGGCCGCACAAAAGGGCGCGCTTTGCCTCCCCTGCCCCGTCCCCCGCGAACCCACGCTGGCCGCACTGGAGAGCGCTTTGCCGCTGCTTCGCCCGTCCCGACCCGCCCCGCCCCGCCACTCCCAGACCCGACCCCAGACCCGCCACGCCCGCCACGCCCCGCCACGCCCCGCCACGCCCCGCCACGCCCCGCCACGCCCCGCCACGCTCCCCCACGCCCCGCCCGCCCCGCCCGCCCCCGCCCCCCGCCACGCCCCGCCACGCCCCGCCACGCCCCGCCACCCCGCCACGCCGCCAGCCCGCCACCCCGCCACGCTCCGCCACGCCCCGCCACGCCCCGCCAGCTCCGCCACGCCCCGCCACGCCGCCACGCCGCCACGCCCGCACGCCGCACGCCCGCCACGCCCCGCCACGCCCCGCCACGCCCCGCCGCGCTCACACAACGAACGGAGCGCCCCCTCGCGATTGCGATAGCAATGCCAAACCAGCAGACCCATCGCACAGCGCGCCAGGATGGCGATGATGCTACAATCGTTATGGCGTACACGCTTAAACATTTTTCCTGCTTTTATTTATTTATATGCTTGATATGTATTTGCATTATTGAAATGATACAAGGCGTTGTCATTCTCAACAATACTGTTTATTTCATTAATTTATTTATTTATTTCATTATTTCTTTAATCAATATTTCATTAATTCTATAATTAAATTTCAAATTTCACGCAGACAGCAGGTAACTGATGATGTTAAGCCATCAAAGCTGTATTAATGAAATAAACAGTATTGTTTGCAATGACAACGCCTTATCATTTCATTATTAGAAGCCAACGACATTTTACCGCTAACCATATTTATTTGCATTACCAATCTCGGGTTTTGCTGTAAACAGAATTAAGATACGTAGTTTTAAATTTTCAGGCACTAAAGGTCCGAGGTGTACTCATCAATTCCACAGCACATGAAAAGCCAACATAATAAGAAATTCTATATTTTTATATTTAATAATTTGTTTTATTTTATGGTGAGTTATACAAATGCGGAGCTCAATTGGCTTCATATTTAATTGCTTATGAGCCTCTACCCGTTGTTTACGCATTGTCAAAGAAACTTCAAGCAAACGGATATTTTCATGGAAAAGAATAATATTTTATTCATAAACAGTATATATTTAATTATTTTGTAGTATGACAAGGCAATGTTTACCTATCGATCTGTTCTTTCTACAGTTAGAAAGATGATGGATTAACAGATGCATGGCTTTTTTGGAAAGTATGCGAGTATTTTGTAGGAAGCAAAACCTATTCAAGCACTCCATTTGAAAGCAAACCGTATTTTTACAAAACTTTTGTAAGCATATTTATAAACAATAAACATTGATTAGCATGAGTACAATATTATTAGATGTTCTTTATTATGCTGTACATCTCAAATTAGCCTTATAAAATATAATTATTCATAGATTAAATTATCACTAAAAGTATTCAAATTATTATCGACCCACCTACTAATTGTTGACTATGTATTTACAGACAATTAATTAAAATTTAACATTTTTATACTATATTTAAAAATTTTTTTTAAAATTTTTAAATTTATTCTATGTAATTTAAACGTCAAAAAACAGTTAAAAAACTGCGTATGACGTGCTATGGGGAAAAGTGAATTGTGTGCACATTTTCAAAATTCTGTGATCCCTACACTAAGTCATATACTTACATCGTCTTTACCACATTCATTTTCATTAGATAGATACGCAATGTTCGATGGCTTAATCATAATCAGCCAACCTGTTGTGACAAACAGAATTTGATAAATATTACATTTAGAACATAAGATCTTTTAGGTTCGGTAAATCTTGTTTTTTTATTACTTCTATTAATATAAATCAAAATGTAGAATGAAGATTGTATGAATGACCCGAAATATTTGTCCTAATGTGTGACTCACTGAGTAGCGATGTGCAGGGCATTCATTGCCTACCGGGAAAGGGTAGTAGGGAGGGGATATGAGGAGAACATCTCAGACCAGGTAGTGGATCACGGAAGGTAGAGGAGAAGTAACCACAATCCCCGGCTCCGCGAATGCGGATAAACAAATAAAACGTGCTTGGTTTCCGATTCCGGGGTTGCGGTCGCCGTTCCCTTCTCTACCCCTTCCCTTCCCTCTTCCCTTCTCAACTCCTGCCCCCTACCTCCCACCTCCCTTCCTCCAACCAACCCTGCGTTTTACCTCCGATTGCCGCGACTGCTGTTGCAATTTTCTGCTTAGTACTTTGTCTGGATGGCGGAAAAGGAAACATTCGCATTTTACACAAAGGAATGAATGGGTGAGTGTAATGAAATATACGAAAGTAAGAGAGCATTCATAGTTTTATATTTATACTCTTTTCACTCGGGACCGGTAGCGGTAGCTCAGTGCAGCAACTGATGTCACTGCAGCGCCTCTGACCGGGTGGTCCTAGGTTCCCACACCCCACGGCGGGAGGATTTTCGACACTAGCTTTTCAGCTAGGTCGAATTCAGTCGCAGACTGGAGGAGAATTCTAGCGGCCGGCTGCCCTGATTGGTAGTTTTGCGTGGTTTCTCCGATCAACACCAGGCGAATGCCGCAGCAGTACCCTACAAAACGGGCCACGGACCGCGCGCGATCTATCCTTCCTCTTCCTTGTCCTATTCTCTCCTCTTACACACACACTTAAACTAACATGCACTACACTACCACATATTCCGGGAGATCGGTCGGGAGCTTAGAGCTTGTCTCAACTGGGGCAGCACCCCGCTGGTGGGAGAGTCTTGGTTAGGGGGAAACTCCACTAGCCGACGGTAGGTCGGCGCCGGATCTCGCCATCCGGCGGAGGACAATCACTGCCATCTTCCGCGAAAGAAACATGCACTCCACTAACGGGACTAATGACCGAAGCAGTTGACGCGCTTGGAAACACGAAAAAAATCAATCAATCAATCAATTTTCCGTTGATGCACTCCAGCACTGAAGACTATCGAAAAAGCTTTGTTTCAGTGGACTTGACATGAAACTTCATCTTCTTTTACTTTCAGCACGTAATCTTAAAGTGTCTATTAATTATTGTATTTTAAATTGTTTGATGTTCTAGTAGCCCTGACCAGGAATGGGCTCCGGTATCTTAATTTAAGCCTAGTTGGTCTAGACGTCCAATGCTTCGAACGGTTTCTGAGGTCTCATGTGTTGTTATGTTCTATTCGATAACTGTACTTGCTATAATATAAAGAAGTAAGTATTTTATAATTTTTGAATTCTCATCATTACACAGGTACCAAGAACATTTTTTAAAAAGCTTTTAGAAAAATTCTCCTAGAGTGGATCTTGGACAACGTGCTAGCTTTCTCTAAGGCGGGACCGAATGAGATTCCCAGCCAGGGCAAAAATTAATATGTAGCTTTCTAATTAAATTGTCTCAGATTCCACAGCTGAGTGACGAAAGAAAAAGGTCAGATAGGCCAAGTAAGCTAAATTTGGTTATATAAATCCTTAATTCTCGCCACAGCTCTCCCTCCCCCTCAGTTTGTATAATAAATAGACACAGGTTCCAGGCCTGGGAATACAGCCAGCTGGCAGAAGTCAGATAATCCGACATTTACTATTATTAAATACATACATGAATACATACATTTGCAAACTTAACATAATGAGCAATAATTATTCTTAATTGCCATTGAAAACGCATGCGTTGATTTCTAGACAATAGTGTTCTATATACTGAGTTGAAAATGAAATGTCTACCTCAGGTAAGAACGTTTAGTATAGGGTAAATAAATATTATTGCCATCGCTTTGTCGCAACGTTAACAGGTTGTAAGTCAATTTCTGAAAACGCCTAAAGCATCCGCTAACACGGTTTAAATCCTCGTGAAAATCGTTTGCAGTTGCAAGTGTGTGTTTTTTTAATTCAGTAGAGAAAATTTGTAATATCTTTTTTCATCAACAACCATGGTTGATAAAAGAGTAGAAGATCAAGGAACGTGTGTAGTTTACACTTCTTCCAAAAAACATCACTGAATGATTTTACTATATTTTGACGACATATAAATAAAAGATTTTGCAAGAATCAGGACTCAAAATAATTTCATTTATTTCATGGATTTATTAATTAATTTATTTTACTTATTTATGTATTGTTTTAGAGACCCTTCAACTGTGTCACTGAGAACCAGGACTGATGATCTAATGAGTTGGCAGCGATAATGATGAGGTGAATGTGGTACAAGGGTACAAGTGGTGTAATGAGAAGAAAGGTAAGTAGGACAACCTCCCGACATCTTTTTTTCCATAAATTTTACATCGCTATGCCGAGAATCAAACTCGGATCACAGAAGTGGAAACATTTGCATCAACCATTGCATCAGGAGCGGCTACCAAATTTGTCCGGCCCTTTCCCTCATTACGCCAGTCCTCACACCCTCCCTATCCGTCAGGCTCCCGTTTTCCTAGCTGTTTTAATGATTGATTGATTGTTTTTTCGTGTTTCCGGGCGCGTCAACTGCTTCGGTCATTAGTCCCGTTAGAGTAGTGCATACTTTTTCTCGGAAGATGGCGGTGAACTTCCCTCGCTGGATGGCGAAATTCGACCTAGCTGAAAAGCTAGTGTCGAAAATCCTGCTACCGTCAGGACTCGAACCTAGGACCTCCCGGTCAGAGGCGCTGCAGTGACATCAGTTGAGGCACTGAGCTACCGCTCCCGGTCCCCAGCTGTTTTAAAAGATTCCAACTCCAGTCATCTCTGTCCCCTCCCCCCACGCCATATAACTCGTCTACAGCGTCTGGCCTCACCATTCACATCAGAACGTGCTTTTTTCATCCTTCTCCTCGACTGTTCACCCGTCTCCGAAAGTCTCCACAATTGCCCTCAATAATCTCTGCCTGTCACCTTAAACCTGCAACCGCTCCAGACCCCGTACGATCACGTGCGATTGCGCCCGAGGTCATCCTGTCGCAACCAACCGTAACATGACACTCATCCGCTCGAATACCACCGCATTCGACCGCACCCGACTCTAATCGACAGCATCCGTCGTCAACTGTATCACACCCGACAGTAGCCGCTCTGCCTTTGAATGATGCATCCTACGGAACCCAACTGTAACCGGCTGCACCAGACACATCTTATCGCAAACGAGTCCTGAGCGCATCTGAGCACTCGCAAAGACAACCGATGACGCCCATCTGCAAATAACGATCGCTGTTGAAGGTCTCAAAGGATTTTAAACACTCTCTCCCTTGCAACATTTCCCAACATTGCTCACAACCAATAATTGCTCTCAATAAGCACCAGATGACACCTGAAACCCCTACCACTTACTTTCGCTTACACCCTCACCTATTACCCCAACGCTCACCCAAATGCACACATTCCCGTTGCGAGAGGTTCAGTTGTTTCATGGCACCTCCTCCCGACCATTCATCACTGCAGTGCCTGTGACCGGGAGATCCGAGGTTCAAATCTCGTCATAGGAAGATTGAATTCAATCGTTGTCTGCCGAAGAATTCTAGCGGCAGCCTGCTTTCATCCGTAGTTTCCGTGTTTTGTTTTTTTCGAATAATTCTAAGAAAATTCTGGAGCAATACTTTAACAAACGGGCCACGAGAGATCTTTCCTGCCTCTTCCTTGTCATATCCTCAGTCCTTACACACTCATTCACATGCACACACTACCCCACATGCCAGGAGACGAGACGCGAGCGTAGAGCTTGTCCCGTCACATGCACACACATGCACATGCACACACTACCCGCACATGCACACACTACCCCACATGCCAGGAGACGAGACGCGAGCGTAGAGCTTGTCCCGTCACATGCACACACATGCACATGCACACACTACCCCACATGCCAGGAGACGAGACGCGAGCGTAGAGCTTGTCCCGGTCTGGGGCGAAATCCCGCTGATGGGAGATACCTGATAGGAGAAAACTACTCAAACTGACGGGTAGTTGGGCGTCATATCCCGCCATCCAGCGGAGGAAGATCACCGCCACTGTCTGCCTGCAATACCATGCACTACATTTACGGGACAATCACCTTAGCTGATGACGCACCTGGAATCGCTAATCAAATAACCAATCAACGACCGCACCTGAGCACTTCACAAGCAGGCGATAGCATCCAATTGCAAATAACGATCTTTGTTGAAGGTTGTCAAAGACTTCGACTCAACCACCCCACTCCATCCGTTTTCAATGCGGCCCGCACCCGACAATTGCCTTCAAACAACACCAGACCTTTACCAGTGATACCTTGATCCCACCGTGATCACCTCCACTCGCTTTCAATCACCTCCAGAGCTGTATTGAAATGATTGAAGGCGTTGTCATTGTCAACAATACTATTTATTTCAATAAGAGCAGATTTCGATGGCTTAGCCATCATTATCATTGAAATATATAGTATCAGAAAACTGATGATGATGGCTAAGCCATCGAAATCTGCTCTTATTGAAATAAATAGTATTGTTGACAATGACAACGCCTTCAATCATTTCAATAATGTAAATGTCCACTACAACTCACCACTAAACCAATACACCTCCAGAGCCTCACCTATTACCCATCTCCCTGCACCTCCACGGCTGCGAGCGGTTCAAGTGTTCCTTAGCACCCCCTCCTCACCTTTCATTACGTTTTGGACCTTGTTTTCCCTCACTGCCACCGGGCGCAGCCGATTAACAAGAGCACGTGGCACTCACTTTGTTCGGTCTTCAACTTGTTTCACATCCTTGCGATATTCTTCTTTACCCCATCAAACCTTATTTTCGTCGTTTTACTTCCGCTTTCATGATTATCAAAAGTAATATGTAAAGTGAATGGTGATTTATTATAAATTCCCAAAGTATGAGTGCTATCTAGTACAACTACATTTATTTGCACATAAATCTATATTAATAAATTAAAATAAATTGACATATAAGATAAACTGATATTATTGTACTACTTTTGCACAAAACATTTTATATTGAAATTTCTAAATATCATCCAAAATAATAATTTTACTGATAGAATTCTTTGTTACCACTGATCACTCAGTACATGTTTGAAATAGTCTCAGGAATATTTCGAGAGAATCTAAGTTGGCTGATAAATTCACAACCTGTGGAGGGAGGAAAAGTTTTACCTAGGAAACATGGAAACTCGGGTGGTATTTACGAACATTATTTCACAAAGTGATGACATTAAATAAATTATAGTGTAACAACCCAGGCGGAAAGCGAGCACAGGGCACGAGCTCGAAGGAATGAGGTCGCAATTGACGAATACGAGACGGCAAATCTGTTATGCTTACTGCCTTTATTCCAACCTAGCAGAACCCAGCAGACATTGTCCTGATCTCCCTCCATTATCTCCCTCTTTTTCCATCTCTGTTTCCTCCTCGCTTTTTCCCTCCCTCTTTTATCCCGACCTCTCTTTTTCTCTCTCTTTCCCTCTGCCATTTTCTCCCCTCTCTCTCATTTACCCCTTTCCTTTTCCTCCTCTCTTTTCCCTTTTTTCTTTTATCTTTTTAACTTTCTTTTTCCTCTCCTTTTTCACTTTTTCCTTCTCTCATTTTACCCTGTCTCGTTTCCCCTACTCTCTCTCTTATATTTTCCTCTTTTCCTCTATCATCCTCTCTTCTTCTTTCTCTCTCTTCCACTCTCAGGGAAGGAATCACCGCCACCACCTGGGATAAAACATTCACTACACTAATTTGATTTGATTGATTGTTACTGATTCCGAGCGCGTCAACTAATATAGGCATTAGTCTCGTAAGTGTAGTGCGTGTTTTGCTCGGAAAATGGCAGAGGTCTTCCCCGCTGCATGGCCAGATCCAGCACCATCCTACTGTTGGCTAAGGGAGTTTTCCCAACCAGGTATCTGCCACCAGTGAGGGCACCGTCCCTTCCAGAACAAGTTCTAAATCCCCGACCGGTCTTCCGGAATACGTGGTAGTATAGTGCATGTTAGAGTAAGTGTGTGTGTGTGTGTGTGTGTGTGTGTGTAAGGGGTGAGGATAGGACAAGGAAGAGGAAGGAAAAATCGTGCGCGGTCCGTGGCCCGTTTTGTAGGGTACTGCTCCGGCATTCGCCTGGTGTTGATAGGAGAAACCACGGAAAACTACCGATCAGAGCAGCGGGCTGCTAGAAGTCTCGACCAGACAACTTCTGAAATCGACCTAACTGAAAAGCTAGTGTCGAAAATCCTGCCGCTGTCAGAACTCGAACCTAGGACCTCTCGGTCGGAGGCACTGCAGTGACATCAGTTGATGCACTGAGCCACAACTCCGGCACTACACTAATAGGACTAATGACCTAGCAAATGACATGAATAAATCTATCCACGTGCGGCGTAGTTTTGTTTAATTCAGTGACCCTCCCCGTCCCAGACTCCCTTCGTTTGCGGGGTGGCCTGAATCGCCAGCCGGTGCCTCCGCTCAAACATTTAGCTCCCTGGATGCGCCGGGAAGCGAGGGCAACTAAAGGCGTAATGTGGTTCCTGGTGGGAAGACTGTGATTTCAACGCGTCTACTGCCACCTGTCACCCTTTTTTCACCGCCTGCGAGTAAACATTTCAAATAACCTGTTTAATCGAAGCGGAAAATTCAGTTTACTTAAAGAGTTTGTGTGTCGCATTCGGTGTTTATAATGTGTTGATCGAGTGTCTGGTTCGTAGCTAAAGAGTGTTCTTTAAGAAGAATTAATGTAAAAACGGGTCAAAAATTCGGCGTGTGAATTACTGAAAATGTGATTTCAAAATTATTTCAGATTACTGGATTGCTTTTATTACCATGCCGTTAAAAAGCACTACTTTAATACGAAATGTATTTTATTACTGAGTTACGTGACCTACCTTAACTCATATTTTACCACTAAAACTACGTATACTTGAACCACGATATGATCTCGAGGGAGTTAAATTAAATATGAAAATTAAAACTTGTCTTAAACGTCTTTCATACTATTCAACATCAAAATGTAATAGTAGGATATGGATCACGGGATCGAATTCGGGAATCGGGATCGAATTAAAGAAACACATTAGTTTGCCAACGTTTCGGAATATTTAATTCCTTCATCAGGGCTTACTAATACACAACCTGGTCAAACATCATGTTTGCCTACAGCCCAACTCCAATATAGACTTGCTGAAGCACACAAGTCCATTGCAAGTCCGACCAGGGCCACGGCCTGAAAGAAAGTGGGAGATACCTGATTTCTACAATGGTCAAAATGTAATAAAAAACAATGGAGACATTTTTTGTAAAATATTGAAAATGTCCCAGGGACATCATGTAAAGTACCTCCCAAAATTGAAATATATAGCGCTGTGACATCAGGCAGGTCACTTGAATATAAATTTTAGAGAAAATCGGATGAACGGTTTAGCCGCTAGTGTTGTTAACATAGAGACGGACGGACCGACCCACGTTTTGCCGTCATTCGATTTTTGGTTATCACGGTTCCACAAAATATAGGTTCTGGCTACACAACGTGTTTTAGAGTTTTTTTTGAATTTAGCAACTGGATTTATTAACTTCTTCGTTACCAGGGCCTTGTAATATGAGTTTTCTGCTAAAAATTCGTCGTTTTTTCACGCAACATTACATAACGTTCTTTCCACACCGTAGTGTAACCGACACGTACCTACCTCCTGCTTGGTAGTACGCTGAATTACTAAAGTAAATCTATCATTTACTTATTTTGTGACGTGTGGTTACACCGTCACGCAAACCTGGGAATACCTCAATTAATGGATGAATTCCCTTTCGGTGGTGGGTTCGCCTTGCTAAACTAATGATCAAATAACAAGCAAACACAATTTTGTAGTTTTAAATAACAGATAACATGTATTCTATCGAATGAAATCCTCTGTACACTGTAGTTCACATATCCTCCTATGTACTCACTTTTTTGTTTAAACTATGGTAGCTAGTTCCCTACCTAAACTGCAGTTTTCACTAAAGCGATAATGACTTTGATCTACATGTACAAGAAACAAGCAACAAATACATATGTACACTTCACAAAAAATATCACTTATGAAACACACAAATCACAATTCAAATAATCATCCTGTAAAAAAATACATACAAACAATATTCAAAATTCACTAATACCTTTAAATCATTAATAATGTTACACTTAATATTCACATTTGACATTCGGCTTCTACGTGGCCTTTCAGTACGAAATTTTGTTTTACGTCTTTTGACTGTCCATGAAATAATATTTTAAAAGAAATAGTTTAACGGCTTTCACTCCTGTTTAAAATTTTACATAGGCAATTGCTCTTAAATGGTTTGAAATAGCATTAAATCAATTACATATGAACCTAGATAAATAATTATGTACAAGAACGACTTTTATCATTAAACACAAGGATTATTCTGATCTGATTCCTCTTACGACTGTAGAAAAGAAATAAATTTACTGGTTAGCAAGACCAATGTTCAATGAAACTTGCCCGATCAACGTCTGTTATTGAGGGAAGCTCACATTGCAACGTTTTAACTAGTACAATTATAATTCTATCTTGAACGTTTTCCAGACTGAAATTTAAAGAATGTTCTCTCTGTTTTTCTGTGACTCACGACCGGCGAATTCCCCAAGCTGGTTCCGCGCTGTGTAGTCGGCTGTCGAGCGATGCTCACGCCTCAAGGTCGTCGTTGTTCTGCGACGGTCTTGCTCGGCCTGTCGCGTAGGTATTGGAGAATTTCCGAGCGCCGTCTCCTCGTTGTTCAGCGAAGTTCTACACAGCTTACACAGAGTCGATGGTCGCATCAGAATGCGATCCAAAACTCCAAATTATAACTTCGTAATAGCAAAAGTCGAGCCAGTTGTTGGAAAAACCATACTTCTCAGAACGCTCAAAATTCTTTAATAGAATTTCCAAAACGAAATCCCAAAAATAAAGTAAAATAAAAGTAGAATAAAAGCTTTTATTAAAGCTTTTAGATTCCGGTATCTTCCACGTGTCCCTCGTCGATAGTATGGTGTACCTATAGCCTTCCGTTCACCTCGGCGACTGAACAAGAAAGAAAAACGAGCTCTTCCGACACAAATTTCATGCCGCGTCCGTATTTCCACAAAAGTTTCTGATTGGCTATAGCCTGAGTGCGTTCAGAAATCTTTTTCTGGCTGACGCCATCTCTTCGCTACTATAGAAACTACTTGTAGGGCATGATGTCGGGTATTATCGCTTCTATTTTTCTTTTGTCATGAATGCAGCCGACGACAAGCGGTTACAGTAGTGAGACAAAAAACCGAAAAGATAAATGTATTTCTTTATATACCATTATGTATGTCTCTATATTTCAAATACAAACCGCAATTGTTTATTTTCGTGTAGCTAAGTTTGTTGTTCTACAAATTCAGCAAGGGGACCTCCCTTGGCAAAGTTTCAAAACGTCCCTACACCTGTTCAATGAATGCTCTTCAGAAGCCTGAAACTTTTACAAGGAAGCGGTGTAGCACTACATGAAACCACGAGAATGTCAGCACAACACGTCCATGAAGCCCAACTGCGCGGGGTCACTTGCCACAGCAGGCGCCCGGGAGTGCACTGTGATGACGGGGACCTCGGCGGTTATTGACGCGGCGACGGGAATGTGGCAGGAACGGCGGTGACGGACGCTTTGGACATGACACGACGGTGGCTCTGATGGCGGTGACATTGAAACAACGGAAAACTAGAGGTGGTGGTACGTTCAGAAGTGTCAGTAATGAGAGCAGCTGCAGAAGTGGGGTGGTGTCAAAGACAAAGGTGACAGTGGCAAGGGTTTCGGCCAAGGAGTTAAGTATCTTCATGTGCGTAGGAATGGAAGATTACAGGTGTGGGGGTGAGGATGGGATTTGGGAACGGTGGCGGGGTGGTTGCAGGGACAGTGGTGAAGGGGGAATTTCAGATGGCTGGGTGGCTGGTGATAACAGTTGGGTGGTGGCTGTGGTGTCAGCGGTGAACAATTGAGCAGCGGAGGGGTGGCGGGTTGTGCCTGCTAGGGCGGTGGCATTACCGAATCCGAAGGTTGTGGTGGAGCCGCGCGACTGGAGAAGACGACCTCGGTGAGTCACGGCAGAGATGGCGGAGGAGGGGATGACGGTGGTAGCGGGTTGGCTGTCATTGACAGGCTGGAGGACGTTGACAGGGTGGCAATGATGGGGTGGTCGCGGAAGTGGCTAGAGCGTCTCAAGACATGATGGGTGCCGAGAGGAAGGCACCGCCCATCTGCAAATGTGAGTTGGATCCGTAGGATGATGGGACGGAGACGGGAACAACAAAGGGCAGGTGTTACGGATGGAAGGTTGCAGAAGAATGGCGCTGGCGGCGGCGGTGGTAGGAGAGCGCTCGAAGGAGCAAAAGGGTGATGGGAGACGATTGCTGGAGCGGCAGTGATAAGAGCAGCGGCAACAGCGAATAAGGTGGTGGCGGAGAAGACACGTGGAAGGAGGTGAGATCGCGGCCACGAAAGAGAACCAGGGGCGAGGATGTTAGTGAGGATCAAGACTTCGCTGCTGACAAGGAATGGCGTAGAGGAGGGGGAAGCGCGCTGGCAACAGACGACTGGACGAAGACGTCGGCGCCTGGAGAGCAGATGCAGCCAGGTGATCACTGAAGTCAGTCATAAGAGCAGCAACAACATTGAATCCGGTGGCTGTAGTTGAGATGAGAGGTGAGACTGGTGGCGGGATGGAGTGAACGTAGATGAGAATGGAGGCAGGGGGGCTGATGATTGATTGATTCATATTGATTCCGGGCACATTAACTACTAGGATCATGAGTCCCGTAAATGTAGTGCATGCTTTCTCGAAAGGTGGCAGTGTCCTTCCTCACTGGATGGCGAGATTCAGGGACGACCTGCCGTCGGCTAGCACTGTGGTTTGAGTTTCAGTATATACTAGTTATTTTCAACCGATACTCTCTACCAGTTGATTCTCTAGCCAGACCTCTAGCTCGAAGATCCAGCGTGTAGTGTAGTTGTGTTAATGGTGAGAAAGGACAAGGAAGACTAGAGATCGTCGCCATTGTTGGTACTGGCATTCGCCTGGTTTAATCGAGAAAGACGGAAACACGATCAGGGCCGGCTGAATTCCTTCAGGCAGCATTGAATGCCCACCTGAAAAGCTAGTAGAAAATCTGCGCCGTGGGGAGTGGAAATCAGATCTCCCGGTTAGAGTGCAGTGCCATCAGTTGATGCACTGAGCACTGCCCGGTCATGGGAAGTGGTGGAACCTAGACTCCGGGTCAGAGGCGCTGCAGTGACATCAGTTGATGCACTGAGTACCGCTCCGGTCTGGGAGGGGCCAGTAGGACTCTGGTCAGTGCGCTCATGCATCAGCTGATACTGAGCTACTGCTCCCGGTCAGGGGAGTGAGAGGAACTAGACCTGGTATTGCGCTGCAGTGCCACAGTTGATGCACTGAGCACGCTACGGTCATGAGGAGTGAAGTTTAGACTCGGTCAGAGGGCGCAGTGCCATCAGTTGATGCACTGAGCTACGCTCGGTCAGGGAGGTGGAACTGGACCGGTCAGGCGCTGTGACATCAGGATGCACTGAGCTACGCTCCGCATGGGGAGTGGGAGTGGGATCCTAGACTCGGTTGAGGCGCTGCAGTGCCATCAGTTGATGCTGAGCTACCGCTCCCGGTCATGGGGATGGGAGGACCAGACCCGGTTAGAGGCGCTGCAGTGCCATCATTTGAGACTGAGCTACCGCCCGGTCTGCGGATGTGTGAACTGAGACCTCTGGTCAGAGCGCGCAGGCACCAGTTGAGCACGAGGCTACCGCTCCGGTCATGGGGAGTGGTTGCAGGAACCTAGGACCTTGGTCGGGAGGCGTGCAGTGACACGTGAGCACTGAGCTACCGCTCCGGTCAGAGGAGGTGGGATCAGGACTTTCGGTCGAGGCGCGCAGTGCCATCAGTTGATGCACGAGCACTCGCCGGTCAGGGAGTGGTGGAACAGACGTCTCGGTCAGAGGCGCTGCAGTGACATCGTGAGCACTGAGCTACCGCCCGGTCAGGGGAGGTGGAACCAGGAGTCCGTCAGAGGCGCTGCAGTGCCATCAATTGATGCACTGAGCTACCGCTCCAGGATGGAGTGGAGGGGGAACAGGACCGGTCAGAGGCGCTGCAGTGACATCAGTTGATGCACTGGCTACGCCCCGGTCTGGGAGTGGAACTAGGACCCCGGCAAGGCGCTGCAGTGCCACAGTGATGCACTGAACTACCGCCCGGTCATGGAGGGAACTAGACTTCAGGCAGGGGCGCTGCAGTGACATCGAGTTGATGACTGGCTACCGCCCCGGTCATGGGGAGGGAGTGGGAATAGGACCTCGGTCAGAGGCGCTGCATGTCATCAGTTGATGCACTGAGCTCCGCTCCCGGTCATCGAGTGGTGGAACCTAGGACTCCGGTCAGAGGCGTGCAGTGACATCAGTGATGCACTGAGCTACCGTCCGGTCATGGATGGGAGAATTCAGGACCTCCGGTCGAGGCGCTGCAGTGACATGGGTTGATGCTGAGCTCCGCTCCGGTCAGGGAGTGAGTGAACCTAGACTCTGGTTAGGGCGCTGCAGTGCCACAGTTGATGCACCGAGCTACCGCTCCGGTCAGACGAGGAAACTCTAGACCTCCCGGTAGAGGCGCCGGGCCATCAGTTGATGCACTGAGCTACGTCCGGTCATGGGGAGGGGGAACAGGACCTCCCGGTCAGACGCTGCGTGCCATGTTGATGCACTGAGCTCCGCTCCCGGTCTGGGAGTGGGGGAAACCAGGACCTTCCGGTCAGAGGCGCGCAGGCATCGTTGAGCACTGGCTACCGCCCCGGTCATGGGAGGTTTGGAATCTAGGACCTCCCGGTCAAGGCGCTGCAGTGCCTCAGTTGATGCACTGAGCTCCGCTCCGGTCAGGGGAGTGGGAACCTAGGACCTCCCGGTCAGAGGCGCTGCAGTGACATCAGTTGATGCACTGAGCTACCGCTCCCGGTCATGGGGAGTGGGGTGTGGGAACCTAGGACCTCCCGGTCAGAGGCGCTGCAGTGCCATCAGTTGATGCACTGAGCTACCGCTCCCGGTCATGCCGTAGAGGCGCTGCAGTGCCATCAGTTGATGCACTGAGCTACCGCTCCCGGTCATGGGGAGTGGGGGTGGGAACAGGACCTCCCGGTCAGAGGCGCTCAGTGCCATCATTGATGCACTGAGCACCCTCCGGCATGGGGAGGGGCGCTGCAGTGACATCAGTTGACTCTGTTGCCGGCAGCCGTGGCGCGGAGGCAAAGTGGAGGGAGTGCCTTTATGTGGGGCGCAGCTTGGCGTAAGTGTGGCTGCGGCGTCCGGGGAGTTGCACTCTGTTGGCGCCGGGCGGCACCGCGTCCCTCGCAGCTGCGCTCTCGCGGACGGTAACGACCCCACACCTCCCCCCTCCCCCTCCGCACCTCCACGCGACGGCTGCGGCCGCCGGCGCTGCCAAGGTATCGTCAGGTCAAAACGCGGAGGCGAAGCGAGGCCACGCGCCCACAAGGAACGTAATGATTAGAGGAACGTAATGATGACAGATGATTGGAATCGTAATGATTAGAGTGCGGAAATATATGTGCTACGAAATGGCAAAATATTTATATAAAATTTGATGAAAATAATAAAAATGTGTAACAAATATGTAAGAAAGGTTATGGTTTATTTTCGTTCTGTCTATAGATGTAAGGTTTTTTCAGATTATATTTGTACTTTATTTTATAGACAGAATTATTCAACTTGTGTTCATATGTAGCTCTATTTTTAGTAAGTGTTAGTGTTAGTTTGTTAGTGTTAACTATGTGTTATGCATTTTAATACACTGGATACTATTTTATTATTTCTAATTTCAAAGCAAATCTGCTATCTAAAAACTGAATATTTATATCTATAAAATGAAGGCAAAAGATAACCTGATAAAAAAGGTCGTATAATATCAAGTTATGATCTCATTAATGAAACATGTTCGAAGTGAATTTATTTAATTTGAAATTACATTATAAAATATTTAACTTTTAAAAATAAATATTGCTTGTTCTACTCAATTAAATATTATCATAGTACATTGTTGGAAAACAATATTAGCCAACGTAGAAACGTGGGAACTTAATGATCGGCAAACAATCACAGAAACTAAATGTAAAAAACGATGTTCTCAGATATCAATAGTTTGATACCTGACAATATCTTTTTTTTACATTTATATATGAAGGTATCTGTATCACCAACGATCTAATTAATCACAGAAACATTAACATCGTAGTGGTTGATGCTTGTGACAACAAATATCTCTCGTAAACTGATTTGAATCATGGAATACGTACAATCGTACTGATACTTTCTACACCAAAAAATAATATTGCCAGCACTCAAAGGTTTTGACGCAATTAATTCGGAGGTTAACGCAAACAGACAGCGTGCATCTAAACGCGGCTTTATAAGCCTCGCGTCGTCAGCAAGCAGTTCTGAATATGTGTAAGAAAAAAATAGCGATTTTTGAAGTAAACACTACTTTTTAAAACTAATTAAATATTTTTTGCGGAATGTTAAGATAATTTGAGAATAAGGAAAAAATCAAAGTATGTCAAAATAAATAAAATATGAAAATGTTAAATATAGTGTACAATATGTAAAATTATGTAACGAAAAATTTGCATTTTGTGTTAGAATTACTCTCATTCTCCAAGAGCACAATTTAGGGAACTCAACACAGAAATACAAAAAAATATGTAATTACAGAAAGATCCGTCTCTAGTAATATGTTTGTGTTTTCTTGTGATTCAGATTTGATTCAATTTTTTGAATTGTGATGTCAGCGAAATACAGGGAGGAAAATGTATCGAAATGGAAAACTATTACTGTCGACACAGAATATAATAAAAAATAAAAGTTATATAGAAAGAATGTGGAAAATTTTTTAAAAATGTTCGGGTTAATATAGTGAATTATAGCACGTGTTAGTGGTGAGTAGAAACGAGACTGCTCCGCCAAGCAAATAAGTGAACACAGTATAGGTGTTATTGCGAATGTGCGTGGGTGTTAAACAGACGTACTTTCTGGATTGTGCGATTTTCTGTGCAGCGCATTCACACTTCAAATTCTGAAACTGTAGATGGCTGTGAGAATAAAACACGTGATATTCGCGCCTGGTTTTGATTGTTTATAAGGAGTTTAAGTAAGAATATGTCCCCTGCAAGCAAATGTTTCTTCCTTATTGTCTTTTCTCCTGAGTCGTACAATTGTAGTCTCGATTATCTCGTTATTCGATTCTGAAATTAGTCCGAATGCAATAGTACTGAAGCACAAAAGAGTTATTTTAAATTTTGAATGTTTCGTAATATTATCTATTAAGGACTTTTGCAATTTAAAAAAAATCAGAATATTCTATGAAAATTGGACATGCTCTATATTTTAAGCGTCCGTTACTCTCTATTCCAACAAAAAATTAAAAATTAATATCGTTTTTAATCATTAGTTTATAAATTGCATTCTTAGTAATTAGTTTACTAACTGCAAGCAAAAATTACGCAAAAACTACTCGTTTCTTCAAAAACGTTGCATGATCTTATTGAAATATCTAATTTTGAAAACTATTTTCATTCAAGAAACACTTTATTATCAATAGTAGGGCTCTATCACCTCCATTTGCAATGTTTTTTTACAATTTTCAAAAAAGCTTTTTTGCCAAAAATGTGTCCTGCACCAAATTTTTCCCATATAAGAAGAAAAAATTAAAGAAAATATTTAGAGCCATTTCTGAGAAAATAATTGTGTAAAATATTTCAGGATCTCTCTTTGATCAACTAATTTGATTTAAGGCAAAAATCTCTATGTCCATTTGAACTTTTTACATAAATGGGTGTCAGCATAAGTAGTACTACAATAAACATCGTATTAAAATAATATCAGAATGATTGGAGCTATCAGGAACATTTTTCGTATTGACAATAATGAGATAATCCTTTAATTAGAAAGATCTCTTTAGGAATTATAATACACAATTTCTAACAAAACACACTTTTTTGTTTTTGTAGGGTGTGAAGTATGAATATAATCACACAAATTTGGTAATAAATTTAGTTTCTAGTAATTTGAATGTAATATTTCTATTATATATGACAAAAAACCTATGATTTCTCTTTCAGGAATTTATTTTAATTATAACATTATTTTGTAATTCGTAGTTATTGTTATATGGTACTTGGAAATGATAAACACTGTCTCATGTTTTTTATTGAAAACAAAATATATAAGTATTATGTAGAAATTCCCCACAATTTTTAAAAAAACTTATTTAATTCAGTGAGGGGAGAAAATTTTATCTTAGAAGGTTGTTCGTAGATTTACAATTTATTAAGGATGTGAAAGGATTTAAAAAGGGGTAAAATAACATATCAACGTATTTTTTGATAATACACTAATTTGTCATTTCTTCAACGGCAGCAAATACTGTGAAATTAATGAATATACGAAGGCTGAGCGCCGCACAGAATTTCCGCCTCTTGCACCCCGACAGCTTCTGGCTGCAGAGAGAAATGATGCACCCTCGCCCTTCTAATCGACAAGGCAGTCAATAGAATTCACCCCGCAAGCTGATAACCCAGTCATGACCCGGGGCCCGGGGGACTCTTCTTATGCTGCTGACTATCGGGGAAATTCGCCTCCGCAGACGTTACGTCGAGGTCAGGATAGCTTCGACAAACTGAACCGAGCCAGGACGTCGATGAGGGCTGGAACGGAGCCGGGAGTGGGATGACGGTGGAGGGGAAAGGGGGGGAGGGAAGCGGAGGAAATAAAAGCAACGCGGACCGGCGGGCGGCGGGCGCGAAAAAGTTGTTCGCTGCAAAAAGGCGCCATCTCCGAGTTCTTACGCAGCTGCTGCCTCCTCCGCCCCCGTTGCCCCCACCTCCGTCCCCGCCCCCACCGCCGCCACCGGCGTCGACGCGAGCACTAAGACGGGGATAGAAGTCGGGGCCCGGGCCTGGGGCGGGGAAGAAAGGGTTCGCGATGGAGATGGCGACCCAAGTGGTTTTAGAGGGAGAAGATGTATTTCCTGGAAGCGGAGATGTAGTGTTCTACATAGCATTTGAGATATTAAATGAGGTTATTCTAATGAACGTCTGTCTAAATTTAACAAAAAAAAAAAGGTTTACATTTATGATAAGATGTTGTTCCGGAAGAAGCGGACACATATGGTCTACGAAACGTTGTACCATATAATGTAATAAGCTTATTACGTATTTGACTGTCTATAAATGAAAGATTATATAACCCATTAAATTAGGATTTTAGGTGATAATAAGCCGCAAATGAATAATGATCTATTGAGGCAGAAAATTCACTATTTAGATGTACATATAAAAAAAATATTGAGCCAAAATATAGTCTCAAATTATAGAACAATAATTAAGAATGGAATAATAACGGAAATGCCGAGTTTTCACAAAAGGACAATGACCAAAAAAATATATTTTTATGGCAAAATTAAACTCAGTTCTTAAAACTGAGTAATGGAATATAATTTTTAAAACAATAATTTTTTAAAAAATTTTACATTACATAATTTGTGTAGATGACCCCAAAAAATAACATATGTTTGTTATGCAATCGAAAGTTATATAAGTTATGAATGTAAGAAAAAATTGTATTTTCGAATGCGACACATCAAAATCAACATTATTCTAATTGAAATTAGAAATGTCTTTAAAATTTCTTACAACCTAAATAGAAAAGTCATCTTCTGCCGTTTTACGGAAATATAAGGAATAATATTTCCAAGGGAAATGCGTGGATAACAACTTCAAATGTAAGATGATTAAGTATTGTCTATGAAGTTATTTATGCCGTCGAAGCTTTTTTTTTAAGCTAACTTAAAAAAGAGGAATAAAATTTTGATAGAAAAAAACAAAAATAATTTTTTTTCGCGAATGTCTGGACCTAACTGTAAGTGACCTCTATGAGCAGACCTCCCGCGAACAGACCTATAACATTTTCTAGTGGTATAGTCGTAAACATACTCGAGCGATGGATCTTTGTTGTTCAAATAATGTGTGCGTCATTTTTAGACACTGTACAGAGCTTCACACAAGACTGATGAAATAAGGGGAAGATGGGATTCAAGAAAACGGAGTATTAGAATTCTGGTGTGAGATGAACAAAATTTGGTTGGGTTGTGAATTGACGTCTATGTATGGAGCAAAAGAGTCATTAGAGGAAATAGAAATGCACTTTTTTGTGACATGAGTGACTGGAGTTCGCCATAAATGGAATAAAGACATAGTGATGTACCTCTGAGAGCAGGCAAAATATTATTTTGTATTTCAGCATTATAAACAATCTTTTCTGTTGCAAGAAATCGCTCATAATCGAGAATTTTACGACACAAATGATGACGTGTTAGATTTATTTCACGTATGATTGCGTAATCGCACATTCAGCCAATCGCAGCGAGAAAATTGAGGGAGGGGGGAGTTAAACGGAACAGCCGACCATTTCTCCCACAGATGTCAAATACCCGAGATGTCACAAGAAACTTGTTTCACAAAATTAAGTCTAATTATCTTATACATTTGTAATGCTGTTCTACACAAAATAGTGTATGACAATCGTTTATAATGTTGCTTCATTGCATTTATTTATTTATTTATTTTACGTCAGAAAAACAGTTAAAAACTGCGTATGACGTGCTATGGGGAAAAGTGAATTGTGTGCACATTTTCAAAATTCTGTGATCCCTACACTTACTCATATACTACTTAAATCTTGAATTTTGAAAGGAGAAAAAAACAAAACTCCCATGCAATAAAATCTATGTTCAAGGATAAACAAGCAATAAATTTTGAATTTTGAAATTTTGAAAGGAGAAAAAAACAAACAAAAAAACTCCCATGTAATAAAATCTATTTTCAAGGATAAATAAGCAATAAATTTTGAATTTTGAAAGGAGAAAAAAAAAAAAAACTCCCATGTAATAAAATCTATTGTCAAAGATAAATAAGCAATAAATTTTGGCTCTTATTACTTCCTGCCGCGACAACAAGGAAACGATAATTTGAATCATTGTATTTCCCACTGAATACTAGAAGACGTCACAGAAAATGAAGTTACATTTATGTCCAGAAGCAAAACAAGGGCCATCTCAGCATTTGCTCAATGGATCAGGAAACTGGACGAAAAACCTGATCGAGATGGGGTCATTGACCCGGAAGCTGTAGTACAATAGTTGTTACAGGTTGTTTATACTCATTTATACAGTCCAAATGGTAAATAATGCATTATGTATCATTGTTAAAATTAATGTTACTTTTCTTGTTATGCTCAGTATAGTCTCTAATTGTATAGAAACAGTTATGCAGCAGAAACGATTTCACTTGGGATTTAAACTTTTCTATTGAATTTAATCGTTTAATGTCATCTGGCAACGTGTTGTAAAATAATGTACATGTATTGTATGTGAATTTTTGTAATGAGCTGTTGATACTGTCACCTGATGAATATGATTTCTACGTCAGTGTTATAGTAATAGACTTCTGCATTTTCTGAAAAATATTCCGCCCTTGAGCAAGTCATTTTTACAAAACCACTGATTCGTAAATAAAAGACACGGTAATGGTAGAATTCTAGATTAATGAAGAGAGGCTTACATGAATCACGTGGGTGGGATTTGGTTATTATTCGTACAATTCGTTTTTTTAATCTAAAAGTCTGGGAGCTATAAGATGTATTTCCCAGAATATTATGCCATATCTCAGGCGGGAATGAACATTCGCGAAGTATACACAACGAGCAGTATGAAGGCTGACTGAATTTGCAAGAATTCTGAACGCGTAGCATAAAGAACTTAATTGTGTGTTCAATTCATTTAAATGGACGTTCCATTTAAGGTTTGACTGAATTGAGAGACCTAAAAATTCCTACAAATTTGGAAACTCGCTCCCAACGTCGTTCGTTTTCAAAACATATACTCATGCAATAAATATTAACATTATAAACTAATTGCACAAAGTACTAGTATTCATAACATGAGTTAATAAACTCCAGTAATATATCAAAATAGTTTCGTTGTATGAAACTTATTAGTTGTTTGAAATATTTTTGTTGGCTATTATTATTACATTGAAAATGGCCGTTTAAAGATTGGTCGTTTCTCAGACAACTTACTAAAAAAAATAACTGTTATTAATACTGACGGGGAATGAATGAATTATTTGCAAATAATTAATAATAATAATATTTTTACTTCCAGAGAAAGACACCCAAGCACACGTCTTGGTATGTGAAGATATTGGAAGGTTGTGTGGGATTTTGTGAGACGCTGCGAGTCTCAGTGAAACATATTAGGAGACGTACAGTGCTAGATTAAACCCACAACCAATATTTTCTCTCTCGACTAGCATTCGACCCACACTGCGTTTTGGCTTTACTACTCACACGCTATTGCAGCAATACCAGCCGTGGGATATTGTTCTGGGCTATAAGAAAATAAAGTAAGATGAAAAATCTTTCGTTAGATACTACTTCCGATCCCCCTTCTTTATTTCTTCCTTTTTCTAAACTTTTTTTTCAAATAATGTGTGTGCAACCTTTTTGTTATTCAACTTATATTATTTATTATCCTTATAACTGCAATTATTGCATTATTTTTATTTTTCCATTAACTACTTAATTTCCAAAATTAATTTTCATCTCTTTTCTCATTTAATTTTTCTATTAATCTTCGGGACATGCCAGTTGCTCAAAAAATTGAACATCTTGACCTTTTTTCTTATTACAGTCAAATTCGCTACGTAAATTGAATGCATTTTTTGAGGTTTTCTTGTCAATGAATCGAAAGACAATCTTTATTTGGGATCATTGCACCTAAGAAATCTCCTCGGATCATGGCATTGTTTGGACAAGGTTATTCAAGGTGCTATGTATTAAGGTATTTGGAGAAGTTTATTGCTTACAATATGCCTTCCCAAACATAATGCTGGATAATTATACATAAACTAGCTATTTGCACCCCGCTGCGCCGCAGCTTTATAAATGAGAAATACGAATGTGAAAAGTAGTACATGATTCGAAGAAAAGGAAATACAGAGAATACAGTATTGCACAAGGTCAAAAATGTTTCTTCTTATTCTTATTCTTCATCATCAGCATCTGTACATTCGTATTCTTGCTCTTTGTGTCCTTCTTTAAATGTTCAGTTTAGTTTATATTTATCATTTTAATAGTCCTTACTGCTGTTACATCGCAATGAATGATTTAAAATCATATGTGATAATGCTCTGCTGAAATGCAATTCTAAACATAAAATAAATATTGGAACTATTTTTAAAACTAAAGATTATTATCACGTTTGAAATTATTACATTCAGTGTGAAATACGACCATTTCCCTCGACGCCCCCTTCCCCTTGGTGCGCATCAGCATCCATTCACGTTCTCTGCCACTCCACTGCCATCCCCTTCGTTCAGGAAGATCGCAAGCCACCCCTGGCCCAGACACCCCCTCGCCATCACCCTCCCTCCCTTCCTCTTCCCTCCCTCCTTTACTAACCTTCACCGTTTTTCTCCACCGGGATTCATTCTCAGCCACATTTATTTATTTATTTATTTATTTATTTATTTATTTATTTATTTATTTATTTATTTATTTATTTATTTATTTATTTATTTATTTATTTATTTATTTATTTATTTATTTATTTATTTATTTATTTATTTATTTATTTATTTATTTATTTATTTATTTATTTATTTGCGTCAAAAACAGTTAAAACTGCGTATGACGTGCTATGGGAAAAGTGAATTGTGTGCACATTTTCAAAATTCTGCGATCTCTACACCAAGTCATATACTACTTAAATTTTGAATTTTGAAAGGGAGAAAAAAACAAAAAACTCCCATGTAATAAAACCTATTTTCAAGGATAAACAAGCAATAAATTTTGAATTTTGAAAGGGAGAAAAAAAAAAAACTCCCATGTAATAAAATCCATTTTCAAGGATAAATAAGCAATAAATTTTGAATTTTGAAAGGGAGAAAAAAACAACAAAAAAACTCCCATGTAATAAAATCTATTTTCAAAGAAAATAAGCAATAAATTTTGGCTCTTATTACTTCCTGCCGCGACAACATGGAAACGATAATTTGAATAAATGTATTTCCCACTGAATTCTAGAAGACGTGCACAGAAATGAAGTTACATTTATGTCCAGAAGCAAAACAAGGGGCCATCTCAGCATTTGCTCAATGGATCAGGAAACTGGACGAAAACCTGATCGAGATGGGGTCATTGACCCGGAAGCTGTAGTACAATAGTTGTTACAGGTTCTTTATACTCATTTATACAGTCCAAATGGTAAATAATGCATTATGTATCATTGTTAAAATTAATGTTCCTTTTCTTTATTTTTATCTTCTTCTTTAATATTCTTTTCACATTGTACTCCACGTGTGACTGCTGCTTTTGCTGCCGTAACCACTCATTCAACTTCCCCTCTTCTGTCTCCTCCCGTCCCTCCTTTCCACACCACTGGTTATCTCTCGCTTAACTCCATCCGCTGCTCCTTTAACTTCCACGTTGCTCTGTTGTCTATATCCCTGCCAGTTCTAACAACACTTCCCTCTTCTCACCATCCTCGAATTTCTCTCTCTTTACTCCTCACCCTTCCCGTCCATATCCCCACCGAGAGCGGTAGTATAGGATATCAACTGATGTCATTGCAGTGCCTCTGACCGGGAGGTCCTAGGTCCGAGTGCTGATGGTGGCAGGATTCTCGACACTAGCTTTTCAGCTAGGTCGAATTCAGTCGCTGTCTGGAGGAGAATTCTAGCGGCCGGCTGCTCTGGTCGGTAGTTTTCCGTGGTTTCTCCGATCGACACAAGGCGAATGCCGGAGCAGTACCCGGGACCACAAACGGGCCACGGACCACGCGCGATCTGTCCTTCCTCTTCGTGTCCTATCCTCTCCCCTTACACACATACACTTACACTGACATGCACTACACTAGCACATATTCCGGGAGACCGGTCGGGAGCTTAGAGCTTGTCCTGGTTGGGGCTGTGCACCGTTGGTGGGAGAGTCCTGGTTAGGGGGAAACCCCACTAGCCTACGGTATGTCGGCGCCGGATCTCGCCATCCGGCGGGGGATCACCGCCATCTCTCGAGAAAAGAAACATGCACTACACTAACAGGACTAATGACCAAAGCAGTTGACGTGCCCGGAAACACGAAAAATCAATCAATCAATCCATATCTCCACAACCCTCTCCTCTCCCCGCTCCTTTCCACACCCGACGCATGTCGTCTTGTTTCTGTCCCCTACCGTCCTCCTCCCCTCCTCTGTCTGGTCGTTCATCCCCCGCGCGACCGGGCCTCGCCCCCACTAAAGTGCACGTGGCGCGGCTGTCCCAATCCCCGCCCTCTCCCCGCCAGCACCATCCCGCCCCACTCTCACCCCCGCCGGCGACCCCACGGCGGGGCGCGCGCAGTTGAAATGGAATTTTAATTTAACTTGTTCTGTCTAATGAACCCGAAACCTAATTAGAGAACATTCATCTGAAGAGCTTTCTTGCCGCGCCACTGACGCCGCCGCCGCGATATAATAAAACAGATTTACGAATTTCGAGAATTGCCCCGCGCCCCCTCACCTAGCGGTGGCAGAGGGGGAAGGAGAGGGAGAACGTGGGTGGGGGAGGTACTTCCGGGTGCCCCCTAATGTAAACCCAGGCGCCTCACAGTTCGCCCTCATTCCGATCTTCATCCGTTTTTCCAACTCACCGTCCTTGCCTTCGTCTTGACCTGCAGAAAGTAGTCCGATATCGACATATCGAGATTCCAATGTATTGAGCCATCAATCTGTTCATGTGTGTGAAAGAGGTTCTCAGTAAACTCATGAAGAGAATCATATTTGCGAGAGATATTTGTTTTAAGCATAGTAACAGGACTGACAGGTAGTCTTGGAACTATGCATAGTTCGATAGTTCATATGTCTCATAGCTGGTAAACTGCTACGTACGGTAAAATATTGCTTTGAAAGATCACAAACAATACGCGGTTTGTGTTGAATATTCGTCATACCACATTGCCTCTCAGAATGCTCCTTATTATGAAACAAATATTCAAAGTTTCAATCTAGTTGTTTACACTTTCATATTCATTATACACCCAATATTCAGTTTTATTTTAATGTCTGCGAAATTTGACTTGATTTGAAAGACGAATTGCTCACAGATTAAATATGGCATATAATTTTCAATAATTAACATGAAACACATGAAGCTAGATTTTTTTTAAAATATTTAGTTTAATAGCAAGTACCTCTAGCTCGCACGAAGTCGGCCTAATAATCTTCCCAAGGAATCTGCAAGTCAAAATTCAAAACCCTTAATAAATTACAGAGGTGAACAAAATGTGCACGGAGCTAATCCAAGAAGAGAGACTTCAGTTACTTACGAAATCCTGAGGTTAAATTGAGAGCGGCAAAGAGAAACATAACTACGAAATTCATAAGTACAATTTTAGTATAATATTCATACAGCGGTTGTTCATTTTATAATCAGTAAACGAACCTAGTACCTACTACTACACAAATATATCTACATAAACTCCACCAGAACGCATGTAATCAAACAATTTGGCCAAAATGGTCAATTCCAACTGGATTTGGTAAATATTGATTGTTTGAATAGACATTTCCTGTTTTTAGAGGAACGAATGTTTAGAGTACTGATAAAGCTTCCTTGTTGGATCTGGGCTACAAAATTAATTGCTAAATATTGATCCACATGCCCAGCCTAAAACCCAAACTTCAGCAAAATTGAGCAGAAGATTTCGAGGAAACTCATACACATGAGTTTCTGTATATATCACTAATCTACAACACAGAATTACCGGGTTGTCTTTTTATTTTGTAAAATACTTAAGTTTATTTCACTGTGGGAGCATTTTAGTATCTTTATGAACATCGAAGGAAACTTCTCAGGACCTACTGAAGTTTCAAAACCATGTTCGGCGAAACGATTAACGTAAGTGTTGCTTCCTGAAGTCACTTATAGTCCACTTTTCACTTATATTCTCAACTTGAAACTGTTTTTACTCCATCATTCCACGACTCCAGAATTAAAAACTCTCCCATTTCAAAATTACCAGTGAGGAAGTTACTCATACTTAGAAAAAATTATTAAAACGATTTTTCAATACGTGTCGTCAGTTTATCTGTTCTTGGTAGGACAGTTTATATGCTCTGGAAGACACTTGGTAGGACAATTTATATGCTCTTTGTACCTCGCATCCTTTCTCGCCTCAAACTGGATGAACTCATTCACATCAGCCCTTGTGAGTCGATGTCTCATTCGTTGTGGAGAGAGATTATCATCACGTGTGCAACATGGGTTCTCATCCTTCTCCATCCCACCGCTACTGCCGTTTTCACTCCCCGCCACCGACCCCGCGAACGCCACTCCGCGCCATGCCCGCAACCCCCTTTTGAACGTCCTGCAGAGGCTCGCACTTACTCTCTCCCTCTCTCTCTCCTCTCTTTCTACTCTGTTTTCCCTCTCTCCCCTCTCTATTATATACTCCCTCTCTCCCTTATTGATTGATATTTTCGTGTTTCCGGGCGCGTCAACTGGTTCGGTCATTAGTCCCGTTAGTGTAGTGCATGTTTTTCTCTCGGGAGATGGCGGTTATCTTCCCCCGCTGTATGGCGAGATCCGGCGCCGACCTACCGTCGACTAGTGGGGTTTCCCCCTAAGCAGGACTCTCCCACCACCGGGGCACCGCCCCAGCCGGGACAAGCTCTAAGCTCCCGACCGATCTCCCGGGATATGTAGTAGTGTAGTGCATGTTAGTGTACGTGTGTGTGTAAGTAGAGAGGATAGGACAAGGAAGAGGAAGGACATATCGCGCGCGGTCCGTGGCCCGTTTGGTAGGGTACTGCTCCGGCATTCGCCTGGTGTTGATCGGAGAAATCACGGAGAACTACCGATCAGAGCAGCCGGCCGCTAGAATTCTCCTCCAGACAGCGACTGAATTCGACCCGGCTGAAAAGCTAGTGCCGAAAATCCTGCCGCCGTCAGGACTCTCTCTCTCTCTTATCTCTTCTCTCTCTTTGCTCTTATCTTTCATCTCTCATCTCCTCCTCTTTACTCACTCTTCCTTTCCTTCCCCCCCCCCTTCTTTAATTTTGCCTTTCTTCTACTTAATATCGTCTTCCTTGAAATTTCATTTCAACCTTTTCATGCGTTCAATTTCTCTTTGTGAAATTCCATTCTTTCGTTTTAGCCTTACTTCCTCCTTCCTCGTGATAGATCTACTGATGTTTTGATGATGCGATGAACAGCACATTTACTTACTTTCATTACACATCGCAAACCCCAATCCATTTTAGACGAAGTCAATTCTTCTTACGACTGTTGCAAGCAAACAACTTTTCTAATTCAATCGCCCCCTTCCTTGTTTCAATACGTAAATAGTATTTCCACTCTCCAGCCACCTTCCATTCTTTTCCCAGTCCACAACGAATCAAATTAAATTTTTTAACACACTATTTACTGAATATACTCAGAAAAATCATGTACGTTGTTATAAAAGTAGGTATAAATAATTATCTTCGTGTTTTAATCAAAAATAAAGAAAGCTAGAATAGGCTACTACTAGCATCCAGAACGTTGAAATATGTACAAAGATTGTCGGACTATCGACTTCTCTTTTCCATCGCCTCATGTTTTGCCAGTAGATGATTGCAGAGACTGCTTCTTGGAGAGTAATGAAATAATGAGAATTACAAAATACTATTTATATGATTCGAAATAATTCATTATTTCTGAATTTATTGTACAAACCCAACAATTTATACAGTTGCTTGTTTGTTTTAAACATTGGGTTCTCAACGCATTGAAATTCATACCAATTGTAGCAGAAAAAAGTAGTACTAGTAGAAAGCATTTTATTAATGTGCCTTATTTGTAACGTGTTTTTGTATAAATAGTTTAAAAATGAAAAAAAATATTATATTATTGTAATATTTTTTTATTCAAGGACTCTGTTTTGCTTAGTTTTTGAAAACGCCGCCTAAATTTACTGCTTCCTGAATTCTGTGTGACAGTTCTCACTGCGCTCCTGAATTCACCGCGCCTCGTCCTGGTGGCGGACGCACGCACGAGTCGCCATCGCCCGTGACGTCCGCACGCGCACCTCCGCCTCGCCCCGCCTGCCGCCCCCTCCCTCGCCCCCCGCATCGCCACGCCCGCTGCCCGCGCCCGCGCCCCCTAGCCCCTGCCGCCCGCCCCGCCGCCGCCCCGTCCGCCCCGCCGCCCCGCCCTCGCCGCTCCCGCCGCCGCCGCCGCCCGACGCCCGGCCCCGCCTGCCCGCCCCCGCTGCCGGCCGCCCCCTGCCCGCCGCCCCCCCCCGCCTCCCTGCCCCGCCCCCGCCGCCCCGCCGCCCCGCCGCCCCCGCCCCCGCCGCCCCGCCGCCCCGCCGCCCGCGCCCCGCCCCCCGCCGCCCCCCGCCGCCCCCCCGGCCGCCCCTGCCGCCCCCGCCGCCCCCGCCCCGCCCCCCGCCCCCGCCCGCCCGCCGCCCCGCCGCCCCGCCGCCCCCCGCCCCCGCCTGCGCCTCCGACGCCCCGACGCCCGCTGCCGTCGCCCCGCGCCTCCTGCCGCCCGCGCCCCCGCCCCGCGCCCCGCGCCCCGCCCCGCCGCCCGCGCCGACGCCGACGCCCGCTGCCTCGCCCCCCCTCCGCGCCGCCCGCCGCCCCGCCCCCGCCGCCCGCGCCGCGCCCGCCGCCCGCCGCCCGCCCGCCGCCGCCGCCCCTGCGCCGCCCCCGCCCGCCCCGCCGCCCCGCCCGCCCGGCCGACGTCCGACGTCCGACGCCTCGACGCCGCGCCGACGCCCGACGCCCGACGCCGACGCCCGAGCCGACGCCGACGCCGCGCCGTGCCCGCCGCCTCCCGCCGCCCGCGCGCCCGCCGGCCCGCGCCCGCGCGCCGCGCCCCCCGCCGCGCCGCGCGGGCCGCGCCGCGCCCGCGCCCCGCGCCCCCGCCCTCCGCCCCGCCCGCGCCCGCGCCCCGACGTCCCCGACGTCCCCGACGCCCTCGACGCCCCGACGCCCCCGACGCCCCGCCCCCGACGCCCCGACGCCCGCGACGCCCCGACGCCCCTGACGCCCCGCTGCCCCGTCGCCCCGCGCCCCTCCTGCGCCCCCCGCCCTCGCCCTCTCCGCCCGCCCCGCCACCGCGCACGCCCCTCCCCAGCCGCAGCCCCCAAGCCCACGACGCGTGCCGGCCGCAAACATGCACTCCACAGTCCGCCGCCCCGCCCTCTCTTTACACACACACACACATACCTCCGAGCTAGCATTGTCGCTATCTCCGCAGCGGCTCTGGCCGGGAGGCCCAAGTGTTCAAATCACGACGATGTCGAATTTTTGCCTCTTGATACATATCTACCCGGAATTCAGCTGCTATCTGTAGGACAATTCTAGTGGCCGAATGGTGTAATCGGTAGTTCGATACTAGGCTCTATAAAACGGGCCAAGGACCGCGCACGACCTTCGCTTTCTCATTTTTGACATTTCCTCTCCATTTACAAACTAATGGTGCTAAAACCACGTACATTTACGCCCATATTTTTAACACTTTGTTCTGATTAGTAAGGGCAGTATATAAAGAGGGTATCGATTGATTGATTGATTCATTTTTTCGTGTTTCCGGGCGCGTCATCTGCGTTGGTCATTAGTCCCGTCAGTGTAGTGCATGCTTTTCCGCCGGGAAATGACAGTGTTCTTCCCCCCATGGATCGCGAGATCCGGAGTCCATCTACCGTCGGCTAGTGGGGCTTCTCCCTAACAAAGCCTCTCCCACCAGCGGGGCACCGCCCCATCCGGGACAAGCTCTAAGCTCCCGACCGGTCACCCGGAATATGTGGTAGTGTAGTGCATGTTAGTGTAAGTGTGCGTGTAAGGGGAGAGGATAGGACAAGGAAGAGGAAGGACAGACCGCGCGCGGTCCGTGGCCCGTTTGTTAGGGTACTGCTCCGGCATTCGCCTGGTTTTGATCGTAGAAACCACGGAAAACTATCGATCAGAGCAGCCGGACGCTAGAATTCTCCTCCAGACAGTGACTGAATTCGACCTAGTGTCGAAATGCCAGTGTCGAAAATCCTGCCGCCGTCAGGACTGGAACTTAGGACCTCCCGGTCAGAGGCACTAGAGTGACATCAGTTGATGCATTGAGCTACCACTCCTAGTAAGAGAGTGTCGACTTAAATCGGACATGTGGGGACGTTGTTGCTCTTGATTTATTCGTTTAGGGCGGCTGAAACACCCCTGAACTCTACGCAACCCGCCGCACAATGAAGAATTAAACACGTCTTCACTGCATACAAATATTCTGCTCCTGCGGTTGTGAAATTCGGCCGGAATTATTACTTAAATCTCGAACAAGTAAATATAATTTCACCAACACAGTGTCAGGTTAAACGCATACCCAAATTTGAGAGATAACCCTTTAACAATAGTATACTTGTGGGAATTCTGATTTGGTGTTGTTGACGTTCTTATAAGAAGAAATAAAAGAGGTCATCTTCGTCAATATAATATGTTGACGTCTTTTATTTCTTCTTAATAGTATACTTGTAAACCTCCTTCAAACCAGGACGTGGAACAACCCATACTTGCGAAAAAGCCGTCCATCTATTAGAATATTGTATAGCGTTTGTGACACAACGTAATTAACAATCATGCGACCAGTAGTGTGTGATGTGTAATACATTGCAGTAGCTAAGCATTACCGGGTCCACTCGTAAATAAATAAATCTACAGCCCCCGCCTGCACCTCCCATGTTACCCCGTCCCCGTGTCCACTCACGCACCCCTTCGTGCCTCGGCGGTTCCCTTTCCACATCGCCACTGGCCGTGTCGGGGCACAGAAGGCTGTGAATCAGAGCAGGGCATTTGAATGGAAATTGCCTTCATTGGAATGGGTGGAACTCAGCACGTCAAGTCTACTGTACAGCCTGAACGATTCGTGTGAAATGTGCGAGAGACTGAACTTTTGTTCGCGGAAGCAGATCTATTATGTGTCGAAAGTATTTGACGTTGAAACGCTGTCCTGGCTTCTCCTGGAAAACGATCTTTTATGAGATTCTGAGTATCTAGTGTTGTTTCTACACACTATTTATAACTCATGCAAGTTTCAGTCGAACTTCACCAATGTAAGTTGAATGTCAAATGTAAGTTGGTAAATTAGTGACTAAGCAATTTACTCCCTCCGATATGCTTGACTATACCAGAGAACAGAGAGCTAACGACTTATCGGGAACCACAGCCGTAAACTTTGGGGATATGGGAGTATTTAGGTTGGCAATATGCTATTTCCTTTAGTAAAAATCCAAGAGAAGGGTAGGAATTGACGGGAAAGTTTGACCCCATAGTAAGATCATTCGGAAAGAATTTTCGCATACAGAGGGTATATGTGAACTAGTGAAAGATTAATAGAAGAATTAGAAAGAAAGTTGGTGTTTTAATCAGAGAGACAGACAAAACGTAGACATGTCTTTTTCACGTAATGGATTTGTCATCAAACCTTCCTGAAGGTTATCTAATTTACCTAAGAAACTGACTTAAAAGTTGCTTAAAAAATGACCGGGGTAGTTTTTGTTAAACGCTCCGATTTTTCAAAACTACGGAAAGAACATATATTTTAAGCGGTTTCCTACAACTACAATATTAAAGCAAAGTTTTGTTTCTTAATAAAATATATTCAAAGATAAGTCTTGAAATTAGATCACGACCAATTTTTCAAAAATATGAGTAGTTTTCTGGTAATTTTGTGTGTAATTGAGGCAATTTTTCAACAAATACTTTATCAAAACCGCTCCTTAACATTATTCCTCTCTTCTTAATTTATTTCTCACATGTAGCATGCGCAGAGTCAAACAACTTTAAAAAATATTGTTGCTGCTTTCCGCAAACTCTAAATTTTGTAGATACAATATCGATAAAACTGATTTATTGGAAATAATATCTAATCAATAAATAGACGTTTGACAAAGGTCTAGTACATTTTCAATAATACAGAGTAGTTTTGTAATTAAATTAAAAACATTTAAATTAATTTTAGAAATAAGTGTAATTTTTGCTAGAATTTAATACATTTTATAAAAAACAAGATAAAAATATTATCAATTTTTTTCTTTAGAATATTACATGAATACAGCAAAGGATACGTAAAAATGGTGCACGTCTAATTTTAATTCAACTCTCTTAATTTTAGAAAATTTTAAAAGTGGAACATTATAGTACATTATGAAAAGATGATCTCATATGGGTATTGATACACGTGTGTGATATTACGATACGGGCGAGGAACGAGCGAGTATCGTTAACTCCACACTAGTGTATTAAGAGTTTGATATGGTAATTTTCCTACCATTTTTGAAAGTTGATCTTTTACATTGAATCGTTTCGTGGCAGTTGACTTACAGGATTCAGCCAAGGCCACCTAACCCCACCCTCGCATGCTGGCACATGTGGCTGTGGTTACTTGTCCGCCTGCGAGAGAGTACTGCGCTAGTCAAATAGGTTCAAAGTGAAATTACAATCCAATTTATTTTAAATAATATTACGCGAAAAAATACTTCTAATAAAAGAAATTAAAACAGACAAGTATAATAGAATTCAAAATGCAATTTTAATGTACACAATCAAACGAAACATTTACCGGACCGATTCTCAATGATTAATGCAGTGCAAATACTTACTTTGTAAGCTTCTTTGTGATTTGTCGAGAACCTGTATCATAAGAAATATATATCGTAGTGAGTATCATTATGCAACAGGTTGAAGCCATCAGATGACAGCATTATACACCAGGAGTAGAAAAAGTATGTTCTGTTGTAGCACCACACGTTTTACTAGAAAATCCTTACTTGAAAATTTTACGACGGCGTACAGCTTGGTGTCTCTCCTACGAAAGAAACGGAATGTAATGAGTAGCTTAACTATCCACAAAGGTGGTAATGTAGATCGAGGTATCGTGAACATGGCAGAAGTACTTTATGTTTGTTTTTTGTTTGTGTTCATGATTTCTTCTAAAACTGAAGAATATGTCATTGTCCCTTATCGTATTACGTATAGATAATAATAATAATAATAATAATAATAATAATAATAATAATAATAATAATAATAATAATAATGAAAAGAAGAAGCAATAAGTAACTCTAGTATTTAAAGAAGAATGAATTGAAATATAACAAGAAAAGAAAGAAATCGAAATATAATATCTTGAGGATTGTGCTAGAGAGAAGAAAAATAAAGAAATAAAAGCAGAATGTGGAATCGATATTCTATAATTAGACCAACAGATAATTTATTTTAGAAAAATAAATACAATTTTATTACATATTCCGACGATTGAGAAAAATCAACTACTGCAGCGAAAACCAAAAGATATTAAGTAGAATGTTCAGGCCACACCGACAAACTGACTGCAAACAGTGTAAAAACAAACACAATGACCGGCCGACGGAAAGTGTGCCTGTGATTGACAGAGTTAGGCCGGACAAACCAGGGGCCGGTGTCGCGAATGAGCGATAAGGGCGAGGGCGGGCGGGCGTTACGAGCGGCGTGTGGATAAGCGACGTGAGGGGGCGGCGCCGGTCGCCTCTGGGCGCGGAAATTAATACGGCGGCCCCCGCCGCCCCCCACGAGGGCGGCTGCCGCGGGCAGGTAAAAATAAACTCCCCCGCTGCGCCGCGCCCGGCCGCGTCGCGGGCGGTCGCTCGGCTAATTGACTGCGCATTGTTCTGGCCGCGGGCGGCGGCCCCGCGCCCGGCGCCCCGCTGCGCCCGCTGCGCCCCGCTGCGCCCCGCGCGCCCGCTGACGCACGTCGCCCAAACGCCCGCGCCGCCATCACTCCCCCCTACACTTCGTAGTGGACCTCCCCGGCACGACACTGGCCCGCCACCTCCCGCCGCATCCGCGCCACAGCCCCGTCCATCCCCCCCCCGCCACATCCCCGCGACAACCTACCATATCACCGCCCTACCCCGCCACACCCCGCCACATCCCCGCCACATCCCCGCCATTCCCCTCCACATTCCCGCCACATCCCGCCACATTCCACCACATCCCCGCCACATCCCGCCACTCCCCGCCACATCCCCGCCCCATCCCCGCCACACCCCCGCCACTTCCCCGCCACATCCCCGCCACATTCCCGCCACACCCCCGCCACATCCCCGCCACATCCCTGCCACATCCCCGCCACATCTCCACTACATCTCCGCTACATCCCCGACACATCCCCGTCACATCTCCGAAACACTCCACCACAACCTACCAAATCCCCCCTACCGCGCCCCACCCCGCAACATCCGCGGCACAGCCTCGCTACAACCTTCCCCAGCTCTAGCCTCCTCACAGCTCTGTCACTTCCCCTTCGCAGCGCCGCTACGCCCCGCCCCGCCTTGCCCAGCCCCTTCCAACCCCGCCACAATTTTCCCCAGCTCTGCCCTACTCACAGCCCGCCACTTCCCCTTCGGAGCTCCACCACCGCCCGGACAGCTCCGCCACTGGCCCTCCGCCGCTTCGTCACCGCCACACCACCACCACACCCCGCCACAATCTCGTTCCTGCTCGCCATGGCAGTGCGTCTGGCTCTCCAGCTCCGCCACAACCCCTCCACAGCCACTCCCCAGCTCGCCTCATTCTCGCCACAAACCAATCACAGCCCCGCTACATCCCCATCACATGCCAGCCACAACCCCGGCCCAATCTCGCCACTGCTCGCCATGGATCCGCTATGCCCCGCCATGCTGCCGTCAGGCTTCACTGCGCCTCCGTCACAACACCGCCGTGCCACTGCCGCGACGCTTCCATCGTTCCACTGCAAGAAGTGATTAAAGGAATGCAAAGACCATGGGGAACGAAGACGGTTTATGGAGACGGCGCGTGTGGCTGAAGGACACGTTGACAGACGGAACGGTGACCATGGACAACAGGAAGGCGTGGAGCAGGTGGTTGCAAGTGTGTGATGCACCCGGCGGAAGTCTGAGGAGGATGCGCGAAGCGGGGTGACAGAGCCCGTGCAGCCGACGAAAGTGGTGGATCCGGCGACAATGGCTGCAGTCGATGGTGAATCAGGAAGTGATGGCGGCCTGTGTCGCCTGGGATGTGGAAAATGCGATGGTCGAGATGCGGGTAGAAGGGTATGATGATGATGGAAAGAACGAGGGGTGGCATGGGGGGGGAAGGGGGGGGCAAAAACAGAGAGAGAGAAGGGGAGACGGTAAATGCGCTGGAAAACACGGTGGAGGAGGTGGAAGGAGGGTGAGGCGGTGGGAGTGCGGGGTGGAGGGCGGGGTGGGAGGGGCGGGGTGGGAGGGCGGGGTGGGAGTGCGGGGTTGGAGGGTGGGGTGGGAGGGCGAGGTCGGAGGCGAGGGTGGGAGGGCGAGGTCGGAGGGGCGTGGTCAGAGGGCGGGGACGGAGGGGCGGGGTGGGAGGGGCGAGGTTGGAGGGGCGGGGTCGGAGGGGCGGGGTCGGAGTGGCGGGGTCGGAGTGGCGGGGTTGGAGGGACCGGGTCGGAGGGGCGGGGCCGGGGCAGCGGGACGGAGGGGTGGCGGGGCAGCGGAGTAGCGGGGACGACCGCTGCTGGGGGTTAGCGGGGGCAGGGGGGAGGAACAGCCACCGACCTGTGTTCGTCCGTGGGCAGAGCCAGATGCGTTGCGATGAGAAAGGGGTGAGCGCGCGTAATTGGATCCTCCGCCGAAAGGGTTCGCGGAAACAGTTCGTCCGGCGCCACCCGACAAAATCACAGGGCGGACGGCCGCGGACTTGTAATGAACTGGATGATTTCTTTGCCGGCGAACGTTTGACGAGCGTGATTAACGTCCGACACACGACGGAAATATTGACTTTGGAACGGTGTACTCATTTACTCTCGATGCACATCAATGCAGTGCAATTACAAGAACATATTTTCATAGAAGAATGTCATTTTGGTACTATTATCAATTAAAAATGGAAAAGCATTTCCCAAAAATCAACAAAGTTCATAGAACGGTATTCTTTGGGATGACAACAAAAAAACCAGGCCTTGCCGATAACTAAAATGTAATTAAAAATTAATTACTTTTAGATCTAAAATCAAGCTGTTACTCACGTAAAAGTGCATGATTAAAACGTGATAATTACTATTATAATATATTGCTAAATGGTACGTACTATCAAATTACAAGACTAAATATTCATCATGCATGATGATGATGATAAACTATCGATGTGTTCTAGATTCAGACGATATACCATATGCCAAATCGATGAAATTAAGGAAATGACCAAAAGGCAGGCGGGGAGACAAAAAAATGAAAGGTTTTTGAAGGGATACTTAATAGGTACAAAAAATGAAGAGGAGTTTTGGCGTGCGGAAAAACGATTTGAATGAAAAATCGAGTATGATGGTTCAGTAGGCGACATGACAATCAAGGTGGTATTGTTCTCTCTCCAACTGTTGAAGCTTGAAAGCAGAATGGATGAGAAAAATGCTACTGCAAGTGAGATGAAGAAATATGGTTGATGTAGTAAAGGAATACATTGGGAAATAGGGTTCAAACTCTGAACACCAGGAGAGCTGATAACTCGGTTCGAAGGAAGAGCGGAATAAGACTCGTGACGTAATCGCTAGCGTATACCCATTCCAATGTTGGGGCACGGGTGCAATTCACAAAACATTGACGTGGAACTTGTGATGGGCGAAGCGATCCCTAAACCCCACCCAAACCTCATCGACTTGAGAGAGAACAATAGCATCTTCATTGTCATGTCGGCTACTGAACCATTGTTTTCGATATTCCGTTCAAATTCGTTTGCCGCACGCCGAAACCCCTTTTCATATTTTACACCTATCAGATATTACTGCAAAAAGCTCATTTCTATTCGTTTCCCCGCCTGACCTTTTGACCAATGTTTGGATATTTCCTGAATTTCGTGCGTCTCTCTCCATTTCGCTGCCTATCTTAACCACAAACCACCACAAATTACAATCCTAAATTAAAGAATTCCTATTTTGTTTGGAAAGCTTTATTATTTTCATGTCAAGTAATTTAGAAAAACTAATTATTGAACTTTCATAAGTCATAATTATCATTAATGACCATCTTTTGTATGATTCTTGCACAGCTTTCTAGTAATTTTATTAATTGTAATCAATTTGTAATTATTTATGTAACACCAAGAATACATGTTTAATCGTTAGAAAAATATTTACCTTTAAAATAAACTCATTTCCATTTATGGCATTTCATTTTTTATTGTTATATGATTTATTTAATTTTGTGTAAAAATAATTTTAGTTACCTCTTTTAATTATAAAATACAGTTACAAATTTCATTTAAAACACCGAATGGAAATGCCAATACCCAAAATTCAGTTGAAAGTATGCTCTATCAAATAGAAAATAATCGAAACTATGTTACCATCAAACTGTAGGTATTTCTGAAAAAGGTACCTTGAAAATTGCTGTTTATAAACATTACATGGAGTCATAGTAGTATAAATTTAACTTTGCCATATCTCTTCATATTCAGCGTTGGATGTGCGTACTTTATTATTTATTTCTCCTTGAATATTGGACTTCATTTCGCCATAAATGTTAATATATTACTTTGAATTTTTGAATAATTAGATATTTTTAACATTTAAATAATATAATATAAATGAATCACAAAAATGGTTCGTACAACTAAAATTTGTATTCTCTTCTTAATATGATCTGGGTAGACCAAGCTACTTGTCAGGAAATTCAGAATCGACTAGAAAAAACAAAGTATTTTGGCAGAGGGAAACGTAATCACAAAATTTTGGACGAGAAAGGAGAGAATAAATATTAAACTGTTGATAATTTTGAGTTGGTTAACAAATTCAGCGATTCACTTTTTCAAAAATAAAATAAACGGAAAGTAAAATTGATTTTGAGAAAATACACAGCATAGCGCACTTATTTCATTCATTAGCAAAGCTCAGTACTGAAGAGAGAAAATGAATTGTAAAAATATGTGTATTCATGCAACGTAAGTGAATATTTTCCTCTGTAATAGTTAACTTGAAACAATAATACACTAACTTGTGTTCGCACTCACACAGGTTAAAGTTGGGGTAGGTTTCTATTTGAAAAATAACTTAAACACTGCAAGTAAATCGCAAACACGAAATCTGATCTTTTGATAGCATTCCATTCACATTTCATGCATATTGTTCATTTTTACCTTAGAAGCACTATGTGCAAACATATAGTTACGAAAATGTAGTTTTCGTCTAATTTTGTCGCCTTGCGCCTATTCGTTCTGTGGGATTGCAGTCTACGTATGTCACTCCAGACGATTCGATAGTCGAACTTGACCGTCAAGTAGTATAGTGCATATTGGATACATGCCTCTTGGTTCTTTCGCAGAAAATACTTCGTTTCTTTCTAAATATTAATTGCTACGTTCAATAAATTGAAAACCTAATTTCAAAGGTAGGAGCACTGGGATACAAGCTTTAAGAAAAATCCTCTGATACCAGATTGGTTGTGTAATTTATCAGAAAATGAAAATTAATCGATTGCAGGCTTACTACTCGTATGATGTCACTTATATTCACGATATGCGACTGTAAAATTTGTATTTAAAGGAATTAATTTTTTAAAAATAGAAATTGGTATTTTAAGAGTACTATCTTGTATTGTGATATAAGTGAATAGCACGGGCTCTTTGACGTATGGTGATAGAGTTCGGAATTCACCTTCGAAGTTCTTGAAGAAGAAGTGGTTGATGGGGTCAATTGGGACATGAGAGGTGAAGGAACGGTGGGGGTGGGGGAAGGCTGAGAAAGGTGATTTCGACGGGAAGGGGCCAACAGGGTAGGTGTAGGCGATGGGGTGCCCGGTAGCGGGGAGGGGGGGGGCGTTTGGGGCGGTGGGTGGGGCGGTGTGTCGGCAAGGCGAATGGGCAGAAGGGGGTGGGGCGCCGTGACGGGGGCGGCGGGCCACGCGGCGGCGGGGTGCGGAGTGGCAGTTGGAGGAGGAGTGGAGGGGTGGAGCGGCAGGACAGCGGTGGGGGCGGGGCGCCGGGCAAGGAGGCCGCGGGGCAGCGGCAGCGTGTGTGCAGCGGGGGTGGCCGGAGCAACGGAGTTGGGGGCGGCGTGGGTGTCGGGGACGGCCGGAGCATCGGGGCGGTAGGAGGGGGGCGGGGCGCGCTGGCCGCGAGCGACTAAATCGGCTCTCGAATTCGCGCGGCCCTCCTCCTTCGGCGGCGCGCGCTCCGCGTAGTAATTCCATTTGGGCGGAGCGTATAATGAGAGCGGGGGCCGCGCGCCCGCAAAGGGATTTGAACGGACGTTGGCTGCGAACAGTGTTAATAATGAGACTTGTCCAAATGAGCACGATGTGCGGAACATAATCAATTACGTGACTTCTCTGCTAATCCCATACTTTCGCTCGTTTCTCCGTCTGCCCCGATGCCACGTGGCATTAGGATATATCATCGTGTCGTTTCACCAAATCTCGTACTTCAAGAGGGCAACAAAAACAAAAAAATGTTTGAACAAAAAAATATTAAACCTAGGATATCAATTTTGAAAACAATTATCTAATTATTTATTAATTTTCTATACAGAACGAAACGTTTGTAACATTAGGTGTGAGGTAGCTTGTTAGTGTTGAATGGGATGTGATCAGGGATGTTGAAGAAACATTGTAATAGGCATTTTTAATCCGGCAGTGCACGCAAGTGGTCTGAGAGCTGGGAAGCCTGTACTCTAACATTGTGAGTGGAGTTTGGTCGCCCGTCACCACTCATTCCAGCTACCACTCGCGCAACTTTTCTTGAACGATAGATTAAAAAATGCGGGCGAAGTGGGGGAATTAGTTACAAAGTCGGCCACCAAAATATTTAAAGTTATGCAAACCTCTGGAAAATCAAAGTCAACCTACTACGTGTGCGGCCAGGTCATCGCTCTGGGTGGGCAACAGCAGGGTCACTAGATAGGAGTTTTAGGTGCCTCCCTTGGAGGTCCTGGACCTGCCTCAGACATTTCTTTAGATAATGGTAATAAAGCTGAATAGAAGTTCTCGACTATGAAACAACTAGTTTTGTCTAGCTTTTGTTTCGCGCCAACGAAGTTTTAATGCTTGGAATGTTGTCATCAGTGCTCGTTGCGAGCTTTTGCCTTCAACTGTTTATTGCTCAAGGGAGGGGGAAGCAAGATCATCGTTCAAGAAAAGTTGCGCGAGAAGTACCTTTTCCTTCCACAGATATGAGTCCCACTTTATTTGAGAAAGTATTTGTTATCCTTTCTAGCAGCGAGACATTTCAAAACGTTAGACGGGTTTTAGAGACCACCTGCGTGCACTCGTCCAACGGTTTTCGTTCTGTAATTAACGCGATTTAAATAAATATTACTGCCAAAAATGAAAAAATTTATGTACTTGGAGCGTTCACTAGCAATTTGTAAATTATTCAATGAAGGAAAGGTGTCAGATATGTAAAATAAATCAAATACAACGAAAAAAAATATTTCAGCCTTTTCATGTTTCCAGTTTTGTTAATTCGCATACAAACCACTGAATACTGTAATCAATTATTAAAAAATATATCTCCTTACTGAAAATAATATCCACTTTTTTTCTGGTACACTCCATTGATCGAAGTTATAAGGAGAATTTAATTAAGGGAACTGCAAGAAGTGAAGGGTCTGTGAGACAAGGGGCGTGCAGTTACAGCTGTTACAGAAAGAGGAGGTGTGCTGCCGGGTGAATGATAATGTACACAGGGCTGCGAAACGTTGATCTATTTGATGAAAATTGGTGACTATGAATCAGATTTGTATTGTAACTACAATTATAATTTTTTAGCTCCTGCATTTTTTGCAAAATTTACAGTTTGTTTACTTCAAATTGCGTCTCGAATTGACACACAGTGACATTTACAACAAAAAGCTGCGACAATTCGCTGCATTTGATTGAAAGCTTTGGGATATGTATTAAGAAAAGCAAGAGTGTATATATATATATATATATATATATATATATATATATATATATATATATTATATTGTGACGTACCGGGTAGCGCGGTTTGTTCGCAGATAAATTTATTTGTGAGGGACAGGTGTTCTTTTCGTGAATGGACTCGGGGTTATTAATCAAACACCACTGTTCCGTGAACAAAATAAACATGAACTATTTATTATTCTATACAAATCACTATTGATTACAATATCTGTGGTGGTCTTTATCCTTTTCTTTACCTCACCCAGAATCACTGTTAGTTCTTTCGATCTTACATCGATCGAGGAAATATTTACCGTTTAATCCTCCCCCCTCGAGCGTCGACGGCTTCGGGGACTCTCGGGTTGCCTCGTGCTCCTTCGCTGTCTGCCTGAGTCCGTTCCACTGGGGACCAGCCGATGCGATGCGTTGCGTTTCCGAAGTACGTTCTCCAGCGTAATCTTCCCACGGTGCCTCCGCGCCTCCTCGCTGAATTCCTTTCCGGTTCACCCAGATTTCTTGATGTCACCTTCCGCGAGCTGATAAACGCCACTAGTTATTCAAAGTACAGTTGCGAGCACGTGTCTCACCATTTCACCAGGCTACTAGTCTCGTGGTGTATTCCTCTGCACACAAGTTCTCTCGATCTGTACTACTCCAGATAGTAGCTATCACTCTGGCAATACGTCCGAGTACTAATGATGGTTATCTAGCACAAATTGTCCGTCAATCACTTTTTCTGCACTCGTTCGTTCGCGACACTATTTACTTTGTTCGAACGCGGAGCAACCCCAGGTACGTCCTTCCTTACCGGTGACCGGCCGGACACTGACTCCTCGCGGCGTCGTTTTCCCACGGTCGGCCAACCGACAACACTTCGCCGCCCGTAACCGTTTTTCGTGGCTGGCGAGCGCCCTCTGGCAACCGTTCTGCCGCGTGTACCGATACTCTAATAAGAAAATATGAAGAAAATAGTTTACCTGAATATTCCGTCAGCCATAAACCGCGTACTATATTATAATGGATTTTGTCCAAGTAGACAGAACATCAAATTTGTTAATCAAGAAGAAGTTAATAATTTGGTAGGAAATCAGAGGGGTCTACGCTAATTTTTGACTCACGGATGAAAGAAATGTATATCATCGCTTCAGATGAAACTGTTTACTAGTAACGAAGTAAGAATAAGAATTTCTTGATTTACGAAATGGGACCGCTTCTACACTGCGACGATTCATCCTGTACTTTCAAAATTTGTAAGTAAACATTCCAATCTGCAATTATCGTTTAGCACACTGAATAAAATGCATAACAATATAACCCTTTTAAAAACAGAGAAACTTCTACTTATATTGAGAAATGAAGATTGACGGACTGATTGATTCTGAGCGCGTCAACTGTTGAGGTCTTAGTACCGTACGTGTGGCGCATGTTTTTTCATCGGGAGGTGGAAGTGATCTCCTACCGCTGGAATGGAAGATCTGCCGCCGACCTATCGTCGGCTAGCGGCGTTTTCCCCAACCAGGTATCATCCACCAGAGTGGCACCACTCCAGTCGCGGCAACCTCTAAGCTCCCGACCGGTTTCCCGGCATGTGTGGTAGGGTGAATAATGAAGAGAAACTACTTAAACTTTTAAATAGTGCTATTTATTTATTTATTTTACGTAAAAAACAGTTAAAAACTGCGTATGACGTGCTATGGGGAAAAGTGAATTGTGTGCACATTTTCAAAATTCTTGATCCCTACACTAAGTCATATACTACTTAAATTTTGAATTTTTAAAAAAAAAAAACCCCATGTAATAAATCTATTTTCAAGGATAAACAAGCAATAAATTTGAATTTTGAAAGGGACAAAAAACAAACAAAAAAATCTCCCATCTAATAAAATCTATTTTCAAGGATAAAAAGCAATAAATTTTGAATTTTGAAAGGGAGAAAAAAACAACAAAAAAAACTCCCATGTAATAAAATCTATTTTCAAGGATAAAAAAGCAATAAATTTTGGCTCTTCCATGTTGTCCTTGGAATAATACCTCCTGCCGCGACAACATGGAAACGATAATTTGAATAATTGTATTTCCCACTGAATTCTAGAAGACGCGCACAGAAAATGAAGTTACGTTTATGTCCAGAAGCAAAACAAGGGGCCATCTCAGCATTTGCTCAATGGATCAGGGAAACTGGACGAAAAACCTGATCGAGATGGGGTCACTGACCCGGAAGCTGTAGGACAATAGTTGTTACAGGTTGTTTATACTCATTTACACAGTCCAAATGGTAAATAATTCATTATGTAACCTTGTTAAAATTAATATTACTTTTCTTGTGATGCTCAGTATAGTCTCTAATTGTATAGCAAACTGCTACTAGTCGCATCCAGCGACCCCTCCGTCACGCCAATTTTCTCCCCGGCGCAGGCGCCCCTCCCGGGCATTTCGTCGCCTCACGCTCCAAGGTCCCGCAGGCCCACAAAGACTCCCGGGCCGCTTCTTCGAGACGGGAGGCGCCCTTTCCCCCTGCCCAGCGGTCACATTTGGGAGGTCGGGGCACTTCGCCTCTTCATCATCAACAGACAGCTGACGCTGCCTCGCTTTCTCCGACATTCACCACGGTCCCACAAAGGCGACCAATTAAAATCATAGCAAGAGGTCGCTAGGGGAGGGATTTCCTAGAGACAATCGACGGCAAAGATTAGTGGAAGGTTCCAGGAACCTGGTGATCGAATTAGAGGCAAAACATCACGCACGTGACCGCACAGAAATTTCCAAATGGGGTGGGGAGATGAAAGCGAGGGAGCAACAGAGGTTTTTAGAAACGAAACTTGTTACGAAGACACGTGCGATAAACGTGAGAGTACGTCCTTGTTGGGGGAGGCTTGATCTGGAGATGTGAGAGAACAGACTTGTTAAGAGAGTCTTGTTATGGAGATTTGAGCTAGTGACTTGAGACAGAAGGTCTTTATAAGATTATACTTAGGCCACTTACGGGAGTCAAATCTCTACTGGCATGTGACTTCCGACCTAAGCAAACCAGTATCTGCCGGCGTAAGCAATCCGACTATCCATCACTCACTCAATCGGAATTAATTCCGTGAGGTGGATCAGTCGGACCAACATCCTAAAAGAAAATTGGGTAAGTGAACGCAGATGAGGTGACGTGAGACGGCTCTTCATTGCATAACTGCGTCAAGTTCATCATTTTAAGCTTGGTCGCGGACAGCTGCTGACTTCCCGGCCAGTCGACGGGAGTACAAGATCCATTCCTGACGAGTACGGGGCCACTTCAACTGAGCTCCGCCAGAATATCCTGCTTAGATTGACCGGTAAAGACCCGAGGGCGAACAGTCCCACCGAAGTCAGATAATTTGATCATCGCCATCATTATCTCTGTTCATTTGCCCATCTCCATTCAATTTTAATAACAGTTTTCGACGGGAGATTTGTAAGAAACTGGGAATTACAAAGTGTATTTAAGAACTCTCCATTTGTCAATAAACGTGTTCCCGCCATCTATGACCAGTTACTCATTATAAAATTGCATCTTTGTATACTATTAAAATAGATTCATTGATTGATTTTTTTCGTGTTTCCGGGCGCGTCAACTGCTTTGGTCATTAGCCTGGTTAGTGTAGTGCATGTTTTTTCTAAGGAGATGGCGGTGATGTTCCGCCGCTGGATACCGAGACCCGGCGCCGCCCTACGGTCGGCTAGTGGGGTTTCCCCCCAACCAGGACTCTCCCACCAGCGGGGCACCGCCCCAGCCGGGACAAGCTCTAAGCTCCCGACCGGTCATCCGGAATATGTGGTAATGTAGTGCATGTTCTTCCAGACAGCGACTGAATTCGACATAGCTGGAAAGCTAGTGTCGAAAATCCTGTCGCCGTCGGGACTTGAACCTAGGACTTCCCGGTCAGAGGCGCTGGTGACATCAGTTCATGCACTGAGCTACCGCTCCCGGTATATTAAAATAGAGAATAGACGTAATGCATCCCTTCGAACCAGAGCACCCTATCTCTGAGGTTTTCAATACCGGAGCAGGATCGCAGGTAAGATGCTTGGCGCCTACTAAAACAATTAAGCGTGTACCCTGTCATTCATCAATAATATCGGTGCGTGTGATGGCGTGTAGCCGCGTGTGACGGTAAACCATTTTCTGTAGTGGCTACACACTGGGTCATTACACTAATTTAACTACTAACCTGGAACCGCATTACCTTTTAGTGGCCAATTTGTCAGAAAGTGGATTTGAACATAGAATAATCTTGTGAATTAAAGAAATTCTTGCGGGGCACACTCAAACAGTCAGAATAGGCGATAAATGTCCATCCAAAATGATATAACTTCAAAACTTCCTAGTGGAGTCTTCTAGAATCATTACCAGTCTTGGCGTTTATAAAAGACATTGCAACTGGAATAAAATCGTAAATCAGGCTCTTCGGAGTTCATTGAAATAAGAGTATTGGCTCGTCTCTGAATGAAAATATTCCACAGAATTATTTGAACTGGTAATAGAACTTAATGAGCAGAAGTAAGTTGGAATTCAATCCGAAAACGAACAAATCCATTTGCTTTATCAAGCCTCGCTCGAATGCGTACTAAGATTTAGGAACTAATGTTTTGCCACATGTAAAAAAACTACGCATTTGGTTTAGGATCTGCGAAGAGATTGAATATAGACGGATAACTTTGAGAAATTCAATGCATCTTCACTCTTCGCAGTGTGTGTTAGATGACGTCATATTGCTTCCGAAAAATATCTATTTTAGTGGGCGTTGCATTGCGTTTGTTTGCAAGAAATATTAGCATATGGAATGTACTGAAGATATTGCGGTTCAAATATTAGAAGTTGACAAAGAGCTGAAAACATTACTTCCTACGAAAAGTAAAGACAGGTAAGAGAGAGAATTCAAGAAGTATACATATTGGGCAAAAAACTAGTCGTTTTGCTATAGCGACACAGTTTTTCTATAGCGTAAGTACTTTTCAGAATTGGTAAACACAATTGACGTTTGCATTTTTATATTCGTAATCATAAGACCAAATACTTCACACGTAAAATTATTGATTTATTCACGCTAAATATTTTGTTGTTCCATAAGTCAGGTAGCTTGACGTTTACTTCCCTCGTTTAGTTTTATTCATTCGTTGTTTACTTGTAGTATGTTACGCAATATGTGACGTACATTTTTGTTCATGTTTCATGGCCCACTGCAAATACTTTGGCTACAACTGTGTTATAGTTTGTTAATTAAACGATTTGTCTCATTTTATGAATGCTGACTGGTAGGTGTAATATTTAATTGCATGGTGGAATTTTAAATGCACGCGTGTATTAACTAGAGATAAAGAGATAATCAACGATTTTTCAAGGAATGAATGAGCATATTTAGTTAACTAAACGAAAGAATTATTACATTTTCACAGTTTATCCTAAACCTTACATATCTAAAGATTTATAGTAAATTAAATTTAAGAAGTTAAAAGAGGACTTTAGATGTAAACAAACTGTATCTAACATTTAACACGAATATATTACATATTGTGGTAAGAAAATCTGTGAATCAGAGACTTTTCTTATAAAAACCTTAATTTATCTTGGCTTAATAAATAAAAATAATTTCTGTAAACAATATGATTCTAAAAGTGCATACTGTGACATACCAATATGTGGGACATTGTATTGCGTGACATTTATTGTAAACAGGGTGAAATGTAAGGATAGACATATGTAAATATGGCGGCCTAGCAACGGTAGAGGAGTTGTCGTCAAGGTCAACAAACTTCATTGCTTTGAACCACGGGGCGTGGCTAGTTGAATTTGTAAGTAATTTAGGGATTGGCTGGTCGTGGAATGACAATGTATTTCGACGGAAGTGGGTCGAATTTTTTCTGAAAAGAAACAGTAGAAAATATGGACCGAGTTTTGAAGGGTGAAAGAGGGGAATATGGATTCATTCTGACTTATGCCGTGGTGCAGTGCGGATCGTGTGTAGATAATTGATGTTCGGAGTTTGGGAATAGTGAACGTCTATTTTGGAGCGTATGGTTGTCGGACTTGGACTTGGTGTGCGGAAATTGGAACTTGGAAATATTTCGAGTGCAGCAGCTAGAAAAAAACTGTAACTTAGTGAATTGGCCGGCAACAGGACTGGGAGTATTTGAAGCAGATAATAGTTTACTGAACTTTAATATTTTAAGCATACGCGTAGAAAGAACTGGGAACTTTTAAAAGGCAAATTAATTAAGACTTATCAACTTATAAGGCGGTGAGGATCAGTGACTTGAGTACACTTGTGCCAGAACGGAAGAAAAGAAGATGGTATTTGGATCTGGAGCCATCGACACCGGGAAAAAATGAAAATGGTTCTACGCGGCGACATCGACCAAGAGCGCGCGAAGACGGGTATTGCAGTGTAAGGTTTGAAACTGGTCATGACGGAAAGTACGTTTCTTATTGTACCAAGTTAAAATTTCATGGCATTGAATAAACTTACAAGTTTCTGTGAATAGAAAAGATGATTTTCATTTAGCCAATTCCAGCAAATGAGTAGCTGGAAATGCATATTTGCTTTTCAGATTCCTCGGCCACTCTGTACAGATGGCAGATCGAATAATCGGCTATTAGTAGGCAATAGCGATTATTTCTTATAAGACCCATCGACCCAGTTAGCCGGATATTAATTATTGGAAATAGTAGTTGAAGATTAATTTTAATAATAGAATTAACGTAATCTTTCCTGGCGCTCAGATTATTATATAAATTTGGAACGGGTTACGTTGAATTAATATTTAATAATATTAGATGGCAGGGGAGATATTAAATTTTAAAATTAAATTAGACAGTTTGTTTCAATACAAATAATTTATATATATATATATATATATATATATATATATTTGACATACCGATATGTCACATGAAAATAAACTAACATTTATTTGTAGACTATATGGTGGAACATGCATTAGCAAATATCACGAGAGCTAGGGCTTAGCAACGACCGTGAATAAACAATGTAGTTTTTGTTTTTTGTAAATGCATTAAGAGGTGTCTGGATGCCGAAAGTAGAAAATTTGGGATTGGGCGAAGAAGTTTAGACGATCGAAAGGTCAGCTACACCAAAATATAACGAACGTATGGATTGGCTGGGTGAGAGAAGGACGGTCGAAGAGAAGGTCAAATGTTATGAAAAAGAGGAACGTAGTTTAATACGAAGTCTTCGAGGGGCATTCTGACCGGCATCGCTTTCTGAACTGATCGTAGGTTCGTGAGAGGGAACGAGTATAATACAGATAGTCAGAATCGGGTTATCAGATCGTGAAATTTTAAGGACAGTAAATGATATTTGCAGATATTGCATGTGGAAGTAATATTGATGCATAAATTGGGACTTTGTCGGGAGTGGTAATCGAGTAATAGATTTCGGGACTATGTCATAGGATGTAATCGGGACTGATAATTTTGATAGTTTGAGACCAGCTTGGATAGGGACAGAAGAGGATTTCTTGGGACTTTGGACTACGGCAAGCTCGCAAGATATTTCGACTGAGAAGTCTACGAGGGACATCAACGAAGAATAGATAAGTTAACCGCGGTATAAAATTGTAAATTCAAAGATATCTTGATTAAAGGCATAACATAAATTCACTAAATTGTTTGCTAAAAAGGTAAGAATAAACTTTGTTGAATTTTGTTCTTTAGAAAAGAAAGTGATCTTTCATTTAGTCAATCCAAACAGAAATGAACTAGGAATAGAATCATTCTATTTCAGATTCCCAGCTGCGCTGTATAGTCAGCGGATCCTATAATCCATTATAAAGGTAATAAGGATTATAATATATCGTGACCCATTGACCCAGCAAGCCGGACGCTAAGATCTTTGGCAGATATTAATGTAGAGAAAATTTTGTATATCTCAATATATATATATATATATATATATATATATATATATATATATATATATATATATATATATATATATATATATGATTTTATTAATGGCAAGGCTGGACATATACAGACAGTCTAAAGTTTCGATGAGTTTCGTTTACTAATCTAAAAATGGATTTTCAGAACCATTTGCCTTCTGCGACGCAACTTCAATCCTCTCCTCTTAACCGCATTGGCGTGTATAGCCTGCATTGCAGATCCCTGCGCAGGCTTACATTAGTCAATAATTTCAGTCTATTTCTAGGCAAGCTCCACGACATTTCACGGTTGCTAGAAATTAATTTATCCATTGTTCACTCTTCCAGTTCAAGCAGTTAAGATTATATCTCTAAAGCAAGAGACTAAACAAGAAGGAAATACACATTTACTATCTCCTGGCACGCAGACTTTCTCATGAGGCAGAAAATTCATGAATATAAGTTTAGGAGAGTGAAATAATGATTATGGTTAACAAAAGCGCATATGATGCGATGTTACCACTGTTAATGAATTATAATGTATTTATATTTACACATAATACAAGTATTCAACTCGAACGTAACTTTAAGAATATTGTATGTTTCTTTAAATAGAAAATAAGAACTTCATTTAGGTTTCTCATTTCAGATATTTCAGCTGTTATATTTCTCTTTATATTTCAGCATCATGTACATTGTACTACAGTTCCAAAACGTATGTGGTACTACTACAATTATATTTTCTATAGGATATTATATAATTATATATTATTCAGGAGACTGACCGTGACCTTAAGCGAGATTCACCATCATTAGTCAGTTGAATTCTTTACGCAAATATCTCATCTATTTTGGTTTCGAACACTGTATTACCAACCGAATTGGTTGAGTATGCAAGTTCAATGAAAACTCTCTGTAACGAAATTCAAAGGAAGGAGTGTTTTCTTTCGTTTTAAGGAGTTCTCGTTTGGCGAATAAAATTCAGTGTACGGTCACAAATACACATTTCTAGATGTTCAGTTGTTTCCTCACAGAATTCATGTATAACGCGAAGAAAAAAGTTAAATATTTAAAAATAAGCGTTGGCGAGAAAATTCTGAATAATGGCACAGAGAGCTTTATTTCTACATGCGAAAAATTTCATAAAGTTAGGAGGTTCCTTTCCAGTGAACTATTATTTCCGATTATGCAATATGTGACTTTGGAGAACTCAAAAAACAATAAAATTATGAACTGGCGAAGCAAGAAAAATAGAGAAATCGGACTAATAACATATGTTGGTTGACAAAACAGTCTTGTCATGACAGTGTTGAAGTAGAATTACTCATCTTTTTTCTTAGAAGTGAGACAAATGCCAAAATTATTAAGATAAATGTGTAGGATACTTCGAATAAAAAATATAAAGGGTAATTACGTAAGTAACTTTGCATTTCGGGTGTTCTTCACTTGAATCATTTAAGTTAACCTTGATAATTTAAGATACTGGAAGATTATTCTCTCTTGTGACACACGTAATATAATTGTAAATGGAATAATAAAAATCATAGGATTTCTACAAAATTTATCATCTATCAAGGAAGCGAGAGGTTTGTAGGATAGGTTTTGAATGAGAAAAGGGAGACATACAAGCTTTCGAATTTTGGGTAATTTTCAGAATTTCAATCTTTTGACAGGCGGACTTAGCAAAAATCTCATTCCTAGTTGTTTTTTAATAACTTTCACCAATATCTAGCCGTGATGTAAGTGCTCGGAGGCGCTGCAGCGCAAAGGAGGTGGCTGCTGGCGCCGGCAAATCAGGCGTAAAAAGGGCCGTTAATTTCTCGGAGCGCACCTCTCGGCCGCAAGGCGGAAAAAAGAGCTCCAATTAACTCTATTAGCGCGGGGGGCTCGGCGGCTAATGAATTGGCGGCAAAAACCCCTCGCCCTCGAGGAGAGACAGGGACGGAGAGGAAGGCCAACAAAGGGCTGACAAGGGGGGGGAGGGAGTAAAGAAGAAGGGAGAAAACAAAAGGGATAGAAAGGAGGGGAGAGAACGAAGCAACGGAGGAGAGAAGAAAGCAAAGGGGAAGAAGGAGCGGGAGGAAAAGCAAGGGGGAAAAGGAAGGGGGGAGAAGGAAGGGGAGAGAGCAATACTAAATGGGGAGAGGTGAAAGGGGGAAGGGGGGGGGTAGACAGGGGAGGGTGAAACAAAATTGAGGAGCGGGAAAAAAGGTGAGTAGTGGTACTGTGAAGCCCTATGAAGTAGAGGCAGACTATTGCCACTATTGACGATATCGAAGCTTTAACGGTAGAATGAGTTTCCCCAAATTTTTAAATGTTAGTGTTCAAGTTATGTATTCTGTACAATAGTGCCACGTTAAAATGCAAACAAAAAACTGAGTTTTAAAAGTTTCAAACGCAAAATATAAATATAAATCATCGGTAGTGCTGTAAAAAACCAAATTCACCAAAAGAATCTTATAATTAATAGTAAACGTACGCATACATAGTACACGCAGGAATTTACAACGTAGAATTTCTTTCAACTCATTTCGTTAGTCTACCTATTTTTCAAAGAGTATTCCATAGATAGACTTGTGGTGCCACTTGAGGATACCGTGTGTTTTCAGGTATTATTTATATGTATTATGTATATTTATTAGTATTATGTATATACCTTATCTATCATGACGTATGCCAACTATCTATGGAATGTAATAACTTTCGACGTAAGGGGATATTTCAAGATTACCTCTGTCAATGCTTCCGAACGCCCCGAACCAGCGATTACTGACTGCAATACATATAACATCGACGGTCAGTTCATCCTTGCCAGGAGTAAATTTTTCGTGTCCTAGCTTTCAAATCTAGAACAGAAAGAAAAAACAAACTTGCAATTCTAACAATTAAAAAATAGTAATAGAGAAATTCTTCTACTGTTAAAATAAAAACACAGCAAAAATGGTCTATTTAGCGCTAACAAATATAATATTTATCACAATATATATTTCTGTAATATAAAACTCTGATCTTTAAGAAGTGGCTACAATAAAAAATATGAAAAACTAATTAATGCAAACAACAATCTATAAATAAATACTTGAATGTTAATAGGCTGAGGAAGGACTTTTTTCTGTTTTCTAAGAACAATATTTTATTTGTAGAACCAAAGTTAAACAAAATTTACCCCCATCTTAAGAAGATGCATACTCAGTAAATATCGTTCTCAGTATTGACTGCGAAAATATCTTAGGAAACGAGTATGCTACAAAAATTCCAAGATTATTCAGATGAAGCAACGTCAAAACAGAAATTGACATGTGCTTTAAAAAATATCTCTACCTGAAGAAGAAATACTAAATCCATTCAAAAGTTCTTGAAAAGAGTAACTCCAGTATACATTACTAAATGATAAACGACCATTAAAAGAAATATAAAGCATTTAACTTGCACTCCAGGTAGCAACAACGATTTTTACGTTGATTTTTCTTCATAATTTTCCAGAAATCTTCATCACCCAAAATTATAAATTAAACACACTAAGAAGCACGTCTTCTCCAACTTCTCAACAAATTCCGTGAGCTCCGAACAGCTGCAACTGACGTCCCACGACGAGGAGGAAAGTGAAGCGACTCGACTGAAGTCTGAAGAAGCTAAGGTTGCGGTCTCCGTTTGCAAACCCCAGATCGACTCACGCGCCTCCCACCACCACCACCTTTCCCCTCCCTTCAAACTACTCCCCTCACCCCAACTATTCCTCCCCTCCTCCGAGTTTCCGCGACTACCTTCCATGCCTCCCACTGCCCAGGCCGTGCTAGCTTAGCAGTTCTCTGGCTTCCCTGGCGTCGCGTGTTTTCCACTTCCCCGGCTCCCCAGCCTCCTCGCCTCCACTCTTGCTCTTTCGTCACCTCCTCTATCGTCCACAAAGCTCTCCCTCATCGCCTCCCTATGTTCCGGCTTACCTGCCTCCCCTCCTCGTGAACTACCGGGAGCGGTAGCTCAGTGCATCAACTGATTCACTGCAGCGCCTCTACCGGGAGCCTAGGTTCCCACTCCCCACGCCGGCAGGATTTTCGACACTAGCTTTTCAGCTAGGTCGAATTCAGTCGCTGTCTGGAGGAGAATTCAAGCGGCCGGCTACTCTGATCGGTAATTTTCCGTGGTTTCTCCGATCAATATCTAGTTGTAATAATGTTTGCCACCGAGCATTAGCTCAAAGCGAACTTTAATAAATCTATCTATCAACACCAGGCGAATGCCGGAGAAGAACCCTAACAAACGGGCCACGGACCTCGCGCGATCTGTCCTTTCTCTTCCTTGTCCTATCCTCTCCCCCTTACACACACGCACTTACACTAACATGCATAACACTATCACATATTCCGGGAGACCGGTCGGGAGCTTAGAGCTTGTCAGGACTGGGGCGGTGCCCCGCTGGTGGGAGAGTCTTGGTTAGGGGGAAACCCCAGTAGCCGACGGTAGGTCGGCTCCGGATCTCGCCAAGCAGCGGAGGAAGATCACCGCCATCTTCCGCGAAAAAACATGCTCTACACTAACGGGACTAATGACCGAAGCAGTTGACGCGCCCGCAAACACGAAAAAATCAAATCAAATCATTCCTCGTGAACTCCCGTCCTCTACGCCTCCCTACCTGACATGATAAGCATTTCCGCCCCGTCCCCATATCACCTTCCTCCTATCCCTATTCCCTTTTTCCTACCTCTCGTCCTTCCGTCTTTACGCTTCACTGCACTTTGTCTCACCTTATCGCCCTTATTCCCCTCTCCCACCCGTCTTTGCTCCCTCCTCCCTCTTTCCCCTTCCCCTTTTCTCAACTTCCCTTCTACATAACCCCTTCTCACAGCATTCCCTCCTCTCCGCGCCGCTCCTCTCCGCATCTCTCCGTTCCCTATCCCCTCCTCTCTACATCCCCTCCTCTCTACATCCCCTCCTCTCTACATCCCCTCCTCTCTACATCCCCTCCTCTCTACATCCCCTCCTCTCTACATCCCCTCCTCTCTACATCCCCTCCTCTCTACATCCCTCCTTCTACATCCCTCCTCTCTACATCCCTCCTCTCTACATCCCCTCCTCTCTACATCCCCTCCTCTCTACATCCCCTCCTCTCTACATCCCCTCCTCTCTACATCCCCTCCTTTCTACTTCCCTTTCCCATATATCGCCTCCTCTCCGCATCCCCTCCTTTCCACCTCTCCGCTTTCGTCCTCTCCGACGTTACTCCTCTGCGTATCCTCCTCTCCGTATCCTTTCCTCTACACATCCCTTTCTCTCTGATCCTTCCTCTGAGCTCACCTTGATATCCAAAATTCCCCCTCAGCCCCTTCATCTCTCCTTTTCGTGTCATCATATCTTCCATCAGCTCCTTCCCATCTACCCTTTTCCACACTTTGAGTCCGGCGTTTGCGGGAAATAAAGTCATAATGCGGAGGAAGAACACTTATGTGGATTATCGGCGTTCTCATTAAGCTCGCTTCCTAAGCGCTTTGGCGGAAAGTAACGCGCTCTGCACACCTCTGGCAAGGAGAGCGGTGAGTGCCCTGGAAGTGTTGCGTTAACGCAGCGGTGAGAACAACACTCGCGGTTTCGAGCGAAGTTTCTGCGGGAAATGAGCGGTAATGAACAAAAATGAGGTGGTCTTATTTAATACATATACTTCCCTGTGCGAAAAAAGAGCACGTAATGTTTTGTAGAAATTACCACAGTTATTTCTCCATTTTTCGTGCAGAATGATTCAAACGCTAACCCGCATTTCTTGAACTTCTCTAGTTTTGGTGAGATCCATATCATTATTTGATTGACATCGTGCTTTTATGTACCGATACGTAAGTCTATGTATAATTTCAACATCCGGTTTCCACAAAAGCGATGCATCCCTTCTTTAATATTTTCTTAAATTTTTAGAATAACTTGTTTAATACTAAAAAGGTTCCAAAAATGACAAAAATTGCTTCATTCATTACAACTGTGATTAATATTCTAAAATTACATGCATTTCCAGGAAGGGAGAAAAGAAATTGCGATTCGGGGGCCCCTCATTTGGTTAATCTGGAAGAACATCTTCCATTTCAAGGAGGAACTGGGAGCATTGTCTCGCATTCGGGAGGTTTCCTCTTGGCTAATAGGATCCTCTAACAGGAGCTCAAGCAGAACATTGTTTCTGGCGACTTTGTTCGGAGTCTCGACGATTTTGATGTCGTTTCCTATTGTTTCGGCTCGACGCTGTAAAGGGCGTACTTCTTAAAATATTGCCTCCTACCGGAACAAAAGAACAATGTTTGTCACTTCATTTACTGTGGTGGAAAGAAGAGATGTCTTGTTATTTGCATCTCATCTCTGTAGATTATAAGTTAAAACATTGTTCCACAACTGTGCATTAAAAAACCTGAAATTGATAATTTCTTTCTATTCATTAGTTTATTCACTTATTTAGAAATTATGTTTTGTTAATAACAGGTTATTAGCAATGAAGAAATCAAAAGAAAAAAGTAAAAGTGTGAAAAAGTGCCAGATAATGGATGACATAAAATTAAAAAATTGTTATAAAACTTTACGACACAACCTAACTACAATAGTGAATCTTCGAATCAAATTAATTCTAATGCGCAATTACAGTAAAATCTGTCTAAGCCGGAATAGATAGGGACATAAAAATTTTGCGATTTATGGAAGTTTCCGTTTTATGCAAGATTGTTCATTTTTATGACACTTGTGATATTGATGTTTCTGCCCTAACATTACTTTATTATAATGATCAAAATACATTAACATATGAGGTATTTATGGAAGAAATCACCAAAAAATGAATATTAAGTACATCTTCATTGAGAGCTTCTGAGTTGAAAAATTCTCACCACCTTAACTGCGTTAGTGGCAGTATTCGGACTGTTTGGTCTTTCAACGCACAAAGCGTCACAACCCAGTACTAGGACGTTCTGATACGCATGACCTTGAACAATGCGTATCTAGTAGAGAAGTTATGATTTTCATCCCGGAACAGGGAGCCGCGTGAATCGATGCCATGCCCATCCACCTTCCTACAATCAGAGAGTCGGGAGAGAGGAAATTACCCTACGGTCTACGCTTTGAGAGACAGGTGAGACCAAGGACGAATTCTAAGATGACAACTGAATTCCCTTCAAAGTCCTGCTGCCACAACTAAATCACGTGTCACGGAGATACAGAATTTAAAACAGGATTTCAGATGCATTTATTTCATTAAGAACATCTCGCGTCTCTGCCAATTGCATTAAATTAATAGGAATTTCGTCTTATACAGATTTTTTTCCTGCAGAACATGAAAAACTGTTCCGTTTTCGCATTGGAGAGGTTCCATTTTATACTGTGTAAAATGCCACTTAACATCACTGGATGGAGTTAATTTTTCCGTTAAGACAGGTTTCCGGCTTGTACAGGTTCCGGTTGAGACTGATTTTACTTATTTACCTAATTAGACACAATGAGCTCCAAAATATTCGAAAGAAGTTTTCAGAACAGAATTTCAGAGTTACATTGATCCAAACTGAAATGGATTCAGTATTTAATACAAAAAATAATTTCAGTGAACAAAATCAACTTACACAAACCAAATTGTTAAAGCTTTAATAAAGAAAACAACGTGCGACAAATACACAGATCCTGTGAGACAAATCCAACGAGGCGTTTCCCCAAGACATGATGTGGAGCTTAAAAGTGTCGTGGGGCGGAAAACAAGTCGAGCGAGCGCCGGCAAAGGGGCGGGGCGGGGCGAAGGCAATGGCGAGAGCGAGGGCGAGGACAAATTCTTGCATATTCATGCCGGGGCCCAGCGGCCAACGACGTGTCCTGCGCACGACCGTCGTAATTTTGGAGAACCCGACCCAAGGCGCGGCGGGGGCCAGGGGCGGCGTTGGCCGCGGGTGGGGCGAGGGGGGAGCGAGGAGGAAAGAGGCGGAAGCTGCGGGGCACTGGGTCGCCCGGGGCGCCGTGAGCGGGCGAGTGGATGGGTTGGTGGTGGGGATGGGGTAGGAAGCCGGACGATGGGAAAGATGAAGCGGGCGGGAGTGTTGGGAGCAGTAGAGCGCATCTACTGCTAAGTCATTAGTCCCGTAAGTGTACGGCATTTTCCCCCTCGGGAGGTGGCGGTGATCTTTCCGCTGGATGGTAAGATTCGGGCCGACCTATCGCTACGGGTTTTCCTCAACCAGGATTCTCCCACTAACGGTGCTTTGCCCCAACCCGGGGCAATTTCTAAGCTCCCGACCGGTCTCCCGGCATGTGTGGTAGTGTAGTTCATGTTAGTGTGTGTATGTGTAGGGCGATGATATGACAAGGAAGACGAAGGAAAGATCGCGTGCTGTCCGAGGCCCGTTTGGTAGAGTACTGCTCCGACATTCGCCTGGTATTGATTGGAGAAACCCTGGAGAACTACCGATCAGAGAAGCCGGCCGCTACAATTCTCCTCAAGCCAGTGACAAGACCTCAACCTAGCTATCTGGCTAGAACCGAAAATCCTGCCTCCATCGGGACACGAACCCCAGTACTTCCCGATCACTGTCATTACATCAATTGATCCCTTGAGCCACCTTTCCCGGTTTGAGGGAGATGATAGTAACCACGAAGGGGAAAGCGGCGGGAGTAGAAGGATGATAGGTGTGCGGAATGGTGGGTGCGCCGAGGGCTGGGGGGGTTAGGAAACGGGATGGTGGAGAGACGAGCTGCAGATTGGGCGGCAGCGGATGCCGGAGGTTGCTTCGAGGGAAGGGTCAGAAGACGGGTGGGGGAAGGACTGGTGGAAGCCAGCGCCAACGGAAGAAACAGAGGAGGGTGGGGCCGTCTCCTTTGCATGGAGGAGTGGGAAGGAAAAGGGGAAATTCTAAATCGGAAAATATTTTCAGTAGACGTTGTTGAGAACAGGATTGAATTGTTGGATAAACCAACAACGTAGATTGAAATAGAATTAAATAATAGGAAAACACAGAAAGATAATTAAGATAGTGATAAACATAGCAAGAAAAATATGAAAGACATAAAAATATCTGTGATTGATGTGGAAATAATGAAGCAGTGTATGGATTTGCTTGGGCGGTACGATGTCATCACACATTCAGTTATGCGACGTCTTTTTCAGATTGAAAATATTAGATATGTTACCAACGATCAAAAGAGGGAGAATACGTGGAAGAAAGGAAAATACAGAAAATGAGATCTTGAAAGCGGAAAAGACAGCTTCTCTGTAAGAGGAGGCGAGAGCCCGACCGTAGATAGCAGTAATCGAAATCACTGGCTGCGAGGCTTCTATAAGGAAGGTTGCTCGCCGCAAAGATATAGAATGAAGCTTCTTTCTTGTGCAGACCCTTCGATGAAACGTATACCTGCGCGACGCATGATGGCGTACGAGCTGCGTTTGAGGGTGAGGTGCTGAATAGAAGATATATATGAAGAAATATAATGTTTCAGATTTGTTATTATAGGCAGAAACAGATTTTGTCACGAATGATCGTATTTCGTATTTTTTGCTAACGAGAAAAAATACTTTTTGTAAAAAAATGTATACATTGTACGTTAGCATACCGATGATCATTCAATTGTATCCGTATTTTGTATTGATCATTTGATTTGCATTATTGTGGAAAAAAGTTTATTAAATTATATTTCTCTAATTTTTGTAGTGTATGATGGTGGGGGGCGATACGTTGTACGGAATGTCGGGGAATTCGATATTCATTTATTCTGCTAACGTTTTAGAATATATTCGTTGTGAGGTGAATAAAGAAGATGAGCGTTTAGACACTCAGACATTTGAGGATGGGCGGCTGAGTAGGAGCTTTATAGCTATTTGTTGATGGAAATTGATTGGTGGAGTGTTTTTGTTGGTGAACAAACAGGGCGGGTGATAGGGAAATGGCAGAATTGAGTTATTTGTACGTTGGATTGGAATGACTGATTGGGAATTGGAGTAAAAGGAATAGGAAACGTATGTCTGAATGCAGGATCGGATTTAGCAATTGCGCATTCTCCAAACCGAAAATTAAAAGTAAATTCTAAATCAAGGAAGTAAAATAAATATTTTGTATTGAAATACGTGACAATATTCAACATTTCAGAATATTGTAATCTCGCACTATTTCTGTAACAACTATCATTGATGTATTTTAATGTATATATGGTAATGTAATATGTATGGTTTTTATCCATAACCGTAGAAATATAATACTGTAAAAACTTTGCTAATGTAAAATGTCAAATACTGTATTTAGTAAGTCACTAGTTATCTAGATGTTGATGCGATTCAAAATAAAAAAAATCGTGTTGCTCTGCCGAGGAAGAAATACCCCATGCTCACTAAAAAGTAGTAAATATAATAGAAAACCGTTCTGTAAAAATCAAATAAATCTTTTCAAATAGTTTATAGAATTAAACATACATATTTTTAAAAAATTAAATATATTTTTAATTTATTTTCTACAAATACATGAACGTTTATCAAATATTTAAAATAATGTAGGTGAACGACCAGTGCAAAGTGTAAGCGACGGATCTGACTTGATTGTCAAACTAATGGAGATATTGATTCATACTTGGTCAGGGGGGAGAGTAGACTGTTATGCAAGTGGACGCAAAAGATTTGCAATAGGACGGAGAGAAACCGGGTCAGACAGGCGAGTGATAGTCAAACAAATAAGCAGGCAGGAAGACGGACAGAGATAGTCATCCAGACTGAGAGACAAAAAGGCAGGCATGTAGGCAGGCAGGCATGCAGGCACGGAGACACAGTCAGGGAGGGAGGCAGGTAGGGAGGTAAGTAGGAGGGTGAATGAGGAGGGACGGCGGAAGGCAGGTAGAGGGGAGGGGGAAGTAGGGAATAGGGAGGAGGTAGAGAGGAGTAGGGGAGAGGGGCAGAGAGGGTAGGCGAAGAGGGGTAAAAGGTAGAGTGAAAGGAGGGGGAGGAAGGGGAGAGAGAAGGAATTAGGTAGGCAGAAATGTTTATATATAGATTCGTACGTGGTTAGCCAGGTAAATAATGAGATGAGCAGGTAGGCAGGCAAGACGTTAGAATACAGAGGGGCGTGTTGGTGAGACGGAAACCGTCCGTGGGGCGGGGCCGGAGAAGGAGGTGCAGGTGGGCGTGGAGAGGTCACAGAGGCCCCGCCGCCGGCAGGGGCGCGTCGCCATGGTGACCGCGCCGCCGCGAGCGCACGTCCGGGCCGTAATCTCGCGACCCGCTCCCGCCCCTCCCCGCCCCGCCCTTCCCTGCCCTGCCTGGGGCAAAATTGCGGCCACGGTCGCTTCGCGTCGAGAGCCGCACAGAGCCCGCGACCGCCAACTCCCCGAGCAGAAGCCGCGCCGAGCCTTCCAGCCCTGCGCCCGCCCACCCCACGGTTCTTCTGCGGGAAGCGCTTACTCGAGCCGAGGATCTTCAATTTATTTTGGGTCGCTTTTCAACATTTAGGTCATATACCGACCACTTTGACTTTTAAACTGTAGAGAGAACACGTGTGGACAACACAAACACACATAAACATCCATGTTCGAGGCGGGATACGAACCCGCGATCCTCTGGTCTGAGGCCGCTACTGCACCACTGCCGTGCCGAACTCGGCCATCGGATCGGCATTTAGATATTTATTTAGTCAATAATACAATTAAAAACTGTATGTGACGTATGGGGGAGAAAATAGTTTGCGCACGCTTTGTTGAGTTTCAGAATCCCTTCCCAACTATTTAACTATTAATAGTTGAAAGACGAAAATAAATAATAATAATAATAATAATAATAATAATAATAATAATAATAATAATAATAATAAAATTTAAAAGCGCAAGATTAACATTTCAAAAAACTACACATTTCCGTTCCCGAGATATATAAATTTATTTGTAACACTAAACAAACTGCACATTTGATTTTTCTGCATTGCTATCAAAATTGTAACTCAGCCTACGCTCTACTACCACTACGTACTACTCTACACCCACCACCACTCTCTCTCATACATACGTATCAAGGATTCTACGTAATTATTACTTTTTACGAATTTGAAGGACAACTGAATAATTTCGGCATTTCATTTTCATTGAGAATCTCATTTCAATTTCCAAAACCTTTCTTTTAATGATTTACACAATACATTAAAGTTTTTCGCTCCATAATGTTAATAATAAAAGTGCGCAGTTATGCACTATACAGTGCACCTGTTGTATACAGTATAAATATGCGTTATGCTTTTAAATTATGTAAATATGTTGTCGGTGGCAGCTGTAAATTAGCAATGCAATATGGATACTCCGTGGGTAGTGGAGTTTCGTTATCCTAATTGTAAATTTCTACTGATATGTCAATTTATTTCTCGATAGCAACGCTAGCTGTCAAACTTACAATAACTACGAATGCCATTTCCATTGAAGAAGAGCTACAAATATTCGTGATATACATTTAAGACTTTGCGGCATATCTTGCAGTCTTCAAGTGCTTCTGGCAAATTTGCAAGTAACATTAGGGCACTGAATTCCGAGTATATTCCCATATAACTCACACCCACAACTATTTTAGCACTAGTGGTGCTAAAACAGCACGTACTTTCTCGCCTTTAATAATACTTATGTACTACTATTTATACCATTATTTCTCTCCTAATTAAACAGGGAGCGGTATCTCACTGCATCAACTGATGTCACTGCAGCGCCTCTGACCGGGAGGTCCTACGTTCGAGTCCTGAGGGCGGCAGACTTTTCGACACTAGCTTTTCAGCTAGGTCGGATTCAGTCGTCTGGAGGAGAATTCTAGCGGCCGGCTGCTCTGATCGGTAGTTTTCCATGGTTTCTCCGATCAACACCAGGCGAATGCCTGAGCAGTACCCTACCAAACAGGTCACGGACCGCGCGCGATCCGTCCTTCTTCTTCCTTGTCCTATCCTCTGCGCATACACACACACACACGTACACTAACAGGCACTACACTACCATTTATTCCGGGAGACCGGTCGGGAGCTTAGAGCTTGTCCCGGCTGGGGCGGTGCCCCGCTGGTGGGAGAGTCCTGATTAGGGGGAAACCCCACTAGCCGACGGTAGGTCGGCGCCGGATCTCGCCATTCAGCGGGGAAAGATCACTGCCATCTCCGAGAAAAGAACATGCACTACACTAATGGGAATAATGACCAAAGCAGTTGACGCGCCCGGAAACACGAAAAAATCAATCAATCACTCCTAATTAACACAACTCAGTCATCCCTTTTTGTAAAACTCATTACAAATCGTACAACATATGGTGAAAATACTAAATATTTTCAAGAAAATATCAATACAAATTTTGACAATTATAACCGCTTTTCATACAGCGATATCATGTCCCAACAATGTAATTCACAGGAATTCCGCTGCCAATTCGCCGCGTGGAAGGTCATTGTTACATTCGAATTGGATTCCCTGTAGACAGCAATTTTTCTTGATGTATTTCATATAGGTTTTAAATAACTTATAAAAGATTAATGTGTAAATGAATAATAAAACGTCGATTGCAAGAAACAAATAAATATGAATATTATACAAATTCTAACTTGCAAAGCATTCAACTGTCCGGAAATACATTCACGAAGCGCACTTAATTTCGGGGCATGCGATTATGTTTATCGCCAGATGACACAATATATACTCATAATTTAAAAAATTAACATGACCGTGAAGATTTGTTCTTGAAAATTACATTCCATTAAGAAAAAATATATATCTTCACAATAGTAGTCACAATATATATATATATATATATATATATATATATATATCACATATCTTCACAATAGCAGTACGAAGACGCTCAAACATGTTTAATTTTTTTTTAATTTTCCCAAAATCGGAATTCAAAGAATCTGCAACACTCTCTTAAACCTTCTTTAATCTATTTAAAGTTCTAGATAAATCTAACAACTTTGTACCGTTTTTAAGAAAAAATGTTTAAACAAAATAATAATTGTCAGAAAAGTTTGCAAAAATACTCACGATTCTGAAAAAAATGAACTTGACATTATTTTTAGATGTTTTTCATAAACATATTTTATTTTAAAAAATGTTTATCTAGGCAGATGCCGAAAACATTCTGATTTTTTTTTCAATTTTCGAAAAAACAGGATTTTCAATCAACTTGAGACCTGCGCCTACTTTAAACGTCTTCAAACTATCCAATAAAAAGTTTAATCAAAAACTTAGAGCCAATATTTTGAAAATTTTGAAAATTCTCAGGTACTCTCAATATAAAATATCGATTTCAAATTCAAGGAGATGCGATATCAGTCAGATCGACGGAAGAATATGAATTTTGGTGAAAAATGCATAGTTTCGCTTCTAGCGTTGTTCACAGACGAGCAGACAGCCATTTTGCCGTCAATCGATTTTCCTGACGAAAGGACCCACAAAAAATGGATTCTAGCTAAACCACGAGTTAGAGGACTTTTCTAAATTTAGCATCTAAACTTAAATTTTTTCGTTGCCAAGGCGCTGTATGAAGAGTTGTCCCAATTTTCCCCGCAGAATTATATACGATTCCACGGAAGCGGTAAATAAAAAGTAAAAAACTTTATGTGAGGACTTTAGACCCACATCAGAAAATATTAATCTCATAGAATCTGTCTGACACATTTTTTATGTACTGAAAGGAAATCGGGAAGGCGATTTCCCCATAAAGAATACGACATCCGCCCACTGCGCCCTCATCCAAGAAGGAAATTCTCTTTCCTGCGCTCACGAGCGAAGGTCTCGCGCTCAAAAATACACGCGCGTGGGCGCCGTCCAATACGGAAATTCGGATGCGGCTGTCAAGAGGAGACGCGGGAGAGCGGTGGAGGGCTCGCGGCCTTTGCGTTGTTTATCCTCAGGCGAAAGAAGCGAACACAAGGCTTCCCCTCCCGCGACCGCCAGAGCTCCTTGAGCTCGCTGCCCCGGCCGCGCCCTTCTTCTTGACCCGCAGGTCGCCCGCCCGTCCAATCGCTCGCAGCATCCCCGACCACCAACATCCCTGCTCACCTTACCTACATCCCTGGATTTTAACATCCCTATCTACTATATCATATCAACGTCCCCACCCACAAGCATTCCCGCCAATCAGCATCCCCAATTCACCCGCATCTCCACCCACTAGCATCCTCACCCCACATATCAACGTCCCCACCCACAGCATCCCCCACAGCATCCCCGCCAAACAGCAACCCCACCCATCCCCCCCCACGCTCCCCCCCACCAGCATCCACCCACCGCATCCCCACCACCACATCCCCACCACAGCATCCCTCCACCAGCATCCCCACCCATCAGCATCCCCACCCATCAGCATCACCACCCACCAGCATGTCCTCCTACCAGCATCCCCACCACCTGCATCCCCACCATCAGCATCCCCACCCATCAGATCCCACCCATCAGCATGTCCTCCTACCAGCATCCCCACCCACCTGCATCCCCTACCACCAGCATCCCCACCCACCAGCATCCCCACCCACCAGCATCCCCACCCACCCGCACCCCCACCCACCACCACCCCCACCCACCAGCATCCCCCCCACCAGCATCCCTACCCACCAGCATCCCCACCCACCAGCATCCCCACCCATCAGCATCCCCATCCATCAGCATCTCCGCCCACCAGCATCCCGTTCTGTAAGCATCACTGTCTCTAAGCATCTCTGCCTACTTGCATCTTCTTTCAACTGCATTCTCGCTACAAGAATGTTTTTTAGCATCTTTGCCTATCAGCATCCCCACCCACCAGAATCCCTACCCATTAGCGTCCCCCACAAGCATCCCTGGCTATTTGCATTCACTCTCACGAGCCTCCCCCAACCATCACTCCTCCCAATTCCAATTTACCTCCCAACCCTCGCCTATCAGTATCACTCCTCAATAGCATCGCCGCCTTAAATCGACAGACAGTAGGGATGTAAAAATATGGAACTTTTCCGTGATAAAATGTCAGTATATTAGAATACTAAGACCAACATTCAGAAAAAACAATATACCATTGTTAGAATTCCTGAAACTCCTCTCGATGCCCTTTTTACGCTTCCCCGCTGTTTGGCCCCGGCCACACTCACCCGCGGCCGAAGTCCACTACCAGCCAATTTGGGAGCGGACGAGAACGCAAGCGGTGAGCAAGGCCAACAAATCTGCCCTTGGAACAAAGCGACATGACCATCGGTGACTAGAAATGAGCCTGACAAGGCTAAAGTCCAATGGTGGACAATAGTTATCTGAGTTGGATCAAATAAGTTAATTTATCGTAATAATTCTCGCCCAACACATAAATTTCCCGTCCCTTAAACACGTTACCGTTATCCATTCAATATCTGTTTGCCATTAACTACATCTTCCCCTGTTCGCTGGTCATGTTATTCACACATATATAAATGTCACAAACTATTTGGTCATCTTTAAGCCGCCGTTACTCTCGCATATTTTTGCTATGCAATTACTCGCGTGGTAGATTTTATTTAACAGTTGTTATGTTGTATTTATTGTTTTATTATGAATCAAATTTGTGCATTAATATTTCGATATGTTTGTTAGTGAGTTCTATAGCTTGAATTGATGTAATAATGAAGAAAGTTAACATGCAGTCATGTTCGTATATAAAATACACGCAAAGCAAAATGAAAGTCGTGATATAAAGTATTAAATAAATCAAATTTATTTGAGAAAGGCAAATCAAAGAATACAACCAAATGCCATAAACAAAAGAATTTCAACAAACTGAAAAATACAGGGACATTTATGAACCAAAATTAGCTTCCTTAGAACTACATTCATTGCAAATAAATACAGTTTTTTCTGTTTTTACGGAGTGGTTTAGAGCATATACAGAAATCCTGCAGGAACGTGTTTTTCCTCTTCGGAAAATAAGAGGACCTTGCATTCTTTCCTGGTTGCTCCCATTTCTTAATTAATGGCAAGCAAAATTTTGATCTTTTGCCTCTTCCAACCACATCAATATATGTCTTCCGACACCGCTAAATCTATGAATCTTATCTTTGATATCAGGCATACAATATACGATCACGATGAGGCACCAAGGTTTTTTTACCCTCACGCAAAAACTAATGACACAAAACCGAGTGAATAAATGAAAGGAGGGTGGATGCCACAATCGTATCCAAATATAAAGGGATTGCTCGCGCGTAAGAAAATATCTAACATAACGCGCCGCGATAATCTTCGCCTTCTCCGATTGTTTCCCTGTCCAGAACTGATAAAAACGGCGAACGGATGCATAAGTGAATGACATTGCTCGAGCGATAACTCCGTGTGTTGAAAACTGTCAACGCTATTGAAAACAATCCAAAATTTTAGATTTTTTCTAACAGCGCGAAGAACAGGGGGGTTAAACTATCGTTTGCCAAATATTCTCCAACATTCCGTTCATGCATCCATTAAAAATCTACAACGCTCACTCGCCTATCAATTGGTACCTCTCTCAGACTTATCAGTGCAATTTATATACATTCAACCTTTTCCCCAAAACTTCGTACTTGCCTTGAATTCATGCGCTTCCCAGCTGTTTTGTGACCATTCGCCGGCACTTGACAACGATTCGACAACCACCCTGCAATCATTACTCCGCTTTTGCACAATTTCAATTATTAACTTTATACTTGCTCACCTTTCTTCCACCAATCAAGCTCTACCCTTTCGTCCGACAATGGCCCGTCACACGTCCGTCCAACACCGGTTACTTGCCGGTCGTTCGTTCTTCACACGCCGGCCACCGTCCGTCAGTCGTCCGTCAGTCGTCCGTCAGTCGTCCGTCAGTCGTCCGTCAGTCGTCCGTCAGTCGTCCGTCAGTCGTCCGTCAGTCGTCCGTCAGTCGTCCGTCACTCGCATCGTCCGTCAATCGTCCGTCAGCTCGTCCGTCACTCGTCCGTCACTCGTCCGTCAATCGTCCGTCATCAGTCGTCCGTCAGTCGTCCGTCACTCGTCCGTCACTCGTCCGTCACTCGTCCGTCACTCGTCCGTCACTCGTCCGTCACTCGTCCGTCACTCGCCCGTCACTCGCCCGTCACTCGCCCGTCACTCGCCCGTCACTCGCCGTCACTCGCCCGTCACTGCAGTGCACGTCATTCACACGCAACCTTCGTGTCATTAACATGTAATTTGCGCTATCTCGCAACTCACTGCCACTCGCAACTCTTCAGATCAAACCCGCTACTCGCTCGCCCCTCTCCTTCCCCCATCCTCTCCTCACTCACCACCACCACCACCACCACCAGCAACAGCCGAGCGCCGCTCGCCGCGCGCGTCTCGCAAAGCTCCGCTTCCAATCGGAAAGCGCGTCGTCTGATCCAGACTTTGGCCGCGACGTCTGATTGCTCCAAACCCAATGAAAGCAGCAGCAGCCGTCGCTGCCAGCTCATCTCCGGCTTCGCTTCTCATTTCGCGCGCGCCTCACCGTCGCACGTGCTGCTCGCGGCGATAGTTGGGTTTCATTTGCTCCCCCCACCCCACCCCACCCCGAGACTCGCTTTTCACTCGAGGCGGAGAGCGCTAATAGAGAACTCTATTAGCGCGATGGAGGTCTTCCTTTTTTAGCGAAAATGGATAATAGAAGCGGGAAAAGACTGAGTAGGTCGCGCTTTCAAAACTCGGGATTTCATTTTATAAATCAATACTGCTGGGATTTGATTGTGCTTTGGAAATAATGTTACTGAGATAAGACGCGCGCAAAAACATGGTGCACATAGACGAAGGGGCTTGTTAGACGTTTCTAAACTCAAAATATTCTGAAAGAATTTATTATAAAGGTCAAAATAAAATAATATTAAAATAAATGCACATGTGCAATTGTGTATGATGCAATGAATATGAAAATTTGGGAAAATTTGAGAATTTTAAAAGATTAAAAATTAATAAAAGTTACTGAATATTAATTTCATGTTTTTTATTTATTGTGTAAGTTGTGTTACTACTATTTTCCCCAAAACTTTCACGTTTCTAACGTGTTATGAAAGATGTTTTCAGATGTTTCCTCTTTCAGAAATGTTGTGCTTTGTTGAGTACTTCATTATTTTATTACGTTTTTGAGATATTGCGTATTTAGACTAAAAAAGTATTCACATCTGGCGAACAGAGGATCCATCGAATATCCACTTCTCGAAACTATTTCTACATATACGCTAGTTGCGTATAATACGAGTGGCAAAAGTGGCATTTTATATTGCGAGTAGAAAATGCTCCGACATCAGCCTGAAAGGTCGAGTGGTGCAATACTAAGAGAAAATAAAATTACTTTTACCATGCGTGTCATTTTTAGAGAAGCTTACTGACTTTCACTTTATTTTAATTAAAGTATACAAATCACTTAATTATGAACTAGGTTGCATTAAGTTGAGTGGTGACCACGGTGAAATTATATTTTTATATCTCCGATGCACCGTTACATTCCGAGTTTACTTTGTCCTAAGTTACATCGAAAAGTGAGCTCCGAACAGTGCCACTTTAAAATTCCACCTTTAATAAGTCCATCCATTGACTTACATTCACATTGGTTCTCTCCTCTCTGCAATGACGCATCAGACTGTTCCAACTTCCCGGCGATTGATTAAACAAAAGGGGAATTTTGGAAATTAAAACCTGAGAGCAACCTACATCTCTCAAGACTGAGATTCCAGCTCCAGCTTGGGGCTTAAACGTAAAAGATATATCACGTAGAACAAAGCCTCGCCTGCGACCCTAATCTCCTTCAGACGCAGTTAATTTCGTGATTCAAACACGGTCGGTAGAGGCTCGGGAGATGAGCCGTGTAAGGGGAAAGGAAGTTTGTGGCGGGAAGGTTCCAGGGAAATGGGGAAATGTGAGTAGGATGAGGATTTGAAGATAGTGCTGGTTTTATTTTATGAATCTGGCACTTTCGGAAATGAGGTATGGAAGTTACAAAACAGTATCCTAACTTCATTTAACATTCCAAACATTCAATTATATTAGTTTTCGTGTTCTTCCCAATACTCGTACTTACAGGTACGACTTTGTAAAATAGACCGTGAAGAAACTGTAAGTTGTCAGAGGGTTTTATAAGATATTCTAATATAAAATGGGAAAGTCATATTCTTTTTCAGGTAAGAGAAATTGTTTTAAGGTCATGTTATTGTTTTCTTTTTGTAAAATATTGATTTCCTTCCCACCTTATCATCTAGTATTATGTCTCAATGATGCTTCAAAATCGTTGCTGCAATGTAGGTCTAATACATTCGTTAATACAACAATACTATTTAAAACCGATAATGCTATTCTTGTACGGTGATAAGTGTTACTAAATCAGAGGTTAAGAATTCCTGTATTAATTTTGTTTTTCATGTAAAACCTCACCTTCATTACACAGTAAAACTTCCTCACTGCACGTTCTCAAGAGACCAGTATTTTTTCCGAATTTGTCACAATTCTTCTGGAGCCAAAGATATATTGTATAAATTATAATTGCCAGGACTGCAATTCATGTTCACATTCGACAGAACATTAAACATGTTCCGCAATAAACACGCCTTGCTAAATATATTCGAAAGAATTTTTAAACTTCAACCATTGTAACCGCATTTTTCATGTTTCAAATTTGTTTCATTCCCTAGTACAAATCTCCGAAAAGTAGTTAAGCACAGTCAATAGAATAGCAAGTAATAATTAAAAAGTGTTAATTAAATAGTGTTCAACAGCACATATTTTTCGTATTATTTTTAATTTCCGAAATTTTCGAAAATTGAGAGATTTCAACGAAAATTAAATCTGACAATTTTTAAGCGTTCATTGATCTATCCTTTGAAAAAACTAAGAATAATTTAAAGCCGTTGATTGATTGATTGATTTTCGGGCGAGTCAACTATTAAGTCCGTTATTCTGTTAAGTAAAGTGCTTGTTTTTGTTGCTGAAAGTGACTGTGATGTTTCTCTGCTGGACGACGGGAAGCGGCGCCGACCTACACGTGGGCAAGAGATTATCCCTCAATCAGGTATTTCCCACCAGCGGGACACTGCTCCCGCCAGAAACCGGGAGCGGTAGCTCAGTGCATCAACTGATGTCACTGCAGCGTCTCTGACCGGGAGGTCCTAGGTTCCCACTCCCCACGGTGGCAGGATTTTCGACACTACCTTTTCAGCTAGGACGAATTCAGTCGCTGTTAGGAGGAGAATTCTAGCGGACGGCTGCTCTGATCAGTATATTTCCGTGGTTTCTGCGATCAACACCAGGCGAATGCCGGAGCAGTACCCTAACAAACGGGCAATGAACCGCGAGCGGACTGTCCTTCCTCTTCGTTGTCCTATCCTCTCCCCTGCCACACACACACACACACTAACATGCAGTGCACTACCACATATACCGGGAGACCGGTCGGGAGCTTAAAGCTTGTCCCAGCTGGGGCGGTGCCCCGCTGGTAGGAGAGTCCCTGTTAGGGGGAAACCCCACTAGCCGACGGTAGGTCGGCGCCGGATCTCGTCATACAGCGAGGGAAGATTACCGCAGCTTCCGCGAAAAACCATGCACTACACTAACGGGACTAATGACCAAAGCAGTTGACACGCCCGGAAACACGAAAAAGTCAATCAATCAATCATTCAATCCAGCCAGGACAAGTCGGGGGACAGCTCCCGAATGGTTTCCGAACAACTGAGGTAGTGAAGTGCATGTAAGTGTAAGTGAGAGTAAGGAGTGAAGGCAGGAGAACAAAGAGAAAAAAAAATCGCATTGGCCCGTGGCGCTTTTGTTAGGCTATGGAGAGATCAGCCGCCCGATCGGGAGAGGTGGCTCAGTGCATCAACTGATGCCACTGCAACGCCTCAAACGGGGAGGTCCTAGGTTCGAGTACCGACAGTGGCAAGATTTTCGACACTAGCTTGTCAGCTAGATCGAATTCAGTCACTGTCTGGAGAAGAATTCTAGCGGCCGGCTGCTCTGATCGATAGTTTTCCATGATTTCTCCCATCAACACCAGTCGAATGCCGGAGCAGTACCCTAACAAACGGTCACGGACTTTTCTTCCTCTTCCTTGCCCTATCCTCTCCCCTTACACACACACTTACACTAACATACACTACACTACCAGACATTGCGGGAGACCGGTCGGTAGCTTAGAGCTTGTCCCGTCTGGGGCAGTGCCACTCTGGTGGGAGATACCTGATGGAGGGATACTCCGCTAACGACGGTAGGTCGGTGCCGGATCTCGCCATCCAGCGGGGGATGATCACCTCCACCTCCCGATGAAAATAATGCACTACACCTACGGGAATAAGGACCTCAGTAGTTGACGTGCCTGGAATCAATAACAACCAATAAATCAGCCATTCCGCCGAACAGTCAACGAACCAGCCAACCAACCAGCAGAATTCTCCTCCAGACCGCGTCTAAATTCACCCTTTTAACTAGTGTCAAAAATCCGTCACCGTCAGATCTCTAATCCTAGCACTTCAGGTTTGCATCACTGCGGAAGTGGCACAATTCGGGTTCTGTGCTAGCTCAGCCGATAAGCACCTAGGATGAATGTGCACCGAACATATTTTTTCACTAAACTTAGGCCAAACAGAATGGTCCCAGTAAACTGAGAATCTCAGTTTTCAGAACGTAACGAACCAAACATCATATTTGGAGCTAAAAACACATTTTTTAATGACAAGTCTCAAGTTGTAAACAGGAAACACGTTTTGGACTTGAAAGATAAAAACAGCCTCATTGGCAGTTAGGCACACGTGATCCGTTGTTTCATTGGAAAGAAAACGCCTCGTTCAACTAAAACGCCCCCGATCTAGACACTTTTTGATGAAACACGTTCGTGATCATAGAGATGATTTGAATATAAATATTCTACAGAAAATTTCTGTTTTCCTGAAGTCATTGCTTCACATATTGTTCGGGCGTGCTTGGTAAAATTATTTTTCCCGCACTAAAAACTATTGAGGCAAAAATATAGGTAGTTTCTAGAGTTCATTAGATGAACGATTATCTAGAGTCAAATAAGAGAGAATTGTGTTACGGTGCCTGAATAAGGGAAGAGCAGTAGGGGCGATTGTGTTGTGCGAATTGCCGTCGGCATGACTCAGCCGATGATCCGCTTCGTGCTGAGCAACACCCCCGGGACCCAGCCTCGAACTCCCCCTCTCCTCCCTTCACCCTCTACCTCTCTGACCAGTTTCCCTCAGGTAAACAGATCCTAAAACAAACGCTACACGATACTTGCCGACGTGGGGACTTCGTCAATGACTAGCGCGTGCCAATTAGCACAGAGTAGACCAATTCGGGAGGTATCCAATACCCTAGGGCACCCCCATTAGCTTTCTTATTAACTTAAGTACGTATTGGGGGCAAGGTGTCACGTTTCTAACTGGTTATTAAGTCTTAATAGCACCGAGTAACATGAGTTTTCAGCGACGAATATTTTGCACGCCATCTGCAAACCTTTGTGTATATTAAGAACTATTACGAAGCGTGTTATCAAGTTCTTTTCAGAAAGTTTGATTTAAGACCTAGCTGCTACACATCAAGTTTATAGGTACTAGTTACTCGTAGTTTACGATCTTTTAGTTCATGACTCTAAGGTCGTATCGTAAAAACGCAAGTCGAATTTTAACACAGAATATAAGCTCTTAATCAAAATGATGAATTTTAATTAAACCTTAAATGCATCGGTGGCCAGGTGCTACTATAATATTTGTACAATTATATGTTCTGTCACAATCTGATATCTCTTTATACATTTGATACAGTTGCATACACAGCTAATAAATAATGGATAAAAAATATGCAATGAAGATCACTTGTGTGTGTGTTTTCTCTCTATAAACGGTTGTTATAATGATCGAATAAGTTTTATTCAAATTTCATATCCTCAGTGGTGTGGATCAATACTTAATTGGTCTAAAAATCTATAGTGCTTTTGTAATATATTGTACAATATTTAAAATATATGGTACGAGACATATTAAATATCGCAACTTTTTCTTACATTTGACTGCACTTTCTTCTTTATTTTTAACCACATTCCCCTACGAAAATCAACAACAGACAAAACGGATAAGTTCAAGATTCCGTTGACCATAATATTTAAAGTACTACTAATTAAATTAATGTGTCATATTTGTCTTCAATTTTCCCTTTTCATTTTTTGAAACAAAAATCTCTATAATGAGATAAAGCATACATGCAAGAGACATTCCGAGCTATCTTTTTTAAAATGAAAGTCCTAAGCTAATGAAACAAGCAAAATATTAACATAAAAGCAAATACTGTACATGAACAAAAGAATCCAACTTCTCACAAACGTACTACAATATGTAGTTCATATATTTTACGGAGGCTTCTGACTCCGTAAAAGTTGAACTAAAAACACTTGTAAGAAAATAATTGATGCTCAGCTTTTGCACTTGACGAGATAAATATGATTTGCTCTTTAGTACAGTCATGTAGTTTCAAGTTACATGTGTAGCTTATTAACGAAGCGAATGCCTACAGATTAAAAATGTTGTCAATTTCTTAGTTACCAAGGTATCTCTTCAAACCTCTCGAGATAATGTTTACAACAATGCCAACGAAATGTGCACTAGAACGAATCATTGCACACTGCGTTCCGCTATAATCCAAAAAAATCTTCTGTGCTCACAAATTCAAATAGCATCGCCTTAACGTGAAACGCCTGGTTGTGGCCGTGGGTAAATATTCATTTTGTTTCACCGAGCGAGTTAATTGTTGTGGCACTTTATCTCGAAGTGTAGTGAACGCTACGTACCTGGAGGGAGCTGTGTTCTCCCTCGCTAGAATGATTGATTCATTGATTGATCATCAGTGTTTCCAGGTGCTTGCATCAGTCATTAGTCCCGCAAGAGTAGTGCATGATTTTATCGCGGAGGTGGCTGTGAACTTTCCCTGCCGGACGGAGAGATTCGATGCCGGCTTGCAGGATTTTCCCCCAGACATCTACCACCAGCCAGGCACCGTCCCAGCCGGGACAAGCTGTAAGCTCCCGACGGGGAAGTCCAATGAATATTACTGCAAATAAGAGGTGAGATGGGGTAAGGAAGAAGCAAAACTCGCATGTGGTACGTGGCCCGTTTGCGAGGGCACTGCTCCGGCATTTGTCTCGTGCTGCTTGAAGAAACAACGGAAAACTAGCGATCAGAGCAGCTGACCGCTGAGTTCCTCCGCAGACAGCTGCACCTAGCTATGTCGCTGGTCGACAATGCTGTCACCGTTGCGAGTCGAACCCTACAACCCTCCGGCCAGAGGCAGTGCAGTGACATCAATAGTTGCCCTGGGTTACGGTCATTTTCTTTTAGCGAGCACGTCAATTGCTGTAGCCATATGTCCCGTAAGTTTAGTGCATGCTATGTATGGGGAGGTGGCAGCGTTTCAGCTAGGTCGAATTCAGTCGCTGTCTAGAGGAGATTTCTTGCCGTAGGCTGCTCTGATCGGTAGTTTTCCGTGGTTTCTCCGATCAACACCAGGCGAATGCCGGGGCAGTACCCTCACAAACGGGCCACGGACCTCGCACGATCTTTCCTTCCTCTTCCTTGTCCTATCCTCTCTCCTTACACACACACACACTAACATGCACTACACTATCACACATCCCGGGAGACCGGTCGGGACCTTAGAGCTTGCCTCGGCTGGGGCGGTGCCCCGCTGGTGGGAGAGTCCTGGTTAGGGGGAAACACCACTAGCCGACGGTAGGTCGGCGCCGGATCTCGTCAACCAGCGGGGGAAGATCACCACCATCTCCCGAGAAAAAACGTGCACTACACTGACGGGACTAATGACCAAAGCCGTTCACGCGCCCGAAAACACGAAAACTCAATCAATCAATCAATCGTCCCCGCTGTATCGTGTGATTCGGCACTAGCCTACTCGTTGGGCCACGACGGATGAGAAGCGCGCGCGCCAAAACGCAGAGGGTCAAAGGTGAAAGGCGAGCGGGTGGGTGGGAGGGGGTGACAAAGGTGGAGGGGGAGGGGTCGACGTCGAGAGGCGCGCGGCAGATGTTTTATCGAGCGCCGCGCACTCACGAAACGTATGAATAACAAAGCGCTCCAATTTACCTAATGCGCCCGCAGACCCCCCTCTCCCCGATCCGTTCCATTCCATCCCTCCTCCACCTCTTCTCTCAGGTTCCTAGCGTCATTCGGCACAGGTTTGGCGGGCGCCTCGCTAGACAGGTTGCGCCCCCCGCTCCCACGCCACGCCAGCCAGACAGCCTGCGTCGACTACACCCCGCGGTCTAGTTTTCCTAAGCCGTTTACCCCCTCCCCAAAAAAGGCCAGCCGACTACATCCTGTTCTACTTTCCTCCGTTTAGATTGATTTTTTCGTGTTTCCGGGCGCGTCAACGCTTTGGTATTAGTCCCGTTAGTGTAGTGCATGTGTTTTCTCCGTAGATGGCGGTGATTTTCCCCGGCTGGATGGTGAGATCCGGCGCCGACCTACCGGCGGCTGGTGGGGTTTCCCCCTAACTAGGACTCTCCCACCAGCGGGGCCAGTTATGCCACGACCTGCGGCACGTCGCAAGCTGCATGGGTCGTGTCCAATCAAGCAGAGAGCGCTCCGCTACAGGACTCGGGGTTTTAACCCCAGTCGCCCGATGAAGGCGAAGAGGAGGGGACGCGCCCCTCCACTAGCGGAGCGTAATCCTAAGTTCGCTTCCTGTTGGAGGTTTATTACTGACTGATTTATTTATTTAATGATTGAAAAATTATGTGATTCGTTGCCTATTTTATTCGTTGATTGCTTGATTCGTTGTTTGGTTAATTCATTGCTTGATTCGTTGACTACTTGATTGATGAATGATGGCTTGTAAACCGCTATATTCATTGACTCCTACGGATGGAAATGGATTGTCGTCGGATGGTGAGATTGAGTGCGCTCTATTACCTGTTGTGCGGTCCATGGCCCGCTTTGCCGGCATAAGTCTGGAAGGACGAGTACTCAGGAAATCCACTCGCAAATACATGATCAATTACAAACCCGAAACATAACAGAATTTTAAAGAAGACAAGCCCAAACTTTTTTCGATCTTCTTCCATCTACACATAGTGCCAAAGATTTCAATCTAGGTCAAACCACAGAGTTAGGTCTCCGAATAAAACCAAAATTTTCAAGAGACTGGTATTACCCCCCATAATTGAGTATTCTGTAAATTGATTAAATTTATAATTCCAAAAATAATCTACTGTTATCTGTCTATTAAAACTAAATTTCTTAGTTACCTGATGGAATCCCGCAGTTAGGTTAATAACCAGATGTTAGATAGCATGAATGCTTGTTTTTATCTGCAATTATGAGCCCAGAGAAAAAGTAATTTAATAATTTTCAAATTATTTCTCATTTTAATTATTTTTAAATAATTATATCAGGTAAATGATGAAGATTGATAATTTGTGATTTAATTTAAAAGTGAAATGAACCTGAGTTACAATGTGGAAACATGTCCTCATTATTTTTCCTGGCGTATTTCATGAATGCAGAGCTCTATGTATATATTAGCTACAACGTTTACCAGCTATCTCTTCGTGTTTCACGTTACAGCACACTCAATCAAGAAATACATTTCTAGCATTTTGAGAAGGATGTGTAAGCAAATAAAATAACCGGGAGCGGTAGCTCAGTGCATCAACCGATACCATGATGCCACTGTAGTGCCTCTGACCGCGAGGTCCTGGGGTCGAGTCCTGACGGCGGCAGGATTTTCGACACTAGCTTTACGACACTAGCTTTTCGACACCAGCTTTTCAGCTAGGTCGAATTCAGTCGCTATCTGGAGGAGTACTCGAGCGGCCGGCTGCTCTGATCGGTAGTTTTCCGTGGTTTCTCCGATCAGCACCAGACGAATGCCGGAGAAGTATCCTAAGTATCCTAACAAACGGGCCACGGACCGTGCGCGATCTGTCCTTCCTTCTCTCTCTCCTCTCTCCTCCTCTCTCACACACACACACACACACTTACACTAACATGCACTACACTACCACATATTCCGGGAGACCGGTCGGGAGCTTAGAGCTTATCCCGGCTGGGGCGGTGCCCTGCTTGTGGAAGAGTCCTGGTTAGGGGGAAACCCCACTAGCCGACGGTAGGTAGGTGACGGATCTCGCCATCCAGCGAGGGGAAAATCACCGCCATCTCCCAAGAAAAAGCATGCACTACACTAACGGGACTAATGGCCGAAGCAGTTGACGTGCCCGGAAACACGAAAAAATCAATCAAGCAAGCAAATCAAATATACGACCCCGAGGGCTGGGGATTGGAAAAAATGTCCGGCACTTACGAAACGAGAATATAAAAATGTCTCGGCACTAAAAGTGTAAGATAATAACATTTCTAGATTAGAAAGTGAGATATACTTAAAAGACGTTTAAAAAACTTTCTTTTAAGTTTATTACCGCTGCCTGCTATATTATCCTTCAATACGTTTCGATTATCAAGTCATGGAATCTTCATCAGATATACACATAGGTGTATTAAATACTCATAGTCTTGATACTTCTCGCACCTAATATCTCTATTTCAATCAACCCCCTCCATGTCTCTGCATGACCATCAACGTAACCACCTTTTCACATCTGGCCCCTTGGAGTCCCTCACCCGCTGCTGGTCGACGAAAGTCACGGTGCTCTCCCGCCCCACCCCTCCACCATCCTAATCCTGGTTCCACCCCATCCCCCCTCCCCCACCACGGCCGGTGCAGTCGGGCGAGTAGAAGCGGTTCGTTGGTCCTTTTTGCATACGTTTCAGATTCCCCGTTCAGTCGCCAGATTTCCGAGTTGAATTCCATCCGCTGCGGCGGAGAGCAGATTTTAGTGATGAAAACCTGGAAGAGGGGGGCGTTTCCTTTGTTATGGAGTCCAACATACGCGTGCGTGATATTTGAAAGCCTCATCAGATATTTGCAACGTACAGTTGCCTCTCGAAATGTCATTCGCACGAGGATCGGAATACATATTCTCGACCCAATAGAATTGTCATTTCTCTAAATCTTTTTTTTTTGTTCTATTTTTAGGTTTACTGTCTTTACGAAACAGTTCTGAGAGACAGACTATCGGAAGGAATAGTGGCGTAGGATGGTTTCCTCATGTTATTTATTTGAGGTAACTACCAACATAACCGATCTTTTGAATTCTCTCAGTGAGCACAGTCAAGAGAACCTTGAATTCTGCGTGTCGGCATCAACATTCCACTACACTATCAAACCGCATTGTCGTATGTATCAGACTGTGGTAGTTACGGATATCAGAGCTGAATTTCAACTACACACGCAATCAGATGCTGCCACCGCCACTTTATAATCAATCATTTCCTACTTATTTTTTCAATTTTTTTGTTGTTTAATTGCAATTTGTTTAAGAAAAAAGTAAGTAAAAATTAATAAAGATCAGTAATTCAAGCCGAATTTTCAAATACGCAAAAATCTCAAGATCATACCCGTAGGCGCTTAAACACTTCTCAATCAGAGAAGAACTTGTCACTCACAACGTAAACTTTTTTGTGAAAAATAAACCGCAGAAAAAGTATATATAAAACGTATCCAAATCGTATTCGCACTTGATTTTTGAGGAAATCTCTGACGAAATTATGGAGATCGCCCTAGTAATTGCTGTTCCTGTTTGTTAAAAGTTTTGATTTTTTTACATTCTTTCCGTTTACATTCTAAACCTTTACCAATAAAATATTGATATGATTCAGTAGCTTAAACAAGATCTGTTCTCAAAATCAATTAGGATCGTTCTAATTTGTAGACAAATTGGAAATAATAAATATCACACTAGTTATAATAATAAACAATATCATAAAGCATAAATTTATCAATAAAAATTTAGTCAAAGTATAAAAAATATAATAAATATGATAGTGTAATAGACTCAATTTGAAAAACGAAGAAACGAAGTCTTCGAGGATGAATCATGCAGGAAGAATTCATTCTGCTGGAAACGCGCTTCTGAACTGATCGTAGGTTCGTGCGAGAAACACAGTACAATCTAGATAGAATTGGGTTATCAGTGAAATTTTAAGGACAGTGAATGATATTGCAGATATTTTCATGTGGAAGCAATATTGATGTATAAATTGGAACTTTGTCGGGAGTGGTAATCGAGTTCGGGACTATGTCATAGGACGTAATCGGGACTGATAATTTTGATAGTTTGAGACCAGCTTGGATAGGGGCAGAAGAGGATTTCGTGGAACTTTGGACTACGGCAAGCTCGCAAGATATTTCGACTGAGAAGTCTACGAGGGACATCAACGAAGAAAAGATAAGTTAACCGCGGTATAAAGTGTAAATTGAAAGATATCTTGATCAAAGGCCTAAAAATTGTAAATTCACTAAATTGTTTGCTAAAAGCGTAGAAATAAACTTTGTTGAATTTTGTTCTTTAGAAAAGAAAGTGAATTTTTATTTAGTCAATCCAAACAGAAATGAACTAGGAAAGAATCATTCTATTTCAGATTCCCAGCTGCGCTGTATAGTCGCGGATTCTATAATCCATTATAGAAGCCATTCTATAATCCATTATAGCAGCAAGCCGGACGCTAAGATCTTTAGCAGATATAAATGTAGAGAGGAAAATTTTGTATATAATAATAATAATAATAATAATAATAATAATAATAATAATAATAATAATAATAATAATAATAATAATAATTGTCGAAAAACAAAGAAACAAGAGCCAACAAACAGCGGATTCGGTGGCATAACGGTCAGCGTACTGGACCGAGTTTGCGGGGTTCAAACCCGATCGAAGCCGTGGATTTTTAAGGGCGAAAAAATCCTTCTTACGCCTTCCTTTGGAGGGGAATGAAAGCCGGCTGTCCCATGTAGTAGATTTACTGCATGTAAAAGATCCTCACGCCTAAAAGAAGCAAAATTGAGATCCACCTGTTTCGTCGCCCAAGATAATACCTCCTTTCTCCGCTAGGTGGAAAAAGGAGCGTAACGAAATTTGCGTGGTTAGACGGAAGACCGGGCCTTGGTGGCCCGGGTCTCGCCACGTAAAATAAGGCATTAACTAACTAACAAACATAACACCAAAACATGACGCTTCTGGTGTTATGGTGTTCCTTCCAATACGGTAGTGATCTCCCAGGCGTAAAATGTTTAGCACTTACGTATTTCCTAAAAATGCGCCGGAGAAATGGATTGAGTAACAAACTCTCGCGGGCAACGCTGCGACCGGAGGAGTGCGTTGCATGGCACGAGGTTGGCAGCAGATCGTATCGGTTGATGGAACGCGCCGCTAAGTCGTGCTAATCCAACGCCCGATACGATCGCTCCAAATTACGGCGCTTTCTTTACAAAGTGACTGAGCCAGAGTATTAATGCTGTTGTGTGATCACAGGCCATTTGCCAACATCTAGCCAACAATTCGCTCAATTTAGTGGCTGTGTTTCATTTTTTTTCTTCAGTAATGTGAATAAGTCTAGACCCTAGAGATAAAGCAAGATTATTGCACCTGATTAGATACTTACTGTTCATAGATCTATGAGGGAGATTATTAGACCATAATGAATAAGATAAAAGGGTATTTATCACATTATACATTAATACACATTACCAAACTAGTTTCGGGGAGCTTTCCCCATCTTCAGTGGTACAAGCAACACATTATCTACATTTTAGATAGTATAGTACTATTAGTGTATAATGTGTTAAATGCGCTATTTTCTTATTCATTATGGTCTGGTTACCTCCATAATACGTCTATAATATGAATGACCACAAGATCTATGCCGAAATCATTAATATACTGTTTCTTTTGAAATTCTTTTAGAGCATCGAATTATGATATTAAAAAATGATTGATAATGTGATAAAAAAAGATCGTTTTGTCAGACTATAATTTTCAGGGAAAATAAAGTATAGATATGTTTGCAAATGTTGCATTTTGTGCTTTTGTTATTACTAATTTACTAAATACTTACTACGATCGGGTAGTACAGTAATTAATCTTATTTCACAGTGCATCTTTACACGCATAATTTGCAGCCTGAATGAAAATACCTTGCCCTTTTTAAGAAAAACCAGCTCAATTATGGGCGGATAAACGCATTGGCGTTGTGTGGCTCGGCAGTTCCTAACGAGCTCTCGTGCGCCTCGAGCTGGCAGCACAACGGGCGCCGGGCGCTGGATGCGCGCTTGCGATCTCGAGATCTCTTCAGCGGACGCACAAGGAGGCCGAGCGATTCCCGAAGGCTTCAGGATATTGCTGAATGACGGAGGGCGCGGGTGACGGGCAAGAGGGTGGCTAAGAACGATGGTGCCTTAAAAAGGTGGAGGAGGTTCCAATCTTTGACATTTTAAGATCTGCAGAAATTTTTAATATCAATGTCTGTGTTGAGGGAAGCCAAAATGGCCTATCTCGCCAATGTTAATGTAAGCAACATTTTATCAGAAACTATTTAATTTAGAGGCTTGATTGATTGATTTTTTCGTGTTTCCGGGCGCGTCAACTGCTTCGGTCATTAGTCTCGTTAGTGTAGTGCATGTTTTTTCTCGGGAGATGGCGGTGATCCCCCCCCCGCTGGATGGCGAGACCCGGCGTCGACCTACCGTCAGCTAGTGGGATTTCCCCCTAACCAGGGCTCTCCCACCAGCGGGGCACCGCCCCAGCCGGGACAAGCTCTAAGCTCCCAACCGATCTCCCGGAATATGTGGTAGTGTGGTGCATGTTAGTATAAGTGTGTGTTTAAGGGGAGAGTATAGGACAAGGAAGAGGAAGGAAAGATCGCGCGCGGTTCGTGGCCCGTTTTGTAGGGTACTGCTCCGGCATTCGCCTGGTGTTGATCGGAGAAACCACGGAAAACTAGAATTCTCCTCCAGGCAGCGACTGAATTCGACCTAGCTGAAAAGCTAATGTCGAAAATCCTGCCGCCATCAGGACTCGAACCTAGACCCTCCCGGTCAGAAGCGCTGCAGTGATATCAGTTGATGCACTAAGCTACCGCTACCGCTTTAGAGGCTTGACATCTTATGTGAGTATAAATTCTTAATTTGTATGTATTTTAACGATGAAGTTTAAAAAGTTACTTGTTTTTTAAATATAATTTTTCTCTATTGTAATCGTTCTGTTGTTAAAAATACTAACATTTATAAGAATATTTAGCATTTAAGTATATAAACTTATAAAGTATTCCATATTTTATAAGTATGCTCCGTTAAAGTATATAATTATGTGCTACATGCTCTGTAAAATTTGATCACCCTTCTATTATTAGTTTTTGAGAAAATGTGCCCTAAAAATGAACATTTTAATTATAGGGGAAATGGCTCCTAAAGTTTTCAGTACAATCCTAGTACGTACGCTGGACAAAGAAATCCGCCCAATTTTTTTGACGCCATTGAACCCCAACTGTTACCAGAAACAATGTGTCCACCACTAGAAAGCAAACTATTATCTATTTTTCAGCATGAAAGCAAAAAAATTCAAGCAACACTCACGATGTATGAAGTTGGCCACGCCCACTTCTATATAACATAAACTAACAAAATTACACAAAAAATAGAGATGGCATATTAAGATGAAACTTGTCTTATTTAATACAGAAAACTATAGATTGAATAATTATTCAAAAAAGTAAATAATTGTATTTTCATGAATTTTTCCCATTCTGACACAAAATAATTCCTTTGACTTAGGAAACACTATTCAAGATGATAAAAATAATGATCTAATATACGTAACTGCACATCAAACAGTGGTATTTCTCGAAACGGGATCAAGCAGAAGAAGTAGATGGTTGAAGCAATGGAATAATGACGCGTGTTTTATCAAGTTAACAATGTTTTCCTATTTTCATCTAGGAACGAATTTGATAACAGGCTGTAATAGAATATGTTGTTGCCATTCCGCCATTAAGCTGCATTGTCAGAAGGTTGAGGGTTCGAGTTCCGCTGTGGCGGAATTTTCAACGCCAGCTAAACAACTGAATCGAAGCTTACCGATCCTTAAGATGAAGATCTTGTTGCTTAGGTCAGCCATTTCGGTAGTTTTCTCTGATGTATTTGCGAGCGGATGACGAAGCAAACCCTAATAAAGTACCGCGTGCGATCTTTCATTCCCCACCCCTTCTCATTTTCATTATTAGGGCCGAGCGATTGCCAATCCCCCATTCCCCACTGATCAGAAAGAAAATCTCTAATACCCGCCAGAGATCCGAAAAAGACTGATGAACTGGACTACTCAAAGAAATGTCTGGAATATTAGGTCGAAGTAACAAAAAATTGATTTGAACTGATCAACTTCGTCTTAGGGGAATGAATATTTTATTGGATGAAGGAAAAAGTAAAACAAAAAAATGATGGTGTGCAATTAACAAAAATAAATGTTATCTGCAGGATTAATTTTCACGTTAAAAAATCGTTAAAAAATTCAAAAGTTCTGGTTTTTGGGAATTGGGAAGCAACAAAATATTTAGGAATTCAATTAGATAGTAAATTGAGCTGGGAAAATCAGGTAAATTTCGTTGTGGGAAAAGCCTGGAGATCTCCATTTCGTTATGCGGATCCTAAAGAAGAGTACAGTGAGAGGTAAAGAATTAGCTTATATGTCACTAGTCCGACCCGTATTAGAATATGGCGCGGTATGTTGGGACCCGTACAAAATATCACAGCAAGGAAATCTAGAAAAGGTCCAGCGCAGAGCATCGAAATTTACTTTCTGAGGATAAAAAAATAGAGGTGCATGGGAATCACTCTAAAATAGGCGGATTAAGCTGCGACTCTATGCTATGTACAAAGCATACGCAGGCTATCCTGCTTGGAATGAAATACACCGTCGTTTAGAAAAACCTACATACTTCGGTAGAGCGGATCACGTGCATAAAATTAAGACAAGAATACAGAAAACGGATGTCGGGAAATTTTCATTTACAAACCGAACTATTAGAGACTGGAACAGTTTGCCTGCGACAATCTTAGAACCCTTTCCTCAAAGCTTGAGCAACTTTAAAAATAAATTATTTTCTAGTTAATTATATATTAGGTTATTGTATCAATGTTAAATTTCCACTGTTAGATTAGGAGTATTTCCTACAAAGTAAGTTGTTTAATTGTGTATAAATATCAGTTGTAGTAGTATTGTTATTATTATCTTTATTATTATTGTTATCATTTTTTTATTATTCATGTAGTACAGTGCAGTGCAGTGCAGTGTAGTGTTATGAAGTGATGTGGAGGGAAGGGAATGCGAAAAGAAGAAGCGAGTGTGAAAGAAATGCTTCACGTTTAAGTGTTGTGCAGTGAAGTGAAGTGGAGTAAGGTTTGCGTGGTGATTTTATGTACTATTTATTATTATTATTATTATTATTATTATTATTATTATTATTATTAATTAACTCCTTTTTTGTAACTTTTTGTTAATGAATGTAAGTTTAATGTATGTAAGGTTAAGATATTCTGCCACCAAGTTACCATACTTAATTGCAGAATTAACAATAAATCTCATTTCAGAGCTTTTTTAAGTGAAACGACTTGCTCTCAAAGAGAAGAGAGTCCGCTTCGCCCAGGTGCTGCCTGGCCGGCAAGGAAGAGGGCAAAGGGCAAGAGCAAGGGCTTGAGTACGCAGGGATGCCCCGTGCGCTGACTGCGGTCGCTCCGAACGTGCTCATCTGCCAGTTAAGTGGACGACCTGCGTGGGCAGAGGCAGAGCGAAAGGTCACGTGTCCAGCGCTTTGCCCACGCGCCTCCGCCTTTGCTCCTGCTTTCTTTCTTTGGTTCTTTTCGCCAGAGAAATGCGGCCGAGGCTTTCGCTAACCTCAGGATATTTACGAGCAAAGCAGCTTACAGAGAGAGAACTCAGGAATTCTTCAGGAACATGCTTTTCAGTGCGTGAGAGCATTCGAAGGATTTTTGGAAATATTAGAAAAACACTGGTTTGGAAGCATAGTTTTTACTTCTTCATAAAATTAAAATGTTTTGTCATTGCCAACAGTACTGTTTATTTGAATAAGAGCAGCTTTCGATGACTTAGTCACCATCACAGTTCTGATACAAGAAAATATAAATTGTTGGCTAAGCCATCGAAAGCTGCTCTTATTTAAATAAACAGTATTGTTGTCAGTGACAACGCCTTTAATCATTTCAATTATGTTGAAGCCAACGACATTTCACCGCTAAACAATATTCTCCATAAAAACTTACATTAGCTCCTCACGTACTTTCTAGATAGAGATTTTTAATATTTTAGATGTTCTCGATAATACATTGATATTTTTTATTTCCTATGCATTGACTTTCTTTATAATACCTGTGGAACATACGGAATGATCAATGTATACTTCCGAGATCATAGTTTCGGATCTTAAAAAGGAAGATGTCTTTATGCTGTATTTCTGCATCTTCCATTTGAAGTCAGTAACCCAAACACAAATGAATTGTATTCCTTGGTTTATATGTGTATTGCAGAGCCACGTCTCATTTCACTTGGCTTATTCCTTAGATGCAAAGAAGCGTACAGTCAAAAGAGACCCTGAGAAAATCTGTCATACTCCCTGGCCATCTGATGTGGGTTATTGTATTCTCGTGAAGTGAGTTCTCGTGTACTTCAACCGATTTCATATAGGGATTTATTATTTATTTTAGATTCTTCCGTTTTGTAGGTTTATAAAATCGGCCCATCTCTTATTTAATCACTCTCTGATTTAATTTATTGAAACTGTGTATAAATATAATATTATTGGGAATCTCTTGAAGTCAATTCTTTTCAAGAAGAAGAATGTTTCTACGTAGTAACTTTTGGTGTCTTTTCCGACGGTACAAAACATTTGGATCATACTTTATCAACGCGGATTGTTACAGAGTATACGAAAAGTGGCTAAAGCAAACTCCAGTAAACTGATTGCTTAATCAGGAAGGTCTTACTGGTATGGTTTATTAATGCAAGGTTTTCTGTCAAAAAGTATCACTAAGCCTCTGTTTCCTTCACTAAGATACTTCTGGATAAATTTATTTTCTGAAATAGATTGTTGCCTTTCTCCATTAGATATGTATGTATATAGCATACTATATTACCTTTATGTATTAACCATAAGGAAGTTCATTTTGCTTTGTAATGGATTCTGCAATATGATTATGAAGAAGTGTGAAGGACACGGTGGAGGGTTTCAAACCATACAATGAATCGTGTTATATACTATTTATACCCATTGCTGAGTCAATGCATCAAGACTCGATTTACAAGATTTCAAATCACTCTTGAAAATATATTTATGTTTGCGAATGAATATTGCATATTCAATTTGAAATATCAATTACCAAAAATGATTAATACTATTTCACATCGGATATCAGCTTAAAAATTTGTTCTCCCAACAAATCGGTCTTTTTATCTGTTTTCCAAATTGATTAATTCATCAGTGCGCGAGCGCCTAGTACTACACGAAGTTAATACTCTATACATGCGTGATGGCGACTACTAAATTACACAATTTTCTTTTACATTTCATTGTGAAGAGTAATAATTAATCACAATATCCAGAAGGGTTTGCTCAGGATAAAATTTTAATGAAAACGAATTCCCTTTGTGACCTAAATATAATATTAAATGAAGGTAAAATTTGAGAGGTGGGATTCTCTGACCTCTACATTGATAGCAATCAAGCAAAATTAAATAGACCAGACAAAGCACCGCTGCACCGTTTCCATGAATATCGATGTACTTCGAAAATAATCTGAGCACTGAGATTCTGGACCATCCGGGATTTGCATACTAATATGAAATTCCCCAACCTTTTGGCCTTTTTGTAAAGCGAAACAACGTTTCCATGCATGCGTTTTATTCCCTAGAGGTCAGTATTATTGATATGATCCACACAAAATTATTTGAAGGGTGTTTATATGTAACTATATTAATAATCGACTTTTTTACCTTTTCCATACTACTGTACTAACGCAAATTTTCTCATCTTTGCAGTTCCATTCAACTTTCGTAATTGCATCACAATTTTCTTAAATATAGAAAAACGTTTCACTTTTATTTTATATACCTGTATATTGTTTTGCGATGCAAAATTTTCCTAATAAATAATTTCGTCAACCAATTTTGAAATATATTCGTTGTCATTAAATTTTTAAAAATTAAAAAATATTTTTTATACTGATTAATTTATTTTATTTTTAAGAGTTCCCCCTCATTATACAATCTAATTCCAATTCATCCATACACTGAGCTATGCAGAGAAACGTGTTTATGGGAAAGTCTCACTGTAAGTCTCAACGCCAGAGTCTCACTGTATGTCTACTGTGTCTGAACGCCAGAGTCTAACTGTATGTCTCACTGTGTCTGAACGCCAGAGTCTCACTGTATGCCTCACTGTGTCTAAACGCCAGAGTTTTCACGAAAGGATTACGCACTGCGTTCGTTTCGATTTTTTTTCGAAACATTATAAACAAGCCGAAACCATCACCAAGCGTGGAACCAAAAGGAAATAGTAATGAAAGTCCAAACGATAAAAAAGTTACTCTTTATCTAAACAAAAATACAAGAAAAACAAGCCAGTGTCCATGGTTGACACCACCCCCATTTGTATGTAACTGTTAATAAGTGCGTCTAGGGTTAGCAGCCCAGATCGCCACCGACGCCGTATATACCCCCCCCCCATCCCCGCCCCAGCGAGCCGTCCCAGCGGCCTCTCGGGCGCGTAATTAGAAGAACGCAGTCCCCGGGCGCCTTTGTGCGGGCGCTGTTATGCAAATGGTGTCGATAAAGAGCCTGCGAGGAAACAGCCCTTTCCGGCAGGAGCCCTCTTCCCCCGGTTTCGCCATCGTCCAGCCTCAGCCACATGCAACCATATCGTCTTCGCCTCGTCTTCCACGTCTCTCTCTAACACAGCCTCACTATCCCTTCAAGAGTATTCCTGTTAATCGGCACCCTAGCCTCTTAAAAGACTGTTTCTTAAGAATACGTTACTTGAATTAAATTTTTATTTTATTTTACGAATTTTTAATTTGTATACAACTGGCAAAAGGTACATCCAAAAATATTGCATGTTGTATCTTCTATTTCTATTTACGTACTTTTATGATAAATTGTCACCTCTCTATCATTAAATTTCTTACAACGTATATGAACAGCTGGCAAACAACACTGCTTGTAATGAGAGGGATATCGAGTAACCAGATAAATACTTTGCGAATTTATAGAGACATTATTCATGGAGATAACGTAAGCCCTCTCTGGTTTTGCTTAGCATGGTTTGGAGAACTGTGCAGTTGTTCACGTGAAGACAGGTCGCGTCCAGAAAACAGAGAATGAACTTCGTTTGATGGAAGTTTTGAGAATATAGAGCGATTTTCCTAAGAATGAGTCAATGTGACAGCTAGTGCTGGCAACATAACTGAAGATTCTGAGCTCGTCGTGCCCTCGAGCCCAATGGACTTCCGTTCTGCATTTGTTCGTATGCAGTTGGTTATCTTGTGAATGGCTTCAACGCTTCTTTTCGTGACGTCCTCGTCCGAAAAATATAGTACGCCGAGAGAAATAATTGAAATTAGGAAGTGGTGTTATGTGCTCTTCTGTAAAAATTCTTTTTTCCTTTATATATTACATTAAATTTACTCTTTGTGTGATAAATATTATGTTTATTTTAAAACCAAGACTTGAATACGAGATGCGTACCAATGCACGTGGTTCCGGCCTTTGTGCTGTTGTGTGACGAGCTGTGATTGAGATCTTTCTATTTACATTCGGAGCAGTTTTCTTTTACTGATTATGAGAGCATGCTAAGAGATTTTCCACTTACGAAATTAAATTTAAATATTTCCCGGACTCGGTACGTGCATATACCTCAGCGAAACTCTTAGATTCTGCATAGGGATGTTTTCACAGGAGCCATTAGCACTTTACGAAGGGGCGTGGCTGAAAGCTGTCCCGGCGGAGGGATACTTCTCTGAAATACATGTGATGTTCACTTGTTTTCGCGGACTGTCACATTGGCTCATCCTTAGGAAAATCGTTCTATACAAGAGCTCCTCAATGGCGATAAATATAAGTGTCTGGACCTCCAGTAGCTCCTAGGAATTGCAGATGAGAAAAAAATATAGGGTCTCTCTCGTGTTACGAAAGTCTGCAGTCCTGTATTAATGCGAAAAGTAAATGTATAGGAATTAACATCTGAGCTCTTTCAGCAGCGTCACATACATTTGGAGTTGTCAAGTAGTCTGAGACATATTAGCAAGCTTTCTATAGAAAAGTCATAATACTTCCTCGAAGTTACAGTAGAAAGCTGTATCTTTCAAAACACTCTGGAGGCCGTGGACTGTTAAGTCTTTAAGTTACGGGTCGCCAGCAAGAAAAACAGTTCAGAAATTATTTCATCAACAAAGAATCCATGACGGCCATCTGTGCATACGAACACAGCTATACACCTCTGAAGTTGCTCCAGGAAGACCACGATTCAAGTGTTCCAAAACTTGTGAACCGAATTGAACAGTGGCGATCAAAGGAACTCCAAGAGACCAAGTCCGATGAAGTATGAAATAAGATTAATTGAAAAGTAGAGTTGCAGTGCATCGTGAAGTGAATACAGCAACGTCTCTGGGCTGTCTGCCCGTTATCAACGCTAGAGGATCCCTCTATAAAAAACAGGGAAATTTTGAGGCAATTATGCCACCCCCGCCAGAACTCCACATGTCCTGGACGCCATAAACTGACATTACTATCTGAGGACTGTCGCCCTTTTGAAGTCACTGCCTCATACGTTTCTAAACATCCCCGTTTTCACAATCTGAATCCATGTTAGCGTTGACAGTGGTTTTGGGAGCCCCCTCATAAATGCTCTTAACATAAGGAACAGAGCGCCTGCTCCGGTCGCGACACTCATTTAGATAATTTTTGAAAGGCGATATTTCTCTCGCGTACATTTAGAGAAATATCCGTTGCTTGTCTTTCGCAATACTTCATACTATTGTATGTAGGTGCATTTATTATTACACACCATCGATATTAAGAGATTGACTAAATGGTTGAGAACCGCTGGGCTTTTTGGCGATATGGAAGAATTTGTGTTAATCATTCAAGATAGATAGTAGGCACTAATAACTACAGGCGATATATTATGAAAGAGAACATCAGTGACAATTGTCGTCTGTGTAAGAAGGCTACCGAATCTATTCAACACACCTTGAATGGATGCTCTCCGTTGGCACAAACAGATTATTCACGTCATAATAATGCAATAAAATCATCCACCAATCTTTCACAGAAAATTAGACCCGATAAATGAAAGCTTGCCTTATTACAAATATCTACCAGAGAAGATTTGTCTAATGTGAGAACAAAAATCCTGTGGGATACTGCTAGTGTTACAGATAAAACAATGGAAGTAAATACGCCTGATATTCTCGTGTTCGACAAACTACTTGCTGGGCAATAATAATAAAATAATAATAATAATAATAATAATAATAATAATAATAATAATAATAATAATAATAATAATAATAGATATAATAGTTCCATTAGATCATGTTTTGCAGTCAAAAACTGCAGAAAAGAAAAGAAAATACCAGCCATTCTGAATTGAAATAAAAACATATACAAGCTGTCGTGACCGGTCGCACACATTTAAAGAAGCCGCCGTCGAGTGACGTCAGCGAGGCGTTACCGCCCTGGCAGAAAAGAAGGCAACCGGTGCAGCTGGCCTGGCTGTCCGCGCTCGGCGTCACGCCCGGCCCGGGCAAGCGGGAAGAAACTCGCTACCGCCCCCAGTCCGCAGCAAGTCGGCGGGCCAATAGCCCTAGCGGGATATAAGAGGGCTCCGACACGACGCCACGGCAGAGAGCGGGCAGCAGTGTTCGCGATTGTATCCTGGCAAGTGAATTGACAAAAGAGGGGTGTAGAGGAGCTATGACGACGCGTGCTATTGCCGTGGAACACTCTTGTGGATATTCGACGACTTGGCTGATTTTTGGACTGCTACTGGACAATGCAGTAAGTTGTGCTGCTGGCAAACACCAATATTGAGCGGAAGGATCTCTCTCGTAGTAATAGTAGCAGAACCTGAGTGCACTGGAGCAAGAACTTCTCATCTGTCTGGCCATATGTGTTGACATTCTGTTCTTGAGATATTCCTACAAACTCCGTAAGAGTATAAAATTTTGGACAACCACGACGACACCCATAAAAATAAAAATTGGGAAAAAATATTTTATTGTTTAAATTCCCAAACCAGACTTCGAAGCGCATTCTTGCTACTAATTGATCTTAGTACACACATTGCCCGCCACACGCCTTTGGCAGGTATTTTTTACCGTTAACTGATTTTTGAGAATGATGACAATATTTCTTAGATTCTGATTACTTGTGGCGGAGAGGTAATAATTCTACGATGTTTAGAAAGGGATATAACAACTATATATGGGAACAAGAGTCAATGCCTTTTTCATTATCTGAGCCCGTCAATACTAGTTATTCCGTTCCAAAATCTCAGATTTTTACAACAGTTTTACAATAATTACTCTATATTGTGTAAGTACGTCGTAAGGAGAAACTCGGGGGCTCTAAAGATGAGGATAGATTGCGTTGATAATACAGGTGGTTTTCAGGATCTTGATTACTATCCGAGGAAAAAGCGTTTAATCCAATCGAGGAAATCCGTGTTCGACTATGTATTGGGGAATAACAATTTTGGAGAAAGTTGTTTCAACGGTTTAGGCACTAGCGATGCGATGCCAAGAACCCAAAATTGTGATTTCTTACTTCACATCATGTTCTATAAAATCACTTACTACATATAGAAACAAGATTTAACCAGATTTTCGTTACTGTTTTTGAGGTCAGTGGAGGATATAGGAGTTTTTGTGTCAAAAAATCGCCTAATCCTGTCGCAGCATTTTAATACTTTTTCTTTTCTACGTACGTACGAGAGAGATGCTTGAATGAGTGGCAAAGGAATTTATGAGAACGCCGAGAAAAAATGCCACGAACTCAGTTTGCCCAACACAAAACTCACATGCATCGACCAGGTTTGAACTCCCGTTCCGCGAGGTCGCAGGTGAACGGTCTCACGACACGAGATCTCATTGGTAACTGGTTATAAATTGTGAATAAAATGAGAAAGTTGCAATTCTTCATTACACATCCCCCATTCCCCCTACCCCGATTCGAATCCCCCACAACCATCACTTCCTTTTCTCCCACCTACGATTAGTGATTCTGAGCGCATCAAGTGTTGTCATTAGTCCCAAAAGTGCAGTGCATGTGTTTTCATCACATGTCGGGATCAAGAGGTAATCTGTCCCCGCTGGGTGGCGAGATCCGACGCCGATCCACGGCGCCTAACTGATTTTTCCACCCAAGTATCTCCTACCAGCGGGTCACCGCCTCAGCCGGGAGAAGCTCTAAGATCCCGAGTGATCTCCCGAGAAGTGTGGTAGTTAATGAATGGATAGTGTGTGTAGCTAAGGAGTGAGAATAGACAAGAAAGACGAAGGAAAGATCGCGCGAGATCCGTGGCCCATTTGTTAGGACACTCCTCCGGCATTCGCATAGTGTTCATCGGAGAATTCTCAGAACTACCGATCAGAGCAGCCATTAGCTGAAATTCCTCTCAAGACAGCTCCTGAACTTGACCTAGCTTATCTCATTAGTGTCGAAAATCCTGCCACTGTCGGGACTCGAATTCTCGGTCCTTAGACACTGCAGTGACATCAGTTGATGCCCTGAGCCACCTTTGCCCGCCTCCCTTCTACGATCTCGCCTCCCCACCATCCCTGCTGCCCTCACTTCCCCACGCGTTCCACATCGTCCGTCGCTCCTACAACTCTTCCCGTGCCCCCTTCCCGCCCCATCGCGACCGGAGACCGTATAATGGTCGCAATTGTGCTCTGGCGGCGCCTGGAACGGGCCAGGAAGAGGCGTCGGCGTCGGGGTGGGAGTTCGGGGAGGGGGGGGCTGACGGTTATTAATGGCGCCTGGGTCGGCCTGCGCCTGTCGCGACCGCTCCGTCCCGGTGCCACCTCACCACCCCCTTCCACCACCCCCCTGGCGACAACTCCCTTCCCTTTCCCTTCCCCGGGTCTCACACCCGGCCATACACAGAGCCTCCGAAGCGTCAAAATAAAATGATAGAAATAACTGTTTTTAACTGTTTTTTTGATTTTAGCTGTTTTGACGTAAAATAAATAAATAAATAAAAATAAATAAATATACTTAAAAACACGTCATACGCAGTTTTTAACTTTTTTTTGACGTAAAATAAATAAATAAAATATACCAGGGCTCGGATTCTGATGACCTAAAAATCCTTTGAATATGACTAATGAAATTACTTAAAAAGGACCTAATTTTTAAAAATACTCAAATATTTGTAAAATAATGTTTATTTATTCAATGAATTTTACTATTTTAAATAAAATTTACTTATACAAAACTAAATTCAATATAGATTCATTTTCGAGGAGGAAATGTAATCCTTGGCTCCGATCTTTCAACCGACAGTTTTGAAAGGTCGAAAAGTAACCAAGAGAGTTCCGAAAAGAGAGTTCATTGCACTAGTGAATTTTGTCACGAACTCAAGATACAATAAAAACTTAGTTTTAGTGCGTCATTGTAAATTCATGAAAAAATTATTAAAAAAAACACGAAAAGGAAACAAAATGCGTGAAAATGACAAAAATGACCTGACAATTTAAAAAATGAAAAACATCAAAAAGTTAACCCAATACTATACATTTCTACCTACATATCGTAATAAACATTCATTTACAAATAAACTACCTACTTCTAGAATGCACCAATGAAAAGATGTCAGAATTCGACTCCTGGTATTAATCATATTTTTTTTCATTCAGAGTTTCACTTGAATACAACACAATAACCGTAGTCCTGAAGCCAGAAACTATAATACTATCATAGTGAAGTCTAAAGGGCAAGTTATTAATGTTAAGATGTCACGAAAACTATGATGTGATGATAAGATGATGAAAAACATGTGATGATGATAAAGCTATTGAGACAAATAACCATGAATTTCCAGATGGTTTAATGAGAGTCTTAAGGAAAAAGGGGAACCCCAGGAAAATCTACCATGAAACTGCTGTATCCATCAGAACTTCTACTTGAATGAGACTAGCAACAAAACCCGACCCCAACGGTGAAAGGTGAGCAGTTCGACCTCTACATCTTCGAGGTCGGTTCTCATAGGTAGTACTAATATTCACGCATTGGCTTTATAGACTATAGAACGTCAAATCTAACAAGTGATACCAAAGAAATAGGGACGAAAGTTATATACCCTAGGTAGAGAATTGCCGATAAAAAATAATTTAAAAATATAAGAAATACAATGAGTTTTATAAACAGATTAAAATTTCGGTACTCCAAGATACCTGTTAAAAAAGAGAAGTTACAAGTATAATATGAATTGTAACGTTCTGAATTGGAAATAAAAGGGTGTGAAACAAGCTTCCTATAATATAATTTTACGCATTTGCATATTTACATGCACACTTGGCATAGGATAGTGACAAGTCTCCTACAATTAGTTGAATTACATTTTAACCCTTAATTACTCGCGCTGGCGTACTTTGTACGCCACTAGAACAGTTATCACCCTAGGTGTCAGATAACATCAGTGCGAGTTCTGACATTTGACGTAATCTCTCAGAAGTCATTCAGCTGCATCCTTTTCGATACTCTGTTGCGAAAGATTTCCTGAAGTGGCTAGACGATTGTTTTTCCGTTGGAAAGTGTCCAGCCGCGAGAATACCAACGTGTCTTTTCATTTTCTTTTAATTATCACAGGATTTTTTAATTTATTGACGTAATTAAACTAATTTGTTTTGTTTTACATTAGTAACAATACAGAGATGAATAATTTGTCGGAAAGCAGATAGAATGTGAATTATTTCACGAGGAATCGTCAAAAGACGAAATTTGTGATAGTACAAATGATTCTGAGAAAGAAGTTTTGTGCCACGAGTGAACATGAAGTGTCCTGAGCTAGATTATGCTAGTAATTCAAGCAGCGATTTAGTTAGAGATGATTTCATTGTCAAAGTCAAGATTACAAAGTAGAATAAAACACCACTTCTCAGCAAATTTACAAAAACTGGAAGTCGTGATAGTCAACAATAACCACAACAAAATTAAGAAATTGCGGAAGAGCAAAAACTGCTCTACACAATTGTTACTCACTACTGCAAACTGGTGCTACACATTTTCAAGCAACGAACGTATTCTTGAAGATGTCAAATGCAAACATGTCTGAAGACTAATGTAATAATAATAATAATAATAATAATAATAATAATAATAATAATGCCTTTATTGATATGGCGAGGCTCGGGCCATCAGGCCCGCTCTTCCGCCTAACCACATGTCAGATGCATACAAAAACCAAACATGTAATATTATATACAAATGTAATAATATATTTAAGTTTTAAGTAGATAGTGGAAACCAAGTATAATTTAAATGCAACTTTTAAAAAGATAAATGAAATATTAAAATAGACACAGAAATGTGGCAAATTTTGTTTGAAATTTTGTTGAACTCATAGCTGGAGGTTAAAAACAAGTTGAGTTGAATACCATATGATAAACTTTATTCTACTATCATTTAATTAAAATAGTGTAATACGTACATATTCAAATGTAATGAAATAAAAAATTAAATCCAAATATTATTCAGGCCTTGCAGAGTTCATTTTTCTAACAAAATAGGCTTTGCGTACAAAGTACGCCACGTGGGAACTTGTGCAATATAGCGCGAGTAACTAAGGGTTAAATGTAATGCGTTCCATGGTCTGTATTTTACAGTATCGATTGGGGCTGTGCATCTCAATAGCAGGATGTCCTCCATCAGCCTCGATGACACAGCTGTGCTCCTAATTTTCTTAGAGATTCTTTCTCGTTGAATTTTTTGAATGAACACTGCCAGTCTAAGAAACCTTCACGGCAGTTAATGAAGTCATTAATCTTCCGAGGTGACCCCGTAGCATGTGTATTACCTATTTTCAATAAGCCCAGAAATTGAAAGAAAAGTATGCAGCCTCTCACTGCGTAGGTTCCTGGGTATCTGTCGAAACCTTAGGGTTTCAATTGACATCTTGGAACTCGGGAAATAGGAAACACAAATTTTTGACTTATATCATCCTTATATATGTATTCCACTCTAGTCTTCGAGAAATTTAAAAAATAAATTTGGAGCCATTTTGAGAACATTTTGAAAGTGTTTCAGGGGCTTTATAAAAAAATTAAATATTTTTTCAAAATCGCAGAGATTTTAATCTGGCCAGTTCATCGGGGAATGTTCATTTTGGTAAAATCCTAGGACAAACATTATAATTTAAGACAGACGGATCGACGTTTTGAAAAAAGACAACACTTTTTTTGTACCAGGGAACTGTCATTCTTTGAGCTAACAATATGGCAATTTAATGTTTACGCATAATACAAGGAGTAATGTTTGCGTATTTTTTGAATGAAAGTAAGAAAAAATATGAGACTTTAAAATTATGGATACCAACCACATTTTTAATAAACATCTAGTAAATACAGTCATAATTAAAGTAATTGTTTAGAACACATGACATATGTTACTGAAAAAACCAATTCTACAGAGACGCTCCACTTGTTATTTGGAAATTTTACGGAGAGCAAAGTCAAAACTCTCTTTGCCACGATGAGCCCGAGATCCTACATACAGCCAGACGGAATACATCTGCATAACAAAACAGTTGCTATTCGCCTAAAGCGCCTAAAAAAGCTGCATTGAACTCCGCGTCATTAACAGTTCATAGATGAGGCCTGTTTCTGCCGCAGCGTATCACTGATACACAGCGTTGTGTGCAGTTTGAGCTGTTAGATCTATTGTCGTAGTTTCAGCGCTAATGAATAGAGCGCGGTTGTGCGGTCCGAGTTGGTCTTTTATTCATGGTAGAGCAGTACTTCGCGGAAGTGGCATCGTTGAGCGGGAAATTGTACAATTCGCCGCGGGCCGCACCAGCTTCAACTGGCACACACCTGAGCGGAGATATTAAACCGGCTAATTACCATCGTTTATTGCGGCTCATTATGGAAATTTACCTCTGTGTGAATGCTCCATTTGTCATCGAGATGGTCACACGTTTTCGCATGGCGCTAGGCCTGATTTCATGTGATTATTTAATTACCTACCTTTAAGCGTTTTCATGTGATTTTTTAAATTCGTACTTAGGCTATTTGAAATTTAAGAAGTGTGTTGCTAATACAGATCTTTCAGTGAAGTGGCGTGACGCGGCGTGTCGCGGCTAGTTGTAGTGTGGTGCGGTGCGGCGCGGTGCGGCGGGTGGGTGGGCGCGGTGGGCGCGGTGGGCGCGGTGTGGCGCGGTGGGCGCGGTGTGGCGCGGTGTGGCGCGGTGTGCGCGGGTGGCGCGGTGTGGCGGTGGGCGCGTGTGGCGGATGTATCCAGCGGGCCACCACCTTCCGGACAAACTGTAGCTCGCGACTGGTTTTGCTACGTTTGACAATGTAGTTCATGTGTGTGTATAAGTAAGGGATGAGGATAGGAGTAGGAAAGATCGCGCGCGGTCCGTGAGCCGTTTGGTAGGGTAATACTCCGGTATTCGCTTGAAGTGGAGTGGAGAACCAGAATCATTTTAAAAGTGTTTTCATAGTCGTACAGCAGTAGTGTACCGTGAATGAATGAACTAACATGGTTCTGGCATCGAGAAGCGTGAGTGTCTGAAGGAACAATGCTGTTGAGAGGACTCTCGCTTAAATACAATTCTACGTGTTATTCACTAGACGTTCACAAGCAAGATTTCTCTTCATATCGTTTGAAGTAAACATCTTGGTACCCATTTGGTTACTATTAAGGTTCCCACAGACCGACATGGAAGATCCACCGCCTATACGGATTGGCAGCAGCGGAAGTTTCGCGTCACGTGATGCCTTAATGAGCACGTTCAAACCTGCGCGGCAGGCGAGCGTCGCGACAACAGATTGGCAGCGTTTATTCGGCGGCGAAACTTGTAACGCTGTCAGACGCGTTTCTTCCGCTGCAGCTTGAGTTTCGTGGAAGTCCGACCGTGTTTGGGAGTCCTCACTTCCCTCTGGGTCGAGCGATCTTGCCAACCGTCACCAAACGCTGACTCATAATTGACGCTCCGGTGTGAACGGTCCCGCAAATTCCGCGGCCGCGTCTGGCTCGGAACTTTCCGCGCCGCACGCGCTGCGGATCAACCGCGTCGGTCTGTGGGAGACCGGTAGCGGTAGCTCAGTGCATCAACTGATGTCACAGCAGCGCCTCTGACCGGGAGGTCCTAGGTTACACTCCCCACGGCGGCAGGATTTTCGACATTAGCTTGTCAGCTACGTCGAATTCAGTCCTCTTACACACGCTTACACTAACATTCACTACACTACCACATATTCCGGGAGACCGGTCGGGAGCTTAGAGCTTGTCTCGGCTGGGGCGGTGCCCCGCTGGTGGGAGAGTCCTGGTTAGGGGGAAACCCCACTACCCGACGGTAGGTCGGCGCCAGATCTCGGCATCCAGCGGGGGAAAATCACCGCCATCTCCCGAGAAAAAAACATGCACTACACTAACGGAACTAATGACCGAAGCAGTTGACGCGCCCGGAAACCGAAAAATCAATCAATCAATCTGTGGGAGCCGTTAAACAAGGGGATGTAACTCGCGCGATCTCTGTCCCCTCCTCCTTCCATGGTCTCCCGGGCCACGTGTCGCGCTGCCGCTGTGCCGGTCGCGCCCCACGCTGCGAGGCTGAGAGGCGCTGAGAGCTGCATGGCCAGCGCGGAGGGGCCGAGCAGCGGCACAAAGGCCCTCTCCATCTCCCCCACCCACCCACTCACCCACCCTTCCACCACGGCGCAGGGGACAGGGGGCGAGGTCCTAAGTCGCAAGTGCCCCCGGGGGCCTATGCAAGACGCGATGGGGACGGTGGAGGGGGAAAGAGTGGAGGGTCGCGGCTCAATCAAAAAGGAAGTTGCTCTGTGTTTCAATTGAGACAACTTGGTCGTATGAACAAGGGCGTGTACACAAAAGTGCAGTTCTGACGAAGTAGCTTCAACAAATGACAATGTCATCCTGTCTATTTGAGTTGCGTGACGACGATATTTTCAAGATTCTGTACAACCAAAATTTAAAAAATGTATGAAAATATAAATAATATAAAAAAATGGCTCCGGGTATGAACTGATCTCAATGCAGTCGTTCTGACCGTCCTGACTGAGGTCCTAGGTTCAAGTTCTGATGGTGACAGGATTTTCGACACTAGCTTTTCAGGTAGATAGAATTCAGTCGCTGTCTGGAGGAGAATTCTAGCGGTCAGCTGCTCTATCGGTAGTTTTCCGTGGTTTCTCCGATCAACACCAGGCGAATGCCGGAGCAGTACCCTACAAAACGGGCCACGGACCGCGCGCGATGTGTTCTTCCTCTTCCTTGTCCTATCCTATCACCTTACAAACACTTACACTAACATGCACTACATATTCCGGGAGACCGGTCGGGAGCTTAGAGCTTGTCCCAGCTGGGGCGGCACCCACACAAAACCACCGCCACCTCCCGAGCAAAAACACACACACTACACGTACGAGATTAACGACCATAGTAGTTGATGCGCCAGGAATCACGAACAATCAATGAAAATAATGTACGAGTGTGAAGAGAAACAAATTCAGCACAAACCGATTTATATTTTAAGATGCCACGTATTCCATGAATAATTTGCATTTACAACACTGGAGTTCATATTGAACCCAAAATAAGTCTTTAAATATTCCGTCGGCGGCTCAGTCTGCACATGTTGTACTAAGATGACATATGAGAATAGTTATGTAGGATGCAAGGGGTAAAAGTGACATTTTATTTTGCGAGTAGAAAGGTTGCAACACGAGGTTCACAAGCCGAGTGACCCAATCCTATGAGTAAAATAAAATCACTTATACCATCTCTGTCACACTATTTTTAGACAGCATTTCTGACTACATTTTACTTTTAAACAAATATATAAATTAATTAATGATACATTAAGATCAATAACAACTGATGTGGTCAGACTAAAGTACCTAATACACACGCCGAGAGACCGTTCGAGTCAAACTCTCCCGGCTGGGACCGGGAGCGGTAGCTCAGTGCATCAACTGATGTCACTGCAGCGCCTCTCACCGGGAGGTCCTGGGTGCGAGTCCCGACGGCGGCAGGATTTTCGACATTAGCTCTTCAGCTGGGTCGAGTTCAGTCGCTTACTGGAGAAGAATTCTAACGGCCGGCTGCTTTGCTAGGTAGTTTTCTGTGGTTTCTCCGATCAACACCAGGCGAATGCCTGAGCACTACCCTACCAAACGGGCCACGGACCGCGCGCGATCTGTCCTTCCTCGTCCTTGTCCTATGCTCTCCCTTTGCACACACACTTACACTAACATGCATTACACTGCCACATATCCCGGGAGACCGGTCGGAAGCTTAGAGGTCCTGGCTGGGGCGGTGCCCCGCTGGTGGGAGAGTCCTGGTTAGGGCGAAACCCCACCAGCCGACGGTAGGTCGGCGCCGGATCTCGCCATCCAGCGGGGGAAGATCACCGTCATCTCTCAAGAAAAATCATGAACTACACTTACGGGACTGATGACCGAAGCCGTTGAGGCGCCCGGAAACACGAAAAAATCAATCAATAAATCTACTCAGTATACATTTCTGCGCACTGGGATTTAGGCTGTGGTCAACTACGAACAACTATCGGGGATGGCGTGAAGTTAGTTTGTGAGAGTTAAACACTCACAGGTTTTACTCGAACGGGAAAAACTATCCCATATACCGTATGTGGTCCTCTTTACATTGCGCCATCGGTGCATTTCCTCCATAAGGGAAGGCAACTCTCCCGTTGCCAGCGCTACAAGCGGCGGCGACGGCAACCACACAAACTACAAAGGCCCGCACTTCCCCTCGAGGCAAAAGCACGTTCTCCCTAAACGCCGCAGAGCACAAAACAAAAAGCAGCCCCTCGCACCCCCCCCCCCCGCGTCGCAGCTAAATACAGCTGCAAACTTCGCCGGTGCTATTTCCCGTTTAGCGAACGCGTTTCGCGACATACGCGGACATTAACGTGAACTTTATTAGATTACGGAACTATTCCACGCACCCTGGCGGCGGCGGCGTAAACATCTCGGGCGCGCGGGGGCCTTCCCTCACTCGCCGGCCAACTTCTGTCTTGCGCCGCCGCCGCAGCACCGTCGGCTGCCCGCGGAAAGCGCTTCGGAAGGGGGCAAATAGGTTTTCATCTTTCTTTGACCCAGTGAATAACCTGATAAGTAAAAAAAAATAATTTTACGGAGGAGCAAAAAGCAGCGTTAAACTAAAGCAAAAAATAAGGGATTAATGATATTCAAACAAAACCTACACAACAATAATTTTGTTTGAATTTCACCTTCGGTTGAATATCATTAATCCCTGATTTTATTCATTTACACGGTGGTTTTTAATCTCCTGTAAAATTAAGTGTTTATGACTTATCTGCTTATTCTCCTGAAACAAAGATTTATGAAACACTTCTTTAGGTGTTTTATGGAAAGAAAAAATATTATTCACCATTTACTACTGACGGCGGCAGGATTTTCTACACTAGCTTTTCAGCTAGGTCGAGTTCAGTCGCTGTCTGGAGAAGAATTCTAGCGGCCGCCTGCTCTGATCGGTATTTTCCGTGGTTTCTCCGATCAACACCAGGCGAACGCCGGAGCTGTACCTTGACAAAAGCGCCACGAACCGCGCGCGATCTTTTCTTCCTCTTCCTTGTCTTATTCTCTCCCCTTACTTACACACACACTTACACCAACGTGCACTACACTACCACATATTCCGGGAGACCGGTCGGGAGCTTAGAGCTTGTTCCGACTGGGGCGGTGCTCTGTTAGTGGGAGAGTCCTGGTTAGGGGGAAACCCCACTAGCCGACGGTAGGTCGGCGCCGGATCTCGTCATCCAGCGGGGAAAGATGACCGCCATCTCCCAAAAAACATGCACTACACTAACGGGACTAATGACCGAACAGCCCGGAAACATGAAAAAAAAGCGCCCGGAAAGACGAAAAAATCAATCAATCAAAAAAAATCCATGCCCCTTTTGTTAGGGTTGTACTACGGCATTCCCCTGGTATTGAACGGAGAAACCACGGAAAACTACCGTTCAGAGCAGCCGACTGCTAGAATTTTCTTCCAGACAGCGATCTTTCTACCTAACTAGTCGAATATCCTGCCACCCTTGGGATTCCAATCCTAGGACCTCGCAGCTAGAGGCACTGCAGTGACATCAGTTGACGCCCTGAGCCACTAAGCCTTGCTCTATTTCCACTACTACGACTAGTGGATTTTCGTTATTACTTTCATCATTACAATGCTGAACGATGCCTGCGATGCAGGAGTGCCGGTACAATACGTTCCCTTATATTCCAAACAAATTAAATCATGGAAACACTATCATTTTACTTTTTTGGCGTAACAAAATTCTATTTATTTATTTAAATTCATCTTTCCATTATGGCGTCAACCTGAACTTACCACTGCACATAAAATAATACGTCATTGAAAATGGATCACATAAAATACAGGATCAAAATATTGTCTCTTTTGTTTAAAATCAGAGTCAAAATCGTGATAATAATAGTAACAATAATAGAAGTAGTAATATAATAATAATAATAATAATAATAATAATAATAATATTAATAATAATAATAATAATAATAAGGAGCGAGCGAGCAACAACGCGCATTCTCCACAAGACCCATTGGGCCATCACAACCTGAAAAGCAGTATGGATAGTTTTCTTTCAATTTCTGCGCGTATTGTAAAGTAGCAATGTACATGTATGATACCGTATGAGTACATACTTGTAACTTTACTTCCATTTACGTACTTTGCATTAGGTTGGCCTGCTTTCAAAATTCAGGAAGAATTTAAAAAAATGATTAAAACTATAATTTTCAATCCCGATCATTTCAACAGGCAGAGCTTCTAGAAGCATATCCACTTTAACGTGATAACATTTAAAAAAATACTATGCTGTATATGAAAGATTTGGAGGAGGATAGGTTCAAAATAAAATCGACCGTTGTCTGAGTATATTGTTTAATCATTCATGGAGAAAGTGGTTTTCTGTACGATATCCTCGCTGATTCGGAAAGTCACCAGTTAGCTCTTGGTGAGAGAGCGTAAAGCGAACACGGGCCGAGGAGAATTTATCCATTTCGTTCCGATGCGCTTTCTGTCTCTGCTCTTTTAGCGATTGTTCTGATTATGCTTCACGAATTTGATCACGATCCCTTCCATTCTGCTAGCGTCTAAAACATCGTTACGACGATTCTTGACTGATATATAGTAGAAATCTGCAAGGCTGCTCATTTTTTTTTTTTTCATATACTTTAAATTGCTTTTTAAGAGAGAAATGTAATTGGGCTAATTTCAATAAGGTTTGGGAATTGCTTGAAAAAAAAATTAAAATTGTAGAATAAGTAAAAATGGAATTAATATTGCTTCTTTTTTAAATAGTAAATTATAATTAAAATTAAATTAATTATTTTTCGTATGCTTTTGATCCATCTCTGTTCTCCGACAATTTTTCTTGTGGCCTGCAGTTGGTAACACACCAGTATATATTTCATTATATTCAAGGAGAAGTTACGCAAGAGCTAATATTTTTTTTCAAGAAAATGGAATGTCCTTTTTAAAGACCTGATTTTTACTTTCTCGTATACGCACGGACTAATTACGTAAAATAGGGAAAGTTATGTAATGCTGCACGAAAAACGGCGGATTTTCGGCAGAAAAAAATTCATTGCCGAGCCCTGGCAACGAAACAGTTGTTAAATCCAGCCGTTAAATTAATAAAATAAATCCTCTAACAAGTGGTATACGCAGAATACCTGATTTGTGGGTCCTTGATGTCGAAAAACCAATTGAAAGCCAAACGTCCGTCGGTGAACACTACTAGCGCCTAAACCATGCGTACGATTTTCTGCAAATTTAAGAAACCCCTGTCAATGTGGCTCTAGTTGAAGTTTTGAAATTTTGAAAAACATTATTTTAATTTTTTTAAGGATAGTTTACATGAAGCTCGCCAGACATTTTAAAAATTTTCTCAGAAACGGTTCCAAATTTTTTCTTTAAATTTCTTGTAAGAATTGAGTAAAATACACAAGTGGTATAGGTCGGATATTCACGGTTAACTCTTTTGCTTTATTTTCGAAAACTGCAAAAGTTTGAATTGTTTTTCGGCGTCTTAGTCCAACAATAAAATTTAAGATAGAGATTTATTCTTCGAATGAACTTTGTTGTCTATAAATGTTCTTTCATTGATAATTTTTAAAAATTACAAAAAGTTTCTCAATAATGGCTCCAAATTTCTTCTTGAAATGTTTGGCAGAGATACTGCCATTTGTACCCCACACGATGGCATAAACGCCATATTGCTCTACTCATTAGTTTTTTCAAAAATTACAAAGTTTTATTATTTTTGAATTGACTCTCACGTCCGTAATATTTACTTTAGGTGTAATGTCTTCACGATCTTATACTTATGATTACATGTGCTTTAAATAATGTCACATACATTTTCTTGAACTCTCAACAGTTTTCTGTTAAAATGAGTCCAAATATCCGCATTTTCAGAAACGCTCAAACGTTATTTTCTCAAAAATGGCCCCAAAATTTTCAAAGAAATCATCAGAAAAGATCTAAGGAAATAGAAAACTAGTACGAAGAAGTCTGTGCCATTCTGTAGCACTACTAGTATTGCATTTATTATCCTTTATCTTTATTTCTTTTTATAAATATTTGACTATGTGTGATATTAATATTTGCCTATTTAAAGCAAATGTTCCCTCGGGTTATGTATGTTTTTCCAGTTATACACACACGAAATACAATAAGTAAAACGGAAATAAAAATCCCCTAGCCCACCGCTCACCACACAACAAATGCCGGATCTGTCCAGAGCTGTTTACACAATTTTAATACGGTATAATATTGAATAATATGGTATGATATACAATCGAAAAAACCATATCAACGGTAATAAACGTTTTGGGGTCCCCTGATATTGAAAAAGTGTTTCTTTTTAACGTAAATCTGTCTGCCTGTTTGTCTGTCCGTCCGTGAACACTACTAGGACCGAACCCATCCGTAGGAATTATTCCAAAATTGATATTCTTCCGTCGATCTGGATTGACTGAAAGCTTTGCGATTTTGAAAAATATTCTTTAAACATTCAGGGATACTTTATATGAAGCGCAAGGGACATGTTCAAAATTTTCTCAAAAATAGCTGCAAATTTATTCTTTAAATTTTTTAAAAGAATAGTCTAAAATAAACTTTTAAAAGTGGCATAGGTCTGATTATCACTGTTAACTCCGATTTTCGAAAATTGAATTTGTTGTTTGAATTATTTTCGGCGTCTTCGTACAACTACAAAATCGAATATAGAGTTTTTTTCTCCGTAATTAATTCTTTTAGTAAGGAGATGTATTTTTTAAAAACTTTTAGCAGTTTTCGTGCAATATTTCGTGCAATATGTGCAATAAAGGCTCCAATTTTTATCTTGAAACATTTGGTAGAGATAGTGCAAAATGTATTTTATTAGATGATATAAACGCCATTTTGCCCTATTGTTTTGTTTTTACGAATTTATGAGCCTCTCACGTTGTTAATATTTAGATTAGTGGCGATTTGTTCACATTATTGCGTTAATGAGTACATGTGCTATAAATAATGTCACATAAAATTTCTCCTAAACTATCAAGATTTCTGTGATAACCAGCTCTTATTTCTGCATTTTTAGAAACGTTCAAACGCCATTTTCTCAAAAAGGCTCCTAATATTTCTTCAAACTTTTTGTACGGGTATTGCTACTTGCACTGTTTGAGATGACTCAAAATTAATTGTAGATATCTTTTGCCTTTTCAAAAATTACACTGATGTTTGTGTTTTAAATATCTTACTGCCTTTAATAGCACATTTCCAGAAATTTGTATACATTATTGCATTGTGAAGAAGCGTTTCAAATAACTTCTGTAATTTTTTGCCAAAACTCAACAGATTTCTGTGAAAAAGCCTCAGATTTCGCATTTACAATAACTCTTCAACCCCTATTTCATAAAAGGGGTTCCAATTTTTCGACGAAAATTTCCCATAGGACAAGTTGGGTGTGGTACTCAAAATATTTCGTTCATCAAATGTGGAGTGACGGTGTCACTTTCTGTGAATAAGTGAAATATAACTATTGTTTACAAACTGTAAGAACATTGTAAAAGTTTACAATATATCATCAAATTGCTTCGGTAACAATGACAAATTGACTATGAAATTAACGTTACATTATTGTACAGTCTAAGTGTCATTATAAAAGGCAATCCGATGTTTGATGTAGGAATGCATCGAAAATATTTGATGACATTTCCCATAAGTTGAAGTTTTCGGTATACAAGAAACATTTTCTCACTTTTTATTAATCCTATTACTTCCAAATTTATAATTAAAATTGTAAATAGATATTACTACGGGAGATTTTTCAAAAATATATTTTTCATTCAAATAACAGTCGAAATTTAGCAATTTTTGGCATGTAAATTTTACTCATTTTCAAAAATAATACGAATTACACAAAAACGCCTCGTTGAAGTTTGTAACAATAGTTAAATAATTTGAGGGGAAAATAGAAGAAGATAGCATGAGAAGTATCTAAGAAAATGTTCCTTAAAGAAACCACAAGTTAACATGGGAGTGATTCACCTAGCGGGTGTTCTTAAAGCCCTTCTTTCAGTGAAAGAAAGGCCAAAGTCAAAATCGGATCCAAGCATCCGATTTCATATTAATTTACAGTGACCCACAATCATTTTATCGTTTCGATGGTGTAAGAAAACTACCCATTCTGTAAACATTTGACATTGAACCTTCTTGCACTAAGCCACACTATTTATACATACATAATCATTTGTAAGTACAATTTTAAATACTCAATATGTAAGGTCAATCAACAAGGGATGTGTTGAGCAAGAATAACAAATTTATCCCATACTCGAATTCCTCATATCCAAATTTATCCCAAACTTGGCCAGGTGCAACCATCCGCAGCGTTGACTCCACAGGAGCAGACGTGGGATAAGTGGACCGCCCCCACTGCGCAGCGTTCCCCCTATGGTCCCCCACGTGCCCCCCGCGCCGTCTCAAAATGACCACTGCAGGCCCCCCTCACGCCCCCCAGCGTAGTGTGCTCTTCATTTGCATTCGGAAATACCCTCGCGCCCGAGAGCGGCGTTTGCCTCGCGGCAAGCAGCCGCTGTACTGTGGCGTGAATCGTGCGAGAGTGGACAAAATCTGTCGTTACAAAAAAGTTCAATTTACATGCTCCACAGGTGGTTCCACGCTTTCGGTGTTCGGCGAGTAATGAGCGACCACTCGACGAATCGCAAATAGTGTGGATGAGTCGCTTACTACTTGCCGAGAGAAGAGCATTCGGACCGGGAGCGGTAGTTCAGTGCATCAACTGATGTCACTGCAGCGCCTCTGACTATGTTCGAGTCCAGACAGCGGCAGGATTTTCGACACTAGCTTTTCAGCTAGCTCGAATTCAGTCGCTGCCTGGAGGAGAATTCTAGCGGCTGGCTGCTGTGATTGGTAGTTTTCCGTGGTTTCTCCGATCAACACCAGGCGAATGCCGGAGCAGTACCCTACCAAACGGGCCACGAACTGCGCGCGATCTGTCCTTCCTCTTCCTTGTTCTCTGCTCTCCCCTTACAAACACACACTTACACTAACATGCACTACACTACCACAAATTCCGGGAGATCGGTCGGGAGCTTAGAGCTTGCCCCGCTGGTAGGAGAGTCCTGGTTAGGGGGAAACCCCACTAGCCGAAGGTAGGTCGGCGCCGGATTTCGCCATCCAGTGGGGGAAGATCACCGCCATCTCCCTCGAAAAACGAACATGCATTACACTAACGGGACTAATGACCGAAGCAGTTGACGCGCGCGGAAACACGAAAAACTCAATCAATCAAAACCACCATCGGGAGATCGGTCGGGAGCTTAGAGCTTGCCCCGCTGGTGGGAGAGTCCTGGTTAGGGGGAAACCCCACTAGTCGACGGTAGGTCGGTGCCGGATCTCGCCATCCAGCTGGGGAAAACCACCGCCATCTCACGAGAAACAAACATGCACCACACTAACGGGACAAATGACCAAAGCAGTTGACGCGCCCGGAAACACGAAAAAAACAAACCAAACCAAGTGCATTCGGTTGGTTGGTTGTTAGTGATTCGGGGCGCGTCAACAGCTTAGGTCATTAGTCCCGTAAGTGTAACGCATGTTTTTCCTCAGGATGTAGCGGTGAACTTCCTCCACTGGATACTGAGACCCGGCACCGACCTACCGTCGGCTAGCGGGGTTTTCCTTAACCAGGTATCTCCAACCAGCGGGGCACCGCCCTAGTCGGGACAAGCTCTAAGCTCCCGACCGGTCTCCCGGCATGTGTGGTAGTGTAATGCATGTTATGTGTGTGTGTGTGTGTGTGTGTGTGTGTGTAAGGAGAGAGGATAGGAAGAGGAAGGAGGATTTCTCGCGGTCCATTGCCCATTTGTTAGAGTACTGCTCCGGCATTCGCCTGGTGTTGATCGGAGAAATCACGGTAACTACCGATCAGAGCAGCGGGCCACTAGAATTCTCCTCCCGACGACAACAAATTGAACCTAGTTGACCAGCTAATTTTCGAAAATCGTGCTACCACTGGGACTAGGAGCATCCTGTGCTCGCCCAGCCCACTACGTATCGGTCCTTTGAACTCATTAAAGGAAGCACGCTACTGGGCGAATGCCGAATATGTGTAGTCACTTTACGACCGGCTGAATTTTGTCCAGCATTGCCGGTAGCTCTGCAGCGTGTCTGGCCGGAAAGTCTATTGGACCACCACACCCTATTGGATCATCCCGAATCAAGTGACCTTTATAAAATGTACTCACAAATATAAACATGGGAGGGATTTAATTTTCTATAGAGTTGACTGCAAAAACTATTGTTAAATTAGTTCCCCTTTCTGCTGAAGAAATTTTACCCACTCCGTTTAGCCCTTTCTGCTACGATGCTTATGTGTTTTGTACTGTTTCTACCCCAATTTCATCTATATTCCAATCGTCATTTCAATTGACATAGCATGTTAATTGTTGAAAAGATCTAAACATTGTGTTTATTGAAACTTATATTTCGACTCAAACTAGAAGCTTTAGAGACACGAAGGAAAAATTTCAAATGACGCTGCCTTAATTCGACGTTCAGTCAACATTTGCAGATTTCTTGTTATCCAATTTTCTTGCTTTTGAATTTTGTTTTTCACGGCAAATCATATGCTAAACTTGTAATTCCGAAGGAATTGTACAAAAAATCAGCTTTTCGAACGGGATATTGACACAGTTCAAGTTCTTGTTCAGGAGTAAATATGATACGCAGACTTTTATAACCAAATTATGGAATCCTTTCTGCATCAGGAAAATATTTCTTGTTCTTTTTGTATCTGCACAGCGATATTGACACTTAACATTTCATTACTCAATAAACGACTGAGACCATTATAGTCTCGGGTGGCGAACTTCGCTGGTGGGAGATACATGGTTGGATAAAATTCCCGCAAGCTGGCATTGGTCAGAATCAGATTTTGCCAGGCAGGCGGGGACGATCACCGCCACCCTCCGCAATTGAAAAAAGCATGCAATACACTTACGGGAATAATGACCTAAGCAGTTGACGCGCTCGTAATCACTAATCAACAAATATGGTGGCGAACGTGACTGTCAAAAACTGTATCGTTTGGCACGCACGTGGTGCCAAATTTCAAAATGCCCACCATTATAATTCACCATTATGTTCCACCATTATGTTCCACCATTATGTTCCACCATTATGTTCCACCATTATGTTCCACCATTATGCTCCACCATTATGTTCCACCATTATGTTTCCACCATTATGTTCCACCATTATAGTCCACCATTATGTTCCACTCATTATGTTCCACCATTATTTCCACCATTATGTTCCACCATTATGTTCCACCATTATAGTCCACCATTATAGTTCCACCATTATAGTCCACCATTATAGTTCCACCATTATAGTCCACCATTACAGTCCACCATTACAGTCCACCATTACAGTCCACCATTACAGTCCACCATTACAGTCCACCATTACAGCCACATTAAGTCCACGTCGTGGGGTGGGCAATAGACAAATTCAGCACTTTCAGCATTCAACGCATTTCACAACAGCAACAACATCAACCGTTTTAAGATATTCGTGTTAATTATATCGTTCCCTTCGAAATTGTGGGTGTTGTAGGTGAACCACGACCCGTGCTTAACCCTTCTTTTTTCCCTAGTTATTTATCTGGCGTGTGTTAGAAATTAAATTTTCACCAATATATTATCAAGGCTTGTTTATGAAACGATTCTCTCAATATTCATACATGTGTATTTTTTGATGATGCAAAAATTCGTGATGTACGAGATTTGGCGTGAAAAATGTTTCTCACTTATGAAATAAATAAATAAACGTGACTTCGCTAAGAAACAGTAGAAAAGTAATAAATAGTATCGAAAAAATGTAGTTTTATAACACTGACAATTAATGAAAAATGTGAATTCTCAATTTAGATACCTTAATGAATCTTTGTCTTTTTTAGAATTCGCAATGGCTGCGTGTTTTTATACGACGGTGGATGAAAAATTAGGTAGATCAGCATAAAGTATACAAGACTTTCCTGTACCGTTAAGTTTATTAAAACAAGTTGCTTAAAAGATGTAGAGGAGACTAGGGCTAGATGTGTCAGGGGCAAGCAGTGATATCGCGTATACTGACCGGTGTGATAGAACATAGCTTATGATAGTTCCCCTACATGTTTCATTGCCTTCTTTCAGTGTGCACTGCGAGTTTCTGCTGGAACCGTTGCTTGGTTTGCTAATTTAGGAAAGTTATGTCGTGATATAAAAATTCAACGGATGGTTGGAGTCAGTCTTGAAAAAAATATAGAAATCAAATAGCAATAGAAATTCTGACGTGGATTTAAGTACTCAGTATCATTTAAAAACTAACTTTTTCTACGCCCTTTGTATATTTCTGTCATTTGATGACTGCAACAATTTGCATAATGATAATCATAACGATACAGAGTTCATTGTGATACAGGTTCTTGACCAACCACACAGACGTTTACAAACCAAATATTGACAATTAATCATGGAGAACCGTTCTAGTAAAAGTTTTGTTCGATTGTGTACATTAAAATTGCTTGTAATATTATATAATGCTTGTCAATTTTAATGTCTTTTATTATTAGAATTTTTTTACGAGCAATATTATTTAAAATAAATTGGATCGTAATTTCACTTTGATCCTATTTGACTAGCGCAGTAAACCAAAGCCACCTGTGGTGAGGTAGGGAGAGTGTTGCTCGCGATGTAGCCTTGGCTGGATCCGATATTTCAACTGCTATGAAACGATTCACTTTAAATATTACACTTAAACTTAAAATTAAACTTATAAAAGTTACCAAAAGTCGTAGTGAAAGTACCGTATGAAACTCGATGTAATGGGTACACACTCGTGTATTAATACTCACCATTACATCGTTTCATGATGTACTATTTTAAGCTTCAGTTATGTTTTCTGTGTACATTAATAACAATAAAACCTGAAATACCAACAGTAATTTATATTAGGGCCTCTCGGTGCTAGTTGTGACAGATGCTAAAAGGCATATTGTGACAACGACACTGATAATGTGTGATTGCAATCATTTTAATTTCAGGAAATATGGGGATGAATTACAAGAGATGTACTGAATGAGCAAATGCTTTGTTAGGAGACAATAAAAGTAGCATTACAAGTCGAATCTGAAAAATGTAGTTTAAGAGTAGTTGTTGAAATATTTAGAGTTGATCGAGTGTATGGAGTCCCTGCCTACGCAAATAAGATTCAGAATTATTGCGGATTTTCACCCATTTGAAAATACATTGCCCTCAACCAATTTTGAACCCGGGAATTCGTGTTTGGGAGGTCAGTAATCTAAGTCCCATCCACTGGGACCGACCTTGAATTATATTTTTGTCCGCCATTTTTGCAATTCGAACCACTGTCCGCTGCTGCTCTGCCCGACGGGGGGTGTTCACTTCTTTGCTGCGCACCCTCAGCCCCCGCTGAGCCGTCATTCCGGATCTGCTCACGAGCGCTGCAGGAATATCATGAAGGAGTTAAAAGTGTGCACGAGTGCACTGCAGTGTGAACGTACCAGGAAATCATTGTTTGCTTTGTGTGAAAAATCACTTGTACTCAAAACGTTCTGACGTCGTTGTTTGCAGGAGTTATTGTTTCCTATCTAACCTAACGTGTTTATTCATTTGCTTTTAAATAAGTGTCAGATGGTAGATTTGTTTGCATAAGAATAATGCTTGGACAGAACAATTAAATTATTTGATTTGGAGACAAGGGGAATTAAATATTTGGTGGGATAACCAGAAAACACTCCTTTCTTTTGTTACATATTTCTTTAATACAATATAATTCTGTTCTGTGTGATGATGCAAAAAGATCCGGCTGTTAATATAAATTTTATCCCTGTATTTTGACTTAACTAACTGCAACTGAAGTAGTCACGTGGGGACAATTAATACCCCACGTTTCAATAATTTACTCTTTTTTCAACTTCCTGATTGGCAGCAATGTACCGCCTTTACATAACCTCCAAGAAATCTCTTTTCAGACTTTCCTGTCTTAGCGCATCAATAGAACTGAGGCAGTGTTAGAATGAAGACGTTTTTGATCTGTTGTGACCCCAAGTGTCTGGTTGTGCAACTTTTTTTCACTCATTTTCAAAATATACTTTTCATAAACTATCTCTGTGAATTCAAGTGGAATATTCATTTACGTCTATGAAGACTAGTGATCCTCTTGAAATTGGAAGGAGTGGTGTTTTAATGCTTTTAGAGCATGTAGAAATCGAGAATATTTAACTACCAGGCAGTGAAAATGAAAGTGGCAATTTGAGTCTGTATTCATGCAGCGCTATATATATATATATATATATATATATATATATATATATATATATATATATATATATATATATATATATCGCGCGTCTGACGGCGAATGAAAGCCAAATAAAAGGTGGGCGGATAATACGTACGAAACTGATCCCAGTTAAAGTTTGGCTTCAGATAATCAAAGTGAATAAAAATAGTAATTTACGTTCTTAGGATGGAAAATGTTACATTACAAGGGAGATGTTTGCAGGCGAGGAGACGTTAGGAGCCGAGGCTGGAGTTTCGAACGAGCCATGTAACATTTCAGCCTGAGTCTTAAGACGTTTTATTTCATATTATGCATCACTTCCTTGCTTTTATTTGAATTCCCTACTGCAATATTTTACCATATTTAAGGACTATTCACAGCGACAGAGGTCCCTAGAATTCTGATATCTATAAAACAACTGAAGTGCTCTGAACATTTTAAAATGGAACTGACAGATAAAGAGATGCCTCCAAAAGTGATAAAATCCAATGAAGCACTTTATAAACTATTTGGCATCTAATAATAGTAATTATATTGTAATTCAAGAAGATGAATACTGCTTATTTATTGTCAAAATATTCCATGTTTAAATTTTTGTTATTTGCTAATTATAACATATACATTTCCAATTTTTATAAACTGAAAGAGCTTTTTTTAAGAAAACGTCCGTTGGACAAATGCCGATCCAATTGAAAACACCAGAGTCGAAGACAATTTTATGAAGGAGCCACTTTGATTACATATTTTGACAAAGTATATTGTCACGATTGGAATTGCTAGGTCGATAGGAGGGTTTGTATTACATATCAATCAATTATGTAGAAGACGCAGGTGCACATTTAATTGTGATCATGTATTTATAAAACAAATCAGAATCGTTGGTATCAAATTTCCAAGTTTATATGTTAGTATGAGGCATCATAACGGTACACTGTACTGTAAAGTTTCATTTCCCGGCCTGATTCGAGGCCCGAAAAAACGAAATGCGAGACAGTATGAAATAAATAATATTACAATATTTTACTACATTCATTTCTTCGAACTTCCCAACTTTCGTAAACAAATGAAATACGATTACTGTTTTCGTGAAGAAATGAAAACAGCGATTCTACCAGCTGCTTTCTCTCACACAGTAGTCTACTAAACACGCTCATTTATAACGTCAGGTATTCATATTCCCGAAATTGCATTTCGTGCCCGCCGGTGTCTTCTCAAAATAATTCTTGTCGTTAGCACCTGACGTGGAGTACTTCTTCGTGCTGTGCGCACGACGTGCGTTTTGCACGCGACATCACGTGATGTTGCACCTCATCTTGCAGTCATGAACACACCAGTCGCAAAGGTTCAGTTACCTAGCGAAGTACTTGAAAAAACTTGACTAAGGTTGGGAAAATCCATGTCGAAACGAAAAAGGTTTGTGGATGGAAAATATTTTTATGTGTCTATCTTAATAATGTTTAGGCTGTTTTAATCTCAATAGCGCTTCATCACAATTTTAACGTAACTACATTATCAGAAAATTTTATAAATGTAATTATGTTTATATATAAGATTTTTTCATTCACATACAAAGTTATTACTTTTTAATGCTCGGTAACGTGTTGAGTGCCAAAAACATTTCAAGGGCATACGAGATTTTTGACGTGCATACAAGATATTTTAAATTCATATCTTTTCTTTGTTGTGAACCTCAGACATATTTTCTAACAATGAAATATTGATTGTTTTAAATAATTATTTTCTGGCAGTTACTATGTGGCTTTTATTCATAAATAGTACTGATAACGCGGTTAATAAAATATGAATTTTTCTCAAAATAAGGTAGTATTCATCCCATAGGTAGCTTTAGCCATGTTTTCCATTACTTTAGAAATGTTTTGAAATACTTTTCTTTTTGCTTCTTCTGCACAGAGTTCTATCGATTATCGGGGTTCATTTATCCATCACTTCAAGTTAAATTTTTTGAACAAGTTTATAATAATTAACATACTTCTTACTGAAAGGTTTCTGAAACTTACTAACTCAATTTTAATAATGTTTGAGTAAACATTTGTTGCCCTGATATCTGTAATATTCTACAAATCTAAGTATGGCTTAACAAGATTGAAACAATGCAGTGGCAATTCTAGTATTCTGAAAGGGGACTGGTGGTCTCAGAGATTCAACAATGATTTTATTAGTTTTCTATAGATTTAAATATATTTAGGAACCTTAGAATCCATTATATTGTTTATCATGTGTTATTTAACCACACGTTGATGTAAATCATCTCAAGTGTTGATTTTAATAAGAGCTACTATAGCGTCGTGTGCTGTGGACAAAACAAATTAGGACAGTTATTGCTTGCTATTATTAACCATTTTTATAATTTAAATCCTAAAATATTTATCTTAAAATAATTAGAATGAACATCTATTTTCCTTCATTTGTTCATTACACCATTTGCAAGGCCAAATACATTAGTTAGTCTCGGCAATTTCATTGCAGTGCAAGTTGCAATCGATCTACCAGTCGACATTTCGAAGCATGAGCCAGCTTTTGTTATAGTTTACAATGCAAAGATAGCAACATTGTTAGGTTCGCAAAGATTACTGGGTGTATGGAAACGCAATGTTCAGCAGTCGTTTGACACATGTATCCAGTAATTGCAATTATTGGCGATACATTTTGGTTGAGTTAAGGTGCCATATTCTACAAAGGACTACTACAAACAAATAGGCAATGTACAATCTTGGTAAATTTAAAACATTTCACTTACAATTTCACTTACAATTTCAGACATATTTTTAAATATGTATTCTTAGTGAATAAGTGATTTATTTTCCCAGAATTTGTAAATCTCCCTTATTTCGTTAGTCGAGGGAAGAACAACGTAAAAAATATTTTTGAGATTTTCAGTATTCCGTTAAGTGCATACTAATAGGTAGAAAGTATGAAGAACTTTTCTGTTTTAACTTTTACTATAAGCACTGTGCGTGAGAAAAGCTTGAAAAAAAATTTGGAGCCGTTTTTGATAAAATGGCTTTTGAGCGTTTCTGAAAATGCGTAATTTTGATCACATCTTTTACATTCCTAGTTACTGTGTTAGAAGTGTAGATGATGAATTCTAGTAAATCTATATTAATTTCTCTGGTTAGGTCTGTTCATTTTTTATTATTAAATATTTTATTTTGGTAAGCAGTCCAAGCGTGTGATTGAAATTAATCTTCCCTCGTCCACCTGCAATATCAGAATTTTATATCTACGATTCTCAAACCGAGAAACGTGTTAAAATGTTTTTGACATTACTACTTTTATTTTAATCGAAATTTACTATCTTTCTTTACAATCTCAGTTTTAGTCACTTCTTTCCTTCTTTTAATCTCTCCTTATTCCTGGAACTCTCGCTTTTCTCATTTTTCATTACTCCCCTTTTCCCCCCTTCCCTTCCCCTCTAATTCTCTCTGCCTTCTTCATTCCCTTCTCCCCCTGTACACATTTCGTTTCTTTCGACCCCCTTCTCCCTCCTTCTCTTCCTGTCTGTCCTGTGTCTTTTCCTTTCTTTCTTCCACTTCAAAGAAACGCATTCCCTCCTCTCTCTGTTCTGTACCTACAATCCCCTCCGCGAATCACCCAGCGCCTCTGCCGCAGCCCACAGCCTCCGGTCGTCTGGCGGAGAGGGCCCTCCGTAGTTCATTCGGGCGGGAGGACCAGCGCGAATTCCGGGCATCTTCCCGCCCTCAACCCGTCCTCACCCGTCCTCCCCCCACCCCGGGTTTTACGAGTGTTTGTATGAAGACGGGGCGCCGTATCTGCAGCAGCAGCTGTTGCTTACTGGCGCCGCGACACGGCCTGCCTCTCTCGCCCGCGCTGTGCTGTTCTGAGCCGGCGCGGCGTCTCGCCATAAAGGAGACTTCACAGCCGCGCTGCTGGCGCGTGGCGGGGACGGGGCCGTGGAGGGGGCGGGACGCGCGCTCCGCGACATAGTTCCGCGGGACGCCGCGAGGTCGCAGCACTAGTCGGCCGGAGCTCGCGGCCGATACCTGGGGCGTGTTGGAAATCCAAGCATCTTGACTTCCAGCGGATTTCTTTCGCGGTCAGTCCAATGTGCCTAGGTAATGTGAATACGGATGCAAACACATAACTTCCATTTCATTCATTCACTTCTGTGTAGAACACGCCATGTCCCTTAAAATATTTCCTAATATTAAGAAAGAGTTAAGATTGTAATTATGCAACAGAATGTTAGAGCCAATAAAGTAAACTTCAATTAATAACTGCCAACAATAAAAAAACTGTTGAGGATTTTTCGTATGCCTACTTAGTGACCTGGAGAAAGTTTTTGCGAGAACAATTTATTTTATATTTAATCATGCATCAGCAAAATAATTGTACGAATATTGAAAGATTAGTTAACTATGAAAGGAAACTATTATTTTACTATTTATTCTCTCTCTATAGTTCCTTTATTAATACATGTAATACTAGCGAGAAACCGTGCGAGAACATTGCATTTTAAATTCCACCCTTTTACCTATCTTTCCTTTTCCGTATTAAGAGAGGAAGTTGATAACAAAATGTGTTGATTTCTTTAAAAATGTAAAAACGTAACTTCCAATGGACTTATAGAATTTAAAATATAAATAAAGAAGAATGAAATTGAGTTTTGAAAAAAAAATGAATAAATGTTTATTCAGTACTATATGGAATACTTCACAACACTTCCGTAAAAACATTTGAAGTAATTATACAATCTTCCTTCAGACAGTTAGCTTTTTGCGTTCCTTGATAAACACAAAAATATTAGAAAACCTTTTTACTCTCGAGAAAGCTACTTAAAGCTTGATTTAGCTGCTAAGCTCTCTGATAAAAACCCTTCTCAAATTTTCTTGAGCGTTTTGCCTTATCTTTTGGATTCACACGCGTAAAACCCTGGCATTTTTGGGGAGATGGTTCCTTCCTTGAGTCTCGGGTCGTCCCGTAGTACACCGTGGCTCCTTTCGTGACTTTTCATCATAGGACAAGGACTTGCAGCGAATTTCCCTTTCATCAAAGTGACATGCACCCATCTTCAAAGAAATGAGATCGAATAAACAAGGTAAATCAAATATTTCTCTTAAATTACTTATGTTAGGTCTTTAAAACCAATCACATCAGTGAAAATAAACAATATTGCGAAAGAAATATAGGCCTATGCATAAATTTTTTTTAATTTTAAATATTTCTTGAACTCACATATTCATGAAAAAAAAAATTTTTAAAAAATATATTATTTTAATATATTTAAAGTTAATGTAGGTTATATCAAAAACTTTTCACAGAAACAAGAATGCCAATACTTATATTCGATAAAGGAAAGGGCCACTGTACACATAAAAAGCAATCTCCGTCGATATCAAGTAATTGTTAATATTTCTAATTGTTGCTGCGAGAGTATTTAGGTTTATTTTCATTATCATGAATTACTGATTATGCCAATAAAATTCATCAAACGGCGTAGCTTAGAAAGGATATAAAACAGAGCGGCAAAATATACATTTTGGAAGAACACACCTGCGCATTGGGAATCATTAGAACGCCGGAGGAAGAGGGCACGATTTTGCGCGCTGTATATAACTTACGTTGAGTTGTCCGATGGCAGAAAATTCGGGGAAGGCTAGATAAACCAGATTATTTAAATAGATTTGATCACAAATATAAAATTAGAACAAGAATACAAAGAACGGACGTAGGGAAATTCTCCTTTGTAAACAAAACTATAGTAGATTGGAACGATTTGCCTGCGGCAGTTTTTGAGCCCTTTTCTTGCTCAGCGCGAGGTTTTAGAAAAAAAATATAGGAAATTAGTCAATAGGGTGAAAACGTATAGTGAAGTGAAGTGAAGTGAAGTGAAAGGTGCGATTATGCGTAGTCTACAGTAAAAAGTATTGAACAATTAATATTTAGATAAAGTTATATGCAGAGCAGTGAAGTGAAGTGATTTCATTTGAAGTGATGTGGGGGTTCCTTCGTCTCTCTATGTACACACGCGTATATGTTTGTATGTATGTATATTTGTGTAATATGTAAATTTATTCATTTATATGTTAGTGTATATGCATTTTAATGTTTAGTATAGTAATATGTAAGTTTATTCATGTATATGTTAGTGTATAAGCATTTTAATGTTTAGTATAGGAATGTAAATGCCATCTGCATTATAGGAAATGACTAAGTCAATTTGTTTGTTTATATTTATTTTTTATATATTATTATTTTATTTGTAATTGTAATTTTGCATTCTGCCCGAGCATCATCTGCCCAATTGTAGAATAAATTTCTATCTATCTTCTATCTTCGTTAGGAGTTATTTAAATATATAGATTTTGGCAGTGTTGCTGGTTGCATTTGAAATGAATATTTAGATGCATTTTTTAAAAACCAATCCTTCATATTTTTAAAGTCAAAGTGCAATTTGTCACGTCTCCGTGGAATTTTGCTTTACTAGAGATCTCATTTGTAAATATTGACTGCATGTGAGAGCCGCAAAAGGTATGTATACTACTGAAATAATATAGTGAGATATACAAAATTTTCTCTACATTAATATCTGCCAAAGATCTTAGCGTCCGGCTTGCTGGGTCAATCGGTCACGATATATTATAATCCTTATTACCTTTATAATGGATTATAGGATCCGCTGACTATACAGCGCAGCTGGGAATCTGAAATAGAATGATTCTATTCCTATTCATTTCTGTTTGGATTGACTAAATGAAAGATCACTTTCTTTTAAAAAAACAATTAGTGAATTTATGTTATGCTTTGATCAAGATATCTTTAATTTAATTTTCCTTATGTAAAATATTCATCGTAGTTTTTCTTCGTTGATGTCCTCGTAGACTTCTCAGTCGAAATATCTTGCGAGCTTGCCGTAGTCCAAAGTTCCAAGAAATCCTCTTCTGATTCTTCGTTGATGTCCCTCGTAGACTTCTCAGTCGAAATATCTTGCGAGTTTGCCGTAGTCCAAAGTCCCAAGAAATCCTCTTCTGCCCCTATCCAAGCTGGTCTCAAACTATCAAAATTATCAGTCCCGATTACGTCCTATGACATAGTCCCGAACTCGATTACCACTCCGACAAAGTTCCAATTTATACATCAATATTACTTCCACATGAAAATATCGGAACATCATTCACTGTCCTTAAAATTTCACTGATAACCCAATTCTGACTATCTGGATTATACTCGTTCCTCTCACGAACCTACGATCAGTTCAGAAGCGCGATGCCGGTCAGAATGAAATCCTCCTGCATGATTCACCCCTCGAAGACTTCGTATTAAACTACCTTCCTTTTTTTCATAACATTTGACCGTCCTTCTCTCATCCAGCCAATCCATACGTTCGTTATATTTTGGTGTAGCTGACCTTTTGATCGTCTAAACTTCTTCGCCCAATCCCAAATTTTCTACTTTCGGCATACAGACAACTCTTAATGCATTTAGAAAAAACAAAAACTACATTGTTTATTCACGGTCGATGCTAAGCTCTAGCTCTCGTGATATTTCGTAATGCATGTTCCACCATATAGTCTACAAATAAATGTTAGTTTATTTTAAAGTGACATATCGGTATGTCACAATAGGAGACGATAATTACTTCATCTCATACTACGTGGCTCGGCCAAATCTCTTTAAGACATTACAAGACCTACATCCTACAGTATATTCACCATTGAAATTTTGGTATTCACCCCCGGATTGTCTTTTGAAAGATTGAAGCCAAGGAAACGAAACCAGACGGTACGGCTAAGGGGAGAAATCCTAATAAGGTCAGAAGACGAGTACACACTAATCTACCAAATTCATCCAAAACTATTCATTTTCTGGCGTGTATATCACGTGTTCACCTTCCAGCATTTGGTCTCCTTGGCACCCGAAAATAATCATCACCACTGGAGTTCCTCAGCACCCTAGACTTGGTTGTATTTATTGCACATCATCTCCCATTTGCCCACTAATGTGCTCATTTAATTATTTAATGATTTACTTATTGGTTGTTTAATTTTACTTATTTACTAATTGCTTAATTACTTTTTTATTGAAGGCAGGTTAACGGGGCTTGGTTAGAACCAGCCTTCAATAGTTCATCAATTGATCGTTAAGAATCCTTCATGTTATTACTTTTTTAGTTATAAACTTATTATTTTAATTACTTACCAGCTTAACCATTGCATTTTCAACCCAGAAAAGTAAAACTGAGAAAACTTTCTACTTATTTCTCGTACACCAAGTGAACGAATATCTGGTCGGGTCCAACTATGACATCCCTCACATCCTTACCCACATCCAAAACTCTGCCATTTCCACTACCAAAAACTTGACCACAAACCCAACTTTCCAACCCTTAATAACCCCATATCTCCATATTCTCTCCAATCCTCCCAGACACTCCCCCCAAAAACACCCTCTCGATATCCTCCAACTCCCACCCCCTATCACTTGAGTTGCAGTAGGCATCGACGAACCACGCAGACAACAGACGGGCCATCGACATTGACAAAAGGCAAAACCGACCAACGACTACGCCTACAACCATCCTATCTCAAACCCCACATTCTATCCGCTCACCCTCGGTTTTCTGAAAAATAAATAAATAAATAAATAATAATAATAATAATAATAAAATACAAAAAATATTAAAAAATAAAAAATTTAAAAAAATAAAAAATATATATATATATATATATATATATATATATATATATATATATATTGTGACATACCGATATCTCACGTTAAAATAAACTAACATTTATTTGTAGACAATATGGTGGAACATGCATTACGAAATATCACGAGAGCTAGAGCTTAGCAACGACCGTGAATAAACAATGTAGTTTTTGTTTTTTCTAAATGCATTAAGAGATGGCTTGGTGCCGAAAGTAGAAAATTTGGGATTGGGCGAAGAAGTTTAGACGGTCAGCTACACCAAAATATAACAAACGTATGGATTGGCTGGGTGAGAGAAGGACGGTCAAATGTTATGAAAAAAAAATGAAAGTAGTTTAATACGAAGTCTTCGAGGGATGAATCATGCAGGAAGATTTGATTCTGCTCTGAAACGCGCTTCTGAACTGATCGTATGTTCGTGAGAGAACGAGTACAATCGAGATAGAATTGGGTTATCAGTGAAATTTTAGGACAGTGAATGATATTGCAGATATTTTGATGTGGAAGCAATATTGATGTATAAATTAGAACTTTGTCGGGAGTGGTAATCGAGTTCGGACTATGTCAGGACGTAATCGGACTGATAATTTTGATAGTTGGAGACCAGCTTGATAGGGGCAGAAGAGGATTTCTTGGAACTTGGACTACGGCAAGATCGCAAGATATTTCGACTGAGAAGTCTACGAGGGACATCAACGAAGAAAAGATAAGTTAACCGCGGTATAAATTGTAAATTGAAAGATATCTTGATCAAAGGCCTAAAAATTGTAAATTCTCTAAATTGTTTGCTAAAAAGGCAAAAATAAACTTTGTTGAATTTCGTTCTTTAGAAAAGAAAGTGATCTTTCATTTAGTAAATCCAAACAGAAATGAACTAGAATAGAATCATTCTATTTCAGATTCCCAGCTGCGCTGTATGTCATGGATCCTATAATCCATTATAGAGGTAATAAGGATTATAATATATCGTGACCATTGACCAGCAAGTCGGACGCTAAGATCTTTAGGAGATATAAATGTAGAGAGAGGAAAATTTTGGTATATCTCAATATATATATATATATATATATATATATATATATATATATATATATATATATTTTCTCCCCATCCCTATTCCTACCTCTATCCCAACACCCAAAATCCCCAACCAGATAACAAACCCTACATCATCCCCATTCTGCCTCCCAATCCCCGTCTCTGTACGGGGGAGTGGAGGTGGCAACAGCGGCAGATGAAGAACACCAGCTGAAGAACCCCGTCAGGGGTAGGCAGCTGAACACCCATATCATCAGGGAGCGACTGGTCGGGGAAACCGTGTTAGCAGACGGTAGATCGGCGACGGATCCCCCTATGCAATGGGGGAAGATCACTGCCACCTCTCGAAGAAAACGTGTACCACATTTATGGGACAAATGATCTTCTCTTTTGAGGCGCCCAAAATCACTAATCAATCAACCAATCAAAAAATGGAAAATGGAAACTTCCTCGAAGCATTGTATAATGTCCTTCAGTACATATTCTTTAAGACTATTGAAATTAGTGGTGTTTGATAATTCTATAATAAAACAATCACTATTCATTATGTACACGTATTAAAAAACTTTCTGTAAATGAAATTGAAATATTTTATATCTAGCAAAAACTGTATATGTATTTTATACACTATTGCAGAAAATCATATTGTCCACCTTACCACCATACGCAATGCGTTACATATGATTATAATCACTGTATTTTAAAATTCCATACAGGTTTCAAATGATTGCTAGTCACAGCGTTTTATATGACGTCATATCAGGATTCATTCTATTAATTTAACGATTATAATATTTAAGATTTCCGATATTAAACCAGTCAATAATTGCCAGCGATAATATCTGGTGCCCATCGACTTTTATTTAAAACAAAACTCACGAAATTCGAAATTTAAATATAACGATTAACTTATTTATTGTTCACTTATTTACTTATTCATTTTCTCTCCAGGGTGCGTTCCGCTCAGTGTACTAATCAGTGCTATTCTGTCTCTAATTATCTTTTCCCTAATACTCCGAACCTTTCTTAGAAATGTTTTTTTTAATTCTCTTTTCAAATGAAACTTATTATCTCTCACTGGGTCTTGGGCCTGTATTACGTTTTTTCTTCTTCAAAAATAATAATTACCCATTTCCACAGAGTCGTCTCTCCACATTTCGGTGGTACAGCACGAAGGGGATGTGGATCCAATCTTCTACCTCGTCCCGAAGCACACAGATGCCGTTGTTATTTCTTTTTTCACACTATTGCATAAATTCTAAAACACGTAATTCTCTCTTGCGATCCTTATAAGTGAGTGAAAATGACTATCACACCTCCATACCGGATATGGGTAAATTTGTACCTCTACCTAGTATTTCGATGGTTGCTGCTAGGGTATCTTTATGTATCCGAAAGTATACCGAAAACTTGCACTCGCATATTCCTCTATTCCCAACTATTTCTTTTTATATTTTGTGGCGTCCTTAATTATCATCGACGCAACTATCCCCCAAGTCTCCCACTCCTACACATTCTAGGAAACACTTCAATTAATTCAAGGTAATTTAGCTCTAAAGCAATTAGAAGCACCTTCTGACGATTCGGCCTTTCTGAACCCATATGATCATTTATTGTTTTATAGTTTAGGTTTTTAAAAGTAATTTTTTTCTTCAATTGTCGCCGTCTTAAAGCCAGTATTTAGCACAATCCACCTGGCACTGATTTTGATGAACAGAAAAATGAAGAGAATCTGAAATGTAAAATACATAACGTATTGAAGAAAGATAAATAATCAGACGAATTACTATGTAATTAAGAATTAATTAGGAAATTCCAATTAAGACGAAATCTTCAACACGTTTACCGAATCAATGGATGTAGAATTCCTGTGATAGCTCTATACGAAGTAGGGAGAAAATGGAAAATAGGACTATAAATAACACCAGATATTTTACAATTCATTTGAGATTCTCCACACATATTCTTTACAGTGGATTAATGAGAGCTCTGATCTGATTACAAGAACCATCTATACTGTTTTAATTTACTACTTTATAAAGACACTAGCGTCAGTTATCGAACGTACGAGAAATAAACAGTGGAATAGTATATATTATTAAGAATAATTAAAAATGGATTTCTAATGTTAAAACTAACACATCTCATTTTTATATTTTACTTCGGTTTGTAAACTTTGTCATGAATTGTTTGATACTGTGGACACCCAAACAGAGTTGCACATGTAAATTATTTTCCTATCAAAAATGCAGAAATGGGAGCATTTTTAAGATTGGCATGAAAGATCCATTGACGAGTTTCAATTTGTCGTCAGAACCCATGTATCAAATGTGACAAACTTCGAAAACCTCTATAAAATACTATTGACGCATTTCAAAAGAAATGTAATAAAACCTGATTTATGGAGTTGTATGAGAACATACATCATTTCGACATGTCAGAAGCCCAGGATGTTGGGATGCGGACGAATGTGTGTCTCTTTGGCAGCAGAGCACGAATCAATGTATCTTCCAAAACGCTTTTTTCTGGTGCCATATTTATATTGTCACTGTGGTGTGCATGGATCAGAGTGTCCATATGACAGTAGGATTTAGCTTATTTCTCCACATAAGAAAATCAGACTGTTCGGATGAGGTATGGAAACAAATATAAAAGAAACGACTATTGTAAACACTCGAAGAGTAAAAGTACACATCGGTAATAACCAAATCTCAATGTCATGTGATATTTGATTTATGTTTTGATAGTTAAAAGCGTATAAAATAATTTGGAGTGTTCTGTTACTTATTTAAAGTCTTTCCTAATAGTACAAGATGAAATAATGAATAAAAAGGAATTACTGATATATAATATTGCTTTGTTAAATATCCTAATTTATTTTCATCAAAGAATAGAAATAACTGCGTATGATGTATGGGGAAAAAGTATAATATGGTCATGATCTTTGAGCTTCAGAATCTCTTCAACTCCCTTTTACTATGCATAGTTGAATGATGTAAAATACTAAACAATAAAATTAGGTTTGAAACATTTCAAAACTAAACATGTTGGCTCCTCAGTTTAAAAAAATACTTTTTTGCATTGGTAAACTAACTTCAGTTTAAAATTTTTAATATTTCTAAAAATACCAAGTCACATTCCCGACTCTACTCTTACTACAACTAACAAAACGAGAGCTCGATTAAACGTGCTTACAATAAAGCTACATTTATGTCCAGAAACAAAACAAGGAGCCATCTCAGTATTTTCCTCGATTTAACAGGGAAACAACAAAATACATTATCGAATTGGGAGCCATTGTTCAAGAACCTGAGGGCAATACTTCGAATTCATTATGAAGGTACGTTTGCAAGCAAAATGTCATGGTCAATGACTCTAAAAGCTTTCGAAACTATCTAAAAGACTTATGCACTAATAAATCAGCATCTTTAAGAAAAGAAAAAAATGGTCGTTTATAGATTTTTATTTTCTAAATGTATGTGGAGAGTTTGAAAATGCTTCGTTTTCAGACTCGCCTTCAGACTCGGCAACAACGCATTGCGATAAACACCGTCACGTTCATATCAAATGACTAATGTCATTCAAGACCTCTGTTTTATTTAAGTTTCAGATTAACCACAAATGTCCATAAAGTTGAGAATGGCTTCAATTTACGGAGGTGTGCAGGTTTTTCTGTCCATTGTCTCCCGAGATTTCTCAGTCTGTCGTAAAAGGTATAAAAGCATGCATGTGATACCAATTCAATACACACATTCTATATGAAAATAAGTAGTAGTAACATTGAAAACTTAAATATTTGTACCTTCTGCGCCTGCGCTTTCAGTATTGAATAGGTAACTTCACTCCCTTCTTTTGTTTGATTCACATTAATTCTGTTGACGATTCGAGGGTAGTTCCATTATGAAGGAAGTTAAAAATTAAGTGAATTTAGGTGAGACGCGTGGGTGCATAAATATGCATCCCTTGATGCAAAAACTACTGCTACTTGTACTGTACTTTCTATACAAACATAAATATGATTGTAGTTATTGTACAGATGGTCTTAGAATAAATGTAAAAAAGTGACTATACGGTGTCATAATGATCACTTTTTCCAATAAGCTAGTGGAAAGTTATGTAAGAAAACTACACATGTGTGGTTTTTAACTGACTGGTAAGCAATATTGTGCACTGATGCTTGACATGTAAACGTTATAATGCAACAAGATATCACATACCAGTGCAAAACAAATTTTCTGCCAATCATGGTCAACAGTTTTACGAGAGTAATTTCATTACATGAAATTTCCCACCACGTTCAGTAGTTTAAGTAATCTTCTGCAGCCTCTACTTACCCTAAAAATACGTTATATTTTTCTGAGACTACAGCATTATTTTGAAAAAGGAGCGTAACGAAATACTGAAATTAGTTTTTATTATTAATCCTGCAATTCAAAGTAAAATCACAAACGGAACAATAAACAGCGACGTCAATGATTTCCTACCGTTTAGAAAAGAAAAAAAAAATTTTGTAAAATATACTTTTAAATTGTCGGAAAACGGCCCCAAAAGTTCAGCGCTCGTTTGCAACCCCGCCTGTCTCTGCAGGGGTGTTCCCCAGTTTCCAAATGCTCCAGGCGCTGTGCAGCCGGAGGGCGGCAAGTCTGGAGCGGGAGCAGGGGAAGTTGGGGGGTAGGGGGTGCACAGATCGGAAGGGGGGCTCGGGGCCATGCGCCCGGACGACATGGCGCCGATAAGGCCCCCTTTTTTGGGCACTGCACTGCCCGCCCCGCAAGTCAGCACTGAAAAATGATCCCGGGCCCATTAAAGCCGGCGGTTTATGCAACGCTAAATAAAATTAAAATGTAACCGTTCAGCCCAAACCCCAGTAGCATATGGCTCATCATTTTCTTCCTTTTGATTATCTGCTTGAAAAAATTTTAACCCAATATCCGGTCTTAAAATTTTTTATGACTTATTTGAATAATTTAAAAAACAGTTTTGGGATAAATGTTTGTGGATTTCTGCATAATTTTTTTTTTGATTATATGGTGAATTTTTTTAGATAAATGTATTTTCCGTTTTGGAGAAAAAAAGATTTGATAATACAGACTATTAAATATAGGGATTTTTTTAAAAGTTTGGAACATATTTTAATGGGAAATGAGTCGTTCCATTTTATTTCGGCACATAGAGCATACATAATTTTTTTGGTCAGATGGAAGAGCAGGGTTCATGGCGAGTCTCGCAAGAAAATAAGGGATTCATTCATTTATTCATTTATTTTTATTCATTCATTATTATTCATTCATTATTCATTCATTCATTCATTCATTCATTCATTCATTCATTCATTATTCATTCATTTTTCATTCATTCATTCTTTTCCTTTTTATTCATTCATTCATTTATTCATTCATTCATTCATTCATTCATTCATTCATTCATTCATTCTTTGATTCATTCATTTATTCTTTATTCATTCATTCATTCATTCATTCATTCATTCATTCATTCATTCATTCATTCATTCATTATTCATTCATTATTCATTCATTCATTCATTCATTCATTCATTCATTCATTCATTCATTCATTCATTCATTCATTTTCATTCATTCATTCATTCATTCATTCATTCATTCATTCATTCATTCATTCATTCATTCATTATTCATTCATTCATTCATTCATTCATTCATTTCATTTTTTTCATTTCATTCATTCATTTCATTCTTCTTCATAATTTCAAATGGGGCTTATTTATCAAAATTTAACTCGTTGGGGGGTTTTATCTAAACCCAAATTTGAAGAAAAAATTTTTGTATAGGGGTATGAATATTTTGTAAATGTAAAAAAAATTACTAAATTTTCTTTTTGGAGTAATACATTTTTGATCTTTTTTTTGTTCAAAAGATAAATTTTTTTAAAAAAAATTTTTTTAAAGGTCCATGACCAACTAGGTCTTGAGGCCCAAAAGGTTTAAAAAGTAAATAGTCTTAAAAGTATTTCTGTATGTTAAGTTTTTTAAAGAAATGAAGTTCAAAGTATATAAGTTACAATAAAAAATGTGGGTTTTTTTTAAAAATTTTATACATTTTGGATGTTCATCCTTGCCCCGGGGGAAGGCATCAAATAGATATTATTTTATTGGTATAAAATAGTTGAGTCTTTGAACATACATGGACATTATTAGTTTACAGATTTTTGGGTTTTTCCACAAAAATATCACTTTATATACATTATTTTTATCATTAAAAGTGATTGTATATTGTTTAAAAGATTATTTTTTCCTTAATTTATTAAATTTGGGCAATCATTAATATATTTGATAATGATGGCATTACTTTCAAAAATTTGGAATTCCCTTTGAATTAGTTGTTTGTGGGTCAGAGAAAAAATTTGGAGGGGGAAGGAATTTTCTCACTGATTTCCCTTTAAAGTTTCCCAGGTTAAACTATGTCAATTTTTAAAATTTTTTATGATCTTTTGAAAGAGGGGTATCTTCCATTTTAGAAAAGTTTTATCTGGGGGAATTCCCAAAACAGCCTCAACTTTTTTTCTTTTTTTTTTTTTTAAAAAAGACTTTTATTTTAAACCCAATTTAAAAATATTTGTTATTTGTTCAGATAATTTCCTTTAGAAAAGGCAATTTGTTTTTTCTATTATCAGGTTCCTCAGCAAGAAAAATTTCAAGTTTTGACTTTTAGTTTTTGCTTTGATTTAATCACTAAAACCTTTTTTCGTGGACTTTATAACCCATTATCTCTGTGTAATCTTTTATATTTTTAAAATTTGAGACACTTTTTTAAGAAGGATTAGGTTTTCTTCACTACAACTGAATATTCTTTGGTTTCGTGTTTCAGATTTAGAAATGACTAGAAAAAAGGGACGTTTGGCATTTTTGGTCGTTGTCAAGGGGGATGAGCAGAAAAAGGGGGTTTGTGGGAAGGAGGGGGAAAGTATTTTTTTATTGGGTTAACTTCCCTGTCCCCAGGGGGTTATCTTTTGTTCATTCATTGGGCAGTTTTCCCGAATCCTTGCAAGAAAACATGAAAAGAATCTGATGATGGATATCCGAAAACTGTATCATCATAGTTAATTTTCAGGGTTTTTTGGTACTTTCCATATCATCTGGATGAATAAAAATTTGTCCCCAAAAAATCAAAATGGACAAAACCCCCTGGTTTCATCCGGCTCTCAAAAATGGGAGAACCATTCGTATTTAGTTTCGGTTCTCAATAATTACTGAGTTGGGATAATAGGACACACGGATAACGAAATTTCCCTGGATAACGTTGAGTTATTAATTTAAATTTATTTATGTCAACTAGTTTTTCCGTTCCTTAAAATCCCGATAGAAAATATGGTTTTTTAAATGGGAGACAAACCTTGGTCTGAAATTGATCATTTTTTCAATTCCTGGGGTACGTTTTTCGATTCCCGTCACTGAGTCCATGCAATTGCGTTTCTTTTGGGGAAACATACCTTTTTGGGGCAAAATATCTGTTGGCATAATCTTGATTTTTTTTCCCCTGAGATTTATGGGTTTCACTGTTTGGGTGACTCCCCTTTATCAAAACCATCATAGGGTGACGTTGGGGGCTGTTAAAAACGGCATTGCCTTCAAACCTCTGAACTCGCTGGCGCTTATCCTAAAGGTCTTTACTGCCCAAATGGAGCGACACGAGATAAAGGTTTTTGAAAAAAGTAATTCTATACAGATGCCGAATAAAAATAATTAAATTTAATGCACAGTGACAAATTAAATAATCGAGGGGAAAAAATAGGTTAAAAGTTGAAAATTTCACCCTGTTTCGATTAATACTAATATAAATAAATTTAAAATTGATCATTAGTTTACATCTATTTTCCCAAAAAGAAAGAGAACAAAAATACAGAAAGTTTTATTTGAAAGAAAGAAATTTTTTAAAAATTTTTTGATAAAAAAATTTAAAGCCTTTCACGGGGGTAATAAATTCAAACTCCTTGTTTTTAAAATTAGCAAAATATCACGGTAAACATTGCGAGGTGAATTTTCAAAAGGGAAAAAATGTTTAAAATGTTGTATAAGAAGATAAATATGTGCGCTTTTTAGTGGTCATAGTACCCTTTATCGGTACGTCCACAATCCAAAAAACCGGAGCGGTGCTCAGTACATGTAACTGATTCATGCAGCGCCTTCCCGGGGGGTCCCGGTTCAGTCCTGACGGCGGCGGATTTTCGGGATTTCTTTTTAGCTGGGGCGAATTCAGTCGCTGACTGGAGGAGAATTTTAGAGGCCGGGTGCCCCGATCGGGAGTTTTCGGTTTCTCAAACAACACCAGGCAATCCGGGGATACCCTAAAAAAGGGCCACGGACCGCCCGGGGTCTTCCTCTTCCTCCTTGTCCCATCCTCTCCCCCACACCCTTTCAGAACATGCACTACCACCACATTTCCGGGGGACCAGTGGGGAGCTTAGATTGCCCGGCTGGGGCGGTGCCTCACTGGTGGGAGAGTCCTGGTTGGGGGAAACCCCACAAGCCGACGGTAGGTCGCTGCCGGTTCTCGCCATCCAGCGGGGGAAGATCACCACCAACTCCCGCGAAAAAAACATGCACTACACTAACGGGACTAATGATCAAGCAGTTGACGCACCCGGAAACACGAAAAATCAAACAATCAATCGCAGTCACAAGAAGATGCAAGTATTCTAGCTTGTAAACGCGACAAAAAGGTTTATATGTTCTCGGTGGCACACAGAGACGGTTTACTCTTAAATTAGATCTTGCTATTGTAAATTTATCATATTTTTCTCACATTCATCTACTCAACCCGACGTGTACTAGACAGATGATCCCAATTGTATCTTACGATTCTCTTCCCCTGGTTGAACGATTGAGATTCAAAGGAAGAACGAATGCGGAAAAAGAATCAATTCTTCACATTATTCACAATTAGGCGGCAAATGTGTTTTAAAATCCAAATAAGTATTTTATTTAAAAAGGATTTTTAATTAAATGGTCTATACAACTGATATACTAAAATTCCCGTATTTCGATCTTATGCATAGTAGCCCTGCAGCCAAAATGAAACAGGAAAAGTCATTAAAATTATTTTAACTGCGATCATGAAAGTACTGAATGATTTGTATAAAAAAGGAATTTGAGGGTGGCTTTGAAACAAAAAATACTGGGGGAAGTTCTTGCGTTATAGTAACTGTCCCTGCCGAAAGCGCTTATTCTCACTACGTTTCCCGCTGAAACAACGGTGAACCAACTCAAAGTTTTTACCCACTCTCGTCAGAATGTATGGCAAATACTGTTTGAATTAGTATCAAATAGTTGTAGAAATATGTGTATTTGTTGTCTTTAACATTCGCTCAAAAATTTTACATGCCCCTAAAGATGTAGATTCGAGTCCTAACGGTGGCAGGATTTTCGACACTAGCTTTTCAGATAGGTCGAATAAAGTCGATCTGAAGAGATTCTTGCGGCCGGCTGCTCTGATCGGTGGTTTTCCGTGGTTTCTCCGACCCAACACCAGGCGAATGCCGGGCAGTACTAACAAGCGCGTCACGGCCCGCGCGCGATATTGCCTTCCTTTTCCTCTCCTCTCCCCCTTCCACACACACCCTTACCGAACATGCGCTACACTACCCATTCGGGAGACCAGTCGGGCTTAGAGCTTGTCCGGTTGGGTGGTGCCCACTGTCGGGAGAGTCCGGTTGAGAAATCCCGCTAGCCCGGGAAGAGGTCGGGGCCGAATCTCTCTATTCAGCGGGGAAAGATCGCCATTTCCGAAAAAAAAAGCTCTACACTTTCAGATTAATATAAACTGTTGACGCGCCCGAAACACGAAAAAATCAACAATGAACCTAAAGATGATTATGATTCACCAAATTCGGGTTTGCATTGCATGTATGTTTAACAAAATTATTTGGCCAAACAGAACCTATAATAAACACTTCCTTTTAAAAACGTAAGTAGAAATCAGTAATTTGAAAGTTAGTAGTTTTTGATACGTTTACGAAACTCGAGTAATGTATAATTTCAACACAACATTGGTTTGTGCATTTCATAAATATTTTTGCTTTATTTGTTCTTTTGATGAAAGTATATTTTGCCTGGCCTCTAATTGCAGGGTCAAAATCTTAGACATAATGAGATAAAATTACTAATATTACTAAGAGTTATTTAAAATAAATTAATTTATAAAGGACAATGGAAAAGTGCGTTATTTCGTAAAAATTAATTGGGTTAACCACTCTTGTAAATTTTTTTCTAATATTACAATTTAATTGGAACCTGGTTGACGAATAGAATAAAGCATACAAATTTGTAAGTGCACTAGACAGTGACTTCACTCACAAACAATCAAATATCATTTGGTTCTGGCTACATCAGAAACCTGGAAACTCGGAATACTAAAAAAGAGAGCAGAAAGTGTGTAAATTGTTGTAAATTGTTTTAAATTTAATCCGGCACGATGTTACTTTAAATATTTGCGACATAATTGGCGACAGGTATCCCAGAATCACGTTAGTCGCTTGAGTCCTATAATATAATGGTCACCCCAGCCCTCAGGTGGCTAATGGACAAAGTGGTAGCTTTCCATTAAAATTATTGGTAGATAATTGTAGAACAGTATATGAAAATATTGTAAAATTTTTTACTATAATTTATGGAAATAATTTTTTATATCACGGAATATAATACTGCTGTTTACTAATTATTCTTTACTAACTTAATCTAATTTTTAGAATTTTTTAAAAGAAATTTAAAGAAAATAACAGCAATATTTCATTTAAAATAGAGTAATAAATTAAAAAATGTCAACATTTTAACTCTAGATTACAAAGTCGACTTGCAACAAGCGTTATTACAAAGGCGTAGTCTCACCGACTGGATAAAAATAATAAAAAACTCATTTTTACAATGAAACACAAAATTTAATGGATTGAACATGTGTGATGAGGAGTTACAAACTACGTTTTAAATGCTGTTGTAGATACACCTAAATGACTTGACCCTGACAGCAGACACTTGCATCGTGCAGTCCACACTTGGCTTTTGACAAGCTTCCATAAAAGTATCTCAACACGCGACCTTTGTTCTGATCGCCATCGTCCCACTATGATTGCTTAATGTTCAGAACAAAACTTAAATGCGACAAGACAAGAAATTTGTATTCATTATTCACACTACTAACCAACCACAACGCCAAAGTATCACTGTCGCAACTACAAAGGCGTATTTATTTATTTATTTTACGTCAAAAACAGTTTAAACTGTGTATGACGTGCTATGGGGAGAAGGTAATTCTGTGCACATTTTCAAAATTCTGTGATCTAAGTCATATACTACATTAATTTTGAAATTTAAATTAAAAAAAGCTCTTATGTAATAAAATCTATTTTCAAGAATATAAAAGCAAATGATTTTGGGCTCTTATCCATGATGTCCTTCGTCAAGGAATAATACTTCCTGCCGCAACATCATGGAAACGATAACTTGAATAATTGTATTTACCACTGAATTCTAGAAGACGTGCACAGATAATGAAGTTACATTTATGTCCAGAGGCGAAACAAGGGGTCATCTCAGCAATTGCTCAATGGATCAGGGAAACTGGACGAAAAACCTGATCGAGATGGGGGTTCCAGGGGCTGCAGTACAAAACTTGTTACAGGTTGCTTATACACATTTATACAGTCCAAATGGTAAATAATGCATTATGTATCATTGTTAAAATTAATGTTACTTTCCTTGTGATGCTCAGTATAGTCTCTAATTGTATAGAAACAGTTACGCAGCAGAAACGATTTCACTTTGAATTTAAACTTTTCTATTGAATTTAATCGTTTAATATCATCTGGAAAAGTGTTGTAAAATAATGAATTGTGTAATGTATGTGAATATTTTGTAATGAACTGTTGATACTGTCACCTGATGGATATGATTTCCACGTCGAGTGTAATAGTTATAGACTTCGGCATTTTCTGAAAATATATTCCCGACCTTAAGCAAGTCATTTTTGACAAAAACCACTGATTCGTAAATCAACAGACAAGGTAATGGTAAAATTCCTAGATTCATGAAGAGAGGCTTACAAGAATCACGTGGGTGGGATTTGGTTATTATTCGTACAATTCCTTTTTGTAATCTAAAAGTCTGGGAGCTATAAGATGTCCCCAGAATATTATACCATATCTCAGGCGGGAATTCACGAAATATACACAATGAGCAGTATGAAGGCTGACAGAATGTGAAAGAATTCTGAACACATAGCATAATGGGCTTAATTTTGTGTTCAAATTTTCAATTCAATGAATATAATTTTGCGTAGTCTACTGAACAGCACATGTGAAACCGGCGTACAGAACTAGGAACGCGAATACCAGATACAGCCATGCGCAAATGTGTGAATCACTTGTTACGTGTATTTCACTGGCTAGTCGCACAATGAAGGTACTACCCAGAATTTCGGAAACGGTAAGTGAGGGGAAGGTACTGGGGAAAGCTTTCGACATTAGTTGCGTCGTCTGACAGACGATGCCTTTTAAAGTCTAGAATTAATATGTGAAAAAAGAAACATTCAAACGTTGGCGGTTGTTCTCTTTGAATGCTTCTTTAAAATAAATATAAGATAAAAGTAATTATTAAATTATGGTATGTAATTCTACCATATTTAATGCAAAACTACAATATAATATATTATATTAAGTAATCCGTTAATTAATTTATACAGTTATTCAAATGTTTGTCAAAGCAAGTTAAGTCAGATTACAGGAGCCCTTAACCATTCAACCTACTGTATTTGTACAGATCCACAGGGCAATTAACATATTTCGAAAATAAAATTATGAATGCTCCATCTCAGCATAAGGAAAATTAGCATTGAAATCTATAGAAACAGGGTTTTAAATTTGTAGAATTTATACTTTCCATTATTCTATTATGGATTCACAAGGATGTATAAGAAAATCTTTCGCAGTCACAGAGGTTTTCGGTAGTTCATGCTTCTTTTATCATCAACTTCCTAAGGGTTCATCATGCAATCAAACACTATCAATTGTTGTGTCTTGTAACGTGTCATGTGACGATTCACCCTTACTTCGGTTTCATACCACTCTCTTATACTTAAATAAATCATTATTTTGGCCAGTACACTTAAAAACACTAAGAGTAATAACGTTTTATGATTTAAAATAATAGTTCAAAAACCGAAAATTACCAGAAATAAACACATTTTATTGAAAAGATATAATATTTACAATAAATTTCATTTTTTCGTACAGTTAAATTGCAATGTTTATTATTAAATTTACGTATATACGACAATAATGTGACTCTTGAGCAAAAAATTGGATTTCGCTCGTTCAGAATTTTCATAGAATTTTCATGGAATTTTGTGCCCTAAATATTGTGCCCAAGGTGTTAAATACTATCTATCATCAGTGCAATCCACAGTATTTTAATTCAAAAAGATGATTTATGATACCCTCCTCTGGGAATACTCAAATAATAAACTTATAAAATGAATTTTGAAACGTCATTTTAAGTGAATCCATGTGCTAGTGTTTTTTTCAACAGTATCGAATTTAGTTTTAAGCATCTGTTGAGGCTTCAAAATAGCTTCACCGGTGCTTTCGGGAGAGCCACTGACGAACGAATCGGATTGTCTACAAGCGTGGCCATAGCTTTCTTGCTTGGCACAATGGAAAATTCTGAAAAACAATTGTTTAAGAACTATTAGTTTACCTCAGCGTATACCTCAGCCTCAGCGTTGAATATTGAAGAAGTTATCAATGTTGCTTTGTCTTAGGCGAACAGAAGATCGCTTTTCTGTCGTAATTCGGGAGCAATACAATTTCATGCAGTTGTGCGTGCCAAAAACCTCTGTGCATGGAATAGTCAAAATTCTAATTTTTGAATGACGTATGTCCTGACCTACGTTATCTTCTCTATTTTTCTCTATTCTTACGAGCAATTTAAAGCGAAAAAATTGGGGTCATTCGTGAGAAAATTTTGAAAATCTTCCTGGAGCTTCACGTAAGGAACCTCCCAACATTCAAAGAATAATTTTCAAAATTGCAGATATTTGATTCTGGACACATTGATCACGGAATATTCATTTTGGGAAACATCCTATTGGTATTTTAGGCTCTAACGTGGTTCACAAACGGACGGACGTTAAAAAAAATCACATTTCTCCGGTATCGGGGGACCCCAAAACGTGTACTTTCTGGAACTTAAAATTAATTAAAATTTAGAATTAATTTTGAATTAAATTTAAAATTAAATTAAAACTTATAATTAAATAATGTATTTAAATAACATGTATTACTCCGTATGTATGTACGTGCCGTATGTAAAGCCTGTTTTACATGGTCATTTTTTCATCCTTTTTTCATCATTTTTCTGTACAGAAATTAGATGGAAAAAGGACGTTCGGTTCTATGCGTACCGAAACTGGATGAACGTGATTCCAGCGTTTTACACAGTCTCTCCTGGTCTGTACGTAATTGTGATGAAAATACTTCCTCCAAACGCCGCAAAAAGCGCTGGAAGTTTAACAGTTGAACATCGCATTTACGGAAACAAATGAAATTTGCGGGAAGAATGATCAGATAGTTACGAATTCGCAGAGTAAGGAGTAGAAAGATATGTGAGGTATTGTGGTTTTATTTGCGAGAGGGTTCATTGAACGCAAAGACTCAATATCACAAACAACACTCAAAATTAAACAACACGTGCCCACGCAACGCACCACATATCCCTGCCGGAGAACCCACGCAAACGAAGAAAGTTCCACAAAGTGACACTAGGGGCGCTGTAGTCAAACGATGAAATCTGTACGGAAAAATGAAGCATGCATAATTTTTTCGTACAAATTACATCCAGTCTGCTCAGTATCGACGGGATATGATGAAAAAATGACCGTGTAAAACAGGCTTAAGAATGTAATAGTAATTGCATGCACCCAAGTCACATTTTTACTTAAAACGTTCTAAAATCAAAATTTAAAAATACCCATCTCGATCAGGTTTTTCGTCCAGTTTCCCTGATCCATTGAGCAAATGCTGAGATGACCCCTTGTTTTGCTTCTGGACATAAATGTAACTTCATTTTTGTTCACGTCTTCTAAATTCAGTGGGAAATACAATTATTCAAATTATCGTTTCCATGTTGTCGCGGCAGGAAGTAATAAGAGCCAAAAATGTATTGCTTATTTATCCTTGAAAATAGATTTTATTACATGGGAGATTTTTTCTCCCTTTCAAAATTCAAAATTTAAGTAGTATATGACTTAGTGTAGGGATCACAGAATTTCGAAAATGTGCACACAATTCACTTTTCCCCATAGCACGTCATACGCAGTTTTTAACTGTTTTTTGACGTAAAATAAATAAATAAATAAATAAAATCGTGATCGTAATAACCTGTATCCATTCGCAGACACAGAGGTCCTTTGTACCAGCTCCACCCGGATGTGCCGTCCGCGAGGCAGGCGACGTGTGCGCAACAGCCGGAACGTGCCTTTCAGGAGCTCTCGAGAACTTTCCCGCGCATCCGGCGGCGGATCCAATAGCGATCGTGACACCGACGTGTCACACCGCCTGCTCTTGCGTCACCCGGCGCTCCGTAACGAACGCCGCAACTCGCGGAGGATAATCGCCGTCACGCACGAACGTACGCATTCCTTTACTTCTGCTGTCAAAGCTACGATTACAGCGAGGAAGTGGCGTCGTTGATAGAGTTGACTCCTCTTCGTGTTTCACCCGTTTAAATAGAATCTCGGGCTTCTGGGTTTGCGCTGATTACCAAGGTAGTTTCACTATTTCAGAAATTACGTCATTGCAAAAAAAAAAACATTTAATTCACAGAAAATATTGTATAATTCACAGATAATATATCTCTTTTCCAACTAAACAAAAATAAAACAGAAACGATATTTTCTGATACTGATTGATACTACTGGTGCTTACTAAAACTATTTTGGTAAAATTAAACACAAATTAATACATTTCTGTTATATTCTTTCCTAATTACAGAAAAAAATATTTCCATTCATCTTGAGTTCAAAGTTCTATTAACCTACCGCTGGACGCGCCTTTGATTCTTATAAGAGCGGACAACTGCGAGCACTACATGCTGTCTCAAGAAAACAGTCTTTTGCTCCCCCCAAAACCTTTTATTGATTTTTTAGTTGAAGAAGGAAGAATAAAAACTCATGGCTATTAATTATTACATTTTTAATTTTAATACATTTTACAAATCAAATAAATGTGACTATTTTTAAGTATAGAATAATATATAACACATCGTTTTAGAAAACCCTTTAAAACAAAATATAAGAAAGAAAATAGACATGAAATTAACTAGAAAATTGTTATTAAATAGACAAATTAATTAAATGAAACAGTGTACTGTTCTTAAATTTTAGAAAAGCATCAATTGGTTTTTATCAAGCTTGTTTCCAGTAACTCAAGATGATGCGTGATTTCTTCTTCGGTTCGTAAAAAGTTGTTCGTTTAGGATATAATAAATACTTCCATTCGTGGGTGTGGTAGAGCACGGAATACTGCAGTCAGAACTTATCATTCACAGTTAGGAAGAAGGCATTAGAACGAAGATTCTCGCGTTTAGTTTAGAATGTCGCCAAGTGTGGAATCTTGAAAATAAGCACACAGACATACAAAATATATAAAACGTTTATTTACAAAATGTGCAAAATAACATGAAAGTGCTCGTACATTCTTTCCGGTATTTCCCGACCGCCTGACGTCATCGTACCGTTCGGTGGATACACCACATTGACTAGAGAGGTCCTGCCTCGAGTGCACGCTCCTACCCGCCTCTCCTGCGAGTTTCGTCACCCGCGCCACGCACATACACGCTCCAGACTGGGACCGGTAGCGGTAGCTCAGTGCATCAACTGATGTCACTGCAGCGCCTCTGACCGGAAGGTCCTAGATTCGAGTCCTGACGGCGGCAGGATTTTCGACACTAGCTTTTCAGCTAGGTCGAATTCAGTCGCTGTCTGGAGGAGAATTCTAGCGGCCGGCTGCTCTGATCAGTAGTTTTCCGTGGTTTCTCCGATCAACACCAGGCGAATGCCGGAGCAGTACCCTAACAAACGGGCCACGGGCCGCGCGCGATCTGTCCTTCCTCTTCCTTGTCCTATCCTCTCCCCCTTAAACCCACACTTACACTAACATGAACTACACTACCACATATTCCGGGAGACCGGTCGGGAGCTTAGAGCTTGTTCCGGCTGGGGCGGTGCCCCGCTGGTGGGGGAAACCCCAGGAGTCCTGGTTAGGGGGAAACCCCAGTAGCCGACGGTAGGTTGGCACCGGATCTCGTCATCCAGCGAGGGAAGATCACTGCCATATCCCGCGAAAAAACATACACTGCACTAACGGGACTAATGACCAAAGCAGTTGACACGCCGGAAACACGAAAAACCGAAACCAAACTAAATGGGGAACATGGCTCAATGCTGCACTTCTTACTAGTCACAGATTGAATCTATTAAGAAGATACTTTCCTTATTGAATGCAAATGCATATTTATTAAGCAATAATGGCTGCAAGTGATCAAGGAATGGAAAGGGAACTATCATATATTTGTACTCGGTTCATAACTTTGCTTAAAATCTTTACCACACTTGAAGAAAGTGATGTAGAACTACTGCAGTTAACTTATTGAAATCTACAGCAACGCCATTCCCAAATTTACCAGGACTAAGAGGTAAAAATTTAGGAGAAAAATAGAAAAAAATTAAGAAAAAATCTTTGAGAACTGCGAAAAAATTAAGTTTTATTTTACAAGGTGAAACGCATGAAGTTAAAAATCACACAGCTAAAGAAATTACAGCTCCTAAACTCATGCTAAGTTAATATACCTTTTTCGATGTATACGAACATTTTCTCATGAAACAGAAAAAGATTCACACCTGCAAATTTGGAAAATATATTATAATTCTGCAATAGAAATTAATTCAGTGCCTTTTAACATGTAAATCCACTGTTTTGTATAACTTTTTCCTGTGATATTTTTTAAGTGCATGTTTTCTTATTTTTGACGATTTTTAGAGCATATAAATCTGCACCCTATTAATGACTCATCAATTGCACTCTTTCTCCGTATACGGACTATTTCTGGCAAAAATGTCTTTCGAAATCAGATCATGCATTCCACAATATGGTTAAATCACAAAATTAATTCTCACTATAACATTTTCAAAACAGTTGAATGTATGAATAATTGGATTTTAATTAATTGCATCGTTTCAATTGCTGAATGTTCATTTGTATCAGCGTTTGAAAAGAAGAATGTATTAGGTCATCTTTCATAGAAAAACTGACGCTCTCATGTGTAATGTCTCTGGTAGATAGATACAAAATTTCCAAATGGAATAAATTAATTTATTCCATTTGAATAAGTAGTAGAGAATGAAAAATACTGAATCGCAAAAATATAATAATCCTTATTTTAGATCTAAAATAGGAAACCAGAAGCTAAGTTTTGGAGGGAAGGAAAATTACATTTGCAGCCCAAAAGAAAAGCTAGAAACCATTTCATCAGTTGCCTCGCTTTGAAAAGTCGACGAAGAAAACTTTCGAGATGAGAACAGAAAAAGAGATGGAAGGTAAAGTGTTTTGCTAAAACGTAAATAATATGCACAGATCTTTTGAAGAGCAGAACATATTGCTTAGTTGAAAGCTGGTTCGTAGAAAATCTTTTTTTATATTAAGAATATAATGAAAGGGAAATAGAAAAAATGTCAGAGAAACTGGAAGGGGAAAGGAAGGAACACTTTTAAATTGATTATTTTGTATCGTAGAACACCATAATCTGATGAAGATTGCTTATTACTTTTGTGCAAACTTTGGAATTTTGAATTTTAATGTAGACAATATTAAAACCTTCAGCAACAAATTATAACTTTAAGACGTGGTTTTAGAAGACTAATTCCAAGATTAATGTTCAGAAACCATTCTCCCTTTTGTACCTGTCTGGCATGTCCCTGTAGAAATTCAGAAAAGGGACAAATTCACAAGTATGACACATAATGGAGTAATAATACAAGAAGCCCAGAACATTTTCAGAATTTCCTCAAAAATGGCTCCAAATTTATTTCTTTAAAGTTCTTGTAAGAATAAAGTAGAATAAACCTAAAAAGGTGGCACAGGTCCGATACCGAATCCTTGATACCGAAAAATCAATTGACGGCAAAACGTCCGTCCGTCTTTCCATCCGTTTGTAAACATCACTAGCGCCTAAACAATTCGTAGAAATTTTCGTTTTACAAATTGAAGAAACTCCTGTCGATCTGACTCGAGTCGAAGCTTTAGATTTTGACGGAGATTTTTAAAATTTGGGGTGCCTCCCATGAAGCCCTGGACAAATTAAAAATTTTCTCAGAAACGGCACCAAATTGTTCTTTAAATTTCTTGCAAGAATAGGGAAAATACATGTAAAATTATAATGGTAGCTAGGGCGGATTTTCACGGTTAACTCTCAATTTTTGAAAATTGAAAAAGTTTGAATTCTTTCGACGTCTTCCTATAACTCTAAATTGAAGATAGATCTTTTTCCTTCAAATGAAATTTTGCCCAAATTATTTCTTTCATTAAGTCAGAAATTTCTGACAATTTTTTGCTTTTCGCGCAATATTGCGTGCAATATGTCAATATTAAAAAATAACAAAAACAAGATTTTCTCAAACAAAACGTTAATTTTTTTTAAACTCTTGTTAGAGAGTACTAAATGTCCTAGCTTTTTAGCTTGGTCTCCTCTTCTAGACTCCGAGGAGATTAGGAAGCCAATTAGAACAAGAATGTCTGCGCTATACTATCGCACCACTAGTTTACCACTTTCTTCTGGAAGGTTCGGATTACTGAAGGAATTTTACGGTCTCAGAATTAATTGCTGGTGTTCCACAAGCACTAAACGGTGTCCTAATCCATCCGTCCATTGGAGTCGTACAATGGGTTTGCGTCATCACGCGATATCGGAAGGTGTCCAGCGATGGGTGATTACTGGGTGATGGAACCGCCGAGAATACAGTCGCTGAGACGAAAGCGGTAAAGGTTTTTGATTGATTGAGGGCGCGACAACTTCTGAAGTCATTAGTTCTCGTAAGTGTAGTGCATGATTTTCATCAGGATCTTGCTCACTGGATGACGAGTGCCAGCGCCGACCTAACGTCGACTAGCAAGGTTTCCACCAATCAAGTATCTTCCACAATCGGATCACCACCCCAGCCGGGGCAAGCTCTAAGCTCCCGACCGGTCTCCCGGAATATGTGGTAGTGTAGTGCATGTTAGTGTAAGTGTGTGTGTGTGTGTGTGTGTGTGTGTGGATTAAGGGGAGAGGATAGGACAAGGAAGATGTAGGACAGATCGCGCGCGGCCCGTGGCCCGTTTGTTAGGGTGCTACTCTGGCATTCCCCTAGTGTTGATCGGAGAAACCAAGGTAAACTACCGATCAGAGCAGCCGGCCGCTAGAATTCTCCTCCAGGCTGAATTCGACCTAGATGAAAAGCCAGTGTCGAAAATCCTGCCGCCGTCAGGACTCGAACCTAGGACCTCCTGGCCAGAGGCACTGCAATGACGTCAGTTTATGCACTGAGCTACCGCTTCCGGTAAAAGCGGGAAGTGATCGAAAGGATATAATTGTTTGAGATGTCTTCACAGAAAACACTGGATACCAGCTAACAACTTCACAAGCAACAATACAATAATTGCAGTTTTTGCAGAAATAGACAAACCAGACTTTTTGCAGCAAAATTCTTTTCTCGGGGAAGAGTAAGTTCACACATGGGGTAGGAGCGCAACGAAAGATAAAACATTTATTTTATCACTAAACTATGCGGCGAAGAATAACGTTCCATTATCATTTGAAATAGTTTTCGCAAATTCTACAAATTTAGGAAAATTACACTTGGTAAACGTGATACGTCTCATTCAGTTAAAAAATGTTCAGACAATTTAAGGGGAGAAATCCTGTTTTTCCAAAGAATTCACACTAAAAAAACTTCGTAAGGCCGAAAGTTAAAAGGAATGATATGATCGTTTGTGAATTTTTGGAAAGTAATATGACGCGTAGAAAACAAATGTGTCAGATATTAGATATCAATTCCTGCTAATCGGTTTACCCCCTCTCAATTTCCCCTCATTAGGGTGTGATTCAATTACAAATAGAACCCCAGTTTTTTTTAACCATCCAACATTGAAATGCGGTTTTTGCATTCGATGACGTTGGGACACAATTGATATTTAATTTTTAACGATTTCACTGCGTACTGATTTGGTCAAAATTTGGTTTTCCTAATAGAACATTTATTTGTTAGAATCGTTTTAAAATCAAAAAATGCATTCAACGGTAGATGTGCTTTATTAGTGCGGAGAGAGAAAGAAAGAAAGAAAAGAAAGAAAAGAGAAAGAGAGAAAGAGAGAGAGAAAGAGAGAAAGAGAGAAAGAGAGAAAGAGAGAGAGAAAGAGAGAAAGAGAGAGAGAGAGAAAGAGAGAGAGAGAGAAAAAAGAGAGAAAGAGAGAGAGAGAGAAAGAGAGAAAGAGAGAAAGAGACACACACACACACACACACCTTATTCAAATGACCTTATTAAAACAAATGATTATGCGCAACATATTTCACTTGAAGGGAAAATCTCTATCTTTAATTTTGTAGTTGTAGGAATATGGCGAAAAAAATTCAATTTTTTCCTTTTCATAGTTAACCGCGAAAATTGGTCCTATGTCACCTCTATAAGTGTATTTTATTCTATTCTTACAAGAAATTTAAAGAAAAATTTGAACCGTTTTTAGAAACTTTGACAATGTCGGAGGCTTCATATAAGTACCCCAAATTTTAAAGAATGTTTCACAAATTTACAGCTTCTAATATGCCAGACTGACAGGGGATTCTTTAATTTGAAAAGGTCGTACGGATGGTTCAGGCGCCTGTAGCGTTCACGGACGGACAGACGAACGTTTTGATTTAAATTCGTTTTTCGGCATCATGGACCCATAAAACAGGAAATCTGGATACATCACGTGTTAGAGGATTTTTTCCTTAATTTAGCAATTCGATATATCCACTTTTTTGTTGTCAGGAGACTGGCAATGAATTTTTTTGTTCCGAAAATCCGCCGTTCTTTCTCGCAGTATTACATAACTTTCACTATACTACGTATTGTACTCTGTACGTATACGAGAAAGTAAAAACGTCTTACATAGGAAATGGGGAATATATGCAGCGCTGAATAGGCCACGTGACGAAGTTCTGAATGAGCTCCAACATTCACCAAAGACCTAACTTCGATTATCTAAAAGTTCGTCTTCAATAGCAAGAAATTACGAAAGAAGGAATATAAAACGCTTAATTAACTTAATATTAATTACAAAGCTATATTTCACCCAGGAAAGTGAGGCGAGATATAGAGAAAGTTTCTAGACAGAGCGCAGAAATTTCAAAGGAATGCGTGAAACAATAAACATCTAAATATATACAATTTTATATACAATAATATATAATTAATTTTAAAATAAGTGAATAAATACTTTTATTTACAGTGAGGCTCACGCCAACAGCAACATTTCACAATTAAGGAGGCACACACCGTTATCAATTGCGGAATTTTGTGATTCCTGGACTTTCATTATTTTCACATAGAAGGATTTTGTACGAAAATTTTGTGCCGGGCTTTTAGGGAAAAGCGCTTTATCTAGAAAAATATTGGAAATATGCCAACGTTTTATAATACCGAATTATTCCGAAGTATATATTTTATGAAGATTATTTTTCTAATAACACATCTAAACATTCTTTTAAAATTTAGAGCTGAGGATAAAAGTTCATGAAAAAGATTTACTACAATCGTATAAGCAGGGAATTTTCATCACAAGTCATCCCTTCAGTACCTTGAATTATATGTACTGTATCGATAATATTCAATAATATTATTGTTAAAGCACATTTTTTAGCGTTTAAGATGTTGCAACATTATATAGTGCTGATTAAAACAGATTAGAAAATAGGCCAAAAGTTAGCTGAAAGTGATTCATAAATATACGATCAGAGAAAAATGTACTTCAAAGAAACGTGGCTGGTGGGAGCGGAGTGAATTGCACTTGTGCAGATGTAAATGTTTCCTTATATGTAGAAAACGAATCCAGTTACGGTCGTGAAACTTTTACACAAATTGAGGTAATTGTGCATGAAATTTGTTTACATTTGTTTTTTGAAACATGCATTTCCGGATCCAATTAACTCAATGTACACGGACGTCTCTCGCAATTGGGGATGGAAGAACACGAGTTTCCGCTATATTTTCTCCTACACTCAGATATCATCATCATCATCATCATCATCATCATCATTGTCATCATCATCATCAACTGCAAGGATTACAGTTCAGTCTGTTCCAGCTCCTGAAAACTGCTCACTCCATCTTCTCAATGGTCTTCCCAATTTCTTTCCCTTTTGGCTTGTAGTTCAAGGCAACCTTGACTATTTTTGGGGCATTTTTAAACATGATTTTTCCATTTTTCTCTATATTCTTTGATAATTCACTCACAATAAAATTTTTAGGGTTCGAAACTTCATTTTAGCTGATTCTAATTTTCTAATTTGGTCTTTAGTTAATGTCCAACACACACTTCCGTAAAAGCATGGGTAGGGCAATTGTTTTGTAGTTTCATTATAGTTTCGTTTCAACTTTTTCTCTCAAAGTTCCAGCTATTGGCGCAGAAGTGTCTATATTGTTTAATGTACTTTTAAATCGTTATTTTATAAATGTTATTTTATAGCCAGGTATAAATGCTTTACCTGTTCATTATATTTTTTCCAAGGTCTATTTTTGCTATTATTGGATCGAACCTCTAAACGCCATGATTTTAGTTTTGTCTGTCGATATAGTCATGTTATATTGCTGAGATATATTATTAATTATATATTGCTTCCTGGTTACTGTCTCTGTGGACCTATAATGACTTGATCATTTACATTTTTAAATTTTATGCGTAATACACTGTGTTAATGATTCAGAATGAAGAATTTTACATTTTTTGTTGTCCTCAGTAAAGATCTTATATGATGTTTTGATACTCCTTTCTTTTTTAATGTTTCTCATAGTAGTGTCCTCCTAACCTTATCAAAAGCCTTCTCATAGTCGATGAACAGGTACAACGTTGGTAAATTTTGTTTTCGTCTTTTCTCTGTTAATTGGACAATTGTTAAAATACAGTCAGTCAAGTTCTTCCTCTCCAAAATCCATGTTGAGCTTCTGAGAATTTATTTTCTATTATTGGTTTTAGTCTTCTTTCTATTATATAAGCATAGATTTTATAGCAAGAGTCTAATAAGCTTATTCCTCTATAACTTCTACATAATATTCTGTCTCCCTTTTTATATATAGAACAGATACATGCTTCATTCCATTCTTCTGGTACATATCCTTCATGCCAACATGTATTTATGAAAGTTATTAATCTTAGGTTAAACTGTAAGGTTGCATATTTTATTAATTCTATATTCAGCCTGAAGATTTTTTTTTATTTAATTTTATTTTAGGTCGCTTTATAACTACATTGGTCATCAGCGACCTCTTTAATATTACATATTTTGATACACAGTGCAATTCTCATACTTGAAATCAGATCTACAGTTTACATTATTATTTACTTGCATCGTATATCATTGTCTCTATGACATACTATTTACATACTTACATATCATGATTTGCATACATCACTACACACCTTTTCATTCATCACTATCTTTTTGCCTACATCACCAATCATTATTTACATCCTCACATATCGTTGTTTACTTACATTACAAAACATTATTTAACTACAAGACATATTATTTTTACATATTTCATAGGTTATTATTTACTTACATATTATTTATGTACATCACCCAACATTATTTACATACATCACTTAACAGGTTATTATTTACTTACATCACATAATATAATCAATTATCCTTTATTTTTATACAACTTAGATAAGGTTATTTTATCTTGTTCTCTTTAGTAATCTAATGTTTTTTTGCATCCTGTTTCAGTATTTAAACATGCTTTAATGCTTTGGAAGTTTGGATTGGATTCTTTCTGATTCGAATTCTTGGCATTCAACTAAAAGGTGTTTGACTGTCCAAGCTGAACCACACTTTTCACACTTGTTTCTCGTTTCTTTGTGATTAGATGTATGTGTTCAAATTTGTATGACCTATTCTTAGTCTATCTATTGTCACTTGCTGTTTTCTTGATGTTGACCATGTGAGTGGCTTATCAAAACGGATGGTCTGATCTCCTGTAATTTATTTGAGTCATTTTTTCCAGCTGGAGTCCCAGAATTTATTCATGTTGGTGCTAATATAATTCTTAATTTCTTCTGAGTGAATAAATTAGTATTTAAGGCTTCATTGATTGCTCTTTTGCCTCCTTATCTGCTTCTTCATTCCTTGTATGCCCTGATGACTTGGGATCCATACTAGTTCTATACTATAATTCTTTGTAGTTAGCCAAATAATTAATTCTTGGATCTCCTTGATGAGTATGTTAGAGTTGCTGGTGTTTCTTATTGCCATAAGGGCTGATTTAGAATCAGAAAATATTACATGTTTATTATTTATTATATTGTCTCTTATTATTTGGAGTGTTTTTAGTATAGCTATTGTTTCACAGGTAAATACAGAGTAACTGTCTAGAGTCTGAATCTGTATATTCTATCATTAGATACTATTGCACAGCCTCTTCTTTCATTCAATGCTGACCCATCTGTATAATATGTCTTGTAATCTGAGTATTTGTTTTCACCTCTAAAACAAACTTCTAAATATTTCTTTTGGTGTGGTACTCTTCTGTATTCTGCTAGTTCCATATTTACTCTTATTATGATGTTGCTCCAAGGTGGGTGTGCTGGTATTTTCTTAGGTATGAGAGGAGGGACTTTCATCTTCAGTTCTTCAGTGTAGAGATAATTTCTAACATACAGAGGCTTGGGTGAACTTGGACGTTTTAGGTATTCTACTTCTTTGTGGTTTTTCCAAGAGTACTCGTATGTATCATTGACTTGATTATTCGCATCAGTTTATTTGCATAGAAAATTACTAGTTCCTTTCTTCTCAACTGAAGTGGTAACATGTTGGTCTCAACTAATATACTAATAGTAGGACTAGTTCTAAAGGCCCTATGCATAATCGTAACGCTGTATTTTGTATACTCTAATTTATTTAATAAGTCTCTTCCTGCAGAATCATACAGTATACATCCATAATCTACTTTAGATCTTATTAAGGCTTGATAAATTTGTATTAGACATTTTGTCAGCACTCCAATTTATTGCAGATAGAACTTTTATAATATTTATTCTACTAAAACATTCTGTTCTTAATTGCTCAATATGATTCTTCCACTTCATCTTCTTGTCAAACGTCATTCCTAATATTTTTACAGATGGGACCTCTTTAAGAATTCTGTCATCCAGTTTTAAAATTACATTATTCTCAACTTTCTTCCTAGAGAATACTATATATTCCGTTTTGGTTTTGAAAATTTAAAACCGTTTTTCTGACCACTTTTGAAGATTGTTCAAGGTGTTTTGGATAAGTTTGGCTGTGTGCTGAATATTTATTCCAGGGCATATAATCGTTAAGTCGTCTGCAAATAAGAAACCTTTTACAGGTTTTGGTATTGCTTGAAATACTTCATTGATACTGACCAGGAAAGTAACACACTCAGCACCGAACCTTGGGGCAGACCATTTTCAATTTGAGCTGGCTTAGAGAGTGCATTATTTATTCTAACTTTAATAGTCCTTTTACTAAGAAAGTTCTTAATAAATGCCAAGGAATTTCCCTTTACATTGTAGTTCTCAAGTATTTTTATTACTCTATGCTTCCAAACCATTTCGCAGGCTTTCTCTATATCAATGGTAACTGCAATATCAACACTGTTTTTGATAAAAGCTTCACATATCTCTGCTTCTAGATTTATTAGGTAGTCCATTGTTGAACGTGATTCTCTAAATCCAAATTGTAGTGGTGATAATATATTATGTGCCTCCAGATACCATCTAATTCTTCTGCTGATAATTTTTTCCATAATTTTACATAAATTGCAGGTCAGAGATATAGGTCTGTAGTTGGATGGTGAGCTTGATTCTTTGCCTGGCTTTAAAATAGGGATTACAATAGCTTCTCTCCATGCATCTGGCAATATCTGTCTTTTCCATATAAAATTATATATATCTAAAAGGTACAATAATGCTTTGTCCGAAAGTTGTTTTATTATTACATTTGGTAGACCATCTGGACCTGGGCTTGAATTTCCTATTTGAGAGAGAACTGAGAGTCAGTTCATGTCTTTTTATTTCATCATTGATGTGATTTGAATTATCTCTGATCAAATATTCTGTTGTTTTCTTCCATCTCCTTGTATTTAATAAATTTGCTGTTATAATTGTTGGAATTAGAATTTGCTGCAAAGTTTTCTACTAGAACCTCTGTGGTGTATGAGGGTTCCAAATGTAATTTACCATCAGCATCTTCTAACACTATTTTGTCTGGTATATACTTTCCACTTTTTATGTATTGTATTTTCTTCCATACTGTTGAACTATCTGTCTGCGTGTTATTGTTGATATAAATTTTGCCAGGTTTTTTCTTACTTTCTTTTAGTGTCTGTCTAGCGTGTGCTCTCTTCTTCTTGTATTCAATTTTATAAATGAAATCAGGATCATTATGTGCATTCTTTTGTACAGTCTTTGAGCTCTTTTAGATTCAAGTACTGCTTGAGCACATTCCTTATTCCACCATGGCACATTTTCTTTCTGCGCTTCCTGATGATTTGGGGATTGATTTATTTGCTGCGTGAAGAATGAGTTTAGTAAATGTCGTTACAAGCTCATTTACTGATATATTTTGGTATCAGTTAATTCTGGCATCTCTGTGAGGAATTATCAATTTCTTCTCTGAATACTTTCCAATTAGCTTTATCGAATAGCCATCTTCTTGTTGATGTTATATTGTGTTCTGGAGCAAGGGCTTCACATAATTCTTATTCTTATTGGAAAATGATCACTGTCATATAATTCCTCCAGAGCATTCCATTCCAAAGTTGATGCTATTTCATTTGAGGCTATAGACAGGTCGATATTGCTGATAGTCCATTGCTACTGTTGAAATGTGTAGGTTGAGAGGTATTTAGGAGAATGAGGTTATTTCTATTTTCCAGCCATTCTGCTATTATTTTCCCTCTATGATCATTTTTATGTGATCCCCAGTACATATGGTGGCTGTTAAAATCTCCTAATATAATGAATGGTTTTGGAAGTTGATCTGACAGTTTGTTTAATTCTTCTTGATTAAATGTATATCTATTTGGTAAATATACATTACAGATTGTTAATTTAGATGGAAATTTTATCCTGATAGCTACTGCTTCTATATTTGTGTTCAATGGAATTTCTTCAGGTAGAGTAAATATTGAGGCATATATTGCTACACCCCCACTGGCTATTATTGAGTGATATCTGTTTTTGTAAAAGTTATAATACCCTCTGATCTGGGCACAGTGATCATTGGAGAAATTTGTTTCCTGCAGGCATAGACATATTGGGTTATATTTGTTTATTACTAACTTGATATTTTCTAGTCTGCTTATTTTCTTAGAGCTATTTTTTAATTGCTGTAGTTTTTTTGATAGTCGAATGCATTTATTTTTCATTGGTTGGTTCATTTTCCCATGTAGATCTTTACACATGCTGATTAGGTCATTTTCCTACTTTAGTTAAATTTATTTCTTTTTCAATTTCTTCCCACACTTGTTCCCTTGTCCTGTTGTCTATGTGTTTTGGTTTCTTTTTCTTTTTATCATGTTTTATTTCCTTCAATTCATCACTTGATGAGTTGCTTCCAATTTCTTCCATATTCTGTTTTTCATCTTCAAGGTTATTAACATCAGGAAGTTCAAAACTGGAGGATTCTGTCACTGAATGCCCCCTTTTAACTCCTTTGGCGTTTCTTCTGTGTCTACTTCCTCTGTTCCTAGTGTTGTTTGTATTTGCTCAGTGATCTCTTGTTCTTCTGTCTTGTCTATTCCTAGTTTTGTTTGTAGTTGGTCTGTATTTTCTTGAACTTCTGTTTTATTGTTTGTTCTGAGAGTTGTTTGTAGTTGACCTGAATTATCATGTTCTTCTGTCTTGTTGTTTTCCTTGTCCCTAACCTCACAAGTAGTTTTATTATTTTGTTGATTACATTATTTGGGCAATTCTAGCAACATGACCTAGATTATTACATTCAAAGCACTTTAAGGTACTCTCACTGGAGATGTAAATCCAGTAGTTTGTTCCTTCATGATTAATCTGTATAGATTCGGGGAGTTTATGTTCATCTTCTGGTACTATGTACAACTGTCTTCTAAAACTTAGTACATGAGAAACCAGGGTCATTCATTCCAGTTTTCATGAACCATATAGGGGATACTATCTTACATTCAATTCCTGAACTTATCTTCTATTAGTGAGTGAGGATGACTGGACACACATTGGACAAGACTATTCTTTGTTTCTTGTAATCAATGGTTTAATAACTAGTTTTGTGTTTTTAACAATTATTTCCTTCTTGTTGTTTATAGAGGTGGTCTGCTGTTTGTTTGGAGTCAAGGTAAATACAAACAGAGCATTAGAAATACGCGAGATAAATCTTATTGTGGTCGGTTTGGTTATGTTGACATGGCTAACAGATATTCTCTATTTCTGCTCCTTCTATAGCTTCAATAATAATGGCCTGATCTTTTTCGGGAACATTATGTTAGAAGTCACGTTGGCTAGCTTTTACTTGAGAGTTACTGTTGGATTGAATAGGCATAGCTAATTGTTCATACCTTGTATTTTGCTTGTTCGGTGATAATACTTGCATTTCCTCTCTCATTGACATCAAATGAGATGCCTCCTGCATTTGGAGGCACTCTCTTCCTCAAATGAATGGTTCAACACTCGGAACCCTGATTCACTTTTCACTCGTTGAACTCACAGCACACAGCACACAACCGCACTGCTCCAGGCTCAAGCGCCGAATGGCGAAGATTTTTTATTTTTACTAGTTTTGAGTATTTCTTCAATTTCTTGCATATCAATGTTGTCTACATTGTCAATGGGTTCCATTAATGCTTCATCAGTTTCATCATTCGTCCATAGGTTTTTAAAATTATTTAACAATTTTTTTCTGGTATGATTAATTGTTAGAGTATCTTTTTTCTGTTTTGATTAATTCTTTAATAATTTTTTATGCATTATCCGTCTTCCATTAGATCGTGTTCTAAATTTGTTATAAATCTCTCCCAACTTTGACGTTTAATTTTTTGTACGTTATTTCTCACTAGTTCAGATTTATTTTTATATTTAATTTTTAAATCTCAGCTATTTGGTGGTTTTAATATTTTTAAGTAGGCTTCGTTCTTTTCATCTATTAGTTCAATTTCTTCGTCCCAAACTCTAAGGCCCTTCTTGTATACTTCTTTCTCCTTTTATGTAATGATTCGAATGCAGCGTTGGTCAATATCTGTTTAATATTTCTCCATTCCACATTTATGTTATTACTAGTGGATGTAGATTGTAATTTTATATTCAATTTTGTTTGATATAGCATTTTGATGCTTTGGTCTTGAAGAAGGTGTACTTATAAAGTTTCGATGGTATTTCCTTGTTGATAAGTAATGTGTTTGCATCTTTTAGGTTAGAGAGGACTAGGACATGGTCTGTTGAGATATCTGAACCCCTAAACACGCTTGTGTCGTTCATTGGAACCGACGCCTTTTTGTTTGTCAGTACATACCCTATAATAGAAGCACTTCCTCTTGCAGTCCATATATAGTTATGGATATTTCGGTGTATACTTGGACCAAATGTTTTGGTGGCCAAGCTCCGCCATTCACAAGCCAGGACAAAGACGGAAATGATAGAAGAGAAACACCTCTTTTAAAAACCTAGGTCCAGCTGGTAGCACCTCGTAAGGGCCCCTTGCCAGGGTTACGGTGAAGACCGCAATGGGCAGACTGCGCGAAGAGGAGCCCATTCTTCCAGGATAAAATGGAGACCCTTCTTCGGGGAACAAGAAGAAAGTCCTTAATGGCTAAAAGGCGGTTAGGCAGCCCTTTTATGGGGTTAATACATAAGAGAGGATGTGGGGTGCCCTAAGAAGGAGCCTTCACTAGCACACACACACAAGGTTGGTAGCCCGACTAGGGGAACTATCTTACTCACAAGCTCCAAAGAACCCAAATGTTGTTGTAATTTACTTTTATTTGTCACTTAGAGTAAAACATAACTAGGACGTTTCTTCCGTATAGTGTAATGTCGAAAATGTAAAACGACACCTGATGTACAAAATATTTCTTTGTTTTCCTTAATTATTAAAAAATTAGTAAAAAATGTGTAGGAATGATATATTATGAACAAACTCCGAAACTGACACGTAGATGTGGGCTACCACTATTAACATCCATTTCACTTCTAACAAAAACACCTATAAGCACATTGCTTGCCACCAAATTCTCTATCCTCACTAACATTGCGTCTGTTGCTGCCGCTTTCTTTGATTATTGTCAGAGGATATTATGGGATTCAAAAACAGACTTATATCTTCACCTTTTAATCTTCCATGGGCACTTGATTAACTTAAATAAGTTCCATTGCTTGAACTACAATTCCGTATGGTATTAAGATTTAAATAACTTCGTGACGTCCCCTTAAATTTTATGTAGTACCAGAATGTCCATGTTACCAACTCCCGTAAAACAAATTGAAGACTAGCCGTCACATTTACTCCAAGTTGTGAACGACTGTTAATGTCCTTGCAGGTGTTCCCCAAGTACAGCCCGGAGTCCCACACCTCGTCTGCACACGGGCGCGCCTTGCGTCAGCGCGCCTCCTCGCGGGGCGGCAGGTGCCCCGCGGGGGTCCGCCGCGGAGGGGGCGTGCCCGCGCTTGAGTGCACCTCCACAGGGAGCGCTGCCGTCGCGTCCGCCCGCGCCGCCGCCGAGCGCCCTCCTCGCGGCCGCCAGTGCCAGCGAGAGGCGCGGCAGCGACGGCCGCCGGACCCACACGCCACCTCCTCCGCCGTGTGCAGTGTTGCAGTGCGTCGTGACAGACAGCGCGTGTGCGTGTGAGAGTGTTCGCGACGAAGCGGGCGACGAGTGTGAGCAATGCGGGGGCGCCCGCCGCCGCCGCTGTGCGACCGCCGCCCCCGCAAATGTTGCCGGTGGCTGTAGCCCCCTGCCCCGCCCCCGCCTGCCCGCCCCGCCGCGCCACGCCCCCCACACCACGGCGCCGCACCCCCTCACGCTGCTGCTGCTGTGGATGCTCGCCGCCATCGCCCTGCCCACATGCTGCGACGCTAGAGGTAGGTGACGTCCACGCCTTTCGCAAGCGTCCCTCGTGGACGCGGTACAGTGCCCAGGAAAGCCTCCCCGCATTGGTACCACAGACTGGTGGCAGCGGAAAGTATGTTGCTAGCACCAACTGCAGCTCGTAACAAATGAAAATATAAATTACGTACACAAAACTATCATATCAAATGCTGAAAGTGTTGTCTCCTTCACTTGTTGTGCTTGTTTCAACTGCAGCTCGTAACAAATGAAAATATAAACTACGTACCCAAAACTATCATATAAAATGCTGAAGGTGTTGTCTCCTTCACTTGTTTCCCAGTGATCTGATTTGCTACGAACGGAAATGTGATTTTTAATTGGAGTCCCTGACTCGGCTCAGTGCGGAGAAGTTTTCCTGCCGCAGTGTATCATCTCATCTAGCTTGTAAATATACTACTCAAAAGGCAGGTGTGTGGCGGTGCTGGAGGCAGGCGGTCTATGTTTCTTCACACTCTACATACTTTAACAAGTGGGCCTGTGGACTTTGTGTCGTAAGCATTTCTGAGCGTGTGTTTCACTCCTACAAACATTTCTGGAGATGCTACGGGTGACAGATGGGTTTTGAAGTCTTTGAAACCTTTTGCCGTGGACTTAATAAGAGTATCTAGGTTCCTAAATTGTTTTTCAGTAAGCAAACTTTTTGTGGTGCTACTGTAGAAGTACATGCCATTCACAAATTTACAAATGTTCCCCATGAGCACAGAATCATCAAGAGTTATAGCGTGTTTTTCATTACACAGACTTTTGCTAGTGAAAGACCAGATGATATTCATGTTCTTTACAACAATTGTCACTCATACTCACAGTTCTATCTAATTTTCTGGCCTTACGTTGACGTTTCGTTGCTCTACAGATATATGCCATAACCCCCTCTTGCTAACTACTGCCAATGGTATTAGTACGATTACCACTTAGCTCTCTAGCATGGATCTAAGTAAGCAGGTGTTTTGTGCCGGAACAAGGGGTCACCATATTCTTTTAATCACGTCCTTTGACAAGCTATCCCCCCTCTTCTGTTTATCATTAACTAGGCAGATTTGTTGAGACGATAGAGATCGGTCTCCATTCAAAACTGACAATCTGTAACAAGTTAGGACAATAGGTTTATTTATTTATTTAGTCACACAAAAACAGTTAAAAACTGTATGTGACGTATGGGGGAGAAAATCATCTGCGCACGCTTTCTTGAGTTTCAGAGTCCCTTCCTAACAATTTAACTATTAATAGTTGAAAGATGAAAAAAAAAATAATAATAATAATAATAATAATAATAATAACAAAAAATTTAAAAAGTCATGGGATTAACATTTCAAAAACTAGATATTTTCGTTGCCAAATTATAGAAAGCTTATTTTTAACGGTAAAGGAACAAACAGATTTTATTTTTCTGTATTGTTAACAAAATAAAAACTCACCCTAAGCTCTACTACCACTACAAGCAAAAGGAAAGTTCAACAAAACGTGCGCATAGTGAAGCTACATTTACGTCCAGAAGCAAAACATGGAACCATCTCAGCATTTGCTCAATGGATCAGGGAAACTGGACAAAAACCCGATCGAGATGGGTTTTTCGAGATGGGTAGGTCGGAATGTATTTTACCCTACACTGCTATTTCGATGTTATGTAGTGGTAGATGTTCTAACACCATGTGGTCTTTTTTTGGTTCATATTTGTAACTGTAATAATCCACTCGTGTTGTTGCGCTATCAGAGAGAGCTGGCGCAATTTTCTTTGACGTAAGACTCCATTCGACGAATGGTTTCACTGAGCATAGTAGCATTCTTTTTTTGCCCAGATTTATTAAGGCCTTAAGAGGTACGTTAATGCATGACACCCTTTGGTAAGTGGTAACCATGGACTATTTTTTACTCAACGATTTTTAAGATTTTTTGCGATGCTAGAGATGGCTATTATTTGACGCTTTGCAAAGGGTGTACATTGCTGCCATTATTGTATTGCAAACAACAATAGACCCCCGTTTGAATCTCTTGATTGTCACAGATGGTTGTTCGTAAAGTTGTTTGAGATATGATTTCCCTTAGAAAGTAATGGATACGCGCTTATGGACTTATCACTATCCAATTTTCTAAGCTTCTTGTTGTCTATAGTGCCTTCTGTAGACGCTCAACATTTCAATAACACACACGGCATGTTTCAATAAGTGATCAAACACTGGTAGCTTTCTGGGGACGACCTACTCGTGTAAAAGTATTTTTCTTACCGTGCAAGGACATGTGGTTCACGGTGTTTTCGTGGGCATGCACGTAGTTTACATGAACTTAGCTAATTAGTAATATATTTTTCCCACACAACTTTGTTTAGTTGTTAAAACAAGGCAGACGCAATGTGTTTTGATATGTGACATGCTTAGAGAACAGGGGCAAAAGGGTTCTCCGAAATCATTATCAAGCATGTTTATAATTCATCGCGTTCCCTTAATTACCTTGCAACGACAAAGGTCTGTGAATAGGTAATGGAACTAGGTGATGCACATTAGTACTATTTGTTATTTAATCTGTCTTTACATCTGATCACGTTGCCGTGACGCCATACGTTCATGGTCACTATATTTCAAATCAAGTGCAATAATCAGATCTGTTGATGGATGCTGACTAATGGTGAAGTATGTGTGTCACAAAATGATGTCGTCGGTGTTTGGCTAAATGTCAATGGTAGTAAATGCCCATCACTGAGCAGATGTCTACGTGCGTGTCACTGTTCTTCACTGAACTCATAGGAGTATGAGATGCACGAATGCAAAAAGTTAGCGAGTTTCTCTTAGCGTCAGAGATGAAAGGCTGAAAGTTAATTTCGCTCACAAATAAGTAAATATCCATGTAAATAAGAATATATTTGGTAGTGGCTCCGTGAGTGAGTAGTCATTAAAACTATAAATGAATAGTTAACTTCTTATACCAATGATTTCTGACTAGAAATTAGATTAAAACTCTTCACTTACACGAGCTAGAGTGGAAGCTGTATACCAAATACACATTTTATGCACAAGAGGCTTTAGAATGTTATCTGGACATATATTTTTCTGCTTATGTTGGTGAAATTGGTAGTTTTCATTGAGTGTAGAAGTATATATGGGTAAGAGAATCTGCATTGCAAGTCTCATGAGTTAGCAGATATTCGCTGACAAACGATTTAGACATTTAACGTGATACGTTGGATGCCATTGCATAGGTAAACAATCTGGTGTTCTAATTAATATGCAAGTATTTGGGTGGTAAATATTGCGGACTATGTTACGCGAAAACTCAAATTTGCACGAGCTTTAAATGTTAACTGTACATTTGCACATTTTGTACTTTGCCCCGGTTTAAACTTCTACCATTATGTATCCTTGTAAAACTAAAGGTTTCCAGAATTTGGGAATTTATAAATACACAGAATAGGCAAAGTGTATGTGTATGTATAGTGTGGTACTGCATACACCTACACAAATGTCTACAAGTTACGGGTCCTAATTGATGACCATCCCAAGAGTTTGAGGTTCCCGGTTTGATTACATATAAAGAAATCACGTCAATAGATTGTTCATAGAAGAAAACTTTTCCGTGATCTTATTTTGAGTTTTTCAACTACGTTGTGATGATTGATGATTTGGTTTCATGAAGCACGGTAGGAAATTAACTACCCCATTCTTTATTGTTTGAGTATTTGACATATTGATAAGTAAATTCTTGGATTACTATAATCATTTAATTTTTTTTTTTTTGTTCTTGTCAATATTTTAGACTACACATGTATTCCACATACGAATTGTCACATACCTACTATTCGTAACTATTTCAAAGATTGAAGAAATTTATAAGAACTAGAGTGAAATGCTGTCATTCATGTACAATGAACAAGATGACGTCACAGATCTAGAATACATTGTTATTCCAGTATTAGTTGTGCCGGAAAATCTCTCATTATCTGTCACAAAGGTATAGCGGTCATCTCACACTCACTAACAAACCGAATATCTTAAAACTACCTAGCTCTTGCTGAAGAGATCCGCAACGTAGATTGCCGAGATGTATGAGGTTATTTGGTCTATCACACATTCAGGGGACCGATTCGTGATCTCGATGTTCTTTTGTTGCACTTCCTTGGCGCCACGAACCCACGTAACCGGTTCCTTGTCCTTTTCTGGAGAAGGTGACCTGAGCGCTAATTGGAACTTCAGTCCGTGATGGGAATTCGCGCGGAACAGGGAGACCTACTAACAAAGTCTCGAACTTACGAACTGACGATAGCTTTAATGGTAACTGTATACTAAACAGTATTTTAAAATGATTAATACTCCAATTTTTTACTTTGATTTTTGACAATTTTTGGAACGCTACACTAGTACTAAATGGATTCATTGTATCTTTGACTCAGCTGAAGAGCCTGGGAAATAACTCTTCCGGGAATTTACTTATCTTGATATCCTTGATTACTTGGACGAATTTTCTGAATAAAGACACGGATTGATTCTATGTTAAAAAGTGATCTCAAATGATTGTTATAACGTCATTCATCAGGCAAGTAGACTTATTTAAATGTACATTAAACTCGTAAATATGCAAGCGTCTATTACACAGCAACTACAAGGAATACAACGTATCTAATTATACGTGACTGCAGATTTTTAGCGTAGTTTAGTAGTATACTCGCATAATTTTCAGCAAAAATTTGGCTTATCACCATATTCGCTGCAGTGAAAGATATCGAAAGACGACGACTCTTACCTGGAGCGGTGGCTCAGAGCATCAACTGATGTCACTGCAGTACCTCTGACCGGGATCCTAGTTCCTCCCCACGAGGCGGATTTTCAACACTAGCTTTCCAGCTAGGTCGAATTCAGTCACTTTTGGAGGATAATTCTAACGGCCGGCTGCTCTCATCGGCAGTTTTCCGTGGTTTCTTCGATCAACACCAGGCGAATGCCAGAGCAGTACCCTAACAAATAAATCGCGCGTGATGTTTCCTTATCCTATCCTTATCTCTTACACACACACACACACACTTATGCTAACATCCACTACACTACCCCACATGCTGGGGGACCGGTCAGAGACTTAGAACTTGTCCCGACTGGTGCGGCGTCCCGATGATGGGAGATACATGGCTTTTCTGAGATATCTGTTCTCAGGAAAGAAACTCAAGTGAAGCTCATATCTTCATTCTTTACATAACAACAAATCCAAAATTCAACCACACAAGAAACGAACATCTCGGAATGTCTCCTTGTCAATGTAACGTCTAATTGTAAGAATTGAAACAACTGGTACAAAACTGGTCCCAGAATTTTAATATCAACTTTATTTTAAATACTGAAACTTATCAGTCATACAATCCCAATTTGAGCTATCAATGACAACGTGAACAATATTTCAGGGAAACTTTTTTCATGGCAAACAATATTTTCGGGCTTTTTATTTTCTAAAAATACAGCAATAAGAAGAAACTTAATGTACACTGAAAATTTATTGATATTAATATTTTTATTTCTTTAGTTTTTCTTAAAGTTAACTTTTATTTCTTTAGATTTTATTATATATTTAATTAGATTTTATTGGTGCTTTAATTCAAATTGTAACAACGTTAATTTAATTTTCTATTTAATTTATTAGACATTAAGCTAATATATAAAATACAAATACAATGAAAGTCAATTGAGATTACTCGAATTTTATCATTGCTAAAATGCATTTCCAACGAAGTAATGGATTTTTATAAATATGCGACAACATAGTAGAGTACCTGTGTACTATTTAATTTATTTCCGTTGTAATATTTTGGAATGAATTACTACATTTTTAAGGCGCATAAACTAAACATTCAATCAAAATAACAATATATAAACAGAAATTTCTTTCGCATGAATTTATTGTAGATTTAAAAGCTCGTTTCATTTCCATAAATTAATAATGCATCGCCAAGCTCAATGACACAGGCAGGACAATTCGTTATTTTATGAAGTGACAGAGACGTGAAGTCACCTTGACAGGATCAATTACTTCAGAGCAGGTGGCATTCCCGTCTCTAAAGCACGGGGAAGATAGCACGAAGGAAATTTATTGTTGCAAATTGCACCAAGATTCATTATTCCACACACGATAAGTTGTTACGAAGAAGCAACATTCCCTGAGGCAAAGTGAAGAGAAGCAATGCGCACACTCCCTTCGACCAGCAGTGAAGCCGGGGAATGTCCTTGGCTGGTAACTGTTCCAGCGTGTCTTTCCACCGTGGCATTCTCGTTGTGCTACCTACAGCGTTCGCCATTATCAAACCCCACCCACATCCCGCCTCCATGCTCTTTTTGTTGTCCGTTCCCCGGTCGAGCTGCGCATGCAGGCAACGCCTATGTGGCCGTTCGCCAGCACACTATAACGCACGTCACTGGGTGCGCATTTTTTTGTGCTCTGTACCACAAAAGGTGAACTACAGTAAACTTTTTATTCATATTTCCTCTGTTCCAAGGAAAGAAAGGATTTTCCCGCTGTACTGTACAATTACAGACAATGTTATAATTCCACTTTTAAATTACGAGTGCAGGTGCGCTCTTAATTACGAAACTATGTGATGAAAGGCGCTTCCCATGAGCATAGAGTAACAGATATTATTTCAATTCAATGTACGTAGACGTATCATTTTTTCTTTTTATGGATGATAAATTTTTAGGCTTCAGAAATTTCATTATTGATCAAACAGGTCGTATGTCTTTTGTATTATCAAGTTCAGCACGCAAGATTTTTTAAAAATTATTGTTCATACTTCTCAGTACATGTAATTGATTCAAAAACGTATGGGGACAGCCAGAATTATATTATAGTGAGAAGTTTTTCTGAAGAAAGTTTCGTTGCGCACAGGTTTTCTCATATAACAATGAATTAATTTGTCTCACTTAAGAGCGAAAAGAGCTCTTTAGCGTGTATATTTTCTCTCTTTTTCTCATATAACACTAAGGCTGGTAACTGAAATATATAAAAAACGTTCAAATAAATATTATTCTTTAAGAATGGACCTCTTAACTACAAATAGCTTCCCAAGCTATTTCATGGGCCCCGTTTTCAAACTGAGTGTATTGAGGAAAGTTTCCCGACGAGCTGTTGCGGCAGCAATTTGAATGCCGGTAGTGCACATTGATTGGAGACTCCACAAAATGTCACAGGAAACATTGCGCCAAGGAATCCTCCAGACAGAAGGCAAATTACCGTAAACGGAGACTTCCACGAGACGAGTCGCTTTACCAACAAAACTTTCCATCTTCTTTCGCAAACAGTCGCGCCGCACACCCTACTCTTTCCGCATTTCGTATTTTAGTTTGTCAGATTCGGTTGATTGTCTCGACTCATGAGCACATATTCTTTGTTCGCTGATTGGTTGTCTAATTTGAGTTTTAACTTGTATGGTCATTAGTACCGTAAGAGTAGTGTTTGTTATATCTCGAGGGTGGGGTGAATGTGTCCTTCCCCCTAGAACGAAGGATGGATTGATAGATTGTGTTGTTGGTGATTCCGGGCGTGTCAACTACGAGGGGCATTAGTCCCGTAAATGTAGTGAATGATGTTTTTCTCGGGAGACAGCTATGTTCTTCCCCTGCTTGATGGCCAGATTCGGCGCCGACCTATCGTCGACTAGCGGGGTTTTCCACAACCAGGTATCTCCCATCAGCGGGGCACTGCCCCAGTCGGGACAAGCTGTATGTTCCCGACCGCTCTTCCGGCATGTGTGGTAGTGCAGTGCATGTTAATGTAAGTGTGAGTAAGGGGAGGAGAAGGAATATGTAGGAAAAATCGCGTGCGGTCCGTGGCCCGTTTGTTAGGGTACTGCTCCGATAGTCGCCTGGTATTGATGAGAAAAACACGGAAAACTACCTATCAGAATAGCCGACCGCTAGACTTTGCAAGGCAGCACCTGAATTCAACTTACCTACCTTGCTAGTCAAATCCAAAATTCACCACAGCCGGGAGTGGATCCCTAGATCCTGCCAGATAACCTGCAATAGCAACGCCTTTGTCCTGAGCCATATCAACCTGTTATTTTGTCAAATATGTGATGGTGTAGTATGCAGAAAGCAAAGACGGACAACCGTTCTGCACTGAAGAAGTGGTTTGAAATCCCCCAACGTATTTGTGTGTCTCGTGGCAGAGGCCCGAAAGAAAGCACAAATTTCATAATAAGTTTAGATCCACGGTGGCAACTAGTAGTCTGCATATAAATCTTGTAATCTAGTTTATTTATGTTTTATTAACAGTAAATCTATAAACTTCGAGAAATGCAGAAAAAATATTACACTTAATTGTATAATCATGTTAAATTACCTTAACTTTTTTCTAATAATTGAATAAACGTTAATAACTGTGCCACAATTAAATAATATTTAAAGAATTTTGTTCGATTAAATATCCAATTACAATTTTGTTATATAAACTACGATGGCACCACACGCACAGACGCGTGCGTCATGCGTCATCTGTTGACCGTTACTCCAGAAGCCGCCTCTCTCTCTCTCTCTCTCTCTCTCTCTCTCTCCCTTTCTCTCTCTCTCTCCCTCTCTCTTTCTCGTCCTCTCTCTCAGACTCTCCAGAAGCCATACTCTAAAATATTGTGTATGGACTTCACCTACGCCTGCCTTTAGAAATGTCTCGTGGTTCTCGTGGCTCAGAGCGAAGTCGCTCGCCTTTCAGTAAGGAAGTCCGGGTTCGATACCCGTCGATTTCGGGACAAGCACATGTGAAAATTGTTCGAACAAAACGAGTGTGTCTGCTTCAGTGTGGCTAGTCCAAACCCTTTGAAGTGGCCTAAACCCTATATCTTTCCTAATTCCTTCCCAATTCTGTCCGCTGTGTAGTAACGCAGAAGCGCGTAGGAGAGAGGCGCGTACGCGGAGTTGCCATCTTTACAATTGACTGACGAGAGGAGACATACACAGACAATACATATAAATAGAGGATTACTTCGCTATAAACACTCTACGATGGATCAGGTGTTTCCGAGACGCGTTGCTTCGATGAATAAAATAAGACGCAATAAATTAAAAAAATAAAAAAGCCCCGCACTCAATAACGTTTTCTACTCGACACATCTATACTTACCTCTGCGTTGCTGCCCATTCCTCCGAGGTAGTTGACTCCCACGATCATCGCGTGCTCGCCGGTGTCCGCGGCTTTAGCGCCGAGGAATGCTCTCGGCCGTTTACAGACTGCAACGAGGGCGGTGTCCCAACACCTCTCCTCCCCTCCCCTCCCCTCCTTCCTCTCCATCCTCCGCAGCCTCCCCGCGTTGCCCAAGCGTCTCCCCAGCGCATGCGCGTGCACTTCGCGTGCGCACAACGCACGCGTGATGGCCGCGATAGCAGGCCTGGCATTTCGCTGACAGACGGCGTCGCTTCGGGCGCTTTTCCAAAGTCGTGGTTGCTGATCGCGTCGATGAGGAAAAAACTGCCTCCAGGCTCATGGTGAACTATAGTGGTCCTGTTTTCACACCTTTTGACGAAAACACGCGAAGAGTGAAGTTTCATGTTGCGCGAATTGTGAAGAGAGTCTGAAACGGTGACACTGGTGGGGAAAATGAGGGTAATTTGAGGTAGAAACGATTATTTCAATTTAGACTAAAATGCTGTTAGTCGTTGAAACAAATTTCATCTTGAGTAGCAGTGAATTATAATGTTTTTTAGCACATGTTGAAGGAAATTTGCAAAGAAACATTCAAGTAAGTGCCAGAGATTGTTCTTAACGTTTCTAATAAGAGAGGGAGACTAGGGCAAGGAAGTTGCAATATTTAGTAAATCATTTCCTACATATATTTTATATGTAAGGTAATAAATGTAACGAACATACCTTCGTTGAGATGGTTTGGTTGACAATTTTCTAATCAATTTCCCTAAATATTATAAACACAATAACGACTTCGTCACGAGCATCACAGTTACGAATGACTCATATATATATTATTATATATATATATATATATAATATTATGTATATATATAATATTATGTATATATATATAATATTATGTATATATATATAATATTATGTATATATATATATATATATATATATAATATTATGTATATATATTAAATATATATATATATATATATATATATATTTATATATATATATATAGTAAATGAATATATATATATATATATATATATATATATATATATATATATATATATATATATATATATATATATATAGAGAGAGAGAGAGAGAGGGAGAGAGTGAGTGAGTGAGTGATGTTCCTCAATTCAGTCTTGAATGTCCTCATGCGAAATTCTTACTTGTGAAGGAGGCTCAGACCAAAAATTCTCTCTATAGACGAACTCATTTAACCTCTCGCATACAGCCACTCAGATATCCTGTGCAAACCGCGCCGTGGGCACCGCTTCGCAGCGAGTCGCGATCAGCCGACCCCTCCGCTTTCACTCACCCGCCAAAGGTCGGGGGTCATCCTTTCTGGCGTGCCGTGCGGAGGGGGAGGGGTCAGGGGACGACGCGGCTATAAACATGCGCAGCACGCAGTCGCACGCACCGCTGCGAGCGCAGGAGTGCCCGCGGCGCGGCGTTCACGGGACTGGCGGCGCCGGGGCCGAAGCCGCGCGAGGCGACGGAAGCTTTGCGACGGGGGCGAGGGCGATGGCCAAGGCGAGGCGATACAGGGACGTGGCGAAGAGTTTGTGTGGGGTTGTAGAAGGGCACGGTGCTACATGGAGGGGACACAGTGGGGCATGAAGGAGACAGATGCGGTCGTGGAGGGATACATTGGGGATAGTGGATGGGGCAACCAGGGTACATGAATGGGGCACTAAGGTTACATGGAGGGACACAGGTGGAGATAATGGACACAGTGGAGATATGGATGGAGAACAAAGGTTACATGGATGGGACATGGCGGGAACATGGAGGAGTCACAGTCGCAACATGAAGTGGTCACGGCGGAGATAATGTGACACTGTGAGAATATGAATGGGCACAAAGGATACATGGATGAAACACGGCGAGGATATGAATGGGACACGGCGGGAACATGGGTGAGGGACACAATGAGCGCATGGAGGGGACACGTGGTGGCGATATGGATGGGGCAGAGCGGGTACATGGACGAGGCACAGAGGTTACAAACAGGTGGCTCGATGGCATGATATGGTGACCCGACGGAAGCAAGGTTGGGTTGGTTGGTTTTTTCGTGTTTCCGGGCGCGTCAACCTCGGGAGAGGAGTGATCTTCCCCCGCTGGATGGCGAGATCCGGCGCCGACCTACCGTCGCTAGCGGGGTTTCCCCCTAACCAGGACTCTCCCACCAGCGGGGCACCGCCCCAGCCGGGACAAGCTCCAGGTCCTGCCGGTCTCCCGGGATATGTGGTAGTGCAGTGCATGTTAGTGCAAGTGTGTGTGTGGAGAGGATGGGACAAGGAAGAGGAAGGAAAGATCGCACGCGGTCCGTGGTCCGTTTGTCAAGTTACTGCCCCGGCATTCGCTTGGTGTTGATCGGAGAAACCACGGAAAACTACCGATTAGAGACAGCCGGCTCTGCGAAATTCTCCTCAGGCGCGACTAGATTCGGACTCTAGCTGAAGCTCACAGTGATGAGTAATTTGGGAAACACAAGACGAAGAGGACACAGTTGCCTCACGTCACGGACATGATGGTGACACTTGAGGGAACATTTGAGTAGCACGAGGCGAACTCAACGGCAATGCTACGAGATAAACGAAATAACGGGTGAAAATGGGAACATGGTGGATTTAGGAGTCCGGACGAGGCACGATGTGCACCCAAAAGGGCAGGAAAGGGCATGAAACGTCGCCAGAAGGAAGTACGGTTATCGGAGGTACGGTTACCCTAAGATTATTGTACGGTTGCCTCTGCACAGTCTTTTAGACACAGTGTCTGTTACAGTTTTAGAGAGTTTATGGATCTATTACAGTTTTAGAGGTAATGAGCTCTCCAGCTCTTGATCTGAATGAATTGGGTTCAATGCTTGAAATTCCTATATTCTTGTTTTCGTAATTCTCCATGAGAGCAAATTACATGAGGAATGTAATTTTTAATTTTCTCAATCTTACGAACCACTCCCAACGACACGCTTTGATCGAATCATTGAGGAAGCTGTAATATGAGCCAAAGTACTTGCGTACAACTTTCTTCTCCCACGGTTAATACGGAATTCGTAACGAACGAAACGGTCTTATGGCTAGTTTTCACAGGTTACTAGCAATGTTCCCACATTTTGCATTTTTCTGTATAAATATTCATTAATTTTAAGAGTTTCTCAACCCATTTATCATTTTCTTTCACGTATTTAAGATAAGTCTTTTGAAAGAGTCGCTGAATAGTTGAAGAGCGTTTTCCACAGTCACTGACGATGGAGGGACGTAATCGTTTGGTGAAGCAAAATAGGTAAAATAGCTTCACTCAGCTCAGTCAAATAGCTGTGTATTTTCATGTTCGTCATCTCTTTTCTCCTTGGATTCTTGTTTGTTCTCTTCTCTCGCTCACTCCTTTTCTATGGTCTTTCAACAGTCGGGTATGTATCCCTAACGCCCATTCCATGTGCGCAGTTAAAGATAGGTGTTACATCACTACGTCTTTTCGCTGGACTGGCAGACAGCTCCTTTACAAGCGAGCACGCCGTCTCTTGTCCTTCATTCGGGACACCCCGTATAGAACTGGACAATGGCTCTCATATAACCTGTGTAAACCTGACCTTCTGTGTCAGTGTGAAGGTGGCTGGCGAGTGGTTGACCAAACTAGTGACGCGATTATGACCAGACATACGTAGCATGCGGGGAAGTGTGACGAGAGAGGAAGCAGGTTTTTTCTGTCTACGAAATGAATGGTTTACTTTTGAAATAACACGAGACGGAATTTTGTCGTTTTGATTTCTTAGTACGTTGCATTATGAATGTGCATCGTCATCATGCATGTAGCATTAGTTAAACGGTTCTAGAGGGTGTTAGGATTAGAACATAAAACTAGTGGTGCTAAAAACAGCACACAATCTCTCGCATTATTTGTAATGGCTACACAATATTATAATACTACATAAATCTGCAAATGTCGTTGCAGCCAGGTAATATTTTTAGCACGTTATTACGTTACCCCCACACTCACCCAGTCACTCACCTCGTACTTCTCTCCTACCCCCAGCCTCACAGCCAAACACAACTTCCTCGACGCTTTAAAATAAAGATAATTTGATTTTGCAATATTTTAAAATTCAGATATTTTCATTCACAATATTTCAAGATCAAATTTTAAAGAACAGAGTAATAAACAAAAAGTTCGCAGTTATCGAAAATAAAGAGTGTTCGCCGAAAATGAGACCTCCGTAATTTTTGTAAATTTTTGTTCTGAGCGAGGAAAATAATTGAACACGTTTTCGAGATTTTCTTAATAAGTTGGAGGAACTTCAAGCAAAAAGTACGCAAAAAATTGCGATTATTCAAAAACTATACGTAAACCTATTTAAAAATCAATTGTTTAGAATTGATTTCATAAGTAAAAAAGCTCTAATGCCAAAATTGTAGTTCTGTAATGTAATTTTTTTAAATATTCAAAAATGTAGAAAGTTTGTCGAACTGGTACCGACGTCACTTATGCGTTTAATGCTCTGAGGAGAGAGAAATATGGAAACGTTTTGGCCTATAATTCACGCTAAATTACACAGAAACTAGTAACATATCTGAAAAATTTTAATTGAAGTTATTTCAAGATAGTTTTCGAAGACAAAAAAATCTCTCTCTTCAGTATTGTACATGTATGGAACTACAAGATTATTTATCCAACCTTCAAGACATCACAAGGAAATAGTGAACTGATCCGTCATTTATTATATAAAACCAGATATTCTTTGAATTTTGTACCTGTTTTCAAAGTGGTAGACAGAAATCTCGATCTGTTTTCCCAGACCCAATTTTCTAAAAGGAAATTCTGGTCGCACATTGACAGTTCGGGAAACAAATGAACGTCATGCAGGGCCATGGGTCATTGTGATGAAGATTTACAAGTGAGCAAACTGTAAACGAACGTACTAACAAAAGGAGTGCATGGACGTAAATTAGAGTTATATTGCCAACAGTAGCCAAGCAGTAACTGTCAAAGTGGTCCCTTCTTATAGTAATCTCTCCATACTGGGGACGTCTCAGTACGCAGATATTTGTCGCTACTTCGTGAATTTTAAATGTATTTATGTTTCCCTGTTTTTAATATCGCGTGTTTTGATATAGCAATGAATACACTTTGCTAGTTTTGATCTTAAAAAACGGTTAACAATATTGGGAGATCACCTTGAAGGAAATTTTTTGCCTTCGTATGGCTGTCGGCTTGATTTTGTGAAGCCACGTCACTGGTTGCTACCTATTTGCCATTTAAAGATCGTTTCTGGACGCTCCGGTTAACTCGTTCAGCATTCCTGAGGCTGGAAGAATAACCGCTGATAGTAGTAATGAGTGGGGATGTTTTCGTGTATGTTTTGGTTCAAACGAGTAATCTTCGTTCAGAAACCCAGACCTAACCTAACACTAATGAAAAGGAAATCACAAAGAATGTAGTTCGAGTAGGAACGCTACGGAGAAACACGTAAGATAAAGCAGTTAGGGTTGGGTCAGTTAAATGAATGGTTTGGAAACCTGTCTACCGTAAGTGAAATGAAATCACTTCCTTTTGAGTATCAGATGAGTCACTTACAAATTATCCTTCTCAGTTTTGAGGTCGTTTCATGTGTTGTTATCTAAAAGCAATTTACTCGACGTTGAAGGACGAATTCTTGTAGTTAATATTTAGTAAATTGCCATCAACTTATCGCAATATAAGTGAATGATCCTTTTGAAATTAAGGTATCTTCGTTGAATGGAAGCTATCTCTTCACCTATTTACCTTGAGAATAGAACATTAGACATTATTAGAGAACAAAACGCAAGTTTTGGAGTGCTTCATTTTCTTAAAGGTTCGTTCGTGTATTGCACTATTATGAAATTGAGACTATATTTTATGGGCATCCTGAGTGTAATTTAATTGAAGACCTCATACAATATGAAGAAAAGCTGAGAGAAATTGATAAACAAATGCAGTACTCCCGCCCAAATCACAGAACGTAGTTAGACATTATCACGCTTTTTATTCTTATACAGATAAAATTTGGTCTATTCCTGCAAGATATTCAAATTAAAGTTTACAGGCGCAGATACAAATCTAATATTATATTTTCGATGTCATTTCTAATCCTATGAAAATGTTTATATCCATCGTACGTAAATTTTAATACTTTCCATCAAACTTATTCAGTTATCTTACATTGTACAGGACTGTGCAATAGCAAAAATTAATCTTAAAAATATATTACTCACAAGTCAGTCTCGCTGAGACTGGAGAAGAAGGAAATGGTGAGAGGGTCTATGATATGGATGGGGTCCGGGATAGGGTCAGGGACAGGGAGGTGGATGGAAGAAAGAATGAGGAATGAACAGGTAAGAAAATGAAGTTGCGAGCAGGGCCGAGAATGGGGACGCAAGGGGGGGGGAACGTAAGACGAGACGAGTCTGAAGACAGTGCATGAAGGCGGGCATGAAGCGGGCATGAACCGGGCATGAAGTCCGGGCATGAAGCCGGGCATGAAGTCCGGGCATGAAGTCCGGGCATGAAGTCCCGGGCATGAAGCGGGCAGACCGGGCATGAAGCCGCTTCCGGGCATGAAGTCCGGGCATGAAAACCGGGCATGAAACCGGGCATGACCCGAGTCGTGGGAGCGGAGGGGCCGGCAGCGGCCGGCGGCGGTGGGCGTGGGCGTGGGCGGGAGGCGCCGCGCCGCGGGACCAAAGTCCAAGGGCGACGCGGGCGAGAGGGCCGCCTCCTTGCGCAGCCGACGCCGCCTTCGCGCTTTCTGCACACGCAGAGCCCGCCCCGACCGCGCAGACTCCTGAAACTCTCTGCACTTGCAACAATCACTTCGCTCTCTACCGTGGTTTGATTCGTTGATCGATGTTTCCGGATTCGTCAACTATGATCATTAGACCCGTTAGTCATGTGAATTTCCTCTGTCTGCAAACGGTGTTTCTCCTCTGCGGGATAGCTGAGAACCGCGCCGACTACAGGCCGACTGGGGTGATATTTCCCCTACCTGGTATCTCCACAAGAGGTATCACCCTTGTCGCGACAAGGTCTAAGCTCCTAACAGGACTCCTGACAGAGTGGTGGTGTAGTAAATTGCATGAAGACCGACACGCAGACCGACACGCAAACCAACACGCAGACCGACACGCAGACCGACACGCAGACCGACACGCAGACCGACACGCAGACCGACGCGCAGACCGACGCGCAGACCGACGCGCAGACCGACGCGCAGACCGACACGCAGACCGCACGTCAAACCCTGTTGATTCGACGATGTTCCGACCACGACAGACCGAGTCAGTCAGATTCTCGTCGCAGACGGTGTCACCGCGAACGAGAACCAGGCCGACAGCGACTGTGAACCTGGACCCCCAAGTCACCTGCCGACAGGTCTGCCAGACCTGACAAGATGGAGTAAATGCATGAAGACCGACACGCAGACCGACACGAAGAATTTATCTGCCCTTTCGATTGGCTGGTTGGTTGTTAATAATTCCGAGCGAGTCAACTGCCTAGTTCATTAGTCCTGTAAGTATAGTGCATGTTTTTTCTTCGGGAGATGGCGGTGATGTTCTCCCGTTGGATGGTAAAGATCCGGCGTCGACCTACCGTCAACTAGCGGGGTTTCCCCGTAATCACGACTCTCCAACCAGCCGGGACACCGCCCCAGCCGGGACAAACTCGAACCTCCCGACCGGTCTCCTGAAATATGTGGTAGTGTAGTGCACATGCCCTGTCGGGTTATTTAGTATTTCGATCCCCTAACATCTCCGTTCGGACAGAGGTCTTGTCTGGCGCAAGCCACGTTGCATACAAAACCTGTCCTCCCGAAGATTTGTCTTGAATCTGGTTTGGCGTCGAGAATCCTTTTGCTGCCTTCTCGCTTCGTCATTCGCTTGAGTCGCGGATTCTTCACGTTTCGATGCGTCACTTAATGACCCATCTGTCGAACAAATCGCTTCTCGCGAGCCTTATTTTTTTCCGGCGAATAGCCGCTGACGCTAATGAAGATAATCGAAATTGTTTGGACGACGTTGCTCGATGTAAGGCCATCGTCACTTCTTTTGTGTAGTGTTAGGTTGCTAGTTTTAGAGGATCATAGGAGCAAGGCAGATCCAAGAGGACCAGCAAGGCATGTGCCTTCCCTCTTTACTTGTAATTTGAACCATCCAGTTTAAATTAAATTATTATTTTATTTTTAATAACATTTTTCTTGAATGAATGTAATAGTTCAGTATTGTGTATATATTACATCTATGTTGTCAGACTTACAATTAAATTTAAATTTTAATTACAATTATAGTAACTGCTCATGAATAGGAGACTGACAGAGCACCTACGGGATTAATTCAAGTATGTATTAATCATTCATATGTTGTAAGTATTTCGACTAGTTTGAGGTTTCGATCTACTGTTTATGATTTGATGAATGCGTATGATATTACGGGAAATGTGGTTTCAAAGTTTCTATCCACAATTAAAATACTATATCTTACGCTGGATTCAGACCCTAAACCCGTAGTTTCGCGAAAAGCGTTTGCCGCAAACATTTATATAATTATATTATCTTTTATTACAAGTTATAATTTACTATAAGAGAAAATATTGGTATTTCATAAAAATAACTTGTTTTCTTATATTATTCCTCCTTAGTTTCTGATCTACGCCTTTAAAGTACGAACCATTATTTTCTGCCAGTTTCATGGAATGTAATACACTATATATAAGAAGCGTTTTACTTACTAACTAATAAATAATTTATGACAAAAACCTTGCATACAAAACCGTAACAAGATGTTTAAATATGATTTAAATTCAAGCTGTTGTCTCAATCCATCCGAAGTTGATTGAAGCAATAGCCAGAAATTGTATATACGCTATCAAATAAGAAATTCGTGTATGTAAAGTTGCTTGTTAAAGTAAAAATATAACATCCTAATAGAATATACCTTGTTCAACAAGAGATGAAAGATGAAGAAACAAAATAGATGTTAGTTTGTATTCGAAATTCGTTGACAACACGCTAGCAACGAAATTTATGACCGAAGGAAACACTGGAAGAATAAAGATATTAATATCCTGTTTCGTACATCATATTCTTACGAAATTCTGGAGGAAAAATGAGAGATCTTCACAAGAAGAGATTTATAAAAAAGCGATTCTCTAAAGAAGGGACAAGAGAAGTATTGTGCACCTTTGGCCGTGACTGAGCGCGGAACACAGGACGCAATTCTTACGTCAGTGCAACTAATTTGTTTCGCTTGTTTCAAGTGCAATTAAGATACGAATGAATGTTAAAGGTTATCCTCTTCAATTGTTCTCAGCTGCCAGTGGTCTTTAACTCTAAGAATATTTTTGTGAATTATGTTTATTTTTCTGTTCCACGCTTCTACCAAGGAAAGAACAATAAATTGGGGTTTCACTTAGAATGAGGATAATATTTACTGCCTACTACTTTTTTTTCGCACATCATATCTGTTTCTGGAGACGAATTTTACTTCAACAATTTTACTTCAAGTGACATTGGGAACTTTCATTTCTGCAGAACTCCTTGCTCTTTTCCGTCTCTCTCTTGATGGAAGTAAACATCTAAATTTAGAAAATAAATTGAATAGTTGAGATAGTTTAATAATATTAGTTACGGTTCTTTTTTTCACCTAGGGATGATGTCTTATATAGTACACATGGCAGTTAAAATAAGACCAAATCAATATTTTTTATTAAATTAAATTGGCTCAGTTATATATTTTCAGTTTATTAATAATTTTTTCATTACTTTAGTTTTAAAAAATAACTGTCCAACTTACAGAACATGATCTCGCCATAAGATTTAATTTATCCTTCCAAATGTTTGTATACTTAATTTAATATCAGTTGATAGCATCATTAAAAAATATAAGAGCAACGCCCATTTATTTAAAGCGATTTTTGAGAACCTTGATTATTCTTTTCTGTTTGGTTTCAGTACAAAATAATGGGATCCTGGATTAATGAGTAGAAAAGAAACATAAGCTGTTTCTTTTCTAAAATAAGTTTTATCTTTCTACTTAATAAAATTTTTAGATTTTTGCTTCAAATAGAAGGTAGTAGCCACAGATATTTTATGGCTTGCTATTATTAACATGTTTTACAGAACAGTAACTTCAATGAAATTTTAAATAGAATGAACGCTTATTTGCCGTCATTTGCTTGTTATTGCATTGTTTTAGTTGTAATCGATCTATTGAAATCATTCTACATTTCTTCGAGAAAACGTAATATGAGATTACTGTTAGCAAAGCGTGGTTTCTTAAGTTTAAAGAGTGTATTTAAATGCAAAGATTAGAGTGTGTGGATATAAATGTTCAGTCTGAGATCTACTTTCACAAAAAAATTCAGGGATTAACTTATTCATGATGTTAAAAAAAATTTATTTACCCTTGTACTCTACAACATGTAGTACAGATTTTGGTTAATGTAAAACATATTTATTACATTTTCAGAAACATGATAAGTTTATGTTCAAAGTAAATAGTGATTGTATTGTTAGAGAAATTGTAAACCTCCCTCATTTCACTGATCTTTGAGACTTAATACTGAAACAATGCTTTGAAGTTTTCTATTTTGCATGTAGTGAATTTTTTTAAAATTTTTCCCTTTTTGGGTGATCTTTGCAGTTTGAAATTTTTAAGATAAGTCGCAACTTTACAAGCCATTCTTCAACAACCTTCATTCAAGTGTCTTGGGTGTTTTTTGTAAAATTTCATTCAATTATAGATTTGTAAATGATGTCATGCACATTTTTAAATCTGAGTAGTTGTTGAGTACGGAGAGGAATAAAAGTTTTGGTAGGACGCGCAATCTCACTAGTTTCTACTAGTTTTGTGATACATTAAGTAAAAAATTATTATGAAAATGAAACATTTGATTGAAATACAAATTTAACTTTAGGATAATTAATAATAATATTAATCGATGATTAATATCAAAATGTGAATGAATGTAATTTTTTACAAGGGCATGTATAAAACTTCACTGATTTGAATGAATATAATTTCATTTAGCTCAGGAGTCTGATGTGCTACAAATACCACCATGAGATAGTGTAGTGAGTTGGTACAAAGGAGAATAGCTTAAAAAAGTTATATTTTGAAACTTTATTTTTTAATCGTCTTTTATATTTTAAAGATAGGCTATCGCAGACACTGCAGCGGCTCTGACCGGGAGGTCCTAGGTTCGAGTCCTGATGGCGGTAGGATTTTCGACACTAGCTTTTCAGCTAGGTCGAATTCAGTCGCTGTCTTGAGGAGAATTCTAGCGACCGGCTGCTCTGATCGGTAGTTTTCCGTGTTTTTTTCGATCAACACCAGGCGAATGCCAGAGCAGTACCCTACCAATCGGGCCACGGACCGCGCGCGATCTGTCCTTCCTCTTCCTTGTCCTATTCTCTCCCCTTACAAACACACAGTTACACTCACATACACTACACTACCACACATTCCGGGAGACCGGTCGGGAGTTAGAGCTTGTTCCGGCTGGGGCGGAGCCCCGCTGGTGGGAGAGTCCTGGTTAGGGGGAAACCCCACTAGCCGACGGTAGGTCGGCGCCGGATCTCGCCATCCAGCGGGGAAAGATCACCGCGCATATCCCGAGAAAAAAACATGCACTACACTAACGGGACTAATGACCAAAGCAGTTGTCGTGCCTGGAAACACGAAAAAATCAAATCAAATCAAATCAAATCAAGCTATCGCACACCTCATGCGCCCTCCAACGAGAGTTTGTTACAACTCCTGCTTAAGGGCGTCTGCTGAGCGTAGGAAGAAAGGCTCGTTGCCGCTTGGCCGAGCGTAGTTAACTTTTACATCACACGCACGTCCTTTGTTTGGACGCAGACAGTGGGCGCCTTCAGTCATGCCAGGCAAGCGGACGTAACAGGCGCTGAATATTCTACCGGGGACAAAGAGTAGGCGATGGACAGCTCTTGGTGGGCAGAGGGGCTTCGGTTTATGCGAGGGAAAATCTGCTCCGAGTGTCGTAAATTACTCAGAAAAAAGAGTTGATCGTCTATGTATTGCGGCGATGAAACACTCAGCGATGAAATGTTCATTGGTTTTTAACAGCTGCTCTTCTTTTCTCGCGCGCTCGCATCTTTCGTCACACTCTGTATACAGATATTTTATTTTTTATTATTAACAGGGCTTCAACGATAATTACATGGAAGAAATTTTTTTTCCAATATTGTCCGCCAAGACTTACGCGGCAACTATCAGTTCGTTAACAAACGTTTTTGAGGAATTAGCGCACAAATTTGCATAGAAAAGACAAATTTGCTAAGAAAAGACGATTATTGTTTGTTTTAAGAGCTCAATATTGCAACATTCCTACTGCTGGTTTGTGAATTTACCACCTACAGCTGCATCAAATGATTCTAATTTTTTTGATAGGTGTATATTATTAACGGTTTCATGGGATCGTTAAGCAAACGTTTTCACGATATTGCAATACACAACAATTTTCACAATAACATGACGAATTGTATTATAGACAGGAAAATTTATATACACAGTAAGTTACATATTCCGAACATTGAATACAACTTACAAATTTAAAACAGATGAAACGGACAGTAAATTTCTGATTTCATGTTTTTATAAGTCTATAACTAAAATCACTGTTCTCAAAACTTTGTACTGAAAAGTTCATGGATTAAAGACGAAAAATGTAGAATTTTGTAGATTATGCCTCAAAGAATCGGAATCAACCATGCAACCGACATATTATCAAAGCAGAACAGGGTAGGCAAGTAGGAGTGAAAGCTGGAGTGAGTGTCGGGAGTGGCTTGCGAGTGGTTAGGGTGGGGGAGACGGGGCGGCAGGTGAGCGATGGGGCACTTGGACGCGTAGCGAATACTCAAACGAACAGGCTGCAGAATGGATGCTCAAGGCGTGGGCGTAGTATATGCAGACGATGCGACAGGGGGACAGCCTGGCAGGCGGTCCTCGGAACGACCGTGTTGGCCGACGGCGGGGTGAGCACGTGAGGGAGTGCTTGTGCGGTTGTGTTGTTTGGGTGAGGCGGAAAATCGCACGTATACTAGACGTTTCGAAGGGCAGGTAAAGCTAGGTTCGGGGCTTAGTTAGTGGGTGGATGAACGAGCAAGCGTGTAGCTCAATTGGGTAGATGGGTAGGTGAAGAGATGGTGAATGAGCGGGAGGATCCGTGGAATCGAAGAGGGCAGAGTTGTGGGGTGGGTGTGGTTGGGGTGGGTGTTGGTTGGGTGGTGTGTGGTGGGTGGGTGTGGTTGGGTGGGTGGGTTGGTTGGGTGGGTGGGGTTGGGGGTGGTGGGTGGGTGGGTGGCTGGGTGGGGGGTGGGCGGGTGGGGAGCGGGGGGCGGGCGGGCGGTGAGCGGGGGGCGGGTGGATGGGCGGGCGGGCGGGCGGGCGGGTGGTGGCGGGCGGGCGGGCGGGCGGGCGGGCGGGCGGGCGGCGGGCGGGCGGGGGGCGGGGGGGGGGCGGGCGGGCGGGCGGGCGGGCGGGCGGGCGGGCGGGCGGGCAGGCGGGGGCAGTAGGTGGGTAGTAGGCGGGCGGGGAGGTGGGTGGTCGAGTCGAACGGGCGGGGCGGGCGTGTGCATGTGCGGCGTGGGCGTCGGGTTGGTGGACGTTCAAGGCCAGCGGGCGAGCGCCGTGCCTGGCGAACTGCGTCTTTGGCTCCGCGCCCCGGTCTGTGTGTGGCGGTGCGTGCGGGGCGGACGCTTGGGCTTCGCACGAGTGACTCACGCGGCGCCGCGCGGGACTCCACCGGACGCGAACCTCGTCCCTCTCCCTGCTTCTGCCGCCCACCCACTCGCTCGCTCATCCACCCACCCACTCACCAACCCACTCCCTCATCCACCCACCCGCTGCCTCATCCACTCATCCACCCCCTCATCCACCCACCCACTCCCTCATCCACGCGCCCACTCCCTCATCCACGCCCACTCCTCATCCACCGCCACTCCTCATCCACGCCCACCTCATCCACGCGCATCCTCATCCACCCCCCACCCACCCAACCCACTCTCCACATCCCTCATCCACCCACACACTGCCCCCAATCCCAACCAACCCACCTGCTCATCCACCCACCCACTCACCCACCCACTCACTTATCCACCCACCCACTCACCCACCCACTCACCCACCCATCCACTCACTCATCCATTCACCCGCTCACTCACTTATCCACCCAAACACACGCACCACACCCATCCACTCGCTCATCCACTCGCTCATCCACTCACTCATCCACTCACTCTCCCTCTCCTCTCACTCTTCCACTCATTCACACACACACACACACACTCCCACTATCCCACTCACCCGCCTGTCCATTAGTCTCCCGTTTGCCAGCCCCCCCCCCTCGTTCACGTGTTTGACTGTGTGACCATCCATGCTTGTCTGAAATGTCTGTCCTATTTTGCAACCATTTGCACGCCTACCGAACTCTCCACTTAGGTATAGACCCTACTCTTCTGCCTACTCTACTTGCTGCAAAACCTACTCGTCTACTCTCTCGCCGGACTGGCTAGTCACATAGCAACCTACCACACCCTCGTTCGACGTGACGAACACCTTACCCACCTGCCAATGTACTCCCCCGCATCGCGGCCGCACCGTTCGCCGAGCCTCTTGACCACTCGCGCCCTTGCCTTTCTCTCTGGCACTGATGCCTTCACTTCTACCCGCATATCTGCTCGCCTGCCTCCTTGTTGGACTGCTGCTATGTTGAATCGCCCGACTGCATCCCGCGTTCATTTTTCCCTCACCCTCGCTTCCCAACCAATCCCCTTTCGGTTTTCGTTACCTGAGAAGGCGTAACCGGACTGCATTCCGTGTTGTGCATCTGGTGCTTCCAAAGGACTATTTTTTTTGTTATGTTTGCTTTCATAAGTTGTGCATATAGTTGTTCTAGCACCAATACAAGAAAAAAACACAACTCGAAAATAGGTGAACATGGAAGAATCTTTGGAATTTTGTGTATTAAGTCAGCAAAGTAAGAAGATGCTAGTGATAGGTGATTTCAAGTTTTTTTTCCCACAAACATTTAAGCAAACAAATTGCAATAGACAAGAACTATATCTGATAGGTGATGGTTGTGTTTGTCTATTTGTTTTGATATCTCGGAAATCGATTCTCATACGTCCAACCAATAGTAAACTAGAAATGTCTCTCAGCCAATAGCAAACTCTTATTTGCCTATGGCTTATGGTTCCGACATGATCAATACGCCAACTCTTCGCTTATGTTAATGTCTATGTCTATGTGTTATGCTTATGTTCGTGAATGAGCCTTAAGGGAAAGTTGGCCGCGGGATGCAGTTTGTATACCCCCCTCGCCCACGCCTCCTCGCTCGTACTTACTGCTCCGTCTACCTGTCACTTCCCAACACCTCGTCACGCTGACTTCGCGCCGCCGCCCCGCCCACTCGCCCACTCGCCCACCACAGAACCCGCGGAGCAACGCACTTGTCGCGTCGCCTCCTTTTTCGCCTCGCCTGCTTCGCGCACGTTCGCCCGCCACGCGCCCCGCCCCGCGAGCCGCTTTCTACGACGAGGAGTCTCTCCTCACGCGCCTGCGCACTGTCTCCTTCTTTCACACGCCGTCAAAAGAGATGGATATAATGGCGCGTTTCAGAAGAAACGAGTGGACCGCTGTAATAAAAAAATGCTGCTTAAAACACACACACAATAGGTTTCCAAAACGTAGCCCGCAACCATAACAGATTGATTTATTTTTTCGTGTTTCCAGGCGCGCCAACTGCTTTGGTCATTAGTCCCGTTAGTGTAGTGCATGTTTTTCTCGGGAGATGGCGGTGATCTTCCCCCGCTGGATGGCGAGATCCGGCGCCGACCTACCGTCGGCTAGTGGGGTTTCCCCCTAACCAGGACTCTCCCACCGCCCCAGTCGGGACAAGCTCTAAGCTTCCGACCGGTCTCCCGGAATATGTGGTAGTGTAGTGCATGTTAGTGTAAGTGTGTATGTATAAGGGGAGAGGAAAGGACAAGGAAGAGGAAGGAAAGATCGCGCGCGGTCTGTGGCCCGTTTGTTAGGGTACTGCTCCGGCATTCGCCTAATGTTTATCGGAGAAATCACGGAAAACTACCGATCAGAGCAGCAGTCGTTTTTTTCAGCACACATTGCGTTGGAAAGCTATTATCAGAAACTAGCCTCACGGTGGGGAACATCGAATGAAACGCATAGATGAAATTTCTCAGTCAAAATATTTTTATCAAATCTAATCAATGGCTTATTTGAATATAATCATTTCTTATTAGTGTTCATTTCAGAACTTATGTAGAGACCTACAATTTTCACTTGAAATCTACTTACATTTATTGTTCCAGCGTTGAATTAATTATCAAATCTAACAAGAGAAATAAAAATCAATTACTATAAATTAATCAATCTTATTAATATAAACCTAAGAACACCGAAATTTGATTTATTTAAGATAAACGAGTAGTAATTAGAACATATCTAATATTGGTTTCACGCTTGCTGATACAGAAATTGAAAGAACAACATTACTATTTATATTATCAATTGTTAATATGTCTATGACACTCAACAGACATTTAACTTAATAAGATTACTACTTCCCTGGAAGGAAAGATATTGCTCAGTGGCTATCGAGATAGGTGGATATAGCATTGAACCCTGATGTCTCTCTAATATTGTGAATGATTGATAATATTGATAAAAAATGCAGTCATAACCTTTGAAGACATGTATCCTATTACTTGCCTTCCAAAGTTAAACGCAGGTACCACGAACGTCATTAGTTAGCATTATTTTTTAATCTCTAATTGACTAGTTCTCCGTTTAGAAATGTATTAGCCTGAAACTCAATTGTTTTCAAGACATTTTGCACGACTAGGTTCTGAAATAAATTCGCTCTCGTTGTTTCCTGCCAAGTGAAATGGTTTCTCCGACTCGTCCGCTGTCATCCTGCCCGGTGACTCAGGAAGTCTAAAATGCCGTTCCATTGGGCGGGTGCCACGGCCGCGGGGCAGGCGTAAAAACGCGCCCGCCTGCCCGCCTCGGGAGCAACGCACTTGGAGCCCTCCGGTGGTTTTGCTGGGCGTTTCCGGTCGCCGGAGCACCACACCCGGGTTCAGTGCACCAGCGACTCCAGCGATTGGTTTCGTCGAGAAATCGTGGAAGGTCGACAAAACATTGCCAGGCACGCTTTCGTAATTATGATCGTGTCCAATTGGGTCCTTGACGACCTTGTCATCGCGGCCAATACAACTTGCGACCATTTTTTTCTAATTTCATCAAATATAATCAAAATTGAAAAACTAAGATTTTTATATATCCATAATATATCTCCATTATTATATAATATATCCACTATTGGAGGTAACAACATGGAGGATTACGGAAAACATTACGTGTCGGATGATTATAATGATATTTTGTATACCTTTCTGAAAATACCAAAAATATCAATCATTAATAACGTTTAAGAGCAGGTAATTGGTGTCTTTCGTTATCGACAAAATAAGTTTAAATTAATAAAAAAATTAAGAGAGGATTTTTTAAGAAGAAGTTTATGGCAGAGAATACGATGCCATACAATGATGAATATCAAGTAAAATAATTTCCTGACGTCCACAAGAAAGAAATACCGTTTAAATGGGTTTAGAAGTTAAAAAATATATGAAATAAATGTGTTGTAATGTGCATGAGCAAATCAACCAAATAATTATTAATCTTAACTAATTCTAGGCACCTTCTAAAAAGAATGTGAATCGCTAGCACCTACTTTCATTTCCAATCTGAATAAGAAGTGAAAAGCGACACTATAAGAATACCATTTGAAATATTATCAAAGAATCTGCTAAAGAGCACATTACTATCTTGTAAGATCTTATAGATTTTAGCGCTGATAATACGAAGTTAAAAGAAATAAAAGAAGAAAAAAGAAACATCTTAATTATTGCTTTTTTATTATCATCCTGACTGCCAACTCATTAAACTTTTGTTGTCATTATCACAGGGAAGACTTGTGTATTTTGTTGCACTTTTCTATTTTATTACCACTTATTATTTGCTGCAGAAAATACACCATATTTTGTTCCTTTGTTCCACTAATTAGAAGTCACTTGCTCAAATTATAATGATTAAAATATCAAAAGACACAATCATAAGTGTTAGTTTCCTTATCTTCCTCCAACTACACCTCATTTTGCTTTTATATAATACGTGTTCTGTACTGAGCGTGAGCTCTAACGAGAACTGTCATGCCAACGTTCTACTGTTCTTAAGGTTATAAAATACTAGTAGTGGGGCAAGACACAAGGAACTGGTCGATTATCGCAGAGAAACCGTGAGCGCTGTTTTGCCGGAGTGACGCAACCCAGCCCCGAAGAAGCGGCCGCTTGCCTAGGCGCGCGCGCCAGAAAGAAGCGACCAATTTCCTGGCGCTGGCAGCCAATTTCTCAGGCGGAGTCGGGAGCCCGGGGACGTGCATCACGCTCAATGGAACCACAGCAGGAAGAGAGAGGGATAGGTGTATCGTTGGTTGGGAGGGTTGAAGGGGTCAGTGGGTGCATTCATGGGTATTTAAATGTATTATGGATAGTAAGTCATTGGTGGTAGTTAAGTCATAGGTGGTAGTTAAGTGCATAGGTGGATAGTTAAGTGCATAGGTGGTAGTTAAGTGCATAGGTGGGTAGTTAAGTGCATAGGTGGGTAGTTAAGTGCATAGGTGGGTAGTTAAGTGCATAGGTGGGTAGTTAAGTGCACAGGTGGGTTGTTAATTGTTGATAATAAACTCGTCATTCAATTTATAGGTCTCTTCAGTAATTTGTAATATTTCGCTGAGATATATAGTTGTATTAAACCATTTGAAATAAATCGGAAATTAACCACATTTTTATGCCACCAGTACTTGGTGCATAATTTTGTGTTAAGCGATATTCAAGCATTTTGTTATTACAGCGATTTAAGCGCAATGTAAATCTATTACTGAAAAGTATGCTACGACTGATTACCAATCTATAATTTAAAACAAACTTTAGTATTTGAAATGTAGCAAAAATTACTCAAGGATGAGTACACACTGCTAGATCACAACATTTTCACTCATTTAACCAGAGAAAAATTCCATGAAAAATGACTTCCCAGTAAATTACACGTTTTGTCTGCCATTTCATTAAGCGAAGTTCCCTGCTTTCTTCTGTTGGGAGAGGTTAACGAGAATTTTTCTGCACCTCTCTAGAGACTAATGAAGCACTGGAACATTGGTGTTTGTTTCAGAAGTAATAATATTTTAATGAATTAAGATTGTATAGTGACGGAGATGTGGTATGTGTGATGTCACCGTTGATTGCGAGTAAAGTCCCAGGGTTTTAACTGTCAAGTTCCTGTCTAGTACCCGCAATAACAGACGAAATACACGCAAACACGAGATTGCATGTGAATACGTAAACAATAAAGCATCTCGAGTGCCTTAAAAAGCAGTCTCAGGGTTTCATTTCGTGTCTCAACTCATTTTTGGAAGGATGATACCGGAAACTTGCAACACGAAATAGCACGCTTTTACACAACGTTCTTCTTTAATGGCACATGTTTTCCCATATTTGTATTGTAAATCACATGGTATTGAAAGAATGGTTCCTACAATTTCTTGTGACGACCGATGAAAGACTTTTGCTAATCCCCTATTCATTATTACTCTTATTGAAAGCCACAAAACAAGGGAATTTTTGCAAAGCATCCAACCAAGGAGAGAAAAACGATGGTTTGAACAAATACCTTCACGTAATTTGAAAGAAATTGTTTGTTAATTGTACTCATCGACAGAAGATTCTATTAGAGAAGACTTTTCATTGGTCGTAACGTGCAATTATTGTAGACCACACCAGGAGAGTGTCATTCAAGAGCAGTGCAGCTGCTCGATATAGTTTCGTTCTCGATAGTAGGTTCTGTTTCCCTTTTTGGGAAGCAGTAGCGGCGGATTTTAATGAAATGTCATTTTTTTCTTTTTACTTTACAACAATGCGGTTTTGTACAGAAATTAGTTTTATAATATGACCAGCGGCAATGGCCTTTTTGTATGTAGATTTCCCCTTTTTTGTCAATTTCGACGAAAAAGTATTTTTTTACCTTATTCCATCATTTTAATGAATTTTTTGCTGGTTGCATCGATTTTAATCTCATATTAATGGTACTTGCTGCAAATAATATTTTTGAGAGGCAATGAATGTTCTCCACAGAATTTCTGAGTAGCCAATTCCATTTCTTCGCTCATAAATTCAAGATAACTAAAGACCGAGATTTCCTGATAATGAACAGTCCAAACAAAACATTTGCAAGCGGAGTTCACTTGAACGAATGGAAGAAACCTGGATTACATCAACAACGCATCCAAAAGCTTGAGTTGTCAATCCGAACTGGTGGTGTTCACTTTTTTATGCCATTTTTCTCTCGTTTTAGGACATTTTAAAAACATTTCAAGAGCATTTTATTGATTATTTTTGGTGCTGTTTTAGGTCATCGAAATCGGCCCCCTAGTTATTACATTTCTGAAAAGAAGCAAACGCGCCACTGAATCAAATTTAATATTTTTAAATATTCTATAATTTACAATATTTGGACAATATTTTATGCCCACTATCCTAAAAACTCAAGTTTATGATTTCACTCTCTTAGCAGGAAAACCATCTACTATTCATTCATCATCGTATCACAATTTCATATTGATGAAAGTCGACAACGAAAGTTGATAATGGAAATTCCGAGGCAATAGCTGCAATTCACTAATTGAAAATCACCGTTTGGCGTTTTTTTCTTCGGTGTACAATCCGTGTACACTCGCATTTGCCGTCACTATTCTAAGACTATGATTGCTATTCAGGAAATTCCGTAAGTCCATTGGACGTCAATTACTTCGATATGGTCCTTTTAGGCGCAGCTCACTGGTGTCAAAATAAAGGCTTAATTAACTAATTTCAAAAAAGTTCAGTGGGTAGTCGATTATCCGAACTAATTGGAACGAGGAATAGTTCGGATATTCCATAATTCAGTTATCCGAACTTAAAAATGGCAAGTGTACATATAAAATAGAATTGAATAGGATTTGTCAAGTTCAATGAGTCAATGTTGACTATTGTACAGTATCTCGTTTTATTAATTCAGAACTACAAAAGAAAATGAATACGAATATATAGATACCTGATTGAAAAAAAATTCAGATATAAATTCGGATATTTGACGTTTCGGATGATTCACGTTCGGAAAATCGACATCCCCCTGTATCTCACGACCTCCTGACCACTTCGTTTGCGACCTCTTGCATGGCCGTGACCACTGTGTCCGCCGCCGCCGTCACCACCGCTGCCATAGCCTCCGTTGCAGCAAATCACCGCAGCCGGCGGGCGCAGGGCGTAGCTCGCGCACGCGTCCGCCATAAATCACCACGACTGTCGGTGAAGGCGGTGGTGCTGGTGACGATGGCAATGCCGGTAGTGTCGGAGACAGTGGAAGCAGACGTGGCTGGGGCACTGACGTTGTTCGTGTTGGGGTAGTATTCGGCCTCAAAGGAGGACGTTCACACTCGATTGATTGATTGATTTTTTCGTGTTTCCGGGCGCGTCAACTGCTTCGATCATTAGGCCCGTTAGTGTAGTGCATGTTTTTCTCGGAAGATGGTGGTTGACAATCCCCACCGTCTGGACTCGAATCATAAAACGGGAGCGGTGGCTCAGTGAATCAACTGATGTGGCTACAGTGCCTCTGGCCGGGAGATCCTGGGTTCGAGTCCCGACGGTGGTAGGATTTGCGACTTAGCTTTTCAGTTTCGTTAATTTCAATCGCTGTCTGGAAGAGCATTCTAGTGGCCGGCTTCTCTGATCCGTAGTTTTCCGTGGTTCCTCCGATCAACACCAGGTGAATGTTAGAGAAGTAGCCTAACAAACGGACCGCACGCGATATTTCTTTCCTCTTCCTTGTCCTATTCTCACCGCTTACACACCCACACTAAAATGCTATACTACCCCACTTGCCCGAAGACCGGTAGGGGAATTAGAACTTGCCCTGGCTGAGGCGGTGCCTCGCTGGTGGGAGATATCTGGCTGGGGAAAACCCTGTTTGCCGACGGTAGGTCGGCGCCGGATCGGGCCATCCAATGGGGGAAGACCCCCGATGAAAAAACATGCACTACACTTACGAGATTAATGACCTTAGTTGTTGATGTGCCTGGAATCACTAACAATCGGACCGGGAGCGGGAGCTCAGTCCATCAACTGATGCCACTGCAGCGCCTCTGACCGGGGGGTCCTAGGTTCGAGTCCTGACGGCGGCAGGATTTTTGACACTAGCTTTTCAGCTAGGTCGAATTCAGTCGCTGTCTGGAAGAGAATTCTAGCGGCCGGCTGCTCTGATCGGTAGTTTTCCGTGGTTTCTTCGATCACACCAGGCGAATGCCGGAGCAGTACCCTATCAAACGGGCCACGGACCGCGCACAATCTGTCCTTCCTCTTCCCTGTCCTATCCTCTCCCCTTACACACTCACACTAACATGCACTACACTACCTCATATTGCGGGAGACCGGTCGGGAGCTTAGAGCTTGTCTCGGCTGGGGCGGTGCCTCGCTGGTGGGAGAATCCTGGTTAGGGGGAGACCCCACTAGCCGACGGTAGGTCGGCACAGGTTCTCACCACCCAGCGGGTGAAGATCACCGCCATCTCCCGAGAAAAAAAAAACATGCACTACACTAACGGACCTAATGACCAAAGCAGTTGACGCGACCGGAAACACGGAAACAATCAATCAATCAATCAAACTAACAATCTACTCCTCGAACGTCCCGCTCTGAGTCACGCGAAGAGTCAGCAGCAATCCTGGCTGTGAGCTATAGTAGGGGATGGCGGGGAGGGGCGGCGTGGGAGGTGGGCAGGCGGGTTGGTGGTGGCGGTGGGCGTGCCTCGCCTTGGCCTTGGCGGTGGGCGACCGCCCGCAGGGCCGCGGCGTTGTGCCCCGTCGCTCTCGCGGGCCCCGCTCCCCGTTCCTTCCACCGCGCCACGCCCCACTCCGGCGGTATTACGTCGGCTCTCCATTTCCAGACGCCCACCTCGCGGCGCTGTACTGGCTAGATTGAGTGCCGTCTGACTTTTGTTCTTTTTTATCAACAATGGGTTGTTAGGTAATATGACGGCTCATAATTATAATTTTGTGCAATATTTTGTGAAATACGTGGGTTTAAGATCATCGGTATTTCAGCGTAGCAATATTCATCAAATAATCGTCATCAATTCATCCGCAAACAAAGGTGACGTATTGATTGGCTCCCACATAAAATCCAATCCCTATTGTTAAAGGTAATGCGGTTTCATTAAAACGCACTATAAGTGAAATGTTCTTTGACAATCATATACTGGTAAACCCTCTCCCACTGTTTCATTTGCCTCTCCCGCAGTGAGAATATTTTTCTTTACCCATTAAATTCCATTACTATTTCGTATATTTCATCCATTGACGCACATTTCTGTTTAACTCAGATTCGCTTCTTTTGTGTCAATTCGCGAATTTTTTTTCTATAATAGACGTAAATATGCTAATGAAACAAAGCATTTTCTACTTAAAATCTAATCTCTATTATTGACGGTAATGATATTTTCGTAATACAGTAAAATATTTTCTAAATCAGGTTAATGTAATGAAAATCTTTGTTGGACCACTCCTTCGGTATTTGTCTCTCCTATTCTGAGAAGAAATTTTTAACGCCTTCCTTTTTTCTCTTCTTTACTCACTTTGTCTCTGTGACTTTTCCCTCCTATTTTAGCAAACATTTTTTGTCACTGACATTTTTATTTTTTAAATGTGTCTTACTTTCTCGTTATTCTACTTATGTGACTACTTAGGGTTGATTTGATTTCATTTGATTTTTACGTGTTTCCAGGCACGTCAACTGCTTTGGTCATTAGTCCCGTTTGTGTAGTGCATGATTTTTCTCGGGGTATGCGCGGTGATCTTTCCCCGCTGGATGGCGAGATCCGGCGCCGACTTACCGTCGGCTAGTGGGGTTTCCCCCTAACCTGGACTCTCGTACCAGCGGGGCACCACCCCAGCCGGGACAAGCTCTAAGCTCCCGACCGGCCTCCAGGAATATGTGGTGGTGTAGTGCATATTAGTGTAAGTGGTGAGGATAGGACAAGGAATAGCGTCCGGTCCGTGGCTCGTTCGTTAGGGTACTGCTCCGACATTCGTCTGGTGTTGATCGGAGAAACCACGGAAAACTACCGATCAGAGCAGCCGTCTGCTACAATTCTCCTTTAGACAGCGACTGAATTCGACCTAGCTGAAAAGCTAGTGTCGAAAATCCTGCCGCCGTGGGCAGTGGGAACCTAGGACCTCCCGGTCAGAGGCGCTGCAGTGACATCAGTTGATGCACTGAGCTACCGCTCCCGGTTTATGTGACATGGGTATGTCTTGGCTGTTCCATGCCACAAGTAGTATGGAACACCTCTTCCAGTGAATGGTGAGTGACGTCATCCGAGTCCAGCGAACGCATTCCTTCTTGCAGGCAGTCAACACTTTCGATGACGTAACAACAGGGTTTACCAAGAGAGCTGCGCGGCCAGACATTTTCCATTCTTCGTAACTGTTCCAAGAACAAGGACATTTGCAGAATGATGTTACGATTCGACATGCATTACTTGTGGATAATAGTTTTTGTAGCAATATTCCAGCCTGTTGTCGACAATTTGTTCTGATAAAAGTTGAACATTCTTATCGAAAATATTATTCCCTTCCTTGTATCGGAATTTCTATCAAGTAATACAACTTGTTGAGATATTGAAAAAAGGTTCTCAAAGTTAAAAAATATTCCGAGACATGCTTTGATTTTAATTGTTTTGAGATGAGGCGAAAGCTCAAATTATTCTTATCTAGGCAACTTATCTCTTAACAATATTTTCTTCAATAGATAAATATTTTTAATGGGGGCACATTTATGTATCAATTACAATGTGGTTTCCTGATAGTTAAATATAGTTGAAACACGTGGAACCGATTAGCATGCCCGAATATATGTATGTATGCATACAACATTTACTTTTAATCATTCGTGTAATTATATATCTAAAATATTTTCAACGGTTATTCTTGGCAGAATCAGCACGCAGTTAGAAATATTCGAGTTTGAAAACCTTGCAAAAATACGTTTTGTAACGAAACCCTTGAGGGTTTCAGTGTGACTCATTTAAGAAAAATTTAATAAATATATAAGAGAAGGAGTGTGACTAAATAATTCTTGCGCGTGATTTGGCATCAATAATTAATAATTAAGCAGGAAACTACTTAGTACAAAGTGTCATACTAAAAATCAATACTTGACTAGTGAGTCATGCAACATTAGGACAATGACATTAGTTCAGTTGTTGAAATAATTAAATGCAAATTTGGTTTGCTCGAAAGTTCACCCATGAATATAACACTGCATTTTTTTTAGCTAGAAGTATTTATCTGTAGCTGAACACCAAATAATATTCATAAGACCTTAAAGAAGTTATATCAGAAAACAACATGGAAAAACTTGCAAGAAAAGGCGGCCTTTATGACTGTCTTCATTTCTTATTTGGATTCTCAACCTATCACTTTGGGTATCACATTATCACTTGGCCAGCACCCATTTTTCCCCTTTCCCTTCACACACGTTAATCGTTTCCCCTCAAACCAAATCCCCACAGAAGGCACATAATGACACCTCCAAAGAAGACAGGTGGTTGATTGTAATCATAACTAATGGATAATTCGGAGCACGCTATGGTCATTTGTTCCTTTAGAGTAGTGAATTTTTACCCCGGGAAGTGACAGTGCTCCTTCCTCTCTAGTTCTTGTACCCCAGCAAGGACTAGTTCTAAGCTTTCTACCGGTCTCACAATACATGCGGTAGTGAATGTGCGTACGTGTGTGTAAGCGGGAAGGAGACAAGGCGGAGTGAGACAAAATTACGCGTTGTCCGCAGCCCGTTTGGTAGGGCACTGCTCCGATATTCGCCTACCACTGATGGAAGAAAGCACGGAAATTAACGATCAACGCACAGGCTGCTAAAATTCTCACCTCAGCAAGCATTTTACTTTAATTTGTGGATTACAATACCACATGATCCTAATTACAGCCAAAGAAAAGGCCCGAAAACCGCAATGGTGCTTTGTGCCCCACATATTCCACACAATCGTCCGGGATTTGAACCCGGTATCCACAGGCCAAAAGTGACCGGTGTGACCACTATAGCACGGGCCGCCGCTTCTGAAGGAGGTAAAAAGGCAAACAAAAGTCTGCCTGGCGGAGACAACGCGCTCTCCATGATTCAGCAGCAAACGGCCGCGGGGGTCGTGTCCGGCATCTGCAAGCGACGCGACCGGCGCGCCGCGGCGCGGGCCCCTCCGATTCATTTCTCCCTCACGTCACAACGCGGCGAGCGCCGCGACGGATCCCGTTCCGAGCAGCCCGATCGCTCGCGCACGCCCGTGCCTCTGGGCGTGCGTGCGTGACGGCGACGCACGCTCGACAGGGGCCTCCGCGAGGGAACTGGTGTCGGTCGTGCCTCATTGCATCACCACTTGCAGCGGGCTCCGAAAGATTTGCCTCCGTTTTGTGACGCTCCTTGTTTGTTAGCTTCTTCGGCTGTGGACGCGCTCGTTTCATGACGCTTCCTTTGTTGAAGCGCGTCGCAAAACTGTCTGGTGTCAGGGGTGCCTCATTTTAATATGCTCTGTTGTAAAGATAACTCCATATGTGTCTTATGCCAGTCGGGCTTCATATGAAAGGGGACTGGTGTCGGTCGTGCCTCAATTCATCACGACTTGCAGCGGGCTCCGAAAGGTTTACCTCCGTTTTGTGACGCTCCTTGTTTGTTAGCTTCGCTGTGCGCGCTGTTATGACGAGCGCTCGAAATGTCTGTCATGCAAAGCTCTTCCTTTGTCTTATGCGGCTCAGCAAAGATCTGGTGTCAGGGTGCCTCATTGTATAGCCCTGTGCAAGGGCTCCGAAGGTTTAGCCGTCCGGCTTTGGACTGTGTCTCTGATTGCTCTTGCGCGGCTCGAGATTCGCCTCGTTTGATGACGCTTCCGTTTGTTGAAGCGCGTCGCAAAACTGTCTGGTGTCAGGGGTGCCTCATTTTAATACGCTCTGTTGTAAAGATAACTCGCATATGTGTCTTATGCCATTCGGGCTTCATACCGAAGGGAACTGGTGTCGGTCATGCGTGATTGCATCACCACTTGCAGCGGGCTCCGAAAGGTTTGCCTCCGTTTTGTGACGCTCCTTGTTTGTTACCTTCTTCGGCTGTGGACGCGCTCGTTTCATGACGCTTCCTTTGCAGGTCGCAAAAATGTCAGGGGTGCCTCATTTTAATACGCTCTGTTGTAAAGATAACTCGCGTATGTGTCTTATGCCAGTCGGGCTTCATATGCAAAGGGGACTGGTGTCGGTCGTGACTCATTGCATCACCACTTGCAGCGGGCTCCGAAAGATTTACCTCCGTTTTGTGGCGCTCCTTGTTTGTTAGCTTCTTGGCCGGTAGTTGCGCTCGTTTTGTTGCGCTTCCTTGCAGGAAGGGTCGCCAAACTGTCTGGTGTAAGGGGTGCCTCATTTTAATACGCTCTGTTGTAAAGATAACTCGCATATGTGTCTTATGCCAGTCGGCTTCATGCAAGGGACTGGTGTCGGTCGCCTCATTGCATCACAACTTTCAGCGGGCTCGGAAAGGTTCGCCTCTGTTTTGTGACGCTCCTCCCCAACGTTAGCTCGTTGCGCGGTAGACGCGCTCGTTTCATGACGCTTCCTTTGTTGAAGCGCGTCGCAAAACTGTCTGGTGTCAGGGGTGCCTCATTTTAATACGCTCTGTTGTAAAGATAACTCGCATATGTGTCTTATGCCATTCGAGCTTCATATGCAAGGGGACTGGTGTCGGTCGTGCCTCATTTCATCACGACTTGTAGCGGGCTCGGAAAGGTTCACCTCCGTTTTGTGAGGCTCCTTGCGCGGTGGCCGCGCTCGTTTCATTACGCTTCGTTTGCAGAAGTGGATCGCAAAAATGTCCGATGTCAGGCGTGCCTCATTTTATTACGCTCTGTTGTAAAGATAACTCTCAAAGTGTCTTGTGTCAGTCGGGCTTCATATGCGAGGGGACTGGTGTCTTATTTCATCACGGCTTGCAGAGGGTTCGGAAATGTTCGCCTCCATTTTGTGATGTCCATCTTTGCTTGTTCCTTGGACGGTGGCACCCTCTTTTATTTCGTTTTTGGCAGAAGGGTTCGCGAATAGTGATGGCAAATTAATCCGAACATCAATACATTGATATTTTGATACATTGCCAAAAGGATTTCGATGTCGATAAAAACATCGACAAAAAACTTTCATATTAAAAACATGGATGTTTTAAATATGATAAAACAATTGGTATTTTCCATTTTATTTCATTTTAATTACTGTACTACATAAGTTATATTTTATTGTTTGGACACGTATAAATAAAATGTTAAAAGAATTTTAATTGAATGTAAAAGAATCTTATCCCTGTCCTTTGTATCTACCCACGAAACATAATAGATATTTTGTTAAAGTTAGAATACAGTAAGACGTCTGGGACGAACGCCCATATCAATACAGAAACCATAAAGAAATCTCTCCGCATGAGTAATGACAACAGTTATATATGTCGATGGCTTTGAGCAAATCACAAACAATAGTTTATTGAAATTTTATTTATATCATGAAATTTTGTTTTGGAAACATTGATGTTTTTTTTCCATCCCTAGTCGACAAAATGTCAGGTGTCAGCCTCATTTTACTATGCCCCGTTGTAAAGATAACTCGCGAAAGTGTCTTGTATCAATCGAGCCTCGTTTGATGACACAGACTTATAAATAAAGTTCTGCCAAATGTCAGCCCTAATTTTACTTCATTCGGAGAATCTCTAAAGTATAAATTTTTTTTAATTTTTGATGAGAATGAAAGATTCTGATACACAGCGTCATAAGTGCTTGTTTGCTTTAAAGCAGGCAGCCACCTTTACACGGTGATTGCAAATTTTATTCGTGCTAATTTGGAATCAGTCTCCACCGTTTTGATCCCAAAATGAAGTAATCTGCGAGATGAATGAAGCGTCGACAGATTTTCAACCGACCCTAGCCAAGTTCACAAACTATGCTCAAAGGTGAATGTCTGTCCTAAAGCTGTCTTACAGACAACTTTGCCAGATGATTAAATGTATATTCTAGTACCAACATTCAAAAATCCTGGTTCTTTCATTAAAATTTCTGGTATCAATGGCAAAGGATTTAAATTAGGAAATTGTCAATTTTAACTATTATTTTTTAACACGACATGAAGTTTGTTAACTACTTGATATCGATTCATTTTGTATTGATAATGAATGGAAGACGAGATGTTCATCATTTTCTACTACAGCATACCAAATTTGTAAATTGGTGTAGTTTGAAATTACTGAATAAAAAATATTATATGAATCTTAAATCGAACATTGTCAATTACCGTAGACTTTAAATCCTGGTATTAAAACTACCAAGATGCTTCTTCTTGTACATGGTAACTTCATTAAAATCTGGTAAAATACAGGATGCTGATACGCCTGGCAACACTGCTTTTTTTATGCCTAATTTTTTTTTTATATCTTTGTTAAGAAAAGATGAAAGAGATTCGCAAATTTTGTCTGCTTCCTAGCACATAATATTGCAAAGAGATGGAGACGTATCTCTCATTTTATGACGTCATTGTAATGAACAACAATTTTCAACATTTCATTATAATTATTTCTTGTTACTGCAAACGCATCTACGGCAACACAAATGAGTCTGACGTGGGTCTCCTTTCATTTCATTTCGTGTCGCTCTTGCAAAGTATTCCTCAATGAAAAGTAATGTGTATTGCATATGTCACGCTTAATTAGACCTGTTCTAAAAGTAACCTTGTTTTGTTTTAACTTTTACCCATCATGCAATTATTTATGGTTAAAAGGTGAGGAGGAGATTCTCACGAGAACGAACGCATATTCTATTTCTTTTCCATACGTTACATAAATTCTTAATGTTTTTGGACAAAAAATAAACTAAATCGAATTAATCAAAATGAAATGTTATTACTCTCGCTTGCACACGGGATCTCAATATAATACAAACTAGTCTGCGGAATATCGCACTTAATTTCATCTCGCTTCCTCCATGAGAGGTTTCCGAAAGGATGTTGCGACGTAATAGCCAGACAAGTTACTCACTTTCGTGTATATTTACGGTTCTCTGTTTTAAATTTGTCACCTTCGTTACAGAAGTAACTTTCTAAGGCAGTAGTCGCTCTTCCGCCTCGATTTTTCTCGCTCTTCTCGTAACATCTACCGAACAAACTCGTTGCTCTGGTTCCAAGAACACACGGAGGAGTCCGAACATTAGAGAGTCTGATGTAACTCTCTTGAGTACCTGTTACCAGCACACATTTATCTTCTCACCCTCAAGTAATAGTTTCAGTTTTGACAGCATTCTAGACGTTTTGTGATATATGCTTGACCCTGACTAATAAGGCTGCTTTTTGCTGAATGAGATGAGGATACTAAAAGATACTTCAAAACATTGCTCCTATGCCTGCATCATGGGCGAGGCAGGGTAGGCGTGGCGTGGCGGGGTAGGCGTGGCGTGGCGGGGCGGGCGTGGTGGGGCGGGCGTAGCGTGGCAGGGGAGCGTGTCATATCGGGATGGTCGTGGTTGGTGGGCGTGGCGGGATGGACGTGACATATCGGGGTGGGAGTGGGGGGGGCGGGCGTGGCAGGGCGGGGTGGGCGTGACATATCGGGGTGGGAGGCGTGGCGGGGCGGGGCAGAGTTAATGGGGAGAGCGTGGAGCGTTTCGCGTCCATCCGCGCTCTTCGCCTCCGCTAGAAAGCCTTGTCGCTGGAGTCCGCGCATCGACTGCGCTTCGGTGACTTTTCTGCGGGGCCTACTCCACTTTCCAGCGCCGCCGCCCCCGCCGCCCCCCCGCCCCCGCCGCCCCCCGCCCCCCGCCGCCCCGCCGCCCCGCCCCCCCGCCCCCCGCCCCCCCGCCGCCCCGCCGCCCCGCCGCCCCGCCGCCGCCCCGCCGCCCCGCCGCCCCGCCGCCCCGCCGCCCCGCCGCCCCCGCCGCCCCCGCCGCCAACCTCACCTCTCGTGGGCTGAAGGAGCTTCAAGAGGTCTTCAATTGACTCCTCCATTAACTGGCCGTGTTCGGCGCCACTGCGACCGTAGAAACGAAAGGTGCCTGAGTTGTAGCCAACAAAAGCACCGTTGCTATAAAATAAAATGGAACTCTAATCAAAGAAAGAATGCCATGTTCAGAATGGTTGTCCACGCGAAGAAGGGGTAAATAGGTGTGTACATCGGTACCACGGCGAGGAAGGCCACGTAAAAAGTGGAAAAGATTTTTCATCCCATGTCACTGCCTATAAGGTTGCTATGAATCACAAGAACTAAATCAGCCTTGTTTGAATACTTCAGAAAATGAGATCAAACGAATAAATATTGTTGCCATCTCCGACTCGGCTGGATAAAATAGATTTAAAATGCGTTCAGTAAGTGTGATCATTGAAAATGTAGCTTATCGGAACAAAAAGATACTGTGTCAAACTGAATAAAGGTCTGAATGATGATCTCTGGCAATATTGGTCACCAACACGAATGCTGCTATATAAAAAATAGAACATTAAACTCCAAAAAAGATAATTAATATGTATAATGGAAAGAATATATCCACAAAATGTTGAGAGACGCTGTACGAGGCTAGAATGCAGTAGATTGCCCACAGGATCACGGAAAAGGGAGAAAAATTATCATCAATGACACACATTATAAGCTTACTAATTAATATAATAAAAAAGAGATATATTGAGTAGTTGGTTAAATTTGATGGCTTACCAATTCAAATAGGTCCTTTGATTGTCTCTGGTGACTGTCTTCTCCGCTACTGCCCCGCCCCCACCGCCCTCACCGCCTCCACCGCCTCCACCGCCTCCACCGTCTCCACCGCCCCCACCGCCACCATCGGTGAAAGGAGCGTCAAGAGGCGTTCAATTAAGAAGATTTAGATTCACTGACCGCGACCATTGCAGCTGTAGTTGCTAGAAAAGGACGCGAACCGAGTCCCAATTCTAGAAGTAACTAAAGGTAGGAATCAGAAACCATCACAGCTTTCACTATGTACATATCTTAGACCGAAGGATGTATAAGAATGATTGTGAAGAAGAAAACGAGATGGACATGTCTTCAGTTGTTATATTAGTGTTTATTGATCCAGACAACATACCTGTTGGTAGAAGATCGCTGAGAAGTTCTCAGAAACACGGCATAACTCTTAATATAGGCACAATCTGGAAGTCTCCTGGACGAAGGAGATTCACAAGAGCGGTATAGAAGAATTTTTAACTCTTGCTAAACCCGTGCCTTCACAAGTGTCATGGCATTGTGTCTATTTAATGGTTTAGAAACGTTTTGATCATTGAAAAGTGCTTATCACAAATGACTGAAAGCTTTTATATTGGTCGGTGAGTAAGCCAAATTAACTTACAAGAACAGATCTATAATATTTTTTGGCATATGACCGACTATTTGACTTCTGGGGGAAATAATTTCCACTGTAACACTGTAATTTCCAATTAACGCAAATAGTGGTGATTTTACTACCACTTTCATTATTTATGCACTAAGTTCGAGTACGTACAGTATGAATGTTCTACAATTTAACAATCTCTCGGCTAGATGTGTATTTTTCTTATTGGTTCTCATATGCATTATATAATGACACCTAACTTGACGTGTACACTGTTTTGTGTAATGATTGTTAAGGCCAAGGCTATTAATTAAGGTAAGAAAGTAATGGTTACAAATCAATTGCTTCACGTAAACAAAGAAAAATTCAAAATTCAATTTCATCATTTTTAAGGAAATAAAGGTACTGATACTTTCAAAAGGTAATGAAAGGAATTATTTAGATAGTTCTTTAATACTACTGACAAACAGTTATCATGAAAATCCTAAATAGAAATTTTACATAATAAAAGGAAAACTTGTACTATTGATCTAGAGAAGTTTTTAATTGTTACATAGTGTATACTAATTTTTTAAGCACATTTTATCATACATGTACAATGTTTGAAAACAATAATATTGACAATATAAGACAATAACTAACAACTAAGGATACCCATGAAGGGTCCTTCAGAAAAATACATAAAGTTTGGATTAAAATCATAAATATTGAATTTAGAAATGTTGGAACCTGAAAATGGAGCAGTAAATGCAATTATCAGTATACGATTAAAGTATAGACAGCGCTGTGGCGGGAGTGGAGGGCTGTCTTGACGGCATTCGTTCAAAAAAATGCCTTCGATACATTTGCATGTCTGCCTACAGCGATGCCTTTGCATTACTCCAAGTCTCCGGTGTCATTTGCGTGATTTTGTAGAAGCGCGCGTGACAAAATAGTAAAATAAAACAAGCAAGACTTTGTAGTATAACAGTCAGAGAATATAATATCTGTAAAATCAAAGAGACACTAGAAAACGAATAAAATCCAAAAAGGAACAAAAATTATACAGGAAAAACACCGTTAAATGGCTTGTCACAACAAGTAATAATTTTGCGCGAGACTGAACACGAACCAAAGCAAACAATGAAATGTTTATGTGACGCGGAATAGGCGAAGCGAGAAGCAGTCAGAGGAATACAACGTTGCATTTAAAACGCCGTGTGTAATACGTACACAGTCGTACAATGTTATTTCCAACTATTCACCTGTAAGTATTAAGAAATTTTCTTCATTGTTTTTGCATTATAGTCAAACATAGCAGTATTACGACCTGTTCTTAAAAAGAATTTCATAATGATAAATTTTCTGGAGATTTACCAGAGTACCGAAGACCACTTCACTTAAGGAAGGAAAATCAGTAAAATCACATGGAAAAAACACATAAAAATAAATTCCCAAACCTGGAGTCCATCCTAACGAAAGGTCCGTAAGCGTCTGCACCCTGCTCTGTGCCCTTGATCCCCATCTGCCCCGCGCAGCGTAAGAGGAACTCAAGAGAGGCACGCACGATTCCCGACAGGCCACGGAACCGTTGAACGATCTTTTTATTCTAAGAGCTAGTGAAACCGTTGATCTTAGATTCAAATACCCCGTCAGATCGACGCTCATCAGCTGAACCAAGCCCTGTTTGCTCTACATGGGCCTCTTCCTCCGACTTAACCACAAACCAATTACGCTCAGTTTTAGAAAGGAAAACAAGAGAACACTGATAAAATGCAGGTAAAACCGATTTGGGTGAATAGTGAGTTCAACTTCACGATGATACTATTGGGTAAGTCTTACAGCTGTACCAAAAAAGGAATGAATGATTCTGATAGGTGATTTTAAAGAGCTGATGAGAACGATGACGGGGCAATGGTAGAAAGAGAGGTAAAGGGAAAAGGAAACTTCATGGAAATCTGCAGTGAACCCGCTTCTTCCACCACAAATTCCAGGTGGATCAACCGGAATTTGAACACCGGTCCCAAGGGTGGTAGGCGCGTGGACCGACACACCGTTGGATGCCCCGACCGACGCGGACTGAGTTGATTGATGTACCAGGGCAAGTTAACTCCTAGAGTCGTGAGTTCATCAAGGTATCTCCCCCTGCGTGTGCCCGTTCCAATCTGGGGAAAGATTTAAGTTCCAAACTGGTGTCCCGACGTATGTTGTAGTGTACTCCACATAGATGTGTAAGAGTGTCAGGGGAGAGGATAGGACAAGAAAGATGCAGGAAAATTTGCACGCAGTCCGTGGCTCGTTTGATACGATATATTTCCGGTGTCCACCGAGCGTTTATTGGAGAAACCAATGATAAGTACCGATCACAGCAGCGGTCCCCTTAGAATTCCCCTCCAGAGAGCGGCTGAATTGTGTCTAGCTATGCAACGCTCGTTCCGAACTAACCTCAGCCAGCGAAACGTTAGTAAACGTGTGCAAGCAGCAGTGTCCTTGATCCCGTGCACGGTGCATTGGAGAAACGCGGGAGACCTGCACTCGACTCCCGGCGGCGGCAGCGCCGTGCCTCGCGCAGGAAGCGGCGGGCGGCGGGCGGCGGGCGGCGGGCGGCGGGCGGCGGCGGCGGCGCGGCGGGCGGCGGCGGCGGGGCGGCGGGGCGGGCGGGGGCGGCGGGCGCGGCGGCTGGCGGCGGCGGGCGGCGGGCGGCGGCGGTCGTGCGGCGGGCGCGGCGGCGGGCGCGGCGGCGGCGGCGGCGCGGGCGGGGCGGCGGCGGGCGGGCCGGGCGGCGGCGGGCGGCGGCGGCGGCGGCGGCGGCGGCGGCGGCGGGGCGGCGGCGGCGGCGGCGGGCGGCGGGGCGGCTGGCGGTCGCCGGCGCCGTTAGGGCGGCCGCAGGGGGTGGGCGGGCGGAAGGAGCGGAGGGAAAGGAGAAAGGTGGCGGCGTCGGCGGCCCTGGCCTTAAGCGGTGAACCGGTCGGCTTCGCTCCCGCTCTACACGAGGCGCCCCGTGCACGGAGAGCTCCTAGCAAACGACGCTACGGATAGGCCTTCACGGAGGGAATTTAATGACTGCGAAATATTTAGAATGTACACCACGCGAAATCAATATTTGTATTGTTATTAGACACAAATATAAAAATAAGCACCAGGCGAATGCCAGAGCAGTACCCTAACAAACGGGCCACGGACCGCGCGCGATCTGTCCTTTCTCTTTCTTGTCCTATCCACTCCCCTTACACACACACACACACACACACACACTTACACTAACATGCAGTACACTACCACATATTCCGGGAGACCGGTCGGGAGCTTAGAGTTTGTCCCTGCTGGGGCGGTGCCCCGCTGGTGGGAGAGTCCTGGTTAGGGGTAAACCCCACTAGCCGACAGTAGGTCGGTGTCGGATCTCGCCATCCAGCGAGGGGAAAATCACCGCCATTTGCCGAGAAAAAACAAGCACTACGCTAATGGGACTAATGACCGAAGCAGTTGACGCGCCCGGAAACACGAAAAAAATCGATCAATCAATGAATCGGGATATCTCAACCACAGGGTAACTACCTCACCTGGGGCAGATTCTAAGCTTACGACTGGTGTAATAATGCAATTGTGTGTGTATGTAAGGGGTGAGAAAAGGACGAGGAAGAGGAAGGAAAGATAGAGCTGTTCGTGGTCAGTTTGTTAGGGTACTTCTTTAGGGAATTGTTTCGGCATTCCCCTGGTATTGGTTGAAAAAAGCTTGAAAACTACCGATCAGAGTAGTCAGTCACTAAAATTCTCTTCCGTCTGGAAGGGATGAATTCAGCGACTGAATTCATGTATCTACCTACTGTCAAAATGTGAGATCTGATGAAGACAGGAGATGTTGGAGGATTTAATTTAGAGTAATAACTTTGATTTTGGCATTTTGCACTTAGTTAATGTGTTAAATTACGATCTAACGGGTTTAAAATTTAAGTTTTAAAAAAATAAGTGGGTATATAATATTATTAACCACAACAATACCAAGAACCTTGCGAGCCATGATATTAACGCAGAATGTAAAAAAATGCAGAAAGAATACTATTTGTAAAGTGAAATGTCAATATTAACACTTCATATTATTTATCGTATATATTATAGTTTTAATTTTAATATATATATATATATATATATATATATATATATATATACATACACCCTTTATTTGTAAATTATTTTCAAATTATTTCTGTCTTTACAGGTGAGTCGCAGTTTGCATATTCTTTCCTCGTACTTCGTTCTGAAGAGCAATGGTAAGTTTAATTTCCAGATGTGATCGAAGGTTTTAAAGTCACAGGAACTTATTATTTTGTTTTTGTTATGTCAGTAATATTTCGTATATTTTAGCACATCAGAAATATATGTCAACAATGTACACAAAGTGATATTACATAATTTCATTAAAAATTGCGTAGGTGAATTGCTCTATAGTCATTTGTCGAAAACGAAAACTATTTTAAAAATACGGTGTGTGGATACTAGTAGAATGAATTAGTATTTGATCGTTCTTGCTATCATAATTTTCTTTAGATTCTTTTCAGAATATAAGATTCTAGTAAGATTCGGAATGATAGGTTCGGATTATACACAGTACTTGAATTGCTGGGAATAATTATATTGCAACAGATACCTCAGAGTCGGACTTGTATACAAAACTTTTTTACCTTTTCAGGCAAAATATTAAGACCCTTAATACAGAATGTACTACATAAACAACAATTTTTTATAAAGAAAATACTGTGAGAGTAAAATTCAAAATAATTCTTAAACTGTTCCCTTCGTTTTGGAATCATAGCCGGGAAGACAAAAGAGGCAAAAATATGTGTTGATGCAGTTCATTGAGTGCTAGTAAATAGAAAAGTCTTCGAGACTGTTACGTAAGGGGAATGCCACAAGGAAATGACCTGACTCTGCCGAGTTGTACTGCAAGCGTTTCCTTTATAAACAGCTACCCTAGTCAAGTTACGATGAAAATATGTTGTTCAAATGTTGAAATTAAACATACAAACAATCAAACTTTTCCGTGATTGAATAGAGAACGTCCTGCGTATTTAAATCTAAATCACAAAATTCTTAAAATATCTTCTTTAAATTCTACATTTGCAAGTTTATTTCATTTATTTTATATCCATATGTATTAATCTAGAAGTATTATACTATTTAAAATATGAATTTCATTTTGCTGGTCGGAATTTTTAAAGAGGTTTGCATAAATTGTAGTTGTCTATTACATATTGCCTGTAACGCAAAGACAGTGAACAAGCCCAACTTAAAATACACAATAAACGAACTCAAAATCTCTTGAACTTTATTAGAATAATTGAGAGTAATTGAGAAGATGCGCTGAGGTTGACGGAATGAATATGTCTATAAAAAAACAGTTGCTCGCTTATTTGCTCATTGGAGTCTCCCGGTTCGCCGTCTTTGGTGAAGTCTATAACAAAATCTCTCTCCATATTTAGACCTGTACACATGAAAATACATGGTGGTACACATGAACATCCTTTTTGCGCGAATGTTTAATAAACACCGATAGCGGCGAGTGGGAACGCAACTTCTGGTTGGTGTGCTTCAGATATGGAAAGTCACGGGTTCAATCCTGAGAAGGTACCCGAAATTTACTTGATGTGATTAATGTCGGTGAGTTTGTCCTGTCAGCTGAAATTGAATTCGTACGCTGACTGCCCTGAGCAGTGATTTCCGTGGTTTCTCGAAATCACTTTCTGGGGACGCCGCAATACCATCCTAGGAAATTAACCGTGCACGACCCTTTCTTTCTTTCTTTTCTTTCATTTCTGTCCTTAGAATCAAGCAAAGAGGGGATCACCTCATATGGTCAATTCCATTGATTCAGAAAATACTCATGTGGTCAATCCTATTGTCAGGACGAATAATCAAATTCAAAGGAAAACAATATAAATTCAACTTAGGGAAAATTTTCTACTATATTCTCAATGCAACATCTTGCGATACTCTTGTTGTAAATAACTATTATAACGTGACATGTAATTAAAATGGTATGTCACAATCACATGTTCAATATTGCAGAATCTGTACGTGTACAATACGCTTTATATTACTTTCACTGAACATCAATCTGATAGTTAAATTTCGTTTGTATGTCGAAATTAGTATACAATTGTGTCCAAAAAATAATACATTACAGTAATATTGTTCGAGTTTTTTTAGAACTAGATAGGGAAAATAAGTTTCACACACTTCCAATAAAAAATTCAAAAATTTAAAATATACGAATAAAATAATTGAAAAAAATAAAAATTAAAGAATTGAAAGCTGCTAACGTTTTACGTAGAAAGCGTTCCTACACCTTCTGGCGTGATTAAAAGCCATCTATATGGTTCCTTATGGGGCACTCCTTCAGTTATCTCCTTTAGTAGCATTACGAGATACACAGTGGCACACATACCGCTGCACCGTTCCGTGAACGGGTGAGACGTGGACATTTATCTTCCAGAGACATCCGCGTGCTGCTGCTGCTGCAACTGGAGGGAAATTAATTGTTTTTGCCTAGCAGACAAATTCCTATAAATACATCGAGAAGCCTTTTTTTAAATATATCTAAGATTCTCAAAAGCGCTATGTGTTGTTGTGCAAGTTTATTTGCAGATACTAATCAAGTGATGGAGGGTACATTTGGTTTATTACGCTCGGAAAGAAAAGAGGAGACCTCCATAAAAATCTACCACGAGACATATTATTCTTTGGGTTTGCTTAAGGGTAACATGGCAGCAATACTTCATGACAACAACATGAAATTCAACAAGACAAATTCTATGATGTTACACGATTGAAAGCCGCTAATTACTGAAGTATTTTCAGTAATAAAAATATTATAAGTACGTATTTCATTGCAACTCGTGTTCCATGCCAACATCTCACCATTAAATCAAGGGGATATCGTTAAGTCCTAACGTATTGAAAATCGAAAATAGGAAGAGATCAGTTACAATTTTGGGTCTATCGAGTTGAGTATTCAATGAAGCTGTCTGAACAACCCTCTTCCCATTCCGTATTACAAATTTCTATTTTCTCATCAAAGAGTAGAAGAATACTTGACCAACTTGCGCCTGGCATCATTTTAAAAAATGTATTCCAAATTGCATTAGCGTCGTATACTTTATCTCTCACTGAGCCCCCACACCCACCCACTGAAAGGCCATACGATAAGAGAAAGTTTGTGCATGTTATAGCCAATAGCACTGTCGATCTCCTGCGCATGCGTAGATGCACGAAAGTTATGCGAAACTTGAACTGCACATGCGCAGGGGATCGCTAAAATGTTTACGTTCGAGGGAACAGAAACTCTCTGAGGTTTCTCAAGAAGGTTCAAACATCCGAAGTTCTCCGGCGAAGCCTCTGCGATGTGCCGGAGCCGGAGCCGTAGTCCGGCCGGAGCGATCGTCGGCGTCTCCCGTCGCCCGGAGGGCGTGGGGTAGAGGCGGCGTGAGGGGGCAAAGAGGGCGGGGCAGACCGAGACGGAGCGGAGGGGAGGGGCTGAAACGGAACTGAACGGAACGGAACTGAACGGAACTGAACGGCACGAAACGGCACGAAACGGCAACTGAACTGAACGAACTGAACGAACGAACTGAACGGAACTGAACGGAACTGAACGGAACTGAACGGAACTGAACGGAACTGAACGGAACTGAACGGCACGAAACGGCACGAAACGGCACGAAACGGCACGAAACGGATGAACGGAACTGAAGGAATGAAGGAACGAAGGAACTGAAGGAACTGAACGGCACGAAACGGCACGAACGGCACGAACGGCACGAAGGCGAACGAATGAACGGAACTGAACGGAACTGAACGGAACTGAACGGAACCGAACGGAACTGAACGGAACTGAAGGAACGGACGAGACGGGAAGGCGGCCGGGAGGGCGGGGCGCGGCGGGCCAGGGCGGGACGGGGATGAGACGGGACGGGACGGAACGGAACGGAACGGGGCGGGGATGGGCGGGGCGTGGCAAAGTGGGCGGGGTGGGGAAGGGTGGGGCGCGGCGAAGGGGTGGGCGGGGCGGGGCGGGGCGCGGCGGCGGGTGGGGCGGGACGGGAAGGGACGGGACGGGCGCGCTGACCCGCCTCGTGGCTGGCGCTCTCGGAAAGTGGCACGCGGCGGGCGCGGCCCGGAGAAGAGAGAAGAGGAGTGGCGTGGCGTGGAGTGGAGCGGTGAGGCGCGGAGCAAGTGAGAGGCCGCTTGGACGCACCTTTGCTCGTCTGGACGCCGGCCCGCCACGCCCCTCGCTGCTTCGTACGCTCCACCGTGAATACGTACGCCCACTGCCCTGCCTGTGCCTCTCACTTGCTCTGCCTACCAATGCACTGCCACCCGACTGGCTTGCCTCTCACTATTCTGCCTTCCCCACTGCCCTCCTTCTCACTGTATTTTTACTAACGTTTACATCGATGTCCGTAATAGTTTAGTTAGATAAATTACTATAATACCCTTTTTTCACGAAGAAACGAGAAATTATTTTTATACGTGTTATGCTAGTTTATTGTGTAAATAAACAAATATACTCGTTTATACTCAATAAACGAAATCGTATTATTCAAGATTTGGTTTATTTACACTATTCTACGGTCATTAGGGTTGTCCATATTCTCTCTTTTTATAATTCTTATACTCACTGTAAATTTACAAAATTAAATTTTTCCTACGTTTTCCTTTATTTTTACGATAACTTTCCTCTTTATATATTTAATTTTGCTTTCTTTTTTTTTTAGTTTGGTTTTAATTTCGTTTTATTACTTTTTGTTATATCTTGCAATATTCTAGGTCAATATTATACAGTTAAAAAAATAGATCACGTGAACTGTAAGAATTTGTGAATTTCTGGACTGAAAATCAGAAGCAAGTCTTTAAGGCTAGTTGAACCGGCATCGAACCGTTACATTTAAGAGGAAAAATAGGAGTTTAAATCCCGGTTGAAGCCTGAGTGGAGTTTGCAATCGATGTTTTCCTCTTCATGTCTATGTGAACCTCTTTACCTCACTACTTCATTTTAATTATTAAATTTGGTATGTTGCTGAAATAAGAATAATAAACGCAAAGGTATTTTGAAAATTAAAATGACTACTTTTTTAATCTTGTAAGAATAAGATAAATAAACCTATAATTTTACACAACTTTAAATGACAATAAGAGTAATGAGAGACCTACAATAGTAGGAACGAGTGTTATTTATGTTTTGCAGAATGCGAAAACAACTCACCAAAACGTCTATTCTGTAAATAATGACAAGCTATTAGGTGGCTCAATATGGAAATGGCTAGTTAGAACCGGAAGAATCCATGGGAGATCATCTTTATGAAACCAGTCCACTACTCAACCTGTTTTGGCACAGCACGCTGCCAACTTACAGCGCTCTATTAATCAAAATCTCTTTCCTTACCCAGTGCATTGATTTAAATGGGTCCTGGAATTACTTCCTGCAAAGGCGATCCCAGTCTCGTGAAACAAGGGATGGGGATTCTCAGTTATCAGGGATGTCTCTTTTTAGTTAAGTGTTTTCTGGAAGTTGTTTCTGCTGCCAGGTTGGTGCAGAAGAATGTGGACCTGCCATTCCAGGTCGGCAAGCAAACAGCTTGAAGCACTTTAGTGGTTCGTAAATTTTATCGAAGCCAACGAAAGACATGGAGAAGTAAAAATAGAACAGATATAAAAGATTGTGCAACTGACCATTACGACTGTTTTTGGTTCCAACCCTTCAGTTGTGTCATGAAATAAACTATACAATAAAATGTATTATTTACCCAAAATTTCTTTGATCAAACTACGAGTTTGATTGTTACATTTTAGCTTATGAAAATGAATACAATTTTTAGAAGATTAAAATATTTGAAAAAGAAGAAAAGCTATGATACTTCTAACAACAGTTAAAACAATCCTTTTCTAGAAAAATAATATTTAATAAAAAAAAATCAGATTCATAGTGCGAAACTAAACCAGGGGTAGTTAAAGAGGCCGAATGCAAATTACTCGTCTCCCTTGTTGTTCCTTGAATTTCATGGTTGGCGTTCTCGACCTTCTCACACAATTTCCTCTCTTCCACTTCGCAGAACACAAGCCACTTTCCAAGACTTCAATGACGTCTCGGTCAATAAACTTTAACGCGTTTCTTTGCAGATAATGAGTAGTGAAAACGTTTTCAAAATAATTTAGTTAGCTTCGTATCGATTTTACTCTAACAGTTCAGCAAAAGTAACTAAATTAGGCAGTATAAAGTATGCCTACACATAGTGTAAGTACCACAGGTGTAAGAAAACGTGCCGTCCTGGAAGGTCGAAATAGCTAGAGCGTGTGCCGACTCAGCGATCGGAAGGGTAGCGAATTCGAGCCCCGCCGTGGTTTGGTTTGGTTTTTTCGTGTTTCCGGGCGCGTCAACTGCTTTGGTCATTAGTCCTGTTAGTGTGGTGCATGTTTTTCTCGGGAGATGGCGGTGATCTTTCCCAGCTGGATGGCGAGATTCGGCGCCGACCTACCGTCGGCTAGTGGGGATTCCCCCTAACCAGGACTCTCCCACCAGCGGAGAACCGCCCCAGCCGGGACAAGCTCTAAGCTCCCGACCGGTCTCCCGGAATATGTGGTAGTGTAGTGCATGTTAGTGTGTGTGTAAGGGGAGAGGATAGGACAAGGAAGAGAAAGGACAGATCGCGCGCGGTCCGTGGCCCGTTTGATAGGGTACTGTTCCGGCATTTGCCTAGTGTTGATCGGAGAAACCACGGAAAACTACCGATCAGAGCAGCCGGCCGCTAGAATTCTCCTCTAGACAGCGACTGAATTCGACCTAGCTGAAAAGCTAGTGCCTAAAATCCTGCCGCCGTTGGGAGTGGGAACCTAGGACTTCCGGTCACAGGCGCTGCAGTGACACTGCTCAGTAGCACTGCAGTTCACACTAATAATAAATAAAATAATTTCTACAAATGAAACTATCATAAACAATACAAACTTGTAGTAATAATAAACAGATCTCCAAACATGCCATAGTTATTAATATTGTTTAATTGATAGCTACAATTAGTCATAATACTATACGAAGCGTCTCTTGGTTCCTCTATAGATTTGGATTAAAAGCACGTAAACAATCTGAAGATTATAATAATAAGCATATTAGTGTATAAAGTCATTTATCATTACTTTTTATTTTTAAGTGCTTCTAAAGTTGTTGTTTTATTATTGTATTGATCCCAGACTGATGTGCTTATACTTTATAGAATAAGCACATTAACGAAGCATGAATGTAGAGAGAAAATAACACTGAATCAATAACTACTTTAGACAGGGTAAGATTATGCTCAAAATAACATTAAATAGAATTATAAGGTATATAATAAAAAAATAATATAAAAATATATACTTCAAATTAAATTTAATTGTATTCACATAATGAGCTCAATTCAAATCAAACCAAAAGTCCCGCACATGCAAAAATAACATGAAATTCTTAGGCAGCGATATCCACAAAGTAAGCGCATCATCTATTGCTATTATCTACTATAACCTACTACTACATACGCGATAGGAGCCTACATATTCGCATTTGCATTTACGTGGTAGAGGAAGCTTGTATTTAGACAAAATTCTGTGCGATAAGTTTTTAGTAACTGACTCTCACCAAGTCGATTTTTTAGGCGTCTAAATCGGACAAAGAAGGGGGGTTTCACGGAGGTGCGTGCGTTTTCACACCTGGAGTCGGCAATGTTTTCGTGCGCGTGCGTGGCTGGGGAAAGAAGCGTCGGTGGCACCTTCGGGGAATCAGAGCGCAGCAGGCAAGGCCTTGACCTCGAGAAGAAAGCGTCGGACTGCGCCGGGTGCGCTGAAAAAGAACCTGGTGCAAGAAGCGACTGGTGAGAACGCTTTGAGGCTTTTAGCATTGCAGAGCAGAAGAATATCAGCATGCTTCCAGTGCGATACACCTGAAATGGTGATGCCAGGACTCATCGCATTTTGCAGCCCCGAGCACGGTGGATGGTTTTCTCTGAGATTCTCCTGAATTTTGAATATTCCAAAATACTAAATGCAGTAAAGCCCAACAATCGCCATAATTCAAAAAACAATACATTTCCTTTGTTTCTTATCGACAGCCGTAAAGTGTAGGAGCCGTCATAGAATCTATAAACTTATTTGTTTGAGGAGTTGGCGGAATGAATTAATCAAGCAATGTAGAAAATATATATTTTTTGAAATTTTCATTACAAAACGTTTATTACAAACAATAACCAAAATTGTAATATGAATTATTGCCTAAAATAATTTTTTTGGAGAAAATCAAGTTACAAAATTATAAATAGATCCTTCCAAAAGACACGTTTTTTTTAAATATTGTGAAATTGTGTACGTTCGTTTTATTTAAAGAATAACATACTATATTATTGTATTTCCTTGTGTGTTGTTGCGTTCGGTACCTACGTATCATTTTATAAATATTATTTTATGTTTGACGGTAAGTTCTTTTCTGTGGCTTTTTTCCAGCCAACAGCTGGTTATCCTTTACAACCCGATGGGACACATATACAATAGACACCATCACACTTGCGGACTCCTCTCATCTGGGGTCAGCAGAACGCGAGGCCCTTCGCGACAACACATACACGATATACAAGGGACCATCAACCATGGCCAAGGTGGGACTGGAACCCACGATCCTTCGGACCTACGTGCTAACTCGGTACACGCTCTTAGCCACCTGGGCTATTTAGGTCAGCTGTAGTTTATCCCTTGAAATAACAACTGAAAATGCAATGTAGAGGACTTTTAATGTGTCTTTGTTAGTCGCAGACATTATGCAATTACGTTTGCTCCAATTTTTCATGCAAAAAAGAATAATCACGCATTTAGAAAACGATTTCTCTGCTCTAAAACTATTGATCGCAGAAAAGGAAAAAAACAGGTAAACCTCCATGTTTTATATTTCATATATTCAGCAAATCGTAAAGGGTACCTCAGGATGTTTCCATACCAGTTCCACTTATTATTACTTGTCTTTGTCTATTAAGTCAGAATCAATAAATGAAAGAATAACAACCATTCGCAGAATTACGGGAGTTCTCAAAACTCAAGCAGAAAGCCCATGACCCTGCAGCCGTCTTTAATATTTATGTAGGAAGATATTAAAACTGAAAATTCAGGTACTTAAATATAGAATTAATTTACTCTTCAAATGAAAATGAGTTAAATTTGAAAAATTAAAAATTTAATTAGACCTTCAAATTTATCCGACAAAAATAATTTTCTGTCAAGTGAAAGAAAAGTAATCGTAGTGTATCTCGCGTACTATAAATAAAAGGTACCAAAATACCACCTCTGGGTAATTTAACGAAGTTTTCATGTTTTCCTATTACATCGAGTTTTTGGAAAACCCTGGGTCTGTTTTGATTCTTTGCTGTTTATGTTTGCTTAGGTCAACATATGGGTGGGAGGTAGAACAAGAGGGAAAAGGACTCCGGAAACGGAAGCACGGTCACTAAGCAGACACACCCTAGCTACGAACAAACGAAAACCCAATTTACGCGAACGTATCGAAAGGTTACCACAACACGCTTAGCGCTGTTATGGATGAGTGCTTCAAAGCAAAAGAATGGTCGAAAATCGATACAAGAGGCATCTGTTTCACAGTTTTGTCATTGCCTGGGCGTTCTAAAACTAATTGCTGAATTTTGTTGCATAGTTCCTGTGTAACCTGTGCTGTAAGCGTTTGCCGTGTACTAAAAATAAACAAAAAAATTATATCTCCATCCTTTTGAAATTATTCAACAAATATTTATTTGCAATCTAAAAAATCTGAAGTAAATAAGACACTGTCTTTTGATAGAATTCATTCTTCACAAATACATGCTGAAATTTCCTTACGTTAACTTATACTTGTAATGGTAACATATCAGAGAGCGCGCATAGAACGTTTTCTCAAAAATGATGCTCTCATTTTTTTCCTAAAGGGAATGCGCTTTGGTTTCGCAAGAACAGAATATCACACACGACTTATCCATATCGTGGCGCCGCTGACTTTCAAAGGTCGAAAGGCCATAGGAATCAGTTCAGGAAACAGATATTCCGCAGTCATCGTGCTATGTAGGCCCCGGTTCGGATCCTGCTCGACCGGCACTGGCGCTGTTCCGGGCGAGAATCGCCACCGCGGAAAAATCACGTGCTCTTCTTGGCTCCATTCATCCTGGCGCATTCCTCGCGTTCAGCTGTCAGAACGGCCGCCTTCCCGCTCCGTCCTACCGTTTTATTTGTTCTAGAGGCGCGCGAAGGAACACCACACAGTCGACAGCCTTTCCGGCAGAATTTGAATACGACAGTGGTTAAAAGACGGGGGCGTAATCAGTCCGGTGACGTAATGCTAAACGCATACGCCTCTCACCGCTGGGACCCAGAATCGATCCCCGGCCAATCAGTGCAACTTTGCGAGGCCCAAAGCAAACTATCGATAGGTTTGATTGATTGATGGTTTCGTGTTTCCGGGCGCGTCAACTGCTTTGGTCATTAGTTTCGTTAATGTAGTGCATGTTTTTTCTCGGGAAAAGGCGGTGATCTTCTCCCGCTGGATGGCGAGATCCGGCGCCGACCTACCGTCGGTTAGTGGGGTTTCCCACCAGGACTCTCCCGCCGCCCAGCCGGGACAAGCTCTAAGCTCCCGACCGGTCTTCCGGAATATGTGGTAGTGTAGTGCTTGCTAGTGTAAGTGGGTGTGTAAGGGGAGAGGATAGGACAGGGAAGAGGAAGGACTGATCGCGCGCGGTCCGTGGCCCGTTTGGTAGGGTACTGCTCCGGCATTCGCCTGGTGTTGATAGGAGAAACGACGGAAAACTACCGATCAGAGCAGCCGGCCGCTAGAATTCTCCTCCAGACGCGACTGAATGCGACCTAGCTGAAAAGCTAGTGTCGTAAATCCTGCCGCCGTCAGGACTCGAACCTAGGACTTAGAGGCGCTGCAGTGACATCAGTTGATGCACTGAGCTACCGTTCCCGGCCTATCGATAGGGTTTCTACGAGTTGACCCGTTTTACCTGCCGCGCTACCTATCCACTATTTCTCAATCACCATTCACCTCGTCATTACCACAATTTACTTATTAGATCATCTGTCGTGTGCATCAATGACCTAATCAGTTGATACTCAGTGCCAATAAATAAATAATTATGTATTGAAAACGTCTGATACTAATATTTATACCTGAACCCCTAATTTGTTCTTATCTGCATGGCGTTTCAATGACTATGATCTCGTCGTATCACTTCTAAACGCTTTACGATATCGACTCAATTTTCTTTCAACAATGTAGCAAGTAAAATGTCACAGACCCCAACGTTCATGGTACCCGTGTTTAGAAAAATAACTATTTTCTTGTCTTTTCAAGGAGTTATGATGCTAAAGTAAATGCTTGTAAAATGAAAAAAATATCAGAGTGTACATATTGTAATTGGCCAAGAGGAACTACCTTGATGAGCATCCAACAAAATGATTGCTCTAATTGGTCAGTTTCGCGATTATATTCAATCAGTTAAGGGCAGTGATGTAACGGCGATGCGGAAGTGTTGAAAACAGCAAACGTTGTAACGTCTTATTGAAACATGTATTTTTTAATATCGATGTTTTTACGTTGCTTGTGTTTTATTTTTGAACAGAAAAGTACCATAATAACAAAATATGTAACAATTATTAATAAAAAATAAGTTTGTTTAGTTATCGTTGAAAAATGTATTGCTTTAGTTTTGTATTATTCAGTCTAATAATAAAACATTTATTTTAATATCATTTTGACATAAGGATGTTTTGTTTTGATATCAGTGTCACCTGCCGAATCCAGTCGAATACTGGGGCAGTAGGGTCCTCATGCGATCCTTCCTTCCTAACCTTTTTTCTCCTGAAGATCAGGCGATAGGTGGTGCTCCACACTATAATAAGACTCCAGTAGTACTGCGAATTGCGAATGTCAGAAGGGACGGGTTATGGCTTGGTTATGGCGCACTTGGTTTATGGTTTATAGAAATACATATGTGATCACTATGACGTATGTACTTTTTCAAAACAAATTCAGAACTCAGTTTTTATGTGTCTTTTGATGCAGGTTTTGAGTGAGTCACGTTAAACTCGAATTTGTGAAAGTGAAGGAGACTCATCTTATCAGCGTTATCGCTATACAAGATGTTTTTCTCGTTCATTCAGTCCTTTCACATATCACCCAGAAAGTGGGAGTTTGCTATCTTCGTTCGATTTCAAACTGCCCACTCTTGGGTGACCCTGAAGTTTTGGATGTACAGGAGTAGGTCAGCAAAGGTCTTCCCGCACGTAGTAAATTCTAACAAGGTGAACTACTTCCTTTCCACCTCGTCAGTTGCGCATCAATTAAACATCTCATTCCGGAAGATCTGAACCTCCATATTATCTTTATAGTGTCGTCCTCCAATTGAATGGAATGTGGTCAAGGTTGAATGTAAGTTGAACGAGTGAATCAACTTACAGAAACTAAACTATAACGTGGATTCCAGCAGTTTAAACTACTTGGTCTCATGACTTCCTGTCTCATCAACATTTTGGAAAACAATCCAAAAATTCCAGAACCAAATTTTATTTCCTGATCTTTCAGGCTTGGATTTGCATTTCAGCTAGTTTAGTTTATCAAAGTTATTGAAATAAATAATAAACCCTTCGTAATGTTAATATCTCACAATTTGGGTGGACGCACATTCTGTTTGCATAAGATATTTTCCTGCTGTCTTGTTCCTCTTGAAAGATGTGAACTCTGATCGCTGTGGCACATGTTACCGCCTACCTTTTGTTTTGGTGCTCGCTCGTTTGCGGGACCAACCAAGGTCCCAGTGAAATCGATTACGCGCAGATAACCAACCACACAAACCAAACTCCGTCACGAAAATACTGACAAGGTGAACGGCATATTTACGTTCTCTATTCGGTATTCCCTCACTGCGGAAGTCCACCAGCACGATCCTTGCATCATTGCACATAAATTACCATCTATGACAACGCTCTTCCATTGTCATGTAAGGGAGGATTGTTGAAGAAACCAACTATGGATGCGAAAAAGCTTGACAAGGTGAACTGCGTATTGTGGCCTCTATCCTTATTCGCATCACCACCGTGCTATTCAACCAATCTCATCGTTGATACTATAGTTTATGTTCTTGAGTTGACAGGATAAATACACGTGAAAAGATCAAAATATTTCACATGCTAATGATTTCTTCTTTCTGATTTTGATTCCTAAACTTTTGGACGTTTGATTCCGACCAAATGCAGGTATCAGCATCACTTATCCCACAACTGTTTTCTAAATGGCCGTTGATAAGGCGAATATGTTCAAAACCCATATGCTGAATTAGAAACCCCCGATTTACAATTATCTTTTATGCTTCCCTACTCGTGATATTAATTTTTGTGTTCGATGGTATGTCGATCCAATAGTAATAATAACAATAATAATAATAATAATAATAATAAAATAAATAATAATAATAATAATAAAATAAGAAGAAGAAGAAGAAGACCAGACACGCACAGAACCTTAATAAAAATAATATAATTTTAATAAAATATACAGGCTTTGCGGTGTCTGCACTAAACAGGTTCCCACGGTAGAAATGTCACATCTCTATTCTATTCCGTAATCACATCCCAACCAGAGAACTCGTAACCGACCCGTGTCCCCACTTCATCCACGCGGTGCTTCTTTTGTTTTGTCACTCGTGTGAGTGGGAGGGGGGTCGCTTTGGCCGTGAGAGTGGGGGCGGCCTGCCTGGTGAACAGGGGGCGTAACATCCAGTCTATCTGGACAAACGACAGACATTATTTTGAAAACTTTGTATTCGACAGTATTCCAAGTGATATTCGTACACATTTTTTAATTAATTTGGAAAGAAATTATATAGGTATTTTTATCCACCCCATCCTTTTTCTGCCCCCATCGCATTTTTTTGATAATGTATTATCAAATTTCAGAACTCTAAAACGGTACTTTTCTTTATTATTGATCTCTCGTCAATAATTTAACTTATGTATGTTCCAAAGAAATGTTAAGAAAATAGTTGAAATTGATTTACATTTGCAACGTAATATTTCTTAATATTGCTTAGACATACAACTCATTTTTCGTCTTCTTTTATTTCGCTTCGATATTTTTCTGTTCCTTCTAATTAAACATTATTAGATTCAAACTTTTTTGTTCTTTGTAATATACCTTTTAATTATATTAATTCTAGCTATTGAGTCATGAGAGGAGAGCGATTAAAATAATGTATTAATAACGATAATAAACATTACTATAATAATTCAAAGACAAACCTATTTGATTTCAAGAAGAGATCCCCATCAAAACAAAAACGCAGTGAACAAGATAATACCAATCGAATGTACTCAATTCAATTAATAAGGAGTTTAAGCAAGTGATAATGCACATCAATGGATTACAATCTTGAATTTCTGCGCATGCGCAGATGTACTAAATTGAGGCGAAACTCTAACTACGCATGCGTCGGAGATCGATAGCGCTGCCGATTACTTTAACACTTCGCCATGCAAATTCTTCTCAATTAACGTTTCGGTTCATAAAATCAAAATTATGACAATCGGGCATTTTACTGAGGGAATAATGTTGGAAAGCTACACCCGTAATTAATCCCTACAGTGCCGAACGAGATGAAATAAATTAATCTTCTTCTTCCTCTACCGCACTATTTGGACCTAGTCCAGTCCGTTCCGGAAAACAAATTAATAAAACAGCACATAATAAGAACAATAACACTGTTGCATTTCCGAGTGTCGGTGCAGTGGTTCCGCGGCCGCCTGGATCGGGACGCCGTGGCGCTGTGCGCCGCCGGGAGCAAGGCAGGGCAGGGCGTCGCGGGCCGCCGCTTTCCCTCGGGCGCCCGCCCGCCGCCGGGTCACCGACCTCCGCGCCGCCATCGCCACTGCGCCCGCCTCCGTCACCAACACGTCCACCAGCCCCGCCGCCGCCGCCGCCACAGCACGGGCGCAAGAAGCGTGCGCGGATTCTACTCCATCCCCCCGCATAGGCATTTAAATAAATAAATAACCATATAAACAAATCAAAATAAACAATAAATAAATACTCAATAAAAAAAAAAAAAAAATAAAAATAAATAAAACAAATAATAGTTAAAAAACACTACCTCGATGGTCGCCATATTTCGCCACCACCATCCCCTATTCTAACACCGCCATTGACACTTCAGCACACCACAGCATCAACCTTTGCCTCTACTATTACTACCACCGACACCACCGCCTCCATCGTCTCCTCTGTTACCCAACTGCCACCCCCCATCGATGCACTGCCACGGCTCTACGCCCCCCATCATTATAGCCGTCACTGCCGCCACCGAATCTGGGCCAAGCCTCTATGCCGCCCCACCGCCGTCCACCGCCACCCGTCACCACCACCGCACCACCACCGCCGCCGCCACCACCACCGTCGCCGTCACCACCATCGACGCCGTCACCATTACCACCGCAGCCGTCACCACCACCACCGCCGTCACCACTACCGCCGCCGTGACGATCACCACCACCGCCACCACCACCGCGCCGCACCACCACCCCGCCGTCACCACCACCACCACCGCCGTCACCACCACCACCGCCGCTGTTGTTGTTGCTTGGTGCTGCAGCAGCGCGTTTGACGAAAGTGGAGCGGTGGGGGCGGCGGGGGCACGCCTGGGGCGGGGGCGGGGGCGGGGCCAGGGCGCGCAGCGGCAGCTTTCTCGCTTCCACTTTCGTCGTCGGCAGCGGCCGCGCGGCGGCACATCGCAACGCGACCCGCGCGCACTGCCCCTCGGTCAGCGGTCACGCGCCGCCTTTCACCTCCTCAACAAACACAAGCCCCTCGCGTGTACACACTCTGCGACAATGCCACTAATCAGCATGGACATACAAACTCTACAAGAATGTCTAACACCACGTTGCCAGAATGCATTATTTAATGTAGAATAATGTATTCATGTACATTAAACTTAATGTCCTAGTACATTAAAAAGAGCTTAATATATTTGTACATTCAACCAAATGCTTAAATTAACATCGAGGTAGATTTAATATACAGACTCTTCCGTTTCCCCTTCCTCTCATCTTCACTCATATCATATGTTCGTAATCACCAGTCCTCGATGATCTTTCATTCATTCTTTCCAGATAAAACGACACAACATTGATTTTTGCATCAAAATGTACACGTGTACATTAAATTTAATGTGCCTTCCTGATAATTACTATAACGTAAATTTACATTAAAATAATGTACGCATTTCTGACTGACCACTCTACGCATGTCCAATATGGACAATCGCAGCACCTACAAACACCAATAAACTCCAAGACATTCAAAATAAATATTTCCGAATGCCCTTTAGTTCATAATAACCATTGACTCCATTTCAAATTGAACGTTAATATAATAATAACCCAAACAACTAAATGAACACATCTAGCAAACAATACAAAAAACCCAACTTTCACGCCAATAAAAAAAAATAGATTCCCTTTGAGGCCTTTCTAGCGATCGTAGCCAAGCCAGATATATAAACATGTGTTCTACCCTACAGTATCCTCCTTCGCTATTTATATTAAGTTAGCTTATATTTTTAACCATCATAAGCCTGAAAACATGTGTAAAGTATCTAATACTCAATTCCATGAAAACCAATAAATATGTTTTTACAAATTTAAAAACCACTGCCCGATACATGGCCACAAATTTTTTTCTTCACTTTTTAATGCTGTGGTGGCTGCGGGCGGAGTCATTTATTTCAGCGGTTGGACGCGGGAAAACATTTTGGAGATTTGAGAGGTCTGAAGAAGTTGACCTTATAACCATTCTTTAAAAAGTCAAATAAAAAAGAAGAAAATATTTCACGACTGGGGAAAAGTCGATAGATCTTCCTATGGTTACATGGGTGACCATTGTACTTTGTGTGTTATAAAAGAAATACGACATGAATCCATTTTCCGTTTCTCAAATCCATTTGTCATTCAGATTCTTTGAAATCGTAAAAGATGAAATAAACCAAAGTCAGAATTTTGGGACTTTTTTGAAGATCTTTTAATAACGTTTATTCAAGTGTCTTATTTAAAATTTTGCGGGTGTTTTCGATGAAGGCAATTCTTTTTCGAAAAATTGAGTTTAATAGCATCTTAATTTAGAAGACAAGAAGGAGACTTGGACCGTGAGCGGTAGCTCAGTGCATCAACTGATGTCACTGCAGCGCCCCTGACCGGTCAGTCTCAGTCCGCGGCAGGATTTTCGACTAGCTAGGTCGAATTCAGTTGGTGTCTGGAGGAGAATCCTAGCGGCCGGCTCTCTGATCGGTAGTTTTCGTGGTTCCTCCGATCATCACCAGGCGAATGCCGGGCAGTACCCTACCAAACGCACGGACGCGCGCGTTCCTTCCTCTTCCTTGTCCTATCCTCTCCTCTTACACACACACTTGCACTACCTCACTACACACATTCCGGGAGACTGTCGGGAGCCTAGAGCTTGTCCCGGCTGGGGCGGTGCCCCGCTGGTGGGAGAGTCCTGGTTAGGGGGGAAACCCCACTAGCCGACGGTAGGTCGGCGCCGGATATCGCCATCCAGTGGGGCGAAATCACCGCCATCTCCCGAGAAAAAACATGCACTTCACTAACGGGACTAATGACCAAAGCAGTTGACGCGCCCGGAAATATGAAAAGATCAATCAAACAAAGGATACTTGGGTTATACATAGAAAGTCGAAAATCAGACGGAGAAGAGATGCGTGATCCTCAGATTTTACAAATGGCATTTTTTTTCCCAAGGCTTTTTCCAGCTTCAGGGTACATCGGTTCTCGACTATCCGCGCCTGGCTACTCACTATGTCCCTCATTGGTACACAAGTTAAACGTTTACGCCAGACACACTGGCGGGCTCCCCGGTCTGTAGTCAGCAGACTCACAAGACACCTAAATGAAAGACAAGGCAAACAACCACGCCCATGGCAGGAACTCGAACCCGCGACCCTTCCGACCAAGTAGCTGAGTCAGCATACGCTCTAACCACCTCGGCCATCCAGGTCGGCTTACTAATGAATTAATGTGGTTATTATACACCTAATGGTCACTTTATTTGTTTTTTTCTTTGACGCATTTCGGCTTTTTTAATATCGATGTTTTTACGTTGCTTGTGTTCTATTTTTGGAACAAAAAATGCCGTAATAACAAAATATATAGCTATTATTAATAAAAAATAAGTATGTTGAGTTATCGTTGAAAAATGTATTGCTTTAGTTTTGTATTATTCAGTCTAATAATAAAACATTGATGTTAATATCATTTTGACATAAGGATGTTTTGTTTTGATATCAGTGTCACCTGCCCAATCCGTTCGATCCACCCAATCGCATCTCGACTTTTGCAATCTTTGAGTTCTCCGCGGGTTTTCGGTTCGTTCCACCCCACGCGCTTCCCGAACGTTCTTTTCTACAATTGGTTGGTTGGTTAGTGATTCCGGGCACGTCAACAGCTTAAGGTCATTAGTCCCGTTAAGTGTAGTATTTGTTTTTCTTCGGGATATGGTAGTGATCTTCCCCCGCTGGATTTCGAGATCCGGCGTCGACCTACCGTCGGCTAGCGCGGTTTTCCCTTAATCAGAACTCTCCCATTAGCGGGGACACCGCCCCAGCCGGGACAAGCTCCAGGGTCCCGACCGGTCTCCCGGGATATGTGGTAGTGCAGTGCATGTTAGTGAAGTGTGTGTGTGTAAGGGGAGAGGATGGGACAAGGAAGAGGAAGGAAAGATCGCGCGCGGCCCGTGGCCCGTTTGTCAAGGTACTGCTCCAGCATTCGCTTGGTGTTGATCGGAGAAACCACGGAAAAACTACCGATCAGAGCAGCCGGTCGCTAGAATTCTCCTCGAGAGAGCAACTGAAGTCGATGTAGCTGAAAAGCTAGTATCGAAAATCCTGCCCAAGTCAGCTTTTCTACAATGCAGTGTTGGATCCCTCGCACCTCCTCGGCTACGCGGAAGTGGCACGTCTCAGACAGTCCTAGGATTATTTTTGTTATCACAAGCAATACTCCGTATGTCCATCTGCGCTGCGCATAACCGGGTTTATGGGAGTGAACCAATATTTGTTAGGGGAAGGAAAAGAATTTGAAAGGTGATATTTTGAGACATTTAATGTGTTTGCTGTGTTACATCGTGACGCGATCCCGTGCGGTTGCTGGTCATTGGTCAAGTACCAGATTTCACTTCTGGAGATCATGGAGCATTTCACGGTAGAGGCTTTTCAACACTCGGGTCGTGGGAGGCCAGCGTGATCTGTATGCTTAGTTCCCGCCAAGCTCTAAGGTCAGGTGGAAGGTTCAGCAGGTGTGATGATGTTGACCTCAACTCTTGGAAAATACCTGAACAAAGAGTCAGAAAATGGCACAATGTGTGAAAACATTTGTGAAGATGCTAACCCACTTCCCAAAAGTGACTTTCATTTCTGAAAGACTTCTAGTACACATTTGTCATCAGTCTAATTTGTTATGATATGTATTTAAAATATCTGTACATTGCTTTGAGTTGAATTTTTTTTTTAACACAATATTACGCCGTTACACAGTTGTGTTGTAATTAAGATATTAATTTCAAATTGTGAAATATTGTGATTTGTTTTTGGAAAGAAGTACTTAACCTTCTGTGTTTTTATCAAGTTTAAAACACAACGGGTTGTCTCCTTTCGTTTCGCCTAGACCTACTTTTGAGAAACATACATAGTTCAACCTTCTCGACTCGTAAATATGCTGAATACGTTATCGAGTCATTTACAAGGTGTTGTAAACAATAGCGTTTCACAAGGAAGTGCGGAGCATAGTAATGATATTGTCAGTCAGCTAAACTGGAACCTCATGTGAAGTGATAACTAGGGGCGGTTTTTGATAACCTAAAACAACGCCAAAAATAATCAATAAAATTCTCTTTAAATGTTTTAAAAATGCTCTAAAAGCAAATAAAAATGATGTAAAAAATGTGATCAAAACCAGTTCGAACCAACAACTCGTGCTGTTGGATACGTTCCTAATATAATCGAGGTTTCTTCTATTCGTTTCAGTAAACTCAACTTTCAAACTTTTGGCTTGGACCGTTATTTACCAGGATATCTCTGTCTTTAGTTATTCTTAAATTGGATAAGCCGAAAATGGGGTAAACAGGTGTCATAGCAACCTTAGATTACAAATACTCACATCGGCTGACATTACAATTTCTGATCGAGGAAATCGAATAAACTGCTTAGAAATTCTGTGGAGAACTTTTGTTGCATCTCGTAAATATTACTTGAAGCAAGTACCATTAAAATTATATTTAAAACTATGAAATCGGTGAAAATGCATTAGCAATGACGTAAAAGGGGTAAAAATACTTATTAGACAAAATCGACGTAAAATGAAAAAACGCCATACAAAAATCGGCCTTTCCTCGTTACAAAAATTAATTTCTAGCCAACGGCATCGTTTTAAATTAAAAAAGACATTTCATTAAAATTCGCCCTATGGGATTATAACAAATATCTTACAATCGGGCAAGAGCCGGAACAGATTTAGAATAACATCAAGTTGAAAGAGAATAAATTAACATCACAGTTTTCATAAAAATCCCCAACAAGTATTATTTTTATTGCTTTTTGAAAAATGAATGTCAACCTCCACAAGACAAGCAGTTGCGCCGACAACTGCTTTGCTTTGAATTCAAGATTGTGACTTTCATTCCGACGCAAGGCGTACGAGATAATTTCATTCCGTTATTTTGGAGTGGAAGACAAACACTACAGAGTGGCAAATAAGAGAGTATTCCACAATAATCCATGAATCATCGTTCTGATCTGCCTGGAGAGTAACCGCCGCGCCAGAAGCGTGAAGTCTCAAACCAGTCAAAAGATTGAGAACTAATTAGAGTATTACAATACTCTTAGGCTGCCCAGATTGTGAAGGTAGTAGGGTCGAAACTTTCGCGGTAAGGATGATCGCAGCTATGAATCTTAATTTAAGTACGAAAAGTTTACTTATGTATTTTCATATAGCGGGGGTTCTTCCAACTACTTTTTTTTATCTATTTGACGACAAAAAACAGTTAAAACTTTGTGTGAGGTGCAATGGGGAGAAGTGTTGCCACAAACGGTATTTAACTTTTTGACGTTAAGTAACTAAACTACCATGTTTCGCCCAACAATCCTCTGCCTCCTAATAATCAACATCACTTCCCACTCCATTAAGAACAGCATTGAACACCGACATTGAACAGCAAAACCAAACCTCCTATTGTTTGTAAATGATCTATTGATTTTGGTTGAAGTGTGCCTCACCTTGTTCCTGCCCCAGCGCCTTCGTGAATGTGAAGACAGCTATGACAAGATAATTCACAAGGGAAGATAATATAATCCACAGTTTAACTAAAATCGACACATTAACACTGAGGAATAACTGGTCGCTTACTGAGACTGGTGAGGCTTATCTTGTTATTGCCGCAAGCCCATGAATTGGAAAAAGTTAATATTCTCAGAGGGTAGAGAAACGAGTTAAGGGAGGCGGATGAGAAGAAAGGAGATGAGAAAAGAGAAACTATTGAAATGAGATGTGTAAACGTTTAAAAACCGCTTAAAAACGCATCTAAACCAGGCATGTCAAGGTCCCAAGTAAGATAACAAGCTTCCTAAGGCTTGCGGCACTGCGTTCACAGAAATTAGCGCGAGATTTAAAGTAAGGGTTCTACAAATTTCCCCGGGCTGACGGTACGTCACTGGATACCTGGCTCAAGACAGTCTTCGAGAGAAGTTACTCGACAGGTATTGTCACACATTTAGCTACATTAATTCCTATTTTCTCTTTAAGGCACAGAAATGATCCGTTAAAATGAAATGATACATAAATTCTATTTTGAATTCTCCCAAAACATTTTTTAAAATTTTACTCCCTGATAGTAAGGTTTAACATAAAAATATTCTTATCTGTTAAAATCTCTGTCTCTGTAAACGAAAGTTGTTAACTTACAGAGATTTGTTAATTTATTTCACATTATTGCTAAATACAATAATTAACTGAATGATTTCATAGCACAACACAAAACGAAAACAAGAACAAAATTCGCCATTGAAACATATTCGTGTTTATATAAGGGAGAATTTAGTAAGAAAACAAACATAAAATAGTATTAAGTAGTGAAAATCGTAAACACAATACAAATATCCGTGATTTGGTATAAAAAATCTGGCAAACATATGTCGTATGAAGTCACTATTCACCACTCGCGCTAATGCGCTTACATGAACCCATTTCTGTATTTTAAGGGGAAGTGAGCGCGAAGTCGGGGAAGTTGCCCTTGCCCGTAGGAGCGCCGGGCTCTCCAGGCGGGCAAGTAGCTGGCTCGGGCGCGGTTTCACGTGCCTGATCTACACTATTACGCTAATGAATTAAAAAAACATTCGGAATCTCAGATTCTTCAAGAAATAGTCGTTTTTGTGGAAGCTTTCTTCTAAGCAGTTTTGCGCGTGTCTCCGACATCACGTCCGGGCCAGACGCTTTCTTTCGGGCGGGCGGTGGGTGGCGGGGAGCGACGGTCAGTGGGCGGGGCGGTGGGCGAAATGGGTCGCAACGCGAGTTCAGCAAAGGTGGCCTTCCCGCGCCTGGTTTCACTCAGCCTTCGCGAACGAGTCAACAGGACTCCCAACACTCCCTATTCACCATCCGTCTTTTATTATCTACACAGCCAGCCGCTTCGAACTCTCACGGCCGAGAAGTGCAGCTGATACACGGCCCATTCATTCTTCTCTCGGTCGCTCCCACGGCCTTCGATCTCTCCGTGTTTTTTCTCCGGCCTCTTTGATAACCGTGAGGGTTTGAACCGTTTTATCTCCTGCCTACTTTATGAGGGATGTTCCTGGTTGTAACAATTGTTTAAGGTCGGTTGTTAAGCATATTTACAGCGTTCGTTGTAATTGGAAGTTATATTTACTCGCTTTCTCTTGGAGGACGATTGTTTCGTCAGCTGAGTAGTTTGCATGTTATAGTTACTTCAATGCTAGTGGTTGCCATTATGACACCTAGAAGTGAAGGGTTCTGCAACTCAATAGGTTTCCTTAGAGATCGATGAAGTTTAACAACTTGCCTTACGGGGACTGATGCTCAAATGCGGGTTAAATGTTAAAGAAGACTCCGTCATGAATGTGCGGAAAACAAATTACTGTTACAATGCAAAAGATTCGAACGACTCATGTTTAATTCCTTATCTTTGTCTTCCCTTCTCCCCTTACAAAGACACACACACACACACACACACTTTCACGCATTGGTTTACTACATATTTTTATGTCGGGAGACCAGATCGAATCTTGTAGACGACGTGTGGATCTGCGAAGGATCTCATATTTTATCAAGGCAGCAACGCCTCGACTCCCTGAGAAATCGCAATACACATACGGGGCTAAAGCATTTGACGCCCCTAAAACTTCAACTAATCAATCAATCCTCCAGACGAATGGAGTGAGAGATAAGAATGATGAAAGATTAATGTCTATTAATAGAGTGAAGAATTGATTGACTGATTGATTTTATCGTGTTTCCGGGCGCGTCAACTGCTTCGGTAATTGGTCCCGTTAGTGTAGTGCATGTTTTCGGGAGATGGCGGTGCTCATCCCCGCTGGATGGCGAGATCCGGCGACCTACCATCAGCTAGTGGGGTTTCCCTAACCAGGACTCTCCACCAGCGGGCGCCCCAGTCAGGACAAGCTCGAAGCTCCTGACCGATCTCCGAAATATGTGTGTGTAGTGCATGTTGGTGTAAGTTGTTGTAAAGGAGAAGAGATAGGACAAGAGTGGAAGGAAGATCGCTGCGCGCACTGCCCGTTGGAAAGTACTGATCCGGCATTCGCCTGAATTTGATCGGGGAAACCACGACACTCCGATCAGAGCAGCGCGCTAGAATTCCTCAGACGGGGACTGAATAGCTAATAGCTGAAAGATGCCAGTCTCGAAAATCCTGCCAGCAAGTCAGGACTCGAACCTAGTAGAGTGAAGAAAAAGTGATTCATTGTGATATGGGAAGCCCAACATGCTGCCACCACATGCCGAAAAGTTTCACATCTTAAGTCACCTTGAACCTTTAGCCCTCGCGTCAACGGACTTAGCCACTCCTGCGCCACCAGGTGGACTTACATCCAAATCCAAAGAATAAAGTAACCCAGAGCAAAATCTGACGCAACACTTTCCAAACAAATATTTCACTTGCGATGGCATGTTTACACTCTCCCGGGCGGGCTGCCCAAACAAGATCCAAACTTCCTCGCCATAAGATATCTGTGTGACCCCAGGGACCCGCGTTCGTCCACTTCCTTCCGTAGAAATCGATCGTCACTTTTGCGTCAAATTGCTTATCATTACCGCCGTCTCGTCATTAACTCGCCGGCCGGGCGTGCGCGGAGCGGAGAGGAGAAAATCCGGACTAGCTGGAAGCAGCAGCAGGATGAGGGTGAGGTGGGGTGAGGGAGGTGAGGTGACGAGGGGGAGAGCTTTCGCCTTTCGAGTGGCGAGGCGCTGCGCCGCTCTCCTCTCCGGAGCGACTGGCTGTTCCGTGTTGCTGCTCGCTGCATCCGCTCGCGGTTGCCTTTCGCCCTCCCCCGCCCCGTCGCCCCGTCGCCCCGTCGCCCCGTCGCCCCGTCGCCCCGTCGCCCCGTCGCCCCGTCGCCCCGTCGCCCCGTCGCCCCGTCCCCCCGTCGCCCCGTCGCACCCCGTCGCCCCGTCGCTACGAATGGCAAAAAACATCGACGTTTTTAAAACATTGATGTTTTCCACAAAAAACATTAATATTGATATTTTACTTTCGATGTTTTCTTCACATCGATATTTTGTTGCAAAAATATCGACTTTTTTCTAATTTTTATTTTTTTTAAATAATGGGGATTAGAGACATAAAGTAGCAACAAGTCACGGCAATATTGTTGTTTTTAGTCATTCCCTTTATCACGCTGCACATTTCGCCTGTGCAATCGGAGGGAATTTTTGGTGGTTTTACTTTTGTGATGTATGAATGGACTTGACTAAAGGGTAAAGTAGCGAAACACGATGTTCTTTATTGTTAATTGTATTCTTTGCATTTGATAATAGTTTTTATTAACATTCTACTAACATGCTGTACCAAACAATACAATATATCACTTTAACGTACTGTAATTAATTATGTAAGGAAAATAGCATATTTATTAGCCTATAATTAAAACATGATGTTTATCGTCGATGTTTCACCGACATCAAAAATACTTAAGTGATGTATCGATGTTTGGGTAAAATTTGCCATCACTACCCGTCGCCCCGTCGTCCCAGCCCTTTTGCTGGCCAGAGGCGGAGTATGTAGTCGCTAATGTCCCCGTCTCATCCGGGTTTTTATTTGTTTTTTGGTGACTGTAGGGAGAAGACTCTGAACTCCATCGTTTTTATTTCCACGTGTACACCCACTGCCACTCGCCCGTTGTCGATACAGGGTCAGAGGATGAACCAGAGACAAGTAGCTTCTGTCCCTATTATCCAGACTTGCATTGATTTATTAATGATCCTGGGCGCGTTACCTGTTCAAGGCATTCGTTCCATACCAGTAGTGCATGTTTTATCACAATGGGGAGCGGAGATCTTTCCCCGCTGGACGGCGTATTCCGACGTCGAACTTACATTTGGTTTCGATTGATTGTGGGAGAAGACACGGAATAAGTACCTTTCGTTCCTACAAATACTCCTAAAGCCGGCCGCTCCGATTGTCAACTCGTTGACAGCGGGTGTAAAACAGACCAATATCCCTGCCTCATCTTGGCTTTCGTTCGTTTTTTAGTGGCCGCAGAAAGAAGACAAAATTCAAACATTTTGTTTCCACCAGTACGCCCACAGTCGCTTGCCCCGATTGCCGACCTGCTGAGGGCGAATGCACAAGAGACAGATATCCCCCGTCTCATCGAGATTACCAGACATTATGCTGTGGAGCCTGGACTCTATTGCGTGGTTGAGGGAAAGGCGTGTCGTCCCGAATGTAATTGAAATATTTAATTTAAAATTACACAATATTAAATTGTAGCCTCTGAGATGGCTCATGGGCAGCGTACTAGCTTCCTATGCTCTGGCTCTCGTGTTCGATATCCGGTCGAGACAAAAATACAGTTGTAGCTTTCCTTGAAAATAGTCCCATTTTCTGTAGCTGTGTGACGAAGAAAATCTCAATCAGGCGGATCTTGGTAGTTACGGTGAAGATAATACGTCATGTTCGCCTCATGTCTTACCGCCAAGCATGGGAATTTAACTAGGCATGGGGGACAGCGGTTGCTGGCCGGCGAAGTCGGACTACCGACCCAAAACAGCCAAATACATACATGATATTAAATTATATTTAAATGATTTAATTATATAGTGATGAGGTTTCTTGAGTAGTGATGGAATAAGTGCCAGAGAAAACGAATCGACTTCGAAGAAACCTGTCGCGACCCCGATTTGTCCACCGCATTGCAAAACGGTCTATCCGGGATTCGAGCCCCGGTACCTAGAGGTAGAAAGCCAATCCAGCGCCCGCTCCGCTGCTCCCTTTCGCTGACAGGGGGCGGAGTCGGTCATCCACCGGCTTCCTTCGCCCTCTCTCTCCCGGACGACCCGCACCACGTGTCCAGCGGGGTCTTAATGATTCCTTTCCTGCCGACGCACAGTGGTTGATTTCCTTGATTTAGCGGTATTAAAATATTTCCAAGTGAACGGTAAAGCCGATGGTGTAAATGATCTTGGCTGTCCAGGTGTCGCCGCGTCGAAGGCTGTGTTGCCGACGTTTCGACCATCTTATCGTGGTCTTCCTCAGGGCTGTTGTGCCTGAGGAAGACCACGATAAGATGATCGAAACGTCGGCAACACAGCCTTCGACGCGGCGTTACCTGGACAGCCAAGATCATTTACGTGACTCTGGCCGCGGAAGCCTACGACTTCACTAAAGCCGATGGTGTTGAAAATGGTCAGAATTATTCCTTGTGCTATTTTCTATCATATTATAATGTAGTGAAATAATATAATAATAAATTCATTTTTAGAGGCTTGATAAGGTTTACCAATTTATCAATGTGGGAACTACTTAAAAAGTTGTGCATGCAATCGGCTATTAAACGTTGATGAGACACTAACTTAAAATGTAATATAGTGATTAGTACTCATACTTAATTCAGCAATTAAAATAATTATAAAAAAATAAGAACTTACAATAGTTGGCATTAGTCGCTCTCTGAATCTGCTCTTCGGCCTTCACGTGGAACACCAGCTCCAGGAACAAGTAACAACTCCAGAACTTCTTTCGGTAGCTGTTCAGTTGTCTTAGTTGGTAGTGGCCGGATACTTGTAATAACTGGGTCGGAAGAAATCAATAGGAAATGAAGCAGATCTTCATTGCCACGTATCCTTGATGATTTTCGAGTATTTCTTTCTCGCGACGCGGCGCCACCACTCACTTCGCGTGCTCTCGGACGACCGGGCGACGCCATCTTGACATGGTTTTCCTTAGGGCTGCAATGCTTCCCTTATATCAATCGTCATAATGGCATAATTTTCTTTATAATTCCTCGTTGTTGGTTCGTTGTTGATATTAGCCAAAAATAGATACATACTCAGATTATTCAACGGTCACTTGTTGGTTTTATGAGGAAAGCAACCCGTTAATTTATTTTTATGCGATGACAAATCAATTGTTTTTTTTTTTTAAATTGCGTATGCACTATCTACTTTGTATGATGATTCATGTAAACATACCAAATGATTCAAGAATATACATTTCACTGACAGATACTGCTGGTTGATGATTTGACAGAAACAAACTATTCATGTTGAAGAATTACTCAACTATGATTCGTGATGTAAGTTCTCATTTCCTAATAAGGCAAGTTTTTGAGCCACAGAAACCTACAAGATATCTCTTTTCTATTTTGTTTGGACCGTCTGGTATTCAGAAAGCGTTTATTACACAAAAATTCATTGAATGACCATCAATAGATGTGCACCCACTCTCTAAGGAGTGTTTTTTTAGGTTACTTCATAATACCATAATTCACTCACTAAAATAATTGGGGTTAATTATCTATTAAAAGAATAACTTAAAACGCTATTTCATTCCCTACATTAGGAAATAAAAATTACTCCCGTAATTTAGATCCTTGTTGGTGCACCAAAAAAACATTTTTGGAGGAACCCATAATTGTATAGTACGGACATCAAGACAAAGTGCGCATGTTACTGGATTATCTCTCTCCTATATTTGGCGATTGCCGAGTCTGAGGCGTTAACTTTGTAAGCTTTGACAAACAAGCGTATTTTTGGCTTACAGAAAAGTAAAAATCCAGTGTCGACTGATTGGAATATTAAAGGTTTTTTTTATAAAGATAAACAATTATGTTTGAAGTTTCGTTGTTAATAAGAAACAAATAATTCACGGCGCGATTTCATTGCTCCTCTTGCAATAAGAGGGCGCCGGGTTCACGAGACTCAATCTGTGTAAACTATTTTGTCTGTTGATTAATGCATCAGAAGTTAGAATTTTATTTTCATAAGAAATTCCTTCAATTGTGAAATTATTAATCATTTCTCACGTTAACAATGTTAAAACTTTAAGGGAAGCTTTATGTCAATAATAATAACAACAATAACAATAACAATAATAATAGTTTAATAATTGTTTAAAAAAGATCCATCTTTCTACTAAATAATAATAGTAATAATAATACCCGATCTGGACTCCTAGATCGGTAGGGCGGTAGTGCTGTGGTGATCTCGGATGGAAAGATCGCGGGTTCGAGTCCAGCCTCGGGTGTGGGTGTGTTTATGTACGTCTGTGTGGGCGTGTCGTTCATTCATCTTTTATCATCATTCACTACCACTTCACTATCATCATTCCAAATCACACACCCCAGGCACTAGCAACTTGAGGCATAAAAATCCCCCAATCCTCCCAAAAAGGGGTCCTATACACTTGCCACGGAATAAATGTAGCTGAGCCTCGGTATGGGCAGATATATGTACGCGTGGTTCTAGGCGGCTAATTGGCCAACAGAAAGGATCTTGACATCGTATAACAAAAAACTGCTCACATGTTACCGCTTAAAACTATTAAAATTAACTATTAAAAGAATGTTGAGTTGTTTTACACCATGTGGAGATATCAAACAGGGTTGTTTGAAATACCGTTAAAAGTAGACCTCCAGCCCAGAGTTAACTGTTGTCTACGCTGATGTCGTTTACAAAATGAGGCATGTACAAGTTGAAATGTAGAAGAACAGGATCTATGGATAAATAGAGCGTGCAGAACTTGTTAGAGCTAGCCTAAAGTTGTACATAAAGTGGCACACAAGTGTAACTTTCAGTCTTCTACCAATATAACCTGTTGTCAATTTTAAAATATTCTAGTTTACAAAATACCTCTTAAAATTATGTCAGTTTTCATGTAATATTACTCAAAGTTAAATACAAGAAACGATTCAAAAAGATACAAGTATATTATGAAAATATGCAAGAAAATAGAAAACAAAAAAGGAACGAATAAATCTTGCAAGGTTAATACGATATAAATTTCAGATGCTAATGTTTTAATTGATTGTAAAATAATTTGAAGTTCTTACTAATAACAATTTCCTTGTCCACACTAATGCAATCATTCGTGGTAGCCAGTTTTTTCCTTCATCTGCTTGGTAACCAGTTTCTTTGAATAAGTTAATATTATTTTCACTCCAATTCATTTGCATTTTCTTCTCATGTTGTCCCAAATGTTCCTCCTCGCATAAATTAAAGTGTCACTTATCGTTCTGAGAATGGATTTCTCGTGGATTTTTAATAGCAATATACACTTTTTCTTCCCTTATATCCGAGTATAAATCACCCAAACACATCAGCACACCAGTCCAAAAACATTTTTGTTTCTTTGGCAATGAAGTCAATATAATTACGTGGGCTTCCGCGGCCGGAGTATGTCTCTTGGCTGTCCGGGACAAGCCGCGTCCATCTGCTCGTAGCTGACGTTTCGGCCAACATATCAGTACGCTCTGAAGAAGGCCACAATATGTTGGCCGAAACGTCAGCCACGAGCAAATCGACGCGGCTTGTCCCGGACAGCCAAGAGACAATGAAGTCAATACTTTAGTTCTCTCCCAAGCACAATTTCTGCTGCGTTTGATCGGCGCGAGCGGAGGCGCAGTGCAGCGCAGCGAGGGACAGCGGGCGCCGATGACCGCGCCGCGCACCCGGACCTCCGCTCCGCCGGCACCGCTACCTCCCGGAAAGCGACAGCACGGCGGCGCAGTGACGGGCACCGTGACCAGGCACTCGCCCCTTCCCCGCCCCGCCTCCGCCCCCGCCCGCCTCCGCCCCCGCGCCCGCCTCCGCCTCAGTGCCCACCTCCGCCTCCGCCGCGCCTCTGCCCCCGCCTCCCCGCCCCGCGCCCGCCCCCGCGTTCGCCTCCGCCTCCGCCTAGGCCTCCGCCCCGCGCGAGACACCGCCCGCGCCTCCGCCGCATCCACCGTCCCCGTCGTCCGCGCCCCGCTATCCTCCGCCCCTCCCGCGCCCCACCCAGCCATCACTCACGCCCACACATACGCCGCCGGCCGCGCCTCCGTCCTCGCCCGCACCCTCACCTGCGCCTGCGCCCCCGCCCCATCAGTTCCTCCGCTCACGCCGCCACCATCACCACCTCCGCTCCGGCCTCAACTATCGCCACCACTGTCGCCTCCGCCCACGCCCACTCCATCACCTCCCGCGTCTACAGCGGCTTCTTCCCACACCCTTTCACCCTCCCTTGCCTCCACTTTCTTCACCTGGCGCCCGGTTCCATCGTCTCACCTCTACATTCATCGCGTCATCCACCGCCTCCACACCTGCTCTTACCTCCTGATCGCTCCTTTTCTTTCCTTGTCATTATACATCCCCCTCACAAGCCAATAGCTGCTTATCTTTCCAGTGCTTTTCAGTCAAAATTTGGCACCCTGCTATTGATTTTTACTCCAACACAAGAATTTTATTTAATTTTACATATATTCTTGGTCGACAATTATATCTGTTTATAAATTTCAGCCTGTATCTTCATTCTTAATTCCGATCATCTAAATCAACGTTTACTATTCATGTAATTAAGTGTTGAATTTTGAAAGCAATTGCTTTTTACATTTAAGTGTTGCATTGCGAATACCCTCGTTTTAAATCCGTTAAACATCAGGCATTAACTCAAAATTATCAAGTACAACTCATTTTTAATATTTCTTTGGTAGGTAATAACTACTAATTCCGCCAGAATTCACTTTTTCGTTATCAAAATATTAGAATGTATTTAGAATTTATTGAGATTCTTGTTGTTCTACACATTTCTGTTGTTCAAAAAAGTCCATGAGCCATGATAAATTTAAAAAGAATAATTTCCTTTAGCATCCGGTCTCGCTAGTCACTTGCATCTCCACTTCATCCTCCACCACCGGAGATTGTTGACTCTCTGTACCGCATTCTCCACCACCTTCTCTGACCCCATTCGGGAGAGAGTGCGCGTCCCGCATCCGGATGCCGTGGGCGCCCTGCCCGCCCACTCATTCGACGCCGCCCGAAATATGATGCGTCGTCGTAATAGCAGCCCCCTCCGCTTCGGGCTGACACGCCACGATGTAAATTTCAGGCCGCGCGTTGGGAGTTTCTAAAGGATCTTAAAGTCTCAAGCGATGGATTTGTACGACATCCGCGTCGCAACTCAAACATAATGATTGGTCGATTGTTAGTGATTTCGGGCGCCTCAACTACCGAGGTCGTTAGTCCCGTAAGCGTGGTGCATGTTTTTTCATCGGAAGGTGCAGGTGATCTTTCCCCATTGGATGGCGAGATCCGGCGTCGACCTACCGTCGACTTGCAGGGTTTTCTCTCTACCAGATACCGCTCAAGCCAGAACAAGTTCTAAGTCCCCGAATGCTCTCCCGGCAAGTGTGGTAATGTAATGCATGTTAGTGTAAGTGTGTCGGTAAGGTGTGAGAATAGTACTAGGAAGAGGAAGGAAAGTTCGCGCGCAGTTTGTGGCCCGTTTGTTAGAGTACTGCTCCGGCACTCGCCTGGTGTTGATCGGAGAAACCACGGAGAGCTACCGATCAGAGCAGCCGGCCGCCAGAATTATCCTCCAGAATGAAGGGACAGAATTATCCTCCAGATTAGGGAACTGAATTCTCGGCCTAGTTGAAAAGCTTGTGTCAAAAAACTTGCCGCCGTCGGGACTCAAACCTAGAACCTCCCGGTCAGAGGCACTGCAGAGACATCACTTCATGCAATGAGCCACCGCCCCCGATCAAATATACTATTGTGATTACTTGGCAAAATATGTTAATGTCATAAAAGGAGAAAGGTTTAGTTTGTAGTTTAGAGCCTTACGAGCATTGCCGGCAAAGCCTAGAGAACTGGTGTTTTAATATTTCTAACTCTTCACATACTTCTCATAACGCTAATTTTGTGTACTTTAATATTCACATAATATCAATTTCTATTCTTTATTTATTCTGTATCTGTTCACAAAAGTATTGTTCATATCCAAAAAAGTATTTCATTAATGGAAGTTTTGTTGTACAACCTAGTTACCATGTGTTCCGCTGACCTACAATGCTTTGTTTGGGAAGCACACTTTCGGATATTCATCTGTGTTGTCCCTTCAATGTCTTTTCGGTGGATTTTGTTGTGGTTTCGAAATCTTTGTGGCGATTATCGCAGTCAATTTTAATCACTTTTTGTGAAGGAGAAGAGTGATACACTTCTCTTTCCTGTGGGCACTAAAATATGCGCAACCAATTAACCCTGAGAGGTGCCGTAGTAAAACTGTGTCGGTTTCAAAACTGAATCATTGTATTCTTCCAGGAAGTGGAGATCTCAGCGCAACATTTTACAAGTTGACGTGAACGTGGCGTTTCCGTATCGAAGTAACGGTCGTTGAAGCAATTTCTACGGTGTACAGGTACCACCAGGTCTCAGTGGACATTTGTATAATCCAAATTCCTTATCAATTGGTACTCATTTGAAGGCGTGCACCCAAAGACATGCTGACAAACGATGGTTGAAATAATGAAATAAATAGTCCTCCCATAAAAAGTCAGCAATATGTATTCCTCCACTTTATCATTCGCACTACTTCAATATATGTTTAATGGGAGGTGGCCTTAGCCACACCCTTCGCATATTTTCGTCTGAAAATGTTCGCTCCGAACAACTGAAAAGCCATATGGCTGAGCGTTGCATAATCAGCTCACTCTGTTAAATAAATAAATAAAAAAATAAAATAAAAAACGATGGTTATTTGCAGGAGTCATGGTCTGCGTATCTCAATTTTGTGTTGAATACAAATATGTAATTCATCTTCGTATTTTTGGTTTGGTCTCTGAAGGGAAGAAGAGGTTGATAATCCTATTTTTTGCGGAAAAGAAAAATAGTTGAAGTGATTTGTTAATCATTTTACAAATCCCAGTCAGTTTCCTTGGAACTCTCGCCATTCTTTTGTAAGGATAAGGAAAGTACATTCCACTTCACAAGCGAAAGTTTGGGGTTTTTCTTCTTACTACGATATTCCAGCTAAATATTACTCATACTAGTAAACAATTTTTTCGAAGAGTCAGTAACCTATGACAACGATTGTGTTCAAAGAATTAAAGCGTAGTCATAGTTAACTAAGTCGTTCCCTATTGTTTATATTTTCTTTTAAGTATAAATATGAATGTAACGAGATAAAAATATGATTACAAAAATTTTCGTAAATAAACTTGCAGATATTAACATTTATTGAAATTAACCTTTCTACTGTTCACATGTATTTGTTTCTTTCGTTTCAATGTAATTTACTGAAGGTCGTTATGGGTAAGACTAAACCCACCCAGAATATATGGAGATGAACCCGTAAATGAATGCATTACATCAGAGTTTAAATGTATTCACAAAAAATATGGCCATTTAAGAAGAATTTCGGATGATAATATTTTTACGGACACAAATGTTGAACTCAAATGTCCTTATAGTATAATCAAAACATATTGTCAAACGATCCTCAAAAGATAAAGCGTGTAAGAAAATAATACCTAAAAAATAAAGATAAAAATAATTTTTCATATTCCAAATTAGGAAGCAATTTAAGTGGTGTGCAATCATCGTTGTTTTAAGGAACGTTCAGTATTTTGATCCTTTAAGCTCATGTGTTAGCACACGCGTCAGCAGGAAAACAAACAAATTAATAATTTTACACTTGCAAAAGTTTAACATCAGATGAATGATGATTGCAACTAGGAGCCATTTGTCTAGAGTCTAAAGAAATCGATGAATCGCAAGTCACGGCGCACGAAGCCTGCGAACATAAAGCAGCCGGGTCATGGACACCGTGTCAACACCGGCGCCCAAGGTTTCGTGGCACGCACGACTTCACACCCGAAAGGCTGCAAATGTCCAAAATTAGCGCCCCAACAGGAATAAGGTTCTTCCAAATCCTCTCTACAAGAATGATACGGAAAACTTTGGACAGCAACACATAACTCTTCCTTTGGAGCCGTTTCCCCAACGGGATGTTAATGACGTAATTCATAGAACTTGTACTTCACCTTCCTGATCAATTATGCTGTAATTGCAATGGATACGTGGTAATCTGTCTGTGGCTCCAATGCACAATCTCAAGGCAAAAATATCCTCGCCTTACAAGGGGTTCCGTGCGCGTCGCTTCAGAGTGCTCACTAGTACAAACTGAGTGCGGTAGCTCAGTGCATCAACTGCAGCGCCTCTGACCGGGGGGTCCTACGTTCCCACTCCCCACGGCGACAGGATTTTCGACACTAGCTTTCCAGCTAGGTCGAATTCAGTCGCTGTCTGGAGGAGAATTCTAGCGGCCGGCTGCTCTGATAGGTAGTTTTCCGTGGTTTTTACGATCAACACCAGGCGAATGCCGGAGCAGTACCCTACCAAACGGGCCACGGACCGCGCGCGATCTGTCCTTCCTCTTCCTTGTCCTATCCTCTCCCCTTACACACACACACACTTACACCAACATGCACTACACTATTGCGGGAGGCCGGTCGGGAGCTTATACCTAGTCTTGGCTGGGGCGGTGCCCCGCTGGTGGGAAAGTCCTGGTTAGGGGGAAACCCCACTAGCGGACGGTAGGTCGGCGCCGGATCTCGCCATCCAGTGGAGGAAGATCACCGCCATCTCCCGATATAAAACATACACTACACTAACGAGACTAACGACCGAAGCAGTTGACGCGCCCGGAAACACGAAAAAATCAATCAATCAATCAATCTAACTAGTACAAGATCGCGGGTTCAATGCTGAAGCAACGCAGAAATTTGCTCAATGAGTTAAAACATCACTGAGTGTGTGTCGCCAGTCAGATGCGTTCGCGGGTCAACTGTTGCGATTGAAGAGCACCGTTGATTCCGCTTAGCTGAGACGCTAAGGCAGCAGTGCCGAGGCGATTTTGGACCGAAGGATCGCGGGATCGAATCCCGCCTCGCGGGCAGGCGTGTGTGTGTGTGTGTGTGTGTCTGTTTGTGATTGTCCAGTTGATCCTTCGTCATCATTAACATTTCACCTAAAGAAATAAAAGTATCCAAAAATTAGCGAAATATATGAAACAATTTATGGTAGATACTAAAATATTTAATTTCCATCATTAGGACGATTACGTGAACTGAATATTTCGTCAATGCCTTACGGGTACTTAAGCTTCTTGAAAAAGAAACATTACTTGATTCATAGCTACCGTACAAGGAATACAAAAACACCATGTTAATGAATTAGTATTAATTGTTGAATGATTGAAGAGCGGTGTCATTGTCAACAATAGTACTACTATTGTTACTATATACTATATACTATTGTTGACAATGACAACGCCTTCAATCATTCCAATTATGTAAATGTCAACTACACTCTCACCACTGAATGAATTAGTATTTATTGTTGAATTGAATCGACAAGAATAGAAATGACGGAGAGAAAAGATAAGTACGAAAGGCGCAAGAGGAAGAAGAAAAAGGAAAGTACAAAATCACATTGGTAAAATGACTTAAATTAACATTAATTTAAAGAAAAAAGTTCTTCTTTAACGAAACATCATATTTTACAAACTCGTTTCTCTCACAAATTCTCAACAAACGCGCAAAACAGGAATTCCCTGCTATAGCGAACGTGTTATTGGTGTACGATAGGCGATACACTTTCCATTTTCTCCTCGCTTTCCACCCCCGCAGTTATATTTAGCTCGATTGTTGCACGATAGGTATCTGCCGCGACCGCCACCGCCACCGGCGCCACCATCGCCTCCGCCGCCGCCCTCACCACGCTTTCTCGCGTCTTGAAATCCGCGGGCTGCAACCATACGTCAGGCAGCTCGCTCCGCCTCGAAATGAGCATGCGGAGTTGCCCAGCAACTTTTCTCCGAAAGTTTCTGGAATCTCTCTTCTACGCTATTCCACATGCATACACTTGTCATGCTGAAAATGGATGTCTTGGACAAATGTGTGTGTGGGAGAATCACATACTTTTTCTCTCTCTTTTTCTTGGGGGGGGGTTAAGTCGCATCAACATCTAGGTTATTAGTGACCACTATTGGCGTTAACGGTATGGTATCAATGAAGGTGAAACGATATGGTGATAATAAGGGGCGAAAGGATGAACACAAATGCCCGAGGCGGGACTCCATGCCCATGGGGGGGACCATGCCCGAGGGGGACCATGCCCGAGGCGGGACGGACCATGCCCGAGGGGAACCATGCCCAGGGGACCATGCCCGAGGCGGAACCATGCCCGAGGCGGGGACCATGCCCGAGGCGGGACCATGCCGGGCGGACCATGCCCGAGGGGGACCATGCCCGAGGCGGGACCATGCCCGAGGCGGGACCATGCTCGAGGCGGGACCATGCCCGAGGCGGGACCATGCCCGAGGGGACCATGCCCGAGGCGGACCATGCCCGAGGCGGAACCATGCCCGAGGCGGAAACCCTGCCCGAGGCGGAACCATGCCCGAGGCGGAGACCATGCCCGAGGCGGGGACCATGCCCGAGGCGGGGACCATGCCCGAGGCGGGGACCATGCCCGAGGCGGGGACCATGCCCGAGGCGGGGACCATGCCCGAGGCGGGACCATGCCCGAGGTGGGACCATGCCCGAGGCGGGACCATGCCCGAGGCGGGACTCCAACCCGCGACCCTGCGGTCCGAGATCGCTACGACACTACTGCCTTAGCGATCTCGGCCACCGGATCGGCTCTTCTTTTCTTTCAGGAGGGCAAACTATAGCATGTAGTGAACAACCGATTTGCAGACAACGAGATTTAAAAACGTATCAACAGCAATTTTGATGTTGATGACTGAAGATGCAATTGAGCTCACGAAAATAGAAGTTTTAAACAACAGTAAACAAAAAAAATTTACAAAATTATATGAAAAACTGAATTCTCTTGAATTAATTAACAGATGCGGGCTCTGGCTTAGTAATCATCTGAAATAGTAAAACGAACACGCTCCTTTTACGCAACTTCCGGTCCACTAACGTTTCCACGTGCATCAATTCCCTAGCAGGCAACGTATGATGAGGGAGTGATTCCACTGGGCAGCCCATTTAAAAACCATTTAGTATATCTGCATACATGTGCCCATTATATTTTCTTTGAAATTACTTGTGTGCACAAATTAAGCCGCTAGATTTGTGGGGAGATCAACATGTTTTACGTTTTCCATAACTGACATTTTTTGTGTTGGGCTCCCGTCTAAAGAGTAAAGTATAACCCGCTATTGGTCGTAGCATATGCAGAATGATCGGGAACACGTGCGTGTTTAGCAGTGTTCATTGATGAGATGATGATAACACAAGAAGTCTGAGATTTAATGGTAAAATATATCTCGTTATAAGAACTGTATATCAAAATAATGAAACACTCCTCACAAGGTTACAGCATGCGCTGTAGCAAGGTGACTAGTCTCCGAAATTTTCAGGAATCGCTCTTTCAAAACATCCTGCATTCGTATACTGAAGGCTAATGTTGCACTTGCCAAATGTTTCGATACATAAGCGTGGCTTTTTTTTACTTTCACCAGTTAAGGTATGATGTTAGAAATATTCTAATATTTTATTGTGAAACATAATCTTCTTCATAATATGAAGAAAATGTGATTATATAATCAAGTTTTCGTGGCCGGTGCCATTACCCCGAAAGTAACTGATGTAACACATGCAGTACGTAGTGAACACGTGAACTTTCAGAAGCTGCCTCCACTAAAGACTGATAAGGGTTAGTATCGCTAAATATGGAATAATTTAATTGAAAAGTGTACATTCATAAAAATTATGCTTTGGAGTAAACCTATCGAGAAAAGAATTAAAGGGAATTAAAAATTATAGTATAAAATTTTTATATAAAATAGTGCATAAGAAATCTGGAAATCGTAATCTTAAATAAGCAATTATAATAAATTCCATAAAAGTGAGATTAAATCTAAAGAAGAATATTGTAAAAAATAATTCATAAAATATAGAAGCCATGTATATAGGATAGAAGGAAAATATAGGCCTATCACACATTTGAGTGATCTGGTTTGTAAGACACGCATTATAGCAGGTACGAAAAATATATTAGATAATATATTGAAAATAAATAGTACAATATGTACCTCGAGTCGGTAGCTTAGACAACGGTCATTTAATTTTCTTCTTATTAGCAATATTTGTAGGCAATATTACGTGTATTTAACAACTTACTTGAACGTAATACAGTTAAAAATCAATTATAAAAAAATTAATATTTTTTCATATAATATAACATATTTCACAAAAAATGTTAATAATCGTTGTTTTCCATGAGTTATATTAGATAAAATAAAGCATTGAAATGCTCACAACGTATTTATGTTCCTTATTTATTTAGTCAAAAACAGACAAAAACTGTATGTGACGTATGGGGGAGAAAATCATCTACGCACGCTTTCTTGAGTTTCAGAATCCCTTCCCAAAAATTTAACTATTATTAGTTGAAAGATGAAAAATAATTGTAATAATAATAATACATTTAAAAAGCGAGAGATTAACATTTCAAAACTAGATATTTTCGTTGCCAAATTATAGAAAACTTATTTTTAACGGTGAAGGAACGAACAGATTCGATTTTTCTGTATTGTTCACAAAATAGAAACTCCCCTAAGCTCTACTACCATTACAAGTAAAGGAAAGTTCGACAAACGTGCGTATAGTGAAGCTACATTTACGTCCAGAAGCATATCAAGGGGCCATCTCAGCATTTGCTCAATGGATCAGGGAAACTGGACAAAAACCCGATCGAGATGAGGGTCATTGACCCGGAAGCTGAATTACATTATTTGTTACAGGCATATTGAGTATTTTTTTAAATTATACAATGAAATGTAAACTAATTCATTATACTATATTTGGTTTTTTTTTTTTTGTTTTTTAAAATTATACAAATCATTTTAATTGTTTAATCTTCTTGACGATCAGTATAGTCTCTAACTGTATAAAAACAGTTTTGCAGCAGAAAAGACTTTACTTTTAACTTAAATTTGTGTACCAATTTTAATTGTTTAATTTGTACGTAGAAGCTGGAGTATAGCAGCATGTGAACCTTCCGTGTGACTTAGGCTGCAACGTTCCTTTAGCAGCTCATTAAAATTTTGACAGCTCGAAAATTACCAGAGTTTAGCAGAAAACTTGCCGTATATGAAACACTACTTCTACTTTCTTCACTTAATCACACCATCGTAATCAGCTCTCGACATGGGACATACTCTCACGCTTAATTCCTTCGCACGGAGTTGTTCCTCTTCATTTGTGCGTACGAGATGTTGACACGCATACAAAACAAATGTTGAATTGCAAATTAGAGTTCACTTACCCACGTATGTGGTGTTCGCAAATGCGAATCCTTGTCCCTTTTCACATCACGTCATGATTATCTCTTCTCGCATGCATTGATTTTCTCCTTGAAAGAGAAGAAAATTCTCTGGAACAAATGAAAATCGATGCATATGCAATGGATATTAACATACATTGCTAAATTACCATACATCATGAACTATTCTAATGCACTAAAACAGGTTTTAGAGTCTATTAACCGATGATTGCTCAGAAAATATATAATAATATCTTGCTATGGTAAACATCATTCCTAACCCAAAAAAGGAATTACCAAAAATCATGTGTCTATTTCCAATATCTTAGTGATAATAACCATTACTAACATAGAGTTATTATCACGATTATTGTGTTGCGGGCTAACGGCCTGGTACATTGGAAAATGTTTATTCAGATACTTCTTTCTCAGGTAAGTGATCTTTTGTCGGATGCGGCTGACAGTCAATCGTATGGACACCGGCCGTGAAAGTTTATACTGCTTTAATGTTATTAAAATCATTTGTTAATAATTATTAATTAATAATATTTATTCCACTGTCATTTCAAAACCATCACATAATTTGAAACTATGTAAGTGTAACTAACTCCCTGTGAATGAAATATTTTAGGATGAGCCACCGGTTTGTTCGTGGCTCTCCTTTAAGAGGAAGTTGGCAACGATCAAGTGCTCCATGATATTACGTGCTCCTGCAGCAGAAAGAACCCCCAGCACTCCTGACCCTGTTAACGATGTTTTTGTCAGTACAAGCCGTAGCTCTGGGGCCTAACGGTCGTTACATAAAATCTGCTTTGTTATTTTCCACCCCTTGACCCCTTAGAACGAGGAGTAGTGTGCAGGCTCCGTGAGCCGCCTCGCGAAAGCAGTTCTCGCCCATCCAGAACCTTCCGAAGACGAGCTGGCCCCTGGCCTCCGCAGCCTCCCTTTATGGCCCACGGCTTTCAATTCCTCGTTACGCCACCGCCACAACCGCACGCGACCCGTTGGCGTGGCCACGCCCCCCCGCCCTCCCCGCACGCTCCCCTGCCCCCACCGCTCTTCACCCAGGCGTCTCCCAGCCGTCCCCCAGCCGCCCCCCAACCGCCTTCCAGCGCCCCCCAGCGCCCCAACGCCGTCCCACAGCCGCCCCCCCCCCAGCCGCCCCACAGTCGCTGTCTGGAGGAGAATTCTAGCGGCGGTTGCTCTGATCGGTAGTTTTCCGTGGTTTCTCCGATCAACGCCAGGCGAATGCCCGAGCAGTACTCTACAAAACGGGCCACAAACCGCGCGCGATCTGTCCTTCCTCTTCCTTGTCCTATCCTCTCCCCTTACACACACACTTACACTAACATGCACTACACTACCACATATCCCGGGAGACCGGTCGGGAGCTTAGAGCTTGTCCCGGCTAGGTCGGTGCCCCGCTGGTCGGAGAGTCGTGGTTAGGGGGAAACCCCACTAGTCGACGGTAGGTCGGCGCCGGATCTCGCCATCCAGCGGGGAAAGATCACCGCGCTAATCCTGAGAAAAAAACATGCAGTACACTAACGGGACTAATGACCAAAGCAGTTGACGTGCCCAGAAACACGAAAAAATCAAATCAACCCTAGGGCCTCCCGGTCAGAGGCACTGTAATGACCTCAGTTGATGCCCTGAGCCACCTCTCCCAGTGCGAGCGCGCCGTCCCCGCGGGAGGCGTCGGGCTGGAACGGCGCGGGCGGCGGGGGCGGGCCCCGAGGCTGCGCGCCCGCCCCGTGACGCCTCCGCCTCCGCCCACGCACGCACAGCTGGAGGCGCCTTGCGTAACAGCGACCTCGCCAACCCCCTCTGGCTCCCGCGTGCCCACCTGCACCCTCGCGCCGAGCGACCAGTGGGCGGAAGGCAGGTTTGTGCCCGAGACGCTAAGATAGCGTTAAGGAATGGGCGCGGGGGCTGTTTGAAGTAAAGAATATGCTTAGAATTAGATCATCATTGGGCCGTCATCATTGGGCCACGCGGTACGTGCATCCCTCTGGGGCTCAGACTGAAATATCGGCGTAGGTGCACGTTATTTTTAATAGAGGGAACTTGCAATTTAATACACATTCCATTTTTAGCCCAGGATTGTTAGCCCTGGAAGCTGGGGTGAAGTTATGATGATGATGAAATAGATATACACAAACATACAGAGATACACCAACACAACCATGCTCGAGGCGGGACTCGAACTCGCGATTGCACGACTGTCTTAACGATCTCGTCCGTCGGATCGGCTAGATAATTAATTTTTATGAATTTATTTTAATTTCATGACCTGTATTTTCTGAATTATTGGTTCCAGTTTTAACACGGAGATTAAAATCTCATAATTGGGGAAGTGAAAATGGAAACCACAAACTTCAGCAGTTCAAGAATCAACAAAAAGGAAGAACTCAGGGGCCCAGTGATCTCACACGATTATTTGAGGGTTCATATACACTAGTCAGCAGAGTTGAAATAATACAAATTTCCATTTAGAATATTCTACGAGCGTTGGAATTATCCGTTTAAAAGTTTCTTCTTGTAAGCTTTCTTCGATAGAAATGTTTCCCAAATGTTTAACCCTATTGCTTTTATTTTATTTATTTTGTTAAAGAACAATAAAATCAAGTATTTGACGTGTGAAGAAGAAGTACAATCTGCCCATGTTTTCTTAAGCTCTGGAATCCCTACCCCACCTTTTAACCCTAAATAGTTGAATAATGAATAAAGTAAGGGTAGTAACGTCTCTCTCTCCAATTACAGAACATTGCTTTCATTTGCTAAATGAACTACAGAATTGAGTTTGTTAGTATTCATAAGAAAATAGTAACATCTACCCAGGTTCTACTGCTATTCGGCCCACTGTTGTGCCTTGCTGCATGGCTCCATGGCCCTCTGTGCTCCTCCACCCGCGCTGCCGCTGGCCGTCGCGCAAGGCCGTCGTTTCGACCACTTACTCGCAATTACGAGACGTGAGGCCAGCGCTAGCGAAGACGCCGACATTTCAAGGTCTCGCGGATTTTTGATGACTTGGCTCTGTGTCCATCTTCGAGATTGGCTTCGGAATAATTTTCATACTAACAGAAGAGCTTTTTCTGTGAAAGATACCATTACGCGTGTTATATAATTTGTATTGATAATGAAATTGTTAAAGATGTTTCTGTTATTGTAGTTATTAACGAGCCGTAATTGTCTCGTTAAAAAGAGCTGCATCCTTCATTAAATTGATTTCCTCTGGTGTTCATGACGGTGAAGGGTCATTTCCAGGACTCATTGTCTAAAGTAAAGATATTTAAATAAACACAAATAAAGTTGGAAAATTAGGAAATTTGGTATGGATTAATTAAGTTTTATTGCTCAAATAAAACAACCTTTGTAGGAATAAAACTAGTATCATTAATAGTATCTACTCAAACAGTAGAATTTTACAAGTGAATATTGTGAATATCGAAGGTATTCAAGGTTTATTTTTTATTTATATCTTTATTTATTTTACGTAAAAACATTTAAAACTGGGTATGACATGCTATGGGGAAAAGTGAATTGTGTGCACATTTTCAAAATTCTGTGATCCCTACACTAAGTCATATACTACTTGAATTTTGAAAAAAAGCTCCCATGTTAAAAAAATCTATTTTCAAGGATAAATAAGCAATAAATTTTAGGCTCTTATCCATGTTGTCCTTCGGAATAATACTTCCTGCCGTGACAACATGGAAACGATAACTTGAATAATTGTTTTTCCCACTGAATTCTAGAAGACGTGCACAAAAAATGAAGCTACATTTAAGGTTTATTATTTATAACTATTTACATATTGTATTATCCAAAAAGTGTTATTACAAACGATTCCAAACATTTTCACGCTCTGAAAATCCCAATATAAATACGTTGGAAAATGTTTCTGGATAGCTTGAAAACCTAGAAGAAAGAATACATTTTCCTTTGAAGACATACTCTAAACCAGGACGCTTTCCCTATCAAAATCATCAGATTCTGCGACACAGTTTGCTCTTTGCGTTTCACAACAAGACTGTCAACTGTTCACTTGCATGAAACATGAACTAGAAAGCAGAGAAACTTCAAGAAGTATATCAACGTCATGTTTAAACATAGCCTGCCGTAAACCGTTTTATCATCCATTTTATTATTTTTTAATGATTCCTTTTCTCGGAACATCAAACCAGGATTTAATTCTCTTTAAAAAAAAATTACAACTCTTCTTCTTATAAACTTCTTATACAGATTAACAATTGATGTCACTTTTAGTAATAGGCTAACATTCTTATCTTTACTCCCCATTACCATTCTGAATAAAAAACAATGGTATCGTTAGCAAAGTTGAAAACGGCATTGGTACGAGTCCAACACCCTTGAGAATTCAGAAGCACTAACCCGCAATATTTGTAAAAAATCAACCAAACTAAAAATTTACTTAGTTCCCTCCACCACCTGCGATGAATAAATTGAATAACGCGTGTCAAAAATATTCTCATAGGAGCTTCGTAGAAAGGTCAAGGAATACGTTTTTGTACGCATTTTATAAAAGGCTATACATCAAAACAAACTTCAAGCCAATATTTTAGCCAGAAGCCGGATCTTCTCGTGCAAAAAAGACGCTCAAAACTATGCCGCTAAAATAATTCTAGAATCCCACTACGAACCTAAAGAACATTTTTTCAACGCTTACCCAACATTAATAGCATCACCACGTCTATTAATCAATGCAAGCAGAAATTAAATTACGGGAGCGTTATATTATCCTAAAGCCGATGCAAAATAATCGCTACCGCAGTTGAAGACGTTTAACACCGGAATGAGGCCCGCGCTGCAAGACCGCACATCATCGGCGCGAGAAATAGGGCAGACGTGGAGGAGTCCAGGTGAATATACGAGAGGGGGTCACGCTCGCGTGCGCATGTGGGCTCTGCCATTAATTGCGAGTTACAAAAAAGCGCATGCATATTAACCGCGGGCGTTGCGCGCCCCGCGCCAAATCCGGATTGCGCCGCGCCCGGCCGCCCCGCCAGCGCCAGCGCCAGCCCGAGCGTGACGCGCAGCCGAGCAGCGAGCCCTCGGGCGGCGCGCCGGCACAAGAGGGGAAGCGAAGGGAAGGGCGGGTGCACAAGGAGATGAAGCGTAGATCGGGCGGAGGCTGTGCGGGGTGGGGCGGGGTGGGGCGGGGTGGGGCGGGGTGGGGCGGGGTGGGGCGGGTGGCAGGGGGGGCGGGGGCGGGGGGGAGGGCGGGGCGGGGAGGGGCAGGGAGGGCGACGCGGGGCGGGGCGGCGTGGGGCGGGATGGCGCGGGATGGCGCGGGCGGAGCGGGGCGGCGTAAGCACAGGGTGGGGCGGGGTGAAGTGTAACTGAAGCGGAGCTGAAGTGGAGGCGGAGAGAGGCAAGGATAAAACGGAAGCGGCGAGAAGGACGGTGAAAAGGGAGGCGGAGCAGAGATTGGGGTGGGACGGACGCAGGCGGAATGGTGGGAAAATGGCCGTAGGAGGGGGCTGAGGAAGACCATGAAATAACGAAGGAGATAGAGCGATGGAGGACGGCGTAAGATGGGGAAGGGGGATCGAAGGGAACTGAAGGGGACTGAAATAGAGGCGGAGAGAGGCCAGGGTAAAGCGGAAGCAGAGAGCAGGACAGTGAGAAAGTAGGCGAAGCAGAGATCTGAACGGGACGGAATGGGTGGCGGGTGAGCGGCGAGGGCGGAAGCAGGGCTGAAGGAAGAGGGGAGATTAGGGGTGGAGTCGCACGGACTGGACAGCTGGCACTGAAATGGGGCTGAAGTGAGTGGTGGTGATAAAGTGGGACGCGATGAGGAGTAACGATGGAATGAGGCGGAGCAAGGAGGGGCGAGAGTGACTAGCTGGGCGAAATGGGTCTGAAGTGGATCTGAGTGGGGCTGGGAAGGGGCCTGAGTGAGCGGCGGGGGTGATTATGTCGATAGCAGCTGAGGCGGCTGGGGCGGTTAGGGGGTTGGGACACGGAACGACGCGTTGGTGACAGGTAGGGGGAGGTCTTAGAGGCGGGAGGGGATGAACGAGTGGTAGCACAAGTAAAAAAGCGATAATATTAATTTTGTCCACTTCAAAAAATGTGTAGATAATAATGGTCAAGACTGTATTTTTGGTGTAGTGTTGTAATGCGTTAGTAAAGGATATATTACTACATCTACGGTCTATAATGCAGAGCTTGTACTCAAGTGAAAAATGGAAACGACAGAGGAAGAATTCTGAACAGAAGTGAATAGAATGAACGATAAGAAGTAAGTAGATTTGAGGTTTCCAGCGAAGAATTGTCCTGAGAAGGTTGTAATTTGTGCAGCGCTGTCTAGTGTTCTTGGCGTCAACGTTGATGGAAAGATACAAAAGTACCTGTCTTTGCAGGACATTGCTGCGTCGAGTACAGGGGGAGGACACGAATAAAGGCTTGTAATGTCACAGACTAAAGAAGAAGTCACATAAACACCGCCATTATATTTTTACGGTTGAGGTCACTAGGCATCTTCCGTCTCAAGTGAGTCTGATCGTCCGAACATATTGGTCCTGCTGCGTTGCTTCTTTCATAATATTTCTGAAGGTAAAGAGGCACAGACAATAGACATGAAAATAATGGATTTAGAAAGAAAACAAGGTGTGGAACTTTTTCTCTGAGTCTTTATTATATATCTTTATATAATATCGGAATGTCAGAATCAGTCATAATGAAACAAATTAGTTCATATTCCTGTAACAACTTTTTGACTTCTGAAATTCTTTCGTGCCGAAGGTCATCTTCTGGAGCGTCACGCACTTGTCACTGTTTTTCGCGTAACGCTCCCCGTTTAAAGAGTCCAGCGAGATATAGCACTCTGATATGATGTTTATTTATTTATTTTTATGTTACATCAAAAACAGTTAAAACTGTGTGTAACGTGCTATGGAGAAGTGAATTATGTGCACGGATTCAAAATTCAGTGATCCCTTGAAATTTTGAAAATAGAAAAAATTGCGCTTTTGCAAAGATTCTAAAAAATAAATAAGCAATAAATTTGGGCTATTAGCCATCATGTCCTTCGTCAAAGGATAATACTTCCTGCCGCGACAAATGGAAACGATAATTTGAATAACTATATTTCCCACTGAATTCTAGAAGACGTGCACTGATAATGAAGTTACATTTATTCCAGAAGCAAAACAAGGGGCCATCTCAGCATTTGCTCAATGGATCAGGCAAACTGGACGAAAAACCTGACGAGATGGGGGTCCCATGTTTTGTACCCGCACAGAAGGCAGAACGTATTTCCAAAAGCAGGACGTCTGCAATAGCTGCAAAGCGGGTGCCGAAGCCGCGCAGCAGTGGAGGCAGAAGCTGCCAAGCGAGGCGGCGGAGGAGGCTGCGGCGGCGGCGGGGCGGGTGAAGAAACCCGCGAGAAACCCGCGGCGAATCTTTCGCGCTGACCCCTCGCGTAACGCGCGCGCACTCGAGCCTGACTCTGAGCCCCGCTCCGCTTTACACGCCCCGCCCTACTCTACACACCCGACTCGCCCTTCCCCATTCCTTTCTTCACGCTCCGCCCCGCCCTTCTCAGCCCTCTTATCACAGCCCCACTCCGCTCCTCTCTACACGCCCCGCCCGCCCCTCACTTTCCCAGCCCCTCCTTCCGCCCCTCCGCCCCTCCCCGTCTCTCTCTTCAAGCCCCGCCTCGTCCATCCCCGCTTCACTCTCCACCCCTGTCCCACTCCGCCCCTCTCTATATTCTATGCCCCGCCCTACCTCGCTCCTCTCATATTCTATGCCCCGCCCTACCTCGCTCCTCTCTACACGCCCAGCCCCGCCCGGCCAGCCACTGCTCGGAGGCTCGGTCCATCGATCGGTCCACTCCGCCCACCCTCCGTTCAGTTCACTCTCCTCGCAGCACAACAGATAAACAACGTCATGCGGAGGAAACTATTTACTTGTAATAAATACCAAATATTTGCAATTTTATCAATAGGTGATATAATTTCGAATATTGCAATAACTTTACTTTATTTTACAGAAATTCCTTTCTATGGCATCTTTCTTGATTCAGCGATCTCTTCAATGCACTTATGTTCGCTCTTATTTATATTATTGTCAAAATCACATAATGTACTTCTAAAGATGGAAAAAATATTCCATTGCGAAAATTCGGATGCAAGTATCAATTTCAATGTTCTTCACCTACCCGTTTTTTTTTTGTCCTTGCCCTCATGCTGCTTCTCTCACTGTTCCAGGAATGAGGATATGGGAATGGGAATATGGGAAAGAGGAAACAATTGCTTGTTTTTAGTAATGGGAAAGAGAAAGGAAAGGAAATGGTCACTCAGGAAGACTGTGAAGAAATATTTAGAAACTCACTACACTGGATACGTACGATCGTATTTTTCAAACACGAGTATCAATTGTTAAATTACAATAGGTATCAATATAAATGAGTTGGGATTTTTAACTGTATATGAAACACACAATGAAATGTAGGTCGAAGAAAGACCCCGGTAGTTCCAACACAATTGATGAACCAATACCAGAGTGCAGCGTGTCGTAACGATGATGTATGAGAGGAATTCCGATTGCATTATGATTGCAACAGGGCGAGTGACTTCAATGCAGGTGTATATAACGAACCCATCAATCTATCTGCATGACTGAAGAAGCTTTCACAAGTAAGTGGAATTGCGAGAAAAGAATCATAATGAATAACTGAAAAAAGAAGTTAAATAAAGAATCTATTTAATTAAATATTTATATATTTGTTTTAACTACTCGAAAACTACATTTTATTTGCATTATTTCTGTTTATTTGAGGGCAAATTCTCAATGGACATACTTCATCGCGAGAGGAACGAAGTAATGCAGGACATCTATCCGTATGACAACACATAAATAAACGTTTATATGTATATACAGAAATAACAAAGAGTATAGTCATATCTCTGTCAGTATTTGAGCCAAGAAATTCGCACTCGCTCATTGTTTTAGCTATCTGATTCGGTATCTAAATGTATAACTTTTAATCCAAAAACTTTAAATTATTTTTTTAAATAATGAGAATTATATTTATTATCACCATCTATTACAATCATCATAAATTTCAAGAAATCAAAATATCAGAAAATTGTGCCCAGAAAAAGGGTCTTTCAATAATTGTGAAAGACATTTCATTGGAAGAGGAAGCCAAGTACATTTTGCAACACAGTCACTAAGACACATTAGAAGATTGTATGGTTCACTTCCGGCTACTCGGTAGTTCGTCCCTGACATGACCGGGAGTCCCACTTACCAACGCCTATAATCTCATAACGCGTTTCATATGTTTAAGCGGCGTTTCGACACGCGTCACGTTCGATAGAGTGGCGAGGAAGCCGCGTTTGATCGGCGCCTCCTGTTTCGCAACGCGATGCCAGGAGCCACGCCGCCGGCGACGTCGGCGTCGGCGTCGGCGGCACGACGCGACGCCGCGAAAGCTGTCGGCCAACCACCGGACGACCGCAGACCGCCGTGGTCAACGCGTTAACTGAGCTCGGCTACTGATCATCTCCGAGGATTGATTGATTGATTGATTTTTTTCTTGTTTCCGGGCGCGTCAACTGCTTTGGTCATTAGTCCCGTTAGTGTAGTGCATGTTTTTTCTCGGGAGATGGCGGTGATCTTCCCCGCTGGATGGCGAGATCCGGCGCCGCTACGTCGGTAGTGGAGTTTCCCCTAACCAGGACTCTCCCACCAGCGGACCCCCCGGGAAGAGATCCGGCCCGTACCGTCGGCTCGATGCCCCCTGTTGATTGGAAGAGGAGAAGACAGGACAAGGAAGAGGAAGGACAGATCGCGCGCGGTTCGAGGCCTATTTGGTAGTGTACTGCTCCGGCATTCGCCTGGTGTTGATTGGAGAAACCACGGAAAACTATCGATCAGAGCAGCCGGCCGCTAGAATTCTCCGCCAGACAGCGACTGAATTCGACCTAGCTGAAAAAATGGTGTCGAAAATCCTGCTGACATATTTCTTTTTGTCTTGTGCCTTGCGCATCACCTCTCCTAGTGTAGCTCCACTCCTTTGCCATATATCCTGTATATAGTAGCAAGTCCACGAGGAGTATATAGATGAAATGATGTAACAAGTGCCCTGTAGGTGAATGAGAGGACAAACATTCTCCTTTATCACTTTTCTGGAGGTTCGCCATTACTTTCCATCGTTAATACATTCAGGCATAACAAGAGAAGTGAAATATTCAGCCTTCAGCAAATCGTCACTGTGACCATAGTAGACCAAAAATAACCAATTTAATTTGTGTATTGGGGAAAATTAAATAAGTATGAACTGTCCCCAAGATAACAAATGAGGTCCATTATTGAATTCACTCTCCTATTCAATAATGACACATTTATTCATGGCACACTTATGAAGTAATTTCGAGAATATCTAAGTACTGTATTGCATTACTAAATGTACACACGAAAAATTGTTTCATAAACCGGTATTGTCTCATGTAATAAATGGAAATGAAGCACCAAATGTTTAGATTGAATGTATTGAAAAGAAAAATATCATCGAGTTTTCGTCTGAGCACAGAATCCAAACGCCGATAATTCATATTAAAAAAACGAACTAAGTAAATAATGTCAGACATTAACGTTGCTGACAAAGGTAAGATTTATTACAACATGGATTAGCACCCATTTTTGGTCTGTAATTTACTCTGCTTATTCAATACATGCGAAGGTGAATTTTTACAGACTTAATGTAAAAACCGCTGATCTTTTAATGAAATGATGTAAACGACTATAAAGGGTTATTTGCCCTGTTAGAAAGTGTCAGTGTGTGAAATTTTTATAATTAGAACAGATTTTTTGCCAACCACGATTGTGTGATCTTCGTACTTTGGATGGAATGTTCCAAAGTTTTTTAAAGACTGTCGTTCTTTTGACAAGCATGGCACGACGTATTTTATGGCGCCTAATTAAATAACCAAAAAACGTGCCAGTAATTTAAACAATGATGGGGTTTTCCATCTAAGGCGATGTAAAAATCCATCGCGGCCGGAAACTGACAACTAGCGTCTTCCGGTCATAGTTTTGAGTGCAATTACCGCGTCCCTCAGCACAAATTATGTAAATGTAGTTCTAAATAAAAAAATTAAAACTTAAAAAAATATTAATCAAAACGCATCCTCGTTCACAAAATTCTTGCAGTGTGTCATTCAATGTATATATTAGCAAATGCATGGTATGATATTACTATTGTTTTATTAGAAAGTTGAGTATTTCAAAAACAAACTCAGAAATATATGCTTTGCAGGACCTATATCGAAATGTATTATTTTCTTTTCAAATAATGTATGCAATATTTAAAAAATGTCATACACTATATTTATATAAAATTGGCATTAAATAAATAATTACTACGTATTTCTTTTGTAGATCTTGTATGAACGTCGAACTGAACAGTTTATTATTATGCACTCTTCATTCAATATTATAAATATTTTTAGTCTTTAAGAAAAAGATTCAGTGGCAGCCAATATAATGTTAAAGTTCTAACCTCCAGACTGGTCTACCGGTATGTATGGAAGTGTAAAGAATGTAAGTGTGTGTGTATGTGTGTGTGTGTGTGTGTGTGTGTGTGTGTGTGTGAGCGCGCGCGCAAAGCGAGAAGAAGAGGCACAGATGGAGAAAGAAATATGGGTTTCAAGCACATTGTTAGAGTACTGCATCGGCATTCGCTTCGTATTCATGGGAAGAAAACACGGAAAGCTTCCAATCAGAGCAGCCGACCTCTAGAATCCTATTCCAAAGAGAGGTTGAATTTGAGCAAGTAGTTAGTGTTGAAAATCCGCAAAGAAATTTTCTCCAGTCTCGGACCGATCAACAGGACGATATTATTTGTTTTGTCCTCGTCCTAACCCACATGTCAGATACCGCATATTCAGGCAAGAGTGAAGCCGACATATGATACCAATCTAAGGGTATTATTGCATAACCCCCAGAATCATCTGGACCAGAGTCTTCTTGGACGAGTTGAACTGTATCGCGCAGCGCCTGGAAAAGGTGTATCTTCCGTTGACGCTTTAGTATTTATACCTCCTGCCCCGCCCACCGACCCACCGGCAGAGCCCCCGCCATTTGCTGCGACCCCGCCGCTACTGCCCGCCTTCCCCGCCGCCTTGCAACCGCCACAGCAGTGTCCGCCGCATGGCACTTGCCGTCACAGCAATCCGACATCGCCCGCCGCCAACTTTATAAACATTGCCGCCTCCGCCACCTCAGACCCACCATCCCCCCCTGCCTAGCTTTCCGTGGTTTCTCCGATCAACGCCAGGCGAATGCCGGAGCAGTACCCTACAAAACGGGCCACGGACCACGCGCGATCTGTCCTTCCTCTTCCTTGACCTATCCTCTTCCCCTTACTCACACACACTAACATGCACTACACAACCACATATCCCGGGAGGCCGGTCGGGAGGTTAGAGCTTGTCCCGGTGGGCGGCCCGCTGGTGGAGAGTCCTGGTTAGGGGAAACCCCACCAACCGACGGTAGGTCGGTGCAGGATCTCGCCTTCCAGCAGGGGAAGATCACCGCCATCTCCCGAGAAAAAACATGCACTACACTAACGGGACTAATGACCGCAGCAGTTGACGCGCCCGGAAACACGAAGAAATCAATCAATTAAAAACCACCCCTGCCATCACAAACTTTTCTGTCGCCCACTTCGTTCACAGTCCGGTCCCCGCCTCCCTAATCACAATCGCCTCTGCCGCCAGCGACAACAAAAAGCCGCCCGAGAATTTAGCGTGTAGTGATTACAAAAAAAACCATCGATGTTTTTCGCCATAAACATCAATATATTAACATCGATATTTCGTTTCGATGATTTCATCACGACCATATTTTGTTGCAAATACATTAATGTTTTTTAAATTTTTTTTTAAATAAAGAAGTTTAAGCACGTCTTCGTGAAACAGCAATTCACAGCAATATTGTTGTTTTGCGTCATACTCTTTATTATGCTGAACTTTTCGCCTGTGCAATCTGAAGAAATTTGGGAGCTGCTCGTATTATGAATGTATGTATCGCCTGGCGTGGCATTACCTGAATCGATCGTGAAATTCGAAATCGGTTACAAAACACGATGTTTTTTATTGTTAATTTTATTCTTTACATTCGATAATAATTTGTACATACTACTAACATGCTGGTATCTAAACGATAAAATATATCACTTTTACGGACTGTAATTAAATATGGATAGGAAAATATGTTTATGAGTCTATAATTAAGATATCGATGTTTTAAACATTGAGGTTTTCTCGTTGATGTTTTCGTCGACATCGAAAACCCTTTCGCGATGAATCGCAACATCGATGACGCAACATCGATGCACTGCAACATCGATGCATCGCAACATCGATGCATCGCAACATCGATGCATCGCAACATCGATGCATCGCAACATCGATGCATCGCAACATCGATGCATCGCAACATCGATGCATCGCAACATCGATGCATCGCAACATCGATGCATCGCAACATCGATGCATCGCAACATCGATGTATCGATGTTTTGGGTAAAATTTGCCATCCCTATCCGCGTGGCGGGCGGGCGCACGCGGCTGAGGCGACGCGGTTGCCGCGCGCGCGGCGCAACACGGCCAAGGCGGTGGGCGGTGGGCGGGAGGGGCGGTGGGTGGGCGTACGCGTGCGCGGGGAGGGCCTTGGACGCGCGGCCTCGGCGCGCAGACCTCGCGCGGGCGCCGCGCGCGGGTTCACTCACACAGGCGACGCGGTTCTCACAGAAATTCCCACCTGTCAGCAGCATTCAACGCTCTTAGGAGAAGAATTGCGTCGCGCGGTTTAATTTTTCATTCTTGTTTCCTAAACACTGTGTGTGATGCGATTCGTGGCGGTTCCTAGGGATCAATTTGTATAAACGTTTCTTTATTATCGCTCGAATATTTGATTGCATTGTTTTGATAGCTAAAAGGTTTCAAACGAATCACATGTGACGTTCACTCGCATTTAAAATTCCCTGATGGGTCACGTTCGGGATGTCTGCAGACTTCACACGAATCTGTGTACACGACTAAAGGCATTGAGAAGGAAGACAAGTGTCTTCCTCAAGTCTCTATTCAAGGGGACGCTGTCTCAAATCATCCCATTCCTAGCTAAACGTCGGCGTTTCGCCCTGAGGAAGGTCAGAGAATGGCAGCCAAACGTTGTCACCTGTGCGTAGGATGTTGCGTGTCCCGAACTGCCAAGTAGCCACTGATTCCCGTCGCGGAAACCCACGTTCTCATTTGAACTAATTTTCCGTGGTTTCTCCGATCAACTCCACGCAAATGCAGGAGCAGTATTCTAACAAACGGGCCACGAACCACGCGCGATCTTTCCTACCTCTTCCTTGTCCTATCCTCTCCCTTTACACACATTTACACTACTTCACATGTCGGAGATCGAGTTGGAGCTTGTCCCGGATGGGGCGGTGACCCGCTGGTGGGAGATACTTGGTTAGGGAAACCCCGATAGCTGACGGTAGGTCAGCACCGGATCTCGAACTTTAGTAGGGGATGACCAAATCACGAGAAAAGTGCACTACACTTACGCGACTAATGACCCTAGTAGTTACCATGCCCGGAACCACTAACAATCAATCATTTGAACTGTATCTTTCCCGCACCGCGCTGGCAGCACTGCTCTGTGCTGTGCCGCGCTGCGCCGCGTAGAGCGACGCGCTCGCGGGCGGATGTGGGCCGGGGAAAGCTCGCGTCCGCGCCGCCGCCGCCTCCGCCCTCGACGCCTCCGACGCGCAGGGGAAAGCGATCCGCGCGGGGCAGGAACTTCCGCCCGCTGCAGCCGCCGCGCGCGCCGCCGTCGCTGCAGGCGACCTGCGTCGGCGCAGGGGGCCGCAGCGTGACAGGGCGGCGGTTATGTCGGGTCTGCCGAAAGGATTGATTTGATTTTTTCGGGTTTCCGGCACGCCAACTGCTTTGGTCATTAGTTCCTTTTTTTTCGATCCGCGCGGAGGCAGGATTTTCCCCGCTGGATGGCGAGATCCGGCGCGACCTACCGTCGGCTGTGGGCTTCCCAACCAGGACTCTCCCGGACAAGCTATAAGCTCCGGAATATGTGGTAATGTAGTGCATGTTAGTGTAAGGTGTGTCTGTGTGTGTGCAAAGGAGAGGATAGGACAAGGAAGAAGAAGGACAGATCGTGCGCCGTCCGTGGCCCGTTTGGAAGAGTACTGCTCCGGCATTCACCTGTGTTGATCGGAGAAACCACGGAAAACTACCGATCAGAGCAGCCAGCCGCTAGAGTTCTCCTCCAGACAGCGACTGAATTGACCTAGCTTATAAGCTAGTGTCGAAAATCCTGCCGTGGGGAGTGTAACCTAGGACCTCCCGGTCAGAGGCGCTGCAGTGACATCAGTTGATGCACTGAGCCACCCCTCCCGGTCCTGCCGAAAGGATGGTTTTAGGGTCATCGCTCGTGGTAACCGCAGGCACACGGTTTGCCTGCGCATTACTTCAAGCTCAGTTATCAGAAAACTAGATTCATAGGCGGTTGTGCCTCCATCTTTTGTTCAGCTGGACGTTCCTGTCTCAGTACATTCTCTGACTTCTAGATAACGAATACTTTTTATATTATTAATGACCGCATAATAAAAGCGAGATTATAATTTTTCTACTCAACATAGGTTTTTTACTTAGTCTGGTGGTTTCGTTTACAAGATTTTCAATGAAACTTTCCATGTTGTTCTTGGATTCACACAGTGAAATGTCTAATCGCAACAGAAACTGTGATTCCATTCCGCTGACAAAGAGGGCGGCAGGGCGCTGACAAAGAGGAAAAGGTTGATGGGTGGAGGGAGTTGAGGAACAGGCCCTTCGTATGCCTACTTGAGTTGGCCTAGGAAGAGTTGGGGAAGAGGAATTGCCCTTCAAATGCCTAGATCATTTTCTGAAAGACGATACCATAAATGTCACTCTGAAGGGCAGGCTTGGATTATATCGTTACACGTTTTGTTTGAACAGCGCGGATTCGCGGGGAGGAAGTCTTCCAAATATACTAATCGCAAATGCACATCAGTTAATACTGTATATTCTTATTGTTATTATATCTAATCAACTCTATTTTTTTGCATCATGTTGACAATAAGAGGCCAATAACAGTCGGCAACGTAGTGGGAAACGGATTGAAAGCAGAGGGATGATCGAATAAAATCTTCACAACTCCCAACTTCATTCAAATTCATTATCCAAGATACGTGAAATATGGTCTGCTAATATTTAATTTTCTCGTCTTCTTTATAGCTACTCTTCATGCGGTCACTGTTATCAAAATAATCCAAACTGCATGTGTATGTTCACTTCAGTTTTTAAAAACTAAAGCTAAACTTCTTTTATATCCTGAATCATCGTGAATGCGCAATGTTGAACCGTCGCAGAGGAGGATTGCTTTGGACACGCTGCAGGCGTCGCGGTGTACTCGACAGCAGAGTGAAGTGGGGGCAAGAGAAGTGCTTGGTGTGCGCTCTCGGTGAAGTGGCTGAGCTTTCTCTCGACCACACTTAACCCCAGGTCGCTCTGGAGTGATTTGCAACCCATGTTATCCCACATCCAAATGTTAACAATAGCTTACGAATTTGCTTTTGCCTATATTGTTATTTTGATTAGATCAGTAGTGCACCAATTAGAATCAGCAGTAAGGTGTTTCCGCATTACACACATCGGCTATCCGACTAACTTTATACGTCATATGAAGATTGTTTTGTTAACGGTCAGAAAAAAATCTTTCATTTTTCTCCCCTTAAAAGCAATTCCATTAATGCCATATAGTGTTCGGTAATGTCAAAATAATACTAACTTTGTGGATAAAGTGGGATCATGAAGGATTGATGCTATTTTAGTCCGTTGACAGTTCACTGCAAAAATACTACCCAAACCTTTTTTGTAAAAAAATAGAATAATATTTCGGTAACTGTAAATTTATTAATATTTAAACGTTAACAGTAAAATTGTATCAATGTTTTTAATTGAAATTAATATGCGTCGTTTTTATGTCACTGACTCTGCCGAGTGAGAGGCCGAACGACTCACATTATTTAAGTATCTTATCGTTTAATGTAGCTAGAAATAACCCTACGTGAAATATAATACTTTAGTTTTGTTAACATAATCACAGAAATTAATTAAAGAATACTTAGATCAATGTATATTGGATATATATGGAAATGTACACACATTTTCTTAGATTTTACTTTTTTGTGAATTACTAAATAAAATATAAATGTTCCTCAAGACCTCTTTGTTATGTTCTGTAAACTGGTCAGTTAAGTCAATTTCATATCTTAAAACAATGAACCGTACCTCACGGTTGTTTGTCTACGTGCACGAGCATGTCAGATAAATTATTTTTCAGTAGGTATCTCCAGCTTGTGACGGTGCGCAACATAGTTACTGAAGGCTACTGACAACGTGTCGGGGTCGAGACGAAGACCTTCAGTTTCACTGTCAGATGCGTAGAACCTTCCGAAGCAAGGCCGTGTTTTCGAAGCACCGATGATCTCAAAGAAGACTCGAAACAAGTCCTACTGTTGAACCTACACGAGTTATTAGTATTATCTCTTTACTAGGACCGGGAGCGGTAGCTCAATGCATCAACGGATGTCACTGCAGCGCCTCTGACCGGGAGGTTCTAGGTTCGAGTCCTGAAGGCGGCAGGATTTTCGACACTAGCTTTTCAGCTAGGTCGAATTCGTCGCTGTCTGGAGGAAATTCTAGCGCGGCTGCCCTGATCGGTAGTTTTCCGTGGTTTCTCCGATCAACACCAGGTGAATGCCAGAGCAGTACCCTAACAAACGGGCCACGGACCGCGCGCCATCTGTCCCTCCTCTTCCTTGTCCTATCCTATCCCCTTACACACGCACTTTCACTAGCATGCACTACACTACCACATATTCCGGGAGATCAGTTGGGGGCTTAGAGCATTTCCCGGGCGGTGCTCCGCTGTTGGGAGAGTCCTGGTTAGGGGGAAACCCCACTAGCCGACGATAGGTCGGCGCCGGATCACGCCATCCAGCGGGGGAAGATCATCGCCATCTCCCGAGAAAAAACATGCATTACACTAGCGGGACTAATGTCCAAAGCAGTTGACGCGCCCGGAAACACGAAAAAAATCAATCAAACCATATTTACTAGGTTTTCTGCCATTCGGCATTGGTTATAGGAATGCAATACACATCACCAAACACGGTTGCGGAACGTCGCGTGTTTTAGGCGAGAAACTGACCTTCTCTTTCCCACTTTACCAGGTGTTCGAGTTTGTCCGCTGGAGGTTACAGTTACCCTTTGAAGTGATTACAGAGCACTCAAACCTTCGGATCGAATGCCCACGATTTTCTTTATTTACCAGGTCTTTGAATAAAATGATATACTCTATCCCTAAAAGAATATTGATTTTCCTCATTTAGATTTGGTAGCTCTTAGAAATAAGGCTGAGGGCCGACCTCCCAAAATTGGCACGGAAGCTTGCAAAATCGTCATGATCACCAAAACGTGTGTTCAACCCTGTATTATTTCTCACAATGAACACATGAAAAGAAAAAAAACACACACATTGGGTAGAAAAATTAAATATTTCTCAATGTTCGAGGTAGAAATACTAGCATATCGGCAGTGCACAAAAAATTGCCACATCTCAAAAGTTGTAATTTGAAGAGAACGATGTATTTAACGACCAAAGCCAAAGCCGAACTAAATAAACCATCTGTCTTATGACATTTTTATTAAAGTTACCTAGTAAAAATACATTAAGTTTAAATATATCTTCATAAAAAATGATTAAGACGATCACATTATTTGTGCATTGACGTCATGTCAACAGAGTGACCATCACTTACGAACACTTAAATTTTCTCTTTACTACTATTAATCAACACGTAATGAAAGCCACAGATGTCAGAACTGTTAGTGTTTCCGGAGACAGGAGAAGAAATCGTTGATTGTTCATTTACATTGTGATTTCCCGGCCGAGCACTGAGATCCACGCTTCCGCCAGAAGGGTCACGACGTCTCACTGACGCAGGAGCGTTCGTCTGGAGAAAGTCATTCTTCCGCTTTGAGGCTGTCAGAGGCGCGGGAGATGATGGAAGGAGATACCGTTGGGTGCAGCGGGGGTCGAGAGTTACCGACTCATTTGGTTGGGCGGCCTTTCGAGTTTGGATCCGGGCAGGTGTGTGTTTACAGGTGACTGTGTATCGGAATAATTTTCGTAGAAGTACTTGCATTTTACAGCTTCAGCTGTTACCAGATAAAATGCACTCTTAATTTACTAATATAGAAAAAAACTTCATTATATTTCTACGTAATGCACATTCATTTCAAATTGTGGGAATTCTGATTTGGTGTTGTTGACGTTCTTATAAGAAGAAATAAATATAATATGTTGACGAAGATGACCTCTTATTTCTTCTTACATTCATTTCGCTTTCACATACGAGTGAATATGTGAATCCGTGTAATTAAACCATAATTCTTTAAAGTTTTGTTCTATTCTTCGTCAATAATATTTAGCATGCCGTTATATTGTTAGTACAAGGTTAAAGTAATGTTTTCTACGTAAATTTTGATATTCTTTAGCTAAATTCTTGAGCATTGGCAATTAAATCCATCCACCGTGAAGATCAGTGTTCCTGTGACATCCCTCTGTGCACTAGGTCCCTTTTGGGGGAATTAATTTTAAAGTCATTGTTCTAAAAGGAAACGATAAGCTCAGCAAGACATTTCTGTCACTTTGACTCACGAATCAGATTAGCGCGTAGCCAATTTCAAACTAGAACGAGGCTCCAGTGAAGTAGAGGGGGAGAAGCATAACACAGAACGACCACTCGAAAATCAGCGAGTCTGAGTTCAGGCAAGTCTGGCTTCACTTCTGTTCTCCCCTCTCCATGCGTACGCTTAAATTGCTCTTAGTCGTTTGCATTCACTGGAAAATCACAACTCATACTGAGCATATTAACTGTACATTTGCCTCCAGTTCGTTGCAATTTGGCCAAGGATTTGTCCCGCTTCGGTCGTTTTCGTACAACGGTTTGGAATTTCCTTGGAACGCTGCGCAGCGTTGAAGGCAGCAGAAAATTCGGTGGCCGCTACCTGACCCTTCGCTACGCGCAATGGCATTTGGCTGCGATGCTGGCACGCAGATAGCAGGCGGCGGCCGCAGATAGTTTTCTAACACAAGGCGCGCCTTGCGTTTTAGTAAATGTCAGCACACACTTTCAGAAGTCAGTAGTCGGCATATAACCAGCTTAGAACGACCAGGAATCTTTCCATTTTATTTACAACTCCTGAAAAAGTACTTCTGATTTTTACCTCTTAATTAATAATTTTGATCTTCAGTTTTGAATCTCATTTATTACCCTAGAATTTGAGAATCTATACTATTTCAAAATCTAACAATAAGAATTTTTTCTCTCGAGAATAAATGAGCTCATCTCTAGAAAATGCAAAAGCACTTGAATTTACCAGTCCTTCTTTTGAACTCGAAAGTTCATGATCGAAAAGTGTAAGTTAAAAATATTAAAACTATGGAAACCAGAGTAAAGAATTAGAAGAATGGAGAGTTTCTATCCAAATATTGTGGTGTTTTCCTGCAGCATTACAATACTTAAATAAGTAAGAGGTGGTGGTGGTGACTTCTGCCTCTAAATGACGAGATCCGTGGACAACACACACCTCAGCTAACGGGTTTTCTCAATCAGGTATCTCCCACCAGAGGGGCACCGCCCCCGAGACAAGCTCTAAGCTTTCGACTGGTTTCCTTTCGACATATGTGGTACTATGGTGAGTGTGGGTGTAAGTGAATGTAAGTAAAGAGTGAGAGAATGAAAAGGAAGAGGAAAGAAAGATCGCGCGTGGTCCGCAGTGCATTTGTTAGAATACTGTGCCGACATTCGCCTGGTATTGTTCGGAGAATCCACAGACAACTACCAATCAGAGCTCCTGGCCCTGTAGAGTTCTCCTCCGAACAGGGACGACCTTTATCGAGGGAGATAGCGGTGATCTTGCACCAGCTGATTTGCGAGATCCAACGCCGATTTACGGACAACTTGCGGGAATTTTACCTAACCAGGGACCTCTCACCAGTAGGGCATCGCCTCGGCCGGGACACACTATGTTTCCGACTAGTCTGCTGGCATATGTTTTAGAGTAATGCATGTAAGTGTACATGTGTGCAAGTATGAAGCGAAAAAATAACAAAGAAGGAGAAGGAAAGATCGCGTGTGGTTGGTAGGAGGTTTGGCCGGCATTCACCCGGTGTTGATCGAAGAAACAATGAAAAACTACCGCTCAGAGCAGCCGGTTCCGGAGTCACCCATCACCTTGACCCCACCATCACAACCCATAAAATACTTGGAATTTCATCTGGACACAAAACTTACCTGGAAAACCCACATAGATATCAAACTTAAACAAGCACGAAATGAATTATTCTAACTCCGGCCACAAATCAACAAACACAAATCCCTGTCATACATAACGTACAACAATATACAAAACTATAATCAGCCTTTTTGAAATTTTTAAGATTAATCACAAATCCCCCTGGTTATAAGTAATGAACAACTTCATTCAGAATTAAACATCAACACAATAATAAACCAAATAGCACATATATCACACAACTTCTACCAAAACGTAAGCAGGAGCATCCCATTACAAACTACCAAAAAATGCAACCCACACCCGAATAAAAAATAGATTTCCTTTTGAAGGATTCCTCACAATTTTAGCCTTCCATGATTGTTAACACCGAAGTTCTTCCCTATAGTATGCTCTCCAATGTATAGATTAAGTTAGCTTAGAATTTTAACTGGAATAAGTACGAAAAACATCCGTAAAGTTATTGTACTGAGCGATGTAAACCTTCCAAAATTAATAAATGTGTTTTAAAAAAGGACGTTCGGCCGGCATTCACCCGGAATTGATCGAAGAAGCAATGGAAAACTACCGCTCAGAGCAGCCGGCTGTTAAGAATTCTCCTCCAGACAGCGGCTGAATTCAACATAGCTCAGTGGCATTGGAGTGCGCTCCCGTGTGCGGTGTGCCTCTTGGGAAGGAAATAATGAGGAACCGCCTCCGCCCCCGCCCCCCGCCCCCGGCCGCCGCCGTCGGAAGTCGCGAGAGGCTGCGTGAGGGTGCGGAAGGTCGCGGAAGGAAGTGGAGGGGAGAGGGGGGAGGGGAAGGGGGAGGGGCGGGTCTTCCAGGCTCTCTCCCGCCTCCTGCGAGTCGCACCCTTGGAACGCCACGGCGCCGACGGCCGAAACAGTTTGACTCACTCGGGTTCCTCAGCACTACGCGAGGCTCACAAATTCCAAATTTCAAGAATTAGTTTATTTATTACCAACAAAACCAGTACATTTTGTTCTGTGATCGTATGCAAATTATTTTCGCGGAAATATTATACACGGATATCCTAGATTCCACCATGAAGATGGTAAAAGTGAGGATCTCACGTAAAAAGTCTCTAGAATGGAATCCATAAGGTTCGTGTGATAGAAAGACACCATCATTATTCAATTGATCGAATAAATCTTTGTTGCAAATATTCACCATATTTCTACTCCATTTCAAATTTGTATTATCATTACTTCCAAGAACTAATAAATTATACACACTAATTACTTTAATATCCAAATATATAATTGTTCAGAAAGTTCTTATCCTTTCTCCATTACAGTTTTCTTATGAGATAACTTAAATGTTAGTTATACTCTTATTCTGAGCATTGCATCATGGCTTTCTTGAGAAACATGCATGTTCAACGAATCTTCTTGATCGTAAAGATGAACGTTAATCGGTACAAAATATGACTGCTACTGCGCAATAATGTAATGGATATTGATGCAATTTGTATATTCGTAAAATATTATGTACGTAAAATGTATGTTTCAAAGTTGTTAAGGCATCCAATTGCATTCAAGTGTACTTCAGTTTCATTACAGTTGAATGTCGTTATTACGCCATCACTAGCAACGTTATTGCAGAGAAGCCACATCATTTAATCATTTTATTGAAACGGTAGAAATTTTAAGAGTGAAAAATACTATACCTTAAGTATGAACACAACAAACAAATACGAAAAAATACTAACAAATTGTATTACAATGCAACGGGAATACTTTTTCTTCTTTCCTTAACGAGACTCATAAACTTGTTCTGTAATTTATTCTCATGTGTTTTTCGACAAGGTCTTTAATTTAATAATTTTCATAGAGAAACAGAATTACAACGCAAGTTTAATGAGAAATTTCCATACACGCTTAAACAGGAATTATTTAAGCGTAGTACGTTTCAAGATGAGAAGCTTTTTGCGCTTCCTGCAGAATCTTAATAAAACGTTGCTCGCATAGAAGATATATACAGTAGCATCTGCAAATTACTGTAGAGTATTTACAAAATAATTATTTTCTTGAACGTTTTCTTCCTTTTGCAAAGTGAGAATCATACTACCTGAAGAGAGGTCTTACAGCGGTGAAACAGTCCAACCTTGGCGATGGTAAAATGGACGCCATGTGTCATACAACCTCATTGTCACAGGCACGACTAAGCTAAAGAGCGCATACTGATAAGGGCGCCGTACTGAATAACATGTGCCACCCACCTCCAGATTCCAAGGTCGGGAGATGTAACGGCTTTCCTATTATCTATTCTCATATGCTCTTCCAAGGACATTACGTGCTACCAGTAACTTGGGACGCCTAAACCTTAACATTGTTTCTAAGATATGTATGGTTACTACCTTAGGGCACAAGAAAATGCGCTGTTTTTCTACACTATTTATAGGTGAAGCATTGCATGATAGAAAAGCGTTACAGATTTATTGGCTAATGACTGGCGCACGGTGTGGATGGTGAATGGCGGGCAAGACCTAGTGCCGGTAGACCAAGTCTGCGTTAGTAGGTCAGGCACGTTTCCCGTGTTTGGTGCCTGTAGGCTCTTTCGCTGAGGTTAAAAAAGCCAGGGATATTGGGATACACCCAACCAATCTCTTCGATTCTGTTGCAAGTTAATTTATGGAATTGGTCATTAGGATTCGGCAAATCGTACATCAGATAATGAGAGATAAATCTACCTCAAGGCCACGTACACAATTATTCAAAGTTGATTTCTTCTTTAGTTTTAGGAAAAAATAGTAACGAGTGTTCACAAATTCATAGAACTCAAATAATAACGGGAAAGAAGTAAATCTATGAAAATTATATACTTTAGAGCAAGAGAATCTTTTTTTTCCATGCTTTTTGCTTATTATAATTGATTCTTCTAGTGCATACATAAAGTCAATCTGAATATTTTTAATCAATTTTTAGTTCGTGGCAACAGTGAATAACAAAATTTTGAAAATTCAATATCTACCTGGATTGTGACTCTTAATTCTAGCGTTTTGTTTCTTCCTGTCTTCCGCTTACCACTAAAAACTTATGTTCAACAAATCACCGCGGTTATCGCCTGTTATGTTCAATCTTCATTCAACCCGCGAAATGGGTACCATACAACAAATGCCGTATCTCAATTGACAATGTAGAAATTTAATGGTGCTAGTCATTGAAGACACTTTGAAGCCAATAAGTGAACAGGCGCTTTGTTCGTCCAGTTAGCGGTGAAAGGCCGAGCGCCATGCAAGGAGTTGGCCAGTCACCGCAAGCAAAGGAATCGCCCTTCCGGCGCGCGTTTCCATCGAAAGGCGAAAATTAAGTTTCACCTCCGCTCAGAGAGCGTTCGAACGCTGACCACGACACCGCACGCGGTTCCTCCTCCTCCTCCTTCACAGCCACCGCCTCCTCTTCTATCACCACCCCCGCCTCCGCTGCTGCGCCAGCACACTTCTACCTCTGTATCCTTCTGCTCCCTCTCACCTGTCGCCTCCAGTTATATTGCCGCCCATTCCTCCCCCAAACGCCGTCTAATACTGCTGCTTCCCCTCCTTACATACCTCTTCGTCTTCCTCACCCTCGTCGTCCAACTCACCCTCCTTGTCCAACTCACCCTCGCTGTCCAACTCACCCTCGCTGTCCAACTCACCCTCGCTGTCCAACTCACCCTCGCTGTCCAACTCACCCTCGCTGTCCAACTCACCCTCGCTGTCCAACTCACCCTCGCTGTCCAACTCACCCTCGCTGTCCAACTCACCATCCTCACCCTCCTTCTCTAAAGCATCTCTTCCAAAGGTTCTTCCAATGCTTCCTTTTCCGAACCCATCATCCCATCACCTTCTCCTCTAACTCCTCGACCACCCACGCTCCCACACCCGCACCGCCTCCTTTCTCCCACGGAGCACGAGCAAGGAAGCCCGGGTCATCACCCCTGCCACTGCATTCATCCTCCGTCTCGCACGCGCCTTATATGTACTCGGCTACGTCACTGCCAATGCATTTGAAATCTCATGGTTTGTGACCGGCGCGATTCAGGTCAGCCTGCAGCTAGAAAGGTAGCATGACGTTCCAAGTCTCTGGAGTGTACGATTGATCTGTGTCACGTAAAATACGTGATATTGTCATTTTATAATTTTGAAGTCTGTAGCATTGAAGTACTTCATTTTTCAACAAAATGAGAGTAAATATGATAGCAATTATTCAAAACAGGCCTTGTCTGTCAAAATCTGATTCATTGATTCGTTAAGCGTTGAAGCTTTCTCATATGCCTAATTTCTATTGTTAAGGTTCATTGGATTGATTCGCTGATTAATACACACGAGGAAAAATAGTAAATATTCAGGCGCTATGGAATTGCCTATGATAGCAAATAATTTCTGACACTCATAGTCACTGATAAAAATTAACGAACGTCAAAAAAAATTACAACACACCACAAAATACACGATTGCCTCTGCTAGAACAATCTCAACCAATTCAACAACCACCACCACTTGGACCACCTTCAATACAACCAAAACCCACCACCACTCACTACCAGCACAATCACCATCACAAATTTTAATAACTAGGAGGAGCACAACCACTACTACCGTCATCACCAACATCCCTTTAATCACAACCACTCTCGGACAACACCCACCACCAACGCCACATCTTCCTCTTTGCTTGTTATTTTCCGCTTGCAACGCATCTGCCCTATAACCCACGGGCGGCGGTCGCTCCGACTGCACAAGCAAGCGCCTTGCCCGGGGGTGGCGGTGAGTCAGGCAGAGCCCCTTACGCAACACCCCGCCGCTCCTCGCCTCTCCACGCACACGCGCCGTCTCGCACGCACACACGCCCACGACCCACGGCGCTCACCGGCGGTCTCTCCCGCGGCGCGAGGCTTGGGCACACGGAGGAAATCAGCAACCAATAGCAAACGTACAATTCGAAAAACCTCTACTATGGTTTTAAGATCGAAGTGGACTTGTAGATCGTGTAGCAAATTTTTATATCATTTTGAAACCTATATATGATATTTTCTAGTCATATTAACCTTGTTTTCTTTGATACATTTTTTGACAAATCATATTCAATTTTCTTAATTTTTGGGAGGACAATATGATTGTCCTCTCGGCATCGATCATATATATATATATATATATATATATATATATATATATATAACTACTTTTATTTACTTTATTGTATTATATTTACTTATTATTAAAATTACTTTTATTGCAAAGAATTACAAATCTATATCAATTTCTGTAGTGTTTTTTATAATATTTTTTTCTTCATTGATAATGTCACGTAATAAATTTTTTTATTAAGTGTAATACTAATTTTTCATATTTTTGAAGTGGGGGCGTCCTGAATTTCTGTTTTGCTCGGGGTTCGAAATTGTCCATCTCCGGCGCAGATGTCGCCTCGTGGAGACCGTCCTGCCTTCACGAAATGCCTTCTCAGGTGCCTGACGTTCACATTAATAGGCTAAAAGAAGTCCCGTGAAGGCAAACCTCGGTTCTGTTGTGAATGCTGTTAATGTTGCGTGAAGAGTAGCTAAATCGATTTCTCAGTATTGAGTTGGTTGGTAAATTATCCTTAAGAATGAAGGTAATGAACGAAAGAAATACTGTAACAAAATATTTCTGTACAAAGATAAGAAATCATGGCGTAATTTATATTAATATGAAATGCAGTAAAATTAATTAACCTCGCCACAATATTTTTTGATTTAGGATATTATCTTGTGATTTAATTTTTTCTTCTCAAAAGTACTCGCGTGCTCCCTCCGAGACAAGCTCACAACACGTGGAGAACCACCGTCTTAACCCCTCTGCCTTGTTTGCTTTCGCAATCAACCTGCGACTTCCTCCAGAGCGTCTCGTTCAGTCTTTCCCTCGAGGCCACCTGCGGAGTCCTCCACGCGTGATGGGCGTTGCTTGATGCCGCACCGACTCCACCCATCCTCCTCCCCCTAGCCCCTCCCCCTTCGGCACACCGGGGGAGGTGGCTCACTGCAGCTCCTCTGACCAAGAGGTCCTAGGGTGGCAGAATTTTCAATACTGGCTTCTCAGCTAGCTCAAATTCTGTCGCTGTTTGAAAATTCTAGCGGCCGGCTGCTCTGATCAGTAGTTTTGCGTGGTTTCTCCGATCATCACCAGGCGAAGCCGAAGCAGTACCCTAAGAAACTGGCCACGGACCGCGCACGATCTGTCCTTCCTCTTCCTGGTCCTATCCTCTCCCCTGACACACACACTTACACTAACATGCACTACACTACCACATATTCCGGGAGGCCGGTCGGGTGCTTGTCCCGGCTGGGTTGGTGCCCCGCTGGAGAGAGAGACCTGGTTAGGGGTAAACCCCACTACCCGACGGTAGGTCGGCGCCGGATCTCGCCATCCGGCAAGGAAGATCACCGCCATCTTACGAGAAAAACATGCACTATACAAACGGGACTAATGACCAAAGCAGTTGACGCGCCCGGAAACACGAAAAAAATCAATCAATGAATACATACATCTCCTGCTCTTTCTCCTTTCTACTTTGGCCCCATTTCCCCCGCCTTCGCCTCCTTACCCGCTCTCGCCTCCTCTCCTTTTATTGTCCCCCTGCCCGCCTATTACACCTGCCTATTCCACTCCTCTCCAAAGCGCCTTTGCCTCTTTACCAAACTCACAACCTTACCCTCCGCCCCGTCTGACACTTCACCTCCTTCCCTCTCCTAGCCCCGGCCCCCGGATATTACAATTAATGTACCTACACGGACACACTAAATTCGATGAAGGCATACGATCAAATTATAATTAACTATACTACTCGATATAAGTTGAAACAAAAGGTTTAGAATACAGTCACCACGATGCACAATTCTTACCATTATAAGAAATGCGAACATTGACACAATAAATATTACACGTATGACTAGATTGTTTACTAAAAGTAAAATAAATTATTCATTGATTATTGATGGAGAAGTCATGGAACGCGGTTTATAATACTGTTGATACCAACGATAAATATAATTCTTTTTTTAACGCTTTCATTTCATTTTAACGCTTGCTTTCCTCTTCAAAAAAAGAAAATTAAATATTTCACGGAAAAACAGTTCTTGGATAACCCAAGGAATTAAATCATCATGTAAAAACAAGCGAATTTTTTCTTTCATTTCTAAACGTCATAACGTATCTCAAGACTCCCTCCTCTACTTTAAAACAGACAAGTCGTTGTTAAGAAAAGTTATAAGGCAGGCAAAAATCATGAAACACGATCAGGGTATTCTGAATTCAAATATCAAAACAAAAGCAATGCGGAATATAATAAAATACGGCTCCGTCCCCACCGCTTTGGGCTCCCCAGGCGCTGCGAGAGGTCCTGCGCGACACGTCCGTGCTTGATGGGCTGCTTGACATGCAACGCACACGGAGCGCACGGTCTTTGTTGCGAGGGCCTGGGGAGTAACAAACGCATCGCTTCAGACGCGCGCGCCGGATGCCAGGGTATAAATAGAAAGCGGCGGCGAGAGAAGCTGTTCGGCGTTTCCGCTGCCCTTCCTGCGCCCATGTATGTGGTTGGTAGGTGCCGTGCATTGATAATAACAATAATTAGAGACACCTTGGAATCTATGAGCGCCAAGAGGAAAGTATAGGCCTGGCAAACAAGATCGAGTTATTATGATACAATATTTGCGTTCTGAAATAGGATTTAAATTGATTGGCTCAACTACTACTTGCAAAACCTAGGTTTTAATTAAAAAACCATTCAAAGACCTGATATATATTTCTTGGTTGGCGATTTACATTTTGGCAATCTTAACCTAGTATGTCAAGCGTATGATATAATTTATTGTACTAATTAACTGTCAAACTGATGAGAAAAATCATAAAAACGTAATTTGAAACAAATATCTTCTTGAATACTTCTATTTGGAAATATATGAGAAAAATATATCTTACAATTTCTTAGAGTAAATATCTTCTGTTTTTTCAATAGTTTCAAATAAATCGTACTCTTATTGAACAATTCAATGTGTCAGATGCAGACGGAAAAGACTTCAGAAAACGGAGTCAACATTTTTCTCTTTCTGTTTGTGTACAACTGTACCTTTCAATGCCCAAACATGTGCAATCTGATGGCACTGTGTCCAGAAAAGGAGTCCCGACAGTTCTTGGCTCACGACAGATCTTTGTTAAACCTCTGCCCATCAAGAAGTGCTTGTGATGCAAACTGAAAGAGATGAGTCATTGAAGGTAAAACAGAAAATGTCACAAAAGAAATTACACAAGAAATATGCGAGTACAGTTAACGAATATTTAGAAAAATTAGAAATCGTAGGTGTTGAATTGTATCTCAGATGTTTTAGGACGACAGAAATCGAGAATGAACTTGTTTTGAATTGTTAATACTTGTCACAAAAATGCATGGTTCTTTGTCAAAGTACTTTCATAGGAAATGTAGTAATAGTCATTTATGTTAAGAAAAATAATGTAATTTAGAATATTGATAAAAACTAAGCTCAATTTAAAAGAAGTTTGAGTTTGAAAACAATGGTTTCCAGTGAATCAACATTAACGTATCCTAAACTTTTATTTCATTTCACACTGTATGACAACAAGTTCTTAGAAATCGCTGACGCAAAATTCTATGACTATATATTCTATACGCCTCACGCAGCTCTGGCAGGTAGTCGTAAAGTCGATAGCCCAATGGACCAGTCCCTCGAGTCTGGATTACGATTCTGTTGGTTCAAGGTCGTTCTTCAAAACATCCTGGTTCAGTCCTGGAGGCTAGCCGGATCACCGCGCAGATGATATACAGAGAGCATCAAAATTAAGGAGTTAATGTACCTGGGCATTTAGTTAATGGTTAAGGATAACTGGAGTTTTTTTATCTTTTAATATTCAATCTTCTTCTTCTAATGAGGTAATTGCGCCATTCGATTCTTGGCCAAACAAATGTTCGCGGAACTACTGCTGTGTCTTTCTGGACATTGAGGGCGATCAGCATATCGGCCACTCTTCAGATTAGGAGTGGCTCAGGACGGTTAAGAATCGCCTGATGCCCTTCATTTACTCAAAGTTCTCCTCTTGAACTGATGAGAGCTTACGGCGGAATCTATCTGAGTGGTCAGTCTAGAATTCTCACGAGACAAACATCGCGTAAGTGTAAAAAAACACGCTTCAACGAAAAGCGAACGTAGGGCCTCTTCACTTATGAACCGGGAGCGGTAGCTCAGTGCATCAACTGATGTAGCTGCAGCGCCTCTGACTGGGAGGTTCTAGGTTCCCACTCCCCTCGGCGGCAGGATTTTCGACACTGGCTTTTCATCTAGGTCGAATTCAGACGCTGTCTGGAGGATAATTCTAGCGGCCGGCTGCTCTGATCGGTAGTTTTCCGTGGTTTCTCCGATAAACGCCAGGCGAATGCCGGAGCAGTACCCTACCAAACGGGCCACGGACCGCGCGCCATCTGCCCATCCTCTTCCTTGTCCATCCTCGCCTCTTACACACACACACACACTTACACTAATATGCACTACACTACCACGTATTCCGGGAGACCGGTCGGGAGCTTAGAGCGTGTTCCGACTGGGGCGGTGCCCCGCTGGTGGAAGAGTCCTAGTGGGAAACCCCACTAGCCGACGATAGGTCGGCGCCGGATCTCGCCATCCAGCGGGAGAAGATCACCGTCATCTCCCGAGAGAGAAAATATGCACTACACTTACGGGACTAATGACCAAAGCCGTTGACGCGCCCGGAAACACGAAAAAAATCAATCAATCTATCATTCAATTACGAACATCTATACGCATATTCCGTGATTGTAACAGAGATCATGTGGTAATTCATAATGGCATATAGGAATAATTATCCACAACAATAACAATATATAATATTTATTTCATGCTCAAAGTTAACGTTCGGGAAAACAATTTTCCATCTTTAGTGGGTCCTACCCAAGCAACGTGGACCACACTTAAACCTTTACAACAAAACAGGATATAACAGAGAGATGAACCTCTAAGGTTCGGCTACCTTAGTGGCAAGAGGGCGGCCACCTTAGTGGTTCATCTCTGTATTATATCGTGTTTTGTTATGAGGTTTAGGTGTGATCCACGTTGCTTGGGCAAAACCCTCTGAAGATGGGAAACTGTTTTCTCGAAAGTTAATTTTGGGCATGAAATAAATATTGAATATTGTTATTGTTGTGGATAATAATCCCTATATCTGACTCTATAAGTACACAAACTGAAAAAAAAATAGACCGTATTACGTAATAATTTACTATTTCAATTCAGGTTTAAAATATTAAACAAGGTAGGTGAGTCGTACAACCGAAGGAACACGATCACAATCTGTTGCAGTATGAAGAAATTCTCTCCTTATTTTGAGATGACTCCTTCCTCATCATACGTGAGCGAGGTTTCAAGTGACCATGTTTACCAAACAAAGCAGTTGCGACATGCAAACATGGGGACCCATCTGATAAAATCAGAGAACGGGTACAACTTTTCGTTTTTTCTTTCCGAAATGGGGTCACATTCGGAATACCGCGATTAAGCAACGTTCTCAGCAAGTAGTTCACTAAACAGACTCGTCCGTGTTATCTAGGACAGTAAGAAACATATCCGTTAGATACTGCTTTTAATTACAATGCGAACATAAAAAGTTTATTTGACATTTCCAACTCATGCGTCTTTTGCAAGGTGTCTTTTCGAGATCCAGAACAGAATCCAAAAAGAAAATGCATATTCATTTCAAGAAATATCTTCAAATTGATCTTCGAGATAAGAAATGGAGATCTCTGGATATTTGTGCTTTGTATTTTTGTTGAATATTTTCGAATAAATACTTAAGTTTCTGATATGAATATTGGAAAGGAACACAATCAATCATGATTTGCAGTGGAAATATTCCCTCACTTAACGTAAAAATATTAGGTTATTTGTCATGTATGTTATATTACGTTATATTTATTCATTCATACCGTGTGAAAGTTTATCCATGGTCACAAATAATATATCGTAAAATTAAACATATTATGCAAGTAGTAATTGTAGCATCAATGTATCTAAGCTGTACAAAGCACACAATATTGAAAATTACTAGTAAATACGGAGATATTAACTGTAAGTTAAAAAGCGAAATCCGTTAGAACACTAGTACCATGCTTAAAGAACAAGGTAACATAAATTGCATTCTAATTGATCAGTTAAGGTAATACATTTTTTCGACTTTCTGAACAATGTTCTAACATTATTTCAATAGGTAAATAAAACTAAATGCAGATAATAAATCTGTAATTTATTTATAATAAAATGGTCTTAGAGGCACCAAGTTTTTAGAAGTGCTGGAAGACACTAATACTATAGTTTATTTCAGGGTTGACTCAATACGATTTTGGGGGCGAGGACAAACACTCAGGGTAAAACTCTGCAGAGGCTCTATAAACGACCGAATCATCAATATCTACAAGACAGATTTCACCTTTTTTACTAGAACTACCTTTATAATCGATACCTGAAATATTCAATCAGGGGTCAAAGAACGAAAAAAATTATTGGTTGTGCGTACTAATTCTCCTTACAAAGTTACAATGTAATCAGTCGTGTAGAGACCGTCAGAGAGACTGCAAATTTGTTGCAACAAGCTAAATAACCTTGATATAAGCCAGTTAACAGTACCATAACATATACAATATTTGTCTGCCTGCTACAATACCCAATCATTTTTGCAAGGATATACAGAACGCTCAACGATTGTTTTGAAAAATAGCTTACAATAGGTTCTTGCTAATAAACTTGTATACCCTCGAATATATCTTGGTGTAACAAAATAAATTTATTGAGAACTTCGATTTTTCGGCTTTGCCATAATAATGTGCCCAACGTACTGCGAAATAATCAAAACCCATTTCGTGTCTGAAATGGAGATCGTCAAATATCCGGCAGTTATCGGCCTCGCCTGCAAAACGCCACAGAATAACTATCCGAAACACTACAACGCCGATCTGGATGGCCGAGGTGGTTAAGAGCGAGCACCGACTCAGCGCTTCGGTCCGAAAGGTCGCGGGTTCGAGTCCCACCTTGGACATGATTGTTTGTCCGTTGACTTTGTACATGTTGTCGCGAAGGGCCTTGCGTTCTGCTGACCCCAGATCAGCGGAGCCCGCAAGTGTATCTGTCTAGTGTACGGCCGAATATGCGTCTCATCGGGACGTAAAGGGTAGCCGGCTGTTGGCTGGATAAAAGTCCTAGAAAAAAAACACACTACAACTCGTTTATCGACTCGTACTCCATGGATTCTCCTTACGAGGCGACGCCTGTACAGGGGCCAGCCTTGACGCGTCCGTCGCGTCGCCCAGAGACAATGCAAGCGCCTCGCGATTAGCCGCACGCAACTCCTCCAGCGGGCGATGGCCTACTTGCGCCGCCATCGACAGTTGCGGCGCAAGCGGCACACTTGCGAAGGACTCGGCGGATGAATCACATGTGGGAGCTTCATGCGAACGCTGCCGCTTCTTTTTCGCTGCCAATGAAATTACATCTGGCTCAAAATGGATACTCACGAAACACAAATACAATAAAACCTCATTAACACGAATTTCGAAATAATCGAAGTTCGTGTTATAAAAATTCGTTATTTGAGTATTATAAATGTCATATTACCGTAATCCCTAACCGGGAACGAAGTCGTGTTCGTGTTAAATGAAATTGTGTTAAGCGAGTTCGTGTAACGAAGGTTTCTGTTTGATCCAAACAACCTTCGGTTATCCAGACCATGGTTAGCTTTATTTTGAATTATGGATCAATTATTGTTCGTGATAATTAAATATTATAGCGATTTGTATGAGTTTAATTGGAATGAAGGGTGAAGATTAGTGTTGTTCCATTTCATTTGTTTTTACCCTTTATTCCCTTTGCATTGAACTTACTCAATGCCACTTAAAATAAAAGCCATTTGTACTACGTACTATTCATATTTTTAACTTTGAATAAAAGCAAATAAGTCATTTTTGAAAATTATTTTAATTCGTATATTTAATTAAAATTTCATTTCTTTGAACTACTTATTCATTTAATTTCAGGAATTCATAAATACCATGTATCTCTTAGTGGAATGAACATTTATAATGAGAAAGATATAAACTTTATTATTTATTATAAATTTTATAAACAAGTGCAACCTAAAAGCATAGAGGGTTGAAAAATACTAAATTTCGAAAAGGTTTATTTTGAGGAAACCCTATTCTCCGTTTTTTAAGCCGCTATAAAGAATTCGTGAAAAATTTGGATTGTGGTCACAGTACACACACGTGGACAACGGAGTTTCACTTTTCTTCTTCCTCGTATTTTTTTTACATCTGTTCAGTTTACGACAAACTTTAAATATGTTTTGAAGACTTACTAGATAACTTGTATCTTAAACGTTAAATCTCTCTCATGGTTGAATATGCACTCGTAGGTCTTCTAATACGGTTCAATTTGGAAAATTCTTTAAGTAATATATTGTAGGGTACATAATTTTATTTGATGTTTGCGGTTCAAAATTGTGGACAGGTTATGGATGTTTATGGATTCTAGGTTGAATATTTAGAAGATGATTGGTGACACATCACGTGCATTGTATATTGTTCTGAGGGATGATTCAATGATTTTATTTGGGTTGAGCATTGGTGTGAATGAGCAGATTGGTGAGCATACGATCTTAGTATAATTTTACGTTTGTATTTGCGGATAATGTGGCAATGGGAATTTTCTGAAAATTAGAGGTTTTAACTGCATAATTTCATTTTCCCTATTTTGATTTTGTCTACGTGCTGCCCTCTTTCATTCAACAAAATAATTTATTTAGGTCACGATAACATGTTAAAATAATTTCTGGACTTTGTGAAAACTGATATTCCATTCCGAACGCAATTCACTCGTGACGGAGGTCAGAAGAAATTGTGCTAAAAATTTCTAAACAGTTCTAAAATATTAAAACACACCATTCACAAAAGATGACATACTACATATTACGACCACACATCAAAAAATATACAAAGATCACATTCAGATGCAGACTGCAAATTGAGAATCTAATTCTTTTTTTGCTTTTTTACCGTTGTAAAATATAAACTAATGAAAATACAAAAATTAAGCACTCTCAATGGAATGCGAAACCCAAAACTAGATATATTTTTCATGCCATTATTACAACCATGATTTTTCTTAGAAAAATATTTGAATTCAATAATTAACATATTTGTAACATATGTTCAAAAATATATTTGAATTATCTATCCACTACGTCATTACTAAACGTGAGATCAAATTCCTTTACATAACGTAAGCATTGTAGCAGTGATTGGCTACAGATAGGAAAACAAAGCCATGTGTCATGTGCGTCCATGAATCGAAGGCCGCCTAACTGTACAAAGATGTAATCGCTACTAGCTACTGATGTAATGTTTCAGTGCCACTAATATTAGGAATCGCCTATTGGACTTTCAAGCGCTCCTTGTTTTTTACATCTTCCGTTTAAATGATTGCACCTTACGGTACATTGACTTTTATTTTATGGAATTGCAAAACGAAATTGCTTTCTTTGCTGTTTTTGTTATCAATGATGCATTAAATGTCTACGAAGAATTAAACGTACATCCACCACACGTAAATAAAAGGATATTTTCTCCATGACAAATACATTTGTCTCAGTTACATCTCATTTTTTTATGAAGCTTACTATTGTACCTTCAAGTCTCAGTCATAACATCAGCTGCTATGACCTTTTGTTGTATAGCAGTTACACCCACAGTATTTCACCATCACAATCAAATTATTTATAAAATTATTATTTTAATAAATTATATTTACAATAAAAATTATTCTCTTTTTTCAGGTAAGTTGCTGCGTGATTAACCATTTTCTTCAAATCTCTCAACTGCCTACAGTGGTAAGTAGTTCACAAAATTGCAATCCTTTGTTCCAACTTGCTTTCATTCCCGGAGAGTAAGTGAAAGCAACAGAGCACATTATAGTACGAGCAATTATTTTAAACATTTCATTCAGATCAGACGATGATCTTATACCGTCAGTGAACAAGAAAACTGAAACATCTAATAATTATCATTTTGCTTTACTCTGAGAATACTGCTGCACGCTGTGTGAAACTATTACATTCTTCTTCAATTTACTAAAAAATAATTATATTTGATTCTACCACTTTCCTTGGTTACCGACGATGAAATGTAAATGAGACTAAAAGAAATGTATAATTTCTCTTTATCATCCTATCGATAGTTGAAAATTTTTAAAACTTCAATTAAATTAACGTTGTCATAGTTGAAAACAACACGCTTCTTAGAAACATGGCAGAAAATCTGCCTTTCCGAGAGATTTCAAGTTTTACCAGGAAAGAGATATATGTCCTAAACTCACCAACGTGGTTCCAGAAAATTTATGCGAGCAGTTGCACTCACGAAGGCCAGAATGTTTATTGAAAAATGCGACGGCGTGACTGAACAGCGGAGATTTTCGGAAATCCCGCGCAGGCTTGCTTCTCTCGCTTCCGAGAAATTTATATAATCGCGAGGATGAACGCTCAAGGGGGAGATGATGGCATCGTGCGAAGTTCACAGAACCGAACAAGCACCCTTCCAACGGGTCACGTGGCATATTTCACTTGTAAGGCGCGAATCCACGGCTGATGTAAGCCTCTTGGCGCTGGCCCGACCGCCGGTAATTACAGATAGCAACGCCATACCAATTTTTTCCAAGTACCTATATGGCAATACACCGGAGTTTTCAAATTTTGCTGACTATTGTTATCTGCCTGGTTTCAGTCGGAGTATTTTGGAGACGATTAAACCCTTATTCAGGAGAAGGTCTACAGATTTTCTTGTTCACATTATCATTTATTTTGCTATTAGCTGGACCAGTGCGAACATTTAAAAATCATTATTTTCAGGTAAAATAACTTTATTGGGACACTACAGAATCAGAGTTAGTGGTACAACTCGTATTTACTGATCACCTGTCTAGCTTGCGACGCAGTTATCTAAATGGCCATCTATCGATACACATATCGACATATCCTTTCTGTTCTACTTCAAAGTACTCTCTTAGTTATTGCTTCTAATATGTTTCTTCTCCGCATGATGAATATATTAGAAGAAATTGGCGTATATTAGCTAAGACAATGATTATAACGGGAATTTCTACAAATATCCATTACATCATGTGCCCCTATGAAAAAGCTGTGTCAGGAAACGAATGCGTAACTGATGGCAATATAAAGCCAAGACCCCACTACGTGTAGTTAACCTAATAAAATAACACTGAAAACAAAAGTTTCGGATTTATTTTTACACAATTTTCGGTATGTATATACCAATTTATTAAAAGAAAATATTCAATTAAAATAAACGATGCCTTACTTTATGTGGCGAGACTCGGGCCATCAGGCCCGCTCTTTCGTCTGACCACGCAAGTTTTGCTACGCTCCTTTCTCCATCGACAAAAGGTATCATTCTGGCGACGAAATAGACGTTTTCTAAATTTAGCTTAGATTATTCTTTTAAGCTTGAGAATCTTTTACATGCTAAAATCTACAACATAAGACAGCCGGTTTTACTTCCCCTCCTACGGAAGGCGTACGCAGAGGGATTTCACCTTTAAAAATCCACGGCTTCGATCAAGTTCGAACCCGCAAACGTGAGTACATCAGCGATACGCTAACCGTTATATCACCAAAGCCGCAAATCGATACATCGTTCCCATCCCTGCAGGGTCACGTGTATAGTGACCCGCGGGTGTCGTAACCGCCATGGCGGCGCCACCGTCCACCGGTGACGCCATCTGGGATGGCGTGCGCGCCGGTCGCTCCGCCGTCGCGTCCCGGGCGCTTTCTCGCTTGACCGCCACTGAAGGCGGCGCGGCAGGCGGTGTCAAGCCAGTGGGTGGTGCTGCGATTCGAAGCGAGGGGGGGGGGCGCTAAGATTATGGCTCGCAGTTGGATATTTGAGACGTGGCGATTCAATTTGCCACCAAGAAGTCCATAAATCGTTTAATTAACTAGGTCCGAGTTCTACATACAGATGCCAGTAAGTTAACAAAGAACTTATTGTGACAATCGAAAAACGACAAAAGTATCGTTTCTTGTCCGACGGCATTTTTACAATGGTAATTGTACGCACTAAGTAATAAATTATTTTTATTGGGACATTTAAATTCCCCCTGAGAAGAAATTAATACTATTACTAAACAAATATTGAACACGTGAGACAGTTTCATAATCTTCTTTTCTTTTTTGATTGAAATCCATGAGAAACGTTATGGTTCATGTTACCAAAATGTTAGTCAGAGTTACCAGAAATTGATGAGAAATGAAAGAAGTAATATTTGCACAATTATAAAAAATAGCGCTTGTAAGTGTCACACAATATAAGTTTAGGTTTCATTGAAATGAATTATATACAGCCAGCATCCTTCGTTTTTTCCGGTATTTTTCGTTCTTAAGCAGAAAAGCCTTGCTTTCAGCAACAAAATCGTGTGAAGATCGACATGCCTCATGACTTCAGTTCATTATATAATATTCACAAAAAAAGCCTTACAGTAACTTGAAAATAACTCAATTACTTTTCCGGGAAATTATGTGTCTGTGGTTGTCAGTCGTGTGTTGTAAGTAAATTTTTTCTCTGTTCGCAACTAAAAATAAAAATCTACATATAATGAAAAAAACTATGTTGAAAATTTCTGAGAACCTTGTAAGTATTGTATTTTTAATTATTGTTAGGTTCAACAACTTCATTTACATTATAACAAAAATTGTAAATTTCATTTATTCTAGTGTTGCTTCTTTGAAGATTTACGTACAAATAAATGTGAAAGAATAAACTTTACATTTGAATTGGAGGCAATAATTAAACACGGAAAAAAAATTTTTTTTTTCCAAAAATTTTTTTTTAAAAAAAAAATTATCACATTTTTGGTCTTCGATGTATAATAATTGCAACTTCAAAGAGATATAATGATAAATGTGTATCAGAATATTACGCGGGAGTTTTCGCAAATATTTCAGTATTCTTTTTTCGTTTCTCTTTTTAGTTCTTTGGTAGGGACTTTACACCCTTTGCTACAAGCCTCCCCTTCATGCACACAGCTTTCCTATTACCTTACTCGTTTATTATGCATGCATCAGGCGAAAGTTCATGTAGAAGATAATTGCAACAGCGCCTTGCATAGCAAGGATCACAGGGAAACAAACATGTGGGAATGGGTACGTTCCTCTCTCAAGAGATGAGATGTAACCTCTTTTGAGATGGTTCCGCGTCGGTTGTTGCGTTCATCTCCATTTCTTTCTTCCATTCCCAGGAGACGTGACAACACGCAAATAGTTTCCATTTTTATTCTTATAATTGTTTTTATAACGTTATCAACCAACTAAAATCAAAATGCATAATTAAAACAGGAATCATTTACACATGTTTGGAATCACTATGAAGACTGTATGACAGCACATTAATACTAAATTTTATTGTAGCTGTATATACTATTTCATGGAAGGTAGACATGATTAAGGGAGGAGACCCAAAGAATCAATTCTAGGTGAGCAAGTCCTGAAATGCGTTACGTTAATATTATTCTGGGTTAGTAAATTACAGTTACTATAGGTTTGTTTGAAGGGCAGTCATTTATACCAGCATCAAAATTAATATGTTGATAGTACTATTTACTACCCTCACTATTATTTACAACCCTTTAATATTCAAATCAGTCTCAACTCGAAGTGATTTTTTCTGAAAACTTAGATGTGACTGAAAACTCTAATAGAGATTTGAAGAAACTGGCAGGTTTAATGGAGTACTTCTATTGCGCTTGTCAGATTCGTGCCAGTCAGAGAAACGTGATTTTATGGATGTCAGAAAAATAACATAATGGTCGCAACAAGCCGTTCTGCAGATGACACGTTGCATAGCGGATGTACGGACTTGTACGATGTAATCCAAATTCCGCAGAACAAGCAAATGCCAACTTAACGTTCTCTCACGACAACACAAATTGGCTCCTTTCCTTGGAATTACGCGTGGATTATGCAGCAATATCATGTATAACTTTACTAGCAATCTGGTAGTTGAACGATGAATCCACGTAACTAATCTATTGCTGACCAACATTACATAATTGTTACCAGTTCCTATCCTAACTATTTATTAAAGTTTCAAATTGTCCCCTTCCTTTTCTTCTATATCTGTGTGGTCGTTTTTGTAATCACTTATTGTTCCTTTTGATTCACCTTGGTAGCTACTGCCAGTCATGAGGATTTACGGATATTCTTCTTGATTATTTCCATGCCAACTTTAGAGGAAATTGAAAATATCTCATCAATGAACTCTTGATGATACTCTTCCATCAAAGCTTCAATTTGCTCAGATGATTGCAAGACGCCAAATGGAAGAAAGCTAGATGCGTTCAATACCAAATACAAGCCTGTACACTTCAATTACAATGTAAACGTCTTTCCTTGCAATTTTCTGTGATTTATATTTGTATTCTTCAGTTTATTTTAATGTTCTGTTCATATTTACTTTTTATTTACAGACACGCAATGCCCAACTAATTGTTCTCGAAGCTACACAGTGACTGTTATCGCTAACCAAATGAGTCCGTCACTTACGGGTATGTCGATGGAAATAATACGTCTTGTAAAAATTATGCCTCCACACTCCAAAACGCCTACAACAGCTAAAAGTATTTGTATCCCGCGCTCTCTTCCTGCCTAGTCGAATGAATATTTTTCATTTTCCTTGGTCGTCATGCAATGTCCGTACCGTAATAGAAAAAAATCAGATGTAGTACCTCTGTACATAGTTTTTAATATGCCTGCGACCATATGCTAGGAATAATGTTGCATAATTGTTTTTTATATTTTTTTACATAATAGATTAATTTAAATTCATAATTGGAAGCGTAAATTTAAATGTAGATATGAAATCATGGGTTTAAATTCGTGTGACTGACATGATTTGAAAATCTGCTTTAAAATAATTTCGTTGTTACCGCAATAAATTTACAAAAAATAATAGATTATTATTCGATATGAACATATTTAAAGTATTTAAAACAAGCCTTCTTTCGAACCATCAGATCATTTTAACCATCCGAATAGTCATATAATTCAAATTATTCGTTGAATCCAACAATTCCATTTTCGAACAACTAAAATGACCAGTTATTGAGTTGAACTCCATCGTCACCAGAATTGACGGAACGCCCTATTACCACCACGTTTCAACTGTTAGAACACCCTCGCATCCTTTCCCGCCTCGAGGCCTCGATCGAAGCCGATTAGGCTGGCGTACCGGAGCCTTCGAGGGTCGCGGGCGATGAATAATCGCCGCGCGGACTTCCTGCGGCGTCGCGGCGCCGGCGTCGGCGTCGCGGGCGCGCGGACGCGCATCCGCCGCGGGAAGGCCGTGGCGGGCGCCGCGTCGCCATTTGCGCGCCCGCGGTAACGGTCTCGTGCGTTGCATAAGCCCTGCCCGTTCGCCCGCCTCGGGCCCGGAAGGCGATCCCGGTTCCTTTCTCGACCGCGCGTTGGAGTCTCCACGTTAAGGCATGGGGCGAACTGGTCGGCTGTTTGGATTTCAATAAAGGATATATGGGGATGTGGTGAAGATATTGTGGCCATCCTGGAATAAAGTAAATGAAACCAGGAATCATCATCAGGATTTGTATCTCTCCTTACACAGGCTTTTTGTATTGCGACAGCCACAAATATCGGAAACGATGCTCTCTGTGCTAAGCGTAGAGATGTATTGTGGGTGTTGCGACTCAACGAGCTTTGTATGGCGAGTGACAAACACAGCTTTTCTTCTAAAAAATTTTAACCACTTTTCACTTTCCCAACATCATCATTATCTCCTCTTTCCTCTCACAATATAGGTTGGTTGGGTGTCGTCAAAAAAATCTAATTGATCCCGAGGTCATTTACTGGAGGGTATTACTAAAACAACGGACCTAATTAAAATTGAGAATCATACCATACCTGGGCTTGAATGATGGGAATGGATTTAGAATGCAAAAAGATGAACTACAGCACTTACTTGCGTCGGTTAAAGGAAACCGTAATAAAAAATATATCTATAGACACAAAAATCTAGACATCGCCGAACAGTGTACTCGGGCTCTAGAACTCGCATCTAGTAGCTTCGTATGTCTCAATAGTGGCGAACACTTGTCACCATTTTTATACAGTTTGGTTTGGTTTTTTTTTTTTCGTGTTTCCGGGCAAGTTAACTGCTTTGGTCATTAGTCCCGTTAGTGTAGTACATGTTTTTTTCGGGATATGGCGGTTATTTTCCCCCGCTGGATGGCGAGATCCGGCGCCGACCTACCGTCGGCTAGTGGGGTTTCCCCCAAACCAGGACCCTCCCACCAGCGGGGCACCGCCCCAGCCGAGACAAGCTCTAAGCTCGCGACTGTAAGGAGTGAGAATAGGACAAGAAAGCGGAAGTGAAGATAGCGGGGCCGGTGACCGGAATTTTAGGTTACTTCTCCGGCATTCGCCTGGTACTGATCGGAGAAGCCTGGAAAACAAGTGATCAGAGCAGCCGGCCGCTAGAATTACCCTCCATGTAACGCCTAAATTTGACATAGCTCTCTAGCTAGTGTGAAATCCTGCCTTCGGCGGGACCGAACTTAAGACCTCCCAGTTGTAGCTACTGCAGTGACATCATTTGATGTCATGAAATACCTAAGCCGGATATTGTTTTGTGTTGTATCTTAAGGAGTCGTATGCTGTTACGTCTACAGTAGGTATGGCGTATCTACAGAGAGTGTGCGCGTGGAATATGTTTACAGCTGAAGATGACTCATCGCCACGTGTTCTCTCCGAAAATAGTTCTGTGTTTAAACATCTCCTTCAGTAGTGGCTTCCCGTTCCCTCCTCCAATAGAATCGTACTCAAGTCACGTTGGGCCGTACGGAGTCAAATGGAACAGTGTGGGATTCTGGGATGTTGGACACAGCACGCACAGAATATCTTTAGAGAGTATGTACTCTGTGAGGGAATTGAAGATGACACAACTCTGCATAAATTTTCTCTGCTAACATACTATTCAAACCACTCTTTTTGAAGGGCTAGACACAAAATCTTTTTTCGACACTTTCCCATACGCATCGAGTACAAGTTGCGATGTCCCGTGTGTAGTCGGATGGCGATGCGTTGCTATATGAGAAGCCATGAGTCAATTTGAATCTCGTCGTTCACGAGTTATCTATAACGAGCCTTTCTCAGGTAATGTATTTTGTTTTGCATTTTAGTAAATGTATCTAATACTGCTTGGTTAAGTTGCTCTGCATTCTGAAATATCGTCCATTCTCTGCCAAATCTTGAGTCATCATATCCGTCTTATCCCAAGATCCCAGTCGCGTCCTCTCCGTTCTGTAGTCCTTCAATTAATGCTTGAGAGTGGGCTACGATTCACTCTCCATACCAAGGCTGTCTGACGAAGTCGGTGGTCTTATTCATCCAACTTCGGTTCCTCATAAGGCTGAAATGGCTGCAGGCCCGCCTCAGCATTTTAATAACTGGAATAAAGATGTGGTTGATTGCAGGTGAATGTCTTGCATGGGGCTCTAAGAAGGCATCTACGATACAAAGCATGATGAAATCATTCATTCCTTACGCAGAAATGAAAACACGCCCTCCATATGTCGGTTTCTGTGACTAGTTGTAAGTGATGCCTCGAAGAATGTAAATTGCTGGACATGTCACGTCTTCGATTAAGTTTTGCGAAAATTTCATAAATATTTCATTAATGAAAGACATTTTTGTCCACATTGACGCGCATTTCCCTTGCATCGGACACTAGTAGTATGGTATGACATACCAAGTACATATGGAGTTGCATCTTAAGAAGACGTGTTACAGCCTGCAGGGTACATACATCATCATATCAAGCAACACGCATGATGAATCTATAAATAGTACGCCCATATTAAATTCAAATTGGTAAAGACGCATCTTTGTGTAAAGTTCTCTAGAAATAGCTACAGTTCACTTTGAACCGTATAGAGTTGTCAACATACGTGCACGGAATATCTACAGTGTGGATGTGCTTGGTACCGGCAAATTGGCAAAGGTGATATAAGTTCAGTGAGGTTTCTCCGAAAATAGCTCTCTGTTCAAACATGGCCTTCGGATGCTTCGACCCATCCGCTCCACACATGTTCGTGTCGCGTTGCGTCATACAGAATCGCATGACGTCCTTGCGAGTTGGACGCTCGGTTTTGTAGTGTGTAAAGTCGTGGTGCGACTTTTTGATGCCTACAGTATATTTATAAGCAGTGCACGGACATTATATGCATGGTATAATAACATAGTAACAAAGAACATTTCGAAGATTGTGTAAAGAGATGCCGAGCAATTGAGGGAAGGTAATAAAATTTCGTAGGAGTACCCTTGGGGTCTGCGTTATATACGACACAAGTTTCATCATTCTAATTAATCTTACAATAATAATAATAATAATAATAATAATAATAATAATAAAAATATTTATAATATTATTATATATTTTAAATATAACACTTATCAATAGAATTAGTGTATTATTGTGTCATATCTACTTTTAATTCTTTTATCATTGTAATTAATTGCACCATTGTCATTCCAAATTAAAGTTTAAATAATACAACCGTATTATTAAGAATATTGCAATCCATCGATATCATCTTGCTTCTTCCTCTCCTTCAACACTCTCCCAAATTGTTCAGTCGCGTCCCATATTTAAGCATTCACGATAAGTCTATATTGACACCACTCACAATATATGCAAATTACTGCAGAGAATTCAACTTGGTTTAAGGTTTCTCCGAAAATTGACCTGCTCCGGCACCGCCTTTCCCGTCGGCCCCGTCAACGCCCTCCCAAAGCGTCGTGGCCATGCCGAGCCGCGCTACTTCGTACGATGTAGTAAGGTAGTGGTGGTCAGAGTGGAACCTCTTGTGGCCGAAATTTCGGTCGGCCGACGTCAGACGACCCATCAGGGTTTTCGCCCAGTTTCCCCGATCCATTGAGCAAATGCTGAGATGGCCCCTTGATTTGCTTCTGGACATAAATGTAACTTCATTTTATGTGCACGTCTTCTAGAGTTCAGTGGGAAATACAATTATTCAAATTATCGTTTCCATGTTGTCGCGACACGAAGTATTGTTCCGTAGGACATCATGGATAAGAGCCAAAATTTATTGCCTTTTTATCCTTGAAAATAGATTTTATTACATGAGAGCTTTTTTATATTTAAATTTCAAAAGTAATGTAGTATATGACTTAGTGTAGGAATCACAGAATTTTGAAAATGTGCACACAATTCACTTTTTCCCATAGCACGTCATACGCAGTTTTTAACTGCTTTTTTGACGTAAAATAAGTAAATAAATAAAAGACGTTTGCGTGCGATATGCCCGATTTGTTTAAACACGTGCTAGTAAATGGAAATGGGCATATTGAACAACCATATTATATTTCCGACGGCGTCCGAAAACATCGGCTGTCCGAAGATGATATTTTTCTTATGATTTTGTCGGTTCCATTCGCCCGAAATCAGCTGGAGAGTCAAGGCCATCTTGTAATATATAGAATACCTCTAATATATGTTGATGGCTTTGAGCGTGATTCTCCTACATGTTTCAAACAATGAACTGCGGGATTATGAGAATGTTTGCCTGATTTCAGGTTCAACATTCGGATTGTTTTCGAATGAAATAACTCTGACGATTTCGTCGCAGTGTCCAGGTAGCAAGCGACCCATATTTCTGGTTCACTGTGATCGTAGCTTAAGAAGTCGTGCGGAGTCGTATGGCGTCGTATGGCGTCGTATGGCGTCGTATGGCGTCGTATGGCGTCGTATGGCGTCGTGTGGCATCGTATGGCATCGTATGGCATCGTATGGCATCGTATGGCATCGTATGGCGTCGAATGACGTCGTATGACGTCGTATGGCGTCGTATGGCGTCGTAGGCGTCGTATGGCGTCGTATGGCGTCGTATGGCGTCGTATGGCGTCGTATGGCGTCGTATGGCGTCATGGCGTCGTATGGCGTCGTATGGCGTCGTGGCGTCACGCAACGGGCGCGAATCTGGGTGAGCGGAAGCGCGGGGGAGGAGCGAGACTCCTCGTTTGGGCGGCGCGCGCGTGACCGGAAGCGCGGGGGTGGGGAGGGGGAGGGGATGTTCCGGTCGGACGCGCGCCGCTGCGCCGGCCCTGAGCTCCTCCTGAGTTCCCAGGCCGCCCACACCGCGCCACGCGGCGCTGCGAGGCGATGGAAGGCGCAGCTGGATTAAGACATTTCGAGACCCTGCCATGGAGGTCTTCAACGGACTAGCGCTTACATCGAAACTATTTTTTTTTTATTTCGGGGGCTTTTTGCAGCTTCAGGGGATGCCGATTTTCGGCTATAAGTACCGAGCACCCACTATGATTCCCCATGAGGACACATATTAACCTTTACCCTAGACACTGACACTTGCGGGCTACTCGGTCTGTGGTCAGCAGACTGACAATGTCTTCCGCGACAACACGCATTCGTGATCCATGCCTTCGGCGGGTTTCGAACCCGCGACCATTCAGACTGAGGCGCTTAGCCTGCACATGCTCTATCCACCTCGGCCATCTATAAGACCGAGACTAACTCTAACAAAAAGTATCGGGTAATCCGGAATTCACTTAGAAAATGATCGCATGTCAAAAATAGAAATTGCCTAACGGTATATAAATCAGTGAACCAGTTTATCGCAGTCACAAAGAGGCCACTAAACCGAAAAGTGGCAATGACAATCCGCAATGTTTGACGTACGATTACAAAGATTATTCAATTCGGGAAAGTCTCAATTTTTCTACAGTATGTGACGGCGCTGACGCCGATTCACTTCTGCTGTAGCAACAAATTTCTACAAATTTGCATTAAATTTCTTGGTGGATTACATTTTAAGCGTTTTTCTTTCTGACGATTGCCTCGCTTCATCACGCCTACGATAATTACGAGTCTACTGTATTGTATTTCTTCTTCTCTGGCAGAGTTCTTCGCGGTTATTTCCTCAGTGAGGAATGTGTAATGATAAGATGAGTGTGTGTGTGTGGGGGGGGATAGTCACTAACCTGGTTGTCTGGAAGAGACAGGTGACGTTGAGCAAATGATGGTTTGCAGAGAAATGAACAGTATTTGCATTTTTTATTACTTATATTTGAGGCAAATAGGATTTCACATAATTCGAACTAGCATGACGAAATTCCTTCACTTAAACGCATAATACTTAAAAACGATGCAGATATTTTAAAATAATTGAAGTAACATTTATGTACTTCAAGTATTATATATAAAATTTATCTTTAAATAAATTATATAAAATTGTGAATTTAGTGGTCTGTGGGATCTGCAAGTTTGAGCAAGTTCTGTGTGTCTTGGCTAACAAAGGCATGTATAATGAACTGTATGAAAATTGAACGCGCACGTTTTTGTCACTTTCGTTTGGCAGAAATCCGTTTCTAGTACACGAGGTTCATCGGTGGGGTTTGAGTCTGAAATGAGTTCTCAAAAAGCACAATTTTTCGCTCTACTCGTGGAATTAAATGACTTACAAGTTATATATAAAATGCCACCAACTTACTCATAATCACAAGCCAGTGCCTTTACTCCGCCTACCCTTACAACAATCCAACATTCTTCGAATATTATGACATCAAAAGGTAGGAGGGTTCGTAAATAATAGTTTTTATGGCACTTTCTCGTATTTAATAGTTTTATAGCACTTTCTCTATAATGCAATTTTAGGCTCGGTGAAAACCTAAAACATCGATTTTTGTTTTATGAGTTTCTTATTACCTCCATACCTTTTATTTTCGTGTTTTGAAGTTTTTTGTTTAATAGCGTATTCAGGGGGTAACGCAATCATTTCAAAGGTCTGTAAGCGCGATCCTTTAAGACTTAGTACTGTCATGTTCTAATGTGTTTTTGCCTAGTACGGATAGTGACTTACAAATTACAAAGTAGAAGCTTCATAACTTTATTTCCAAACACTCGAAGATAGGTTTACAATATGTTGTCGCAGAATGGAGAGTCCAGGAAAGATACTGTATATGTAAATAACAAGGTAGCCTATAAGAAGGCCTTTAAATTGCTTTTTGTCTCCTATACAAGTTTACAGCATTTGTAAATAACCAAAATGCTTATTGTAATGCAAACTTCATTCAAGTGTCTGAATTTTCTACTAGTTGAGCATAAGATGTAGTCTAACAAACGACTGAACATTTTTTGGCATTGCTATTAATATTCATATAATTAAAACTTTTGTTGGAGCATAACTCTGAAAATCCGAGAAAATAATAGAATGTTTATAAAAAATATTGCGAATAATCAAACTAATCCCGCAATTCTAAAAGCGTCTCTGGGTTTGTTTATTGTGAACGTATGAAGAAAAATAAAAGGATTTTTGATCAATTGATTCAATTCATCAATTGATGAAAAAGAGCAACAATTTTGCATGTCATATCACAATTGTGTTTTTAACGTTTGTACAAAATTATACATTAATAGGTTAAGAATTTCCAATTTTAATATTTTTAGTGATACTTTTATTCTTAACAACAATAAGATTTTTTCTATCGTACAAAAACTAAAGTATAAATAAAAAAGAAAAGAAGATCTAGTTAATAATACAATAAAAAATACAGAAAACATTTCATTATACTCTGAGCATCTTTCGATATCATTTTTACTTTCATAAAGAGCACCGTATATATCTATCAGTATACGTGTATAATACTCTGCAACCAAAGAGCTTATACATATGATCGCGTTGTTTGAATAATAAACTTCTCTTAAAGCCTAATATAGTTTATGGTAGTTGCAGAGAAAATGCCGTAAAAGACTGAATAATGAGCACACCTGTCGTGAATGAAAAAAATACGCGAATGACGTCAATTTAAATCACGTCTTTAGAAGTCAACTCACGTGTGTTACTGATGGTCTCCCCTGCAGTGTGCTAAGTATTTTGATTACATGGCTTGCAAAACCTCTCTATTCACCGGGAAAATTACCCTCATTTTGCACGTCGTATCGACTTTTCATCAAATATAGACGTCCACGTGATTCATATCATTTACAATCCAGTTCGTACATGTGCGTATACCAAGAACGTTTCGCAATCGCCCACTAATGAACACGTGCAATAAATTCATTCTATAGTTTTAGTTGTTAAAACCCTGAAAAGATTGATTGATTGATTAGTGTTTCCGAGCGCGTGAACTTTCTAAGATCCTTAGTTCCGAAACTTATTAGGTATGTTTTTATAGTGAGAGATGGCAGTAATATTCCCATGCTGTATTGCGAGATTACGCGCAGACCTGTACGTCGGCTTGAGACTTGCTTTCCACAACCAGGTATCTCCTATTACCAGGGCCAGCCCAGAGGTAAGCTCTCGTCTGTTCTCCAGACATGTGTGGTAGTGTAGTGCAAGTACATGTGTGTATAAGTAAGGGATGAGGATAGGAGAAAGAAGAGAGAAGACATTGCGCGCGGTCCGTGGCCCGTTTAGTAGGGTACTGCTCCGGCATTCGCCTGGTATTGATCATAGAAACCGCGTAAAACTACCAATCAGAGCAGCCGACCATTAGAATTCTCCTCCAGACGGCGACTGAATTCGATCCAGCTATCTACGTAGCTCTTAAGGGAGGAGTTTTCCTCGCGAGGCGTCGGCGGAGTGTCCTCTCCGGCTTTAATGACTCGGCGAGCGGTGGAAAGATTGCGATGAGGTCGTCAGACAGATTGTCGAACAGATTGCGATCGTCGCAATCGTCAGCAATGTCAAGCATGAGCCAGCTAACCACGAGTCAACTCTTCTTAAGAAAATAATTTCTTTCTTAACAACAACAAACTTTTATTACTTCGGTTCTAATACATTCAGAACATATGTATAAATTTAAGAAAGTATCCATAGCTTATCTACTATATCTCTCGTCGATCTGGGAAGCAGGTCTACTCATCTCAAGTTCTCAAAGCATTCTGATAAATTATTTTATGTTCCCCAATAACGTCTCCTGTTGCTACGCAGGACATACGACTAATAAACTACTGCGTTACAGTAGCGATTAACTCATTACACACTGTCGGTGCCTTATCAATGTGCGCTCAAAGAGCCCTTGCGTTCAAAGAGCATCAACTGTCACCAATACCGAACGCATGGCGGTACCACATTAGAAGATGGAGGGTATATTGTAAGGTAGCAGCCAACGTTTATTATGGACCCGCAGCAGTCAAACAATTTTTTACCGCATACGTGCTGAATGATACATATACGGTAAAAAATACCGCATACGTGATAAAATATAGCGGTTAAACTATATTTCTTTCCTAATACTCAACTGATTTTCACATTCACTTTCAATAGGGATGAATTGGTGCCCCAGGAAACGATCGCCATGTCGTTTCGACACAGTCACGTATAGATGGGGTGATACAAGAAGTCAATTTCACTGAAACTGTATGAAAAGTACGCTTTGAGTCTTGCAGTCTGCTATACTGAAAAAGCTAACGACTCATTCGCGGACGCGAATCGACGCGGATTCGGTGGTATAACGGTTAGCGTATCGGGCTGTTGTACCCGAGTTTGCGGATTCAAACCCGATCGAAGCCGTGTATTTTTAAGGGCGAAAAAATCCTTCGTACGCCTTCCTTCGGAGGGGAGGTAAAGCCGGCTATCCCATGTCGTAGATTTACTGCATGTAAAAGATCCTCAAGCCTAAATGAAGCCTCTGAGCAAAATTGAGTTTCGCCTGTTTCGTCGCTCAAGATAATACCTCCTTTCTCCGCTAGGTGGTGAAAGGAGCGTAGCGAAATTTGCGTGGTTAGACGGAAGAGCGGACCTGATGGCTCGAGTCTCGCCACGTAAAATAAGGCATTAACTAACTAACTCATTACTTAACGTAAGTGGGTAAGAAAGATGACCCTTTACGAGCATCTGCTAGTCCCAGTGGTAGTCCTCTTAGATTTATACTACGTTTGTAGGTGAGGGATGACAGTGTAATTGAGAGTATACGAGGTTCTGTAAGAAAGCCATAAGCACACGCTGTAAATATCCTTGCCTTACGCAGCACTGAAAACTGCAGCCTTCAGTTGCGCAGCACTTAAATGCTAGTGGAAGATTCTGCAGCACCGAAGTAGGTCAGACGTTGCATATTGGTATGCAACACAGCACTACGTCCCTCGGGTTTACAAGAACATTCAAGAACAAAGGGTTCATAATGGAAAGTAATCCCCAGTAGATTGGATAGCCATTTGTAACTACGGAGCATTCCAAAATCGGAATCACCTGTTTGCAAGATGAGGAATTCTACATTTGTCCGTTAAAAATCGAACGCAAAAACACATTCTGTGTTTGTTTAACGATTACCCCGTTGGTTTCATGTATAAAATTGGAAGTATTTTGCAGCGGAGAGGATAGACACGTGTACAATCATCAAACTCTCCAAAACTAAAACCACGAGTTCAGGAGAACAGGTATACCTTCATGTTTTCTATTTTGATTTCACATCAATTAACAGGAAAATTTACTTTAATTCTTTACGTCTTGTAAAATTCCTCTCAACTATTACGATGAGGTGACACATCTCCTTTCAGTCTGGTTCATGCCGAGCGCGCCCTACAAACGAGCGATAACGAATGCGAGGAGTTGCATACTAGTACGCAATAACGCATTCTGTCCCGCTCGTTCTTCCGACAGTCACGGCTGGAGGGATCGGCACGGAAAAGAACCCACAATTGAATGGAAATTACACGCCGTCTCCCGCGTTGAGCGAGGCATTCAATTCAGAAAATGCAATATGCATGCTCTTCTGCGTCCGCGCGCCACGCCGTGACCGCACAATGGTGTCCTGATCGCTGGCTTGTCGCGACCGAAGGCGCAGACGGAGACGACCGTGTCTGCCTTCCCGTTACCTGATGCGCCGCAGATACCTCGTGCCGAAGCGAGTGCCCTGGATCTGCGCAACGGATTCCGCTGCCTACTATCGGCTCCGCGGGGGCGTAGCGATCGCCGCGCCTATGTTCAGCTGCGGAGAAAAATTCCTGCTTAGGTGGCTCAGAGGATCAATCGATGCCACTGCAGTATCTCTGACCAGGAGGTCCCAGGATCCGAGCCGCGGCGGAGGGAGGATTTTCCACTCTAGGTCAAGTTCATACGTTGCCTGGAGGATAGGCCACCTGCTCTGATCGGCTGCTTCTGGCTTCTCTAATGAACCCCAGGTGAATGCTGGAGTAGTACCCTAGCAATTGGGTCACAGCGGTTTGTGTGCGTTTTATCCTTCCTTCCTGTCCTTGCCACTTACTTACACACAGACTTACATGCTCTGCGCCACCATCGGTTGGGGTGGCACTCCGCTGGTGTGAGATTCTTGGTTAGGGAAAAACCCCGTAAGTGGACGTGTAGGTTGGCGCTGAATCACGCCATTCAGCGGGGGAAGATCACAGCCACCTCCCGCAAAAAAACATGCACTATGCCTACGGGAGTAATGACGGCAGTTGACGGGTCTAGATTCAGTAACCAATCAATCAACGACTGGAGGTTTTGATAAGCTAACAATTTTCGAAAATTTCACAAGGGAAACAAAATTGTGTCATAATGTTAGCCATTGAGCTTTAGCTCAAAGCAAACTGAAATAAATATATCTGATCAAATTAGACCGGAAAAGAATGAAAATTGCTCATTTCGTGATTTTCGTCATATGTACCGAGGAAGGTGGGACCTTGCGGGCTCCCTTTTCCACACTCTGATGTTTGGTGACGCCTTCCATCCACTTCATGTTTTAAGGCAAAAGGTGAACGTAAAGGGTGAGAGAATCACAGATTTATTGTGGCGTTTACCATTTCATTCCGATTGCCGAAAGTAAGCTTATTCAAATTGCCAGAATTTACATAGAAAGTGAAGATATAATCGCATTAGTGTGTGGTAAGATATGAACGAGTTATGCTTTCGCTCAATTTTAGATGAAAATAAGTTTTATCCAAACTATATCTATTCGGAAGTTTATTAAGAATCCCCTATTATTAGCGAAAGTGGGAACAGGCATTGAACGACAGAGTGGAAGATAGCTGACTGCCTGACCGCAGCGGATGGTTATGGAGAGGGAACAGTTGCCAATAATTTTTTCTATGCAATTCAACTATAGATTTTGTACTGAATATATAAGAATTAAGTTCTGATCACACATTATGAAATTTTTTGAAGGACTAAAGGGATTAGCACTATATTCTCTCAGAGTTCTGTCGTTTTCTATCTACTTTTGTTTCCTCATTCACCTCGATATCAATATTTTTGTTTTACCAAACCGAATTAATTACTCAGCTACATGAATCAATATAAATGTTCATCCACTACACGTGGTCCAATCGTGATCTCTGTAGAAAGGACCGTGTAATTTTGGTGTTAAGACACAAATGTCCGAATTATTCAAAATCAACACTTGAAAAGGGTAATTCAGGTTAGTTTCTACGTATTCAAAACCAACACTTCTGAACGGTCATTGAGCACAGCTCCAGGCTCAACGTGACTATATTTGAGAAGAAATAAAAGAGGTCATCTTCGTCAACATATTTTTATTAAGATAGCCGGCTTTCGACGGCTTTGCCGTCATCGTCAGTCTCGCTGCTTTCGGCTAAGTCGGTAGACTGTGCCCGTCGGCAAAAGTCGGTAGACTGTCCATGTGCAAAAGTCTGTAGACTTTTGCCAAAAGCAGCGAGAGTGATGATGACGGCAAAGCCGTCGAAAGCCGGCTATCTGAATAAAAATAACATGTTGACCAAGATAACCTCTTTTATTTCTTCTCATAAGAACGTCAACAACACCAAATCAGAATTCCAACGTAACTATATTTACCACTTTATCATAGCTTTTCTAATGGTTGTGAATTAATGTTCTAGTAGTTTATATCTTACCTGACTAGATTCGTTTATCACGAAACCTATTTCTGTGCTCAACTTCTTAAAATAGGACAACCTAGGAGTATATAGTAAATATTTACTCAATCTTCCTTTAGATCATACTTGGAAAATTTATTTTCAACTATAACTATTTCGTTAATTGATTGTTTGTAATAAATACCATTTGAACATCAACTGCATGAAAACAAATTCATTAAATAACACTGTTCGGACGAAGTGGTATTAAATAACTATTTAATTTATAATAATATAATATTTTGTGATACAAGTAATCAGATGTTTATTTCAAACAAGCGGCCTACTGAACGTGAGAAAACCACAAACGTATTTTTTATCGCGATAATTTTGTAATGAAAGCACCACGATCAGGGGCTTGAAACCCAAGGAAATTCACTGCCCTATGTCATGTTATGCTATTAGCAATTAATTCAACATTAGTTTAATTGAAAATCTTCACCAATCGAAAGAATGAATGATCTTCTTCGTATGACACACCGCGTCATATATCGAAAACCAGGCACGAGCTGTGTGTCGACATCCGAACCCGGTACGCGCGTCACATGCTGAAGCCGAGAAAGTGGCAGTGCGTGCAAGCGTTTCATATTTTGAACGCACGCACGCACGCACGCACGAAGAGAGTTTCTCCGGAAGAGGCCTCTGCGATGCCTCATTACGTCAGAAATACAGCGTATGAGTTCTTCAATATGAGTCCACTTCGGTGCCGAAAGTGTTCATTAAAAGTTGAACTGATTGATTGATTTTTTCGTGTTTCCGGGCACGTCAATTGCTCTGGTTATTATTCCCGTGAGTGTAGTGCATTTTTTCTGTGGAGATGGCGGTGATCTTCCCCCGCTGGATGGCGAGATCCGGCGCTGACCTACCGTCGGCTAGTGGGGCTTCTCCTAACCAGGACTCTCCCACCAGCGGAGCACCGCCCCAACCGGACAATCCCTAAGCTCCTGACTGATCTCCCGGAATATGGTAGTGAGGTGGTGTAAGTGTGTGTGTGTGTGTGTGTGTAAGGGAGAGGATAGGACAAGGAAGAGGAAGGAAAGATCGCGCGCGGTCCGTGACCCATTTGTTAGGTACTGCTCCGGCATTCGCCTGGTGTTGATCGGAGAAACCACGGAAAACTACCGATCAGAGCAGCCGGCCGCTAGAATTCTCCTCCAGACAGCGACTGATCATTAAAAGTTGAAAGTAACATTGATTCACTTTTACCGAAATATTGGGAATAAACCAGGCACGAGCTTTAAGAGCGTTCTAAGGTGGAATGTTGGAGCAATTGAGATTTGTGTGATTAGACGTTCAAGTATTGTTTACTTAGTTCATTTTTTATTTTCAGGTAACTCATTTGATTTTGAATTATCAGTGTGCAAAATAACGTCGAAAAAAATATTTGAAAATCATAGTAAGACGGGCATGCAATCCCGCGAAAACATTGATTTATCAGACTATCGTGCACATTTATTACAATAGTTACGTACCCAAGTTTTGTCACTTCACTATATTGTAATATCGGTAATTGTTTTTATTGTTATTCCTGTTTCTAGCCATCTTTGAATACAAACAATTTTCTTGTGGCACGTTGTGCATTTTACTGAATCCCAAAGAAATAAATGCATTTCGGAAAAAATTCACTTCCATGATCTCAAGGCAACGTATTCCGAAAAGGAGATGAAAGTTGCAAGTTGAAGGAAACGTTCTTTTTGCCGCAGAGCGTGCGCGCTGCCAACTTAAAATTAGCGGAGTTCGATGTCAAGAGGCCTTAAATTAGGCTCTGGAGCGAAGACAGACTCCGCAGAGTTTGCGTTTCGTTTCCCGCGTTCGTTTTCGCGCTCTTCTCGCGACCCCCTCCCTCCCACCGAGCCACGCCCCCCTCCCCGCTCCCTCTCCCACCGTCACACTTGCCTCCATTGTTAACTCCGCCTCCAACGCTGGGCGTTCTAACCCTTGCCGCCGAAACTCTACACTAAGCCTCTCTTCAATTCTGCCATTCCACTCGTGAAATTAAAACCAACAGTGTTTAACTATATGCGCTAAATGCCCCAATCAGGGAGGTGTGTCACAAGAAGTTTATCGTTTTTTCTATCCGATTTTTCTTACCTTTTCTCCCTATTGACCAATCATAAACTGTGACTCATCTATCTTAGGAGGCGGTATACCTCAATCGCTATGTCAATGTCCAATGAACCGCGTATGTACTATAACATAACCTCATTGATTTTAACATAGATACAAGTATTTTCAATATTTGGCGCATTTTGCAACTCTGTTGGACATAATTCACTCGTGGAAGTCATATTAAATACCTTCATGCTTTGTAAATTTTAGATAAATCCCTTCCTCACTTCGCGAGTCGGAAATTTATCAACAATTTCCACAGTACTCATCGTATTAGCTATGATAAGAGTTCATTGGTATGAGAGTACACAAGGCTGAATGTTATTTAGGCAAAGTTAAATTTTTTCGATATCTCTCACTTGCTAAAGATCGAAACGGCAAGACATTTTCTATAATCGTGACATGTATGATAATAGTGTGCCTGAACATTAAAAACTGTCTCTGGCCTGTTGTTCACAATTTTCTACTATTTAAGTAAAATACTTACTTGTTTTAAAAAGTATCGTGAAATTTAGTATTGAATAGCGTTGATACTCAAATTGCCGTTATCTGTACTCGTACAAATATTTTCATCAGTGCTTCAATTCCACAGCCCAGGTCATGATGTCAATTTTGTAATATCTTTTTTAGCCCCGTGACCTCTATTCAAGCGTCAACAATACCATATCTCTCATTCCTTTAAATTTACACTTTCATAACGAGTTTTTAATATTTTGTTCGTTTTTATTTTCATTTAATGCATCGTCCGTGCCTTTAGTTTCCGAAAGAGAAGAGCGAACGAGAAGAGCGAACGAGAAGAGCGAACGAGAAGAGCGAACGAGAAGCGAACGAGAAGAGCGAACGAGAAGAGCGACGAGAGGCGAAGAGAAGAGCGAACGAGAAGAGCGAACGAGAAGAGCGAACGAGAAGAGCGAACGAGAAGAGCGAACGAGAAGAGCGAACGAGAAGAGCGAACGAGAAGAGCGAACGAGAAGAGCGAACGAGAAGAGCGAACGAGAAGAGCGAACGAGAAGAGCGAACGAGAAGAGCGAACGAGAAGAGCGAACGAGAAGAGCGAACGAGAAGAGCGAACGAGAAGAGCGAACGAGGCGCGACGAACGAGAAGAGCGAACGAGAAGAGCGAACGAGAAGAGCGAACGAGAAGAGCGAACGAGAAGAGCGAACGAGAAGAGCGAACGAGAAGAGCACTCGTATGTGAGAGGGCGAGGAGGCGACAGGGTGAGGACGGGGTCGGCGACGACGGTATCGAGAACGGTCCTGTGACGGACAGAGGACGGGGCTGGGGCGGGGCCAAGAATGAGAACGGAGGCTTGGCGTCAGCGGAGGCGGTGGCAGTGGAAAAACAGACGAGGGCGATGACGAAAGCGAAAATGATCGCGATAGCGACCAAGAAGGAAGCGTTCTTGGCGAGGACAGAGGTGGGCACTGATGTCGCCAGAGGAAGAAAATTAGGACAACAGAGAAGGGAGTGAACGAGGTGGGTTCAGATGGCGGGGATACCACATGTGCGGATGAAAATGATGGTTGCTCATTAGTGATTCCGGGCGCGTCAACAGCTTAGGTCATTATTCCCGTAAGTACTGTGCATGTTTTTTCATCGGGATATGGCAGTGATCTTTCTCCGCTGGATGGCGAGATCCGGCGCCGACATACTGTCGGCTAGCGGGGTTTCTCCCTAACCAGGACTCTCCACCAGCGGAGCACCGCCCAGCCGGACAAGCTCTAAGCTCCTGACCGGTCTCCCGGAATTGTGGTAATGTAGTGCATGTTAGTGTAAGTGTGTGTGTCTGTGTAAGGAAAGAGGATAAGATAAGGAAGAAAGGTCAAACCGCGCGCGGTCCGTGGCCCGTTTGTTAGGTACTGCTCCGGCATTCGCCTGGTATTGATCGGAGAAACTACCGATCAGAGCAGCCGGCTGCTAGAATTCACCTTCAGACAGCAACCGAATTCGACCTAGCTGTAGCTCGTGCCGAAAATTCAGCCATCACCGGGACTCTAACCTAGGAATCTCCCGGTGAAAGGCATGGCAGTGACATCAGTCGATGCACTGAGCCACCGCTCCCGGTGGAGGAAATTGACCGCCAATGCTGTGACAGTGCAGACGGAGTTCGCAAGAGCAGCGCGGGCGGCGTTACTTGCGCCGGAACAGAGCCGGGAGCGGGGGAGAGTGGGAGAGGCGGTCGGGATTTATAAGTCTCCGGACTCATTAAAAGTTTTCCCTCCCGGGCGCGGCGCCACTGAGCCCGCGCGCCGCCCCCAGAGAGCAAAAATGGCCGCGCGCTTTTCCGTCACAGCCCCATTCGTCTCGCCGCCGACTCCTGGCGCGGCTGCTCTGCGCATGTGCAGACGCGAGAAAAACACGACCGCCAACAAAGAAAAATGATAAGAAAATGTTGATATTGATATCTTACTCCCAGACGTAAATGTACAGATTTCCCTCCCCTCTTATATGTTACTACTGTCTATCAATGTAGAATCAGTGGTTAGGTGAAGAGCCTCGCCATTAATATATTATTATTATTATTATTATTATTATTATTATTATTATTTTGTCTTTAATGATAGGGAAAAGTATGATATTGTACATTTGGCGCCGATTCGGGTTGTCGAGACCACTATGGCAGTAGTATCGTAGCAATTTCAGGCCGAAGGATCGCGGGTTTGAGTCCCGCCTCGGGCATGCTTGTATTTGTGTTCGTCCTTTCACCTCTCATCACTCTATCACTTCATTCACTGTTCCCTGCAAGAGGCCCTTGCTCTCAATGGGATCTTATTTGGCTAATTAAAGAAATGCATGCAAATGTACTGTCGGCTTTGCCGGCTAGATAGGTGTCTCCCATGCCTACTCCTAGTTTAATTCTCACGCTTGAGGGTAAGAAAGATTTATGGTGAACATGACGGAATTTCCTTGCACAGTAACCAGCAAATTTCATCTGCCTGTTTTTTTTTCATGACACAGCTACAGAAACTGAGAAGATTTTAAGGGAAAGCTACCACAATATTTTTGCAATGACCGAGAATCGAATGCGGTACCACATCACAGGAAGCTAGTACGTTGCCTGCAAAACATTCTAGGGACTAGAACACATTATTGATATTGTTTATAATATGCTGAAACTTAACACGATTGGTGTAGTGTGCAACAAAGATGGAAAATATACTGTGACTTTAATTATTTGGGGGGAGGGTTACTCAATATGATTTGAGTGTAATACATTGTAAATTTGAATGTATTTTAGTAATTGTATTAAACAAAGGGAATACATAGTAACGAAGATGAGTCAACGTTATGCTTACCTACTTCTCCAAAGTAAAAGAGTAGTGAGATAAAAAGGAAAATAAACGAATAAAAAGAAATGGTGAAATTAAAAGCAATACACTTTTTCGATATTAGTGCATGTGAAAATTTGGTGTAAAAATAAAAAAAAATTGTGTTTTCTTAAAATATATATCGTGTTTCAACTCGACGGTGAGGATTAAAGAGAAATGTATAAAAGTATAACGTACTCAAATCGGTAAAATATATTACTTTGTGTAAGCAAAATTCAAATATTTAAGAATTCAGTAAATAAAGGGGTCATAAAACTAATAAATAAGTGACAAATATATGAATAAGGAGATAGTGTTATACTCTTATTTTAGTTCATGTTTTGTACACCAGTTCCTTTATCCTCAAATGAAGGATTAGGAGGGGAAAGGAATCCATGCAAGGGGATATAAAATTTGGTGGACAACAAAATTCCAATTATTCCAGAATTCATTAGAAAATAGGGAAGGAAATGAAAGTAAGACAAAGACGCCAACAAGAAGCCCAAGGAACCAAAACTGAATGAAGTGAAAGTACACAAAATGAAAAGGAAAAGAAAGGCATTTTACAGGAGACAGAGTCAGAAGTAGAAAGGAATATATCAAAAATTAGATACAGGAAACAATGAGTGAAATCTCAAATTGGATGGATCGTTAAATCTTATGAAAAAGCGAAAATGCCCTTAAAGATAGATTAATGCCAACAGCAAAAAAGGAAAACAAAAATGAATTGTAATGAGCGGATGATAATTCATATACAGCCCTGAAGAGAACCGCGATATGTCGGTCGAAACGTCGGCACCCCAGCCTTCGACGCGGCGTCACCCGGACATCCCAGATCATGATAATTCATAATCAACTATCTGCAAGACGCACGGAGTGTTCCACGGACAACTCTTGATTTTGTAAGCAATTGCTATGGAGTTAATGATTCATGAAATGCTATTACTGATTAGATAATATTTATTATTCATTTGAGAAAATGGTGGATGAGATTTTCACTTTTATCGCATTGTAATGTATTATGCTTTGAGCATATGATATCGCACTGTAATCGCATATAATTGTATTGCTGGAATATCGCATTGTAATGTATTATGTTTTAACGCATGTACTATGTTTCAACACATTGTAATGTAGGGTTCTTGTTCTTTTACCCTTTAACTTTACATGGAAGCAAGCACACAACAGGATTCGACGTGGAAAGTATTCGAACTGAACGTGTTTCCAAGGAGACTGACTTCACCTGGGCAAACGAGGCGATGACAAATTGCTGTGTCGTCTGAGGAGCGAGCTGTGAAGGGGCACGGAATGGCCTGGCCTGACCTTACCAGCCTCAGCGTCTGCCATCTCGTCGTGTCAGCCTTTGATTCTTCGCCTTGGAGTTGTCAGAACGAATTGTGTCAGCTGACAAGCTGTTGCACAGCGTGTTTTGTATTCAAAGCACGTTTCTCAGACACTTATCTACGTTTCCTGACTACGACTCGTTTGAAGTAGCGTTTCAATTAATAATATAAACCACTAATGGGAAAATTATGCCACAGTTAGGTATTTTATGAATTATTAGTCTACGCGGATAAACAAGAAATAGTTCTAAGACAAATTGATGATTTAACGCAATTCTGCCGTAAGTTGAAAATCGCGTTTGAAGATTGTTAATTAATGGTTTACAATATCACATGCGTATTGATTTTGTAACCTAGATTTGATACACTTAAAGATTGATACTTGTACACTTAATTTATCAAAGATGTTTTAATTAATTCTAAAATAAGCAATAAGGGACGAATTTGTAGTTATGATGGTGGATTTAGTAAGCGAAAAGTGCATCTATTTCCGCTTACTAATTTTTAAACGTTCGTCATCAAGAAATATATGCATGTTTAATACTTTTTAGAACATGAATTGTATACATTTGACTTGACTTTCACTTACTTCTGGAAATGTAAAATGTCACTTTTTCAAATTTAGAAAGCTTATTTTATCTTGTTTATAGATGGTTCACGAAGATTCTGAATTTATCTACTTTAGAATTAGACTGCAGTTAAGAGCAGTTTAAAAAAACGTATTTCTCAGAAAACCAATGAAGAACTACAAGTGAAAGGCTGAATTTGTGACCCTAATTTTCTTTCTCAAAACGTGTACATAAATGACTTACGTTCGTTCGCAAGTACTTTTCCCCTCGACAAATGGAGCGACAATTTCTCTACGCCAACATCAACCGAATGCTCAACTACTTGCCAGTCACACTTGCGTATGTACCGTACGTACGGAGAAAGCTTATCAATACAGCCATTGATGTATTGGCGACGGTCGCGTGGTTACTTCAACTTTCTGCGACGGCGATGAGAATCTGAGGCCACCAAAGCAGCCCCTTTAAAGCTTCTTCTCGGGCGTCAAACATGTGAAAGACGTGTGATACCGTCACTGTGACGCGCGTTTTTTCGGCACTGGACGCAGACATGCTGACATCAGGGAGAAAACGACTCACTTTCGGTCCATTCTCTAACGTGACCAAAATCTCGGACGTTTGACACAGCAGTGCGTGTGAGGTGACAATGGATGAATTGTCCTCCACTTGGACAAAAGTTTCACTCTCATTACTTTCACAAAACATGCCACCTAGAGAGAACAACATCCCTGTAATAAATTAATTCTATATCGCATGGGTAGCGTTTAAACGTTGCACAAATTTGACAGTGGTGTGAGTTTCTTTAGCAATAACATGCCTTGTTGCTCAGTTTCGGTCAAGTTATTTTGCCGTTGCAGCATGTACTTTGTTGTTTCTTTTGTACTCTGTATATGTGCTATGTACATGACTTGCGTTGTAAGCGTGCTTGCTCTGGGAAAAATAGCACGGTACGGCCTCTCTGCAAGGCCCTGTGGAGCATTTCGTAGCCACTACAAATGTTTGAGAGGAGTGGAAAGGGTAAGCATTGCACGAGTGACGGGCGCTGTCATTTTGTAAAACGAGGGCAGCAAAATTCATAATATCTTGCAACTCATAAACCACGCCAACGGAAATAATAAAGTGCATGAGTTAGGAAACGGAATGTCGCGCAAATTTCTCAACTATGTTTGCACATTAGCGCTATTAAGATATTCCCGTTTTTAAGCAAGCAAGTGAAATCTGTAAGATTTGCCTCTCTTTCTTTATCGAATTCTTTTTAAAATATATAGGAAATATTTCTGAAAAAACAACATAGTACAACAAATTTCTTTGAAACAGTTTGACACTTTTGCGATCACGGTATTTCAAATTAAATTTGTGATCTACACTTCAAAATTTCGTATATGAATTTAAATCCTTAGCTAAAATAATATCATTTAAAATATCGATATTCAAAATAAAAACATCTATTTTTCATTTTATTTTTATATTTGCATTCGAAGAAGCCTAGCCAGGCATTATGTTACTGGACTAAACCCTTAGAGGTTAGAGCTCTTAGAATTTAGGAATGGTTTGATGATTCCGGGCGCATCAACTGCTAAGGTCAGTAGTCCCATAAGTGTAAAACGTGCTTTTTATTCAGATGAGCGACTCTACTGGATGGCATGACCGCGCCGAACTGCCCATCGGCTAGCGCGGTTTTCCTCAACCAGTGTCTCCCTTCAGAGGGGCACTACCCCAACCTGGTTATGCTCGAATCTCCCGACTTCTCTCCTAGCATGTGTGGTAGTGTAGGGTATGCAAGTGTAACTGCGTGTAAGTAAGCGGAAAGGGTAGGACAGGGAGGATGGAGGAAAGTTCACGCACGGTTCGTGGCCCGTTTGTAAGGTACTGCTCCAGCATTCGCCTGGTGCTGATCGGGAAAATCACGGGAAAATACCGATTGGAGCAGGCGGCTGCTACAATTCTCTTCCAGACAGTGACTGCTATTTATGAAGCGAGTGTTGAAACTCCTAGAATCGGAGCCGCTCGCCGACGATCGCCACCGTCGGGATTCGAATCGTAGGATCTCCCAGTCAGAGGCACCGCAGTGACATCAATTCAGCCACCTTTGCCGCAAAGCAAGAGGAGAAAGCAGTCTACCACGGAAGCAGTGTGGGCGTGGCGGGAGGTCGGTGGGCTACGAGCAGCACGAGAGCGTAATGGCTGCGGCGGAGGCGGTGGCGCCAACACCTCTGGCGCCGATGGCGGCGGCTGGCGTGCGACTCCTCGCGGCGGCCAACACGCGCACGCGGGCCTCGCGGCGCGGCGGCTTTCGCGCACGCGACCGCCCAACGCACGCTGAGGCACAAGAGCCACTGACACGGCCATCTAGCAGTCATCATCAACATGCTCATCATCGACACCTTGTCGACATCTCGGCCTCATCGACACCGTCATCTCGTTCTCATCGACACAATCGACATCGTCATCGTTCTGTCACCATAATCGTCGACGCCAACGTTATCTTTTTCGACACTATCTATTCTATTGCCACCAACCCTTTGTGAACTTCTTGCATCGCCATTGCTTCTCTCCTTGTCTCCTCTACTCTCCAAAAAACCAATCGCTAATGTAAAATTGGCAGTGAGATCTCAGTAATTTGCTTCATCATTTATTTGTTTATTGCTATCGCGTGTTCAACCAGCTATCGCGTTTTCTTCTTTCGCCTCTTCAATCTTTGGGACCATTTGCGGCCCCATTACTACCTCTTTTTGTACGCATCTTCTGCCACACTCAGCGACTGCCATTGTCATCGTGACCATCGCCATCTCCTTGAATTACACAAATTTGGATTGCTCTCAGCATCACAGTTATCGAGAGTACTGTCGGATCAGTCACTTCCTGTACCTTCGTATATTCGCACCGCCGTCACCTTCGCCACCGCTGTCTCCTCTGCAATCTTAGCCACCGTCACTTTTGCACACAGGACTCCACCTTCGTGACTCTATCCATCTATCTACTTCTCCATCTATCTTCGTCGCTAATTCCCCCCGCCTTCTTTTCCGTCTCCCCCCCCACTGTCACTCTTCCCCTACCGCTGCAACGTCCACTGCCCCCTCATCCACGGCCCTTCCCCCCATTCCCCTCTTCCCTCCTGTCCCCCACGGCCGTACCGGGAGCGGTAGCTCAGTGCATCAACTGATGCTACTGCAGCACCTTTGACCTAGGTTCGAGTCGTGACGGCGACAGGATTTTCGACACTAGCTTTTCAGCTAGGTCGAATTCAATCGCTGTCTGTAGGAGAATTCTAGCGACCGGCTGCTCTGATCGATAGTTTTCCGTGGTTTCTCCGATCAACACCAGGCGAATGCTGGAGCAGTACCCTACCAAACGGGCTACGGACCGCGCGCGATCTTTCCTTCCTCTTCCTTGTCCTATCCTCTCCCCCTTACACACACTTACTCTAACATGCACTACACTACCACATATTCCGGGAGACCAGTCGGGAGCTTAGAGCTTGTCCCGGCTGGGGCGGTGCGTCGCAGGTGGGAGAGTCCTGGTTAGGGGGAAACCCCACTAGCCGACGGTAGGTCGGCGCCGGATCTCGCCATCCAGCGGAGGAAGATCACATCCATCTCCCGAGAAAAAGCATGCACTATATAAACGGGACTAATGACCAAAGCAGTTGACGCGCCCTGAAACACGAAAAAAAACAAACCAAACCCACGGCTGTCACCGTCTCCATCGCCTCTGCCTTCGCGCCGCGCCGCATGGTGCCGCGCCGCGCGGTGCGGTTCTGGGGCGGTGCGATGCGGCCCGCATCGGGGCCAAGAGCGCGGAGAAACCGCCATTGTTCGCGTTGCGCCAGCGCCGCCGCCTCCACCGCCACCGCCGCCGCTCGGGCGCTCGTTAGGCGGGGACGTGCTTGGGCGTCGCGACGTCCACGATGGCGGTGGCTGCAGCGTTGGTGGAAGAGGGGGTGGCAGCGATGGCTGTAGCAAAGGAGGTGGAGGTGGTGGCAGTAGATGCGGCGGCGATGGCGATGGCGGCGGTGGCTGGGGGAAGGGAATGGTGGCGGTGCGAAGGCTGAGGGAAGGAGGAGATGTGGCTGAGGATGGCGGCGAGGGGGCGATACAGGCGGCGGGGTGGGTTGTAAGGGCGGCAGCGTGGAAGGCGGCGTTGGGGGGGGGGAAGGGGGGGGTGGGGAAGAAGTCGCATGTGGTGGTGATGGTGACGTGGAAGATTGATGCAGCGGTAATGGTTTCAGAACAGGCAATTGTAGGGAAGATGAAGGCTGTCTTCTTACTCACGAGTTTGTCGTAATAACGAAGTTTATTTATTAACAGCTGTGGTGATGCTCCGCGAGAGTGAGACGTGACACTTTTGCAATCGAATTCTTATTGTAACCTGTGGTGATGCGTGAGAGTGTTACGTTACCAACTAAAAAGGATGATGAAACTTGTCATGACAAATTGATATAAAATGATGACCTACTCTGTAAAGAACCCATGATAATCACAGTGTGTTGGGCGTTTCAAAGTTTTGAAGAATTTCAACTTCTGACAATGAAATATTTAGTGACCCAATCATGAAAATAGTATGAATATAGGGTGTTAAAAAAAAAAAGGGAAATAGGAGTAGATGAGAGGGAATATTTTCTAGGAAATAAGATGAGTGATAGTAATATTTAGAAATATTAATGAACTAGGAGTGGTGGAAGGGAAAACGTAAAGAGGAAGAAAAACATTAGAAAATTTACTATAGAGCAAATTTTTTATGGAATATTTAGAAGACAGCTGGCGATAATTTTCATTAAAATGACAGCCCGAACTAGCAAACTATCTTAAGATTTTCATAATGGGTTTATGAAATTACGGGAATGGAAAACCAAAAACAAGAATCAAATATGTATTATAAGCTCAATGCAATGTAAGTAAGATTACACACTTACTGTAGCATTAAACTTTCTGCTATAGAAGAACAACAATTGTGGAAATAATTTAAAAGAAAGACTCCAAGTTCAAAGACGAAATTGTGGAATATTTGAAAATTAAGATTTCAGGCACAATACAGTTTTCTAACCTACTTTAATATTTTCATAAAAACGTAGATGAAGTAGGGACATTTGCCAATTAAATATTAAAAATCCTAATTTATCATGTGCAACAATAAATTGTGTGCAATCTTTGATGAATGAAGGAAAATAGGGCTTCTCTAGAAGGAAAGTTTTCTCCTTTAATGCTTTCAGCGTAACCTTGGTCTCGTAATTTGAACAATTGTGTCAGCGTGGCTCCGCATACGCTAGGTGATCTCACTCATGCAGGCAAAGGGGTGTGCACGTGAATAGCTGCTGCAGAGAAATCTTAAACTTAAAAGACAATGGGAAATGTTACCAATGTTCAACTGTCCTATGCCGCAATAAATCTCAGAATATGTCGTGCGCGGTCGTCATGTGACGGAATATTTGCGTTTCAAAGTTTACACTTTTGAGTTTTTGTTAGACACACAGACAAACATTGTGTTCAGCGTTTTAAGAAGGAAGTTTCACTTTACAGTTCGGAGAACAAGAAACATCACAACGTAGTGATACGTAACAGATTAGGAGAAGGAAATTCCAGGCTAACAATTTGGATGGCATTTGATTAACTACAAATTATTCTTCTGAAGTTATAGTTTGTAAGGTGAATTACGACATTGTTCATCATCAATGGAACGTTAGACCTCCACCTTATTTTTATGAAGTTGTAATAATTGAGGTTTCAAGTTCCAGCAAGTTGAAAGGCCTATCTCTTATCCCAATAGACAGTATTAAAAATCTAAATATATAAAAGTTCGAAATGAGGTTGTTTTCTGTAAAAAGCATCCATCTCCCAAATGGTAGGCGTGAGAGAAAGGTTATCAGAATGCGCTCTCTACCATAAATACCATAAAATGAAGATGGCCGAAATTATTAAAATTTGCCAACGTAGCAAATGGGACAAATATTTTCATTTGGAATCGACGGAGACATCTCATCATGGAGCGAGTCTTTCTTTAAGCGTTCATCAAATCCGTGAGACATTAAATAAAGAGTTGATATTGAAAAAGCTGTAAGTCAAATTTTCCGAAAACACCATTTTGCATGGTAAGCAGGCTATGTTCCATTGACAATGGTCTCAGAAATGTCTTGTGGGACAGAGTACCTGGTTATGAAGTGTAGCAACGCTGCACGATAGTGCCGGGAGTTACTCAATTGTACCTGGCAATAAAAACAATGCAAGCGCCTCCGCGAATTTACCATTGTTTTGTTCTAATTTGTGTTTAGCGTTTCAGTTGGTTTTTGCAAGAAAGGAAAATTAATCTCAGTATTTTAAGTTCATAAAAAAATAACCTCATAATCTCCTTGTAAAATATTAATAAATAAACCCTTTTTGTAAAATAAAATTTGCTTTTTATATTCTGGTGAAAAGTTATTTTCAGGAGAAATTTCTTAACACCACATCTTCACAACTTCCTGATATATTTATACTTTACATACATTAAAACACTATCCAAATACAAAATTTAGCCATCAAGTGATGTGTTCACCCGCTCATCTGAAAATATACATAAGAATTTGTTTTTGTGAAAAAAGTATGAACTGAAGAATGCTTTTAATTTGAGGAATCTAAAACAAGCGTATTAAGACCGATGACAAACCTGAGTGTGACTAACGCACGAGATCATGTCATCATAATCTTTGCAAATAGAGACGTTCTCACTTGATGGGAAAGATCACTCGCTTCCTGCCTTGCAGCCTGTAGTTATGATAATTTAAGGTGCGACCTACCTTCTTTGGTAGTAGGAGCGTTGGGAGAACACTGTGATCTCCCCTGGCAGTAATACGCTATAACACTCTTCACGAGTAGGTCAGTCGGCCTTCTTGGAACACAAACAGTGGGATCTCCTCTCGGCGGTGCGTATGAATAAACAATGAGACTCCGAATCCAGGAGAGAGCAACATTTCTGTTTGAGCGACCTTCATGGATAACGCACAACCAGCCGTTTCGTTTCGGCGTGGAAAACATAGTTGTTGAATCCAAAGAGCGATGTCACGATTCCAAATACACAACACTTACATTTACTGGCTTGTTGAGCGTTCGTGATTTAATGGCGCTCAACACGAGATGGGACGAATTCAAAGAATGATTGAGAAGGATTTAAAATATTTTTATTTCCGACGCTAAAAGTGTGAAATAATTTTTTACTGCACACTTTTTATGGAAGAAAAGCTAAAGAGATTTTTCGAAAAAAAATTACAAAACAATTCAATGAATAATGTGTTTATGAAAAATTAATTAAAGCAATATGTAAGGACCTGTTCAAAGATAATCTAGGAACCTAGATTTAGGAAAATATATATTTCTCTAAGTGATAATACCCCAAAACATAATACATCCATGGTCACATTATTTTACAAGAGCTTTGGAAGTATCTTCACATAACATTAAAAAACGGAGTCAATTAAGTGTTTCACTTAAATAGTATTACATACAAGTTATCGTTCACGCCCATGATCGAAGTATGTGTCAAAGATCTTCAGAAAATAATAAGGAATACTTGGGATCTCATTATCAACATATGCTTAAACGGAGACACCACCACAACGGAGAGCTAACAAACAGTGAACATTTGCTTCCTAAAGACATATTTATTTGTACACAGCTGTAATTAATGACGAAAGTTCAAAAGGCGATGTTTCCCCGGACTGGAAATCACGCAATCCTAATGCGAGCGTTCTTTAACGGGCTGGCTGCGTACCCACGCTCGGGCGCCTGCCATTACCGCCACCATCGCTTGCACCGCAGTCACCATCGTCGCCACCACCTTCTCTTCCTTCGTCGTTGCCGCCGCCGCAGCCATCGCCACCTCCAAAAGAAACTGGGCCACGCCTGACCGCGGCAGCCACAGACGTAACTCCGCTGATCCAGAACCTTATTCTCCCGAACCGGGCCAACCCGTGTTATAGCATAAGAACACTGCCATATCCTGTTGGAAATAACTGGGATGAGGTTGCCCTCACTCAAAGCTCCACATCGCGTCGTCAGGTTTCTATTTTCAGACCACCACATTGGTTTGTATTCTTTGGAAACAAAACTTCACAACTACCTACCTACCTACTTACCGGGAACAAATCTTTGCAGAATCCTCCTCGGAATAGTGAGAGGTAAAAAAATCTTTGACTTTACATCTTTGCAGTTTAGGTTTACCTTATCCTTCATCGTCATCAACTCGTAACATATTTAAGAGTTATTGTACTTGCTCGTGTGAAAGGGAGTAGAAATAAAGATTATTTTTATAAACAAATCGAGACCCTCTAAGGTGTGATTTCAAAAGAAAATTGTTCACTAATAACTTTCTCCCGATTTTTTCTAACCTTCCGTCGTAACATCCAAGTTATAATCTAATTCCCACCTTTTTATGTTGATAAACTAATAATTTCAAAAATCAATAAAAATGGTTGCATACAACACTGAAATAGCTTCACAGAGAAACAAATTTTAATCTGACCCCAGAAACGACATTTTATCATTTTACGTTCACGACATATTTAACAAATAATACCCTGAAAATATTTGTGTAATTGAAATAGTAATGAAGTTTTATGTAAATTATATAGCATCTCAGTTAGCTTCATTGGTACAATTCAAGATAATATGCGTCAGGAGAAACACGACAAACTGGTGGTCACAGTGGTGAACCAAAAGAAGGAGAAAGTAAGAGAAATAATCTGTAGAGTTCATTAACATCGAGTTTATTATGACCTACCCCCATTATCGCTTTCCTAATCTAATGTTGCCACAACACAGAGATTTTATTGGTGTTCATGAATAACTTTCTTTATGATTCCAGAGCCAGAACTTTTGAGTCATTATTTGAGATCGTGAATGAACTCATAGTTTGGTGATATAAGTGAATAATAATGGAACAATGTTACATATTATACTAATGTGTGTATATTTAACTAGAACATCGGGTTCTTTTGTAGTTATAATAAAATAGTACTAATTTCATTTAGAGTTACTATTAGACAGTTAAACATTTCTAACGAAAAGTAGATTATGAATTGAATAAATAAATAATTGATGAGATAGGTAACAAAGTAGATACACTGTAATATGAATGATGGAGGATGTTGTTTGAGATGAAAAGAAGCCGGAGACACGATCGGAAACCGCCGCAAAATTCTTTGTCCACTGCAACATCCACATGGTGTGGAAGGGACGATTGGAGGAAACTTAGTACGACGGACACGTTGCAACGGATTGTCCCATGCATTGGTGTTAGCTGGCAATCGTTCGTTAGCTTGACTGGGGTTTTTCTCCCATCTATCTCGTGTGCTGATGTTTCGCTCTCGCGAGTGACGGCGACCGCTGCGGCGGGTCAAAGGTCGTTCGACCGCTTGCGTCACTCCGCAGCGCTTCTCGGCTATCGCGCATCGGAGTCTCCACAGGCAGGAGCAGAGTTGACTCACGAAACAATCTCGCTGTCCAGGCTCAAACAACCTTACCAAACTAGTGAACCTTTGCTCAGGATGTAACGTTTTAGTTTATGTAAAGGTGTTTCAGGAGGATTCGGTTTTTTGACATCTCTTAGCGTTCATAATAAGATATTTTGAAAAAATATTTTTCTCGACACATTGTCATCGATCTGAATAAACGAGAGTGACTGCTGGAAGTAGCTCAGACGAGTAGAATAAACACTCTGTCAAAGAACAATATCTTCAATTGATTAAAACAAACCACAACCTACATTTTGTTGTCGAATCAACATTCTCTTCAATCAAAGCTTCGTTTATTGATTGATTGATTGAGATTCCGAGCGCGTCAACTACCATGGTCATTAGTACCGTAAGAATAGTGCGTGTTTTGTTCGGGAGGCGGCGGTGGTCTTCTCCCACTGGATCCGGCGCCGACCTATCGTAGGCTAACGGTGTTTTCCCCAACCAGGTATCTCCCATCAGCGGGGCATCGACTCAGCCGGGACAAGTTCTACGTCCCCGACCGGTGTCCCGCATTGTGGTAGTGTAGTGCATGTTAGTCTGTGTAAGGAGGTTAGGATAGAACAAGGAGGAGGAAGGGAAGATCGCGCGCGGTCTGTGGCCCGTTTGTTAGGGTAGTGCTCCGGCTTTCGTCTGGTGTTGATCGGAAAACAGGGAAAAACTACAGATCAGAGCAGCCGGTCGCTATAATTCTCTTCCAGACAGCTACTGAATCCGACCTACCTGGCAAGCTATAGTCGAAAATCCTGCCGCTGTCGGGACTCGAACTTAAAACCTTAAGACCTCCCGGTCACACGCGCTGCAGTGACATTAGTTGATGCACTGAGCCACCGCTCTCGGTTAAAGGCAGTTTTGTGCATCTGTTCTTCAAATATTTTTCCTTTTATACGTAAGTTAACCCAGATATTATTGTCCCTTTCTCTTTTTTTCGGCAATGTTCATGTAATTTCAGAAGAATGTTTTATTTGTCATTTAAAATATGCTAGACAACATTTCGCGTAATAAATATGTTTATAATGATACGTCTTACATGCATAATTTAGGCTATCATACGATAAAGTATACTTGACTATTAAACTGAAATAAATACGATAAAGTATTTATTTCAGTTTATATTTAAAGAAATTTTCCCAAGGTTTTCGCTGATTTATGCCATGTCAGTTTTCTTAGAACTGTATTACTCAATCAAAGCTTGCCCTGGCGCGTCGCGTTGTGTTGTGAGTGGGCACTAGAGATTCTTTTAAATCTAGTACTCTAGGTTGTATACTCACGCCATGAGACTCAGATAAAACGACTTTCCAAAAGGAAAAATAAATATCTAGGTATCTTATTCGAATGAGTAATATTCATGAAAATAATATTTATCACCTTTTTGATTTTCGTGGAATATGATTTCCGAGTCCATCGAAGTATCTGGTTATATAATATATTAATGTTTAATTTATTAGTGACATGATAATAAACTATTTGTTTTAAATTTTTAATTTTTTATTTAATCAATTTCTCCATTAATTTAATTTGTAAGTAAAATGTTACAGAAAAGCATCGTATCAGTAAAAACGATTCATAGTTTGTGATGTGATTTTTTTTACTTACCTGTGAGAATGTTTAATTGCTACACAAGAACATTAATCATCTTACGTAATCGGTGATAAATGAACACGAAACATGAAATGCATGAAAGGGAAACTAGTGATATTTTCTTGATTCTGAAATATCCCCAACTCGTTCTTCTCTTTCTGCTTCAGAATGATAGGTTTTTTCACATTTGTAAACGCCTACCAAATTTGCAAGTCTTTTGATTTCAAAATTCATTGCATGCCTTTTTCTACGAGTTGAACGAAGGGCAATCTAACCTAAGCATTTGGGTCAAAGTCTTAAGTAGAAAAAATCGCTTGAGCCAATATTGTATCAGGTTTCAAAATTCCTAGAATCTTGGTAACCAAAACAATACTTCGTCTTAACGAACACCTTCAATTCTCTTGCTTTTTTGCTTTTTATATTTGAAAATATTTTTGATATATTTAGGTAATTTGATGACTTATGCTTCAAAAACAGAAATACTTTGTTATTTCTTTATGCTTTTGCTAATAATTTTTGTTAATTATATTTTAAGTAGATTCTCGAGTATTTTTATAAGAAACTGTTCACCCATATTTTTATATGTGATTAAATAAATTGGAAATATAATGTTGAATAAAATGAGATTAAGAAATATATATTTTTATGCAATGAAAAAGGCATTCATAAACTTTGTTAACATTATATTTCAAGAAGTCTTCACTCAAAATATTTCTTCATATTCATTTTGTAACTCTTGTGATGTAAGGTGTACGAAAATTAAACAGTTTGTCAAAAGTCAGAAGGAACCGTGACTGTTTAGCAAATATTCATACTCCAAGGATGAAACACCTGAAATTAAAACAAAACTAAGAGGAATCAACACTTAACTCTTTCATCTTCAGAAAATGCTCTGCTTAAAAAGTTTTTGGGGAAAAGCTAACATCCGCGACCACAGTGTGCTTACAAGTCAGCGCAACTATGTGACGAAATAACTTTTTAAGACGTTTTTGCCATACGGTTGGATGGATTACATACTATTTAGCGGGTAATGTTTACGTATTACGGTAGACCACCTTGTTTACGTAGTTCTGTTAACTAAACTTTCTGGAGATTCGGATTCGGAATGCTAGGGTTTTTTTGGTGATTCTGAAGCGTTTTCTCCTTAAGGTGAGGTCTCAAACAAAACACATTTTCGTGCATAAAGATGACACGCTTTCATTTGGTTCCATTGTAGGTCTCAAAAATCAAGACTGGAACAAGTTTAGAAACTCCACTACAGACAGTATCAATAAGCTTCAAAGGTTGATAGTACGTATCGATAACAGTAAGCTCCAACTGTAAAAATGATGTTGAGCAAACAAAACTTTAAACAATGGACACAATTAAAACGCGATATTTCCTTTTCCTTGCTGTTCACTATCACGTATTTATATGTGAAAGACTTGTTGAAATCCCATCCCCATATGATATATTTCCTCATTATCTCGAAAGCTTCCTGCAGTTCTGTAATTACGCAGTTATCACACCAAATCTTGACATGAACCATAGCATCAGAAACACCAACACAGAATGGGTTGAATTTGAGAGAGGAGGGAGAGAGAGGATAGTGGAATAGTCTCTTTAACAAAGTACTTTCAGCCTTGTGAGTAGAAATAAATAATTCTTTTTAATTTTACAAAAATTAAGAATACATATTCGGGACGTTTATTCGCTGATCACTTACCATCAATAATAGTAATTGGAAAGGATGTCGATAAGTCGACTCTATGGATAACTGCACACACCTTATTGTGAGAATATTAGTGTGAGAATATTAGTACGTTTGTCAATAGTGGTGGAGGTGATTTTATGAATACGATGATGAGGATTACAATATTTAACACAATTACGTCGATGGTGGTTACGATGAAGGTGACTGTGACGACGTCTGTTAGTTTAGTCGCTGGTTCATGGTACGCAAGAGACGAGTCCGCCGAAGTCACAACACGAAGTGTCCACAGCGCGGAACTCTCCCATCCGCGAGGTCGCGGTTTCCGTCATTGCCAGTTTCCTAAAGCTTTTCTTCGGCGGCGGTGCGGCGGTGGCGGCGGTGGCGGCGGTGGCGGCGGGGCGGCGTTTCTGCTTTGAGGTCGCGAGCCCCCACGCATAGGGAGTGCCAAGCCTCAAGGACGTTACGGATGTCCCAATGTCGCATATGGCCTCAAGGATGATAACCAACATGCGAAAAACATCCCGGGAATGCCTGAAGTTCTCTTGAAGTGAGCCTCCCAAGAAAAGGCAGAGATTCAAGATCCGTGGTGTTTGTTTACAAACTTCCAGATAACGCAATGAAGGGAAAATAGATACTCTTGGAAGATATGCAGTATTAGAAGAAATACATTGTTAAAGATTTGTTACAATTTTCCTATTATAATTCAATAAGCGTAAAATAATTATCAAAATCCGACTCAAAATTTACAAAACCTCTTGCAGAGGTCACGGAAAACCGCTACAACGAACAAAATAATAATATAATAGTTCCATTTACAACGCATATATGATATTTCAAAAAATAATCAATCTTATTGCAAATACGTCTATATTATTATATCGAAGTGTTCGACTGATATATCTATCGGTGGAAAACACCTTATTTAAAGCAAATTTATAATGTACAAACAAGATATTCTCGTAATGCTAATTGTTTTAAACCTCACAAAAATGCAGGTCACTTACGCGTGTACTTCTTTATTTAATTTATTGTAGGTTTTAATTTTTGTGCACTAAGCCTCTACTTTTAACATTGCTAAACTATAATTTCGATGTCACGAATATTATTTATGAAGATTATATGAGTCTTGGAGAAATACCGTCCAATAATATACGACATAACATTAAAAGTGTACAAAGCATAACTCAACAGTCCAGCTTCACAAATACCGTTTTAAATTCCAGATTCTTACACATCGTTTGAATCCTTGCAACAGACGAAATAGCTGCCCTCCCGCTGCTTTGCTTGCAGCGTTGTATTCGCAGGGGGCTTGGTTCTCCTCGCGGCCAGTCGCATTGTTGAGACAGAGGCAAGGGAGGGTGGCGAGCAGATCTGCAACGCGAGTGGAGCGCAACAAGAATGGGCCGCGAGGGACTCCCACAAGTGAAAGTGGGCTATCTGCGGCGCGCGACCAGCTGGCGGAACAATGCGCGCAAGTGGGGGCAAACAACAAACAAGCGGCCACTCGCGCCCCGCCTACGCAGGGTGGACAGCTCACAGTGGGTTGAAGTGGCTAAAAGTCCAAGCTATTTCTGTTGTTTTCTACCCACATTCCAATTATATACTCTTTAAAATATGTTTTCCCTGAATAACGTTCTCTTTCCATATCCCGTATTTGTATTTCTTTAACTTATGAAGAGTACTTTACGACCATAAATTATTAATTGAAAGCAGGTTAACAGGGCTTGGTCAGTATGTTCTCCTCTTTATGTTGTTTGTTCGCTTTCCTGTAAAATATGTGAAGTAACTGAAGTACATTACTCAGAATTAATTGAGGCTTTCACATTTACATCAAAATTATAATATCCTACCTGCTAGTAGCAAAAATAAGAACCAAACTCAAGCATATTTCTTTAACTGTTTTTATATAATTATTTCAAATTATTTATTCAATTTTACTTCTTCTTAATCTATTTACTTATTTTCAAGCGGAATTTCACAGTTTTTAAATAACAGCATTGCCAATAATATTCTTTATATACTTTGCATATCAGATTTTCTTACTTTTAATGCTAACTCAACAGCACTCAATTGGCTCAACCAACATTCAATAATAACCTGAAAGACCCTAATATTGATAAGATTTGTATTTTTTAATAATAATATTAAATAATTACATTTAAAAATAAGATTTTTATTTTCTTACAAAATACATATCTTAAATAATCTTCATCAAAATACTTCTGATATTGGAATTACTACAGAATATTTTTATGTTCCTCATGAACGCACTTGGATTTGTCAGACCATTTTTAGGTTCCAATGTTCTCCTCTTTATGTTGTGTGTTCGCTTTCTTGTAAAATATGTGAAGTAACTGAAGTACATTACTCAGAATTAACTGAGGCTTTCACATTTACATCAAAGTTACAATCTCCTACCTACTAGTATCAAAAATAAGAACCAAACTCAAGCATATTTTCAGTTACACGTCGATAGTCACTGTGTCGTTCTTTGAATTTTTTGTAACCCTTTTTAAAACTAAACATCGAAATAAATGAAAAAAATTACCAATATTTTTTACGTATAAAAAATTCTATGTAACACGGAATTTTACGGAGATTTATTTCCTCCGAATAATAATGTAGCCAGCGTTATGAGTTTTTGTTCATGAATAAAGATCTAATAAAATCCATTTCATATATTAAAGGAATATTATTTACTTCGACTTCACAATTGTGCATTTCTGCGCCATTTGGGCCCAGTGTACGCAACGCGTCGCACAATGAGGCGCTAAACTACGAAAGAGCGCGCCAGCTGATGCCACGATTACCGGGTCGCAGTCGCAGCCGCCCAGCGAACAAAGCTCCGGCTACTTGCGCATTCCCGCATCGGAGTCTCCGCCGTTGGGAACGAAGCGGCAGGCGTTTGCGGCACTTTCGTGTTTCGCGCCGCCGCCACCGCCGCCCTCGCCGCCACCACCGCCGCCACCACTGCCACCGCCACCGCCACCGCCACCACTGCCACCTCCACCGCCACCACCGCCGCCGCCACCGGGTGGTCGGGCGCGGCCGCAGGTGACGCCTTTCTCAAGATTACGAGCGACGCGCAACGCGTGTCTGCCATATTAGGATTTGTGCGGTCGTGACAAGGGTGTATGAAAGAAAGACACAATGAAGTTAAAAGAAAAATTGAAAACAAAGCATCCAAAAGTGTTTAACTAATATTTTCACACACACTTTTTTAATAACATATATTTTCAATTTAAACTTTGAGACTGATTGCTCTAAATCTAATTCTTAATGTTTTGTATGAAAATAAATACGTTCTAAAGCTATTTGTAATTTTGTTAAACATGTTGATCAAGTTCTTTACATGTTCATGAAAAGAGGCTATGGCCTCAACCCAACTCCCTTGGAGCTGCCCTTGTACTCTGGTCTTGGAATCGGAGAGGCTTGTAGCAACTTCCAACTACGCTGATCACAAGGCTACGAGATTCCGTGGATTCCGTGTAAGGCACTCGCGTTTTCAGCATGTGTTTGTTGTATGGTTGCCTTTTCATACGTCCATGATTACCATCTGTGCAACCACGTCATCCATAATTATTCATCTCTCATTGTTACTACCCCATCGACGTTACCATCGCCACCAAAACTACCATCTGCCCAAGAAAAGGAGTTTCCAAGACGTGAGCAGCCTCCATCGCTTACGATCAGTGATGAATTAGCCACTTCACCCACGTAATCCACACGGTCGTTGTAAGCTTTTGACAGTGCCTGATACAGAGTTATGGGTACTTGTAGCTCTAAATGTTTTATGAGATACTCATTGTTCGGTTTGTTGACTTTGTCCTGAGTTGTTATGACTTCTGAGTCTCTATACATGGTTTTGGTTTCACAATTACAACAATAGTTTGTAATTAGATAGGGAAGTACGTGCAGAATAAATGTCTTTTCTTTAGAAGGGCCTCATTTTTGGTATAAATAGATTTTGATTGATATCATGCAAGTCATTATTATGTAATTAAAGTCTAAGTAGAAATTTGATTGTTGTGTAAGTCTGGAATATTAATCGGTGTTTCAATAGTTAAAAACAATATTCCAGTTTATATTTATTGGTTCTATATTTCTTAGTATTTTTAGTTTATCTTTCACAATTAGTTTTCCCCTTTACTTCAGGAGCATTCGTAAACAAACTTTTCTCCCAGTTGTTATGGAAGCAATAGACGTAGATGGTTAAGCACAACAGACTTGGTGGTTATGAAAAAAAGCTTTAACTAGACAAATTTAGATTTTTGTAGTGAGAACATGACCTAACGACAGATGTACTTAGCTACACATGCAATTCGCAGAAAAAAATACACAATTTCTGCGTATTACATGTCTACATCAAAATGATGATTCCCTTACGACAAGTATATTAGACTACTTGGTTCATATTAGAAAACCATCATTGGAACATTTTCATTGAGAGAAGAACGCCTGATAAAATACCTATTTAATAAAAACAGTCTGTCTGAATTCGGTATACGAATAAATACTTCCAAGTTTTGCACAGATGTTCCAATCCCGTTCTCACAATACTACTTTAAACATGGCCGAGGTTAACGTAAAGTTTATTGCCGGACAACCACAATGTCTTTAGTCAGTACGCCTATAAATATGTTCTGTCTCATAAGCTTCGTATTGGATCACCGAGCGGATTGTCATCTCATACATCAGCCATACACCAGCTCTGCTGCATTACGTCACAGACCAAACGAAAGGTGCTTAAGCTCCCAGGAGCCCCGCCCTTCCTTTCTTTCGTGCTGAGTAAACTCCGAAAACATACACTGCATATCGCACAGCAACGACGCGTGACCAATACTGTCGCTATGCAAGTGCTCTCGTCAACGCCTTAAGGTGGTATGTTCATACCCCTCCTTAGTCAAACATTCAACCATTTATTACATCTACATAATAATAATAGCTGCTTATAAACGTAAAGGAGGCATTTAAACAATTATTTGTAATAATTAAAATAAGTATTGAATAGTTGATGTAGAAAAACAATGGTTACTAATAAATTTAGACTCGCATGGTTTTCATTTTCATAGATTGGCAGTACCTAATATAGGTAAGGTTGACTTCGGCGCCCGTACTTTTCATTCTTTCTGCATTGAATATTAGTCCATATTATTTACTTTGAAAGTGAATTATTATCAAATAGTTTGTGGTTGTGGGTGACACAAAATTTTAAGTTAGGGTAGTTTTATCTCGTCCCCCAAGAGTAACAGTGGTGACAATAGAATGATTCGCACAGCATAACTTTTAGACCAAGAGCCAATAATTACGGTTGCCATTAATTTCGCAGCACTTTTTTTTATCAATTACTCCTCAAAATGCCAGGTAAGGTACATTAATGTAATATATCTGATCCCTAAGCATTTATTACGTATTGAATAAAAGAAAAAAGTACTTTAACTGTATAACTTCTTCAAAACTTAAAAAATATATGCTCGCAAAAGTTTTTCCATGAGAGCCTGTACTAATTTAAACTTCTTTTATTAAAAATTCGGGTGAAGGTAATTATTTTCTTACCATCTTCAAAAACAGATTTGGCTTTCATTTAAAGTACTTGGTAATTAAAAAGTCGTGAATAAATAGTGAAAATAACTGTGCAGGTCAGCTATAAAATGTAGAGTTAATAGTACTATTGTTTACATTTTTATCATATTATTATTATTATTATTATTATTATTATTATTATTATTTGTGTCTTAAAATAATGTAAAGTTACACTGTATTAATATCCTAATTTCAGTATGTAAATTATAGTGTTTGCCACCAGGTTGTATAAACCTACCTGCAGAAATAATAAATATCTATCTACTTTTTGGGGTACTTCACCGTGGTCGATCTCGCTAACCACTACCTTTAATGCAACACCCACGCTATACCGCACCCCACACCTTCGGAGCGTACTCGCTCGGTTGCATTCCTTTGCGGCCGCCATTGACGGCCAACGGTCAACACTGCTTTGCGTTGGCGGGGAGCTGGCAGACGTATTGCGCGTGGACCAAGCGGCGAAGTGACTTAACAACTCCCGGTGACGCCGGCCGTGAACGGAGGTCAAGATCGAAGTTTGCGATTCAAGGAAGATCACGAACACATATGGCACTCACACGTGATTCTCGGACGTACTCGGCATCGTGAGCAGATTTGCATGGAATGAAACAAACTTGAAAATTATTAGAAAAGTTAAGCAAAGTTAAAATAATTACAATAATAGTGTTCGGTGGCGAAAATACTGCTGAAAAACGATTCAAAATTGTTTTCTAAAAAGTTCAACTTAACTGTTGTAGAAAAACCAATAAAATACTCTCGTCTAACACTGCTATGAATTAAATAATTTAATTCTAGCGGCTGGCTGCTCTGATCGGTAGTTTTCCGTGGTTTCTCGGATCAACACTACGCGAATGACGGAGCAGTACCCTAACAAACGGGCCACGGACCGCGCGCGATCTGTCCTTCCTCTTCCTTGTCCTATCCTCTCCCCTTACACACACACACACACACACACACACACACACTAACATGTACCACACTATCACATATTCCGGGAGACCGGTCGAAACTTTAGAGCTCGTCCCGGCTGGGGCGGTGACCTGCTGGTGGGAGAGTCCTGGTTAGAGTGTAACCCCACTAGCTGACGGTAGGTCGGTGCCGGATCTCGCCATCCAGCGAGGGGAAAATCACCGCCATCTCCCGAGAAAAAAACATGCACTACACTAACGGGACTAATGACCGAAGCAATTGACGCGCCCGGAAACACGAAAAAATCAATCAATCAATCAACACTGCTATGAATTAAATAATTTAACTAAAACAATCTTCATGAATACTGCAATACGAGTTTGTGTATATATAAATAGCATATATCAATTAACAAAAAATAAGATATTAGAGATGGTTCTGACAGTTTCACCTAGTCTTTTAAGTAAATAGTTGCGACCTCAAGAATTGCAATTCGGAAGGTTCTAAAGATGATATAAGCCCCAAGAGTTTTTGCTAATCGAGGACAATCTCTGTGTAGATGGGAATTGCAGGGAGCAGCTGCTAGTGATGCTTTCCGTTTAGTTCCAGGTAAACGCTCGAGAAGTACACAGAAGAAGGGCACAGATCGCGAACTATCCTTTTCCCACACTTCTCCTTACTCTAATCCTTGAGGTTGAAAGAGAGGCAAATCCCCATCTTCATTCATATCGTCGGTGCTCCAGGAAAGTCTGCATACAAAACATCGTCATTTTTGAGTTAAGGGAATTAATGGTTTAGGAACTTGTAAAATTTTACTGGTGAAAATTTCATACAGATAGTTTACGAGTCACTTTTACATAGAGTTTGGCCACGAAGCAAACGGCTCTACTCCGCATAAAGCAATCATTCTGCAACAAAACAATTTTTAGATATGTCACTTTTCTTGTCCACGAACGACACCATTGCCAACTACGACCCCTTTGATCAAGGCCTTGACAGGAGTGTGAAGAAGCCGTTGTACAGTAGTGACAACAGCACAACCGCAGCTGAAAAAAATTCACGAATGACAGATTACTTCAAATTACAACCCGCCGAGGTCATTTTCGTCCATTTGTCCACTCGAAAGCAAAGACGCTAAGTCTCCGTTAACTAATGACCAGCGATCAGTTAACCCTGTCACACTTGCGTGGGTGCGGTGAGCACGGTTCAGGGCATGTGCGGGATGGAGCGACAGTGGCGCCGCGGCCGTGAACAAAGGTCAAGACCGTCTGTGACGGCGGCGGCGGTGTGCCGATCGCTCGTGTTTACTCGCTGGCCGCTCACGGCCACGCGCAGGCGCCCCCGCCGGCCGCAGCGGCATGTGTGCGCGTAGAAGTCCGCCCGGCACACGTGTTTCGTTTGAGAGGTCGCGGAGAATGGATACAGACGAAAGCCCTTGGGTTGTGAAAATGACCTCTCGGTTACCGTTTTCGTTCAATGTTCGATTGAAACGCTGAATACCATGGACCAAAGCGCAGAAACATTCTGCGGCGTGCTCGTGGAATTTTTTAAATGCAAGAAATGAGAAAGTAAAATATCTTTTAGTGTCATACAATTTGTAAATAAACTATTTGTTTTCAGCGTTTACAGTGTAGTTATTACTGTTATCTCGTGATACACAGTGACTCCAAATGCTATATTCTACCGAGTTCATTTAAGAAATAATTTCATAAGTTAAGCTACGATCTGTGAATCCATGGTTCTAATAAGACCCAGACAAAGATTTCGCTCTTATAATACCAAGAGAAAAACCGAGAAGACGAAACGGCATCTGAGTAATTTTGGGAGACAGGCTCCTGCTCTACTATTAATACGAAATAACGTCGAGTATGTGCACAGCACAATTTTCAATTCATTTTATCTTATTCATTGGCCATAACCACATCTCAGGAACTCGGCGTAGGACAGTGACATGTTTGCGACACAGAAGTCGGCCACGTTCACGTGTTTCTATTCAGAGTCTACGGGATATAGATTCAAAAGAAAGGTCGTGGGTTCTGAAAATTATCTTTTTTTATTGTTAGTATGCTCAGAAGCGTTCGAATCAAGCGTTGAATAGCAAGAGCAATGTGATCCTGGTTCATGTGTTATCACGCCGAGGAATCGGTTCCCTACGCCGAGAAATCGAATCGGCGTCTTCTGAGCTACTATATTTGAGGCCCAATTGGCACTTGACTTTAGTGTTCAATTAGCTCTGGCATTGACTCTTCGAGGACATTGCCAATCTTGAGTTTGCCAATGCAAAATTTCCATCGTCTTTTATGCTCAAGTTTTTTTTAATTCAAATATTTTCTATACAGCGTACATTCCACTTTATAGAATTATTTGCTTACATTATGTATACAATAATATACAGATCAAAAATAAGAGGGAGGCTGGCCCCACTCCTCAACAAAAAAATCAGTTTGGGGTGCTTGGGAATTATTGCGGTGGTTTGTGGTATGGGTGAGAAAACGGCGCTTATGATATGGAAATAGCGTAGGAGTTACGGAGGGCGGAATTTATCTTGGGGAATCTGGACGGGATGCGGTTTAGATGAGGGTGAGTGGTTTTTCCTAGTGAGAAAATTGGTTCGAAGGGAAGGTTATGAAGTTTTATTCTCAAGTACTTCGTTTTCCGTCAACGCGCCTCTTTGTTTTGGTTTGGCAGTCTCGCAGCGTACGGATGGAATCGTTCGTCGATTCCGATAAGGGATCAGATAACTTCTCCTTTTATCTCCATTACTATTACAGAGGAAATATAAGCCATAAATTTCATATTTAAACGTTTACATTGTCCCATACGATATGTGACTGTTTGCCGGAGGATTCCAGTCCTTTTTGAGGAAGAAGATTTGAAGAAAACTCCCTGCTGGAGGCTGCGCGCCACTGAGCCAATAAAGGCATGACGCCATTCTGCAGAACAGCGCTGCGGTTTCTGCGGTTTTGTGCCAGCGGCCTGCGTGGGTGATGGCATCGTTGTCCGAAGAAAGCGTTTATAGAAGCGTGAAGGAAAAAAGTAGGAAATTCCAAAGCCTATTGTTTTTAGCTTTTCAAAACATAAGTAATTTCATGTACGAGATAGTACAAAATTATAAGAATATAAATTGTTGAACTGCTGATGATTCATTCTAATTTTATTCAGTGAAATATTTCGATTTTTATAAAAGGTTAATACTTTTTGTCTGACGAACTTACATGTAAGTACAATGGTCATTAATGAAACAGAACAAGTGAAGCTACTGAATCGAACTCTACTTAAAGCTATTGTATCAATAAATGTATTTAAAAGGGTTTGATTTCTTAGTAAAATATTTTCTTTCAATATTACGGAACTTCATTAAATTCTGCTGGAATTTCTGATTGATACAATTCAAAAGATAGCAAATGAATGATTCATCATGTACTTAATTTAAGAAAGCATAAATCGCATAAACAAAGAAAAACATACTTCAATATTATTACATCACATTTCTACAATTTTATTTCATTTGTCAAAAAATTGGAATTATCTACAAATTAAATATATAACCATTCAAAATGTAAATAAATTTTAAAAATAGATAACCAAATAACTTACGTGTCCTTATGGGCATCCATTTCGAATTGTTCTATCGACTTTTTCCTGTAATTTTGCATGCTGGTAGCTTCCTGTATTTGTAAGAGTGACTTGAATTCTTTCATGTCAAGTACGAAAAGCATGATTAAAAGATACTAGTCAACGAACTACAAAAGTACTAAGCGTATAACTATGTGCATTACCACTACTTGTAAAACCAACACTTTCACTTTGTAAGAAGCAACAGTTTTGCATGGCCGTGTAACCAACGCCAAACGCTGAACGGCTAACGAGATAAGAGGCCGTGGCGACAGCACGCTTCGCTGTGATAAGTCTCCCTCCGCTTCCCCCCCCCCCCCGGTGCGAGTCTGTGCTTGGCCCTCTTCGAGTAGCCACGCCAGCAAGCTAACACGAGTCAGAACGCCCCGCCCCCCGCCCCAGACCAGAGTTTTTTTCATGAGGCAGGGTTTCAACAACCACAAATGTGTGTTATAACTAGATCACGTTGTTAGTAGACTTATAGCATGCGCATGGCGCCATGATTTTATTCAAGCGAGGAAAGAATTGCGTTTGTGCTGGAACCTCACTGCGAAATTAAATTTATTTAACAGTTTTACGCAAATATATGTCATAAAAAGTTCTTTAAGATATCGTAATAAACTAATTTTAAATTATCTTCTAAGTGAGTGAATACACAACATGCGTGATTCTCTTATTACCATTTATTTCATTAGATATGTTTATTTGAAAATATAAAATGTGTAAGCATTTGTACTAGCCCCACTAACATCCTAATAAAAACATGAAACTTCTGTATCTCATGAATTTAAAAGGCCTCTAGTACAAAAAAGGCGATACATCAGAAAGATTTTCTATTTTAAGGTTGGAGAAGAAATGAGCATTTATTGTTTATATAATATTATACATTGTTTATATTTTTCACATAAATTTGTGTCATGACCAAAGAATATTTTAAAACACCAGAGCCACAAAAATATGCGAAATGAATGCTGTTAGGAGCACTACAACATTTGAAATCCAATTATTACCAACTACCCAGCATCGCTGTCGGCACATAACGTAAAACAAAGAAATTGCATTTCTATCGGCTGCTTGCCTCTTTCACGTACCTTCTATCTCGGGGCGGCGATCATTTTAATGCGCAACGAATGTGCTATTTTGCAATTGTTTTGGGTTGAGGCGTAAACACTCGACGACCTGAAAGCGTGGCATTTCTTTGGCTCTCGTAGATGCAGAAAGCGCTGCGACTGGGCACCAGAGCGTGCTACGGGAACAACGCGGACCCCAGCGGGCTCCTAGAGAGCGCCGGGCCCACGGCTTTTGTTTTTTTACCAAAAGCTCCGAAAACTAATTAGAAATTATGTCATTAGAAATTAATTTTGTTCGCAGGAACAATGAAACAAAGTATACGAAATGCCCAACAGGTAGTTACAAACATTATGAAAATTGTACAAAGTTTTGATATAGTTGCAAACAATAATGTGACGCAACGTATACTAGAAAGTAAACCGAAATAAATAAATAAATATATATATATATATATATATGCGTTGATGAAAAGAGCAAAACATAGATACTGTGTACGATTTTTTCACACGTGGATATATTTTGAAATAAAATGTACGAAATACTCCAGGCAAGAGGACGAGTAATTATCAATCAACAGAAAATTTGTCACTTTTTTATTTCCAAAAATTATTTTTGTGTGAAAATACACTTAAATGTAGTGACTAAGTTTATAAAAATACATTTTCAAATACATGGGGCATGATCTGAGTGACTAATATAACCTCCATCTCATATCCAAAATAAGAGCTAAAGTTTCCCCAAAAGCAAGCAGTAGAATCCGAATTATGTACAAACGCATTCATGTAAGTACAGTAATGTGTATAAAAATCAGCAAAACGTATGTTAGTCGAGCAGAAAATTATGAACTGACAAGAGCTGCAACACCGTCGCAAAACATACAGTACAGTATGTTTCGTTTACAACGGTTGAATTTACTAAAAGCCTATGGATTGTCATCGATGCGAACTTGTATGTATGACAAAAAATATAGACTGTTTATTTCTTTTTTTGGAATTTTTAAAAATTCATATTTTTCTTCAAACACTATAACTACCTTAATTGAAGAATAGGATAGGGTGCCAGAGGAGCTAAGACTATACATTTTAAACAGACCGCTACCAGATCAGAATTTTCTATCTGCCTAGGTTAATTTTTGAGGTTCCCCGTTCATGCAGCAGAGGAGTAATATTCTTCAGTAACCACTAACGATTCAAAGGGAAAAAATGCCCCATTCTCAGGTATTCGGAGGTAAACAAACAACTTTATTTTCAAGAATCGGCCGGGTAAAATATTTTTCTGGTCGTCTAAAATATGCAAATTCAAAAATCGGTAACATTGATCCGGGACCGATTGTAAACTTCAAAATGGAGATAAATATTTTTTCTCTTTACCAACCAACTACACAATACAACCGCTGCCTTTTTGCACACACATCACAAGTTAATTTTTCGAGACCGATTTATAAATAATGAAAAAGAAACAAGTTAGCGAAAGAATTAAGACAATTCGGAGAGAAGTGATGGGACTATAAATACTGATATTCTCTAGAGTGCGCTTTTTTCAATTTGGTTCACAGAAAACAAAATAAACTGAAATAAACCAATAATTTGACGTTTTGTCCCGAAAATATGTTTTATGAAAATGAATGCGTGAATGTAGTATTAGTTTACAATGCGTGAATATAGTATTAATTGACAATGCGTGAACATGCTAATGATAAAACTTTTCTCTTTAAATAAATGTTGACAATGTCAATCATATCATAATAAAAAACGTAAGACTTTTTGCGTACGGATATGTAAAACGAAACATTTTCAAAGCTCTCATCTTTTGATACATTTCACTTTCTACATCACGGTACTACCGCATTTTTCTATAAAATACTATCGCTTTTGTACACTATTAGATTGTTCTAACAGAGTAGAATCTCCACTTATTTACTGTTTTCTTTCCTTCTTGCTTCAAATTCTGACCGAGGAGAAAGTTACAACTTAACCGCATTTGTGGTTTACTGAAATTCAAGAGTTGTGTTTTGGATAGTAAATAACTGAATTTCAAGGGTAAACAACTAAGCAGATGGTTTTTGACACCTTAAGCAATGAAAGAAATCGGAATAAAATACTAATACTTCTTTGAAAAATTCCTCACTTGCAAAACAGTTTGGAAGACATTGCAATTTTAGAGAAAGCTTGTTTACTTTGTTGACTCAGAGGTGGGCCTGGTATTTTCACTGTCTCCTCGATACTGATTATTGACACACCAAGAATATTATTGGAACTTCCTTCTTTCATCTGCTAAAAATTCAGATATAGACGTTTAAATCACGTTGTTAACAAAAGATTGTTGAAAATATTATTTTATCAGGGTTTATACAAAATGTTCAAGCAATATGAATATAACAAGGGTATTTTTTATTTTTAGTATACTGAGAGTAAATTTGAATCACATTTATTTCATTAAACATGGATACTTGCACATTAATCTCATTTTTACGAAATATTTAATTTAGCTTCCCTAACGTCTAATATGTGATCTCTAATTGCCTCATGATTGATGTTGTGAAAGCTTAAATACGAAACTTATTTATTTTCTTTCTCTGTAAAGTGAAGTACGCAAGTAAGGTCAGGTAATGCTCTCTCCCAATCCTACATATCCACTCAATGTGCGTGCAATTATTTTTCGGTTCATTCAAAGTCTAATTGCAATTCTGTCCTGACCCAGCCACGTAATTGTACTGACCCTCAGATGCCCACAAGATTCGCAATTTTCACGGGGAAATTGAGCTAGCGAACTCAGACGATGAGATCAACCAAGATTACAGCGAGACTCAAATTGAGTAGGATGAAATCATAATCCACACAAATAAGTTCCCGGAAAAGAACACACAGTTTATATATGACCTTCGTTCTTTCATTTTATTTATTATAGATTTGCTGTTTTTAGGGTTTTGAATTTATTGAAGGAAGCCTGGCATCTTGTGACAGTTTTTTTTATCAAGAATGGGTAGTAAAAGGTATATCTATACACATTTTATATTTCATAGGATTAGCAGCTTATTGTTCGTAAAATTAGATGAGAAATGATGATTAAACCATTGAAAAATAAACATCTTAATTTTTGGGGAAATAAAATGATGGTAAAAGCGAAATTCTTGTAATTTTACTCGTATTAAAAACTAAGAAATACTTCACCAGTACATCAATAGTTAAATTAGAATTCCAATGAAACGAATATTTTTCATAAAATAAAGAAATAAAATCTCTCAAAACTCCCGCAAACATAAATTCTGTTCCTTATACGAACATCAAAGATAACTGCATAGGCTATGCTAACAGTGGACTGCGTATTGAGAGAGTAAGATACAGATCGTCATATTCTATAATCGCTTGGTTATGCAAGAGGGAAATAATCGCTTGCTTAGCAAGGGGAACAAATGAAAAACATTTTTCTAGCACTTATGTGTGAAGATACTTGTATACATTTGCTGTCTTGGTAGCACTACAAATTAATTACGTTTGACAACGTCTTGACGACTTCTCTCCAGAGAATTCAAGGTTGGAGATTCGAGAATCGGGCTCAGTTTGGGGAATTAATTTGGGAGTCAGTTCTCTAAACGTCTGGCACGTGCAATTCTTCATTGCCCTGAAGTTGTCTGGACGAGTCGTAAGACGAGAGCTCATTGTAAGTTGTTGGTGGAGGCTCCGAAATTTGGGTGAAGGTTGGTGGAGGAACCGAGCAATTGCAGAAACTAGGAATCGCGGAAGGGATGAATCGAGAAATCGAGGAACTAAAGAATCGAGGAACTGATGAGCCGAGGAGACAAAAAACTGTGGAATCGAGGAACTGAATTTTTATTGATTAATTAATTAGTGTTTTCGGACGCGACAACTGCCACGTTAATCCCGTAAGTGCAGTACATGATTCAAAGCTGTGGCGGTGATCTTTTCCCATTGACAAGCGAGATTCGTTGCCGGCCTACGTCGGTTTGCGGAGGTTTTCCCCAACCAGGTATCTCCTCCCAGCGGGGCTTGTCTCCAGCCGGTACGAGCTCTTAGCTCCCGATTACTCTCGTGATAAGTGTGATGGCACCGTGCATGTGAGTGTAAATGTATGTATATAATGGATGAGGATTGGACGAGGAAGAGGAAGGACAAAAAAATAGCGTGCGGTCCGTGGCCCGTTTTTTAGGGTACTGCTCCAGCATTCGCCAGGTGTTGATCGGAGAAACTACCAATCAGAGCAGCCGACCGGTAGAATTCGCCTCCAGTCAACGGCTGAATTCGACCTAGCGATGTAGCCAGCCACATTCACGTCCCGGTCAGAGACAATGGAGTGACATCAGTTGATGCCGACCGAGGAACCGAGGAGGCTATCAGAACGCAAGCAAAACACGCACGAGTCGTGCCGCGAGCGTCCTCCCGTGGGCCGCCCACTCCCTCCTCCGCTCCCGCCTCAGCACCCACGCCCTCACCCCGCGCACGCGCACGCGCACGCGCACTCGCTGGAGGCCACGGCGTGCTCGGCGAGCGGCACTTGCGTACACCCGCGCTACTCTTCCACTTATTTATAATGGCTCTTGACGGCCAATCAGCTGTTTTGGTATCATCCAAGGGGAAGATATAGTGACGACACTGTGTGACGTTAAGCTCCCAATCGGATCAATTGACTGATTGTTGATTGATTTTTTCGTGTTTCTGCTTTGGTCATTAGTCCCGTTAGTGTTGTGCATGCTTTTCTCGGGGAATAAGCGGGATATTCCCCCGCTGGATGGCAGATCCGGCGCCGACCTACCGTCGCTAGTGGGGTTTCCCCCGAACCAGGACTCTCCCCCCCATCGGATTAATTGACTGATTGATTGATTGATTTTTTCGTGTTTCCAGCGGGCACCGCCCAGCCGGGACAAGCTTCTAAGCTCCGACCGATCTCCCGGAATATGTGTGTAGTGCATGTTAGTGTAAGTGTGTGTGTGTGTGCAAGGAGAGGATAGGACAAGGAAGAAGGACAGATCGCGCGCGGTCCGTGGCCCGTTTGGTAGGGTACTGCTCCGACATTCGCCTGGTGTTGATAGGACAAACCACGGAAAACTACTGATCAGAGCAGCCGGCCGCTAGAATTCTCCTCCAGACAGCGACTGAATTCGGCCTAGCTGAAAAACTAGTATCGAAAATCCTGCCGCCATCAGGACTGGAACCTAGGACCTCCCGGTCAGAGGCGCTGCAGTGACATCAGTTGATGCACTGAGCTACCGCTCCCGGTCTCCCAACCGGATGATACTGGGATATTATCATATTGGATAGGTGCCGATCTAAGGCTTATGCTTCGATTTATTTATAATGACACATGACGTTTAATCAACTGTGATATCCAGTGGGAAGATTAACGTAACCATAGTGACGTTACTGTAATGACGTTAAGCTCCCGATTGGATATCACTTAGTCACTGGAAAGGTGCCGACTCGAAACTTACTCTTCGATTGATTTATATGAGCACTTGGCGTTTAATCAACTGTTATGGTGTCATCAAATGGGGAGATTGAACGTTACCATAGTGACGTCACTCTAGTTACGTTCAGCTACCGATTGCATGACACTGATTCAGCTAACTTCTGTCAAGTGCCACTACAAATAAATCGCAGTATAAGTCTCGGGTGTAAACTTTTCCATTTAGTATGCTTCAGCACACCTGCAAAACATACGTAGAACAAACATTGTATGAGCTTTTCTTATACTGCTACACTGCTACACGCGCATTTATTTTATTATTAAAAAAATAAACTAGAGAGATCTATCAATGGTTCAGAAATTGAGATGGTGTACCTTGAAAAATACTTTATTTAAAGTTTGGATTTAGTCATAACCAAGTATTATTTCTTCGTTTTATTCGGATTACAATTTTTTGAAACCGTTCTAAGCTTCTGACTTTCCTTCCTGGATTCACTTGTCTCCAAATATGCTCCAGTGATGAAACGCAAACAAAGCACACAAGCGTTGGGTTATTCGCGTCCTCCCACGGGTCGCTCCACTCCCAACTGCTCCCACCAGCTCCACATCCTCTCCTTCGCCTCCGCGCACGCGCACCCTGTACGAACTCACAAAACGAAAATTCACTATTGCGGTACGAGCTGACGTACATGGGTGCAGCAAGAGTCGTAAATGGAAAGTCGGTTTACCAACTAAAATTTTTGAAATGATGGAAATCGCCTTAATAGAGGAGTGCCTGACAAATGGTCTGAAATATCAAACTATTATTTAATCAAATGTAACGCAGTCAGTTTTTTCAAATACATATTTAAATTATCAAGAACTTTGTAACATAAAAGTAGCTAAGTTTACACAACAAGTTGAGTATCCTACATTGTTACGAATCTACATGGAAAATAAGTTTAAATAGGAGCCAAGATTAACCCTTCAGTGGTCCCGTGGATTACTCTTTAATCCAGTCTTATTCATTCCTGTTTACAGCGAGAGTTGACAATCTTTTGGCATGGAATTTTCAGTACCTTTCGTTGAAAGCCCCAGATAGCAAAATATGCTGCAAGTCGTAACTGCTACAAGAGCGATAAGCACCGGAAACAGCTTGGATTACAATTGTAATACACGCGACCACTCGCGATCCAATTTTGAGCGCGACCACTGAAGGGTTAATTAATAATCGACTCGATCAATGCCAACATTGATGTATGTCGAATTTTATTATGATGTATTTAGTACTAAAAGAAGTTGAATCCAGAAAATTAGGGATATTAAAAGAAAAAGATAGGTTGCTTGCCGCAGTTACTTAAGATTACTGAAGAGAACTGCTCTGACCGGGAGGTCCTAGGTTCGAGTCCTGATGGCGGCAGGATTTTCGACACTAGCTTTTCAGCTAGGTCGAATTCAGTCACTGTCTGGAGGAGAATTCAAGCGGCAGGCTGCTCTGATCGGTAGTTTTCCGTGGTTTCTCCAATCAACACCAGGCGAATGCCTGAGCAGTACTCTACCAGACGGGCCACGAACCGCGCGTGATCTTTCCTTCCTCTTCCTTGTCCTATCCTCTCCCCTTACACACACACTTACGCTAATACGCACTACACCACCACATATTCCGGGAGACCGGTCGGAGCTTAGAGCTTGTCCGGTGGGCGGTGCCCGCTGGTGGGAGGTCCTGGTTAGGGAACCCCACTAGCCGACGGTAGGTCGGCGCCGGATCTCGCCATCCAGCGGGAAAGATCACCGCGCATATCCCGAGAAAAACATGCACTACACTAACGGGACTAGTGACCAAAGCAGTTGACGTGCCCGGAAACATGGAAAAATCAAATCAAATCTGAAGTGAACTGCATGTCCGGTTGGCAGCCCTGGGTGGCAAGAGGCTCTTGTGCGCAGGCGACTGTAGGCGGCGTTGGCGTCGCGAGCTGCGTAGGCGCCTCGGCCCGGTTCGCGGGGACCTCGCGAAGTGAAAGTGCGACGAGAGCTCTGTGGCGGCGGAAGCAGCAGCCGTGAAGACCCCCCTGGCCCCCTGCCCCCCCGGGGCCGCTTCCGCCGCTGGAATCCGGAAACGGAACTCCCACGAATCTCCCATCCCCACCTTTGCCCTCCGCCGCCGGGATGTTCTGCGCGCGCGCAGCCTGAGAACGACCAGGTATCTTCTTGCAAAGGCTCTCGTCGAATTTTGTGCGTCGGGCGATATATGAGAAACATGCTGAACTAATAAACTTCCATTCGCGCAGTGCTAAAATTTTGATTCACCCTGTGCCCTCTCCATAACCATGGACTGCTGCTACGCAACTTCCTCTCCGTCTTTCAATGAAATGTCGTCTCGCGTTCGGTCTCGGTGACAGTTGATGTATTTCGAATACGATTACATCACAAGCATAGACTACCATTTACGTGACCTATAATTTATTTATTTATAAGTTTTATGGTAAAAAGTAAATTTTATGTGACATTAGAGGGTGAGACCGTAAGATAATTTGCAGCACTCCAAAATAAAATAGCTCACATTACTAACATTACACAAACGTGTGCAAGTTTGTTAAACCATACGTACTACAAGAAGTAATTATTACATATGTTATTTATTATTTTCAATTTCAAAAGTGTGTTGTTATATAATTTTTTGATGCTTACGTTTAAGTACTGTAAGGAATTTTGAAAAAATTACGCTGTTCGTGACTATCATAATTATGTTAATTTTTTTACAATAAATTTAGTACACATCGATCACTTTCATGCTCAAACCAGATCATTTGATTTTTATAGCATCGAAATTTCTGACAATTTCGAAATGTTACTTTTTTGTTCGTTTTTCGGATACAGCAAATGTCGACTCTGTCGTAGTTTCCCTTTTCACTTCTACTGGAGCTCGTCATTTGTGAGCTGACAGGAAGCGGTACTTTCAATGTTTCAAGGTCGACCAGCCCATGATTTCACAATTTCAATTATTATTTCCTTCCTTTCTACCAATGGCGTTATTCACAACTGAAAGAAAAGTTAGCACTTCCCCACAATGCTGAAAGTCTCTGTAAAAGTGAAACCAAGGGAACGTGTTTTGAAGATAGGTTTGCAAGATGTAAATTTGAAATTGTGTTAAGTAATGCTCACTAATGTGATATTTTCTGATAGAAAGTTCAACAAAATAGTTTCATTGACATAGGCAGATGTATCTCAAATAGAAGCCCCGCGAGCGGTGGCTCAGGGCATCAACTAATGTCACTGCAGTGCCTCTGACCGGAAGGTCCTAGATTCGAGTCCCGACGGTGGCAGTTTGTTAGCTAGGTCGAATTCAGTCGCTGTCTGGAGGAGAATTCTAGCATTCGACTATTCTGATCGGTATTTTTCCATGGTTTCTCGGATCAAAACCAGGCGAATACCGGAGCAGTACCCTAAGAAACTGGCCACGGACCGCGTGTGATCTTTCCTTCCTCTTCCTTGTCCTATCCTCACCCTTTACACACACACACTTACACTAACATGCACTACACTACTACACATGGGGACTTGGAACTTGTCCCGACTGGGGCGGTGCCCCGCTGGTGGAATATACCTTGTTGGGGAAAAAACCGCTAGTCCATGGTAGGTCGACGCCGTAACTTACCGTGGGAAGAGATCAACGCTCCCTCCGATGAAAAAACATGCTCTACACTTACGAAACTAATGACCTTAGCAGTTGGCGTAATCACTAATTAATCAATCAAAGGGGAATTAATATTCATACTTAGAATATATTGTTGTAAATAACTGAACTACTGTAAATGTTTCATATTTGTTATGCAAAACAATGAAGACCACGAACATTCCTACCAGCAAACAGCCGACGAACAAACACATTCAAATGCTCGTCACATTCTTTGTGGGGTTACATTAATTTTGCCATTTCTCGAATATTCCGTGAGTCAGAAGTCAAAAACTCGAGTGTGTTGGCACGCAAGACCTTGAAAACATTTTATTATGATGAATACTTCCTAATTACGGCTGTTAAATTTTTCGTAACTTTATTAATTTCACGACAATGACGACCTCCACTACCATCTCTTTTCACGGGTTGCGTATATTGCCCGTCCTGTCCGTAAGAGAACTTGACATGCTTTCCCATGCCCGATGATTATCTCCCAGCTTCCATCAAATTTGGCTGCCTGCAGAGCCCAGGGTCGTGCGAGAGTCAGCGGGAAATCTCTTTTGAGTAACCACTTCCCACTTGGAACCAACTCAATTATGAGCCAAGAGGAAAGAAAACTCTGTGAAAAAACGATGCGTTCAAGAACAGGGACCTCACCACATTGCGTAAAGGATGCAGACAGAAACGCTTTTATTCTCATCTCCAAATATACTATCTTCACAATCAATTATAAGTTGCGTGAATTCTTTTGGTTCTTTCTTATAATCTTAGCCATTCCTGGAGAGGATTAGCGATTTGGGATGGTATGCTCTAATGATGCACTTAAAAGTCTCGGTAAAAATATTTCTTAAAAACATGCAATGATTCGGTAAAAATATTTGTTCAGAAATGTGCTAAAAACCGAAAATGCTTATATTTTCCTCTGAGTAATTCGTAAGTTGGAGTAAATGAACAGATTTTGATGTTATAAAAATCAAATTATCGGTTTTGATGGTGGAAGTGATCGAGGTGTATAAAGTTTAGTTCTAAAACGTTTAACATCAGTATGATAGAGACACATAAGTAAATTGTTCAAGATTTCCTACAGTACTTCAACATAGAGAAAAGGTGATTATGTTTTGTTAACATATGGAAAGTAAATGTTGAAAATATTCCTTAAATCACATAATAATCTCAATCTAATGCTTCGCACAAAAACATCCTTGTTATTTCAAGCAATAAAACTCAAGCACAACTCCCTCGACAGGATGTACTTGAAAGCAGTTAGCATCTTTCTTAATTAAATGATTATCTACTTCATTATTCTATTTGTATGTTATGTTCTTCAACGTGTTTGAGAATTATTACCATTTCAGTTATAATGATATTCTTTACACAAAAATTAGCATTTTACTTGAAAAAATCCAAACATATTCGAAAGACCAAGTATCAAAAACTAAGATGAGTAGCACTTTCAGTAGAGAAGGAAAATATGTATTTTACCTAGGAGAATTTTTTAAAAGAGATTTCTGTTGGATGAAAATTCTGAATTGCTTGAATATTTTACAACATAAAGTTCAAAACATTGCGATTTTTATGGATAGGAAGTATTTTACATTTCTAATAGAAAATATTACAAATGGAATCAAATAAAAATTGATCATTTACAAAATTAAAATCCTATATATTATTTATTGGTTTCATATTATTCCTAACACTAAGCGTTGATGTTATTTCATGGCTTCTGTGTTCTACTTAGTTATTTCATGGCTTCTGCTCCATATGAGAGGCTACAGAAAAGCAAAGAAATAATACCTTTTTCTTCCATCTCAGGCACAATTCAGCAACTAAAATTTTTCCTCGTTTTGGATATTTTGAACATAACGTAGTAACATTTTTAATAAATTCCAAGTGTTATATTCAATTCCTTATGAGGAGAATATATAACAACTTTAGAACTCAAATAGTTCAGGAAGATAATAGCCAAACAGCGTGAAAGTAAGTTTTCGTGCCCCTCATCAAGATCACAGAAAAATACCCACAAGATGCAAGACATATACGAGGCGAAAAATCAAGTTTTGAATTTCAAACTTCTTGACTGTTCATCACATGAAAGAGACACTTTCAGAAACATATCACGTCAGTCTGAAAGTACTACCTGAGAAGTATAATCAGGGCAATTATTTTCTCATATTACTACCCATTTGAACATTTCCTCACGATTATCTACTAGATTAGAAATAATTAGGGAAAATGAGTTTTATAACAGAAATAAAATAGGATGTGAACAATAAAAAAACGAGTTTAACGAGATGAGAATATTTAGGCTGGAAATACAGTCCTTTTAAGACGTGTGCACATCTAATAACAGTGTTGAATTGCTGAAGGAGAACTATCTGTTAAGAAATATCAAAGCACGTGGGGAGTTAAAAGTTCATTCTGAAGTTTCATTTACATATTTAAAAATAATTATCCCGAGGAACGATTTGAAACGTGAGTTTACAGAGAGTAAACACGTTTATAAAACGTGAGTTAGAGAGAGTAAACATGAAGCTGACATATTAAATGACCTCCATTCGTGGTAGATTGTTTGGGTGGGCAATATTACCAGAGTAGTAGGCGGTACAACAAACAAACAGTTCGACCTATTTCACGGTTACTGTCGTATCAATAAGACATCAAAGCCCATTTCTCATACTGCTTTAAGAAAACAAGTCTATTTATCGTTACATAAAACATGATGTTGCCCAGCTTTGTGTACCATTGTTCGAGATGTTAGAATGTCGTGTCCGTATTTTCACCCAGTGCTTTGCATGTACTGTGCTTTTCCCCTGTCAGTTGTGAAGACATTAGTATTTCTTGGTATCGAATCGTTAATGTTTATATAACAATGGAAGCAGTTAAATTATCTAAAGAAACTCGTTACAAATGCAATAGATTAAAAAATTTAAATTAAACATTCATTCCCGTCGTCCCGTTTAATATTTGGATTTCTGACGAAGGCTAAAAACCTAGAGCTGAAACGTGAACTTATTTATTACATGAGTTGACATCCATTAGCACTACTTTTGTTAAGATATAAATACGTTATTTTAATTCTTTTCATGCCCTCATCTCAAAGGTCGTTAATCTATACTCAGATAACATTCCAACGCAGAAGGAAATATATTTTACGATATTTATATTACGATATTCCAATGGCACAGAACCCACCGTATGTGAAGAGTTACAGTTTTGTTAAATACCCAGGAACTCGGAAAAAAACAAAACGATGTAACTACGACTACACTGTGTAATGTAATTATGACTGAAATGAATATATCATGCGTTCTGTACCCATTCGCATACGACTGAATTATCATACTCACTGCGTCCGTGCATACGATACAGCTGGCGTTATTCAACAGCAACACTTCAAATAATAGGCCGCCGTTTATTGTGTATATGCAATTTACGTGATATGAGAAGAGCTTTTTTTTAATTTCTTGGTATGAATATATATCATTCATATAATTAACTATTACATATTCGTGGAGAATGTTTTTGGCGAAGTATTTTATTTGTTGACCTTACGCAATGTGAGTGGTACCTTTTCTGTGGTTTTGTTTCGCCGCATATTTTCTGCTGCTGTGCACTTGTATGGTTCTATGTATCAATTACTGTTGTTCGTAGGCTTCCGCGGCCGGAGTCATTGTATTTTTGTCTGTCCGGATGGCACGTTTAGTCGATGAGCTGTCGTTTCGGCCATCTTGCTATGGCCTTCTAGTATAGTTCCCAGGCCTCCCAATATAGCTCTGAAGAAGGCAACAACAAAATGACCGGAACATCAGCTCCATCGACTAAGACGTGGCTCATCCCAAACAGCCAAAACTACATCAATTACTGTTACTGACTTCCGTGGGAATGGATTGGGATCTAACGCGTGTGTGTGTGTGTATTGCAGGGATCGCGCTGGCGGAGATCGCGACGGCGCGCCCGCGGCGCCGGGCGTCGTCGGAGGAGGCGGCGGCGGCGGCGCCGCAGCCGCCCACGCCGTCGCCCGGGCGGCCGAGAGCGACGCCGACGCCGCCCCGTCGCCCGGCGCGGCGGCGGGCGCCAACGCCAGCAACGCCATCCCCGACGGGCGCGAGCCCAAGGGGGCGGGGCTGCCCCGCAAGCGCCGACCCACCATCTCCGCCGTCGTCCCGCCGCCAGGTCAGCACGCCCCCACACACACGCCCCTCTCCCGGCTGGGGCGGCGCCTTGCGATGGCAAATTTTACCGAAACATCGATGTTTCGATACATCGGGTTTTCGATGTCGATGAAAACATGGACGAGAAAACATCCGCCTCGTCCTCTTATTATAGTCTAATAAATAAGCTATTTCCTATCCATTTTTAATTACAGGACGTAAAGGAAATATTTCATTCTTGGATTGCAGCATGTTATTAGTATGTAAAAATTATTATCAAATGTAAAGAATAAAATTAATAATAAATATTATCGTGTTTTGCTATCGCTTTCATGTTTCACTGTCGATTCAGGGAATGATTCGCTTGGCGATAATACACATTCATAACGCGAACAGCTCCCAAAGTTCTCTGATTACACAGGCGAAATGCGTAGCTTGATAATGAGGGACCTCTTGTTTCATCAGATCGAACGAGAAATATCAATTTTGGGGAAATATGTATGAACGGTTTAGGCGCCAGTTTTGACCGAAGTCAGACAGAGGGACGGATGGACAGAGACTGGCAGAGACTGGTAGAGAATGGCAGAGACAGGCAGAGAATGACAGAGACTGACAGAGACAGACAGAGATATACATATTTTCTAAACTCTACAGCACTTCAAAGTTATTCAATATTACTGATATTTAAATTTACATTGTAATGATCATTATGCTATTTGATCTATTCGTATATTTTCGATCTGATTCCTTTAATTCGGTATACGAGCTAGTTAATTCAGATTTCGGATACCCATTCTTTCCGATGTGTTTGCTAGCTAATCTCTTAGACTCGGCATTCCCATCTCAATAAATTATGATCAAGTTTACGTTTTCTATCCTTCTCTCTCTTGTGCTGCTATAACATTTTCTATCCAGTCCAAACAAAAATCCATATTTCCATTTCACGTTTTTCGGTAACGTGGATCCAAACCAGTTCGGGAGGTCCTCTTAACAAGGTCTTCTTTTAAGCCAACGTATTTCTTTCCCTTCTCACCAGCTCTTAAAAGTACTCATCTCTTCCTCCGCTACTCAGTCGTCCAATTGGTAATTTTAATTTGTTTCCTCCGTCTTCAGGGGGTTATGCTTTCCAGGCAGTTCAATAGTATACAATACAAATGTTTTTAGGAATATTAATTTTAAGTTTCATTTTTTAAGCTTTCTGTAACCTTTGCGATATTTGTTGAATGACTATTTTTTATCGAACTTCTCTGTAATGTTACTCGCATATATGCCAGCAAAAGAAGCACACATCAAATTTGTAAAAATTATAAATTTTCCTTTTTTAATTTAAAATTTCATTATTTTCAAATACGAACTTACTTTTTTAGTTAAAGTGTTCAAATTTTATTTGATATATAGCACATTTTAAATCACTATTTGTTGTAAGATTACTTACTATTCTAAAAATCGTTAAAATATTCATTAGAAACATAACATGTTTCTCATTCATACCATGTTATTCACGCTACAATCATTCTCTAACGCTTTAGTAAAAGGATGGAGTAGGAAACCTGAAGCCAGACGATTGTGCACAGATTATACTTCTCCATATGTTGCGTATAGTTTTGTGAAATTTGTTTTGCCAACAAACAATAAAAAAATTGAATCAAACGCATTATCGTCGAGAGTGTGGATACTGATATTAATAATTGTACTAGTAAGATTAATAATAACAATAAAAATAAAGTGATAATAATGAGTATTCTGAATCATATTACATGTGTTGCAAAACTCCAATAATGCAATTCATGAACGAGACACCATTTAAAAGCCTTATGTATTACCCAGAAATAAACTTGGAGGGGAACTCATGTTATTGGAAAGCAACCCGTGTTGCCGCACAGATTACGTGCAGCGCAGACGGTCGGGTTCGTAGGCAGCGCGCATGGGGTACGGATTCTCCGGTGCAGCGCACCGCGACTTTCTTCTGGAGAAACTCCCAGCTCCTCCGTGATTTCTATCCCGCCTCGGTACTCGCTAGTACAACCGCGAGACGTAGAAAAGAAGAGAAAAATGTTTATACTGTTCCGTAAGTAACATCTATGTTAATACACAGAAGGTGAAACTTTCTCCTGTTCTCGTTTCCTAGGAGTATGCTAACTACAAGTGGTTATCGCGCGTGTTTATCGGTGGGCGGAATGTACCGCTAACACTGCGGTCTCACGGCTGGTTTACTTCTTCGGGTGGAAGTTAGATTGTGAGGTTTGGACTTCAGTGCTTAGGTTGGCAATTATGGAGTGCCGGTTACCGAGGTTCCGGCCGGTTTTATTATCTTCTCCCAGCAACGAGGAATTGTGATAGAAGACCAATAAACGTGCAGAATGTTTGCAGGTCGTGGAGATAATTTTGAAAGATTCTATATCCACGGGACTGAGCGGGAGCGGGAGCTCAGTGCATCAGCTGATGTCACTGCAGCGCCTCTGAACGGGAGGTCCTAGGTTCCCACTCCCCACGGCGGCAGGATTTTCGATACTAGCTTTCCAGCTAGGTCGAATTCAGTCGCTGTCTGAAGGAGAATTCTAGCGGTCGGCTGCTCTGATCGGTAGTTTTCCGTGGTTTCTCCGATCAACACCAGGTGAATGCTGGAGCAGTATCCTAACAAACGGGCCACGGACAGCACGCGAGCTTTCCTTCCTCTTCCTTGTTCCATCCTCTCCCCTTACACACACACTTACACTAACATGCACTACACTGCCACATATCCCGGGAGATCGGTCGGGAGCTTCGAGCTTGTCCCGGCTGGGGCGGTGCCCCGCTGGTGGGAGAGTCCTGGTTAGGGGAAAACCCCAAACCCCACTAGCCGACGGTAGGTCAGCGCCGGATCTCGCCATCCAGCTGGGGATGATCACAGCCATCTCCCGAGAAAAACATGCACTACACTAACGGGACTAATGACCAAAGCAGTTGACGTACCCGGAAACACGGAAAAACATCAATCAATCAATCCACGGGAATGTAGATTTATGCAAATGCACGCAGGTTATGCTAGGTTAATTAGTAGTAATAACTTCAATGTAATCTACAAGACAAGTCGTGAAATTAAATTGTTTTTTTTCTTGTTATCGAGAAAGACCTTTATGTTTCAAAGAAGAAGCGATCAACCGGAAGTCAGTGATAGCGTAAGAGTGACGCCCTGACGATTGAGACGTTACACGGGTTGCCTTAGGCTGTCATCAGGAAAAACAACATACTCTGAAAATATATCACAGAAACGCGTACAGAAATTACTTCAGTAGTAGCAATCAAACGTGTACAATGGGCAATGCCGCTATCAATTCAGGAACAACGGTATTTTCCCGATTTCCATAATAATCCGATTCGCTCATTAAAAATTGATCGTCGTTTGCAATTGCCACTTTGGATTTTAGTGTTTTCTCTGTAATTGCGGAAAAAGTGTTCATTTACTTATAATGTTTTGTAATTTGTAATTTTACATTTGATTAATATTTCATCTTTTACCTAAAAACATATCTGGTTAATAGCATTTTCTTGAATCCAGATTAGTTTTGTTTCCGATTATTTCTGATAATCGCGAGTCTACTGTTTATGATTTTCAACGCTGAACTCTTTTCATACAAAAAATACAATAAATTTAAGTATTTCAATGTAGGGTTAACAGTTAGTTGCTTTAATAACTGAAATTTTAGTTATCTGGACATGTACTGCATTTAACCCGAGTCTATAGCTGTGAAATTGCGGGTCCTCATTTAAGCTTCGACCTTCAAGTTCCGAGGGCACGGTAACAGAGTATCGGCACCAATGGGTCGAAGTCAACTGCTGTGCTATTTGAATGAGAATTATGTAGGGCTGCTTCCCTTACCGATCTATTCCGTGGTTTCCTTTGATCAATTGCAGGTGGATATTTGAGCAGTTACGTAAGCAATGGGTCAACCACCAAGTGCCATCTTTCCTTCCCTTTCTATTTTTCATTCCTATCGTTAGAATGAGATGGGTGATCTCCATCCACAAATAGCTCATTTCCTACTTTATAGATACGCAGAATTGCTAGTACGGAGGTGTTAAGCAAATATCCGAATATAGTGAATCCCCCCAACGAGAATATGAAGTCCCATGAAAACTAAGGAAGTGTTCAATAAAAATAAGTATTTTTAATTACAGAATATTTATTATTTGAGAACACCGTGAATTACGTGTTGAGTAATTTCAGAGTTTTTTGTATTGCGGGCAAAATGTCAATTCTTGTGTAACGGGTTGTCATGTTGAAACACATGTCTTCTCTGCAGTGTATTATGGGTAGTTATTTAACTCCTTCTCCATTAATCTTGTGTGTATTTGTATGTAAATGTAGGAAAGGGTACGCCTCTTTTCTTCAAAATCATGCACACATTTCTTGAAAAGCCTTTTTATGGAGAACATACGTCCTCGAGCGAGAGTGGAATGCCAATAAACGAACCATGCTCGAAAGTGAAAAATAGTCACCACCCTATTTTGATTGCCTCACATGTGTGTCACAACCGAAAAAAAAGACATTTCTCCGAACAGGCGACTCCCTTGGGTGTATCCCGCCCATACTTGAACCGCCACACAAGAGTCACAATTACCTCCATTTTACACACAATGCTGCGACCGCACTAAGCGACGAGGCTACGCCCTGTGTCCCCCAACCCTCCTGTTCTCAGGTTTAATGCATTTTACGAACGAGGTTCCAAATGCGATAAACCCGCCATGTAGTTCCTCCATCTTTCCTTACAATGTTGTGGAAAGATGTACTATACAGGAAAAATACCAAATAGTTGTTTTATTTGAGTCATGAAACAGGTTTCATGAGCAAAATTCAAAATCTGATAAATCTGAGGGAATCATATTCAAATGAAACGCTTTTATACTCGTAATACGAGATTTCGTCTTTTGTTGAAAACGGCTCAGCTGTGAATCGTAATTGCTAATTGCACTCAGTCTACTCAGTGCCTAGGAATGTTTCAGTACTTACTTCAGTATGTATTTGGTATTAATACCAAGAACAGAATAAGGTATTAATAAATTAATGTTTTTAAATTTCAAAATTCCAAACTTCAGATATTAATACGTGTCGAAACGAATTTCAAATTCGTATATTAATCAATTTACATGTCATAGGGATATTTGTAGTATGATTTTTTAATTATATAAAAGAAGAATAAGACAATTTTACTTAAATAAGAATAAAATATAGCAATTTGCATAGTTATTGTTTCCTCAGTCGACGGCTCCCGTGAATCAGGTCCCAAAATTTGACCGGTCGGCGCCACACGCTAAGCAATGCCAATTCGACGTTTCAATTTCAATGCTGTGGCCTTAGCCAGAACACAATGTGTAACCATCAATACTCAATTTGCAGATGGAAATATTTTCAATGCTGACTAGGGAACATTGCTTCCCTGGAAGTGTAGAATATAGAACGTCCCATAAGTTGCGGGTTTCCCTACGAGCGCATGGTGGTGTGTGCCTGCAGGTGTCGGCCTGATGTCGGAGACGCTGCTGCAGCACTTCCGGCCGCTGGACGCCGAGCTGCCCCCGGACACGCTGCTGCCCTTCCTGAGCTTCGGCCGCAAGTTGTCGCGACCTCCTCCGCGGCGCCCTGCCGCGGAGGCCGAGGCCGTGGCGGCGGCGCCGGCCCGCGCTGCTGCCCGCCCCGCCCCCGCCGGCCGCGCACACCGCCTCGCCGCTGGCGCCGCCTGGGGAGGACGAGGTGAGTTACACACTGTCACTCCCCTACAGTTTTGGATATTTTTTTTAATTGGTTTATTTAAGGTCGCTTCAACATCTAAGGTCATTAGCGACCACTATTGCTGTTAACGGTATGGTAACTATGTGGATGAAACGATATGGTGATTGATGATAAGGGGTGAAAGGACGAACACAAATACAACCATGCCCGAGGCGGGACTCGAACCCGCGACCCTTCGGTCCGAGATCACTACGACACTACTGCCTCAGCGATCTCGGCCACCGGGCCGGCGGACAATATTTTATTGTACCCGAGCAGTTGGTAATCTACTTTACAGGTTTGAAATGGGATACAAACACTATAATACGTTATACAATGTTAACTCAAAAGCACCGAGGTACTTGCAAATGAACTTACTTAACTCAATTTTAAATGTGAGAAGGAATGCTCTCTGGGAACCTCATTTATATGTATTTTATGCTCAGGGCAGTGGTGTGATAGGAGTGGGAAAGGGGGAGGGAGGGAGTCTAGCAATATGTGTTTATGATTTTATTATTTATTACGTGTTATTTATTATGTATATTCGTCAATTTTATCTTAAATTTTGCATTTCATTTTTACTTTTTCGCCTATTACACTTCTTTTTCATATTTAAGTTTTCATTTTAGTTTATTTTTTCGTTTTCAATTTTTTCATATTCTTTATTCAATTTTTAACACTTACATTTTAATAACTGATTCGGTTATTTCCAAAAGTTTATCTCAATCTTCGGAAATAAGTTAAGCTTTCCATGTGACTCAGAATAATCTTTTAGCTTTGTTACATACAGAAGTTTGCTCGTAAATATAATATAAACACGGGTGGGTCTCTGCCTACCGCAAATAGTCCAATTTTTTTTTAACAAGGGGTATTTTTCAACAACGTACACGCACCGAGCCGCCCTTGAACAAGTTTTCGAAATAGCTTACTCAATTAATGTATTAATTTTTCAACATGGTCTTATTAATTATTCCTAAAGCTAGACGGAATGATGAAATATTGTACGAACTGCATTAAACCCTAATTTCAGACTTTTTTGGAGAATTTCCAATTAACATTTCGTGTATGAAATAATACCAGCTATTTATGATTTGTGTTATTTTCAATCTTCATTATCCTTGTTCCGTGTGTCAAACGTCTAGGAGTCGCCCTAGATATTTTGCATGTCTGATGTGCCTTGCCTCGCCGACGTGCGTTAAACTATCTTATAGTAATTATCAAATAAACATATACCATATATTAACCAAACCGACAACCAAATTGAAAATGGGTTGTATGAGTTTAGAGAATCAAAGGGCAATTTGTTCTTATAAATTTTAAATTTTGAATGTGAATGAATTTGAGCTTGTGATGAAAATTCAAACACAGTCGTGAGTTAATACGAGTATAACGTACTAGGAGGCATGAGGGAAGGAAAGATCCATGTACCGTGATGCATATAATTATATTATGACCGTGATGATATAATTATATTATGCAAATTATATTATATAATATAATAATATTATTATATTATACTACAATTGAGGAAATGATATAAATATTTGTTGATTGTAGATTAATTTTAAGATTAATTATTTCATTTAATAGTCACCTTTATCAACGCAACACGATCGACGATTTGTTAACTCCATAAATAAGACGTAGATTCACAGAAAAATCTATGACACAGCTTTAAAGTAATGTATTGTTCCCGAGACTAGACTTATGGACCCGATATTCCAGATCACGTCTTATTCGAGGCACAGCATCACGACAAAGAAATGCAAATACTAAGTTGGCAACGTTCTCTTGGAGCGACACACCCACGCATTTCTGGGCAGCGACGTCGTTGGTGAATAGGAGTCGATTCTCGCCGCCCTCGCTGCCCTCGCCTCTGCCCCTCGTTCTCCATTGCCACATCGTACATAACTGATGATTGGAGGATGGTATACAGTAAGAATTTAGTGGCATTAAGAAACGATAAAATTCAATATACACACGTAATGATTTATTGATCTACAAGTTGAACGCGTACCAATATCATATATCTTTAAAACCATTGTTTCAAAGTGAAAATAACCTCAAACGCTTAGCAAATTTTAAATCTTTGCTATAATTCTTTAACTTTACATAGATGGTCATACCTGTCCCAATAATAAATTAAAAACAAATCTTATTATGTAGATTACGGCATGCAAAACAATTAGTTTCCCACAGGGAACTCGAAAAACCGCTTGTACAACTTCGTTTCCAAGAACAAGAACTATGGTAACGTGTTCTGCAAGTGTTGTATGTGCGCCTGTCATTTTCGTAGTACCATAATTTGGAATATTCTATGTGTGTCGCCTTGGATCGCCTTGAATAGAGACCTAGATATGTATCTCACTCCGTAGGAATAGCACACTTTCGGTGTTTTCTCTTGATGGCGTACAAAACCGTGATCGTTCCTTAGAGTATTACGTATACAAGAGATAATTGAGTATTTAATCGTGCGGCAAAGATGCTAAAAAATTAAATGAGAGAGAAAAGCAAAAGAGAAAGGAGACCCTTTTCGTTTACGCTTTATTCATTCATCTTTTGCCTCCGATTATTGTCTGAGAATTTAAGTGAATTATATGAACACAATTATCGCCATTTACAATGCCATAAGACCAATAAAGTAAATGATATTACGGAATAGTTCTCCAATAATGATAAAAATTACTTAAAAAGTACAAAAACGTTAAGTCTACAGCCCGAGCAGTAAAAATTGTTCCAACTAGATTACTGAAGATGAGGTATTAACAAAGAGAGTATCGCATTTCACTTCTTATTTGGAATATGTCACGGCAACAAGGAAATTCAAATATGAAGTTGCCAACGCCCCCTGGCCCTGACACGCCCTCGCTCGCATTGTCATAGGTGGCATTGGACCCCGCCCCCTCCCCCGCCCCCGCCCACGTGCATATTTCTGCCTCAGACTCCGCCGATGCACCCACGCCTCGACGAGGAGGTGGCTGGAAAGCGAGGGAGATCTAGTGGCAATTTAATTGAGAAGGTGGCTCCTTTGCTTAGAAGTTACTGAATGTACTACTTCGATGAAAATAAGGACATTTTACAGAACAGTCAATTAATGCGAAAGTAATTAATGTTTACCAAAATTACTCCTCAGTTGTGTCTTTCGACCACACTAGATCACTATAAAATTTCTTCCTCAACAAAACGCAAACGAAAGTCGAAGAACAAATTCCTACACTCAACTTAGAACGGGAAAGAATAGATCGAAACTAATTTCGAAATAATCAAAATGATAAAATCTTGATAAATTATCGTGAATGAAATAGTAGTTCTTTTCTGTATGAAATTTTTATGAGATTTGAGGAATATTTGAGTGACTAATTAATTACAGATATTAAATGGTCGTTTTATATTACCAGAAAATTAACAATCTGAAATTTTTAAACCACATTTTACTAAATTAATTTATTTTTCAGCAATAATATACTAATTAAATTTGGGAATAGAAATTGTCAATTTTAACAAATTCGCAACATGTTTGCCTATTGATTTTGCAAACTGCATAGTACTAATAGCATAACTTTTGAAAAACATTTCCATTCTTATTATTTTACACCACTAAAAGTTAATTACACATTTCTTATGATTTTATTAGTGATAAAACAAAGGGTGATTACAGGTTACTTTAAAATATATTTATTTATACCTAAATCAACGTAAAATTTTAAAAATCTCAGTCTTCAAGAGAGAGAAAAATAAACTCCAAGTGGTTGGAAACTTACATTTTCACACATGAACATGGTCATTTTTAATGCAGTTTCTTAGTGTATTTTACGGAGATGTTAGCGTCTAATTATTTCCCAGAAAATCATAATAAACTAATAATTAAAGGACACTAATGGAGTCACTGCAATATTGGATGATTAAATTTAGAATTTTTACACATTACTAAATTATTATGAAATTAATGTATGTGTATTGTATTTTAAATTTAACGGATGTATTGTATTGTATTTTAAATTTATTCCGTGTAAACTGTTTGAAACTATACCTAGCCAACGCCATATAAATATTTGTAAAGAAGGAATTGGCCAATTATGAACAATGAAACAATTAGTTTGACAACTTTTTGGAATTGATAATTCCTTCATCAGGGCTTTCTAATATATTAGAAGGCCGACCTCTAAACCTCCAAGACTTTACGTGTGGGCCGTGGCCCGATTCAGACATGTCTCGGAATGCAACCATGTGCTGCATCAACTTCACGTTGAAGTTGGTTTGGAGGTTGGATATGAATCTTGACCTTCTAATATAATAGTAAGCCCTGATGATGGAATTATAAATTCCGAAACATTGGCAAACTAATTGTTTCATTGCTTATAATTGACCAATCCCGTGTACTACATACCTTATTTCATCTATGGTCGTGAATTCTATAATGGTTATTTGTAAAGAATTTAGAAGTCCTTGTAGCTGTGGAGTTCTCGGGTTTAGTATATTTTTATTCAGTTGGTTCTGCCCATTCACTCAAGTGAATTCCACTTTTATCAATTCCCCTCACCAGCCATGTCGTCCCTTCTCAGACGAAGAGAGAGGAGAGAGGAGGTCTGCAAGGGGTCGGATGGAAAGGAAAATTATATCTATCTAGCAAGTGTTAATAGCGTGTTCTAGTTATAAAAAAACAGTTATACTTAGCTTTCTTCGTTTGCCCCAGCCAAATAGAGAGAAATGTTCCCTATTTAATTTACTTTCGTATTCACTACGGCAGCCATCGCGGATATATCATTGGTCAGCGTGCTCGCTTTCCATGACGCCAACCCGGGTTTGATTCCCGGTCGATTGAGGTTAAAGTGTACGTTTTCCTTGCAATGTTCCAGTATATGTGCCTGTGTGACGATGAGAAAACTCGCTTCTCCGGTAGAGAAGAGCAGAACACGCCGTAGGGATGCCTACGTGTTAACCACACGTACCCCGTAACCCTTGATCACAAGCCCGAGACCGCGCTGGCAGGCTCAGGCTTCGTTAGAGGCTATTGTCCTAAAGTACATAAACATACACACACACACACACACACACACACACACACACACATATATATATATATATATATATATATATATATATATATATATATATATATATATATATTAGAGCAGTCTATTTCAACACACTTATTTACAAAATACCGTTCATTTGAAACGATACTTCTATTCTACATCATAACAATGCGAAAGAACAACTATTTTCTAAACATAAATTGCGAATTATCTAGAATTTTCCTAAAAGTTAGTTTCTTAAAAGTGGACGGAAAACGAATCGTCCAAAAATATAATATATGTGTAGGGACCACAGAATTTTGAAAATGTACACAGAATTCACTTCTCCCCATAGCACGTCATACGCAGTTTCAACAGTCTTTTTTTACGTAAAATAAATAAATAAATAAATAAATAAATAAATATGCTTGCTATGAAATGCTTGGAAGCAGGTTGGACAGTACGAGAGTAACATGTTTTCTGAAGTTACTGTTTAAACTAAGTAGTGATTGTGCGCGAACAAAAATAAAACAACTGGGTTACATCTGTAGCCCCCGTGAGTACTCCTTCGCGAGGAATAGATTCCCAAGTAAGCAAACCGGTAGCGGTGACTCAGTGCATCAACTGATGTCACTGCAGCGCTTCTGACCGGCAGGTCCTAGGTTCCCACTCCCGACGGCGGCAGGATTTTCGACACTAGCGTTTCAGCTAGGTCAAATTCAGTCGCTGTCTGGAGGAGAATGCTAGCGGCCGGCTGCTATGATCGGTAGTTTTCCGTGGTTTCTCCGATCAACACCAGGCCGAATGCCGGACAGATACCACCTACAAATGGGCCACGGCCGCGCGCATCTATCCTTTATCTTCCTTGTCCTATCCTCCCCTTACCACACACTTACACTAACATGCAACTTACACTACCACATATTCCGGGAGACTGGTCGGGAGCTTAGAGCTTGTCTCGGCTGGGCCGTGCCCGCTGGTGGGAGAGTCCTGGTTAGGGGAACCCACTAGCGACGGGAGTCGCGCCGGATCTCGCCATCCAGCTGGGGAAGACCACCGCCAACTCCCGAGAAAAAGCATGCACTACACTAACGGGATTAATGGCCGAAGCAGTTGACGCGCCCGGAAACACGAAAAATCAATCAATCAATCAAGCAAGCAAGCAATTATCCTTTTCGGGCGCAATTTTCTTTATATACAAAAGGGAAGCTGATGCGGTACAAGTATTAGAGAGGGAACTGAATCTAAACTTAAGAGAGTTAAGTGGTAGGTGTGATGAAGTGAAATAGAAATGGGAGAGAGTAAAAGTCTTTAAGTTTACGAAGCGGTTCAATGGAATGGGAACAAATAGTCATTGTTTACGCAATTGGGAAGGGAAAGCTAAAAGTAGTGAAGGGGAAGATAATTGTGTGTTTCGGTTAAAGGTCAATAACCAAATAAAGGAGATCTGTTTTTATAAGAAATAAACTTGTAAATCGCGTTTTTTTCACGTTGAGAATTAATTTTTATTTGAAAAATAATTATGTCTCAATGTTTGCTACTTGTTCTCTATGAATGTAGGAGTAACGTATTGACTGCGGAGCTGTGAAGTCTTTAGCCTTACTAATTGAACTCATTAGTTTGTCACGCTTCTTTTAATTCAAGAGGCATAAAAGAAGAGAGTAGCAGTATTCAAGGAAGTAACGCAAAGTGAGAGTCGAGCTTTCAATCACGAAAAGAATCAAAAGAAAGCGAACAAACAAGGTTATTGTTCCAGTAATGAAAAAAGGCAGATTCTCTTGGTACGAGACGATATAAAGACGCAAACAAATTTTCGAAGTAAATTCAAGGTGATCCAAAAATCAAATATAAAGAAACCTTACCTTGAATATAATGTCTTCGGTAACATGATAATAAGGATGTTATAAACAATTTTATTCTATTTTTAAAAATACAAAATAATTACATTCGTGTTTTTAATAATTAAACATGTTAATAAATACTCTACTAAAACTCAGCATTAATCATTTATACATTATTTATATCTATGAAAGCTTAAGGTTAGACACCAAATGTCCCAAAAAAGGTTTTTATTTAGAGAGGTGTGTGTGTGTGTGTGTGTGTGTGAGAGAGAGAGAGAGAGAGAGAGAGAGAGAGAGAGAGAGAGAGAGAGAGGTTTCTTATGTAAAACTAGCTTACGAATTTACATAATAATTAGCTGTTGTCTTTAAAGTTCAGAAATTGTTCATGTTAGAAAAGAAAATCATGGTTGCCTTGGGAACAATGAATGTAACTGGGAAGACTGTTGCATTCTCACAGACAAAAAGAGAGCAAGAAGCAAAGTTATTGTTTCAGTTTCAAAAAGCTTATCTTGTAAACTTCCCTGCTAGAAGTAGACCAAGATGTCTGGTTCTCAGTATAACGCAATTATGTTCTGGAGATTTCTTGATGGCATTTCAATATACGCGCAACATGTTCGTGGAACCCATGACATATCGAATTCTTTTTTTGGCATTATATAGCTATGACAGAGTAGTAAGTAAAATAAACATTCATAATTGCATTGCTGAATGTGACAGATAAAAAACTTAACTTAGTAATGATAGAATCATTAATGGAAGAAAATGAAAGTTGCATGCCCACAAGTCGACTTATTGTTGTTTGAAATGAAGTTACTCTAATACGTTTACTGTAATGTAGCTCGAATGAACACCATTTGATTCAATTAATCTCCATTTATCTCATCACACTTGGACTTTGCTATCCACACTTTGGTTCAGCACAGATGAAAAATGGATTAAAATTTACTATACACACGTTTCATTCCTTACTTAAAAAGTATTTACTTAGTACAATTGAAATTATAAATGTACTTAATTTTTATGTCAAATTAGTGCAAAACATTTTCTCAACATCAATTGAAGACAACTTGTCGGTATTCTCCGATATAGTTAGTAACAAATAAGTTTTTACAAAGAAATCGTACCGGCAAAGGTATCTCAGGGCCTTAACTAATGCCACCGCAGTGCCTCTGCCTGGGAGGTTTAAGGACACGAATATCGACAGCACGATTTTCGGCTCTGGCTAGAAAGCGAATGCCGGAGCAGTACCCTAACAAAAGGGCCACGGAATCCGTGAAATCTTTCCTTCCTCTTCCCTGTCCTATCCTCTCCCCTTACACACACACTTACATTAACATGCACTACACTACCACATATTCCGGGAGACAGGTCGGGAGCTTAGAATCTGTCCGGTTTGGAGCGGTGCCCGCTAGTGGAGAGTTCTGTTTATGGGAAACCCCACTAGTCGACGTTTGTTTGGCGCCGGATCTCGTCATCCAGCGGGGGAAGATCACCGCCATCTCAACCCGTACACCCACACTTACACTAACAAGCACTACACTACCACACATGTCGGGAGAGCGGTCGAGAGCTCAGAGCATGTCCAGTTTGGGACGGTGCCACGCTGGTGGGAGATGTCAGTTAAGGAAAATTCCCGCAAGGCGACGTAGGTCGGCGCAGGATCTCGCCATCTAGTGGGGGGAGATACGGCATCAACTACACTTACGGAAGTAACGACCTTAGAGGTTGTCGCTCCCGGAATCACTAACCAATGAATGGACATGTTTGTGTGTGGACAGCTGCACGAGGACATGGACGTGGGCGTGGAGCGCGCGGCGGAAGCCAACAAGCCGGCCCCGCGCCTCCCGGGGCGGGCGCGCCCGCAGGAGCTGCCCCGGCGGAAGCTCATCGCGCCGGCCGGCCCGCCTCCCGCGCACCCGCGCCGCGCCAGCACCCGCCGCCCGCCAGCGCCCGCGCTCTACGCCCCTGCGCCCACCATCGCGGCGTTCCCCCTGGCGCGCCGGCCGAGTGGCGGCCCCAACGCCTCCACCACCACACCAGGTGGCGCCGCCCGCGTCACCCACAGCGAAGGCGTGACGACGCCCGCGCCGCGTGAGTCCCAAAGGCCAGCGTTTAGTAGAGATACCTGTGGTGTATCTACGATTTAATCTTCGTAAGATTTTTCTGGACAGTATCAAAATTGTTAGTGATAAACAAATAATTAAGGTGGGCGTGGCCCCGCCCAACGCCTCCACCACCACCACCACCACGGTGGCGCCGCCCCCCGTCACCGCCAGCAGCGAAGGGGGCGTGGTGACGGACGCCCCGCGCGCCGCTGCCAGGTGAGTCCCCAAAGAGCACAGCGTTTCAGTAGAAGAAGATACGCTGAGTGAGTGTATCAACGTATTTATAATCTTCTGTAAGATTTATTTTTTATAGTAGAAACACGTATACATAAGATTTGTTAGTTAATAAAACAAAATAATTTTTAAATCTCAACTTTGGCCTCGGTGTTATCAACCAGCTTCTTCAAGCTTTCCTATCAATGATACGTTTCTGAACGAAATTAATTGGGATGTTGATCATTACTTCTTGAATTCAGTGTGCGAAGTTCGGATACTACACCTCTTCCTTAATGAAGCCCTCCAAGAAAAAGATCAGACGGTGTGAGAACTGAACTACTTACTGGCCATTCGCAAGGTCCATGCCGCCCAAGCCAACGCAACGTCCAGAAAATTTCTGGCCCAACCATTCACTTACTGGCCATTCGCAAGCGTCATTTCAACTTGGGTGATTTGTGACGAGTTTGCATTATCTCACCGGCCCTAATGAACCTCAATAAATACTACATAATGTCTGTTCATAACTTTAAATCAGTTATATATTAATTTGTCTTAAAATACCTTGTTACTCTACATACATTTGCAGATTCTGATGAAACATACAACAAGAGATTTTGCTTTATTCATTGTATTATCATCGGCAGGAAGCATGTCATTAATTTTGGTATAACATTTACAATGCATTAATATCTTTCTTTTCCTCCTCCTCCTTCTCTTCTTTCTTCAACTTTATTTCTCCTCCTCCTTTTTATTATTCTTTGACCTCATTTATTCTCCTTTGCTTCCTACTCTGTGTCTTCCTTCTCCTTTTTATGTCATTTCCACTGTTTTCTTATACATCTCCGACAATATCCCCTTATTTCTTGTAACTTCTCTCTCTTCATCTTATTCTTTTTTTTGTTATTGGTCGCATCAACATCTAGGTCATTGGTAACCGCTATTGGAGTTAACGATATGGTAACTGAGAAGATAAACAATATAGTGATGGTTAGGTGTGAAAGACGAACACATATACAACTATGGCCGAAGCATACTCGAACACGCGATCCTTCGGTCCGAGATCGCTACGACACTACTGCCTTAGCGATCTCAGCCACCGGATTATCTTCTTTTCTTTATTTACATTTTCATTATCCTTTACCTTCTACTTCTCATCTTTTTATACTGCTTCCGTCGAGGAATAAATTTTCAGTGTGAGTGGAGGTGGACGTAATGATCATGATGTTGATGAAAGAGGAGGATGCGATGTCTACCAATATGAAGCCTTAAGTAGCTTCATGGAATGAATATTACACCCTGTTTCACAATTTTACGCTTTGTTGATTCCTATAATTGTTATTACAGCAATTGAATTGTCTTTGTAGTACTTTGCTTTAATATACAAAATATATTTGCAAAGTAATACTAATTGCGTAGAAAAATAATTTATTTTTGTGGAAGAGGTAAGATGAGGTTGATACATCAGTCCAGATCGCGTTCACTTCATAAAACTTCTCAGAGTTTCGCAGAAATACAATTCGGTTGTTCTTTTGTATCCGTTAGTACTTCTTAATTGTCCTAGTATCGGTCATTATTTTGTGTTAAGTTATTAAATTAAAGATTCAAAGCAGAAGAGTTTCATTTAGGTATATGTAGATATTCCATTAACCCATTTAAATAATTTCTTCTCTGTATTTACTTGAAGTAAATTGTAAGGTGTATTTTACATTTACTTCCCGCATTCTGAAATACAGTTTCCAAACAATGGAAAATTATTAAGGTAATGTAAAAATAACATCCAAAAATTAAAAAAAAATTTTTTGTCTCAAACCTGACTTTGTATCTTCATTGAAAACGACATCTCGAAGTTACTTTAATATTACATTGTAAAAACAGTTGCAACTTTATTAATTCAATATTTTACATGCGTTTCATTGAAATGCGAATAACAATATTTTATTTCTATGCTTTGTCTTTAATTAGGCCCTCTTCATGTTGTGGGAAAAAATAAAACACAAAAAATTCAAATCAAGAGCTTCTCTGACTCCACTAAACACAGCTCAGTCACTGTGCACAAGAAGGGTTCCTCTTGATTAAAACTGGCGTGCGTGTAATCACGATTACTTTGTCGACCACTCCTCTTTCACTTTTGAAAGGGGGACAGCGCCACTCTCGCTGAAGAGGCACTTAATCGCATTAGGAGAGAAAGGGAGGACCGTGCACTTTTTGCCACATTCCGACAGGAAAGACGCATTTCAGTGAGTTAATAAAAGGATGTGGTTTTGGGGTCATCAAAAATGAATGAATGAATTTCCTGCAGGTGCATGGAAGGAAATTGTGGAATATACAGGCATTTTAGGAGACATTACGTGTGTTTCGTAAAATAACGTTCAAGGCACAATTCTGTAAATGTATTCAAAAAAATAAACCAATTCTCATGAAAATCGCTTTGTTAGATGACTTAAATATATTTTTTACAATTCCAGACAATTTAACAAAAATTTGTAATTACATTTGTTCTAACAACACCTTCTACCACATTAAATTATTGCACGTACTAAGAGAGTGATTCAGAGCTATTCCTGGTTCATGACGATGAGAGATATGATTTAAACGACACACACACACACACACACACACACACACACACACACACACACACACATGTGTCTACAGATTTAGTTACACCACAAAATGCCCCTAGAAAATATGCAACTCGCAATGCTCTTTCGATGGCTTTATTGCAGGGCGTTTCCGGACAAACAGAAGGAGGGGCGGGGGGGGTAATGCGCTTAATGACTATGATAAATAAACACCCGAACAACGCAGTAAATATTTATGTACGTACTTATTATTATTTACGTAGTACGTTTTACATACAATTCCAGTCATCCTCGGAATGAAAAAAAAGTGTGAAAAACTCTGGCCCAAACCATACCCTGATTCCAAGAAGCTGATTGTGGCATCATTTCTTAGCTTCACAAGGAAAACATATTTTATGTTTGTGGGCGAAATCCGTAATGTTTCTAGAAACCGCGGCCCAATGCTTATGCTTCGAGGCAGTGTTAATGAACCAATTTTTCCTCCGCTGCTCGCTCCGCTCCGTCGCCTGTTCCGCCGAGGAGAGCATATCTTTCCAGGAGACTGCCTCGGTTTCTTGTGCTTTTCGTCGCGGCAAGAAGTGAAATCTCACGTAATTGTACCTGCCATGTAATAAAGATGGGCGTCCATGGATTATTCATTTAGAATATCGTGAGTTTTCTCTCCGATGCTATTTTCTTATCGTTTTATTGACGATTCATGATTTCTAACCGAGATTTAACGCTGATTTTATGCACCTTGTTTCTTCTTTGTAGGGTCATTCCTAGACTATCCTCTAAATACAGAAACAATGGTAATGTCTTTTCTATAAAATCTAAATTGTATTTATACGATGGTATTCTAATCTTGTAATGCCAAGACAGCATCCCAACACTTCAGGGTTTTGAATCCTTTACTACGAGCTAGAATTCGCATCCATGAGGTCACCAGCTGTTTGCTTACAAACTACACACAGCTTCTGATAATTTTTCTTGCACGTTAACACCTCAGTCCTAACTTATGTATTTGAATAATTATCTTACCTGAGCTGCAGTAGCAAAGTACAAATAAACACTACGTGCTAGGCTTAAACTCTAGCCCATGATCATGAAAGATTTGGAATGCATTTTTGAATTAATATTAAGAGGTAGGACACAAATTTCTTCCTTACTTTTTAATTTCTTTCTTCATAATCTTCTCCTTTCCCCGTTTCCCCAGCGGGATGTTGACTACAGATCTCAGAAAACTTATGTCTGGCTCACATTAAGAATGCTTATTTCACGTCACAATCAGTAGTGATAAAATTAAATGAACACGGAACACATCCAAATGATTTATTGCTAAAGTAAATTTTTCGGAAACTTTGTGTACTTTTACTTAGCTTTAGTAATAGTAGTAATAGTTTTACTCACAGCTCTCATACATGCATCCATTGTATTTGAATTTCACAGTCTCAAGGAAGAGATAACGTCTAGTACCATTCAGTCCTCCAACACGAGCGTGCGAGCGTCAATTCGGCAGTTGCCGACCACCACAACTACCACAACCACCTCCACCACGACGACAACGACAACAACGCCGGCACCAACGACCACCACGACAACAGCGACCACCACCACCACCACCACCACTCCAAGCACCACGACAGCTGCGCCAACAGCTGCTGCCCCGACGCCAGCCTCCCCGACGCCGGAGCCCGCTCCAGAGCCCATCACCACGCCAGGTGAGTAACCACAGCGTTCTACGCCGCTCCAGCTTAGGTGTGGCTCAGGGCATCACTTGATACACTCCAGTTCCTCTGACTGGGAGACCCTAGGTTCCTCTCCCGACGGTGACACTGGCTACATAGTTAGGTCGAATTCACCGCTGTCGGGGGAGATTCTAGCGGCCGGCTGCTCTGATCGGTAGTTCCGTGGTTTCTCCGATCACACAGGGGATGCGGAGCAGTACCACAAAGGGCCAGGACCCGCGCCATCTTTCCACTCTTCTTGCCCTATCCTCATTTCTTACACATACTTTTATTCAATGCACTACACTATGCCTGGAGAATAGTCGGGAGGTTAGAGCTTGTCCCGACTGGGGCGGTGCCCTGTTCAAATATTTAAATAATTAAGCCCGTTACAAATTACAGAATTATTTGCAGGATTCCCTACGGTCATGAATATTTATTTAACATAGTTTTTGCTAAAACCCATTACATTTCATCATGAGTATTAACGAATCCAACTTTTTTCTTATAAAAACTGATATCAATAAATATAAGCAGTACCATGCCAGTAATTTATTGCGAAATAACTTCTGAAAAGTGAAATCTATTTTGATTTCGAAAACACGAATCAGTCATAGCTAGTGCTCACATCAACACGATGGGCAGTTGGGTGAGAAGAGAAGAAACATAAAAGTGAAACCAATCAGAGAAATCTTGGGAGACTCGATCATAGCAATGGAGGCGCTTCACTGATCGCTAGCTGTTGCAACGGTCGTTAGATTCCGATTAATTGGGTGATCTCTACATTTCAAATGATATGAGATTCCAAAGGTTTACGACTGCACTGAACTTCTAGTAATCTGTGTCATATTACAGAGCAATATTTCATAACATTAATAAATAATTCAAGTGCTCATGGTATGATAAATCGTGTACTCGATATTGGAAATGTGGGGGTGCAATAATTTACACGAAAATTCACGAACAGCTGAAATTCGTGAATATTGAGTGATATAGGAAAGTAATTGAACAGACAACTTTACAACAGTCACGAATTGTGTATTCAAACAGAAGAAGAGAAAGTTCTCGGATTTGAAATCAAGAACGTAGTTGATGCACGACTCAGATATGCAAAGACTTCATTAAATTAACAAGACCGAAAAGTAATGAATAAATCTGTAACTTACTTCTCGTAATACAGATTGTGACACACATTCTTTTATGGCAGACATTTTCCTTGCCCTATCCTCCAGCTTAGAGCTTGTCTTGTGCCCCGCTGGTGGGAGATACCTAGACGGGGTAAACCCCGCTAGCCGACAGTAGGTCGGCGCCGGATCTCGCCACCCAACGGAGGAAGATCACGGCCACGTCCCCACGATAAAAGACCTGCACAACACTTACGGGATATTAGCTGTTTAAGTAATTATTGTGAGATATGGATCACGGGATCGGTCAATTAATAAAACACATTAGTTTGCCAACGTTTCGGAATATGTACTTCCTTCCTCAGGATTTACTAATATGCAAAATGGTCGAACTTCATGTCTGCCTACAGACCAACTCCAACATGGAGTTGCTAAAGCACACAGGTCCATTGCAAGCCAAGTCCAACCAGGGCCACGGCCCGAAAGTAAGTGTGTGCTTTAACTCCAAGTTGGAGTTGGAGGAATTACATAATCCGAAACGTTGGCAAACTAATGTGTTTTATCAATTGACCGATCCCGTGATCCATATCCTACAATGTATTAACGGTCGTGAATTTACAATGGTATTAATTATTATTTAATCAGTTTAATTAACTGTTGATTTTTTAACAGTTAATTAATTAACTGTTTTAATCAACTGTTTTTTTCCGAAAATAAATAAAATAAATAAAAATAAATAAACTCATTCCAATTGCAACAAAAATTAATAAATCAATTATATTCACGACGTCTACTAATGACACCTGTGGTTTCCCCAGTGTCTCCAGCACACGACTCCACAGAAGCCCCGTCCACCTCCGCGCCCCCAGACCGCCCTCGGGGCGAGCCGCCCTCCGGGAGCGGGGCCGCGGGCGGGGCGCGCCCGCCCGCCAGAGGGCGATGAGCGGGCCACCGCCCCGCTCATCGCCGCCCGCGCCGACGCCCCCGCCCACGCCCACGCGCCGCCGCAGCTGCTGCTGCTGCCGCTCAGGGCGGACGCCGACGAGCCCACAGGTGGGTCTCAAGATGTCTTTAGGTAAAAAATACGATTTTTATTCCAGTAACTTTATTCTAGCCGACTTGGATGAGACCTGCAAGTCTTATTAAATTTTTAATTTTCTTTACAAATTTTTCTTTCCAAAACTCATCTTTATTTGGACGAGGTAATTTCATTCTCACGTTTAAGTACCCGAATTTTCAGTTTTAATATCTTCCTACTTAAATATTAAAGACAGCTGCAGGATCATGGACTTCCTGCTTGAGTTTTGAGAACTCTCGTGATTCTGCAAATTGTTAGGATGCTTTTACTTATTAATTGTGACTTAGTAGACAAAGGCAAGTAATGATAAGTGGAACTGGTATGGCAAACATCCTGAGGTACCCTTTACGATTTGCTGAATATTTGAAATAAAAAACATGAAGGTTCGGTTGTTTTTTTCCTTTTCTGCAATCAATAGTTTTAAAACAGAGTAATTGTTCTCCAAATACGTGATTATTCTTTTTTGTATGAAAAAATTCGAGCAAACTTAATTGCATAATGTCTGCGACAAAAAAGACACATTAAAATTCCTCTTCGTTGCATTTTTAGTTGTTATTTTTAGGGATAAACTACAGTTGACCTGGATAGCCTAGGTGGCTAAGAGTGAGTACCGACTCAGCGCTTCGGTTCGATGGGTCGCGGGTTTTAGTCCTGTCTTGGGCATGGTTGTTTGTCCCTTCACTTCGTATGTGTTGTCGCGGAAGGCCTCGCGTTCTGCTGACCCCAGGTCAGAGAAGCCCTCAAGTGTGTTGGTCTGGTTTATGGTCGAATATACGTCCCATCGAGACGTAAAGGTAACCGGCTGTTGGTTGGATAAAACCTCTAGAAAAAAAACTTAATTCTATGAACTAATTTATGTATCTGGCGTTAACGGGTCGGGAGTCCGATTTCGCCGGCCAGCTACCGGTGTCCCCATGTCCAGGCCTAGTTAAATTCCCATGCTGGAGGTAAGAGCGACATGAGGCGAACATGACGTGTTCTCTTCACCGTACCTAGCAAGATCCACCTGCTTCAGCTTTTCTTCGTCACACAGTTTACGATTTTATTAAAATTTTGTATTATTTTATAAAACCGCTTAATAATAACAAGCGATAACATCCGCTGCCAACTAACTTTAATTTCTAGAAAATATTATAAAATTTGGTTGAATAGATAGCTTCAATTTTCTTTCTAAACTAGAATACTGAATGTTTCAAATATACAGATATTTAAACAATATTCGCCCGGGTGTCACAGGGTTCCCCGAGTATAAGAGGCACAATTTAATAAAATTAAAATGAAAAATACAAAACCATGCTTTGTTATTTTAAATGATTCTTCAAAAGGCGTTTGGGTTGAATCAGGATTTAAGTGGTGTGAATTGTTGCAGGTCCTGGAGTGCAGCCTGGCGCCCCGCCCGCGCTGGCGCCGTCGCCCACCGCGCGGATTCTCCCCCCCGGGCCGCGGCGGGCGCGCGGCGGCGGCGGCGGCGGCGGGAGCGGGGCCGGCCCCGAGCGCGCCGGCGGGCGCCGAGTCCTACTCCATGATCCGCGACCTCATCCGCTCGTCCACGGACCCGCCCCCGGCCGCGACCACGCCCCCACGCCGTCACCCCACGCGCGGGCGGTGACGCTCCCGCCCGAGGGGCGCCGCCCAGGTACATCCCGCCACCCCCCCCCCGCCGGAGGACGCCACCACCCCCGCCACGACCACCCCACCACCACCACCACCACCGTGCGGACAACCACCCTGCGAATCGCTTCCCGCCCGACGTTCCGACCCACCACCGCTCGGCCCAGCACGTTCCGGCATTTCACCAGGCCCACATCGACCACCCCGCGAACCACTACCACGACGACTCCTCCGCCGACCACTACGACCACAACGACCACGCCTGCCCCTCCGCCGCAGACTGACCCGCCAACGGTGGTTCCGCAACCGCCCAAACCCACGTTCTGGTCGGGCAGCACGCCATTCACCATCGTGGTCCCGGAGGCTCCCGAGGAGCACCGCCACGGAGCCGTTCGCCTCGCCCACCGTGGCCCCCCCCCCCCCCCCCCCGGCCCCCCCCCCCGCGGCGGGACGACCGTCCACGGCGCGGCCGTCCTCCCCGGGGACGGAGTGGTCGGCGACGACCGCGGACGGACGCGGCGCTGGTGGCGGCGGCGGCCGCCGCGTGCGTGCTGCCGGCTGCGCTGGCCGCCGTCGCCCTCACCCGCTTCCTGCTGAGGCGCAGGCGCAAGGTGAGCCCACTTCCAAAGTACGCTGTCTGTTGTTGTTTGTTGATAGGTGAATAAAATAATTTCCCATTTTTTTAATTTAACGCCATGGGAATTAGCTTAATAGTTTTCGTGTTCTCGGTGTACTCAAGACCTGCTCGTGAATGAAGGCCCATTCACAATGCAAACACAAACTTAACCATGACACGTAGACGTAAACATTAACGTAAGTCATAGACTGAAGTATTCACAATGTCGAACATAATCGTAAGCAAAATAAGAGTTTTTATTGGCTGTGAGATATTCTAGTTTATTATTGGTTGGTTGTGAGAATCGATTTCGTGATATCGACTGTGCGTCGTGTATCGACTGCGTTAGTTCGTCTACCGATTTATTACGATACTTGATTCTGAGTTAACGTACATTGTTCATTTTTATTTTTGAATAAGCATAAGCATAGAAGTTTGAAGCTTGCAAACTTTTAAGTTAACGTATTACGTGTTTGTATGGCCTTATGTTTATGTTTGTATTGGAATGGGCCTTAAGCTTAAGCATGTCTTAGTCCAGGCATGTCACATCGCGAGAAACGCAACAAGCTTACTATTACTCGCTGGCACTGTGTCCAGAGAAATTGGCGCGGGATTTAAAAGTAAGGGGTGCACAAAATGTCCTGAAGTGGCGGTACGTCACTAGGTACCTGGTTCATGACAGTCTTTGAGAGAAGTTTCTAGACAGTTATTGTCACGATTTTTACTATGTTAATTCTTATTTTCTCTTTAAAGAAAATAAATGATCCATTAGAATTGAATATTATATCAGTCAAATTATCAATTAAGAATAAAATTAAACATTTTGAATCGAAACTATCTTGATTTTGTGTCGTCTTTACTTACGAGTGATTTAATTGCATTAATGTTTATTTTAGGAGGTTTTAACAGACAAAGATTATTGTTGAAAGGACTATCCGTCCATAAGTAAGAAGAGTTGAAACTAACGTGCTTCAGGTTAGGAAAAAAATCCCTAAACTTTGCTCATAATCAATGCTTGAAGCGTTCCTTCAATAATTATGGTCCTTTATGTTCTTAAGCGTTGGTTACTCTAATCGCTCTTTATTTTCTTCTCCTCAGGCATTAGAGTCATTGGTTTTAGAGCCACTCCCAAGGAGGAAAAACCTTTAATACGTATTTCGAAATGTAGTTTTTACTAGTTTTCAAGCTCCACGAGAAAAAAATTCTTGTTGCGCTTCTGGCCTATTACAACTCATTGATTTCTCCCTCATTTTTGGAACTAACCATGATTTTTTTCCATTTACGTAGGACACGACTTGTTAAGGAATATGACGTCAAAAATCTCACTTCAACCTTTGTGCTGTGATATACGTTTCCGAATCCATAATCTAGGCCGCACTTCTTTTACAGCATGATTAATTAATAAGTTCGAAATAATATACTCCACATTTGCCCAAACAACGTCTGAGCGCAATACAACAATCATCGATCTTCTTACCGTTGAGTCAATAGGCATTTTATTGACACTTTTCAACATTTTCGTACATGATTTTTAAATGTGCGTTTATATTTAATGACATCTGTACATGATCTTTTAAGAATCCATATTCTTGAATCTTCATACGAATGAACCAAATATACCGATCAAAGAATATCCGATTTCTAACTGCAATGTAAAATACACGCAGAAGTAGCATTGAGACCGTTTTGACGTTTGTACAAGCTGGTTAGAAGCTTTAGTTTGTATGAGTTGTTGCAAATTTTATTTCTGAAGAGTCCAATTATTTTAGCTTCATTAAGATGCCCAGGTTCTTGCGTGCAGCTCTGTCCTCACGCAGAGCGGAGCTCTTCATAATGAAGATAATTGACCACATTTTTCACGCACCCTGTCACCGTCATAATTGGACGGGTTTCGTAGAAAATCTGATTTTTCGAGTATATAGACTCTGTCCTTCTCAACTCAGTTTAAAATACGTGTAAACTTTACATTTGTGTTCTTTTGTGATTTATCTTTATTTATGTGTCTTCCAAGAAATCGGCATTAATTTATAGTAAATCGAATGTAATTTTCGTTTAAGTAAAATAATTACACAATGTTTTTATTTCAAGGGTATTTTTTTATTCGTTTTACGTGTTCTTAATTTGTCTTGCACTATATGTTGGAAAGACTATTGTCTAAAATTCAGTACACCTAATATTTAAGTATTCTAATTAGATGATTATGGCATTCACGGCTTATTGTGGTATTGATATCACCATTCCTGTCTCTTTAGGAATCTAAACCATTAATGTAATTTAGGCGAAAACCCCAAAAAGACTACCTATCGTTTTCTGGTTTAAAACCAACTCATAAACATGAACAAATGTAATGATTAAGTATCATGTGTCATAACAGAGAGTGATGAAAATATACTAATTACTTCCTTGTGGGGCACGGGTTTATTACCCGTGCTGTTTAAAATTTTCATTCTCGTTATCGTAAATAATTAGAAATATGTGTTAGAAAATGTAACCATCATTTAGTATAAGTTGCAGTTATGAAAGCTGCTACAATGTGTCGAATTCTCCTACTTTTCATATTTTAAGATTATGACATCTCAAGTTTCAGCATAGAGTTTCTAAACACAACTAGTGACTCACTCTTGTGTTTAATTTATACATTCTCCTTTCCCGAAACGCATTTCGTGTCTTAGTTGACTCCTCTTCGTACGCCCACGTCCAGAAAGATGTTCTCTGCGTTGAGTATTGCTACATCAACAGAACAAGTCATTTATCATTAGAGAAGAACAATACATTGTCTAGTGTGAGCATTGTAAAAGATTCTTTGATGTTGCAATCTGCCTTAAGATAAACTTCCGGGATTAATGTCAGAGTTTTCAAACTTTGAAAATTGATATATTTAATATATTTTGGGCAAAATAAAAGTGAATTAAATATTGCATTACTTCAGCGTATTCTACCATTTCATATCATAATATTGAGGAAATCATGAGAAGATATTTACAGGCAAAACAAAAAGAAATAAATGACTTTCTTGACCGTTGATATAACTGTGGATATTTTATCTATTATTTGTCTAACTTGAAACATTTTATAATTTATGTACCACTAATGTACTCACGCAAGTACTTTCAGACGAGGAAATCTATTCTTATTTCCCTAACGTATAAAGGACGAAGATTCTTGCGGTGTTTATTTTAACTTAAGTTTCAACATAAAGGACATTTCTATTCTGCTCATTTACGACCACCGTTCTAGAGCATGGGAAAACAGCAGTGCCAAAGCACAAAAAATGTAATAGAAGGCCCCAAAAAGACCTCGTTTTTTAGATTACGATGAAAATAACTCGTAACGTTCTGCTTTGAAACTTGTTTTTAAGACTCTAGGATGCGCCATTTTCTAAATGCACAATCGATATGTCCAAAAACAAACCATTAATCGTGTAGATGATTGCATTAATGCCTGACTGATTTAGATGAATCTTTTTGAAGACATTTAATATTCATAAAGTAAAAATTAAATTTGCCACTCCTCCATGAAATTCTCTTTCTTTTTACGCCTCGTTTGTTACGATTTAGTAATTTGTGAGAGAGATACAAAAGATATACAGAAATAACGTGACCTCGTGTGAACTCTCCGATTTTTAGTGAAAAATGCTAAAACGTAACTTCGATCATTCTTGATAACTCGTTCGACAAAGTTATTTATCAACCATAAATGTATAGAATGTCCCTAAAGGTGTATTAGGGCATCAAAAATATAACTCGTGTGCATTTAGGGGCATGAAAACCCAAGTTTGAGAACTTAAACCAAATCCTTTTTGAGTTATGCTCGATGATAAATTGAGTTGATGCGTAATGTGTGTAGTGGGTTGCACGTAGGCCTGCTTTTACCCTATCCCAACTCTTTTCACCCAATCCCATCCCTTGTTCTATCACATAACCTCCAATATTTTAAATGTTTCGTCAGATTTAGTTGAATACAAGTCTAGATGTAATTCCCTAGGCAGCATATTTATGGGGGTTTGTAACGATGGTTTTTTATCAATGATACTTAGCGCATTCTACGTGGAGAGGGTGGAGAGGAGCTGATGTGTGTGACGGTGTTGCAGATCCTGGACGAGTCGGACGCGTACTCGGACGTGGGCGGCGGCTGCCGCGGCGGCAGCGCCGAGTCCTCGCCCGACGCCGACCACCTGTCCTCGCCGCCCGGCGACCCGCCCGCGCCCTCGCGCGCGCTCCCGGTGAGTGCCCCTGCCAGCCCTCGCACGCGCTTGCGCACGTGGGCGTTTGCGCGGGGTTTGCCAGTGGGTGTGCGCGCATGTGGATTTTGAGTGTGCGTTTGCGAGAGGGGTTTTTCCAGTGGTTGTATTTGTGCGTGTGTCATTGTACGAGTGTCATTGTACGAGTTTATTTTTGAGTTGTGTTGTGTGTGTGTGTGTTTGTGCGTATGTTGAGTGGATTTTGAGTGTGTTTTGAGTGGTTTTTCCAGTGGTTGTATTTGTGTGTGTGACTTCACGAGTGTCATTATACGAGTTTGTTGGTGAGATGTTGTTGTTGTGTGTGTGTGTGTGTGTGTGTGTGTGTGTGTATGTACGCGAGCGTGTGATTGTGGGAGATTGTATTTGTTTGTACATACGTTAATGTTTCTGTTGCAGGTATTTAATACTCGGTTTTTATTGCATGTGTTAATTTCTGTGTGCCTGCCTATTTCTCTGCTATATATAATTCGACATGTATAAGTATATTATTTTCTGTCCATGTTCCAGTTACCCGCGTTAAATATTACGAATTCGTAATATTTGTAGTATCTATACGTCTGAAATCGTTCATGGTTGATTCTTTTTCATCACTCAATCCATGCGTACCTTGGTCTTTTTCTCTGTGTCTGCCTTTTGAGTACGTCCATCTAAATGTCGATGTCATCTTGACTGTATTGATTTTACCTAGTTGTTTATGGCGTTTAAAAATTTTTATAAATTTTCTATAGTAGTAATAATAGTTCGGTAATAAACTTTCTGTTCTTTTATCTGCCTGTCTATTAGTTCAAATGGTAGACTTTATCTACGCTTGGAATCATGAAATTAACCTCTCTTATTTCATGTTTTTCTTCCCGTTTCGCTAACTTGGATGAATGAACAACCATGTACGTACTTTTCCATTTGCAGGGTCTGTCGAATTAAAATATTAAGTGCTTCTGTTTCTTATACTACAAAGCCTTTTTTTTATTTCTCCGGTACAAAGTCAGTAATGATCCAAAAGCACAGTCTACGCATATATTATTTTCATGTAACCCTTGGCATAAAATGGAATTTATTTTACCATCTCTTTTTGCTAATATTCAGAGGTAAACCTTACCATCACATTACAAACTTTAAAATACATATATAAATACCTTTACTCACAAACCCACTACGGCTAAAAGTATCAACATTGAATTAGTATCCAGGACTCTTCCAACTAATTACATAATTATAGGCAATACAATAAATTATATTACATAATTCAGATAGCGGAAAAATTTGAAGGCGCTTCCTACAAACGCCTCATTGAGACTCCAGCTTTGCCCCAGCAGGCATATCGGGAGCGGTAGCTCAGTGCATCAACTGATGCCACTGCAACGCCTCTGACCGGGAGGTCCTAGGTTCCCACTCCCCACGGCGGCAGGATTTTCGCTACTAGCTTTTCAGCTAGATCGAATTAAGTCGCTGTCTGGAGGAGAATTTTAGCGGCCGACTGCTTTGATCGGTAGTGTTCCGTGGTTTCTCCGATCAACACCAGGCGAATGCCGGAGCAGTACCCTACCAAACGGGCCACGGACCACGCGCGATCTGTCCTTCCTCTTCCTTGTCCTGTCCTCGCCTCTTACACACACTCTTACACTAACATGCACTACACTACCACACACTCCGGGAGGCCCGTCGGGAGCTTAGAGCTTGTCCCGGCTGGGGCGGTGCCCCGCTGGTGGGAGAGTCCTGTTTAGGGGGAAACCCCACTAGCCGACAGTAGGTCGGCGCCGGATCGCGCCACCCAACGGAGGAAGATCACCGCCACGTCTCCACGATAAAGACATGCACAACACTTACGGGACATTAGCAGTTTACGGTATTAGAGATTATTTAAGACCACCGCCATTCCCGAGAAAGAAACATGCACTACAATAACGGGAGTAATGACCAAAGTAGTTGACGCGCCCGGAACACGAAAAAAGCAAGCCAAACCAAAGCAGCAAAGCAGGTGGAAATGCGACCAGCTCGCGTCCTCTCCCCCCCAAAAGCTGCTGTGACGGCGCCCACTGTCTGCTCCAAACGCGTGCAGGTGCCCGGCGACGCCTACGTTGCACTGCGTTACTCACGACGCACCCGGCACGCTCGCAACGCACGAATGTCATGAATAGCATTAGGCCGAAATGGAAATGAAACTGAGCCGGCGCGTCGGATTTGCTGCTAGTTTGGACGGGATATGTTAATCATGTAACACAAAAGAGCGCACGCAAGCATTTATCAGTGAAGTACGTGCACGAAAATCGTTAAGAGTTTGAGATTCAAACGAAGATTTATGTCACGTTCGTTTAGATCTCGTCGTGAGTAAAAATCTGTTTAATGAGAGGTATCGTATTTAAATTGTTTTCCATGCATAACGTAGGCGAAACGTATAATTCATTTGCGGTCTTTGTCACGCTCGTTTAGATTTCGTCGTGAGTAAATCTGTTTAATAGAGGTTCTATTTAAATTTTTTCCATGCATCACGTAGGCGAAACGTATGAATTCCTTTGTGGTCTTTTGTCTTTGAGATGGTTTTTTCCTTTTTGATTCAGATAAACGTTTATTTAAATATATTCATAATTAAATTAATAAATCTTTGTCAATATTTCTGGTTAGTCTATTAATATTCAAGTACAATCACTTGAAAAAAAATTTAAGAAACTTTTTCTCAGTTCCTTGGAGTTGCAAACTGTTCTTTTGTTTTAGAGATGGTGTTTTCCTTTTTTATCCAGATAAAAGTTTATTAAAATATTCAAAATTAAATTAATAAATCTTTGTCAATATTTCTGGTTAGTCTTTTAATATTCACCTACAATCACTTGAAAAATGTATGAAACTGTTTCCTAGTTCTTCCAGTTGCAAACTGTAATCCAAAATTAAGTTATAAAAAATTTCAGAAAAAAGAAATGAATTCCCAATTCCACAAGTAAATCCGTTATTTCCATCAAAAAGAGTTCAATATTTCAAAAAACACATCCGAATATACTCAATTTGAAAGCCCTTATTCGTAAAAACATTGTCTTGGGAAAGGATGAGCATTTGTTAAACAGCAACAATTGCTGAAGACTTTATAAATCCTAACATCGATATAATTTCTTCTTATTGCGTTGAAACGTTATTTTTATGAGACACAAATTGTAAGTGAGGACAAAGAGGAAAACACCTGCCCTGGTCAAGCCTACCGTGAAGATACGCTGAACCGGTTTCTCGGAGCTCCATTTGCATGCTGCGCGGTGTGTGGGACCGGAAGAATCGGAGCGAGGGCTCGGAGCATTTACATGTGCAGGTCACCTCTCCCCCGTGAGAACAGACAGGCAATTGAACATTACGATTTTCTTTTTGTTTTGTTTTAATGATAGTAACGTAAATTTATTTTGAGTCAATATTTTAAATAATGCAATAAAATATCAATAAAAATATTATATTCTACAATTTTCAATTACAGAGAGACGAATACTCTCATAAAGATACGAATATTTAGTTTCTCGTAAATTTAGCAGAACGACTTAAGAACTTCCGTGCTTACGTATTAGTGTTAAACGTAAGTACTATAGGCTGGAATGTTCATTTCAACAACAGACCGTTAAATATTAAATAAAATTAATTGAATCACTGTTTATTAGAAAATTAGTTGGCAATATAAAAGTAATTTGAAAATGATTTATACTATCAAATAACGAATACTGTTTTTATATACTTGAAGGACGATAGCACAACTTCTGAGTTCCTTAATTTTCTCCTAAACCAAGAAGATTTGGGTGCGAATGATTTACGATAAAAGTGTGCAATCAGAACTATTTAGTAGAATGGAGCTTTTAAGAAAGAAAACACGTAGAAAGAGAATAATTCGCTTGTTTAACGTTTGCTATGTTGAGCAAAATATAAGGTTTATTTACATGTTACACAAGACTGTGTTTACGTTCTTACATGTATACACAGAAATGATTTGTGGACGTACACTTGGTCTTTAGCCCGTCTACCGGAGCTATTGGCAAGACAACTGACCATTGCGTTTTAACACAACAATTTACTCATACACTAAATTATTTACATCACATCATAACGACATTACACAATTCTGTATAATGGAAAACATTTTATATTAGAATGTCAGGATATAAAAGGTATCAACCACAATGGTAGGCTAATAAATTTACTTTGTAGAAAATTAACCATACACGTGTTTTGGGAATTTTCCATCATAAGTGGCTCTACAATATTAAAATTAAATCAACAAATTAGAGCATGATTTTCATTCAGTTTTAGAGTTATTTTAAAAGCTGTATTTTCGTAGATGAATCGATTTGTCTGCCCCAATTGAATGTCGATCCTTTAAAGGCCCGCCGCTGGACGAGGTGCTGGGCGGCTCGGAGCCGGCGGGGGCGGCGGCGGCGGCGGCGCGGGCGGCGGCGCTGGCGGCGGCGGGCGTGTCGACGGACACGCGCTGGGAGTTCCCACGCTCGCGCCTGCGCCTGCAGACGGTGCTGGGGCAGGGCAACTTCGGCCAGGTGAGGCACACGCCCACCCCTCCTGCCGCCCTTGTGCTGCTCATTTCCCCACTACCCATCATCGCTTCGCACATCCTACCTTCCACTTCCCACTCCAACCATTCCACTTCCATTTCCTATTTCCTCTCCGACTTTGTCCCACCTCACTCTTCGTCCTATGCCCAACTTCCATTCCACTCCATCATCGCTTCCCACATCCTTCCTTTCCACTTCCCACTCTCAACTTTTCACTTCCCACTTCTCATTTCCTATATTCCTCTCCCGACTTTGTATTTCCCACCCTCACTCTCTACGTCCTATGCCCAACTTCCATTCCTCCTACCATCATCCTTCCATCCTTCCTCCCACTTCCACTCTCAACTTCCTTCCACTTCTCATTTCCATTTCCTCTCCGACTTTTATTTCCCATCACTCTCTACGTCCATGCCCAACTTCATTCCTCACTACCCATCATCGCTTCCCACATCCTACCTTCCACTTCCCACTCTCAACTTTTCACTTCCCACTTCTCATTTCCTATATTCCTCTCCCGACTTTGTATTTCCCACCCTCACTCCCACTTCCTATGCCCACTTCCCATTCCTCCCCTCTCCCCTTCCCCATCCTACCTTTCATTCTCACCTACTTCCCCTCCACCTTTCTTACAATTTTTTCCCCCCTTCTCCCTCCTACCGCTCAATTTGCACCATTCATCACCCTCCCACGACCCATCGCGCACCACACCTCGCAGCGAGGCCATGACAAATTCGGCTAGGTGAGTCACAGCCCTCCTCAACCTTCCGGTCTTATTACGGCCATCCGTCAGACCAGCGCCCTCTCCTATCAACAACTCAGTCATCTCATCACTCATTTAACGTATCTGTCAAATTTAAGGTGATCGATCTGCATACATGGTTCTAATAATAATTGATCTTACACTTATCGCCAATATTTTCAACATATCTTCCTAGATTTTTAAACTAAAATGTTTAAAAATGTTGTAAATTTATGAAACATCTAATTACGTACTCATCAATTCTATTTTGTTCTTTAATTAAAATTATTGCCTTTCTCTTTAAATTTTAAAATTATTTAAACTATTATAGATTATTTTCCTTTCATTGTTATCAATAGCAAAACTTGTTTATTTTTCATGCTAAATATACGCCCCAAACTTCTGCTAACCGTGAGCGCTGCCTCATTGAGGTGTTCCGCAAGGTCCCATTCCGGGCGCGCACCAGAGCGCGGGGGTGTGCGCGCGCGGCGTGACGCTGTTGGTGCGGTTGGCAGGTGCTGCGCGCGGAGGCGGACGACCTGCAGGGCCACCAAGGCACCACGCGCCTCGTCGCCGTCAAGACGGTGAAGCCGGGGGCGTCGGCGCGCGACAAGGCGGACCTGCTGCGCGAGCTGGCCATCCTGCAGTCGCTGGGCGAGCACCCCAACGTCGTCACGCTGCTCGGCTGCTGCACGGAGCAAGGTACGTCCCTCCAGCGCCTTCGGTCGCGAGTCGGGTCCAGCCGTCCCTCTGAACTACGCTGGGATCTAGTCTCCCGATTTCGACACTAGTTACATGGATAGGTCTAATTCAGTCTGTTTGGATAGTTCAAGCTGCCAGCTGCACTGATCGGTAGATAGATATTATGATTCCTCCAAACATTATCAGGCGAATGCCGGAGCAGTACGGGCCAACCATCAAATCTCTCATCCACGAGAACAGTTTGGAGCTTAGGGCTCGAATCAGCTGAGGCAGTGCCCTGCTGGAGGAGATTCCTGAAGAGTACAAGTAGGTTTGCGCCGAATCTCACGTTCTAGCGGAAGAGGAACGCCGTCACCTCTCGGTTAAGCTCGCACAACACTTAAGGGACTAATGACCACAGCAGTTGAAGCGCCCGGAAACAAAATAATGAAACTATCTCTACACCCACACACCTGCTGTACATTTCTTTGTATTTTGTTGGAACCTAACGAGTAGACGTATATGAGCTATTTAACCAGAGAGAGTAATTATGAAAACAGCAACGCAGTTTATTTCCATAGCATTTGAAATACTTCGAAAGGAATGTTTGATGGTAGTTAGTATATCTCACGATTGAGAAAATGTGTATAATGAAAGCTCACTTTGCTTCAACTTTTCCCTGTATCTACACCGCACGTGAAAGCGGTAGCTGATCAGAAAGCAAGCGAATCGATCATATCTTGCAAGACGCGACCATGTCCATCGGCGCGTATTCCGCGAACTAACACAGTTCTGCTTTCACCACTCCTACGCGGTTTTAGCCGAACGCGAAGGACCAGGAAGCAAGAGAATGTGGATGCACAGGAACCGCTACTGAAACCAGCTCGGCCCCACCCCGGCCCTCCTTGCTCTCCGAAAGTGGATACTCTGCTTGGCTATTCCATCGAGTGCGAAAAGTCGCATTAGCCTGAAGACGCTTGTGTATATTACCGTTACAGGAACGTTCCTTAAACTGGTCTTTAAAAAAAAGGGAAAACAAGATACACAGGAAGGAGACAAGTTATTTTTAGTCACGCTTCGTTGAGAGGAATAAACGATAACGACTGATAAATATTTCAGAAACACAACCCATAAGCTTTGCAAAAGAAAAGGAGCAGCGACAATATTTCATTTTTAGCACTGAAGTTATTTTGTGGAAAAAATAACATTAAGAACTCAAGTAAGGGGTTCTAGTAAAAAAATACTTTTCACACATAATGTGATTTGATGGGTATGTAACTTCCAATAACATTAAACGTTAAATAAATGTTAAATAAATGTAAACAATCACGAAACTATAAACAATACCATATTCAGAAGGATACTCACAAGTATGAGCGTCGATATACTTTGCGTTTGTTTGGCCTGATTGTTTTGGGAAGAAAGAGTGCTGGCCCTTCACAGTAATAAAATTCACGAAATTACCCGCGTAGTTATGAGTTGAGAACTTCCGAAAGATAGTTGAAATAAACGTATTCAATTTATTGGCATTGAAGTACAAATATTAAAAGTTTAAAGGTGTACTCTTGTGAAACAGATTAGTGTTTTTATTAAATTTTCACTTTGTTAACAGCTTATAAACTAAGCTATTATTCTAAAAGATTTCGGAGCGGAAGTGAATATCGTGTAGAATGGCACTTGGTAAGAAGTCTAAGAAGTATGTGGTGGAGAATTCTCCGTTGCTCAGCTGCCTCCAGTAGCAGAAGGTTTTTCTCGTGCATTTTCCTTTTTTCCTCTCTTCACATCGATCTGTTGTTTCAGAACACGCATGAGCCGAGCGCGATGGCATTCCCCATCTTTCTTTCCTCGAGAAATTTATCTCTATTCTTTTAACAGAACCCTACAATCTGCTTCAAAGCGTAACAGCGGTGGGTAACATTCTTCCCCCGTAGATTTTTACGACTCACAGAAGTATTTCCTGGGAAAATTGCCCATTTCCTTCTTGCATTTTCTTTCTCGGATGCCTTAACATCCATCTTGTGTTCACTATGTCTCCAGAACTCGTTTCTTCCCGGTGCACTTTCTGGAGCTAAAGATTGCCCTTTCGATTGTTCCAACTCGAGTCCTTGGATGCACGCGATCGTTAACATTCTCTTTCTTTTGTTCCAAACTGTGAGGTTCGCAGTTTGTACTTTTTTCTAGCTTTCTCTTCTAACCCATCTTCTCTTTGTATTGTGCGCTATCCCGGATATAACAATTTTACTACGTGTTTGAACCCGGGCATTCCGGTTCCATGGCCTCCTGAACCCGCGTTGGCGATGCGTGAGTCACGTGGGAACAGAAAACATGTGAAAATCGCTCTCTGGAGGCGCACATTCTAATTTCAAGGTCCCAGGGAGACTCTGATATTGCCTTTGCAGTGACTCGGCTCTAGTGATTTTTAAAGTTGTGGCTTGATTCACGGTTATCGAAAATATATGTAATGTAGTTTGTCATTTTATCAAAAACTTCCAAATACCACAATTCCGTTTGGTATTTTGTGATAAACTTGGGGATAAATAAGAGGTGCCAATTCACAACTTATAATGTCGATTACTTTTGCGGCTTATCACTGTGGAAAATAATATAAGTATATTTCATTTATTAAACGATATTAAATCTTTTAGAAAACATAACTTGCTGTAACCAAATAATTCTTACAATTAATTTATTTATTTTCCTTCACAAAAGTCTTTACAATCCTAGTACATTAAACTAATTCATTTTTATCTGAATAAATTATGAAGTCAAATGTTTTAATTACTTCAATGTTTTTATTAATCAATATAACGTGAATATTTTATTATTCGGAAACCTGATATGAAAACACATATTTCTTTAAAGAATAAACATTTGAATTCACTTTGTCTTTCTAGGGAGACAAAATTAAAAGAGATGATTATCTGTATTGTACGATACTGAAGACTAACGAAGGTGTTTTTGTCCTAAACCACCTCCTTTTTTATCCTTTGCTCTTGCTTCTTAATCTTTTCCTCTTCCTTCCCCTTCTTCTCTTCAACTCCTTCACCTGTTACTCCTTCTTTCCTCTTCCTAACTATCTCCTCTCGCACTCTCATTAATTTTTCTCTTACCAAAGCATCACGCGCCAGCAAAAAAAATCAGTGTCGGCTCGTGCTTAGTTTGCATAGTTTCCCAACTCGCAGAAAATGAAAAAGATCTCATATATTAGGTATGTACAAGTTCCTTTTAAAACATTCAATATTCAAGATATTGCAGCAATATCGATGTTTATGAAATCATTTTGAAACCAAAGAGCGTCCAACAGGCGCTCTCTCCAGTGCCTGGTGCCTCCTTGCCAGGAATGCACCACGCTCTTGGCTCGTGGCTAAATTAATGGGTTTACTGTCTACTTTTTGGCCCTTCACGGGGAACATACGGCATTTTAGTGCACCAACCAGCTAGTGGCGCTGTCTAACGTTGCGCCATGACGGAGGGAATCTCAGGGGAATACCCATATTCTGTCTTCGTCTCACTCACTGCAACGTAGTTCTATGATATTCGCTTGTTATTGAAAGTGCACAAGTTCAGTCAATTATTGACGATGTTCATTGTATTGATTATGGTATTTGGAGGTGTATATGCCTTACGCGGACGAATGGAATTATGTAAGTAGTGTTTCAATATATGAATGAATGAATCAATGCCTTATTTTACGTGGCGAGACTCAGTCTATGAGGCCTGCTCTTCCGTCTGACTATGCAAATTTCGCTATGCTTCTTTCACCGACAAGGGGAGAAAGATGTCATTACTTGGGCGACGAAAAAGGCAATTTGAATTTAGCTCCGAAGCTTCATCTTTTACATGCAGTAAATCTACTAACACGGGACAGTCGTCTTTACTTCCCCTCTGAAGGAAGGTTTACGAAAGATTTATTCGCCCTTAAGAATCCGCGGCTTCGATCGGGTTTGAATCCGCAAACTTGTGTATAACAGTTCGATACGCTAACCGTTGTGGCCGCTCGATACGCTAACCGTTACACCATCGCCGCCGCTGCGGCGGAAATCTAGACTTTTTATGAGTTTTAATTGATTTGAATTGCGTACATTTTTATTATATATTCTTATTTTGAATTTTGGAAATTCCATTTCCGTCATTCGATGGAGGATCTTTTTGGGCACCAGCCGCCACTGAAACAAATGGTTCCCCTCTCGCGGCCGTTGACAAGAAAGCGTCTTCGTGCGAACGCTTGGCGTGCGCTTGCTGTGCCGCCGCCGGGGCTCGAAGGGGAAATCAGCGCGGGCGGACGTCGCCGGCCGCTTCTTGCTCAGCGCCACTTCCGGTCACGCGAGCCTCCTCCGCGTGGCGCCACCGACCACGGCCGCCTGAGGCGCTGCACCGCTGCGCAGATGACGAACGGAAAACAAACGAGCTGCGACGCTCAGTGAATTGAAATTAAATTTCAGGAACTGTGGTTAAGATGACATTGAATAATGTTAAATATCGCAACAAAAATCGAAAAGAAGGAATTTCAGAAATAAAGTGTGCAATTATAATTATAGTAGTCATTGTTTAATAAAACAGGTTTAAAAAGAACTATTGTCTATCACGTTGGGAAATTATTTTTCATTCTCCTTGGAAATTGAAATTAAATTTCAGGAACCGAGGTTAAGGTGACATTGAATAATGTTAAATATCGCAACAACATTTCGAAAACAAGGTATTTCAGAAATAAAGTGTGCAATTATAATTATAATAGTAATTGTTTAATAAAACAGGTTTAAAAAAACTGTTGTCCTATCACATTGGTAAATTATTTTCCTTTCTCCTTGAAAATTGAAATTAAATTTCAAGAACCGAGGTTAAGGTGACATTGAATAATGTTAAATATCGCAACAACATTTCGAAAACAAGGTATTTCAGAAATAAAGTGTGCAATTATAATTATAATAGTAATTGTTTAATAAAACAGGTTTAAAAAAACTGTTGTCCTATCACATTGGGAAATTATTTTTCTTTCTCCTTGAAAATTGAAATTAAATTTCAGGAACTAAGGTCAAGGTTTCATTAAATAATATGAAATACTGAAAAAAACGATAATGAGGTATTTCAGAAATAAAAAACACTGTTATAATTATAAAAGTAATTATGTATTAAATGAGTTTTAGAAATAAATATTGTTTTATCACAATAGGCAATTCTTTTTCTTACTTCTTGGAACACTAAGTTTTGATCTCCGGGAGAAATAAATAACGTCTGCTCTAGCAGTCTAATATATGCTTAATATAATGAATAACAAAACTCCAGTCATGTTAATCACACCTCAATTTTCATCTTATTACGAATTATAACACAGTTGCATATATTAATCTTGACAAGTATATTGACAGAAATTTAATCCAAGAAAGAATCGTGTGCAACACAGTAAACACAAAAAAAATTCCAAAGAGTAATTGAATGTCTAAAACGACAAAACCAGCTTTGACTACTTCCAGATAGTTTGCGAAACTGTCATGTTAGTCCAATGTATAACGTTTGTTCACTGAACAGTATTACTCATGTAAGGGATTTGATTTACTCACAGCAATATGAATTAACTATAACATGCTGTAATCGCTGAACAAAAAGATCGTAGGTTCGTTTATGCAGCTTGTTAGCCTTGCACGTGTATCTGGACGGACCAGACAAAAGGAACTTGATGTTGGCCTTGTAACAGTCGTGTATATTTTTATTCTTACTTCCTGCGAAATGTGTCGTAGGAGAATATTTTACCGTACTGCAAACGTGTCAGTCTTGTTTCTGAAAATAAGGTCTTATGACTCAACGAACTGGCGGGAAGCAATCGAGATGATTCAACGTTTTGGTTCTTTGTTTTTGTGTAATAAATGAAGAGAAAACAGATAAGAATTCAGTTCGGTATTTTCAAATAAAACAGTTCGCTGAATCATTTGTGATTGCAACTACTTTTGAATTGGTATCATGCAAGATACGTTCTATTATTGCACATACATATGTCATCATAAAATTTATCTGAATATATATTTATATTTTATGTATTATGCCTAACAGTTTGTGAATTAGGCACTAATATTATACTTAACATTCACTTCATGGACATTTTTTAGTGCTCCTGTGAATTTTGACGTTTCAAATTCCTTTGGTTTATTTCATTTTTTTCTCACACTCAGTATTGAAAATCTTGAAATTATTTACAATTGATGATAAACCATGAAAATGTAATTATCTTGAACATAACTTTTTTCTAAATAGTTCAGGCCACTAAATATTCGTTTCCTCCAAATATATAAAAAAACTAACCACTCCAACTGCGGTTTTGAGGTTAAAGTATCGAATATCGGGTCACAGTAGCTCTCATTCCTCACCTGTAAAAACATATCGATTTCATTTTCCGTGTGAGACTTTTCATCACCAGCCAGAAAATCGATCGATCACACGTGATTGACTTCATCAGATGAAATTTCATAGCATTACATATTAACGGTGAACCATTCATTAGAACGGATACGTTGCATTTTGTGGCATTTAATTGCGAAGGTCAATTTATGACAAATAATTTCCAGAACAATTTATTCAGGCCATTTTTAAATAAATACCAACTTTGAAATATAATAAATAAATTGCTTGTTTTTTACTCTTCTTTCAAATTTCTCTTTTCGTTGTTTCAAAAGAATGTTAACTTTAAAAGCGATGTTTTGTAAATTCAGTGCATAGATATAACTTAGTGATCATTCTAATTTGGATTTAAACTAATGTTATAATTATTTGGTTTTAAATTTGAGCAAAAACCGTCTCTTTAGGTCAACTGTTCAACGAAACACTACATCGTAATTATACTTATGTACTGAGGTTTATAGAATTCTTACATTTTCAAATAAAATTTTCAATTAAAATTTAATAATAGAATATCAATGTTATACATTTATATGAAATTATGTACAATCAATGAAGTTAATTGATATGTATAGCACTTAAATGTGTAGGGCACTTCAATGTGACTGTATTTAAGAGGAGAGGAAGAGACAAAGATGAGATATGGAAGATTCTGAGCTGCCCCAGAGCCAATGTCCTAAGGCCTTGTTCGGATATTCGCCTATTGTTCGAGAAATATCGGAATTGTAACGATCAGAGCAGCCTGTTGTTAGAATTATCTTCGAGTTATAGAGCAGAACATTTTGTATTTGACGCGAAATTAAAGACTTTTCAGTGAATAAAATCACTCTGCAGCAAAATGACAATATCCTAGACGTATTACTTTTTATTTTGCAACGAGATGTCCCATGAAGGAACGTGTGTTCATACGAACATACGTCCTACGACAGGGTCCATTCCGACTTTTCTGTATTGGGAATAGATTACAAAAACAAACCGAATAAAATGTTCAAATACAAATTATTATTTATAGTGAGTTTTTTCATTATAGATATGGACTATATAGAGTTTCTAGCATTAGAACACTTTTTCCAAACCATTGTATGATCATGAGCTTCAAACACTCAAATTTTGTGTGGAACTGAGGCGAGCGGTGCGGAGCCCTCGGTCAGCCGCGAGGTCCGTCCGGCTACATGTGCGGCGCCTCGAGTGCCTTGACCCCTGCCGGAGGGGGCGGGCGCGGTGGGGTGGTGGGGGCGGGCCTCGTGCGTGAGTTGGGGATCGGACCGGCCGCTGCGGGCCATGGTCCGGTTGGGCTGCTTTCGCCACGACGCTCTGCCATCCCTCCACCGTCTTCGCCACCCCTTCTCCTCCTCCTCCTGCCCCTCCTCCTCCGTCCCTCATCCTCCGTCTCCTCCTGCCCCTCCTCCTGGCCCTCCACCTCCACCTCCGTCTTCATGAAGTCTCCTCCTCCTCCTCCACCTCCTCTTCCGCCCCCTCCTCCCCGCCTGTCCTCCTCCTGCCCCTCCTCCTACCCATCTTCCTTCCTCCTCCTGCCCTTCCTCCAGCCCCTTCTCCTACCTCCTCCTGACCCTCCTCCTCTCCCCTCTCCCGCCTCCTCCTGCCTCCTCCTGCCCTCCTCCTGCCCCTCCTCCTGTCCCTCCTCCTGCCCCCTCTTCCTGCGCCTCCTCCTGCCCCTCCTCCTGTCCCTCCTCCTGCCCCTTCTCCTATGCCTCCTTCTCCACCTCCTCTTCTGCCTCCGCCTCCTGCTCCTCTTCCTTCGCCTCCTCCTCCGCCTTCTCCTCCACCTCCTCCTTCACCTTCTCCTCCATTTCCTCTTCCTCCGCCTTCATCACCATCTCCTCCACCGCTTCCTTCTTTGTCTCCACCTCCTCCCCCCCTTATCGCCCCTTGATCCCCCCCAACGCCGCCACGCCCCTTCCCCCCCCCCCCCCCCCTTAAACATTTTCATCTATTCGTTACCTCCTGACATTGTGAAATGGCTGGATACAGCACCCTTAAGCTGTAAATATGTTTTTTAATGTGAAAATACGTCGAATCCAACTCTGAGAAAAGACTCCAGCGAAATCTAGCCTTGACATTTGCCCCACATCCTCCTTCACCAACTCCCACTTCGTCGTGATTAGAAGTCATGACTCTCTGTGTGCACACCACATGCATCACGTGGTGTCAAGGAAATGGCCAGTAAAAAGGACATGTATCTAGGAAATGTTTCGATGAGATTGCGCCAAAAACTTGTTTTATTGCCAGCACTGTTGTCGAGACTAATAACTCCTTCAGGTTCTAACGGAGTCGGAAAGTTAAGGAATTAACCAGAAGAGAAGACGGCTTTTTATAAGTTGGTCGATCCGTATCGCAGAAAGAAGTACACTGCTCTTTCAGAGAAGATGTATGCAACTTTACAAATAAAGTTAACGACGAAGTCTAGAAGAGATGCAGATAAATATCGCTTCCATTTACTGTAATAAGATTTTGTATTAGTAGCATATTCTTTCTTGTCATGCATGTCGACTACGTCACTTTTCATCTCCCCACACACTTTAAAAAGTGTTCGGTGCTAGCAGTGGGTAGCCACTCCTGACATTCACGCAGTCGAAACTCGCGATGGCTCATGAGGTCGAGAGGAAGAGATCAATAAAGTGATATGTATCTAGGAAACAATATGTTTCAACTGCTCTAAAACCGACTGGTTTATTTCATTCTACTGTCAAGTCTAACAGCATCCACTCATTCTGAACTCCAACAAGACCAGGAAGTAAAGATGCAACTAAGTGTAACGGCAGATTCATCTGGTAAAAAGCATTTACCTTGACTTTTTGTATTCTTTTAAATGGAATTATGGGCTACACATCCGTCCTTTTGGGGGTTAGAAAAGTTGACCTGAATGATAAAAGTAACAAAACTCGGAAGTGTGGGTTAGTAAACGGAACAAGATTCGGAAGGAAATTGCTATCGCTCTTAAGAGATCTTTTCAATCCACTCTAGGAATTTTCTGCTTGGAATATTCAAGTTGCACGATTTAGATTGCAATGCACACCAGCTGTTGTCGCTTTGAATTAAAAAAATATGTACCAGTAAATTGATATGATTCCAAGAAAAATATAAATACCTTGGGACGTGAACATTGAATACAATATGGAAGTATTGTTCATGATGTGCTTTCATAACTATTTTTTAATGCTCCTTCATTCAACCAACAAATAAATTACAAATGAATTTGATGCTTTACAGCTTTCTACAATACCGGGAAAATACCGAGATAATATAAATAGATATGAATAATTTGTGTTATAATTTGTTTGCAATTCTTCTCTGCCTTGTGGTGAAGTATTTTGAGCTTTGACTTCTTTGTGTCTCGTAGGATTCATTGGTTCTATTACTTTTGATTTTACATAATTTGAATGTCTCTGATTTCATCGTTCCATAATTTAAGAACATGTCTTTATTCTATTCAAATTATTTCTTGTTACTTTATTCCAATTAATCTACTCATATTTTTAACATATTCCTTGAACCAAGTTCCTTAATATATCAAATTCATTATTATTTCCTTTTACAAATAAATGCATTCAGCCTGGGCAAAACTTGAAGATTTATGATGAAATTTTCTATTCTCTAACTACAAATGATGAAATTTTCTATTCTCTAACTACTAAATCAACAAAGAAACCAAGTAGGCTTAATATAGTAACACTTATAATAATAATGATAACAATAATAATAATAATAATAATAATAATAATATGATAAAATAATGATTGATTGATTTTTTCATGTTTCCGAGCGCGTTAACTGCTCTGGTCATTAGCCCGTTGTAGTGCATGTTTTTCCTCAGGAGATGGCGGTGATCTTCCCCCGCTGGATGGCGAGCTACCGCTCCCGGTGATGATGATGATGATGATAATAATAATAACATAATGTTAATAAATAGTAGTAATAATAATAATAATAATAATAATAATAATAATAATCTCCCAAGCCCCCTTTGTTTGCACAACACAAAAACTCCAAAATGGCGATTTTGGATGAGGGTCACCCACAAGTCTATAGGGCCACGTTTCACCGAGCGCCTGCCGCCTGTTGCAGAGCCGTACCTGCTCATCCTGGAGTACGTGATGTACGGCAAGCTGCTGACCTTCCTGCGCGACCACCGGCAGCGCGCGCCGGCGCGCGGCGGCGGTGGCGGCGGCGCGGGCGGCGGCGCGGGCGGCGGCGCGGGCGGCGGGGGCGGCGGCGGCGGGGGACGGCGACGGCGCGGCGCGCTACGCCTTCGGCGAGGAGGACGGCGGGACGGCGCTGTCCGCCAGGGACCTGGCCGTGTTCGGGTACTGCGTGGCCCGCGGCATGGAGTACCTGGCGGCGCGCGGCGTGCTGCACCGGGACCTCGCCGCCCGGAACGTCCTCGTCGACCACAACCGCCTCTGCAAGATCGCAGACTTCGGCATGGCGCGCAGCGTGCGCGAGCAAGGGGACGTGTACGAGCAGAGGAGGACCAAGGTACCAGTTGCCCTCAATCACACATTTGAACCTTGGGGGGTGGAGTAATGACACGGGCAGGCGCCTAGGCGTCCTCTAGGGGATGTCTACGAGCAGAGGAGGACCAAGTACCAGTTGCCTCAAAGGATGATGAATCACACATTAAGACGGCTTCACACATTCGGCATTCGCCGAGCAGCGAGCTAGTGCACGCCCAATCCCGAGGTGCTGTAATGTTCGGCGAAGGTTCGCTCCCATTGATGTGTCCAAAAGTCCGACACGCGGTGGGTAGGGCGAACCCCAAATGTTCGTCACTCGGCAAATAGCAAGCAACGCATCCACACTAATCTGGATTAGGTGAGCGGTTGCTCGGTGTTCGCCGAATAACGAATATGTGGAGCCGCCTTGGGTAGTGTAGTATGGGCTGCTCTAGTGGGCAGCTCACTTGGTGTGACACGGGCAGGCGCCTAGCAGCGGGCAAACGTTCTGCCCCACTGTTTGTCGGACGGTGGAGGGGAACGGGGTGCCTTTCACATTGCTGATAGAGGGGAAAGGAGGGTGGAGGAGTCTAGTGTAGAGAGAGGGGAGTGCCATTGAAGGGGGCACATTTGGCCACAAATATGGCATTTGAGGAGCTCTTGCTTACTAGGCAGTTAAGTTTCGACAATAAAAGATAAACAGTGAGGGTTAGACGGAAAAGGTGAGACATGAGAGGTCTACATAAAGGGTTGACAGTAAATGCTAGACTGTAAAAGCTAGACAGTTAAGGTCATATCTGGATTATCAAAGGGTGTAAGTTCGATTACTACGTAGAACATGGATGTTTTCGTGCGTGGCATGGCCGCCTCTTCATATTTCCATATACTAGAATCATATTTGCGCTGCTAAATCATTCATCGCCATCACCACCCATCCAGATAAACTGAGGATCTCCGTCCGTCCATGTAAACAAGGCGTGCACTGATAAAGGTAGATGTTAATGGAATCGATATTCCAAAGAGTATTGGGTCGGGCAAGAAAGACATTTGGAATGAAGGTCGCTCAATTTTTAAGTTAATAAAACATTGAAGTTCGACTTAAAAGCCTTCGCCGAAGCACAGAAAATTGCATAAAATGTTGAATTCTCGTAATAATTGACATGTCAAATATTAAATAAATGACGAGAAGTATGAAACAAAACGAAAGTGGCAAAAAATGAAATAGTCCTCCACTTTACCTTAGTCAGTGATGATTACATTTTAATTCCAAATCGAACTGCGTAGATTATAAATGAAATTTTTATTCCTTTTTATCACGGGTTCTTTAACGCTAATTGTGTGAAACGCTTACATAATGAATTAATATTTTTTAGTCTAGAGGATACACTGTATCATTAATATCTGAATATAGATGTTTGTTACAAATAACTGAACGCAAGTTGACGAAATAACTAAAACCAACTCTGTACTTCCAAGCAGTCAAGTCTCATTTGCTGCGGATTTTGACCTTGTCAGAAAATGCTTTAACGGTATTATGGGAAGAACAGAAGAAAGGACTGCACTGTTGTGAAGAGGAAAGTTAGCACAGTCATTTCAAAGTAACAAAAACCAACTATCCCACCGCGTCAAGTAAATTAGCTACAAATGAACCTCGGGAACGAAGAAGTTACTGCATTCTATTTTCTTTTTAAAAATAGATGGCAGAGACAATTTCCGGAAGAAAATGTTCTTTGAAAAATAGCTTTAGAAATGAGTGGCTGTTTTATGGAAGGGCTTATTTCATTCGTCACCACCTATGATACATAAGAGGAAAGCTATCCATGGAAATGGCATAGGACGAATATATTGTAAACTCATACTGACACTGAAGTATCAACTTACACAGACACAAAAAAATAGTTGTCAGACCCGAAGACTTCATCCATGTTTAGTTATGTATTTCGACGTGCTGAATCACCAACCACCACCTTCCAATTAAAAAAATCGTGATAAAACACCGTGAAAGGTGAATTGTTATTTTGAGGGTGTTTTTTGTGACAAAAAACTGGAAATTGGTGGCGTACCTCTGGCTTCAGTTTCGAATTCAGCGCGTCGACATACATAGTCAGGTGTGTAAAGTCTTCGAGTGTGACAACAACCCCTGAAAACCAAAATTTTTTTTTTGCGATATAAAAAATGGGGGTGGAGGCGGAATTCTGGCTTCATAATCGGATTTAGCGTGGCGACGTACTTAGAGAAAGATGTATCAAGTCTTCGGGTCCGACAACCTCCCCCCCCCTTTGAAATATAGAAATATTTTTAAGTCTTTGGGTCTCACACTTTTTGTGTGCCTGTGTTATTAATTTAATGTGAGTTGCAATTGACGTGTGTTGTTTTTGTTTTGATATAATTATTTGATATATTGATTTGATTTACATAAAACTCTATTTAAATATAGATTATTAAATATCAACGGTTTTACAAGTATAAAAATTAAAAAACTGATTAGTGGCTATTTATGTGTAAAATATTAGTTCTCTTTAGTAACTTTCTGGAGGTGTTAATGAAAATTAAGAAGACTTCTCCAATTGAAGTTCTTCCAATTTCAAAGATTAATTATTAAATTAGTCTTTGAATCTGCGAATGGTTTATGTTAAATTCAGATTTGAAAAAATCACATGTGAATCACCAAAACAAACATTTTGTAAAAATCGTAGAGACAAATTTGAAAAATAACAAAACACCAAAAAACAATTTAAACACCAATAATTTTAAGCAATAAATAATTGAACCTTAATAATAATAATAATAATAATAATAATAATAATCATAATAATAATATACATGAAAATATTGGTATAAATGTTATTGATATGAAGCTTATACATTTTGTGTTTTTTACAGGGAGCATTACCTATTCGTTGGATGGCACCTGAGTCATTACTTCACAGGGTGTTCACACACAAATCTGACGTCTGGAGTTTTGGAGTGCTATTATGGGAGATTGTCACACTTGGTAAGAATATTAACAGATTGTCACACTTACATATAAAATACTCAAAATAGTTTATAATTTACTGTCTTATGTTTCATCTATTTTTAATTCACTAATAAAATTAGAAGCTATAAAATACCTTTTTTAAAACCATGATCATTAAAGACATTTCGCAACATGTTGTCCTCTACGTCTTGTATTTCAAAAACTTAACAATGTTGTCAATGAGAATCACCGTGATTTCTAAAGCCATGAATTTAATTTCACTCAAATTTAATACATTAGTTATTACAAATCAAAGTCTGGACAATTTCCTTCAAAACTAAAATCATGAAAAATGGGTGCTTCTGTTGTAATTGACTATATCTCACAGCACTCCTGTGACCAGGTAAGAAAACTTTTTTAAGGAGCCCGAGGCTCTCAGAGGAGGAGCTCCTCATGTAAACTGCCATCTACAGATGGCAGTCTCTATTTTCCTGACTGATAGAAACACGAAGATATACACAGACATTTATTTATTTATTTATTTATTTGTTATTATGTTTGTTATTTATTATTTGTTTGTTGTTTATTTGTTGTTGTTTATTTGTTGTTGTTGTTTGTTTATTTTTTTTTTATTTGTTGTTGTTATTTGTTTATTTATTTTATTTATTTATTTATTTTGTTGTTTATTTATTTATTTGATTTATTTGTTTATTTTTTATTTATTTATTTGTTTTTGATTGTTGATTTGTTTTTATTGTTGTTTGTTTGTTGTTTATTTTTTTTTTTTTATTTATTTATTTATTTATTTATTTATTTATTTATTTATTTATTTATTTATTTTTTATTTATTTATTTATTTATTTATTTATTTTTTTTTTTTTATTTATTTATTTATTTGTTATTCTTTTTTATGCATTCATTCTTCGTCGTCGCATTCATGCATTCATTCATCATTCTGATTCGTCATTCATTCATTATTCTCTATTCCATTCATTCATTCATTTGTGTGTGTGTGCGCAGGGTCGACGCCGTACCCGGGGCTGGGCGCGCGGGAGGTGGTGCGCCGCGTGCGCGGGCGGGCGCCGGGCGGCCCGCGCACTGCCGCCCGCAGCTGTACCGCGTGATGGCGCGCTGCTGGGCCGCCGACCCGCAGCGCCGCCCGGACTTCTCCAAGCGCGAGCGGGCGGCCTGGACCGGCTGCTGCTGGCCGGCGACCTGCCGCCCTCGCCGCCGCCCGCGCCGCAGGGCCCCGCCGGCCTCGGCCTGCCTGGGCCTGCAGACCGCCGACACCACCGCCTCCGACTCCACCGGCGTCTGAGGGACGGGCTCTCCTCGCGGCGGTGGCCCTTCAAGGGCAGACCGCTCGCCCCGTTGCCGGCCCTGGCCCTTCGCCCCGGTGATGGGTTCAGACCGCTGGCCCCAATTCGCTCCACAGGCGGGGGCCGTTAAGAGCAGACCGCCGAATCCACGCCTTTCCACCTGCGTCGGAACTCTCTCCACACGGCGGTGGCAGTACAAGTCAGGGTGGCGAAGGAATTCAGCTAAGACAGCCCAACGACCAGTGGCATAGCGTGACGAAGCAAAGAGGAGACTACGCCACCAATGAAGGAATTTTTTTGGAGGTCATCTCCTAACAGTTATCTCGTAAGCCTCCAAATAGTTATCATTGAGATCTTAAATGTTGTTCAGATATTTGATTTGAATTACGCAAAACATGTTTATTGAAGTGCTCAGAATCAATTGTGATTCGTAGCGTACTTAAATGTTCCCGGGCTAGAAAGACAAGTATTCACCCACAAGTAGGGCTCCTCTCTTGGGGTCCGCTGCAATGCACCCAAGAAAATTCCTTTGAGAGAATCAAGTCAGCCAATCTGACTTCTCACGTAGGCTTCTACGCTCCGTTCCGGCAGAGCGCTCGCTCAGCCCAACGACTTTTGCCGTATGCTTTCAAAATTGATTCAGAATTGAAGAAGAATATAGAAATGTTTCTTGCATTTCTCTCCAACGGGTAGACTATGTCTACTTTGTCTCTCCTCACGCTACGCCACTGCCAAGGTCAGAAACGAACAACAAAAACAAAACTCGGCACTGGACATTGCTTTCTCGCTGGAACTGGCACAGCTCGTGACACTGGTGAGAAATTAAAAAGACACAAGTTCAAAGAACATCGCCCTACATAGAAATTTCAATATTCAAGATAGCCAAACGGTATAATCAGAATTCATCTTCGTTTCTACTTCTTGAGGTTTCTTTTCACCTCATCGTCTTCCTTCTTTTTTTATGCATCTTCTTAATTTTTTTTGTCATGTATATCATTAAAATTTTTCCCTTTTCCTCATTTATTTTTTTCTGTATTTTCTCCGTTTTTTCTACTCTCTTCATAATCACCCAAAGTACACATAGGGTAATTCGGAAATTTTTCATGAATATGTATTCGAGATGATGCCCATCGTGTTTGTCAGTAGCTAGAAAGAAAGGGGGTCTTCATAGAGGATACCCCTGATTTTAAACAAAAGTATTTTTCTTTTGTTTTGAGTTATTAGAATCATGATAAAGATTAAAGCATCTTAAGCATTGGCCAATGAGCCTGTAACCATGGGGTCTCTCATAGCCATAACTTTTTGAGAAGTAAAAATTATTTTAGCGAAACATTTAAAAATTTCTTACCATTATTGTATTATAGTACAAAAATCTGTTGTTGCATAATATTTAAATAAGTGTTTAAGCAAAATCAATAAAATGCAAAAGAAAATTTATGAATGTTAAACTCTAACAAATCACAAGACAAAATACCAGTTACGTAGGTGTTTTTATCCAATTCATTGCATTTACTGCCACTTACCAATCATTTGTAAATTATGAACAAACAAAAAAATATATTTTATAGTAGATTATGAATTTGAAATTGAAATGTTATTAAAAAAATGAAATTTGGAAATTGCCAAAAAAAACTAATATAATTTCATCTAGGGCATTATATGTAACGATTTTTCAAATGGTTCTAAATTTTGATATTGATTTAATCAATTCTGCGAAAAAACAATCTATACCTTCTTTTTGACAGAATCAAAGAGACTGGTAGGAAATATTGATTTATGAAAAATTGAATATGAACTCTATTTGAAACAAATGATAAAGAGTAAAAAAGATTTCTTGGTCCTGTGCTTTCTCTGACTGGGCTCTAAGTTGATTTGTACTGTTATTGTCACCCATCACCAAAATTGCCTGAATTTGTTTTGTGAATAGACAAGAGATGTGTTTGTTGGGACATCTTATTTAATTTACTGGAAGAATGTGGATTTGTGACTTAACATCTTAAATGGTGAAATGGTGCAAGATCACTGATTGTTTCATTGTAGTTATTGTATGTTTTCATTTCATCTTGAACACATTCATTTTCATTACAATTGTGTTAATATTCATTGTTGTGTTCAGAGTTCAAGAACACTGCTGTCAAGTACATATATAATTTATAATGTATAGACATAAGCATTTATTTCTGTGAATTTATGTGAGCAGCAATTCTGTCTGGTTGCTTCTTAGAAATTTCAAGTCTGCTAATATCTGGAATAAGAAGCAAAATAGTAAAGTTGATTCTAAGAGCATTTAAACTACCTAACAAAGATAGTAACGAAGACTGATGAAGTTGAACTATGACACCTGAGATAAAACTTGGTCAACAAGACCTATCAATGAATTCACTTGCTTTAACATATATTTTCAATATATTCCATAGTAATGTATAGTTTCATATCACAGAATTTTACATAATCGACCAAATGTAAATTTTCAGTTCTTTGAGTAAGTTTGTATAAAAGTCTTCCAGCTTTTTCTTAAGTCACTTCTACACAGAGTGGGAGGGTAACTATTTTCAGAATGTCACAACAGTATTGATATTGACAGACTGCTGTAGACCAAATTTTTCAATGCAATGTTTGCCCTTGGTCTGTGGGCAAATGAATGAATGTTTGAAGCTTAAATGAAGTTGTGTGTCTGTGTGTGCTAGTGTGTTTGAGGTTTAAAGATTTAGGTAGATAAACAGTAGACTGATGTCTTCTGAAAATATCCTTGTGAATGCTACTTTCAGCACAACTCCTTAGTGCGTTTTTATTACTTCATTCCAAAGACATGTTGTTCATTGACATTCTTGTATTATTTTGTATGAAACACTGGATTGTGTCTGTAAAAGCTGTTGTTCTTGTTATGTGTAATACATAGTTTTTACATATATTTGTTGTTTTATTGTTTTTCTGTTTACCGCTCCTTAGGTGGAAACTATGTTGGGATTTCTACAACTAAAAATTCCTACCAATATCAATTCCTTAATGCATTACCATTTTTATATCTTACATGTGATGACAATGAAATGCAAAAACTACATTCTCAGATGTATGTAGTAGCTATTTCTTTTTTTTTTTTTTTTCCCTTCAAAATCTTATAAATCTGACTTCTATTCTTAAAATGGTATATGTGTACATCTTTTATCCCTTGCTCCTTATATACATGTGAAGTTTCTTTAAATATTCAAGAATCTGATAAGAAAAAAGTAGGAAAAATTGTTATTAAATTATTATCATTTTAATAATTAATGTATTAAATTTCATTGAATTAATACATTGAATTAATAAAGAAATTTAAGTTTATTATAAATTACAAATACACTCATGCAGGAGTAGTTAAGAATTAAACTTTAAAATTAAATTTAAATAGACATTTAAAAAATTATACTTTTTGTTCAATATCAACATTTTGCAGGAGTTGAGGACTAAAATAATATTGTTGAACTCTGAATTATTTCAGAGAGCCTATAAAGTGGATTTGTTTAATCATTTAGCATACATAAGCCTTTTTTGAGCAATACAAATGTACTATGTTCTCTAACAGATGGAAATTATAGTCCATAAATATTTCTCTTTCATCCAACATTTTTTAAACAAAAGAAACTTAAGGTAAATATTTTCTGCAAAATTATTTTTTTAATTTATCTTCACTTCTTTATTATTTTTATTTTTATTTGAAATTGCTTATGAAACTTTAACTTGAAATTTTCTCAGTGTTTAAAATTCACTTGATCTTAACATCTATTGGTAAAAAAAACATAATATAATAATTCTGTAATAAATACTAAACTTTATCCATTTACACTCACATTTTATTGTGTTGTCCATCTTGATAGCTCAGTTCTTTAATTATCATGCACAATCACTAAGCAAAAATGTGCATTTCTGTTTGTAATTCAAACCATAATCTTTAGCATAAAGCGGCCATTAGTCTGCAATTTGAGTCATCTTATGACCTTTGTATATCTCAAAGTAGTGAAGCTTCAGTTTTCTTCATTGAGTGCTTTTCACAAAATTCAAATAAGTCAAATTGCACATCAAAAAACTTCAATAAACAAGAAGAATATTTATTTTGTGCATTTCTGTGAACATTTATATGTAAATTTTCAAATTTATCATGTCTTAAATTAAAAACCCCCATATATACAAGTAATAATTACATGCATATTGTTTTTTTAACATTTGATATGTATTGGTTGTTTTATAACTAAACTTATTTGAGTCACCAGAAACTTCCAAAATCAAATGATAGAGATTTTATTGAAGTATCATTGTCAAGATGTCTAATGAATTTAAATGTTACATTTGAGAAATTTTCCCAAATTAAATGACTCATACATTTTTGCAATTGTATACCTAATTAGTTGACTGCTTATACTATTGTCCTAGAATTCAAAAGAGTTTTTTTTAAAATTTTATTACAAATAAATTATTTTTTGTTTTTTCTCTGCACCGACAGTTCAAATAATTCAAACAAACATGGATCATGGTCAGAATTGATATTATCAATGTATTTATTGAGTAACTGAAATAAAATATTATTCTTTTGAGGGAAACTCTTAGTTAAAGACTTTGTTATCATTTAACCTGTTTCTACACTTCGACTTTCTTAATGCTAAGGCCTTTTATGAAGAGTTAAAGAATAATTACTGTAAATTGTCATGAAATATTTTTAAAATTAATTTAATCTTGGCATGAAAAATTCAGGTGGTGTTAAAAATTAGGGAAAATTTTTCTAGACCATAAAAGGGATTGATTGTAATTAAAACAAAAATTAATATAGAAATTAAAACAATTGTGTATTATAATCTATATAGTTAATTTTGCTAGAACTATATTAGTAGAAAAGTTGAAATAAACTGAACTTTAACACTTAACAGAATTATATTTTTTAAATGTGACAACAAATGTGCACTAAAATGTTGTGTTATCTAATTTTAATTATAGAAATAAAATTGAAGAAATTATTAAAATGGTAAATATATTTGCTTTCTTTTCTTGTTTTAGTGTCATGATATCAAATATTGTATCACAGCAAAGTTGTATACACACACATACAGACACACTTGCACACATGTTTTTTATATCTACCATTCATTATTTATTTCATACAGATTTAATTCTTCATCTTCAGTTTTTAATATCTTCATAATAAGGTATATATCAGTGCATTATGTGCATATTTATTTTTACATTTTTCCTTTAACTTACTTTTACTTTTCCATACACATAGAATAGAGGACAATAGATTATGAGCCATTCCACGTCAAATCGCACAAGAGTTGACACGACTTTTTTTAAAATGTACGATATTTTTTTCTTAAATCTGGACATCAAAAAAAGAAACATGTATTTTTTTATTTGTCTGAAAATTGACTATTTGTGTAGTTATGCCAACATCAAATTTTGGAATTTACGCATACGTAACAAAATACGATTAATTGTTGTTCCGAATGTACTTAATTTAAAAAGTCCTGGTTTGTTTCATTTAATTTTCATGTGCATTATGTTATGAGCATGTTTAATTTTCATGATTCATGTGTATTTTATTCCTCTGTAAATATTTTTTTTTCAAAAAATAAAAATTTCATTTACAAAAAAATTTTTTTTTGAATGAAATTTTCTATATAAACTCGATGAGATAAAAATTTGAAAAAACACAGGCGTATATATTGTTCAATTTACTATAAAATACAACAAAATAAAAGTGGGCACTGTACACGTTCAGTTATAAAAAATCAATTGTAAATATGAGGGCGCTCTGCCTGCCAATGCCCAATATTTCATTAAAAATTAGAAAAAAAATGAAAATTTCTATATGAACTCGCTCAGATAAAAATTTGAAAAATATAGGCATTTCTTTTCAATTTTCTACAAAATACAAGAAAAAGTGGGCACTGAACACGTACTACATATCTAAAAAAAAAAATATTGTAAGTATGCGGGCGCGCGCTTCCTGCCCTTGCACTAACGAATTGTGTTCGATCAGTCTATGATACAAGTGCCGAAGAACAATAAAAGGAATAACCTCTGCCTGATTAGGGTTTCAAGACATATTAGTAACTAACATATGTTCACTCTGTCCCCAGAAGGAATGGGTGTCAGCGAAACGAATTCTACCACTGCTTTTCCTCCCGTCAGCGAAACGAATGTTACTGCTGAGTCCTTTGCGTCCTAGGGATGGGGGCGCCCTCCTCACCTTGCTCATGAAATACAACAGATCTCTTGTCAAAGGATATCAGTAATTTTTTTTAAACATCAGTCACAATACACATGTTATAAAGAGAAGAATGCTAGAGTTTGTTCTGTGAATCGTGTGTATACTGTGAAACACGAGGGATGATCACCATATGAGATACGACAGATGTTTCAATCAATTTAATCCTACTGATCACGATTGTAGAAAAAATCTCAAGTCTCGTAAACCACGATTTACTAGTGAAACTTGATTTAAAGGAGTCATTAGATTGGCGAATTTGTGATTCATGTGGGAAAAAAGGGAGCCGGCTTTCAAAAATGCTTTTTGTTAGTAAAGAGAGCGTCGATATCAGTGGCTCGCGTTGCATTAACGAAAGCATCGGAGCGTCCAGTACATATAGCGAAAACAGTGGAAATCAAGGAAATGGCCACTTAAGCTCTTCCTATAGCTCGTCAAGTGTCTGCGGAATGAAGGTAGAGGAGGTAAACAAGAGTTTAATACTCGTAGCAATAGGAGAAACCCCCGCCAAGAAAAGAAAATTGCAACAAAACGGTATTCTTATGAGAAATTTCAGAAAGTACAAAGTTCGGTCGTGATATTTCACATTGAAGATCCTTCAACGTCCATTGAAAAATCTGACAATATAGATATTATTAAGAAACTGTAGATTCCTTTCACTCAACAAATGACAAACGTTGACGATTCAAATTTTGACAATTTTTAAAGTTAGACACATAATGAAATTAAGCGGTACTTCACGGCAACTGAACGCATGATGAAAATGACAAAAATGTAGGATGAAGAAAATGGAATTTTGTTCTAACCTGATAGTAAATTTCGTAATCATTAGAATTTGCATTTTGAGAAACATTAGGTGAGTTGGAAGTGAGTGTGAGGGCCAGAAAATTTCAAAATTTCAGTCAGAACGTGAGTCAAGAAAATCGCATTTAATAACCAAATAGAATACTCCTCAAGAAGTACTTAAAGTACTGCTTCATCCAAAGAAACCGACGGTCAGTAAAAGTTTGAAGAAAAAATTAGAAGCCATTTTTTGAGCAAATGGCGTTTGAGCATTTCTGAATGTTGAGCTCCTTTTCATAGAAAATAGTTGATTTTTCAAGAAACTTTATCTGACTTTATTTAAAGTACATGAACTTCTAAATAGAATAATGTGAACAAATCGCCGCTAATGTAAATATTAACGACGTGAGAGGTTGTTCAAAAAAATTACATTTTTCTAATTTTTTAAACACAAATAAATAGAGCAGAATGGCGTGAATGTCATTGTATGGGGTGTGCATTTGGCACTACCCCAATTAAAAATTTAAAGTAAAAATTAGGAGCCGATTTAAAAAAAATTCTGTTAATTTTTAAAATAGCAAATATTGCACGCTCTATTGCCGAAGAAATCCAAACTTTTGCAATTTTCGAAAATTCAGAGTTAACCGTGAAAATGGAACCTACGCCACCTTTATAAGTATTTTTTTAAATTTCTATTCTTACAAGAAATTTAAAGAAAAAATTTGGACCTTTTTATAAAATTTTGAAAATGTCAGGGGAAATTCATGTAAAGCACTCGCAAATTTTAAAGAATATTTTTCAAAATTTCAAAAATTCAACTAGGGTCAGATAAACCGGGTTTTCTTTCATTTGGAAAACATCCTAGGCATGGTTGAGGCCCTAGTAGTGTTCACAGACGGCCGGACAAACTGACAGACAGAAGTACGGACGAACGGACGTTTGAAAAAAAAAAAAAAACAACAGTTTTTCGGTTTCAGGAGACCCCAAAACGTGTATTTCCGTAAAAATCTCGAAATAGATTTTCCGTAGCATTACATAACTTTCTCTATTCTCTCTATACTACGTATATTACTCCGTATATACGGCCGGAGCAGTACCCTACCAAACGGGCCACGGACCGCGCGCGATCTTTCTTTCCTCTTCCCTGTCTATCCTCCCTTACACACCCTTACACTAACATGCTCTACACTGCCACATGATCCGGGAGACCGGTTGGGAGCTAGAGCTTGTCCCGGCTGGGCGGTACCCGCTGGTGGGAGAGTTCTGTTTTGAAACCCATGCCGACGGTAGGTCGGCGCCAGCTCGCCATCCAGCGGGAAGATCAACGCCACATCCCGATGAAAACATGCACTACACTAACGGGATTAATGACCGAAGCAGTTGACGCGCCCGGAAATACGAAAAAATCAATCAATCAATCCGTATATACGTATGTACTCGAGATAGTAATAGTTAAATATTTTATCAAAATTTTGACATACACATGGTGATACCTGCCCATACAGTCACGCTATGGAGATAAAGGTTAAAACTTAAAAATGTGTTTTTGCGAGTGTATGTGGTACCTGTTCCATAATATTACAGCTAAGGGCCGGTTAAAACGTATGAGAGGGGTTCGGGGTCCCCGAATGTTCCTTTACATTTGGTTTCATTGAAAAGTCAATTTCTGGAATTGATGCAACCCGCAATCCATCTAGGCGGCGTCGCCAAACGTTACCAATCAAAGGAAGCGGTGTGGGCGAGACGGCACAACGGGCACCTGGGGCGGGGCGGTCCTCACGGATGAGCGTGTGGGACCGATCAAAGGGCGGGTACGTCTGTTTATTATATAATTGTAATAAATTACCGGAAAACGCTAGATAATCAATGAACTTTTAAAGTGTGAAAATCTCTTCCACATCGTGTTCATGACAAAAGGTTTTACACAAATCTGTATTCGCAGTAAATAAGTGGTTAAGTGACTTTACCCTACTTCTTAGGGCCGAACATTTAACTCATCTCAATACTGCTGCTATCTAATGGTGATAAGTTACTAATATTGGGGTACTATCTTTTAAGTTTTATGTCGTCTGAACGCCTTGATTTGCCATTTTTCATAGATTTTACTTTTTTCCGTGGAACGTTTACTTCAATATTAGACTGATTTTTAACCGAAAACCTTTAAATTAGTGGATATGCATGATTTGTTTCTCAGGAGATGGCGGTGAACTTCACCCGCTGGATGGCGACATCCGGCGCCGACCTACGTTGGATGTGGGGTTGCCCCTAACCGGACTCTCCCACCAGCAGGGGCACCGCCCCAGCCGGAGAAGCTCTAAGCTCCCGACCGGTCTCCCGGGATATGTGGAGTGTAGTGCATGTTGTGTAAGTGTGTATGTAAGGGAGAGGATAGGACAAGGAAGATGAAGGAAAGATCGCGCGCGGTCCGTGGCCCGTTTGTTGGGGTACTGCTCCGGCATTCGCCTGGAGTTAATGGGAGAAACCACGGAAAACTACCGATCAGAGCAGCTGGCCGCTAGAATTCTCCTCCAGACAGCGACTTTTTCGACCTGCCGAAAAGCTCGTGTCGAAATCCTGCCGCCGTCGGACTCAGACCTAGAACCTCCCGGGCAGAGACGCTGCAGTGACGTAGTTGATGCTCTGACTACCGCTCTCGGTGAGTGAGTTGTGGAGGAACATTTTTTTAGTAGTCTCTCGCTAGTCATCTATTGGATATGGTGAAATCATTTTCTTTTCTCTCTTGCAAGTGCTTCCGCTGTGGTGCAGCGTCGAATCTCCGAGCACTTTAACCTTGTTCTTGAAAGGCTCGTCGTCAACGACGGTGTTATTGACTTCAGTATTGGGATACATTGATCCCTTCGGAACATTTGCTTTTGCAACTCCCAGATCTTGAAGCTCAGTTCCTACTGCACTACTGGCTGGTAAATCAGCTTCTGTCTTCCAGTCTTCTCTCATTCGATCACATTTCGGGCATGTGGATTGACGATTCAGACAGAGCTCGATTTTGTTCAGTCCACAATAACAAAGGGTCAGGTGCTGCGCAAACCAAGCCACCTGTCTGAACAACACGCAGGCTGCTTGCCTCCTTTTATTGTTGTTTCCCTCCACAGTAACCCTGAGAGGCGGGAATTTATTTCACTATGGCAATACAATTTGCGCTGCTGCCTGCGGCAAGCAGCTAAGAGGAATAAAAACTAATACCAACTAAAGCTATCTTAATTCTAGCTTAAATCTAATTTAATAATTTTGTAGTAGCACTTTGTGCTGCCTCCTCGCCACCTGGAAAGCATCCCCTGCCCAGATGCCCACACGGGCGCGGGAAATCGCCTAGTCGCAAACTATGGCCTTTCACTTAAGCACGCGGAGCTGCTCCGAAACATGTCCTGACTAGACGACTACTTGTGAGCGGCTGTTTAAGTTTAAGTAAAAGTTTATTTCCAGATTTTAGGAGTCTGAAAATATCGAACACAATCTCGTACTAGCACACTCCTCTTCTATATTAGTCGCTCGGTCTGAAATAATAATACAATCCAAACTTTGACTAGTGGCGGACGCAACGTACCAAGTTGATGGGTCTCGGTCGGCGGTTTGCGTCGTAAGAGAGAGAAATTGAATTCTTTTTCGGTAATACACCTCCCCAAACATATATTGTTCTTTTTTATTCCTTGAGGTTTAGTTTTTCTCTTCTTTTCCGGCGTGTCACCACATTTTTCGTCCTCTGTGGATTGGTTTATTTACTAATCGCCTGACAACCTGTATTCCTTAGCCCTAATTCTGTACACATAAATTACACTTATTGACATACTAAATATCCTCATGCCGTTCATACTAATAAAAAACGGGGATCTTTCTGGCTTATCACAATATTTACCTCTATATATAAAAATGAATGTTAATATGTATAAACGCGGTTAACTACGTCACCGTGTGACCGATCTGCATGAAAGTTGAACATCTACGTGTTTTTCACCCGGAAGGTTTATGTGCTGCTAATTTGGTTGTAACTCCACTACATGGCGCTGTAGAACAAAACTAAATATCCATGTCAAATGCAACCCGCAACTCTCGGCAGCAGATTTTTAAATCTATATCGTTAAATAACTCCTAAACGAAACGTTGTATGGAATTAAAAACTAAACTGTTGAGGGTAAAGGCCTCAAAGAAACGTTATCACACCGTAATCATTATGATGAGATCTTCTTGAACATTCTATTAAATTTTTGCTGGTCCGACGCTTCTCGATATTACCTCATCTGCTCAGAGACGTGCAGAATCTGCAACTCAATGTGAACGAGATGGGCCGGGGAGAGGCAGAGACAAAGACAGACAGACTGGAATAGGGAGAGAAGAGAGACAGACAGACAGAGAGGAAGAAAGAGAGAGATGGGGAAAGAAAGGGAGGAGAAGGAGAAAGAGATGAAGGACGGAACAACTTCTGCCGGTTTCCGCAGGCGTATATATAGCATCGTAGACTTTCACGGCCGGAGTCAATTTCAAAGAATTTCCCGGGCTGGTAGGCCGTGTTCTAGTTGGCTTTCAAGAGCCCAACGTTTCGTCCATGACTATCCTCAGTGGATGCACTCAGTGGCGGCAGTGTTTCGGGTGCAGTATCCGAGGTCGGCGGCTCGCTGGCGGCATCACTACACCTGCTATGGAGAGAAGTCACTAATAGTGGGATACATTTCATCGATTTATTACAAAATCCTGATTTTAAACAACTGCACAAACTTTGCGCACAAAATGTATCGAGTACCTGGCGGCAGCCGGCGTCTTCCTGCGCGGAGCCCCCGGTCGTAGAAACCAGACCTGGCGCGGCGGGTTGGCTTACGTAACGGCGAGGCCGGGCGCGCGCGTGGGGCTGGCGCCGCGGCGGAGGCTTACGTAACGGCGAGGCCGGCCCCCGGAGGGCGCCGCGCCCGGCCCCGCCGCCGCCGGAGAGAAGCAGCCGCTGCTCGGCGCCCGGGCGTCGCCCCCGCTCCCCGCGCCCGCGCGCTACTCCGCCCTGGGCGCCGCGTGCTGCGTCGTGGACCTGTTCGGCGTCTTCCCGGTGCTGGCGCTCCCCAGGGCTCTGCTGGCCTGCGGTGCGTCATTTTATCTATTTACCTATCTGTTGATTTATCTTTCGATTTATCTTTTGATTTATATATTGACTTATCTATTGTTTACCTATTGATTTCTCTATTGGTTTATCTTTTGATTTATCTATTGATTTATCTATTTACTTATCCTATGATTTATCTATTGATTTATCTATTGACTTATCTTTTGATTTATCTATTGATTTATCTATTGGTTTATCTTGATTTATTTTTTTGATTATCTGTTGATTTATCTATTTACTTATCTTTTGATTTATCTACTTATTTATCTACTTATTTATTGTGTCGAAGGGCCGGTTTTATTGGTTTAACTATAGTAGGAAATTGGTGGTGAAAATTATTGTAATGAACTATCAGTGATAATAAGTATTGGTTTGCTGTTGCCTTTCCCAGAACTATAATGTTACGATACGTCAAATTAAATTTATTTAATGAATTTGCACTATTTTCATATTGATAAAGATGATGCTGTTGTTCTCGTTGTTGTTGATGATGATGATGATGATGATGATGAGAAATGTAGATATGTAGGCTTCTTTGAATTCTATTACTGAATCATTTATAAATGGTATAAAACATGTAGATCTTCAATGCATTTAATGCTAGTGGACCAAATGCATATATATTTCTTTGTTTTTGACTTTAAAAGTAATGTTATGTTGGTTATTTGTATTTAAAATTCATCTGGGTGCAATTTTGTAGGGACGACCGATTGGAAGCACGTGTACACACAAAACAATATCACAAACATTATTGAGTTATATAAAGCAATTTTGTCTTTTTACATTGCCGTATAGTGAAGGCAACTTTACGTAACAAGTCTATTTAATCTCTGGCTTTCTCATCTCTTCCCATAGAGTACAGAAAATCGATTCCTTCGAGGACGTTTACGTCTCGTTTAGAGAAACATGTCTTACCTGAGGAGAACACACTTTTGTGGCTATTTTCCTGGTTTCGGGTTTTATTTCGCGTCCGCAGCGGGGTCCAGAGAGATCTGCAGCGGGGCAGGCCAACGCGAAGGAGAAGGTAGCTGCGGCCGATGTGTACAAGGCCGCCCGGTTGCCAGGCAACTAGATTCAGATGAGCAGTGTTCAAACTGCGAGTTTACAGAAGACTAACCCGCGATTTACAGAATACAGGCGTTTCGATACTCAGGACAATATTACCTTAGTAGTAACAAATTCGTTATTAGTTAATAACGAAACAGGAACGTGATGAGGATGTTGATGATGATGATGATGATGATGAATTATCATTAACGACGACAGAGCATGAAGGAGGCTTTATGAGGACGTCTGTCGATCCGCCTATCAATCTGTAAGCAACGTTAGCGCCTAAACAAGCCTATACTTGGGTTTTCTAACGTCACATCTGAGGGTAGTTTCTCCAAGATGGAAAATGGTTTTTCGCGTCTTTCTCGCCGCTAGAGTCGCTTGATCTGCTGCATTGCTTGATACGGTCACGATCATGCGACATGTTTATAAGTATAGTAAATTACTTCCTCTAACACATTATGTAGTCGAATTAATCTTTTATGGGTCCTTCATACCGAAAAATCGATTGACGGCAAAATGTTAAAATGCCTAAACCGTTCAGACGATTTTCTCCAAAATTAATATTCCCCGTTCGTTCTGAAGAAACCTCTTCAGGACCTCTGTGTTTAAAACATTTATTTTGATTTAAGATACTTGTCATGAAGCCTCAATGAAATTTTCAAAATTTTCTTAAAAATGGTTCCAAGTTTTTTATTAAACTTTGTTCCGGATAGCATAGAAACCACTTAAATGAATGGCTCAGGTGACGTCTCATTTTCTTTCAATTCTCTGAATTTTCGAAAATCACACAAGTTAGAAACAGTGCGAAAAATTATGTGCTGCTACAGAACCCTCCTTTAATAATCTAAAGGGTCAGTTGCAAGAATTGTGTGAATCCATTTTTCTTAACGAGAGAAATCGAATGAGCCTTTGGTGACATGTGCATGTGGCGTAAGTCACCAAAAATATTTTTTCCCTTTCTTAAAGACACACAAAACAGTTTATTGGGGAAATAACTCACAAACGTCTATATGGATCATCAAAATCATTAACAGTTTCCAACCAGGAAACAGATGAGTCAAATGACATCACATTTATTTTCATTGATTGGCCGGAAGAAGACTAATTGTGGGTGATGGACGGTCGAGTGCAGGTTACAGATTTCGATGTAAAGATGTTTTGATCTTCCCGCGCCTCGTCACGTTGCCTCTTATCACTTCGTAACCCCAAATCAAGGAGGTGAAATCATTTTCCTCACTTCCACGCAGGATAGATAATATTAGAACTTCAGTCGCCACGTGACTGAAATGGCAGCTTGATGCAAACGTTAGAGACATGGTGAATTAACATTTCTTCCTGGGCGAATCTTTAATTACCAAATATTAGATTATGATCCTGACGGATCATCCTGACGACCATTCGCAAAATACGTTTGCGATGAGGCCTTGAAGGGAGTTCCCGCAAATGTAATGGATATGAACGAAAGCGTGTGAGTGAATGAATGAAAGTGATGTTCTTCGAACGTTTGTGTATTATATTATTATCTTACAATAAATAAGTATCATATTCATTAAAACATATTTATATTGTATTTTTGTGAAAAAACAATAATACATAAATAAAATTTCTCTCTTTTTCCAATTAGGTTGCTTTTATTTAAGACAAGTATGTAGAATTGGTTGAAATGCAAGAGGTAGTGACAAATGTTATATTTTGTGTCCAAGGGAGTATTAAAAATAAATATTTTGAACGTATTTCGTGGATTACCTAAGATCCAATACATTGCTATACAATACAATCATATACCTAAATTTGTCCTTCAAAATTATAGTTACAGCATAATAAAATACTATCTTTGATACATTAATTATGTATAAATATGTAAATTTAATTAATGAGTTCCATACATGCAAATATTCTGTAATCGCAAACGTGCAAAAGTTTCAAGTGTATGATAATGCTCAGTGCGTAATTCAACTTATTCAATATGAACAGCAAATCTTTCAAAGATTTGTAAAAACGAGAACGAACATTCAATTTGACGGATTGACCGAAACACACATTAAACGAATGGCCTGCAAGAGTACAATGCGTGGAATCAATTGATCAAATAAATCACGCTTTTTTGGAGAGATGGAGTTTTAAAATAATGTACATCGATGGATCGTCGAAATAACGAGAGGGCATTCAAATTGTCAGTAGGCCGTGAAATATTATCGCATAAAAATAATTTATCTGAATGAGGGAACCAGTTGCATTATGAGTGATAGATAATTGACGAGAAATTAATTGACGAAATATCTTACGACAAATTTTGCAAAATTGAAACAGAAGGGAGAGCGTGAGAATGAATATTCCTTGTTCGGTATTGCAAGTCTTTTGTTTAAAGTAACTTTCTAACGTTTAGGAACTAGAAAAGTGCAAATATTTATTTGCGAATAAAGTATGTTGGCTTTTGGCATTCCATAGCTGCTTTCATAGTGTTCTCCTTCCACTAAACTTCATTTGTAGATTTAGTGTAATGTTACACATTACCAGCTGATACAACTAGGTCTAATAAATATTGTAAATGTTTTGGTTAAATGAAATCCAGAAAGTTTATCGTCCAATCCCTTAATACCAAATGCTGAACAGGTCCATGTTTCGCTTCTGACTAATGCAATTTACTCCGTCCGTGGTCAACATATACTAGTCTCAAGTGTTTTGACGTCCATTGAATTAATCAAACAAGCAATAAGGCAATAAATAAACGTTCGCTCAGAACTCGTCGATTTAATATATCAACGTTCATCTTGGATAGGAAGATTCAACAAGCGCAAGAGACTCCGAAGATTTGATTTGATTTGATTTTTTCGTGTTTCCGGGCGCGTCAACTGCTTTGGTCATTAGTCCCGTTAGTGTAGTGCATGTTTGTTTTTCGGGAGATGGCGGTGGTCTTCCCCAGCTGAGAGATCCTGCGTCGACCTACCGTCGGCTAGTGGGGTTTCCCCCTAACCAGGACTCTCCTACCAACGGGGCACCGCCCCAGTCGGAACAAGCTCTAAGCTCCCGACCGGTCTCCCGGAACATGTGGCAGTGTAGAGCATGTTAGTGTAAGTGTGTGTGTGTGTAAGGGGAGAGGATAGGACAGGGAAGAGGAAAGACAGATCGCGCGCGGTCCGTGGCCCGTTTTATAGGGTACTGCTCCGGCATTCGCCTGGTGTTGATCGGAGAAACCACGGAAAAATATCGATTAGAACAACCGTCCGCCAGAATTCTCCTCGAGGCAGCGACTGAATTCGACCTAGCTGAAAAAGCTAGTGTTGAAAATCCTGCCGCCATCACGACTCGAACGTAGGACCTCCTGGTCAGAGGCGCTGCAGCGACATCAGTTGATGCACTTAGCTACCGCTCCCGGTGACTCCGAAGACCTGGTGAGTATCCGTCGATGACATAGCGGGTACTCCGCAGCTTAGCCATGCTTTTAATATCTTCCACGACACGAGAGATTTCTTTCTTTTGTTTATTTTTATTTGTTGCACCTTCGTCATGACGCAACGCGTCTCATAATCCCCATAGGGCGTTGAGCGCTTAGGAGTAATCCTCCGTTATTTATGTTTTTTTAAGTCAATGTCTTTGGGAGTAATCCTCCATTACGTAGTCCGTTAGTCGTCAAGAGGACCGCCAGGTAGCATCTCCGCGTACGCGCCTCTCTCTTGCGCGCTCCTGCGTCACTACCCAGCGGCCAGAATTCGGAAGGAACTAGGATAGGGATTGGGTTTAGGACACTTCACAGAGGTTAGACTAGCCCTTGTAAAGCAGCTGAACTCGTCTTGTTGACGGGAATCGAACCTGGATCTCCTTGGTGACAGGCGAGCGACTTTGCTCTTACGTCACGCGACAGTTTAAAATTAATTTCCCACCACGTTCGAGCAAGATGGGTGCCACGGGAGCTGTTCGCAGAGCACTCGAGGTCTCTAAGTGCAAAGATAATGGAACCGCTACTACAATGAAAGCGACGGCTTCTTCAGGAGAATACTCATCGAGGACGCAACATGAATCCGTGCAGGAATCTACTCAATCACTTTTTTTACGCGATACGCCATTCCCTTCATTTTGATTTATTGACTAGCAATTCCTGGCCGTCATCTGCTGATTACTTGTAAGTGTAGAGCATGTTTTTTGCCTCGGGAGATGGCAGTGGTCTTCCCCCGCTTTATGGCGAGATCTGGCGCCGACCTCCTGTCGGTTTGCGGGGTTTCCCCAATCAGGTATCTCCACCAGCAGGGCACCGCCGCAGACAGGATAAACTCTAAACTCCCGAACGACCTCCCGGCATGTGTGGTTATATACAGCATCTATGTGTAAGTGTGTGTACATTAGAGGTAAGGATCAGGACAAGGAAGAGGAAGGAAAGATCGCGCGCGATTCTGACCCATTTGTTATGATACTGCTCTGACATTCGCTTGGTGTTAATCAGAGAAACTAGGGTAAACTACCCTACCCGGGCTCAGAGCAGCTGGCCGCTGGAATTCTCCTCCAGACAGCGACTGAATTCGACCTAGATATGTAGCTAGTGTCGAAAATCCGGCCATCGTCGAAATTCGAACGTAGGTCCTCCCACTCAGAAACACTGTTGCAACATTACTTGATGCTCTGAGCCTCCTATCCCATTCCCCTTGTTATTGTGCAAGCCACTTAAAAATATTATTGTCGAACCTGACCCACATTCGGAACACAGAAAGCGCACCACATCTTATTCCTTTTCGGTGTTCACTGCAAGTGACGCGGCCATTCTGACACAATTATTGCTTCTCGGCAAATAATGCGAGAAATATCCACGTTGCTTACTTAGTACAGAGCAAACTCCTCGTGTTAATGCGCAAGTGTCAGTCGGAAAACCTAACGTGTACGACGCGTTATTTTTTGGTCTAGCTTAATAATTAGCAGAGGAAGGACTTCACTGCCAGACCTCTCACAAAAATACTTTATTGAAAGTACGTACGTCAAAATAATAAAAACCTACCATTAACGTTTGACATGGATGGCATGTATTATCAATTGAACGTACGGCACTGATATATATTCAAGCACTCTGCATATACAAATCCATATAAACGCACGTTACTCCTCTCTCTTCTCTCTTCTCTCTCTCTCTCTCTCTCTCTCTCTCAATAGTGTATTGTCGACCTAATTTGTCCTCTGGTGGTGGAATATATAATTTCCAAAAATAAATTACTTCCAGGTAAATTGGATATAATATGAAACGTTATTAAATTGAATTACCCTGTTGAAAACATCATAAAATAACTATTGTATTTATATTTTTATTGAGTTGATTGAATCCTGTTTAAAAGAGATTTTTGCACAATAACAACGCTTCGTAACTAGTTTCAAAGAGTTACGAAGCTCTGAATAAAATAGTTCAGGTTTAATTGTGTTAAAAAGTCAATCAATTGATAACCCTTTTCTGTCAATTTACTACACACTTCTCCACAAAACATCACCTAGCCACAACGGAACAGCGTAATGATGAAAATTAAGTACTACGATGGAGACTCTAGTAAGTGTACCACGTCATTTCCACGTTAACGACTCGCTAAAACGAACATTATTTGCCTTATGGCGATATGATGGCTCTTTGTCATCTGAGAGTACCCACCCCTTCGACGTATTATGGTCTGTAGAACGCGGAGAATGTCCAGCGCTGGAGAGGTATCAGATTACTCCGAGTTATAAACGCCCTGCAAGATGGTTACTACTTGTCGGTGACACGGCATTCATTGGTTCGTTCCAGTTGAAGCATTTAATGCGGTACTAACGGAGAAATCGTGTGACATTACTAGCTGTAAGATGATGTTACTGGATAATAACGAGTTAAATATCTATTTGAGGAACACTTACTTTCAAATTAAATTTGGGTTATCTGGAGACTAGAAAATTTAACAGCGTAGAACTAATACACCTTTTGTTGAATATTTGATCTACATGCGTTCAGATGATTATAGCATTGTCATATACAGAAGTACCTGAAATAATGAAGTTAAGTGCTATCTTGTCATACTTATTACAAAAATAAAATATAACTTATAACTAAAATAAAAATAATAAAAATTTCATGCGTTGACTCATAGTAATATTTTTGTTATGTTTGAAATGCTATCATTATCGTCTATTTCTCTATTTAAATTGATGTACGAATTTATTTTTGTAAGAATTGACCAATCTTACACTTTATGCAAATCGTTAGACATTCTTACAATAAACTCTTAAACTCCTCGGGTCTCGGTGTGAATATTAAAACATGCCCGACGTTGACTCGTGCCAATTTGTATCAAGCCCCGTCTTTCAATTTAAAAACAGTCCACTTTGAGCGACCATTTGAAACATAATTATTACTGATATATGTGATTTGGGCGCTAGGAAAAGGTTACACTTGAAACCTAATGATTCCTACGTAATTTAAATATCTCTCATTCAAAATTATGTTGTGCTAGCTCAGTTAATTGGGGTTCGAAGTTCATAATTGTACTATTTACTCTGCAACCAATTATTTAACTATCCAGGTTCATAATTATGTTGTTCGAGCTTAACGAACAGTTGCTTTCAACTTAACAAATTGGAATTTATTATACTGCTAATCAAAAATGAATTGATCTTTGGTCATGACCAGTTATCTCTATATTACAATAGTTATAAAACTTTGTTATTCATTCGTGGCTCTTTGCGTGCTGTTCACCTCTTCGTTCGATGGCGCCCCGTAGAACCTTCTCCGTCTACGCAGCAGAATCTTGCTTCTGGATAAAGTCCTCGCCTAAGGTCCGTGATCTGGTTCAAAATTTCTCCCGGCGATTCTATTATAATCCGTGACTTCCCTTACTTGCGTCTCGGGTGGACACCTAGACACGTACTTCATACAAGAACGCTCTATCATAATATAAGAAATGATACTTAATTTTATACAACTGTCAATTACAGTCTTTCCCCGACCTGGTAAAATATATCAGGTGCCGACCCGCTCATCATTGCGTTGCTCGAGGGAATGAATGTTCTTCTAAAAACTCGGAAGAATCCGAATTTTATATCTTTTTCTTTTGTCTTTCCTAAAACAATGCTTATTCCGCCCCTGCTCTGTCACATCAACCTAACGAAAATGATCCTTATCGCCGGTTGTCTATTTGTCACATAGCGACCCCCTCGCGATCGTCTATTGACATCCCCATACTCTATGTCATATAAAATTACAATTCCATAATAAAAATGGTTCGTCATGTTGGTATATCATAATATCAAGACATCAAGCTGCACCATTTTACAAAAACGTATAACGAAAATAACACAAAGAAAAAAATACAATCAAGGACTTATTAAATATGTGTTTATTTCCGCTTAGTTCAGGCTTTTCGGTTCAGGCATTCCGTTCAGGCTTTTCAGGTTCAGTTCACACATGTTCGCATCCTACCCACAAAGTGTTTGAATCTCCTGGACCGCATCAGGTCACTGTGGAAGAGAGGGTGCTGTGGTTGGTGCGAAAGGGGGCGGGGCATTTAGGGGGTAACCTCTATCGGATTAGCCTTCTCGCTCACTCAAAGTGGCCCACTAAAGTTAAATTAGGTTAGAGCGCGTTGTTAGCGTCAATTTGGTAAATTGAAGCGCAATAGAAGGGTGGTTAAACGTTCGCACCGGCTGATCTAATCTAGACAATCCGCGTGAGGCAATGGAGTTTGTGGGATCAGGGTATATACGAGGAACGCTCTCCATGACGTTGAAGTTACTCATTGGCAGTTCTTGCAAATGTAATTTTTTGTTTGTGGGTCAAAATAAAAAAGGAATTACATCCTTAAAGAGTTGCCAACCATGAGTCAACGGTGACTGCTCAGGTGTCGAGTAAACGGATGAGACGAATAAATTGCGTATAAATGGGATGGCATATATTGAAAAAGTTATGCTATAAAAATTATCAAACTTATGAAATATTTCTTATGCATTTCGAATTACTAGGTATACTGGTGGTATAGGCGGTGTATTGGGAAATTCGCTACAGCTCTCCGTAGCGCCTAAGCAGTATGCAAGAAAGTAAAAATAATGTAATGTCAAACTAGACCATGTGCAGTGTGAGTAAAATAGAAGAGAGTTGTGGATTGGTCGGATTGAAAGGAAACTATATAATGGAAGGGGAACGTTGAAAAGTTTTGATTCTCTACAAAAAACACGTTCCTATCACATTTAAAGACATTTAAGTAAAATTGACACGGAGTATGTCTCAAAAACACAATTTTCCGAGTCATTAACCCCAAAAATAACAATTTTGTAGAACCCACATCGCATTATATACTTGTAACACCATCAACTGGAAAAATAGGCGTTTATGGTATGCATATATTCTTGAACTGGTAGATTGTAGATATAAAATTGAATGAAATGAGGGTACGAGTAGAAAAATACGAAGTACTTAAATGCCGTGAACAAAATGAGGGCACGAGTAGAAAAATACGAATTTTCGCGTACATTTCCAAACGTTCCTTTCGCAGTACTTAAATGCCGTGAACAAAATGAGGGCACGAGTAGAAAAATACGAATTTTCGCGTACATTTCCAAACGTTCCTTTCGCAGTACTTAAATTCCGTGTTAAATAAATGGATATAACTGCACGCAGCAATCATTAACATTACAAACGCCAAATGAGAACATTCATAATTTCAAACCTCCAAGAAAACCCAATACCAAAAGGACTCCCCCTCGATCGATACAGCCATTGTGGGTCGCAGCGAAACCACCCGCCCAGCAGGACAACAGAGCGTGGCACCCGCACGCTGCAATGCTGCGGCCGCCCTTAAAAGTTCATTAAGTCGCTTTAATGAAAGTGGCGCGTAATGTGGCCAAAATTAAATTTGATGCGAGGTTTCATCGGAGCTCGCGCTCTGATATTACGCACAAAACATGTGCCGCGGCCGCCCAGCGCATCGGTTCGTTTGGCGCGGGCGCGCAAAGAACTGTGACGCGTCAAATGCGTCAAACAAATGCCGGCTTTAATTAATGGGCGGGGAGTGGGTAGAAGAGTTGGTGCTGGCCTGTGTCGCATAGCTTGGCGGAAATTCACATATCCTGTGGTCACTCTGACGTGACTATGTAGAAACAGGGCAGTACAATGTCACTATTACGAATAAGTGAGACTTTGACTGTAGTGTAGTGAAAAATATTGATTTATTCGCCGAATGAAAAATTTATATGTAACAAAGGTGAAGATACCATAGTATATTGTTATTGTTATTATTATTTATTGACATTGTTGTTATTATTAAATCAAAAATTCCCGGTTAATGATGTTAGTCCTCGGTCAAATAGAAAATCTACTCCAATTTACATGCATCCTAAACAGCAGATCATTGCAGGTACCTCAGCAGAAGAGCATTGTAAGTGCTTCTACAATTCTTGGCGTTAAATATGTGCTGTTCTCAATCCCCTCCTCTAAGTCTGAGAAAGATATCATAAAACCTTACGGGCGCCCTTGCTGTGCGCCTGAGTTCCTGTGTTTGCTGACGTCAGAAGCTCTTTCATGAGCTCTTGCTCTGCTTCTGTTGTACTGACGTCGGAAGCGTTTTATGAAATCTTGCTCTGCTTCTGTGTGTGTGGGTGTGTGTGTGTGTGTGTGTGTGTGTGTGTGTGTGTGTGCGCGCGCGCGTGCTGACATCAAAAGCCCTTTCATAAGCCCTTGTTCTTCGCCTGAGGGCCTGGGTTGATGATGACGTCACAACTCTCTCTCTCTCTCTCTCCTGAGTGTCTGTCCGGGTACAAACCAGAATCACTCCCTTGAAACCTTGATGTACGCCTGAGTGTCTGAAATTGTTGGCAGTAACTATCCCATGAACCCTTTGCTCTGTGACTTGAGTGCTAGTGTGTGGTGACGTTTGTATCCCTTCCATTGGTCCTTGCTTTGTGTCTGAGCGTCTGTATGTAAACTGTCACCAATAGCCCTTCCATGAGATCTTGCTGTATCTAAGAACCTGTGTACGTGTGCTAACGCCAGAAGATCTTCCATGGCTCTGCTGAGCACTAAGTGTCTGTGTGTGCTGATTTCAGAATTCTTCCCTATCCTTTATGAGACCTTGCTCTGTCTGAGCACCTGTGCAAGTGCGCTGCAGTCATAAGATTTCTCATGGGCTATTGCTGTGTACCTGAGTGCTTGTGTTTACTGACGTCATTATCTGTCCCGTGGGCTCTTCCTCTGAGTGCCAGTGTGCTACCTGACGTCAGAATGCCTCCCATGCTCCTTGCTCTTTTCCTGAGTGATAGTGTATGCCCTGACGTCAGAATGCCTCCCATGCGCCTTGCTCTTTTTCCTGAGTGATAGTGTATGCCCTGACGTCAGAATGCCTCCCATGCTCCGCTCTTTTCCTGAGTGCAGTGAGTGCCCTGGCGTCAGAATGCCCCCCATGCGCTCTTGCTCTTTTCCTGCGTGCCGATATCTGTCCTGACGTCACAATGCCTCCCGAGCGCCTTTGCTTTTTGCCTGAGTGCCAGTGTGCACCCTGACGCGAGTTGCCTTCCGAGCGGCCGAGGCCAGTGTGTGCCCTGACGTCAGAATGCCCCCCATGCGCCCCTGCTCTGTGCGTGAGTGTCAGTGTGCACCATGACGTCAGAACGCTGGGCGTGTGGTGTTGCAGGGTGGGCGGGCGCGGCGCTGGCGCTGGTGGTGGTGGCGCTGCAGGGGTACACGGCGCGGCTGCTGGGGCGCAGCTGGGGGAGGCGCTGCCGCGCTGGACGGCGGCGCGCCGGCGCTCGCCCTACGCCGCCCTGGCCGAGCTGGCCTTCGGGCCCCGCGGCCGCCGCGTCGTCGCCGCCTTCCTGCACACGGCCGTCTTCGGCTCCTACGTGCCCGACCTGCTCTTCGGTGAGAAGGCGCCATTGGTTGGCCTAAACCCTTTTATCGGTCACACGCGTCTTTATCTCTTCTTCACTTGCAACCCTGCACTTGTACTTACATGTTGTTAAGAACGTTAACATCCATAACAACAGGTTTTAACATCCTTAGCAACGTGAACAACCATCGATTCATCGCAAGTCAAATGTTTGTTTAGAAAAAGAACATGCCGATGTACAAAAAAATCAATACAAACAATTCACGAGTAATTCACATTGAATTTATTCCAGGAACATGTTACAAAATTTAGTGCATGTAGAGGGGCCGAAAATAACAAATACTGGCCAATAAACAAGTAGTAAATTCTTATGTTACAGATGCGGCATTTTCCCCTGGTTCACACGATATGTCATTCTGTAATTCCTTTACATGAAATTTCTCCCTACACGCTCATTGGATAAAAGTTATTAATTTGGACCTCTTTACATGCCTAAAAGTTTGTAACATTTATTTTGAGACACCTTATATAGTTTAAGACATCCTTATTCATCCATTAACTAATACTTTTTGTATGACGCATTTCATACGCAACCATGTAAGTTCTTTTCCAAGCGCTATTCTTTTATTGAATGTAATAATCTCCTTTATTATCTTTCGCCTTTTTATGGGAGTTATCAGCGTCTTACTGCATAAATTTCCTGCATAAATTTTAATAGCTTGAAGCACTAAACAATTTTCAATTCCTAATAGCAATATCATAAGAGTAACATTTTCATTGAGGGACAGTCACATCAATTCATCTAAATAATTTTAGAAAATGTCGTACTGTGATATCGATATCAAATGGTATTATTACTTTACAAAAAAAATCAATATTTCATAAATTTTAAAAAAAAAGAAAAAGGTTTTTTTTTTTGAATGATATTAATACTGAAGATAACAACCAAAAATTATTCATTGACAGGGCGTGTATGTCATAATATAGGTCCCAATTGGAATGTTAATGATCCCAAGTTGAATGGTAAAATACTATTTCAAATTCAGCCCAAAGTCAATTATTATGAAAACAAATTCATACTCCAGTTTTGAAAACTCTATCGTTTTTAGCACTAAATGTTCTTTTTTATTTAAATTTTTGAATATACAAACGTGAAGATTTAGAAAAAAGCAATTTACGTACTTTAAGAAACTAAAAATGCCATCCCGCAAATAAAAACATACTCTTCTTCGTATCTATCCTTTAGAGAAACGAATATTTGTGACAGCACTGCCATCTCTCGGTCTTCCGCTGAATTGCTTACAACAGTAAGTGATCATTAGACGCCATCTTTCCGCCAAATATTGCACTGTGTGTAGAGAACGCTGGAAACAACTTTTCTCGTGAAATTAGTTTTATAAGTTTCTGGTATTTTAACACATTCATATTTATTAATAACTTTGAAACTAGCAAAAGTATTTCGATAGATTTGATTGCATAATTTTTAATTTTCACACAAATTTCCACAAATCTTCAAATTGCATATTCAGTTGTCAACATCAATTTGTCTTGCCATTAAACGTAATTTGGTGAATAAATTTTAAACAAAAAAGAGTAAATAGCAAATATTTGCTATTTATAATTAATAGTAAAGGTTACTAAATAAAGCTGCAGAAGTGAAAAAAAATACTGAATTATGAATAATCTCGCACTTAAATTTCAATATATTCATATATATGTATGTATATGTATATGTATGGGTTGTGGGGGTTGGGTCACTGATGGCGAACATTTCAAGTCAAACTTCACTCCCACTTTCACCTACTAATTAACATTGTACCGCAACACATGGTATGTGACCAAACTTAAGTAATGGCTTTCAAATAAAATTTTATTTGTAAATTGGAAAATTTAGTCAGTCCAAACAATATTTTCAAATAATAATATTTTAAGGAGAAAGAAATCTTATCAGAAAAGTACAGAACGATACAAAAATTACATTTTAGAAAGTGATTGCGGTTCCTGTTCTTGAACCGATTGCAAAAATGAGACTGCAAAAATTGGAACATGAACTGCTCAGACACAAGGAAAAATTAGGCTTCTGAAATGAGATTTCTAAGATATCATGCACGATGTACGTTTCTGGACCACATAAGCAGCAAAGATATCAGAAACGAAATGAAAATATTCAACCTTAATGTGAAAATTCAAGAGAAAAAGAAAAATGATTTCACTATATCCAATAGATGACTAGCAGAGACTACAAAAAATATGCTCCTCCACAACTCACTCATAGAAACTCGAGATCTAGATTGACCCAAATAATGATGGAGAGATGACCTTCTTGGTAAGGAAACAGGCCAATGAATCTAGATGATCAGATTAATATTTTAATTAGTGAATATTTTTGTTTAAATTTTAAAATTAAATTGTGTACTGCTGGAGAATAACAACTAACTTTCGGATACAACAAAAAAGATTATCAAAGCACAAAAAGTTGCACGATAATGTTTGTACGAGGTACAACCTGTGACACATTAGACGCCAATTGCCCGATTTGGAGGTTACAACGATAAGTTGTCACTTTCATATTTCCCTAGAGCCTTTGCTTTGCTTCGTTCTGTTTCCCGTTTGTAACCTCATGACGATGACCTCTGACAGAGTGTATTTTCAACATTGAGCGCGTTATTGTTCCTTTGGCGATAATATGTTTAGATTTTAGTTTAGTTTAGTTAATGCCTTATTTTACGTGGCGAGACTCGGGCCATCAGGCTCGCTCTTCCGTCTAACCACGCACATTTCGCTACGCTCCTTTCACCACCTAGCGGAGAAAGGAGGTATTATCTTGGGTGACGAAACTGGCGGGTCTCAATTTTGCTCAGAGGCTTCATTTAGACTTTAGGATCTTTTTCATGCAGTAAATCTACTACATGGGACATCCGGCTTAACTTCACATCCGAAGGAAGGCGTACGAAGGATTTTTTCGCCCTTAACAATCCACTGCTTCGATCTGGTTTGAACTCGCCAACTCGGGTACAACAGTCCGGTACGCTGACCGCTATACGTAAAATTTTAGCAAAAGCAGGATATCATCTTCGACCTGAACCTTAGATTTCAAAGGCATCGTCTGTCAGACGCCGCAGCTAGTGCCGAAATCTTCCCACACCCCTTCATTGTGTGACTAGCTAGTGAAATAAACGTCTCAACAAACCAGAAATTTACAAAATGCAAGTGCACAATAAACCCTTTTGTTAAACACTTAAATTAATACATAGATACATTTATTTGCACTGCAATTGGGTATGACCCGGTGGTAGTTAAATATCAACAAAAACAAAACAACAACAACCATAATAATAATAATAATAATAATAATAATAATAATAATAGAATACAGTACAAGCCTAGAATGCAATAATCATACTATCACTAATCTTAAGTATTATAACAATTATTTCAGCTTTGTCATATCCATTAATTATATGTTGGTGATGCTAAAATTTAATACAAACTACATAAATATTGGCTAAATTAGATTTTTTAAATCATTGATCCGTTCACTACACTTCACTACACTGCATTACATACGTTTTTGCTTTAATTACACTGACCAGCACTTCACAGCACTTACTCATTTAATGTCTATTCCTCTCATATTGTTCTAACTTATTTCTAGAACTTCGGACACTTAGAGGAAGAGCTTTGAAAATTGCTTCGGGCAAACCGTTCCAATCTCTAATTGTTCTGTAACAAAAGGAAAACTTCCCAAGATCTGAATTTTGTTTCCTTGTTCAAATTTTGTGAGTGTGATCGCTTCGGCCGAAATAATTTGATTTTTTAAGTCTAACCTGAATTTCCTTCCAAGCTGGTTGACCTACGTACGATTTACAAAGAGCGCAAAGCCTCGCCCTTGTTCTTCTCGTTTCTAGAGGTTCCCATGACTTTTTTATTGCTTTAGTTCTATAGGTAAACTTATTCGCTTTCCTCTGTATTCTGTTTAGATTTTTCCGGTGCGACTTTCTGTGTGGATCCCCACATGCCACTCCGTATTCCATGAGAGGGCGAAAATGCGAATTATTTTGTGTCTGCAGAACTTTTCTTTAGAATTCGCATTACAAATGTCGCATCATTATGCTTGAGCCTATTTGCGGTGTACGCCACTTCAACACGAGTCGTCCAATAGACTACGCCTTTGTAGAGACGTCAGTAATATTTTTGATGCTTCATTGGCTAATATTGTAAATACTGAATTCAAAACCCTTGTCATGTAGCATTCAAGTTTTGTTCTGAACATTTAGCAATCACAGTGGAACGATGGCGATCATAACAAAAGTCGCGTGATGAGATACTTCTGCGGACCCTTCTCAAAAGCCATGTGTGGACAACACCAAGCAAATGTCTGCTGTGAGAGTCAAATCATTTAGGTATTATAACTCCACATCATACATGCTTAATTCATTAAGTTTAGAGTTTCATTGTAAAAATGAGTTTTTCTTTATTTTTTACTTTATTTTTACTCATATTGGTATACCAGACTACGCATTTGCAATGCTTGTTACAGGGCGCCTTTGTAATCTAGGGTTAAGCAGCTCACGCTTTGACGAACGAAGGCAATTTGGAATCATCCTGAATGAATGATGGAAGTGGTTGCTCTGAGTTGGTGTGCAGAGATTATCCAACGTATAGATGAGTGATGAAGAGTTGACGTAGAACGAGGAGTTCTCTGAAAGTTTGAGTGAAAGTTAGTTTGACGCAGGGGGGAAACGTGAAGTTTGATAGCTCTGTGAGTCTGTGTGCGGAGGTCGTCTGACGAGAAAATGATTAGTGAGGGCTTGATTAGATGTGTGCGGTGACTGTTCACGTTGAGATAACTGTTGAGGTGGGAGTTGCTTAGAGTGGTGGCTGCGCTCGGTGAGTTGGTGTGCGGTGGCTAACTCACATAGATATAACTAGGGAGGAGGGGTTGTTTAGAGTTGGTTTGTGGAAGTTGAGGAAGCTGACATAGAGACAAATGGTTGCTCTAAGTATTAGTACGCACGTATTATTTGACGCAGAGGGAAAAAGTGAAGATTAATTGCTCTATGAATCTGTGTGCGGAGGTCGGCTGACGAGAAAATGATTAGTGAGGGGTGATTGATTGGTTAGTTGTGTCGGTGCTGTCATACGTAGAGATAACTGTGAAGAGAGTTGCTTGGTTTTAGAGGTTGGCTCACATAGAGATGAACGGTTGCTCTGAGAATTAGTGGCGTCTGTTTGATGCGTCTGTAGATGGACTATGAGGATGCCTGGGTATGTGTGTGTTGGGGTGGCTGACATGGAAATGATTAGTGAAGGGCGGAATCATGATTAGATGGTTGCTTTGGGTTGGTTCGTGGAATGTGGATGACACAAGTAAAACTGTTGCTTTGAGAATTAGTGCGCATCTTTTGACGTAGAGGGAAGTATATTTGGGTTTTTCTAACGTGAGGGTAGTATCTCCAAGATGGAATTCGGCAGGACTTTTTGCGTCTTTTCGGTCCTGCCGCAAGATATCGCATCATCGCGACCACATCAAGCAGTGCTGCAGATCAAGCGACTCTAGCGTCAGGACTGAGAATGACGCAAAAAGTCGTGCCGAATTCGATCTCGGAAATACTACCCTCAGCCGCCACGTTAGGAAAACCCAAGTGTAGTGAGTGTGTGGGCGGTGGCGCGCTCTGTGCAGCGGCGGAAAACATGCAGCTGGTGGGGCGGCGCCTGTGGGAGCTGGAGGACGCCGGCCTCTCGTTCTGCGTATGGCTGGTGGCGCTCGGCCTGGTGCTCTGCCCCATGCTGTGGCTGGGGAGCCCCAAGGACCAGAAGTCGGTAACGCTTAGCTCTTAGGCTCTTACTTGGAACGAATCAAAAAATGATTAATTGGGCTTAAAAAAAGAAATATATTTTCAAGTTTATGAATTGTAATCACTATTTAATTTATTCAACTTTCAATTCGTTTATTCTAATTTATGAATGAATTGAAAATAAACATTTCAATTATGTTTTGAAATAACATAATAGTTTGAAGAAACTTGGAGATTATAATGGTTGTCACTGTTGAAAAAACGAAAAATACAGCTAGTCTAAAATATTCGTTTTTAATTTTTGCACTCTCAAAAGCCTTCAGCTACTCATGTATCTCGATCCTCATATTACAAATATATTTGGTAATGTATAACATTTATAATGATACGCCTCACACAGAAAATATTTGTAATATACGAAATATACACGAAATTAAAATTGAGAAACCGAAAGTATTGTTTTTCCACACCTTTCCAAGAGAGGTAAAGAACTTTTGCAGACCATTATGGCTTATTTTTGTAAGATATTCCTAACAGTGTCAATCTTCTAATCTTAAAAATTGTATTAAAAAAATAATAATATAAAAAAGTAATACGAATTAATACCTAAAAATTTGAAAATCGTCTCAATTGTCTATGGCTCCATCTACATTCGTTTACCATTAAACCGCAATGATGAGATAGGTGATTTCCAGGACCATCAATCAGATAAATAAAGAGAAACGTAACTAGATGTATAACAGTAATAATGGTAACAGCAGTAATAATAATAATAATAATATAATATTGTTAAATTTTTTTTTAAATGATTCCAATATATGCAATACATAAATGTATACATAATATAGGCAGATGTAAATCTAATTACGTGACCTTTTTGACATTGAATGAGAAATAATATTTATTTTTCCTCCCAAAATGTGAATTCTCCTTGAGTGCCCCTGCATGTGGGGCTCGCCTGGCGACGCATGTGCGACTAAGACAAGTGCGCGTGGGGGCGTTGCAGGTGGGTGACGAGCGTGTCGGTGGGGCTGGTGATGGCGGTGGCGGCGCTGACGTGGGCGTGCGTGGCGCATGCGCCGTGGCCGCCGCGTCGCCCGCCGCCCGCGCCGCTGCCCTCGCTGCCGCCGCTCACGCTGCAGGCCGCCGCCTTCGCCTACGGCAACCTCATCTTCCAGGTGAGCAACGCTTCCGCCTCTCTCCCCCTCCTCACTTCTTGCTTTCCTTTCTACTCTCCTGTTTTCTCTCCCTCTTCCCCATAATTCTATTCTATCCTGCTTCATCTGCTTCCTTAACTTTCACCGGGAGCGGTAGCTCAGTGCATCAACTGATGTCACTGCAGCGCCTCTCACCGGGAGGTCCTAGGTTCCCACTCCCCACGGCGGCAGGATTTTCGACAGTAGCTTTTCAGCTAGGTTGAATTCAGTCGCTGTCTGGAGGAGAATTCTAGAGGTCGGCTGCTCTGATCGGTAGTTCCGTGGTTTCTCCGATCAACATCACGCGAATGCCCGAGCAGTACCCTTCCAAACGGACCACGGACCACGCACGACCTTTCCTTCTCTTCCATGTCCTATCCTCTCCCCCTTACACACACACTTACACTAACATGTACTACACTACCACATATTCCGGGAGACCGGTCGGAGCTAGAGCTTGTCCCGTTTGGGGCGCCCGCTGGTGGAGAGTCGGGTTGGGAACCACTAGCCGACGGTCGGCGCCGGATCTCGCCATTCAGCGGGGGAAGATCACAGCCATCTCCCGAGAAAAACATGCACTACACGAACGGGACTAATGACCAAAGCAGTTGACGCGCCCGGAAACACGAAAAAAAAACAACCAAACCTTAACTTTCTCCCTCTTCCATTCCTCTCTTTCACATCCTCCTAATTTCCCTTTTTGTCTTTCTTCTTTACTTTTTTCTCTTTTCGTCTTTATCTTTTCATTAGGGTTGAGAATACATTCCGAAAAAATAGGTCAACACAACTTTTTAAATCCAAGTTCCATCATTAGGCCTTAAATTAACATAGGAGTGCAAATTATTAATGGAATATTCTAAAATTTGGAAATACCATAATCAAAGAATGTATTAGCTATACGTACTATGTATCAATAAAGGATGCACAAGAGTTGTTAGGGCTAACATCCGAATCTAGCTAATTTGTGAATAAGTCGGTTAATATTCACATTATCCAAACTGAATGGATAAGGTCCGAAGTAGGAAAACTTCATAGCAGTCTTCGGTCTCCAGCTGATCAGTGCACATTTACCAACATAAGATGACAAAGTAGATAAAGTTCGTTACTGAGACGAGAAAGTGCATTATTTGAAATAAACAGGAATCAGACTGAGATTGACGTTTCTAAGTCTAATGAGGCAAGATGTGTAGTTTTGAGTTTCACTAAGTTTGTTGTCAATTTCTCTTTGCACGCAACGACCCAACTTAACTCAACCTAATTACTTACTTCAGGTCACACTTTCAAACAAAATATTGCCCTAGGCAGTGCCCTGTGGCTTCTATATGGTCTGAACTATCAGCATTACTCAGGACTACTCATGGATCAGCATTACTCAGCAAGTTACTCAGCATTCATTCAACTTTACAAAACCGTATATTGTTATTGTCGTTATTATTATTATTATTAATGTTCAATTGTCTGTAATATTTCCCTAGTATTTGGAGTGTTAAATAACAATTGTACGCGTTTTTTATTACATAAATACGACGTACATTCCTGTACCCATGTAATTTCTGTATATTCATATAATTTGAGTCTATAACGATAAATAACCTGGAAATTAACAGAATTATTAAGATCACTCCTAGTTTCATGAAAAATGAATGTTTTACTTGATAATTTTGGAAGTGGCGATGAAAAGTTTGGGGGGGTTGTTATAAATGGGGAACTTTTGATTCTAGATTGCTTGGAATGCATCTTTAATCGCTGAATAAACAAAAGAGAAAATGAAAAAGAGAAATGCAGTGACGACGAACATAAAAACGTCCTAACAACATTTGATGTAAAGGGATACCTCTCGTACAAAAACGCATATAGATAACTCTCGATAGCAACCAAGAATAATCCAACCTGACGTCAAATATTAAGGACTGTGAGCACGAAAAGAGAGGGAGGAAGCCTTACATCCAACAAAATAAAGGCAGTAAGCCATGGGTTTTACAGTATTCGGAGGATGAATCAAGCGGAAGAGGAACTGGACACAAAAGAGGCTCCCTGGACAAAGCTGGCAGACGAGCTCAATTTGTACTATAGAAAATGAGCTCGTTCGATTATAGATTTTCCTTTACCGGCATGATATTAAATGGAAAAGAATAAAATTAAAAGAAGTTGTTTACTATGCTAACAGCATTTTCAAGAAAGGTTCTTGTATATGACCGGGTTAATCTTTAGTTCTTTATTATTTAGGTCCGATTAATTAGTTTAGGGGATCCTTTTACTTTTTCTAGTTTTATAAATTGAGCATTCATCGTGAATGTAAAACGCATGTTATTTCAAAACACCCAATACACCGTCCAAATGTTGTTGTGTTCTAATTGCTGTTCCTCCGAAAGATCTGTTACAAATTTAAAAATTACTTTTCCTAAGACACAAGCTGTTAGATGTGCAAATATTTGAGAATATTGTTTTGCAAATGTCAGTTCTTGGTGTCTCCAAAATTCAGATAAACAACGAAAATAATTAAAAGTTATATGATCCTAAAAGTTCTGAGTTGTTTTTTTAAGCGAAAAATTGTACTTAATAAAAATTAATTTCAATTATATATTTTCGTAATATATATAATCAGGTTATCTCTAGTACATATTAGTCTCCAATGAAGAGGGAGATATAAGAGTGAATGAAATCTCGTAAAACGTGTCCTGCCACTTCGTTACATCTGTGTTCCAATGTGTTACTCCGTTTCAAATAGAATTCTCCAGAATTTCACTCTATAATTCAAGATCGGAGAGAAAGATCTGTATATTTCATTACATAAAAACTCCCAATTTTTCTGTTCAAAACTTAAAGCAAGAAGACAGTACGAGACATTTAGTCAAAATATGCCATGAAATTTTAAATATTACCACATAAACACATTATTAGTGTGTTCTTCAATGTTAAGGGAAGTGTTGTTTAATAGAAGTTACACACAACACATTTTTTGCCCGTTTTTTAATGGTCTGTTCCAATAACCATTACAATATTTTGAAGTTTTTTCAATTGATAATCTTTATATAAGCATTCAGAAAGCATTCAGAAGCATTCCGATATTCAATGAACTCGTCATATGGAGATATACATTAAAAATATCGAGCAGAGTAACATTACCAGGGTCCATTGTTACCATTCGGGAAAATTGTGACATGTCTCAAACGACTGGCACCTTCCTCTGCTGCTTCATAAACAGGATTGTCGCACAATTTCAATCCCCAGAACTCCATTTTGCATATTTTTGAAACTTCCTTAGCCATGCCATCCTCTAGATCGTTCACAGTCTCTTGAATCTCATGGAATTGTGGACTTCCTTGGACCTAAAGGAACATTTAACACAAAATGCAGTTATCTAATTATTGGTTCGCAATATTTTCACAGGAAATATAAATTTCATGATTATTTTTAATGAAAGTCAAATACTTAATTTATGGTTCTCAGACACGAGTTCCAATAGAAAAGTTGGACTTATTAACGGTCGTGAATTCTATTGGCAAACTAATGTGTTTCATTAATTCACCGATCCCGTGATCCATATCCTACAATTTGTATTTTATTATCTGTTAATAAAAAAACCTTCTAGTACCCTGCATCTGAAATTTAGGGGAATAGAAAGCTACGTACTAAATTTATGCAATTCTATAAGACATTTTATTACACTTCTTACTACATTTTTACTACACTACATTCTTACTACATACATCATGTATTATCATATTCATATCATGTACTTCATTTTCATATATTAAATAATTAAAAATTAAAAATTAAATTTTTTTTATTCAATAAAAATAAAAGAAAATAACTCACAGATTCTATAAAGAACAATTATTCTCGAAGAATCGAAGGACCTTTGATTTAACAAAGATTTTAGAATACGTTTTAAGTTAAAGGTAAATGAAATATTTTAGCAAGGCTAATTCCATTCAAAATGGACGCATTTAATCTTGCAAATTGATTAACATAAGATGAAAATGTTAATGCCACGTAGCTGAATTTTTGTAGCTAAAAATGAGCTATTCATGTAATACCTTCATTATCACAGTGTTATTTATTTTTATTATTGAAGAATTTTAAAAATACTTTTGAATGATTATTAAATTATTCAAAAAGCATCTTCATTGTCACACTCCAGATTTTCGCAATAATGTCAATTATAATATAGAATGGAGGACATCTAATTTAACGAAATTACTCTCAAACAGTTTTTGCGAACCCTGCATTTTGTGAAACACTACATTTATTTATTTATTTATTTTCGTCAAAAAAACAGTTAAAAACTGCGTATGACGTGCTATGGGGAAAAGTGAATTTTGTGCACATTTTCAAAATTCTGTGATCCCTACACCAAGTCATATACTACTTAAATTTTGAATTTTCAAAGGGAGAAAAAAAAAAAAACTCCCATGTAGTAAAATCTATTTTGAAAATAAATAAGCAATAAAATTTTGAATTTTGAAAGGAGAAAAACAAAAAACTCCCATGTAATAAAATCTATTTTCAAGGATAAATAAGCAATAAATTTTGAATTTTGAAAGGGAGAAAAAAAACCAAAAAACTCCTATGTAATAAAATCTATTTTCAAGGATAAATAAGCAATAAATTTTGGCTCTTATTACTTCTTATTACTTCCTACATACCTGCGAGGATATGGTCAACGTATTAAGAAGTAGAAGCAGGGCAATCGCAGAGCATCTTTTCATTTTGCTGAAACAAGTGGCTGCTGGGATAATACTAATTGTGGTAGCAAGACTAGTGGTTATTTGTGCAAGTGAATGCAAATTTCGTGTTGAATATCGCCTCACAAGCACGTGCTGTTTGAGTGAAGGGTGAAATAAACGATGACTGACGGTTACGGAAGAATATGCACCACGTCTAAAGTGACAGCTTAAACTTTTCTTCCTTTTTGTTACTCTGGCTTATCGCTTGTAGATTTCAGCGAAAAATGTGGCAGGAACAAATTCAAGATTTTCCGTGCTTTCAAAATTATAAATGGAAAAGAACATAGGTGAATGGTGGTTTCTTGACTCCGAGTCATTGTAAATGTTGACTTGGAGTCAAGAAACCACCATTCAAGAATATGAACTAAATTAATTCGATAATTCTGCCATCAACATTTCGGTCTCTTCTTCAGGTTTCATAGGAAAGTACTAACTGTGTACAATTTATTTGTATAATAAACTCAGAGCGTTCATCATTTGAACTAGAGCAGTAAGAACTTCTACAGGCTGCAGGATATTTTAACTCTTTTAAATGGTCCTGGAATATCATTATAATGCTTGTCGGGGACTTCTTCTTCGGGGGTTTCTCTCAAACTTTGTTTTTCGACAATACTATTTCGCCAACTTGCCAATATCATAAATGCTTGATAATCTAAATATTAAAATATAAAATAGAAGCAAAAATACCCAGCGTTCCCCGAGTAGGCAGTAAAACAAAAAAAATTAATAGAGCCGCCGCCAAGCACACAATTTCTGTGAATTAATTTATTAAATTGTCTGAAGATTGTGAATTCATATGCGAATAAGTCATAAAATACAAGTTTATGCTATTCGTAAACATATAAGTGTAGATATATTAAGTTTTTTTGACGTTGGATGGAACTTTTTACTCATAAATATCGTGCTAGCTAATATTTTTTGTTAATAAATGAACTCACACAACTACGACACGAGCAGACAACGCACAACAGATACGTCAGATACAACATAAACACAATAGCCAGAATAAACAACGCACAATTTCATGGGAAAAGCAGTGTCTATACGAATCACAATACGTCATGATGATTACAAACGATTCTTCTGCAATGCGTCCATCAAACCAAGCAAAGAATGGTGCCACACAAGTAAGCAAAACCTTTCAGACACTATTTCTCGTTTGAGTTATAGTTTTATAGATATAGTTATAGTTTGATTTATTTATATTTTTGATATATTATAGTTTTTATATTATTATTTATATTTATATTATTGAGTTATAGTTATAGTTTATAGTTTGACACTTAGTGTACGTAAAAATGTAGGCTGCCACCAAGTGTTGTTGTCGAGTTTATTTAGAGACGCCTGTAAAGATGTCGGATGATAATATAAAGTAGACACATTTATCTCAGCACCCCTCGTTTAATCGTTTTGATTTTGGTTTTAAATGATAGGTAATAATGTATTCTTTAAGAAATATTGTGACATACTTTTATATCTAGTATGGGTTTGAGTTCAAGTGCATTTTTAACATGTGAAAGGAAAAATTGTATTGGAAACAAAACATTTTTGTCAAAGACAAAATTTATCAATTTTTACCTTTCTCACTATTAGTACACTGGCTTGAGACTACTTATTGCGGGAATTTCCGCGTTAAATGGAGTTGAAGTAATAAACAATTTTATTACAATACATACTTATCACAAATCCTTATTTTCAATCCTTCAATTCTTAATCAAAGAAAGACAAAATATCTGAAAATGTAGAGGGATGGAAAGGGAGTTCAGGATAAAACGTTTTATAATATTTGGAATTTGTTTCGTATTTCATATACTAAAATCAGTTTCCTTCCCCAAGCAGCGTTTGCTGTTACCTTAAATATCTCCTAAAATAAAGTGACAAAATATAAATGAATACACATATTAATTAGCCCCATTCCCTCACGCACATTCGTGAAAACTGCATTGCAATAACGTCAACCATTCAAAACTTAAGTGAAAAAAATCACTGATTTTGGAGGATGATTACAATACTTTCTTTTCTCACGTACCAAGACGAGGAAATAAAAATAGTGAACATAGGACTAAGGAAATATTTTATGTCATAATGAATAGGAATACAAATAATTAAAAATAGGAACATTTCTTCTTTTCTAGTCTTACGTTTATTCAAAAGTTATTTGTAAATTCCAAAAATTAAAAATTATATTAAGACCACTTTCGAAACAAATATGAATGATCGAAATGCAAAATATTAATTTATATTGTATCAGGAAGTAAATTTGTGTGGAAAGTGATGTGTATTTGAATCAAAATACCCAAAACAGCATAGTTTTAACATAATCAATTTCTAAGTAACATTTACAAGTATCAATACTTATCATTTATCACAATTCTCAATTGACCCTATTCAGAAAAGCATCAGGATAAACATAATACAACACACATATTTTGTTGAAAGTAATCCGTGAAATTCTAAAACGAACCTATGAAGTTGCCATTTGTCGAACATTTGGTTCACAATAACTTTATAACTACATTGGTTGAGTAATGAAAACTGCAGTAGGTGATGAAAAAATCCACATTGGCGTACATGGTGACGTGGTATCCCTTTGCACACCAGAGCAATCTATTTGTTAATAAAATTTAAAAGTAGTCCGGAGTTAAGCCGTACGGGTAGGGAGGTACCGAGTAGCCCATCATGGCTACGGCGCCGATGGGCATGAGCTCAAAGGGGCGCACAGGGGCTTGCATTGGCAGCCCGCCGGCGAAGGGTGTGTATCCATACGGCAACACTCCTGCGCCCACCGGCAAAGGTGTACCATAAAGCACGCTGGACCCAAAACCGGTCCGGTGCCCGGATAGCCTGGGTACCCGTTGATACCCGCCTGCTAGCCACCGGCTACCCATAGCCGTACATATGCGCCTGGATAAACAGATAGAAAATGTTTTATATATTGTCTAGGAGTTGAGACACAGTAAAGCGAATATTGTATTCTTTTATCTACTACAAATTTCTTAAAATGTCAGACAAGGTCAGTGCGGGAAACGTCCTTGACAACATTCCAACCTCGGTATGGAATCATTCCTACTGCTTCAATGCCACAAACTGGCTCTCTAAAACCGGGCAAACTTACTCAGAATTTGGTTTCCATGTATCTTACACTTCGGTCACGTGAGTTTTATGATGTGGGTGCCCCTCAAGCCGAATCATAACAAAAAATTTAACATATTTTCTCCCACATCAACACTTATTAGATTAGTAATGTCAAAATGTCTGTTCACTAAGAAAGTGCTTAAAATTGTATCGTTTGTTGCTTTCCATTATGTGTTTTTTATAATTTTGAATATAATATTAGAAATATTTGCAGTATTTTCTTCCATATATATTATAATTAACTATTAAATATTAACGGAAAATTGACAAAATAATGGAAAGAAAACATATTAAATATATTTCATTATATTCAAGGCTTTCTAAACAAGTATTTTAAAATTGTTGAAAAAATTGTATTTATAATTAAAATTTTTAATCGTAAAAAAATTCAAACCAACCTGAGAAATAACGACAACCGTAAATAACAAAGTTAGCAACCAATAACTCTTCATGGCAACAGAATCTTCGTCGCTTGTGCTACGTCGTGATCGTTCTGTGTCGGCTGTTAGCTCACTGCACTTGGAAGTGAAGTTGATGGAAACTACTTGAGAGCCTAGCTCGTTAGGACACTAGTTATCGAATCTCGGCGCAGCTGATGACTTTTCTTGTTCCGTCCTAATGACTCATGCACTCCACTTAAATGTAAAATATATTTAGGACTAATTACATTTCTTTACTTCTCACTTTTGCTTTCTTTTCCATAACTTTATTTTCTTTATTCTTAGCTATACTATTCGAACAAAAATAGTGCTAATATTTATATAATTTTTATCCTCCCTTAAAAAACTGTTTTTTTTAATCTGTAATATTTCAGTTTGTGTAAATGTCGGGTAATGTCTGAATATGGCTAATTCACAAATTTAGCTGGTTTATGTTCACATTATACAAAATGGGGCGAAAAAGTCTGAAGTTCGAAGCATACCCCGAACTTAAGCTACATGAGGTATACCTCAGCGAAACAAGGTGGCTGCGGTAAGTGACTACATTACGATGACAAGGAATCATCTCCTATATTATTTCCATAGTATACATAACTTTTGCGGCTCACACACGCAACCAATTTTTATTAATGAGGTCTCTAAAGAAAGAATTTTAATGAGACGGGGCGAATTGCAATTTGACTTTAAAGATATGAAAGATTTGTTGAAAAACCGTTTCTAAATATTCATGCGAAATTCTATCCGCAACACTCAGCCGCATTTTTTTAAAAATTATATCGTTAAATAGCTCCTAAACGAAGCATTTTAGGACCTTAAAAACTAAAAAATTTGAGGTCAATGACCTAAAAGAGACGTTCCTCATGCCGATGAGACCATCTTGAACCATCCATTGTTACTAGTTCGACGTTTCTCGATTCTACCCCATCTGTTCAGAGCCTCTATAATCTGCAACTTTATGTGAAATTAAACTAAATACTTGATATTCTACGCGATTTAATTACACTGGAGTACCTCTCTGCTCCGTAATTACGTCTAATAAGAATAGTTTGTATTGACAAGTGTGTCTTGTATTGCTATCAATTACAATGAGACATATTAAACATGTGACGGAGAATAAGAGGATCTTCAAGAAAAAGTTATATTACAGGCTTAATATGGAAATGGAGAAATAAGAAAGAGGATGGGGTGTAACATGCGAGGGTTTTCGCACGGGTACGCTAGTGTAAGATATTATGCAATAAACAGAAATATGAGTACTGTAGGTAAGTTTATAAAAGTAGTGGCAACGTGTGTAGTTTCTAGTTCCATTGTATCAGTCGTGATTTTCTCTTTTCTTGTAACCGCACGTTATACTTCAGTTGACCCTCTGGAACTCACTTCCAGTGAAGTTCCAGGGCGACAACGCTCTACATTTAAAACAAACTTTATTTCGTGTAAAACGCAATTACCAACATTTCCATGCCAAAATACGTTTCACTAACAACAAAGACGCCTCGCACTCACGCAATCACCAACAGACAGCACCCTGCGATTATCGCCAAAATTAGCGATTGATTGATTAGTAATTCCAGGCACGTCAACGTTTAAGGTCATTAGTCCCGTAAGTGTAATGCATGTGGTGTTTTCGAGAGGTGCCGGTGATTTTTCCCCACTGGATGGGAGATCCGGAGCTGACCTACCGTCTGCTGACAGGGTTTCCCACAACCAGGTATCTCCCACCAACGGGCACCGTCCCAGTCGGGGCAAGCTCTAAGCTCCCGATCGATCTCCCGGCGTGTGTGGTAGTGTAGTGCATGTACAAGTACTCGCATGTGTAAGTAAGTGGTGAGGATAGGACAAGGAAGAGGTAGGAAAGATCGCAAGCGGTCCATGGCCCGTTTCTCCGGCATTCGCCAGGTATTGATAGGAGAAACCACGAAAAACTACTTATCAGAGCAGCAGGCCGCTAGAATTCACCCCCAGACAGCGACTGAAATCGACCAAGTTCTCTAGTTAGTGTCGAAAATCCTGCCGTGGTCTGGACTCGAACCTAGGACCTCCTGGCCAGAGGCACTGGAATGACATCAATCGATGCCCTGAGACCCCAGTAATATTAGTGTGTTGTCTGAAGTGATCCGTTTATAGTCCTTCGTACAGTTTTATTCAAACCTCCAGGCTAATGCGGATTTAACCGGCTAATTCGCGAATGAAGTATATTTCTATATTGTAACCGTTTACTTATACACTTCTTATTTTCTTTGCACATATTGTTGTCCTACGATCATGGATCGTATGTATGATTTTTTTGGATGTACTAATATCTTAATTTTCAATATGTGAAATGACTGTTAGCAATTGTTTGTTTAGCCCTCATATATATTTTGTAGTAACTTTTAAAACCAGCTTTCTTTGATTGAATCAAGTATGGTTAATCCCTTCATTACACAGCATGACATCTGACGAGTATTTCTTTAATATTTTTAATTTTGTTGCCGTGAAGATGGATATTTAGAGAGATTTTTACGCCTTTCCTTTGTCATTGATTAGAATCGTATCCTACTTATCTTTCAGCTTCATTTATTTCTTATATTAATAAAGAGGAAAAATAATAACTATTTCTCAATATCAGAGTTATTTAGTTGATGTTTGTACCATTGTACAATTACGTGTTTAACAGACAATGCTTTTGTCACTCCTAATTACATTGTTATTCTTTCACTCTTTTACTTTCAGCTTTTTCCAAATTTTCATTCATGTTTTGTAAGCACACAACAATACTACTGACAGTAAACCTCTATGCATTCATGTACATATTTCATGCAATAGTTTTATGCATAATAATGTGTATGTCTTGCAGCTTCTTTCCAGTCTTGCCAACTTTTATTCAACCTTAATTATAAATGTCACTTAAAAAATTAAACAATGGAAACTCATTCATTTATTGTACTTCTTTTCGTCGTAATGGTTTTTAAATTTAATATTGGCCATTCAATTAAATATATAAAATTATTAATACATCAAAATATTAACAAAAACAGTTTTTTAACACTTATTTAGTCACTGACTACTATTTTTTCATTTTATAACTATCATTATATTTATTTAATCCTTAAAAATTTTTTCACATAAAATTTTTAATAATTACAAGAACATAAATTCCAAAATTATTTCTGATTCTTCAAAGGAATTCCCAAATATTGGCATTCTTAACATCCCCTTCTCACAGTGCAAGTGGATATGGCAGATCCTAGGCGCCTAGGACACGCTATAGCTGCGTCGTACACACGTAAGTTTGCTACCAATCATTCTATCAATAAAATTCAGAAAAAGTAGGAGTAATTTAAAGAGTCCATTTACAATGTATATTGTTTTCGCAATATTGGAATTCCTTTGATCTCCTTTTCATTTGTTTTTAGTTTTCGCTTTCTATCCGTCATTCCTGGCTGCCAGCCTGGGAAAAGTGTTAAAAGGGAAGAGTCTATCTTTCCATATCAAAACACGTCGAGTATGATATGGCTAGCTGCAATGCTTCCTCTGTCAATGTGCTGCTCAGCTTCAATGCTTCCTCTGTCAATGTGTGCTGCTCTAGCTGCAATGCTTTCTCTGTTTGTGTGTGCTGCTTATAGCTGCAATGCTTCCTCTGTCAATGTGTGCTGCTCTAGTTGCAATGCTTCCTCTATCAATGTGTGCTGCTCTAGCTGCAATGCTTCCTGTATCAATGTGTGCTGCTCTAGCTGTAATGCTTCGTCTGTCAATGTGTGCTGCTCTAGCTGCAATGCTTCCTCTGTCAGTGTGTGCTGCTCTAGCTGCAATGCTTCCTCTGTCAATGTGTGCTGCTCTAGCTGCAATGCTTCCTCTGTCAATGTGTGCAGCTCTAGCTGCAATGCTTCCTCTGTCAATGTGTGCTGCTCTAGCTGCAATGCTTCCTCTGTCAATGTGTGCTGCTCTAGCTGCAATGCTTCCTCTGTCAATGTGTGCTGCTCTAGCTGCAATGCTTTCTCTGTTAATGTGTGTGCTGCTCTATCAATGCTTCCTCTGTCAATGTGTGCTGCTCTAGCTGCAATGCTTCCTCTGTCAATGTGTGTGCTGTTCTAGTTGTAATGTCCTTCAATGTGTGATGTGTGTGTGTGGCAGTGAGCGCGACGTTGGCGCTCATCACGACGCTGCTGGCGGGGCTGCTGCGCCCAGGCAGTGCCGGGCGCGCGGACGTCCTGCAGGCGCTGCCGGGCTCCCCGCCGCTCTACGCTGCGGTGCTGCTGGCCACGGTGCAGATCCTGCTGTCCACCGTGGTGGGCGGCAGCGCGCTCTTCCAGGACCTCGAGCAGCGACTCCGCATTTCACCAGGTGAGACACCGGAGCGGTAGCTTAGTGCATCGACTGATGTCACTGCAGGTCCTAGGTTCCCACTCCCCATGGCAGTAGGATTTTGACACTAGCGTTTCAGCTACGTCGAATTCAGTCGCTGTCTGGAAGAGAATTCTAGCGGCCGGCTGCTCTGATCGGTAGTTTCCGTGGTTTCTCCGATCAACACCAGCGAATGCCGGAGCAGTACCCTTCCAAACGGGCCACGAACTTTCCTTCCTCTTCTTGTCCTATCTCTCCCCCACACACACACACACACACACACACACACTTACACTAACATGCATCACTACCATATATTCCGGGAGACCGGTCAGGAGCATAGAGCTTGTCCTGGCTGGGCGGTACCCCGCTGGTAGGAGAGTCCTGGTTAGGAAACCCATAGCAGGGGGTAGGTCGGCGCCGGGTCTAGCCATCCTGCGAGGAACATCACCGCCATCTGCCGAGGGAAAACATGCACTACACTTACGGCACTAATGACCTAAGCTGTTGACGCACCCGGAATCACTACCTAACCAACCAGGTGAACCCACGCACTCACACCTTTTCAACTTCATACAATCTTCGAGTCGAGCGTTTCTATGCCTCGTCTGGAGGTCTAGATCCAGGGTTTCCCAACTCCGTTTCCGTGATACTTTCCTTGTTGGAAGCGAAATCAATTGAGATCACTATTGTACTTCTACGCTTCAGTAAAACCCAATCGCAGCACCTTCACAGGAGAAGCTACACCTCCGTACATTTTCCACAGCGATCCTTCTTTTGACGTCTTCCCTTCGTTTGTCTTGCTAATCTAAATCACCCGCAATCCTCTCTTCTATCTTCTATCTTTGCACATGTTGTCAACTCTTACGTTCTGCCGTCTCAGAAAAGGGTAGTCATTTGCCGTTTGCTATTTGTATTTGATGATTATGGATCAAGAAAAAATGCTATTTGTTCTGATGTTGTCTTTGTTCATTTAATTTTTGTACATACTTTATTGTATTTTTATTTTTGGTCCGCTGTACTCTCCCTATCAGTTGAATGCTTTGCATTACTTTCGAGTTGTCATAGCGCCATCTATCAAACCTCGCGTCCGTCAAAGGCCTGCGTTGTGTTGTAGTCTTGGTGTCGTCAGATAGTATCGTCTCCTAGATTGTTGACGTTTTGTTCTCTGACCTAATGTTTTTGTGGTTTCGCGCATTGAACTTTCTCAAAGTGATGATGGCCTTTTTGTTGCGAAGTTTTCGAAAAGTCTGGTGGTATAATATTCCGGTTTTGTGAGAACTACTTTTCTGTTAAACTGTAGGCGATGTTTCAGACGCCTCCGAGATTGTCGAATGAAATATTTAAATCTGTTGAAGATATGAATTATGTTTCAGAGGTTTCAGAGCTGCAAACTTAATATCCGAGTTTGTTGAAGATTTTATCCAAATGCTGATTTCTTGAAGCGACGTTTTTTTAATCAATCATTGTGAGGATTCATGTGTTATTTGTAGGGTTCTCCTATTGTCGTCTGGTTTTTTTTTTAATCATATGCACCAATGCAGTGATGTAGTGGCGACGTATTTATGTCTGCTGTAGGTTTGGTCTGGTAGGTTGGTTATGTTGTTGAGGCGTAGTCTCAGGTTCATTAGAAGCTTGCAAAGCTCGGGTTGTGAAGTTCAGGTAGCGGCTCCTCTAGGTCTTTGACAGTTTGTGCTGTATACAGAATTCTTGTGGAGGCGTCTCGGCGTCCGAAGCTTCTGTTCTTATAGAGAGTTCTTTTGAGACGGCGAATCGAATGTCGTAGTCTGCTAAAAACGTATTCTGCTGTTGGTTTCTCACAGCATCGAGCCTTCATGTCCGTTCGGGGTTTGTTTTGGTGCTGAGTTATCGACGCTTCGCGCTTGAAACTATCTTAAAGGGTTGCAGGAACTCTTTTAATCACCGAGATCTTGTAAGAGTTCCGCCCGATTCATCTGCAAATATTCCCTGGCATCACGCGAGCTATTCTCCCAATTGCCTGACACCTCATTTCTTTTTACAGACTTCCCGTGGCGACGTCTCCCCGTTTGTTCTCTCCCCTCGGCCTATTTCTTGTTTGTGAATCCTCGCGGCGCGGCTTACAGATTCTTGTCCACAGAGAGTTGGTGCTGTATGGTACAGTTCACGTGGCGTACTATCTGTCTGTTATAAACGTCTGCTCTGCAGAATTCTCGTGCAGTCGCCTCGAAGTCTGTTAGAACCTCCTGACGCGCGTACCAAATCTTCTAGTCCTTTGACAGCATGCCTGTGCTGTCGTAGAGATTTCGTGACGTATTCTCGGTTTATTAGAAGTGTATGTTCTGTTACAACGTTCTCCATACTTGTATTTGGAATCATCTAGCCGTTGAGAACTTCCTTTTGCTCATCATTGAGATCTTGTAAGTATTCTTGGTCTATAGACGTGTGTGCTCTGTTGCAACGTCTTCTGACTCGCGTTTGGAATATTCTAGTCTTTTCAGGACTTCCTGTGCACAATTTAGAATATTCTAGTCTGTTGAGAACTTCCTTGTGCTCTATCATAGAAATATCGTGACATATTCTCGGCCTGTTTGAAATGTGTGCTATGTAGAAGCCTTCTCGTGACTCACGAACCGAATCTACCAGTCCGTTGAGTGCATACGCTGCCCAGAGCTCTCGTGACTCCCAATTTTCGCGACACGCGTACGAATCCAGTCTCTTGAATGATTTCGCTCTGCATAATTCTCGTGACTCGCGAACGAATCTCCCAGTCCGTTGAGAGCCGCTCTGCCACAAGTTCTCGTGACTCCCGTACCGAATCTCCTAATCCATTGTATGCTTCCACTTTTCTGCAGAGTTCTCGTGACTTCGCGTACCGAATCTCGCAGTCCGTTGAGAGCCGCTCTGCCGCAAAGTTCTCGTGACTCCCGTACCGAATCTCCCAATCCATTGTATGCTTCCCTTTTCCGCAGAGTTCTCGTGATTCGCGAACCGCATCTGCCAGTCGGGCGAGCGCTGGGTGTGTGTGTCGCAGACTTCTCGTGGCGGCGCGCGGCGCTGCGCGTGTCGCTGCTGGCCGGCGCCGTGCTGCTGGCGCTGGCGTCGGGCCGCCGTACGGGCCCGCTGTCGCTGGTGCTGCCGCCGCTGCTGCACGCGCGCCTCCGCAGCCGCCTGCACGCGCGCGCTGCCCCCCGACGACCCCGACGACCTCGACGGCGACGACGCAAGTAACGATGCGCACTACGCGCGTATTTAGTCTTCTACTACAGTATCTTAGCTACATTTGTGCAGACATGCATGTATTAATCTGACACATCTGTAGATTAATACACTGTTAAAATACACATGAATTGATAAACAGAGGTGTCAGAATAAATGTTACAAACTTCTAGGGTATCTAGAAAAAAGAAAAAAGATTACTTTTTGCCAATGAACATGTAATGGCAAATTATATTTAACAACGATTATTTTTAGCACCTCACTATGCCCAGATGTTACACTGATCCTGTTCCGATACTTTCAAGGAGATTTCGTGTATCTGCCGAACGTTTGTACAAATGAGGTTGCCTAAAAATCAGAAGAAAATGCATATACCTCCGTTATATACAATTTCCCTCTATGTTCATTGGCAAAAGTAGTCATTTTCAAACTCTTTATATGCCTTAGAAGTTTGTAACATTTATTGTGAAACACGCAGTATATGGTGAAACCGTTCAGCTCAAAAACACAAGTATGTTCCTAACATTAATAGAAATACAATTCCTTTACTGTTTTTCACCTGGAAGTATAATTTTCATTTATAATGTATTTTTGTAACATTTTGATTTCGTTGTAACATGCTTATCATCACTCCTTTTTCCGCATTACGAAGACTCGAAGGACTAGACCATCATTTGTGAACAGGGAGTGTCCTGCAATTCTGACGGTCGGCTGGTGGGTTTAAAATTATAACGCTCTAAAATCTGGCGCGATCACAGGGCCACGAGAAGATTCATGGTTACACCCCAATTCTGTCATTTCACAAATTTGCACTCATCTCTTTCTATAACTAGGTAGAGTTTTCTTCGGCAGTGCAGAAAAGAAGCGTTTCTCAACAAAACTATTGGAAACATTTGTTTTTCTAACTGAAGAAAATAGTCATCTTACAGAATGGCATCGACTTTCTCGAATTAGTAATTTTCTAATCTCTTTATTCACGTTAGTGTGCGATTTTTCCCACCATCTCCCCAGCTAATACCTATCAGCTTCTAAAATAATTTTTTTCACATTTTCTCAATTTTTCGGTTAGTTAATCGTAGAATTGAAATATGACTTTAATAATATTATAGGGAATGCAACATGCTGGAATATGCAAATTTCCATTGAAACATTTGGAGCTCTTCTTGAGAAAATGTCGTTTGATTGTTTCTGAAAATGCACAAGTTTAAACTCATTTGCATACAAAACTTTTGAATTTTTGAAAACCTTCACAAGATATCATTTAAAGCACTTGTGTTTACCATGAATAATGAATAAAAATGTCCGAATGAAAATATTAACGAGTATGGATATTTACATTTACAATATTGTGTATATTTAAAAAATCAAAAAGATACGTAAAAGTGGGATTGATGTTGTGATTTAGTGTATTTAGCACGATCCGTACAAATTATCTCTGAAGATAGAATTAATAGAACAGGTCATGAAGTATAATTTTGGACACTCTTTTTAACATACAGTTTACATGTTCGCTCCTTATGATTCAACGATTCTCTGGCTCTTGGCTTGATATTTTTTCAAACAGTTACAATCTCTTTTCATAAATTAGGAATGTTTTAGCTCCCGAAGAAATGGAATTTTTTTCAAAAACTAAAAAAACTACAGTGGTTTTCGGTACCAGAATTTTCCATTTGAACTACATAGTTGTCCACAATGAGATGAGTTTAGTTCTGACGCACCGGCGAGAGGTAGACTGGGAACTTCTGAAGGCTTATGAATTGATTGCGGTACAAAAATCAACATATTAAAGCTTTTAAATATAATTCAAGCTTGTCTCTTAGCTGTCCGGGACAAGCCGCGTCGATTTGCTTGTAGCTGACGTTTCGGCCAACATATTGTGGCAATATGTTGGCCGAAACGTCAGCTACAAGCAAATCGACGCGGCTTGTCCCGGACAGCCAAGAGACATACTCCGGCCGCGGAAGCCTACGTAAACATAATTCAATCTTGTTTTGCTGTCGTTAAACTATCACTGAAAAAAAATGATTTGTTTCTAAATTTTCACATGACATGATAAACCATTTCCTCTAAGAAAAAATGACCCACAGGAAATGCTTTCACAAACAAATATGCCATATAAAGTTCACGAAGGAGAATGCCTATTTTCGTAAATTGAAAGTCCACATTGTGATACATCATTTTCTTTGCCAACTTGTTTTTTTGACGTGAAGTGAATGTGACAGTATTATCATGAAAACAATGCATACCATTCTACCCTGTTCAGAAATTTAATGAAATACATTTGAGCTGAGATCGACAAAATTTTGAAACTTTTCTTGAGAAGAATACTTTAAAATTAAGATTTCTTTCAAATTTGCAGTGTTTCAACTTTAACGTCAAGTTGAATCTCTATATTTTAAAAAGTTAACTCACTTATCGTTTTCACCTCTTTATATCTTACCAAAGTTTCCTTGTGAATCCGCGTAGATAACGTACAGATTTATTTTTTAAAAAAATTAATAACATATTCTGAACTTACTTTCTTATCTTCTACATTTTGTTTATTTTAAACTATATCCTAGGCATTTTAAGAGATAAATATTTTTTCAGTCATAATATGATTTTTTCATAGTGATACTATATCAAAGTTCTTTTTAAATATTATTTTCTCATTACTTTGACGAAAACCGAATGGATATCCATTTTAATGCGATTATTCACAGTAGAATTCGTGGGGTGTGAAACCCTGTCTTTCCTCTCAGGCTGCGCTTTCGTGTCTGCAGGGTGCTGCTGCAGCCGCGCCGCAGCTCCGTGGAGGCGTCGGCGGAGGTGGAGGCGGCGACGCGGGCGGCGGAGGCGGCGGCGCGGGGTAGCCTGGTCAGCGACTCGCCCTACCGCCGCCTGGCGGACGACACGCAGCTGCCGCAGCCTTCCGGCGGGCGCCCGCGCGACCGGTAAAAGTTCGCTCAACGGATCAGCGCTGCGTTTCCGGTGGAGGCTCCTTGTCCTCGGTCGTCTCGATCCCGGAGTGAAATTCTGTTTCCGGGCGTGTCAACTGCTTCGGTCATTAGTACCGTAAATTATGAAAATATAGTCTGTAATTTCTTAAGTCTGAATTGACAAATAGATAAATTGGATTGTTTTTTTATAGAACCCCAGCATCAGTGTAGATGCAGAGAAAAAATGGAAATAATAATAATAATAATAATAATAATAATAATAATAATAATAATAATAATAATAATAATATTCAAACTATAAATTGCACTATGACAGAGAAATTATTACGGATAAAACTATTCATCATAACAGACCAGACATAACTTTCGTAGACAAACGGCAAAATATTGGCTTCCTGATTGACATAACTGTTCCACAAACAGCTAATCTTCAAACAGCACAAGGGAAAAAAACGAAGTATTTTGTGCAGAACTAGTAGCTGACAAAGTATGATGTACAGAACTAGCAGCTGAAGTCAAGGCACTATGGCATCTCCAAAAAGTTCATATTGTTTCTCAGGTCGTTTCGTGCACAGATGTTATATCAAATAATCCATAAAAGTCTGGAACTTATTCAAATGCCAAAAAAATACCTACAAAATTCTGCAAAAATCGATCATCTTAAACACATGCAGGATTGTTCTAAAATTCCTAAATTGCGACGAAACATAAATTGTTCTGTGTCTTGGTTATTAAGTCAAATAAAAATCCGGTGAATACCGAGAAAAACAATGTATAACAATAATAATAATAATAATAATAATAATAATAATAATAATAATAATAATAATATCTTTACTAGTGGCGGTCCCAAAACACAGGACCTGCTCTTCTGACTACACACTTTATAAATATACATTTATAATGTGTTGTAAAATTTAAGAGGTGGTGGATGCAAGCTGTACATTTACGACAGGGAGTACAAAACTAGCGACCATCCCAGCAAACGTCTTAAGATAGTGTAATCGATCGACAACGTTGAAGGACCCACCAAAATACTTCAAAAGAATGTAAAATCTCTGTTCTTTAAGATGGCAAGAAGAAAACTAGGGTCTCACAGCCCGAATTTTACTCTCTCGGTACAGATTGCAATATAAAGTAAGTATTGAAATGCTGGAGGAATAAATGGCGTATTTTGGACACAAAAACTCTTATTGCCGGGCTCTGGAAACGAAAAAGTGTATAAATCTTGTTCCTAAATATAGTAAAGGTTTTCCTCTCAACACATTGTGTGGTCAGAATTGATAATTTTTGGTACTTGATACCGAAAAATCAATTTACGACAAAATGTCTGTCTGGCTGAGACCAAGGCTACTAGCTAAACTGTAAGCCTGATTTCTACTAAAATGTATATTCCCTAGTTCATATGACTGATGCCACGACTCCTTAAATTTGAAACTATATTTTAATATTGGGAAGTACTTTACACGCAGCCTTTGGGACATTTTCAAATTTCAATGGGTTAATCAAAAACTGGAGTGATGAATAAATGAGATCATATTCAAATTTTTAAAATATAAGCCTTTTTGCGTAATTTTGCTTCCAACAAGGGAATTTTTTAAATTTTAAGAAATTATTTTCTCAGAAGCGGCTCCAAAATTTGTCTTTAAATTGTTTCACGTAGGAAGAAAATAATAGTAAAGACATTCGGTGATAGTTCCATGTTTGGCGCACCCTTCATATTTTCGAAAAGTTGAAAATTCGAAATTGTAAATTCGAATTTCCTGCGCTTTGTTTGAGGCGGTGTGGTAACACATTGCTCTGGGATTAGCAAGCGGATAAATATCAGACCCATAATTGTTATTTATGTAAAAAAGAAATGATAAATAACGTTTTATAATAACCACAAACTTATTATAATGTTTTTAAAATTAGATTTTTATTCCATAGAATTAGCACTACGCATTGAAAATTTAAATTTTTATTAAAGTCAGTGTTAAAGGAATTTTTAAATACGTAATTAGTTTATAAATGTATGCGAAAAATGAAATGTTTTACCGGGCTTTATTACTTTGCTGCTTGCAGGTTATCTATAACTTCAATTTCTGTTTGTAGGCATTAATTATGAAAAATCTAATTATGAATATGTTTGGTTGCAAGTCTTCATTTAAAAGAAAATGTATGACAACGTAATTGACCATCGGAGTGATATGATCAATTTAGTTTTGAAATAATTAGACCAGAATATTTAGTAAAAACCTATTTTTTCTAATTATAATATAAATTCAATAAGACTAATTTGTCTCATTTCTTTTATCTGTGGCTACTTTTAACTTTTGCCTTCTGCATCGGCACAACAAATGAGAATGATATTCATTTTAACTTGCTTTAATCTGTGAGAGGAGAAGGATCTTGTGATAAAAGTCTCCATACCACTACTTCCTATCTTCGTGGAAATTCGCCTGCCTCCGCCTTTAAGATAAAGCAATTGAATTTCTGCAAAAGAAAAGTGGTCTTGGCCAATAAGAGAAATTCATTTTCTCTTGAAAACTTCGAGAAAGTATTAGTAATTTATTGTGAGGCAAAATACTGTACTAATAATTCTAACTAGAGGACAAACAATGAAACTTCTCATAAATAATATTATCGCAAAATACACAATATTGATTGTATATAATATTGCTTTAGATATTTAAATTGAGATTGCTTATCGTCGAAAATATTTATAATAAATTGTAAAAATGTGCGTTTTTGACGTCTGTTTATTTGTCTTACTGCATTTAAAAACTAATTGAGATGCTGAAAGAACCTATTTTAGGCACCTAAAACGCTTATTTTAATACCGCTGTCTCGTCCCGGTATTTGTTTGCTCTGCATCGTGTAAAAAATAACTATCCAGTATCAACCCACTATCCAGTAGAACTTATTGTATGTGGGCCTCATCGCAAGATGAATCCCAAAATTTCAGAGTACCCTTTATTTACTCAGAAATGTAAACCTATCAAAACATTCTAAAATAATCAATTTCAGATCCTGGCATTAAAAAGAAATAATTAAGTGAACCTGTTATATTTACTGGCTGCAAAAATGAGAAAAAAATGTTCATATTAACAATTTCAAAGATATCCACTAACTACTCGTTGCAGATCAAGAGGCTTTGATTTACCGATAAATTGTTTATCAGAGAATAAAGCACAAAGGCAAACTATTTTAAAGTAGATGTAGGTTTATGTAAAAGTTGTTTCAGCAATAGCATTTTGTTCGTGACAGCAATACCATCTCCATGTAGCATGTCTCGAGAATTCCATAAAGTCATGCTACTGAAACGTAAAACCAAATCATAGTGTATAAAGAAGTCTTCCTGTAGCCTTCATTGTACTATTAATGTTAATAATTGTCAAATATTTAAATATTTTCTTATTGTATTTCTACTCTTTAAATTAACCTGTCTAAATAGTTTCAAGGCTCCACGTAAACGAAGAAGCGGGTACAGATATTCATTTATAACTATTTTCATAGTAAAATATGCAGAAAAATTACATTATTTTACGACGTTATTTTGAAATTTAGTTACATATTTTTTTTATATTACATTACTTCATCATAAGATTTTAAAGTGTTCATCAAGAATGAGTAATAAAAACAACTTGCATCGACACAGTGTCATCAGCTAATATTCGGAATTTGCTTTGCATTCCACTTCAATTAAAAACTAAGTATTTTTTATTTACAATTGTACTAAGTAAATAGGCCGTATGTAAAGAGTTTGTTGTTTTTTTGGTTGATTGATAAGTCATTCCGGGTGCGTTACCTGCTAAAGCCTGTATTTCAGTAAGTGCAGTTCATTTTTTTCTCGAGAGGGGGCAGCGACTCCGCTAGATCTTGCGATCCGGCGCCGACCTATCGTCGGCTGGGTTTCCCCAACTAGATCTAGCTTACCAGCGGGACACTGGCCAAGACGGGAGAAGCTATAAGCTCTCGACAAGTCTCCTGGCATGTTGGTAGTGTAGTGCATCTTAGTGTGTGTGTGTGTATGTGTGTGTGTGTAAGGGGTGAGTATAGGAAACGGAAGTGGAAGGAAATATCGCGCGCTTTCCGTGACTCGTTTGTTGAGTACTACTCCGGTATTCGCCTGGTGTTTGATCTGAAAAAGCATGAAAAATTAGAGCGGACCCTAGAATTCTCCTCGAGACATCAACAGAACTCGGCCTAGCTCCCTTATCAGTGTCACCGGGAGCTAAGACTCAGTGCATCAATTGAAGTCACTGCAGTGTCTCTGACCGGGAGGTCCTAGGTTCGTTTCCCGACGCGACAGGATTTTCAGCTAGGTCGAATTCAGTCGCTGCTGAGGAGAATTCTAGCGAACGGCTGCTCTGATCGGTAGTTTCCCGTGGTTTCTCCGATCAACACCAGTGAATGCCGGAGCAATACCTTAACAAACGGGCCACGACCGCGTGCGATCTTTCCTTCCTCTTCCTTGTCCTATACTCACCCCTTACAAACACACACTTACATTAATGCGCACAACACTACCACACATGTCGGGAGACCGGTCGAGTACTTAGAACTTGTCCCGCCTGGGGCGCTGCCCCGCTTGTGAAAGATAACTGGTGGGGAAAAAAACCGCTAGTCGACGTTAGGGCAGTACTGATCTCACCATCCAGAGGGGGAAGATCACCGCCACCTCCTGGCGATAAACATGCTCTATACTTACGGAACTAATGACCTCAGTAGTTGACGCGGCCGGAATCTCTAACAATCAATCAATCTTATCAGTCAAAGATTTCTTCCGGGCTGAAGGGCCGTGGTCCATTGGAAAACATATTTCCAGACGTTTCGTCCGCAACTACGGCAGACATCCTCAGTGGCGGTGTGGTCTCGGACGAAGAATCCTCCTTGTTTCCCCGGTGACTGACGAGGAGGATTCTTCGTCCGAGACCATACCGCCACTGAGGATGTCTGCCAGTTGCGACAAACGTCTGGAATATGTTTCCAATGGACCACGGCCTCAGTCCGGGAAGAAATCTTTGACTACAACTCCGGCCGTGAAACCCTACATTGTTTTATTAATCTTATCAGTGTCGAAAATTCTGCCATCTAGGTCTTCCGGGCCAGAGGCAGTGCACTAGTTGATGCCCTGAGTACGTAAACACGTTTTCCTGATTGCGTTTTGTTGCATTGTCTGGCAGGTGTGCGCGGCGCGCTGCGGTGGCTGGACCGGCGGCTGCTGCTGGCGGAGGGCGAGGGCGAGGGCGCGCGCCGCAGGGCCGCCCTCGCGCGTGCACACGTGCTGCTGCGTGGCGCTGGCCGCCGCCGGCGCCGCCTCCTCCGCCTGCGCCTTCTACTTCGCGGCGCGCGACGCGGCGCTGGGCGTCGGCGCCGGCCGCGGCCCGCCCTCCTGCCTCGGCCTGCCCTTCTAGGCCGGCGACGGCCACGGCCTGCCGCGGCGCCTAGGCACGACACGGCCCGCCCTCCTGCCTTCGGCCTGCCCTTCTAGGGCTGGCGGAGGACCACGCCCCTACCTCGGCCTGCCCTTCTGGGCGCGACGACGGGCATCACCCCTGCCGTAGTCGCCTTCGAGCAGACGACGAGCAATCGCCCCGGCCTGGCCTCAGGCCGACGCCGCCTTGCCGGTACCGAGGCAGATAACGGTACGCCTCTGCCTCGGCCTGCCCTTCGGACGACAGACGACACGCCCCGCTGTCTCGGCCTGCCCTTCTAGGCCGACGACAGCCACCCCAGCCTCGGCTGCCTTCTAGGGCCGACGACGGGCCACGCCCTTCGCCGACGCTGCCTGCGCAGCTGCCCTTCGGAAGCAGACGACGAGCCACAATCTTGCCGCGGGCTGCCCTTCCAAGGCCGACGATGGTTCACAGTCCTGCCTTGGCATGCCCTTCTGGCGCCGGCGGCGGACCACGCCCTGCCTCGACCTGCCCTTCGGAAGCCGATGACGGGACTCCCTGCCTTGGCCCTTCTGAAGCAGACGACGAGCCACAATCCTCCCTCGGCCTGCCCTTTTGAAGCCGACGACGGACTACGCTCCTGCCTCGACCTGCCCTGCTGAAGTCGACGACGGACCACCGTGCTACCTTGGCCTGCCCTTCTACCCGGGGCAGACTACGTCGCCAGGCCGACTTCGCCGGCGGCCATGCGCCATTACTTCTTCAGAGCCAGAGTTCTGTTCACATGTCTACTCCCTAGGAATTATGTGCTTCGGCGTGCCCTTCCGGTGGCCCAGGCTTGCTCTTTTGATACCCACAATGAACTACCCTCTGGCCTCGGAGTGCCCTTTTAACATCGGACGGTGCCAGGATGCGCTTTAGAGGACTCCCTGCTGCTGCATAAAACTATTTGCCCACCGCCGTTTATGGATGCCGTTAAGAACTAGCTCCATCTGAGTTGCTTACAGCTGTGTGCCATCTTGACTTTCTGACCTCGACAATAGCCTGGCCAGAGCCATGTGCATTGGTCTCTCCATCTAACCCCTGCTTCGAGTTCATAGTACGTATATTTCGAAGTGTTCAACAGCCTGTCTTCCTGCTCTACTGGCTGTTCTTATTCGAACTGTTATTCTGGCTAAGTGAACTTATCTACGATGAAGTTTGAAAGACTCTCATCTTAGACAGTTGTACTACTCCGCCAACAACTTATCTCACTTTCTCTGTCTGTGTTGTTGCCACTCTAGGTGGCGGTAGGGAGCGGAGAGGACATAGGTCTTATATTTGCTACTCCTCGTTTCTGTCCTTACAATAATGCTTTCGGTTTGTTCTTCAGAGTCAATATACGTTTCTTCTACGGACTGACCTTTTAATCTCTCCAACATATCAAGATTGCAGTTTAGGGACAGTGATAAGCTTTTGATTGGATCGTTCTCCTGCTTCGATATGCCTTTCAACACCGACAATATTTCAAGGGTTTGCTACTGTTGTAAACATCTGCGTCGAAGTAGAGCTAATTGCTTCGGTGTGCTCTAGAGATATCAACCTCTAGATACCACAAACAAGTAGGTAATTCTCACTATACCAACACTAGCAGGGAGACATTGAGAACTCTACAATGTTCGGACGTCCCATCTGTTATGCGAAGACTGCCATGGAGTAGTTGGAATATATCGTATGTGTTGTCAGTTTTTCTGATTTTAATTAAGTGTGTGGGGGGGGAGGCTATGTTTCGTCTGTCCTCTTGTTCTCGGCCTGGTCATTTAAACCCAACAATTGCAATGCGGAGTTCATTTAGAACTTGTTCCAAATTAGATTGGGGCTCTTCGATCTATGGTTTAAACGGGGTGTTTCGAAAACATCGGAGAAGTTTATCTTGCTCAAGTTCCTACAATCTTATGAGTAGTTCCTAGCTCTGTAGATCGTGGGTTCATCCTCAGATTTTTAAATTGATAATGTTAAAATTTAGTTATGCATATGACTGAGACTATGTCGTGTCATCAGTAAATAAAGAATATTTTATTTTAATTCAGTTAAAATCTGTCTTGAATTGTTTGTGCATTGTGAGAAATAATTCAAATAATTCACAGAGTTTATTCAGCTTTGACCGGTTGTTTTGCATATTGAAGAACACAGATTGTGTTATATGTTTGTATTATTTATCGGTTTATTGTAAATTTCCCTTACAAATAAATGCCAGTTAGTCTTTCAAATTATTTCATATTTGTTCATATTTCAAATTATTTTTAAGTCATGAAGAGAAGCGTACGCGTTTTCATAATTCTTGAGTTTCAATTATTTCATCTTCTTGTGAGAGTTATGGCGCTCAGCGAATGACAGTTTATGCTATTTTCTCAGCAATGTGTAACTATCTTTGTTACTAACTTTGTAATTGTATAAAAGAAAAATAATTAGACAAATTTGTCTGAACATCTGGAATATTTTTGAAGTGTGATACACGAACTAAGGTAGAACATTCTATAGATAACCACATCAATTTTGTAATGTTTCAATTTTTTTAAATTTTAAAATACTGCTTGTGGTATGTTGTGTGCGTTTGTGATTATTTGGTATATGAAAAGTAATGTGTTTATTTTGTTTTCTTGTATTATCTTTTGTGTATGTTGAAATGCATTTTAGTTTTAAGAGTTTGGTTTTGTCATGTTAAATCGTCGCACAGTCTCGAAACGTAGCAATAAAATTGTTACTAGTTGGAGTGATCTCCATTTTCAGTGATAAGCCAAAAAAAACTATTATAAAATGTAAGCAACATATAGAACTAGATGTTTTCAAATCTTTACAAGAAAAATATTGTTTTGTAAATTGGGAAGATGAATTGTATTCAAACACTTCTATTTACAAACAAAAAACATTCAATAATTGGAAAAAATTGGGGTTTTAACTTTAATTTTCTAAAGAATTAGTTATAATGTTTTTATTAGTTTTTTGCATCTGTATTCAGTACAATTACTTTGCTGTGATCATTTTGTATGATTATTTGATACACGAAATACGATTGTAACATATCTGATAGAACTCATTAAATATCGAATTAAAAATTTATTTTAAAAGCTGCAATAAATTTATAACCTAAACATCCGTTTTACAACACCAATTTTTTATTAGTTTGTACATTATACAATTCAGCATGTACATGAATTACACATCTCAGCGTATACAAATTCGATTGCATGCCTTGAAAATGGAAATTATTTTATTTTGATATATTAATTATTCCGAAAACAAAGTCATGAAATTTATTTTTTAATGATCTTTTGGTTTTCAAATAATTTTAAATATAATCCTTTATCCAAACCGTTTAACAGAGACAAATTATAGGAAAACTAATTGCATACATAAGCTTAAATTCTATGAAAGAAAATAGCTAATATTTTGGTGAATTTTTCATCTTCATTGCTATTGTTTTGATTGTGTTACTGATGAGATATTTGTTAGTCATCTAAGAGGCAATGCTTGCATGAGTTGGAAACGAGTTGCTTTTCAATGATCATATAAACGACAGTTCGGAGAAACGAAACAAAATCTGTTTTTGAAAGCTGCAGTTCGCTTGCTAATTGGTTCCGAAATAAATGGTTTATACAAACATTGCAGAAAACTTTATTCTCAATAAAACTGATTTGATTTATTTTCTCCAGACCTCATGGTGTTATAAAGAAAAAACGTGCTTTTCAGAGTTAGTCTAGGGCACGGAGATCGAGGGTTGAAGTTTTAACTAGTGCGTATGTAGGCTAGATACTACGTACCCAAAAAAAGTTTGTACGACCCTTTTCTGTGTGAAATTTAGTTACCGACTGGACTATAAAAAAATTTCAGCAAATGTTGAACAATTAAAAAAAATATCACCGTAATAACAGCAAATATATAAAACAAATAAAAATAGCAGCAAAATAACTTCACATTAACACCCCCTACCCGTATGTAAGGCTGAGGAAAGTCCCACTCTTCCCTTCGCAGCGTTACGTAATTTATGGGCGACCCTTCATGCCTTTTCGTTGACTAGATGATCATCATCAAATCATCAACTTGGTCTGTTTTCCAGATGTTATCTGTACACCTATGTTTATAGCAAAAAAGTATGTGTTTCTTCGAATAGAACTTGCGGTATCTCCTTATAATGTTGTTTACTGCATGCAAATATTCTTGATTGTGTTCAACAAAGCAATCTTGTTTATTCCGTAGAAAACAACATCACTCTATAAAGTGACAAATTACACGATATAGTGTCCTCATCAGAGAAGGAGAAGCAAAGTTACTACAGTTTATTAAATGGGGGGATAGATTGTCTACTTCGTGAACATGAGTGTTCTGGTGTTAAAAATGGCGTTGTAATGCTGTGTTTCTATTCCTTCGAAGAAATGAAACCTAACCGGGAGCGGAGCAGCACGGACCGGGAGCGGTAGCTCAGTGCATCAACTGATGTCACTGCAGCGCCTCTTACCGGGAAGTTCTATGTTCCCACTCCCCACGGCGGCAGGATTTTCGACACTAGCTTTTCAGCTAGGTTGAATTCAGCTGCTGTCTGGAGAAGACATCTAGCAGCCGGCTGCTCTGATCTGTATTTTTCCGTGGTTTCTCCGATCAACACCAGGCGAATGCCGGAGCAGTACCCTACCAAACGGGTCCACGGACCGCGCGCGATCTGTCCTTCCTCTACCTTGTCCTATCCCCTCCGCTTACATCCACACTTACACTAACATGCACTACACTACCACATATTCCGGGAGACCGGTCGGGAGCTCAGAGCTTGTCCCGGCTGGGGCGGTGCCCCGCTGGTGGGAGAGTCCTGGTTAGGGGGAATCCCCACTAGCCGACGGTAGGTCGGCGCCGGATCTCGCCATCCAGCGGGGAAGATCACCGCCATCTCCCGAGAAAAAACATGCACCACACTAACGGGAATAATGACCAAAGCCGTTGACGCGCCCGGAAACACGAAAAAATCAATCAATCAATCGGAGCAGCACGGGAACGGAGAAGGGGCAAGGAAAGCGCGATGAAGAATCGCGGAGGGGGAAAGCAAGCGTAGCTCATTAATAGGTGATTGTCACGGAGAAATATTCGCGGAATAGCGATGCGTCAGCTAGTGATCCAATAATGATTCGTAAGGAAATAATAGTGATCTCATTTCTTCAACGATTGTGTTCTTAAGGTTTTCTCAAAAATTTACAAAAAAAAACCTCTTATCTTTAGCGCACACGTAACATATAATTTATTGCTTCCATTAACCGACGCTTCTCTCATGAATCAATCATACGTTTGGAGCAAGATTAATAGCCCTTACGTGAATATACTTCTGGGATTATTCGTAGGATAAAATAACCTCTTAATTTCTTTCAATGTTTCTTTTCTGTGGCATGTGATATAAGTGCAATTACATGGGGTAGGGTTAGTTGCGAATCCTACAATCAAATGAGATACCTACGGACTAAAGTTATTGTAATTATGTTTTTGAGTAAATATCATATAAATACAAAAAACTATAATTCACGCAAATTTTCATTCGTGGTAATAAATTACAATCAACTTTTCTAATCAATGCAAAATAATTCTGAAACTGCTTTTCTATTCTTTTTGTTTGTTGTTGTTGTTGTTTTTCTATATTTATACTTGAGTAACAGAAATGAAAAGTTGTGGAATCACCTCAACAATATGATATCGAGTTTTCTGTAAAATCATTTAAGGATCTTTTAAGCTGTAACTTGGCACACTTGTGAAGATTGAGGAATTAGTGATATTTTGAAGATGGTTAAAATTGATGCATGTGGAACGGACTACATGGAACTTTGACTTGAAAATCAGTTTGTGTGAAGTATTGGAGGGGTATATCACGCATACTTTCTCAGATTAGCTTAGAAGCGTTTGTGGTGTAGCTTGGTAAATGGGAATAAGATCTAGTTGCATCGATCCGAACAACATTAAGATATTTTAATTTTTGACTACTTTACATAAAGCTAGTTCGCATAAAGCTCCTGTGATATTTTCAAAATTTTCTGGTAAGTGGCGGAAACTTTTTCTTCAAAATTTTTGCTGCTATAGAAAAAATGTATTTATTAGTACGGTTTGGTTTCGATTATTATTAAAACCCCTGACATTTTGAAAATCGCAAAACTCTTTAAAAAACTATATATCTAAAAAACATTGTTTCGTCCAAAAAGTTTTTACTCAAACAAACTTCGTTATTTTTGCTTTAAATGAAACGTAGGGCCTCAGATTTTTATCGATGTATTATTAACTCTGTACTTGTAAGACTTAATTCATTCTTACAGTCAAAGTATCTTTAAATTAAGAGAATGAATGCTTATATGACGTCGTTTCTTCTTTGCCACAATATTTGGTTGTGTGAGTTCCTATAGGCCTAATGAATGCATTCCATGTTTCGTGGTTTAGACGAGCAAGATGATTAAATAATATATAATAATATATTATACAATATATTATGCATATTTTTAAATAAAGTTGATAGCGGTTTTCCTGCTGTAGTCACTACAAATATCCATATTTTCGTAAATATAAAATGATTTCAATTAAATGTTTAGAATCGTATTCAACTCTTGTGTTCGCAGTCAATAGTAATTGTATTGTTTCAGAGTTTGTAAACTTCATTTACATTGCATGAGTAATATGTTCTGAATAACATTAAACAATTATCTGGAGAGGGGTTTCCATTTTTCGAATAGTTCCTTATGTGGAAATAATCACAAGGGTTCGCTTGTTCAATTTATTTTCGAATATGTTCTACAAGACAGAGATATCTTTTTTCAATGCAATTTATCCCTCAACTGAATGGAGTTATGCTGAATGCAAGCCAACCCAAGAAAATTTAAAAAAGGAGCACGGGTAAGTACCTGATCACCTTTCTTTTAATTTCCTCAATGCATCCAATCAATGTTTGCATTGTGCTTATCTTTGGAGACAGAAAAGCTAAATCACATATTACTGTTCTTACGTTCATCAATTCTACAAATATGGCCACGGAAGATATTATTGTTAAATTAAGAAAAAACTAATAGGAGGTTGTCTGGTATCAAATCTATATTTGTTCTAAAGATATTTTCGATCGCGTAGCGATCATCGTCAGAGCTTGCAGCTGTGGATGGAAAACGAAGTTCTGCCAGAACTTCGTACTTGAATTAATAAGGTATCTATATCACCAACAGTCTAATTAATAGTAAATATACATCCTACACACGTGTCATTTTCGGTGTACAAAATTCTTGTATAGGTATTGCTAATTATAATTTATTTCCACCGTCTTCTTTGGCCAACCTGTTTTGTGAAACAGATGTATGGACACGGTGACGTAAGGACATGTGCTAAGAAAATATTAAATTCAAACACAGTTAGAGGAATGTAAAATACTTTCTTTTGATAACTATTTTCATAACTAAATTTAAAAAAATTTCGGAAAGTCGTGAAATATTGTCTCATGAAACATAAACAAAGGTAATTGAGATATACAAAATTTTCTCTCTACATTAATATCTGCCAAAGATCTTAGCGTCCGGCTTGCTGGGTCAATGGGTCACGATATATTATAATCCTATTACCTTTATCATGGATTATAGGATCCGCCGACTATACAGCGCAGCCGGAATCTGAAATAGAATGTTTCTATTCCTAGTTCATTTCTGTTTGGATTGACTAAATGAAAGATCACTTTCTTTTCTAAAGAACAAAATTCAACAAAGTTTATTTTACCTTTTAGCAAACAATTTAGAGAATTTAAGTTAGGCCTTTGATCATGATATCTTTCAATTTACAATTTTATATCGCGGTTAACTTATCTATTCTTCGTTGATGTCCTCGTAGACTTCTCAGTCGAAATATCTTGAGCTTGCCGTAGTCCAAAGTTCCACGAAATCCTCTTCTGCCCCTATCCAAGCTGGTCTCAAACTATCAAAATTATCAGTCCGATTACGTCCTATGACATAGTCCTGAACTCGATTACCACTCCCGACAAAGTTCCAATTTATACATCAATATTGCTTCCACATGAAAATATCTGCAATATCATTCACTGTCCTTAAAATTTCACTGATAACCCAATTCTATCTAGATTGTATTCGTTCCTCTCACGAACCTACGATCAGTTCAGAAGCGCGATGCCGAGCAGAATGAAATCTTCCTGCATGATTCATCCTCGAAGACTTCGTATTAAACTACCTTCATTTTTTCATAACATTTGACTCGTCCTTCTCTCACCCAGCCAATCCATACGTTCGTTATATTTTGGTGTAGCTGACCCTTTGATCGTCTAAACGTCTTCGCCCAATCCCAAATTTTCTACTTTCGGCACCAAGCCATCTCTTAATGCATTTAGAAAAAAAAAAACTACATTGTTTATTCACGGTCGTTCTAAGCTCTAGCTCTCGTGATATTTCGTAATGTATGTTCCACCATATTGTCTACAAATAAATGTTAGTTTATTTTAACGTGACATATCGGTATGTCAATAATTCGAATACGAATAGTGAGAACTATCTCCTACGACACGCAAATTTGGAGTCAGTAGCAGCCGAAGATGTTGGGTGCCAGAGTGGTAGGTAAGAAATAGAAGTACGCATGAAGCAAATGCTGTTCCAGGCAGCGATTGGGGGGCCCCAGTCTGCAAGAGAAAAAAAATGAGTCAAGTTCTAATGGTGCAGGGCTGTAAATCGTTCGTGGCGGTGAGAGGCCAGATTAGTGCGTGGTGGGGCAGTGACAAGTTATACCCAAGGGTATGAACATCGTCGAAGATGTCATGAGACGAAACAGAGAAACGCGAGGTTGGAGGAGGTTGGAGGAGAAAACGAAGGAGGTTGGAATGGAGGAATGGGGGACAATCGACGGGTGAGGGAGGGCGAGATCAGTGGACGAAAGGGATGGGGATAAGGCAGAAGAAGGAGGCACAATGGGCCGTGGGAGGGGTAAAGAGGCAGACGGGCAGAGCAGGGACGTCACGAACGCCTGGTTAAATGGGAGGGGGAGGGGGGGGGGTGGAAGCGATTGGGGAAGGGAAGGATGGCGTGGGCGGTGGAAGATGGGGCGAAGGGGATGGGAAAGGACAGGAGGATGGGGAGAATGGGATGGGTAGGTGCGGCGAGGTGGTCGTTGAAGTAGATCGTGGAAAGAGGCGGGTGGGCGGAAGCGGTTGGGGAAGGGAGGAACGGCGTGGGCGGTGGGAGATGGGACGGCAGGCGGTGCATGCTTGCGAACCCAGACCGCGGCAGGGTGCAGGCCTTGATCTGGGCCACAGTAGCCAGAGGCCTTGGCTGTTGCGTCCCGGAACCTCCGCTGCTCTTCCTCCGCCCGGGCAAAGCGCGCGTGCCACGGCGGCGGCGGCGACGGCGGCGGCGGCGGAGGTGGGCGCGGGGGCGGCCGGCCTCCAGCGGCTCTGCCACCTGCAGAGCACTTCGTCGCTCCCGTCCCACCGCGCCCCTGTGCCCGCACACCGCCGCCGCCGCCATCACCTACACCCACACCCACCCCACACCTACCACGTCGCTCTCGTTCGCTGTTGCCTGCTTTACCATCGCTAACTTCTTCCCACTGCGCCCCGGCCCCGCTCCCGCCCCAGTCTCTTCCTCCGCTCCATCTCGTCCCCGCCATTAGTGGAATAAGAACAACTAACCTTCCCAGATATCTTATTGACAAGAATGGTGTAAAATATTCTGGCCCACAAGCTATTAGTAACCTTCTTGCTGATACGTTTGCAAATAATTCAAGCAACAACAACTATGACCCAAATTTCTTATCTTCAAGCCCAAAAAATTTAGCAAGACCAGATCACATCAAGACACTATTTAAACAAAATGAAGAAGAACACAACCAACCTTGAATGAACTTTTATTTGTGTTAAATTATTGTAAAAATTGAGCACCTGAACCAGATAATTTACCAAAGAGTTTTCTAAAAAACCTCCCTGAAGTCGGCCTTGAATACCTACTTCAATTATATAATAATATTTGCACCACTCAATCCTTCCCGAACCAGTGGAGAGAAGCAACAGTCATACCAATACCAATACCAAATAAGGATCTTTGGAGAGAGAAGCCGACCATCTCGTCCCCGCTCCTGCCGCCTCTGATACAGACCCCTCCGTTTCCACCGCCTCCACCACTGTCCTCGCCACCGCCTCCACCGTCGCTCCGCCCACACCTCAGACTCCGTCAGACGCACCAGCAAAAAAGGGCCCGAATGAGCGGCCTCCGAAGGCCCAGCAACAAGCGCACGAGTAAAGGAACTTATAATGACTTTTCAAGGCCCCTTGCGGGCTTCACGCTTGCGGCAGATTTATGTCTGGAAGCAATGTTTAAGACAGTCTCGTGGGTAGAGAGTGATCGCCAAATGGTTAATGGGAAGAGGTTACGTAACTTGATCATGTATTGAAATATACTGTAAGCTTAAAATAATAGATTCCAAGACGCTGAGTAATGCTTCCAAGAAATTTAAATAATTTTGCTTTTATAAAGATTTATGTTTGTTACATTTAAGTATTTACTATATATTGAAACTTTCATTTAATATCACTTATTTTACAATAAGGTCGATAGTAAAAATTATGTTGGTTCTTCTAAATATGAAAAAATAATCTTTTCTCAATCTTTCTCGTATTTTTACTTTCTTCTCTATCAGATTTTTCCCCTGAATTCAACGAAACTTTTACTTACTACACACTTTTACGCCTTTGTAACACTATTTGAAGAAATTTGAATAAAAAATTGGAGCCTTTATTTTCGAAATTTTGAAAATATTGAGGCTTCAATATTTATCCATTTTTCTTTAACAGAATCTTGCAATAAGACGTTTTGTATCGAAAAATAAGTGTTTTCGCCTCACAATTGCAATACTTTCACTTTAGTACTTACGTACTAAAGCGAGAAAATAAAAAGTAAATCGTTTCATTGCCCCATTTAAATACTTTGAATACTCTCGTCTGCTCGTAGATGGCATCAACGTGACTGACCTGCTGTGTATCACAAAGTCGCGAACACAGGAATTGAAAGAAAATATTATTAAAGGCAAGATCTTCACCCGTAATCACTTTTGTTCAGCTTCTTCCAAAAAAGTAACCCTAGACTAGTTGCATGAAGCTATTGTGGACACATGCGTTGCAACTCGGATCGTATGCAATATTTCAAGCTCAGTTCTGGGAAGATTAGGAGACCACCCGCTTTCAGAAGTCACTAGTCAACTGATGTCACTGACCGGGAAGTCCTAGGTTCGAGACCCGACGGTGGCAGGAATTTCGACACTAGCTAGTAGATAGGTAGGTTGAGTTCTATCACAGTCTAAAGGAGAATTATAGCGTTCGGCTGCTCTGCCCTCACTAAGAAAAACGCAGTATCTACCAAAAAAATTGTATATTGAGATATGCATAACTCCAAACTGAAAATAATCAGCTCTTTCTACTTAGCTTAGTTGGTATGTAGTATCTACATCTCATTATGGTTGTGTGCTTAGGAAGAATCCAGCGAACAGAGCATGCTTATTAAAACGCAGTATATAACCATCGTTTACTGCATTTCTCTAAAGCTGTAAGCAGACAATGCATTCTTTCTAAGAAATGTGCTAGAATTATCTGATTCCTTTCATTTAAAAAACCGTATTGAAAGTCAGTTTATTTCTGTGAACAAAAACGCTACCTGAAAATAATAAAGCACCATATAACCCAATTCAAATTCGTATAATAGATCATAATGGAGATGCATTAAAATAATAATTCCGTCATTTACAAATGAAATAATGCTCAAATCAAGTAATTTTAAATCCATAAAAATATGCAGTCTTAACAAAACCTACGCCAAGTGTCAACAAGAACTTTTCGCTCCATAATTATCCCTCAGCTATTTAGCATTCTAACATCAAAGTTTTTGCAGTGTGTATAGGTGTGTAACAAAACGCATAAAAATCTCCTTAGGCAAATTTGGGCATTACAAGGCGAATCGTGGAAGCTTTTAAACTACAGGCCATAAACATTAATACTACTTCAATGTGACTGCGGGGATTCTGCTTGTGAAGAAAGCGCACTAGGACGCTAAGAAGCAAGAACTCTTTACCAAGACCAATGTAAAAATACTGATGAAGATACAGTATATTGACTTAAGACCTTCGGAAAGTGTTAATGTTATCGCGAGTAGACATAACAAAATATGTGTTATTTACAAACGTTTCATAGTGTACCACTTAAAGTTTTATTTATTTAGTCAAAAACAGTCAAAAACTGTATGTGACGTATGGGGGAGACAATCATGTCTTTGGTCTATTTGGAGGCATGACGCTGTATCTGGCAGAAAAAAATGAAGATCTTGGAACTATTTTTTACTATTGTCTGAAGTACTACAGAGATGCTAAGAACATTGACATTTGATGATGATCGTTCAATCCAAAACAAGAGTTGGCGTCTGCACATTTTTTTAGTCATGATTGTAAACTCAGATGAAATAGGTGCAGAAACCATCACAATTACTTTGAAGCTTTCCATACGTTATGGCAGCCCACAGGTTTCACCGCATATTTGAGCAGTCACTGAAAAGGAAGGGTAAAACCTACGATTTCCAGGATTTCTCTGATGCTGTAAATCATTGGATCTTCCTTCAAAATAAAACAAATGGACTATTCCTTTTCCAAAGGTCTGATCAATAAAATCAACTTGATTTTTAAAAGTCTCATTCAGAAAGTTTAATAACAATTTGTTTTGATGAACAAAGCCTTGAAGCGTCTTAATACAAACATGTACTACAGTACCACACATTCGCAAACACCAGTCGGGAGCTTAAGAGTTTGTGCCTGCTGGGACGGTGCCCTGCTGGTGGGAGATACTTGTCTGGGGAAAATCCGGTAGTCGACAGGTAGCCAGCGCCAGATCTCACCATCAGCGGGAAAGATCACCATCATCTCTACGATAAAAAATGTACACTACACTTACGGGACAATTAAATCGTTTATTTCCGAAACCAGTCAAACGCCAAAATTTAAAATGCGCTTTAGCGGTGGAATATTGTTCCATGACGATAAACACATTGCTTATTTCTTATTTACCTGGAAAATATTCATTTATTAACTGCTTTAATATTAAACAATTTTTTTTAATCGGAAAAACTGGAACACTTTTTCTCAATTTTCTCGACATGACAAATTTGGCGTTTGACTGGATTCTTAAATAAACGATTCAATTGTCCTTAGCATTTCACCCGCCCGAAATCACCAATCAATCATCATCATCATGCATGCCAGGAAGAAAGGAGCGAAGTCTGTTTGTGGTTAAGCAGTAGACTCGAAAAGTATATTAATCTTTCAGGTATTCATGCAGTATCTATTTCTTTTTATTATTCCTGTGTCCCTTCAACCTTAACGATTAGTAAGTTACTTATGGACCGTCCTGCGTTCATCGTGTCCTGATTACATCCTTAGGACCAAGCCTCAATCCCCGTAATGCTCAAATCCAATTAATATAAGACAATGTTGGACTGACTTTAGAGATTCAGGGCACTATGAGAATATGTACGACTACAGAGACCTTTATCTGTAATATAAGAACATTAATCATAGGTAATAACAGAATATTTGGTAGTTGTCGATAAATTCACGACTCGCGAAGTGAGGATAGGATTTATCTGAGAATTTTCAAAGCACGAGTGGTACTTCAAAAGAGTATTCCGTGAATGAAATTACGTCCAACAGAGTTTTAAAATGCGCCAAATATTGAAAATAACTAAAAGCATGTTAAAATTAATTGATTATGTTATAATACCATCGCGGTTTTTTGCACGACAACACAGCGATCGATACATACCGCCTTCTAAAATAGATGAGTCGCAGCTTATTTCTGGCCAATAGGAAGGAGCAGTAAGAAGAATCGGATAGAAAAAGCGACAATGTTTCTAAGATATATTGCCCTACATTTTATATGCATAGTTAAACACTATTGGTTTTAATTTACGAGTGGAATAGTCGAAATTAACCACAGATTAAGTAGACTTTTTATTAACCATAAACCTTTATTCTTAATTTTTAATCATTCAAAACATTTCAGTCTCTAGGATCCAAGGTATTAGGATAAATTATTATATTTATTCGAATTATAAGGTATTATATTTATTATAATGTTGAGAAATTTGGATAAAGGTATGTTAATATTGCTCTTTTATAAATTGTTACATTTCTATATATTGAATAAATTTTATTGATATGATTAAAAATATAATTAATGAATTGTTTTCTATAATTTTAAGTCCTTGAATAAGAGAAGGTCGTATAGATACGAGATATTTGTCACTAATTTACACGAATGGCTTAATTACCGCAAACTATACAAAGTTTTTTCTGTGTTCTTCACAACCAGATCTTTCACATACATGATATTTTATTTAGCATTTTCTTCAATTGTTATGAAACAAATCTGTATCATAGCTACTGACATGTTTATTCCCCGTTATCAGGTCGAAACTACTACTCGCATTATCCGTAGTATTATAAGTTGGAATTAGTTCAGTACCAGGAGATTGAATGATTGATATATTTTTAGCCAAACATGTCCCATAAGAGTAATTGTCTTTCTACAAACATGTATAAACAGTTTTTTCGTACAGTTTCTTATATACACAAACTTGTTTTCTCGTACGAAGAGTTTTCTCGTACAGTTGAATTGGCACCCTAAATATTATTTTTTATTTACACCTTATGGACTACAAATCTTTTACAAGGTTGTGGTAAATTTTATACTTTTCACTTTAGACCAGAAACATTTGAATTGTCTTTTAGTTAGTTAGAGATAGCCTTAATTCTATTTGTCTTTATTAAATGCTTTAACAATTGTAAATATTTTCGTTGTATAATTTCCAAAATGTCCTATTCCGAGCTAGTCGCTTCAAGGTTCAATGTGGACACTTTCCTCACTGCTTCTCGCCCTCACAGATCCGCCACTGATGTTGACGACCGTCGCCCTTCAAAATATTCACTTGCACTGACAATGACAGGTTCTTACCATCTCATTATGTCCATAATTGACTTAATTCATAACATTTCAGGGGTAAATTGGAATTTGTATAGCAATCAAGCGATGGAACATCGGGGAGGTCCAGCCTCGCCATTATTCTTCCTAACTCGTTGGGATGTTATGTTTGGAAATACCAGACTGTGAATTTGATTAGACACTAATTACTTTCGTGTTCACAGTGGAATGAAAAAATATCCATACCCTTATTTATGTTGCTTATTCGTTCTACATTCATTAACTACGGCATTGTTCTCCTACCCTCAATTATTCACGTTCAGCAGCTTCCTCGTGATAGAGTGAGGTAATTTTAGACATTATGAAAGAAGTGTATTTAACCAGTGAGTTATCCAGTTTTTTTTGTTTTTGCAGATTACGTATTATTTTTCCCGTAACCTGTTCAATTATTCACAGGACATCTTTGATAGCCAACTACATTAGGTTCTAACTTTTAACTCAACGCTAAGTTATTACTTTTTCCACGAAATGCTCAATTTTTCGAACCATTTAAAACTTGTGGTTTGCAAAATTAATTATCTACGCCATTAACTATCAATGCGATTGTAGCGAGCATGTTCTTTATGAGATATTTGCGACGAAAAAAACAGACAACTGCAACTTTTACCTATGTATTTAGCGTTTGGATCTTTTTAATTATTTCTTTTCTCCTCTTTCTAGTAATACGCCCGTCTCCATTACAAGAAAGTATAAATAATTCTCGTATTCTAATATAAATAAATAATACTATTATTCTCTCTTAACTTCGCCACAAAGCAACACAAGAAATGTCCTTCCATGCAACGTGTAGCATCCCATTCTGCGGTAAAGTTATGCTGTCAGACGAAACACTAAAGATTGGTTTTTTTTGTGTTTCCTTGGGAGATGTGTAGTGCATGTTTTTCTCGGGAGATAGTGGTGATCTCCCCCGCTGGATGGCGAGATCCGGCGCTGACCTACCGTCGGCTAGTGGGGTTTCCCCCTAACCACGACTCTCCCACCAACGGGGCACCGCCCCAGTCTAAGCTCCCGACCGGTCTCTCGGAATATGTGGTAGTGTAGTGCATGTTAGTGTAAGTGTGTGTGTAAGAGGAGAGGATAGGACAAGGAAGAGGAAGGACAGATCGTACGCGGTCCGTGGCCCGTTTGGTAGGGTACTGCTCCGGCATTCGTCTGGTGTTGATCGGAGAAACCACGGAAAACTACCGATCAGAGCAGCCGGCCGCTAGAATTCTCCTCCAGACAGCAGCTGAATTCGACCTAGCTGAAAAGCTAGTGTCGAAACTCCTGCCGCCGTCAGGACTCGAACCTAGGACCTCCCGGTTAGAGGCGCTGCAGTGACATCAGTTGATGCACTGAGCTTCCGCTACCCGTGAAACACTAAAGATATTGGAAACGGTTAACAGAGGGAAAATAATCGGTCGAGACAGAATAGGGGGTAGGATTAAAGAGTAGAGGATGTGTCATTCTGCATTACATAACCACCTGGCGCTGGAATTCATCTTCCCGTTTACTCGCAAGCAAGCTTCGTAGAGTTATGGATATTTAAAATATACTTCTTTAATCTTCTCTATGTTTCTTCAAGGTTTAACAGTGGAGTTCTATTACTTCCTGTGTACTCCTCCGAAGACTTTCATTATTATTTCTAGACATACATTAAACACGGATGGCAATGCAGAAGCCGGAAGACATTCTCAATACAGCACTTGGCTCTGTACGGAGGCTCTTCGATTGCGGTTTAAACACTTAACTGCTCCCTCGCATTCAAAATTGTTAAGTGATTTTAACTACTTTTTAAATTAATAAAGGCAGTTAATTATGTTAGTTTTCAGGAAAGTGCTTTGTTAAAACTACAATAGTTAATACAAGTTTAAAATGATTTCGGGGTTTGACGGTACGATTTATTCTGTGATAGAACCATTTTCTCTCTTTCCTATATACTACACTCGGCTAATTTACTACGAATGCATGTCAATTCTTAAACACTGTTGTTTGTTCGGGCAGTTTGTTTGGTCATCTTTACGAAAATTCCGTTTATAATTGGATGATTATTTTAAAAATGTCTAATGACTTGACGTCTCACGACTCAGAATAGAATAATTAAAACACGCGAATTTGCAATAAATATAACGTAGCAATGAAAGAAATATAACAGAGTTTTATATAATTTTAAATAATTAAATTACACGTTTCAGTCTCAGGCCAGTCGGTCACAATTCATACTGTTAATACTGATTAGTATTATTTTTGAACACTAGGTTTCTAATAACACATGAATACTTTAACGTTGAAATATTTTGGGAAATAGTTTCTTAACGAAGGACTCTTGGGTTGATCGGATGAAAACTTTGTCACATACTTCTTAAACCCTCGACCTATTTGGTAATATCTCGACCACACTAATTAATCATCTCGTTTAGTCTCGGTAACGTTTCCTGATGTAGACTCGTACTGGTGATTAACTCTCCTGCTTAACAACAAAATATATAATTCGCATATCTTCTGAAGTCTGTTTTCTCCTCCATTTTTAAAAATCTCGTTGAATAGGTCACGGACTTTCTTACGATACAGTTGGAAGACTGCATTGTATTTTGTATTCTTTCGCACAGACGATCAACTGTCAACTTTAAGTGAATTGATTGAATGATTGATTTTTCGTGTTTACGGGCGCGTCAACTGCTTTGCTCATTAGTCCCGATAGAGTAGTGCATGTTTCTTTCCCGGGAGATGGCGGTGATCTTCCCCCGCTGGATGGCGAGATCCGGCGCCGACCTACCGTCGGCTAGTGGGGTTTCCCCCTAACCAGGACTCTCCACCAGCGGGGCACCGCCCCAGCGAGGAGAAGCTCTAAACTCCCGACCGGTCTCCCGGAATCGGGACCGGTCTCCAGGAAGAGGAAGGAAAGATCGCGCGCGGTTCGTGGCCCATTTGGTATGGTACTGCTCCGGCATTCGCCTGGTGTTGATCAGAGATACCACGGAACACTATCGATCAGAGCAGCCGGCCGCTAGAATTCTTCTTCAGACAGCGACTGAATTCGACCTAGCTGAAAAGCTAGTGTCGAAAATCCTGCCGCCGTCATGTCTCGAACCTAGGCCCTCCCGGTCAGAGGCGCTGCAGTGACATCAGTTGATGCACTGAGCTACCGCTCCGGTTTTAATTGAATCGACATCGCATTTATTCCTTCCTACATCTTTGCTCTGAGATATGCTGACACATGCCATGCCATAAGATAGATAAACTGACTTCTCTTTACGTCTTTACCACCTTTTCTTTCAATCTGTCAGCAATCTGCGACTAAGGAACCCGTCCCCACACACATCCGCTTACCATTGCTTCGCTGTATTACTAGCGTAAAGCTCTTTTCACCTTTGAAGCTGCTCTGATCGGTAGTTTTCCGTGGTTTCTCCGATCAACACCAGGCGAATGCTGGAGCAGTACCCTACCAAACGGGCCACGGACCACGCGCGGTCTGTCCTTCCTCTTTCTTCTCCTATCCTCTTCCCTTACATACACACTTACACTAACATGCACCACACAATCACATATTCCGGGAGACCGGTCGGGAGCTTAGAGCTTGTCCCGGCTGTGCGGTGCCCTGCTGATGGGAGAGTCCTGGTTAGGAAATCTCACTAGCCGACGGTAGGTCAGTGCCGGATCTCACCATCCAGCGGGTGAAGATCACCGCCATTTACTAGAAAAAACATGCACTACACTATTGGGAGTAATGACCAAAGCAGTTGACGCGCCCGAAAACACGAAAAATCAATCAATAAACTTTTCCCTGATCAATGTTTCCAATTTGAACCTTACGCCCACATTGCTCCTACGTCCGCCTCTGTCTTTCTAATCAAATTACGCCTCTGTCGGCCCATCTCTTTGCTAGTATGATTTTAATGGAATATAAATCCAGTTCTTATTCTACATAAATAGCAGTTCCTAGCTTCATGGCAGGCTTTCCCATAGCAGTTCTTAGCTTCATGGCGAGTCACGTAGTAGCTCGTAGGTTAGTGGCAAGTTCACAAAGTTACCGGATGAAGTCTAGGGCTATACAAAGGGCCAACGAATGAAGCTGATACATAAGAGAATAATAATGCCACAAAAAATGCTGAAAAAACTCACGTCTTACGCGGGATTCGAACTCAGAACAGAGATGTCCGTAGCTGAAGGCATCAACTGCCTGTGCCACCGAGCCTAAAGACTACATGTGACAATTTAATTAATTATTTACTGTTTCCGGAAATGTCAACAACTGTGCTGGTTGGTCCTGTAATATTGTGCACGTGAAGGGCTGAAGGTATTACTCGTCTCACTGAAACGCGAAATCCCGGCTCGACCTGCACGTCCACATGAAGGGTTTTCCTCTCTAGAAATCCTGCCCAGTGCGCCCTTATCCGGGACAATCACTAAGCTTGCAACTATCCTCCGACAATTGTAATGCAGTGTATGTAAGCGCATGAGGGAGGGGAGTGGATGGAACGAGGATGAAATAAAGATAGCGGGCGGTTCGTTGCTCGTTTGTTATAGTACCGCTCTGTCGTTTGCCTGGTTTTGAACCACGGGAAAATACCGATCAGAGCAGCCGGCTACTACAATGCCTCAAATCTCCCGATCAATGCTACTGCAGAGGGAACCTCAGCTCCTTCTAAGCCATGTCAACCGGTAACATGTCTAACTCAATTCATATAAAACCATGTACATCTCGTTACATTTGAACTCGGCAAATATTTCCGATACTTGTTAGGCAGCTGGCACGAGTTCAGCCGCTGTCTGGAGGAGAATTATAGCGGTCGGCTGCTCTGATCGGTAGTTTTCCGTGGTTTCTCCGATCAACACCAGGCGAATATCGGAGCAGTACCCTAACAAAGGGCCACGGACCGCACACGATTCTTTGTCCTCTTCCTTGCCCTATTCTTAGCCCTATTTACACACACACACACACACACACACACACTTACATACTCACTACCACACATGTCGGGAGATCAGTCAGGAGCTTGTCTCAACTGAGGCGGTGCGCCACTGGTGGGAGTACCTGATTGGGGAAAACGTCGCAAGACGACAGTTCGGCGCCGGATCTCGCCATCCAGCGGGCAAGATCACATCCACATCCCGCTATGAAAACATACACTACACTTACGGGACTAATGACCTTAGCAGTTGACGCGCCAGGAATCTCTCATCAATCGTTACATTCCTTATCCTTTTATATTTATCTTAACTTTGATCGATTTTTGTATGCATCAACTGATGTCACTGCAGCGCCTCTCACCGGGAGGTCCTAGGCTCGAATTCTGACGGTCGCAGGATTTCCGACACTAGTTAAGCTAGGTCGAGTTCAGCCGCTGTATGGAGGAGAGTTCTAGCGGCCGGCTACTCTGATCAGTAGTTTTCATTGGTTACTCCGATAAACATCAGGCGAATGCCGGAGGAGCAGCACCCTAAAAAACGGGTCATGGACCGCGCACCATCTTTCCTTCCACTTACTTGTCCCATCCTCTCCCCTTGCACACACACTTACACTAACATGCACTACACTTCCACATACTCCGGGAGACCGGTCAGGAGATTACAGGTTGTCCCCGGTGCCCCGCTGGTGGGAGAGTCCTGGTTAGGGGGAAACCCCACTAGCGGACGGTAGGTCGGCGCCGGATCTCGCCATCCAGCGGGGGAAGATCGCCGCCGTCTCCCGAGGATAAACATGCACTACACTTACAACTAAAGCTGTTGACGCACCCGGAATCACAAACCAACCTACCAACCAGTTGATCGGTTTACCTTTCTTTACTCCCCCGCTGTCAATTGGCCCGCGCTCTGATGCGCACGTGTTGTCCGCAGTCCCCTGTTGTCGGACGGCGCGCGAACGGTTCCGTTTCCGTGCCCCAGGCGTGCCCCAGGCGTGCCCAGGCGTGCCCCAGGGGCCCTGGAGTGCTTGCCGTCCTCGCGGGAGACCGTGCGCCGCCCGCAGCGCCGATCTTTCCTTCCCATTCCTTGTCCTTTCTCTCCTCTTACACACACACTTACACTAACATGCACTACACTACAACATATTCCGGGAGACCGGTCGGAACCTTAGACCTTGTCCCGGTGCCTCGATGGTGGGAGAGTCCTGGTTAGGGGAAACCTCACTAGAGGACGGTAGGTCGGCGCCGGATCTCGCCATCCAGCGGGAAGATCGCCGCCGTCTCCGAGAAAACATGCACTACACTTATGAGCAAAGCTGTTGACGCACCCGGAATCACAAACCAACCTACCAACCAGTTGATCGGTTTACCTTTCTTTACTCCCCCGCTGTCAATTGGTCCCGCGCTCTGATGCGCACGTGTTGCTCTGTTGTCGGACGGCGCGCGTGCGGTTCCGTTTCCGCCGCGGCGGCGTGCCCCAGGGGCCCTGGAGTGCTTGCCGTCCTCGCGGGGGACCTTGTGCGCCGCCCGCAGCGCCCGCCGAGCGTCAACACACGTCCCCGCGCGAGCGTGAGCGTGCGCGGACGGCCAAAGGATGTGCCTCGTCACGGCCCCGCCGCCAGGAACCGGAATCTGCTCAGCGCCGCTTTTGAACGCGCGTGGCCGAGAGCGTCTTCGGCCCACATATGCCGTCATCGAAGGCATCACGAAAATCGCAGTGCAGGTGCGCCCGAGCACTGCCACCAGGGTTAAAAACAGGTTGTTTATTATTTATTTATTTATTTATTTTACGTCAAAAACAGTTAAAAACTGCGTATGACGTGCTATGGGGAAAAGTGAATTGTGTGCACATTTTCAAAATTCTGTGATCCCTACACTAAGTCATATACTACTTAAATTTTGAAAGGAGAAAAAGCAAAACTCCCATGTAGTAAAATCTATATTCAAGGATAAATAAGCAATACATTTTGAATTTTGAAAGGTAGAAAACAACAACAAAAACTCCCATGTTATAAAATCTATTTTCAAGGATAAATAAGCAATAAATTTTGGCTCTATTACTTTCTGTGCGACAACATGGAAACGATAATTTGAATAATTGTATTTCCACTGAATTCTAGAAGACGTGCACAGAAAATGAAGTTACATTTATGTCCAGAAGCAAAACAAGGGCCATCTCAGCATTTGCTCAATGGATCAGGAAACTGGACGAAAACCTGATCGAGATGGGGTCATTGACCCGGAAGTTGTAGTACAATAGTTGTTACAGGTTGTTTATACTCATTTATACAGTCCAAATGGTAAATAATGCATTATGTATCATTGTTAAAATTAATGTTACTTTTCTTGTGATGCTCAGTATAGTCTCTAATTGTATAGAAACAGTTATGCAGCAGAAACGATTTCACTTGGATTTAAACTTTTCTATTGAAGTTAATCGTTTAATGTCATCTGGCAAAGTGTTGTAAAATAATGTACATGTATTGTATGTGAATTTTTGTAATGAGCTGTTGATACTGTCACCTGATGAATATGATTTCTACGTCGAGTGTTATAGTAATAGACTTCGGCATTTTCTGAAAATATATTCCGCCCTTGAGCAAGTCATTTTTCAAAACCACTGATTCGTAAATAAAAAGACACGGTAATGGTAGAATTCCTAGATTAATGAAGAGAGGCTTACATGAATTTAGTGACGGGATAGTAATCTCGGTCCCACGTGTGACACACCACGTGTGGAGGTTGTGACGGGATAGTAATCTCGGTCCCACGTGTGACACATCAAAATCTTTATCTATCTCTAATACCTAGATTTTACAGGTAACTTGCGTACTACGGAATACCGTGTGCATAATACGGAAAAACTGTTCCCTAATTGATACAATGAGGTAGATCCACGTGCTACCTGAAGAAACGACAAAGAGGGAGAAACGACAAACGCCCCCACAGTGTGAGATATGGACAGTTATGTGGTTTCTCCACTCGCTACATCGACCCAGAGGTGATGGGGTTCCCAGGGAGTAGTGGAACACCCTACCCTATCCTTTGGGCACCTAGAGATAGCAATTGTGAGAGAGCTGGACAATTGGCAATAAAGAAAGATATTATATAATACTAAATCAATTTAAAGTTAAGTTGTGTAATTAGTTTAAGCAATTTATAATAATAATGTTGATGATTATTGTTCATTTATCCCATCTATCAACGTTATCAATGTTGTGGCCCGCGTGGTCTCAAAATGTGAAATGCTCCTTCGGAAACATGACTCACATATCCCGCCACCAACAAACGCCGACACTTCAGTCACAAATATATAGATGCTCGTTTTATATTAATAATATTACTGCTCCGGATTGTTGTTCAGAATCGCCCCCTCGCCAATGTTTTCATCGAAGTAATCACGAAAAATGTAGTTTACCGCGCTTGAAATTGATGTGGATAATACCTGGAGCTATGAAAACACTCCTCATTTTTAATTAATTAGTTTTAATATGGAAATATACAACGAAACGCCGTCATATCCATTCATACGGCTAGGCCATTAAATTTACGTTTGTGGAAGTCCGGTACTGTGCACCAGTTCCAATTCTAAACTTTCTTGACATTTATAAGCGATTAAATCGTAATAATATCAAATAATTGATATAATTCTACACAGAATGTGGGATTTAATCGCTGAGCACTCTCGTGTACTGCGTAGGGGTACCCACAAGAATTAATCTTCCAACAAAAGTATCAGGTCTATAAAAGACACATTTCGCAGATTACGACCTTCATTACATAATTTCTTCTTCCTTTAACATAATTATTAATCTATAAATAATTTAACTGAACTTTTCTTTCTTTTCTCTTTACCATCATCTCATCTCCTTTTTACATCGCACATGTTTTGCTTTAATTATTTTCTTAACTATTTCAACTGTTACTGTTTTCTAGATTTTTTTAAACTATAAATGCTTTCTTTGCGCTCTTTATATATCATACGTAGGTCAACCAGCTCGGAAGGAAATTCACGTTAGATATTATTGTAATTATTGTTATTTAACTGCCGCCGAGTCATCCCCAATTACAGTTCAAATAAATGTAATGTAATGTAATGTAATATTTTGACAATGAATAGAACATTTTTAAAGTGAAAGGATGGAATCAAGGTGTACCACAAACCCTAATTTTCAATAATTATTTTCGTTCATTTTGAGGTACCTAGAGAAGGAAGTAGTTAAACTTTCGAAACGGTTACTAACGACTTAAATACTAGTTATTCTCTCTTAAGGTGAGTGAGTTGAATCACGGTTTCAGTAGCCTATCATTACAAACCAACGTCATTCACGCACTCTGTGTGAAGAAACATTCATCACATCATTTGATCCTAGTGTAAGCTGGCAGTTTTGTGATTCACCCGTGATGGTTCAGTGATTAAGAATTCGTGTAATTGAGAAAGAAGTAGTCTGTAATTAAATAATATAATGACATGTTTCAATCTTGGATGTCTCTGAAGTCATTCGTTTTCTATTTGATCTATTCGTAATTGAAATAATCCGAGAGAGTTGTTACGGTCTTCAAAAATGACTTTGTGTTGCTTTGTTTTCGAAAAAATTGGTGCTCAATAAGTATGAAATTATTATATTCACGCTTCTTTACAGGGGGTAAAAATATTTCGAAAAACCGAGCATGTTGGAATTGTTTTAGTATGTATATTTCTGTCAAAATATGAGGTGAAATTTTCGAAGTGTGTCTATACACTCTTTACATTTGATAGATACACTATTGTGGAGCATTAACAACATAACTCAATAAATTCACACATAAATGTGAAAAATTAACTAAGAGGCAACAATTCTTAAAGAGGAGGGCGAGAAAATGCAAACTATAGAAGTGACGTCTTCAATCAAATCCATTTCAATAATAATACCAGCAAATCAAATCCGTTTGTACCAAGTTTGATACTAATCTAATAGCAAGTGTTGAAGAAATGTTATTGAAAAATTGATATTATTTTTAACATACACAGATTTAAGAACCAAACCACAATAATATAAGTACCCCAAAAATTTCACATAAATTATTGACTTCCTTCATAAGATCAAATTCTCTGTTAATTGTGTTAAAATAGTATGGAATAATATTGAGAAATCTTTGTATTTTTTGTGTCAGCAACATCATATCAGTAATCAATAGAAATTGTGTACATATTCTCATAAATTATAGTGAATCTCAAACAACGAAATGCATTGTTTAAGGGGGTGCTCATTTTCACATTGGCGAATGTTGACAAGTTAGTTTAGTTCATTAAGCAAGTGAGCCTATTTACATCAACATTTTTACTTATACAAATATACCGAAGGGAACGATTTGAATATTGAAATTGAAAGATTGAAGGGATCTCTTTCGCGAAAACACGCAAGAAATTTGTAAATGAACATTTAATTTTATAAGGTTTAAGTGGGTTAAACAGAAATGGTAAATACTTATGGTTCATAAATTGAACTTTTTGAGAGGCACACTACAAGGATGGCAATAGCAAACAAGTATGGTAGGAATTCTGATTCGGTGGTGTTGACGTTCTTATACGAAGAAATAAAACAGGTCATCTCCGTCAACGTAAGTGTTTTTATTGAGTTAGCTGGCTTTTTTTAAATTTGTGATCTGGGCTGTCCGGGTGACGCTACGTCGAAGTCTGGGGTGCCGACGTTTCGACCGACATATCGCGGTCCTCTTCAGGGCTGTACTGCCTAGAAGAGGACCGCGATATGTCGTCGAACGTCGGCACCCCAGCCTTCGACGCGGCGTCACCCGGACAGCCCAGATCATGACTCTGGCCGCGGAAGCCTACGATACCAACTTTTTTTTAATTTGTTGCGTGTACAATTGACGCAACGCGTCTCCAAACCTCTTGGGGACGTCGAGGGCTTCGGGCTTTTTAGCAATAATCCTCCATTAATTAAATACAGTGCTTTTTAATTTTTGAAGTAATCCTCCGTTAATATTGTATTATGTCCGTCACGTCTTGTCGCAGTCAGTTGTCAAGAGGACCGCCAGGTAGCATCTCCGCGTACGCGCCTCCCACCATGCGCTCCTGCGTCACTACCCAGCGGCCACAATTGGGAAGGAATAAGGATAGGGTTGGGGTTTAGGACACTTCACAGGGGTTGGTCTAGCACTCGTGAAGCAGCCGAACTCGTTTTGTTGGAACAAATTTCACACGAGATTCGACGGGAATCGAACTCGGACCTCCTTGGTGAAAGGCGAGCGACTTCGCTCTGCGCCACGAGATGGCATGCTACTGCTCTACATATCCCCTTGCATTACTCTTTGTGTAATTTAATATGCTATCTTATTTGTATTTTATTTATACTTTCTTTTATTTACATTGTAGGCTGATGATGATGGCAAAGTCGTCGAAATCCGGCTATCTCAATAAAAACACTAAGTTGCCGCAGATGACCTCTTTTATTTATTCAAATAGCAAACAAGTGTTTTATATCCAAGATTACGACTGGTTATTTCACATTACTCGAATGGACAATAACAGATGCTCCCAAAGAAGCTTTGAACGACGTGCCAATCGGCAGAAGAAATGTTGGAAGACCAAGTATAAGATGGAGTGATAAATTATATTGAGGACGAAACAGGCCACCAGTCCTAATTCTTGTAGTGGAAAAGAAGAAGAAGAAAGACAATTTGATGGTTACGATCCTTCGGACCCACCCGTTCAATTACTCGTGTACACTTGCGATTGTCCTCAGCGTGTGTCAGAGAGCGCCAAAGTTCCCGGATGCGCATTGCACGCGAGGGACCTCGAGCAGCTTCACAGCACATGAGCGATGGTGGGTCGCGCCTCTTTCAAGCGCTGGGCACGCGACATCTGCCAGACGGATGCCCTGCGGCAGGCGCTGTCCTGGGCGTACACGCATTGACCGGCGCGCATGCACTCCACGCGGAGGCAGTGGCCTCGCTCACCTTCCATCTCCGGGTGCCTGGGTTCAAGCCCCGGTCGAAGAAGTGACATTTGTGGTGGACACGGCAGTTACGGACTGTTGTTTTGGTTGGGAACCGGCTTTTGGGGAGAATGCTTTTTAACAGCGGGAGTTGGAGGTGTCCACTCTCGCTGGATGGTGAGATCCGCACCGATCTTCACGTTGGTTTGCGGGGAATTTTCTTCTGCTGGGTATCTCTCACAAGCGGAACACAGCCTTAACCGGAACAAGTTCTAAGCTCCCAATTGAATTGCCGACATCTATAGTGAATCTAAGTGTGTGTGTGTGTGGTGTGTGAATGAGTGTGTGAATGAGTGAGTGAGTAGTAAGTGAATGAGTGTGTGAGTAAGTGAATGAATGAATGAGTGAATGAGTGAGTGAATGAGTAAGTCAATGAGTGAGTGAATGCGTGAGTGAATGAGTGAGAGAGTGAGTGAGTGAGTAAATTAATTAGTGAGAGAGAAAGGAAGAGGCAGGTTAGATCGGTCGCGGTCTGTGGCCCGTTTTTTTGGAATTCGGCTGACATTGATAGAAGAAACCACGGCAACTACCGATCAAAGCAGCCGGCCGCTAGAATTAGCCTCCAGCCAGCGGCTGAATTCGACTTAGCTCTAATTAGTATCAAAAAATACGTCACCATCGAGATTTGAACCGTAAGACTTCCTGGTCAGATTATTATAATTTGCCTTTCCAAATAAGTTAATAAATATTATTAATCTGTCCCGCTATAGGTACAAATATGCTCGTACATGCCAATATTTCAAAGAAGACCACCTACCAACATGTCTTTCATTAGTTGACAAAGATTGATGTTTAAAATGAAGGTTAAATAAATTTAACATATTATAGAGTGCTCTTGGATGACCCGAAGCAACTTCAATAATTCAATCTTATCATTCATATTATTGTAAAGAAGAGAAAAGAGTGAGTGATTTCGGCTACAGTCGAATAGGGGTTAGCGTGTGTGAAAGAACTAAAAACAAGAGGGCTGACAGATGATACATGCTAAGTGTCTGCAGAGGCCTTTAGCCCCTTGCTGCTATATTACTTTGTAACTTCCAGTAAATGAAGTAGAGAAATCGGTATATGAGATGTCAAACGCCCCCAAATAGAGAAGATTGTGATATTACACTGAAACGTTCTCCGTTTCTGTCAAATTATTTCTGCAACCGGTTTCCGAACTTATAACATTTTTGGGCGCCAGGAAAGGGTTGCGATTTTAAATTTCCCGCAAACACATTTAAAGGGAAACAATTATCCTACAAGCTCTGCCGGTTAGGTTCTTACGAAAATAATCATCGCCGGTATTTACTTTCTTCCTTGCACGATCATTCGATCCGCTCTCCATACGGAAGAAGAAAGGTATCTGAAATTTGTTTCTGGAAAGAAATTATTAAACTGTGGATTGCACAAGATGCTAAGGAATTGATAATCAGCATTTCTTTTTCAGAATGAAAACGTTATAAGTTTATTTATTGATTAATTCTTTTAACATGAAATGTCACCTTGGTCATGACCGATCGTACCAAATTGTCTATAGAGCTATTATTCTTATTAGTTTAGATATCCATGTACTCTTGGACGATGAGGCCAGGAAGAATCCACCGCTCCGACCAATCTTCTCTCTTGTATCTTGTTCTCGGTTCGCTGCCGGATCAATGTCCTCCTCAACTTATTGTTTCACTTACTTCCCTATTCTTTGCCACGGATAGGCACTAACTCCAAGACTGTCACGTTTTACTTAATCCACGATACATGAAAGCCTATTTCTTCTAATTAATTTCTCCAACTTTTAACGCGATTAAATATAAAATTCATCCCCTTAACTACAAGATATGTCTCGAGCATCTCTTCCCTGCTCTCACGTCCGAATTTCTTCAAGTCCGATTTGTGCACTCCCGGTGCCAGAATTATTCAAAAGTCCCAAATAGAATTACGCCCACAAAATATTTATAAGTCCTCACTGCTCAATTATTTCCCGCAAAATTCCACCAAGTTCCGCATCTATCATTTACAATAACCTCTGCAGTACGATGTGTACGGTACACGGTCTAAAGCTCATCTCTCCATTATTTCAACTCTCGATAACTTTCATATATTCTTTCTCTCGTTTTACAAAACAATCTCGATTTCCTTCTACGTTACCAGTTTACCACCAATCCTACATTCCCTTATATCACCATCTGTCTGTTACTTCTCGCGCTATGTTTATTTACCTGCGCTTCCCTGGTTGCTAAGGAACGCCCCGCCTCCATGCCTATGCCCTCAACATTTTTACGATGAATTTAATAAATTTTGGTTCCCAATTCCCATCAAAATATTGTGTTACAGTCTGGTTGATTGATTGTTGATATTTTTGTGTTTCCGGGGGAGTCAACTACTTTGGTCATTTGTCCCGTGAGTGTAGTGCATTGTTTTTCCCGGGAGATGGCGGTGATCCTCCCCCGCTTGATGCCGAGATCCGGCGCCGACCTACCGTCGGCTAGTGGGGTTTCCCCCTAACCAGGACTCTCCCACCAGCAAGGCAGCGGCCCAGCCGGGACAAGCCCTAAGCTTCCGACGGGTCTCCCGGAATATGTGGCAGTGTAGTGCATGTTAGTGTAGGTGTGTGTGTAAGCGGAGAGGATAGGACAGGGAAGAGGAAGGACAGATCGCGCGCGGTCCGTGGCCCGTTTGTTAGGGTACTGCTCCGGCATTCGCCTGATGTTGATCGGAGAAACCACGGAAAACTACCAATCAGAGCTGCCGGCCGCAAGAATTCTCCTCCAGACAGCGACTGAATTCGACCTAGCTGAAAAGCTAGTGTCTAAAATCCTGCTGCCGTGGGGAGTGGGAACCTAGGACCTCCCGGTCAGATGCGCTGCAGTGACATCAGTTGGTGCACTGAGCTACCGTTCCCGGTAGTAACAGTCTGGTATGTCACAATACTGCACAGAGAGTATTTATCAACCAAGCCAAATCTGATACAATTTTCAAGTACTACAAATTTTAGATAAAGCGATGACGCGAAGGCAGAAATGCGGCAGCTCCTCTCGCGCGATTCCGTCAGCGAGCACTTTCCGCGTACTGGTTCCCACGCGGCCTGAGTCAGCGGCCCGACCGCGGGGCGGTTGGCCGGATCCGCCGGCGCTTTCGCGGAAAGTCAAGGGGCGCGTGCGGCGCACGCGACGCCCCACGCACACGCGCTCGCACGCACACACCACGCCCCTCCCCCACCGCCATTGACCGCACCTCAGTGCATCAACTGATGTCACTGCAGCGCCTCTCACCGGGAGGTTCTACGTTCCCACTCCCCACCGCGGCAGGATTTTGACACTGCCTTTTCAGCAGGTCAAATTCAGTCGCTGTCTGGAGGAGAATTCTAGCGGCCGGCTGCTTTGATCGGTAGTTTTCCGTGGTTTCTCCGGTCAACATCAGGCGAATGCCGGGGCAGTACCCTAACAAACGGGCCACGGACGGCGCGCGATCTGTCCTTCCTCTTCCCTGCCCTATCCTCTCCCCTTACACTTATTATTTTTATTTTCGATTTATATTTTCATCAGACGCATAGTAGAGGTTAAACACATACGCAAGATTTATACCGGCAGTGAGAGCAGCATCGTAGAGTCAAAACAAAATCATAAACTTTGTGTAGTATTCATTTCTATTCCACACAGCCGGCAGGCTACTCTGCATGAGTTGCACGTCAAAATACCCACTCGTGAGCTCGGTTTCATGTTACTCGTCAGCCTCAAGGTCATCCGACTAACGAGCCTGTGTTGATGGAGTGAGAACGTGGTGACATCTTTGAAGAAAGCAATTAATCAAAGTAAGAGGCAGATTTCCGTCTCATCTCCAAGCGTATTCGGATAATAAAACAAGTAATGCGTATTTGTATAAAGAAAATAAGATGCCTAGAGTCTGGTGTTCTCGATATTTACAGACTGAAAATAATACACTTCAAAGGCAATCGAATTTATTGTATTTCACAAGTGATATAAAATATTCTTAAAATATTACGAATCTTCTAGTTATTAAGTAATAAAACCAGTATTACTACAACTGCAAGTGCACCAGTTGATTAAAATTTTATCTAAATTTTTTTTGGTTTGGCCAATTTTAAAGCTTTAAACAGAGCATTGCTACCATGATAAATTCTATTGAACATCAACGACGCATAATTAGATGACTCTGGCCGCGGAAGCCTACGACTTCACTTAACACGCCTCTACGACTTCACTTGACGCATAAGTAGTACGGTAAATACTTAGTAGTACTGTAAATACTTTATCCACTTTGGTTAGGTAAAGTCAAACATTACGACATTAGGTTCAGTGTCGTATGAAGCTCTTTACCGCACCCAGTGCGTAAAGTACTTCATTACGACACTCGTTGTGTAATGGGTTATTCCGACTAGCTGATTCCTACTATTAAAAATAACAACAATTGTTCAAAGAATTTTATTGACATAACTTTTAACAGAATAAGAGTTCAAATTATAATAATAGCTATGCTTATTTGTTGTAAACATTAATTACAAATTTGCTGCAATTTGATACCGTAATTCCTGATGATGTTGAAGCTGTACAATTCATATTTGCATTTGAAATATTTGTAGATTCCACATTCGAAATATTTTCCCCATAATTTTCATAGCTATCTCTTTTTATTTTGCACTGATGTTTCGACATAACCTTCAGCAACAGAATTTGACTTCCATCCACCGTGCCTCTTTAACACATTCATGTCAGCACCTGCATCGGCGAGTAAGAAGCAGATGATCGACGAAAGCAATGTCCTGTAAAAGTTTCAGAATTCTTCAAACCAAGATACATTGCTATTTTTTTGGAATGTTTCCAAAGTATTTATCCCAACTGGTTGCGAAGAACATTTTCCATTCTTGTAGGAGAGAAAGAAACGATCGTGCTTGACATTTTCCGGCCGAAGGCGAAAATATTGACGAAATCTCCAAACAGTTGAATTCTTTGACACTTCCTTGAGTAATAACAAATTGTCTTGAAATTAATGTCTTGGTGTTTGGTATATTAATTATAATATACGTATTCTTATCCTCTATATCACTTAATTCTAAATTTTTCAATTCCTCTCTACGGCAAGCTCCAAAAACGCCAACTATTAATGTCACCTTCATCATTAAATAAATTTCATTATCTGCCTCTATTAAAAATTTATGTATGTCATCTTTCGAAAATATTTTAGATTTCTTGCTCATGTATCCTTCGCTCTTTCTTTTAAGAAAGCTATCAATTGTGTGAACTTACTTATGTCCACATTATCATTAAGTAATATTGTACTCTTTAACATGGAATAATGTGACCATAGACTTGAGGGTTTCTCTTTTTTAGACTTACCAGAGAAGTACGCCATCATAACTTTTTCCGAAATGGTTTTAATATGTTTGGTTGCACTCCAGTCTCTAAATAAAGTGTATTCACGCTCATATTTTTTCGTGATTTCTCTGGTAATAGCGTGTCTAGAGCAGCATTTGCTGTTATTTCGATGTCAGAATCACAGCTGCTGTCACTCATATTGGAAAAAAATACTCTTACACCGTGGAAAGAATACACAAAGCTTGAGGTTGACACCAAATGTGTTTCAATTGTTATCATTGTTAGAAACAGTGTCGCCACTTCTAGAAAATAAATCGTTAGTACTAAACGAACGCGTAGGACGATCTTTTAGATTCAATCTAACTAATTTTACAAAGTGGATAAACGTTGTACGATATACGTTCGTAACATCTTATTACAATACTCGATTGTTACAAACTCGGCCTAACGGCCTCGTTTGGCAATCTTCCAATCTCGTATTGTAATAAGATGCTTTACGACACTTATATCGTAAACTACTATTAACATATACAACTGAACTTCAGAAACATGATGAGAATTAACTCTTAATTATCATAGAAATTACCAAGGAATAAATATGTCATCCGAAATGACCACCGCGTGCGGCAACACAGTGGCGAGAACATTCACCCTTTGTTATGGGAACGCTGATGAGGTGTTGTTATCATTATGTTGGCTTAGTTGACATCATGTTATCATCTCGATCAGGTTTTTCGTCCAGTTTCCTTGATCCATTGAGCAAATGCTGAGATGGCCCCTTGTGTTGCTTCTGGACATAAATGTAACTTCGTTTTCTGTGCACGTCTTCTAGAATTCAGTGGGAAATAAAATTATTCAAGATATTGTTTCCATGTTGTCGCGGCAGGAAGTATTCCGATGGACAACATGGATAAGAACCCAAAATGTATTGTTTATTTATCCTTGAAAATAGATTTTATTACATGGGAGCTTCTTTTCTCTTTTCAAGATTCAAGTAGTATATGACTTAGTGTAGGGACAGAATTTTGAAAATGTGCACACAATTCACTTTTCCCCATAGCACGTCACAGGCCGTTTTAACTGTTTTTTGGCGTAAAATAATAGGAGATACCGCAAGTTCTATTCAAAGAAACACATAGTTTTTTTTTGTTATAAACATAGGTGTATGGAGGACATCTGGAAAGAGACCAAGTTGATGATTTGACATAAAATAAATAAAATAAATAAAAGTGTTGACTTAGATCTAAATTGACAAAGACGATTTTAATTATTTCATCCGTTCATTATTAGACCTGTTATGCACAATAGGATCTCTTTGGCACCTGACTTGATGTAAGTATTACAACTGAATATTACGCTTTTTGACACGATATCGTCTCAAAAGTTTTCCACTGAAGTCCGAATATCAACTGCAGTAAACTCGAGACATCGCATACAACCACTGTTGCATGGGTTTTGCTTTACCTAGGAATATTGTATTGTCAAAAATCTATTGTTTATCTTCAAAATATTCCATATGAGGGATTATAGTATAACTTTTTTCTGACACTGTTGGACAGTCGTGGCAGTAAATTCACCCTTTCTTCTCCGCTCAGGAAATCCCATCATATATCTCATATCCATTTTATATCATGTCAGATTCCACTGAATGTGGATAATTTTATTTGCAAACATATATTGACACTCAAGAAGAAATATTGATTTATCGTACAAATTGTTTCAGATTTTGACACCGACTACGACAGACAGCAAAGCTTGCTGCTCAAGAAATGTTTCACAAACCGGTCATTCGCACGAAATTTTTCGAAGCAGTGCCTCTGAACGCCTCTGTTGTTATGGCTTATGTATACTCATGAATTAGCACTGCATAAAGGAACACCTTCACGCCTTCACGAATTTCATATAATTCCGCGTTTCCCAAACTCCGATACCGGGAGCGGTAGCTCAGTGCATCAACTGATGTCACTGCAGCGCCTCTGACCGGGAGGTCCTAGGTTCGAATCCCGACGGCGGCAGGATTTTCGACACTAGCTTTCCAGCTAGATTCAGTCGCTGCCTGGAGGAGAATTCTAGCGGTCGGTTGCTCTGATCCGTAGGTTTCCGTGGTTTCTCAGATCAACACCAGGCGAATGCCGGAGCAGTATCCTACCAAACGGGCCACGGACCACGCGCGATCTTGCCTTCCTCTTCCTAGTCCTATCCTCTCCCCTTACACACACACACACTACCACATATTCCGGGAGACCAGTCGGGGGCTTAGAACTTGCCCCGGCTGGGGCGGTGCCCCGTTGGTGGAAGAGTCCTGGTTAGGGGGAAACCCCACTAGCCGACGGTAGGTCAGCGCCGGATCTCGCCATCCAGCTGGGAAGACCACCGCCATCTCCGAGAAACAAACATGCACCACACTAACGGCACTAATGACCAAAGCAGTTGACGCGCCCGGAGACACGAAAAAACCAAACCAAACTATCCTCATGAATGAGCACAACATAAAGGAACACCTTCACGCCTTCACGAATTTCATATAATTCCGCGTTTCCCAAACTCCGAACGCCCCCTTGTCAGGCGGGAATGTATTTGCATGAGAGGCTCCGCACAGGCCTGGCCCCGGGCAGCCACGGCAGCGCCTTCGTGCGCGCGCCGCGACGGTGAGATCATACCTGGAGGGGAGCAGGGGCAGATGGACCAGCGCGTGTGCGTTTTCGGCTGCCGAAGATTCTGCTCCTCGTGCCACGGGGCGCTTGCGGCAGCTACGCACTCCCTCAAGAACTAAAGCACCTCCTGGTGCAAAGAATGCTTACGATGATTCCAAACAAAATAGTTAGATGCTCCAAAGGCTTTAAAGTATCTAATGATGAGCGGGACAAAAAGTCTGAGAGCCTTTTGAAGCACCTCCGAAGGCCCGTTGCAAAGAATGTTACGACGATTCCAAACAAAATAGTTATGCTCCAAAGGCTTTATAAGGTATCTAATGATCGAGCGGCGCAAAATCGAGAGCCTTTTGAAGCACCTCCGAAGGCCGTTCAAAGAATGATTACGATGATTTCAAACAAAATAGTTCTGCTCCAAAGGTTTTATAAGATATCTAATGATCGAGCGGCGACAAAAAGTCCGAGATCTTTTGGTCCGATGGGCAGGCCCATGGTAAATACAATATTTTATTTTTCTACCTTACTTTAATGATTCATTTTTAACTCATTTACTAATTAATTAAATATTAAGTTGACTCGATTTGTCCTTTTTTTAATTCCTTTCATAATTCCATCCATAAAAAACTTTCAACTTTTTCTATTCCCTCGTAAACACGATCCTTTCGATTCAGGTAAGTTATGTAGCGTAAATCAAGCTTTGTATCGGAGGCAATAATAAGCAATAACAAATCAGTAATAAATAAACTTTACTTTAGTTTTAATTTTTATAATACTATAACCCAATCGATGGATAAAGACCAAAACTTAGGCGTCTGCCATGAATATTCTTGGGAAGCCAGAAATCTGGCTTAAATTGCGCTGCGCCGGAGACGTCATCTCGATTGAGGGGGCATGAGGGGAGCACAGGAGCGTTTTCGGTGGGCGTGAGTCCAACCATGCGCCCCTGGGGGGTTTCGGCAGCTACCGCTCCATCGCGTGAGAACCAATGGAGCAACGCACAGCGAAAAGTGTTCGCCGCAGCCGTCGCCAATTTCAGGTCGTTCCCCGCTCTCTGGCCTTGCAATGGTCAATGTTCTCCCAAAAATTCTTTTTCACCTGGCCGGTGAGAGAATCACCGGCCTCGTGGGAGGGGGGGCTCGGAGCAGCGTCCACGGACGCGGAACCGAATGTTCCGGCTTCGAATCGCGCGTAGGGTCTGAGTAACTGGGTTCTCACTAGTGCCCTGCGTTCGAGCATTTTACTCGAGTACGCTAGCTGCACCTTTTGGTAGTTCTCCTTTTGGCCGCTGGATGTCACTGAGGTGCGGCGAACAGTGACTCGTTCGAGTGTCCGATACTCGGTCGAGTGTGCTGTATTCGAAACCTGCCCGAAGTGCTGCTTGGCGTATAGTGATGAGAAAGTAAAGAGAAAATATGATAGAAAATAAACTTCCCAGCAGTGAATACAAGCTAAAGAAAAAAGATTCTAGAAGTGAACTTTGGAAACAATTTATCAGTTATTCTATTAGTCACCATTTTAGTAGTCTTTTTCTTATTAGTCATTGTCTGATTAGTCATTGTTTTTTTTTTTTAGTCATTATTCTATTAGTCATTTACTCTTTTTTTTTTTTTATTATTATTATTATTATTATTATTATTATTAGACAAGAGAAACTCATTGACACCCTAGCCATTGTGTGATATTTTACTGATCCAAACGCCAAGTTTGTATGAATTCTTATGTATCAAATATGTAAAATGTTTTGGCTTCCTATCATTTTTTAGACCAAGAGCTTTGGATCTTAATACATTTTAGTATTTGCGCAGGCAGTGAGCGTGACACGAAATGTGAATTGGTCATTGTCATAATAGATGTGAGCGGAAAATTTGTTCATCAAAAAAGTTCTTCAAGGCCCAAGCCTTGTGAAGCGACGCTCATCTTTCGATTAGTGACTTTTACGTTATCTTCTTTCCAGTGTATCTGCGAAACTCCATCGCCAAACTTTTGTAATTCCCTTCTACAGTTGTTTCAAAGAATGGCAAAACATTTATAGAGTGAATTTAACACATACTTATGTATTTGTTTTGTATTATATTATTAATGTTGATTGCTATTTTGTATAATAGTTATTAGTTTTGTATTACATTATTAACATTTTGTAAATAAGATTTCTAGAATTAAAAGTAATGTCACACCATATTTTCTTTTCAAATTAATTTTTATAATTTTGGAGGTCTTGGGAACATCAGGATTAAAATATTAATAAATATTACGCACGTATTAAAATATTCACAAATTCTATGAAACTTCTTTGTATTACCCCTACATGAAGATAAATTTTAATAATATCGAAATAAATAAAATAGCCATTTGTATTTAACAATCCGTTTCCCAGACATAACATTTGCAATCTTTCTTGGAAAATTCAATTATACACCGCGCCACTCTTGTATCTTTCTAGTACCAACAACTATTTGTGACCGCAGTGTTCTTTTGATGCTTCGAAGATACAGGAGTTCAGTTTTAACTGTAGTATTGGTTTCGAAAAAAATATAGTATGGAAACTACATTTGTATATTATTGTAATATGTCATCTAGGTGCACTTTGCACAATAACCTCTACCGCTCAAAATGATACACGTCCGAAGGAAGTTTTATCGTCGATGTCTCAAAGCGTTACGAGAACGGCTTCCAGCCACACTACCGGGAGCGGTAGCTCAGTGCATCAACTGATGCCACTGCAGCGCCTCTGATCGGGAGGTCTTTGGTTCGAGTCCTGACGGCAGCAGGATTTTCGACACTAGCTTTTCAGCTAGGTCGAATTCATCGCTGTCTGGAGGAGAATTCTTGAGCCGACTGTACTGAGCGGTACTTTTCCGTGGTTTCTCCGATCAACACCAGGCTAATGCCGGAGTAGTACCATACAAAACGGGCCATGGGCCTCGCGCGATCTGTCCTTCCTCTTCCTTGTCCTCTCCTCTCCCCTTATACACACACTTACACTAACATGCACTACACTACCACATATTCCGGGAGACCGGTCGGGAGCTTAGAGCTTGTCCCGGCTGGGGTGGTGCCCCGCTGGTGGGAGAGTCCTGGTTAGGGGGAAACCCAAATAGCCCAATAGGTCGGTGCCGGATCTCGGCATGCATCGAGGGGAAAATCACCGCCATCTCCCGAGAAAAAACGTATACTACACTAACGGGACTAATGACCCAAGCAATTGACACACGGAAACAAACGGAAAAATCAATCAATCAATCCAGCCACGCTAGTAAGGGTCAATCGAGTACGCGGGACTCGAATATTGTGTACTCGGGGACGGGATGTTCGAACGAGTACCAGGGAGTAATATCGCGAAGATGCAATGCTCCAGTTCTCACCAGTCGCTGCCTTCACACAACACCATAGTTTGAGAAACGGCCCGTGGCGTAATCGCTAGCTCATGTGCTTTTTACAGATGGTATCGGCTGTGTTTAGCTCATAGTAAGCATTGCCACTATTTCTGCAGCGTCTCTGATCAAAAAGTCCTTGGCTCGAATCGCGGCGGTGGTAGATTATGATCTACCTCTTTAGCTAGGTCGAATTCAGCTGTCTGGAGGAGAATTCTAGCGGTCGCCTGCCCTCATCGATAGTTTTAGATGGTTTCTTCTGTCAATATCCGGTGAATGTTGGAGCAGAATGGGCCATGGACCACGCTCAAACTTTCCTTGCTCTTCCTTACCAAATCCTCTCCCGTTACTCACACCTACGTTCACTTGCAGGCACTACACTAACACACATAAGCTTGTCCCGGCAAGGACGGTGCCCGCTGGGAGAGATACCTGGAGAGCAAAATCCTCTGCAAGCCGATGTGTAATTGGGCGTCAGATCTCACGGTTCGGCGGAGAAGGAATCGTTGCTGTCTACTGGGATAAAACAATCACTACGCCAACGGGACTAACGCTTATAGAAATTGACGTACGCGGAAGAACCAACCAATTACTGCGGCTGGGATTGGAGTTCGGCAAATCCACGTGAAATTTTCAGTCGACAATGCGAGCTCCTGGCAGATATTCTCGAGGTTCTTCCATTTTCTCTGCCTCTCATACTACCATTTTCCATCACCATTCACCTCATAATTACAACTAGCATTTACTTATAAAATCATTCATGGAACTCAAAGATCTTAAATGTAAACCCCTATAAATAAAAATCACGTATTTGAATCTGCGCCTTATCTATAATCATTTACTGATTATCACCCCATCTATGCAGTGGAAGGCATCAGTTGGGTGGGTGAAAACCAGAACGGTATGAGTGACTTTTTATAAATTCCGAGAAAAGTTTATTTAATTCAATATCATTGCCAAATCGTGGTGCTTTGTTTTATCATTAAAACCATGGCATTTCAATTGTTCATTAAAACCACGAAATTACATTGGAACTGAAATATAGCCTAATCTAAACACTTTTTTTAGAATTGATAAAATGTCATACTGTTCTGGTTTTCACCCATTCTTCTAAGAAACACTGTGACCATCTTCTCAGAGAAAAGGATCAAGTAAACGCGTAAACATCCCTCTCCACCTTCACCCGGAAATGCGTTTGTGAACTTATTGCTCACGTGCAGACAATTACCCAACTAGGTAAGTGAGAAATTTGAGTGGCTTCGCTTCCGGCGATTTTGTTTGGAGAGTATTGTTTGCATTATTACTTGATGGTTATTTGATGGTTTCAAAACAGTTCAATAATTGTGTGTGACGTTTGTTGGGGCAGATTCAAACACAAAGTAAACAACGTACCATTTCCCTTGTGATCTGGAAGTGGAGAAAAACTCCAATCGATATTGTAGTATTCGACCAAAATAGCTACAATAACTAATACAATTAGTATATTCCGTCTTTCAAACGAATTATATCCTCTCGCAACTTTCTCGTGATGCATACAAAATGATCAATATACCGTGTGGCCCACCTAAGATGTTCCCGTCAAGTTTCTCCTGAACCGTTACAGATACTGAGATGAAGTTTTCACAAAAACGTCTGTATGCAAGGGTCATGCATATGGTCATGCATCATATTATTCTATTGCATTTTTTATTGCAGAGATAATGACCCAACTTCGATTTTTTAAATGGAACCCTATAGATTTTTTTAGCTCATCATAACAAGCGTGAACAGACGAGTTCATAAATATGCCTATCGTCATATGTTAAATAACAAAATTTTCGAGAAATTAAGAGTTTTAAAGGCGCACGCCGACTGCTGGTTTCCGTAATCTAAACGAGAAATTCCGGGTGATATGCGGTGAGGCCATTCCCTTCCGTTGCGTCGACCCTGCGGTAAATGTAGTGATGCACTGTGCCAAGGAGCTCACGAAACCCGCGATTTGCTCTTTAAGACTACACCCTCTCAGTCCTGGAGACAATGTATTCACCCATAGCCATGTTCTGAGTAAATCTGTATGCCACAATGTACTATTTTTTAATTAATGAAATACTACAAGATTTGAGAAAATATTTGAATTATTAACCGTAGAGAAAGCAAGGAAAGATTGGAGAGTGAACATGTTCTGAATTAATAAATGCGTGTGCTGTCAGAAACAAAACGTTTACTCTTTGAAAGACTGAAAACCTTTACGGTAGGGTCGACGCAACGGAAGGGAATGGCCTCGCCGCATATCACCCGGAATTTCTCGTTCAGTTTACGGAAACCAGCAGTCGGCGTGCGCCTTTAAAACTCTTAATTTCTCGAAAATTTTGTTATGTAACATATGGCGATATGCATATTGTAATGATCCATCATTTAGAGACCAAAACCCTCAGATGCAACTTTACAAATGGTGACAAAGAATAAACTTGTGTATTGATTACAACGGTGCCGATAGAAAACATTTTACAAGTCCAAATTAAAATAAAGAATTATAGCGCGTGAAATTTGTGAAAATTGAACATAATCGTCCGGTAGAACATAAATTATGAAATTAAAGAAAATAAACGGCATCAAATTCGGTCAACGCATTCGGAAGATATAAATTGAAATAGAATTGGAATTTTTTAATAACATGAACAAAATATGGCCATTGTTGAGCTAGAAAAGAAAGATTGTAAACAGGGTTTTTTAAGAATTATAACAAAACGCACGAACCGATTTGGCTGAAACATTGGGAAACAATAGACTAAAATACGGGGAAGACGACAAAATTAGTGTCAACTTTGTCGCATGTTCGGAAGCAGAATAATAATATAATATTTGGAAGTTTACAATGAACTAAGAGTATAAACAAATGACGCCGTGTTTCGAAGAGAAGAAAGTCATTTGAAATCAACAGAGGATTTAAAAGCAAGCGAGTGGCAACTATTTTATTCAGAAATCTTCTGTAACAATATAGTTGCTAAAAAAATTCCGATGTGAAGACAGATGTGTCGTGGATACCGGATGAACGCTTCGTGTGCGCGAATTGCGCGTTGTTAAGCTTCTTTTGAAAGTGTAGCAATTCAAATAGAGAGTAACGTTGTGATGTTTGTTGGAACTTTGAAGTATTAGTAAAAGGAACAAAATTCGGGAGTAATTTTAATTTTTTTTTTTTCAAGTAGGATTTTTTTTGTGATTACGGACAATCAGATGTTATTTTTTTTATTGTAAGAAAATTCGACGCTACGGACATCTCGTTATAAAATATAAAAGAATAGATGCCGGGATCAGTACAATCGGACGTTCATTTTGAATGTAAATGGATGTAAACGATCGTAATTTCAAGAAGTGACGTGTTTGATGACACGCGAAAAATAGTTGTTTTTTGTTTTGTTTGTTTTGCCGAACAGTACGCCACGAATACATATAATTTTTTAAGCGGTGACGGACTAGCAGCTGAGTGATATCATTTATGCGGACAACAGCGGTTCGCGAGAATTGGTTTCCGAAGGCGACCGCGAGCAGGAGTGGACGGGGACCACACATCGAAGGGCACTGCACGGCGGCCACCAGACATCATTGCCACGGGAGCTGAGCCGCAAAACAGGGAAGTGACACGCGTGTATGTGTGTGTGTGTGTGTGTGTGTGTGCCTGATTTCTTTGCAGATGCTTCATCTGAAGACGCGTTCCATAATTAAAGGGAATTTATTGAAGGCCAAGTTTTGTTAATAAAATTAAATTAAGAAATGGTCAAAGGAAAATCAGGGAATGCGCATTCAATGTATGAGTGGGATTTCATATTGTTTTGTATTATTGTGCGTGAATGAGTTTCGTTGTTGTGTTTTGTTTCTTGGAATGTCTATGTTATAGGGTACTGTGTATTAGTGTAGAGGGAAGGACGGTAAATTGTTGCCGTGTATGATGAAAAGAGGGAAAAGCCAAAAGTAATAATAAACGAACGAACAAAAATGTGGTTCGTTTTTATCAATTGAAAACATGCGTCGTCATTTACCCTAGCACGCACAATCCAGTCACCTCGCTTGGATTCCTGTATAGGACCACCAACCAGCTTATCCACGGTATTAGAATCATTACATTTTGGTTGCCCAACGCGAGTTCCAGGGTACCCGGGGGAAATATTAGATAGTCGAAAAAGGAAAGGGGAAAAGGAACCATTACATTTGGCTGCCTAACGCGGGCAAAGGATAGCAGAGGGGATGATAACCGGGAGAAAGGAAAAGGGAATCATTACATATATAATAACCGAGGAAGGGGGATTCATTACATATGGCTGCCCAACGCGGGGCAAGGATAGCAGAGAGGGGATAATAACCGAGGAACGGGATTCATTACATATGGCTGCCCAACGCGGGGCAAGGATAGCAGAGGGGGGATTCATTACAAATTTATGAACTCGTCTGTTCACGCTTGTTATGATGAGCGAAAAACTATAGGGTTCCATTTAAAAAATCGAAGTTGGGTCAATATTTCTGCAATAAAAAATTCAATAGAATAATATTATGCATGACCATATGTGCCCCTTGCATATAGTAGTTTTAGTGAAAACCGCATCTCAGTATCTGCAACGGTTCAGGAGAAAATTGAAGGGAACATCTTAGGTGAACCACACGGTATAGTAATTTAATATCATTGTCGTGTAAAATATGTTGTCATCTACAGTAAAACGTAAGTGAAAATTACCGAATAATCTTCTTAGATCATCTCTCAATGTTTTCACATGTAGATCATTTTAACATATCGCTATTTTTCTGCTTAGTAGTTTGAATGGAAGCATAAATTGAAAACCTAACAACAAAAATATTGTTGAGAGATGTAGATAGAGCGAGAGCATAGTCCTCACTATTTCTGTTGGTCATTGTCATCCTCCTTTTAATACAATGATAAGTTTGTGTTCAAGGATTTACGTGACTGTCGGTACACGAATGGTGAAGAGGAAAGCAATTAAATTATCACGTAGGAATTTCAACTTGGTCTGCATAAATATTGACACACCAAATGACTTCTTAAATAAATAAACAAATGCACACAAATACAACTGCTTCCACAGACGGCACGATTTAGATAAGTGTCATTTTTAACAAGATGTAATACGTTTAAATACTTTTCATCATGAGCGGTTTCTTTCAGATAAAATGTTCTCTGTACACCTACATAAATACATTCCACCATTATGTAACCACAACAAGCAAAATCATTATAATTGTTTAGATCTCCTCTCATTATGAGATATGTAATTGTGAACGAAATAGCCAATTTGTAAGCAGAAATGGCGACCAATGAAAACAATATACTATCAATACCTCTTAAAACTGAAGACCTACGGAATCTCATTGAGAAATCGATGCCACAGAAGTAGAACATCTCAAGAACTTTCAAAATTAGTGTCATTTATGAAAATGTACGTTTTTATCAGTTGAAAACAAGTGAAAATTTACACCACAAAGAACAAATTGGATTAGTCAGAAAAATGACCGGTCACGGTTAATTAGGACATTGATATCTCATAACGCGCAGCAGCCCTCCTACTTGTGGTACATGTATGTTCCTTTTAACATGAATATTTCAATCAAAGAATGATCCCTATTTCTAAAGCACAGACAGTAGCACTTAAATGGAGACAATTTTGAATTAATTCTGGTATTCACACTTTATCAAGAAAAGGTTCCGAAATGCTGTAAGGTCATTAAAGTCAAGATCATTGAGGTCAAGATCATTAAAGAATTATAAACATATTTTTATACTCTGCGGTCAAACACTGTTTTGGTCAATCAGCAAATTACTAAAAGAAATATAAATCAACGATATTTCCTTTATGAAATGTTTTTTTTTCTTTTAGTTTTTGAAAGAAAAAGTATACTTCTTTTGTAAGTAACTATAAATTACCGTATGGTATTTATATATTGAAATAGTCTCAGACCAACTAAGTATTGCAATGCAATGCATATGCCTTTAATGTTCTTTTTCACAGTAGCATGCATTAGTTGCCAATGACCTCAGCAGTCAATGCCACTTAAAATTAATACGTTTATAAAAATTCATTAAAAAATTGAAGACAATAACTGCTCCAGTTCTAATTTTTAGGAATGAAACAAATTCAAAAAGAAATATTATAAGCAACATTTAGATATAGTAAATTATATTTCTAAGTCAAAGTAAAAACAAGGTCATGACTTGGGAAACTAATGAAGTTGAAGGAATAGAAACGAACGGGAAGATTTTTCTAGGGCTTTTTTTATTCAGCCGACAGTCGGTTACCCTTTACGTCCAGATGGGACACATGTCTCACCATACTCTAGTATACTTGCGGGATCCTCTGATCAGGAGTCAACGGAACACGAGGCGATAACTCATACCTGTACATGAGAGAAAAGGGACAAGCAACTATGCCCAAAGGCGGGACTCGGAACCCGCGACCCTTCACCCTTATTTATTAAAAGTTACGACCCTTCAGGTGAGATAGTCTCACGCTATGCGTAGATAATAACGCGCTTGGAAACACGAAAAAATCAATCAAATGAATTTTGTGCTCTACTAAAGAGCGTGGGTCAACAGAATCAGCTGTAAGCATATTTTTAAGCTCAATAACTTGCTTCTGCATCGTATAAGGCAGAGATTGTGAATATAACCATTCTGTTTTCAAATGTTATCTATTTACTTTTTTCATTCCATTCTAAATGCACTCTTCTGAATTATATCCTTATCTTCCGTTTCCGTTCAATTAGCATTCGAACAAAGAGCCCCGTATTCCATTAAGGGACGAATAAGAGATAAATAAACGAATACTCCGCTTTCACAGTATCTTTTAGTATCGCATTTTAAATTAAATCAGTCAGCTTTCCTTAAAATAAAATTTCCATATTTTTTCCAAACAAATTTACTGTAAAAAACTTTCAAGTACAACATAAGACTCTTCCTCTAATTTATTTTAATCTTTGAAAGTTCATTTTCACTCGCACAGTTTGTCAGTCGTTTATTTGCATACTCCAAATGGTAAATAGATACATTATGGATCATAAACCCCATGCATACGTTTGTTGTTGGAATCTCTGTCCGCACGTGCCACCAATGATGTTTAGCAGAATCCTCCACGTCTCCCAGAATTCTCGAGTTTACTCTCTGAATGTTGCATTTGCTCACTAGTAGATTATAACAAGAATTCAGTTGCTACTCCAACTGGCATATGTACAGTTTGGCGAATTTTCCGATCCCCATCATCGCATCCTAGCGATGATGTCCAGCAGCAACGCCTCCACAACATTTCCTCGATTGATTGATTGATTGATTGATTGATTGATTTTTTCGTGTTTCCGGGAGCGTCAACTTCTTTTGTCATTAGTTCCGTTGGTTAGTGCATGTTTTTTTCTCGGGAGATGGCGGTGATTTTCCCCCGCTGGATGGCGAGATCCATCGCCGACCTACCGTCGGCTAGTTTTCCCCCTAACCAGGACTCCCCCACCAGCGGAGCACCGCCCCAACCGGGACCAGCTCTAAGCTCACGACCGGTCTCCCGGAACATGTGGTAGTGTGGTGCATGTTAGTATAAGTGTGTGTGTGTGTGTGTGTGTGTGTGTAAGGGGAGAGGATAGGGCAAGGAAGAGGAAGGACAGTTCGCGCGCGGTCCGTGGCCCGTTTGGTAGGGTACTGCTCCGGCATTCGCCTGGTGTTGATCTATGAAACCACGGAAAACTACCGATCAGAGCAGTCGGCCGCTAGAATTCTCCGCCAGACAGCGACTGAATTCGGTCTAGCTGAAACACTAGTGTCTCCGTCAGGACACGAACCTAGGACCTCCCGGTCAGAGGTGCTGCAGTGACATCAGTTGATGCACTGAGACACCGCTCCCGGTAACATTTCCTCGAATTCCCGCGTTTCCCCTCCGAAAGTTCCGTTTGCTCGCTCGCGGGGGCTGTCACACACGTCCTGGCGCGCTCGTGAGCAAGCATAATTGCTCAGCGCAAGGACACTGGCACCTGTTGCTCGGCGGCGCCACAAGATCCGGGACCGCGGACGCGTACCCACTGCCCCATGAATCCAACGGGCAGCCGCACATCACAGGGCGAGCAGCCGCTCGCCCCAGCCGGGTGCTCAAGCCGGCGATGATTAATACAAGTACAAGCAGCAGCGAGGCACGTTTGCCGGCCATTAAGCGTTCAAGGGCGCAGACCGCCCCCATGAATCAACTACTGGCGGCAGCCGCGTCTTCCTTTGAGAGCGGGCAACCCAGAGCAAAACAGCGCGCGGCGAAAACGACGCCGAGTAAATTATGTCTGCGCCCATTGCACTTCGCGCGGCGCTCTCCGCTTCCGGGAAATAATTCTTTCATTGATGATTGATTTTTCGTGTTTCGGGCGCGTCAACTGCTTTGGTCATTAGTCGCATTAGTGTAGTGCATGTTTTTTTCGGGAGATGGCGGTGATCTTCCCCCGCTGGATGGCGAGATCCGGCGCCGACCTACTGTCGGCCAGTGGGGTTTCCCTACCAGGACTCTCCACCAGCGGGCACCGCCCCAGCCGGGACAGCTCTAAGCTCCCGACCAGCCTCCAGGAATATGTGTAGTGTAGTGATGTTAGTGTAAGGTGTGTGTAAGAGGAGAGGATAGGACAAGGAAGAGAAGGACAGATCGCGCGGGTCCGTGGCCGTTTGGTTTGGGTACTGCTCCGGCATTCGCGTGGTGTATATCGGAGAAACCACGGAAAACTACCGATCAGAGCAGCCGGCCGCTAGAATTCTCCTCCAGATAGCGACTGAATTCGACCTAGCTGAAAAGCTAGTGTCAAAATCATGACTCGAACCTAGGACCTCCCGGACAGAAGCGCTGCAGTGACATCAGTTGATGCACTGAGCTACCGCTACCGGTAATTCTGTTTATCGTGTTTTAATTGTTACTAACTCCTTTGCTATGGGTATTGTACACTGAGTTCGATGTCTATAACACTTACAACGTCCTAGGTCTCCTGGATATAATTCAATAAACCGTGGAATAATTATATCTATGCTTTGGGGTATAATGGAGGGATATTATACACATCATTGTCAACGATGAATTATTTAGCGTTTCAACAGGACAATATTTTTTATTAGTAGAGAACATTCAGATCACTTGGGAAAAAAAACCAATTTTTTTAAAATAACATTCCAGAAAATACAAATTTCATTATCACGAACAAAGGTATCGCACTAGGAGAAAAAGAGGTATAATATGCTGGAGTTTACTCGTGTCTTGTTCCACTACAGGTAAGACAAGTACCATTGAACTAAATGTCCCACGCGCTATCAACTTTTTAATTAAACATTGCCTACGACAAGGGGTGGGTCCAGAGACGAAAATAAAGATGTTCAAAATGTTTAGATCGAATGTGTCATATTACAGATTATATAGAATGACAGAGGCTAAACTCACCTCAAGCTGCGGCATGATTTTATTCGTGTTAATGGTTATCCGAAAAGATTTTTGTTAGGACGTTTCGTGATAAGTTGAAATCAATAGCGTATGATACCCGAAATATAAGCGATAATCTTTTGTGATTTTAACACGGACGCGAAGAAAACGATAATATTTCACTTTATGACCTAATTATTTCACAATGTATGCAATTAAAGTTATCATTCCTCATTATAAGATGGCCAAGTTACGAAGAATAAGTTGTCTGATATTTAATTCCTAAAATTTTGTTATGGAGTGCAGTAACTCACTTTCTAAGTGATTAATTGTATGGTTCTATAATTTTAAAGGCCTAAATGCATATTTCTCAATAAATTATATTAATTTATTGGTACTAGAAGAAAATTATCTAAACAATACAAAATATATTAGTTTTATCTTCGACGCCTTGGTGAGTGAGACAGGATAGATCGTCCTCTCTGAAGAAGAAGAAGAAGAAGAAGAAGAAGAAGAAGAAGAAGAAGAAGAAGAAGAAGAAAGTTGGTGGAGCGAAAGAAACAACAAGCACTTCTAATAGTTACTCAAAAGAGCCTCAATGCTTCTCACCGGGAATGACGGTATGCACTACACCAGATGCCTGGTTAATCACAACAAGGCGATGCAGGTCGGTGTCAGATCTCGCCAGCCAGCAGGGGAACATCATCACCTTCCATGACAAAAACATGCGCTACACATATTGGTGGAAGAGTTATATGGGGCCTAACAAAATTGCATGCCCTACATAAATTAGTTATTTCATATCGGAAGTAAAGATACATTGTATGTATAAGGGCCGCACAGGCGGGCGTACATACTAGAAGGGCCTATTACTCGATATAGTATGCTAACATAGTCAAGCAACTATGAATTACGCCATTATCTCATGACTATGACATACTTCAATTAAAATTAAAGGTAATGAGACGAAGGGTCTGGAATGAGATTTACACATTGTCAACTAGAACCATTCTATGTTGAACCGTGGTTTTCAATCAACACCAGGCGAATGAATGCTGGTGCAGTACACTAACAAACGGCCACGGACCGCGCGCGATCTTTCCTTCCTCTTCCTTGTCCTATCCTCTCCCCTTACATACACACTTACACTAACATGCACTACACTACCACATATTTCGGGAGACCGGTCGGGAGTTTAGAGCTTGTCCCGGCTGGGGCGGTGCCCCGCTGGTGGGAGAGTCCTGGTTAGGGAGAAACCCCACTAGACGCTGTAGATCGGCGACGGATCTCGCCATCCAGCGGGGGAAAATCACCGCCATCTCCCGAAAAAAACATGCACTACACTAACGGGACTAATGACCGAAGCCGTTGACGCGCCCGGAAACACGAAAAAATCAATCAATCAATGTTGAATTTGATGAAGTTATTTTGTTCAGGGGAATAGGTTTGTAATACATTTTCAGTTTCCGTTCGTAGTTTTCTTACAACAATGCTGTCATCTCTGGCCCAGCTTTCCAGCGCTTTTGGCTTTCGCTCACTGAGAGTAGTGTTTGAGTTCATGATATTCTAGTGCGAAGTTACTGTAACGAATGGTGGGTGGGCTCCGAATTGATTACAATGCAAAGTTTCAAGATAAATGTATGATACCAGAAAGGTTCTCTTGGTGCAAAACGCTGAGTTTACGAACTTTTCTGTTTGACACTAATGAGGTTTTGAAAGTTCAATTTCTGAGAGAAGGAAAATGTAAGCAATGTAATATATTTTGAATGCTAGAATGAATACATAATACGTGAATGCTTGGAAGGAACCTACATGAGTTGTTAAATGGGTTGTTTAACCATTTTAAAACATTTTGAAAGAAAAATATAAGTCCATCTACGAAAATAAAAAAAATATTTACTATACTATTTAAACTGTTTTATTTTAAATGTCTTCCCATTGTATAATACTTCTTAAAATGTTTTCAGTGGATGGGAACCTATCCTTGAACCAAGACAGCACACTGTTAATCCGTAAGTGATATGAAATTTGAAATAACAAAAATAATTTTGAGGAAAAATGTATATTTCAAACTGTATGGTTGAAAGTCATGATATAATTTTAGTTTCTAAAACATATAATTATAACTTTTTTTTTCAAAAATAAATTGATGATCAGTTTCCTTTCTACATCCTTCTTTTGACACTTGTTTCTTCTCAACAAGAAAATAATATTATAATTTTACGAGAAAGCGAGAATTTTACGAGTAGAAAAAGAAAACTGCTTATCTCTTCTTTCATTTTATTAACGCAAACGAGAATTTAAATTGAGTTTCTCTGTAAAATATTTTAAATTTATACTTGATGAATACATATTATATTACTTCTCCTATCATTTGCAAATGCAGAGGTTTATTAGAATCCCAGGATGAATCTATCTCGTAAATACATTAATAAGTACTTTAAACATAAAATATAAGATGTACATTTTGCAGAAACAGCGTCCGAGTGAGGATATATAAAAGTAAACGACTGAAGAAATCTACGTTTTTATTCGGAAAAACACATAAGCCCGAGAAGACACGTTATTTAACCACATTTTTAACTCGCATCGACAGATCTAAACATTAGCTAATATTTTCTTAATAGTTTCATTGCTGTATCAGAGAAAATTTTAATTATAATTACGAAACAGAGGCTCAATAACCGTATAATAAGAACTTATTTCTCAATTGGAACATTAAGTTTTTATAAAACTTTATTAATAGCACGAACTTCTAAAAATTAAAACAATAAAAATATATTTTTTTCATTTTTAAAAGCGTATACTCTTTTCTAGGGGACAGATTTTAATGAAATGTAATTTTTTTCTTTTCACTTTAGAACAATGCTGTTTAGTTTAGAAATTAATTTTATGTGATGACATAAGTTACTGGAATTTTTCCTTTTTTAATTTAATGCTCTTACCTCAGATAATATTACGAGATGCAACAAATGTTCTCCACAGAATTCCGGAGTTGTCTATTCGGTTTCTTTGCTCAGAAATTGTAACGTCAGCCGTCGTGAGTATGTAATCTAAGATTCCTGTGACGCCATCTCCGCCATTCTCGGCTCTGCCGATATCTGGATAGAGATTTCCTGGTAAAAAACATTCCAAACTAAAGGTTTGAAAGCTGAGTTTTCTTGAACGAATAGAAGCCTTGATTACATCAGTACCCAACATCTTGTGCTGTGCTTCCGAACTGCTTTTGATCACATTTTTACGTCATTTTTCTTTGCTTTTAGGGCACTTTAAAAGCATTTTATTGCTCAAGAGCATTTTATTGATCATTTTGGTGACGTTTTAAGTCATCAAAATCCTCCCCCTATTTATTATCCAACGGGAGAGGCGATGATGTGAAGGTGATACAAAAGAACGTAAATATTGCGTTCAGAAACCACTAGAATCAGCAGCAGCTGGGTCGCCGGGCACCGTACTTCATCCATCATGCTGATGAATACGAATGTCATCCTCTATTCATATCTACTCGCGGAGTTAAGGAGAGGAGCTCGCTCGTCGCTCCTCGTTGCAATACGTGACACACAGTATCCTTTGCCAAGTTTTTTTAACACTACGTGACTGGGTTTCGCATTAGCAGTTATGCACATTTGAGACTGAAGTATTAACACTGTTGTACGCAATTGATGGATTCAGAGGATTGAAAAGAGTTTGCGTCTGATAGTTTTACTTTTTCTTTTGCTGTGGAAGACTAATCTGGGTAATTAAAACTGAAAGATAATTATAGAAGTAAACAATGTAGCAAGTGTTTTTCAATAAAGAAAATGAGAAAACATGTTACGAATTAATTTCAAAATAACGTATGGCAGTTCTACAGCAAAATACGGAAAATGTTTATTTAAACCTGAAGTACTGGAGTAGGTACACTTGTAACCCAACCATTTTATTTTTGCTGACGTGCAATCTCTACTGGGTTGAAGAGCGGCGGGTATATCAGTAGATTCAGATAACATTTTACTCGTTGCATCCCGTTTGGTTGCGTTCTTTTCAAATTGCGAGCACTAGTGTGATAGATAGGGTGATACAAAGGAAGTTTGTCGAGTGGCAATTCGAATGACGATTTACTTTTGTCCAAGTCATACACTTTTCTCACGAGTGCTAAACGTCACATGATGGACTGTTCCTGCACTTTGGCACGACCGCCCGCTACGGGCCTTGGCCGACCAGCGGTGACCCAGCCTCTCGGACTTGGGATAAGGGGTGCGTGTGGTTAGCATGAAGACATCCCTTCACCACTTATACTGGTCTTCATAATCTTAGGGTGGATTTCTCATTGTCACACAGCAATAGATACCGGGGCATTTGTCAGGAAAGCGCACAGGTATAATTTGCCTCGACCGGGAATCGAACACCGTGCATCGAACCCGGGGTTGCTCTGTGGAGAGACAGCACACTAAACGAGCCACCAAGCAAGGTCCCACATGGTGAACATCAATAGAAAGTAAAATAGTTCATATGTTGAAAGACACCGCTTTTCTCAATGTTTGTTCGAGAGATAAACACAGCCAGATTTGAATGCAAGGCTTTTAAGTCATGAGTACGGTAAGATGAAATTTATCTACGTACATTAATGACTTTATCTGCATATGTCTGTATAATGTATGTGTTTAAGTACACTTCGTATACTTTCACTAACGTCTCATATAAATTTGATTTTATTGCTGCTTTTAATTTCTTTAAGAAAAAAATTTAAAGGGGTAATAATACCACATTATACTTTTATAAATAATAATAATTATTATTATTATTATTATTTTGTTGTTGTTGTTGTAACAAATTCTAACACTCCCCATTTTGTGAATCACCGGGAGCGGTAGCTCAGTGCATCAATTGGTGTCACTGCAGCGCCTCTGACCGGGAGTCCTAGGTTCCCACTCCTCATGACGGCAGATTTTCGACACTAGCTTTTCAACTAGGTCGAATTCAGTCGCTGTCTGGAGGAGAATTCTAGTGGCCGGCTGCTCTGATCGGTAGTTTTCCGTGATTTATCCGATCAACACCAGGCGAATGCCGGAGCAGTACCCTACCAAACGGGCCACGGACTGCGCGCGAACTTTCCTTCCTCTTGTCATATCATCACCCCTTACACACACGTACACTAACATGTATTACATAACCACATATTCCGGGAGACCGGTCGGGAGCTTAGAGCTTGTCCCGACTGAGGCGGTGCGCCGCTGGTGGGAGAGTCCTGGTATCACCACCATTTCCCGAGAAAAACATGCACTACACTAACGGGACTAATAACCAAAGCAGTTGACGCGCCCAGAAACACGAAAAAGTCAATCAATCAATCAATCAATCAATTTTGTAAATCATTGTTTTAAAAGTGGAAAAACATTCATATTACTTGCAAACAGCCAGGCTCACGTGCAAACAGCCAGGCAGCCGTGTTACACAAACGTTGCTCGTCCCACGCAAGTGGTTTATGTGGTCAGAAAACATTGTTACACAGTTATGAAACAAAAGTAAAGACTTAGTAGTCTTAGATTCGTACAATTAAACTTCGCAGATGATCAAATTGTTAATTCAATGTTACATTGATTTCGTTATTCACAACTTTTCGGATAATCCATGCAAAGCATAGGAGTAGCCAGAAGAGGTAAACTTCAAAAAATGTAATAGGAGGTCCACAAAAAACTTATTCTGTATATTATAATATAAAAATAAGGACGTTAAGGGTCTAGAACACACTGTTATGCCTTATGGTACAGTTAATAGCGGCATTGCGTATGTGACAAGCACTTTTTTTTTTATTTTTTCATCCTTCAACTATTAATAGTTAAATTGCTGGGAAGAGATTCTGAAACTCACGAAAGCGTGCGCGGATGAGTTTCTCCCCCATACGTCACATAGTATTTTTTACTGTTTTTGCTAAATAAATAAATAAATAAATAAATAAATAAATAAATAAGTAAATAAATAAATAAATAAATAAATAAATAAGTAAATAAATAAATAAATAAATAAATAAATAAATAAATAAATAAATAAATAAATAAATAAATAAATAAATAAATAAATAAATAAATAAATAAATAAATAAAAGCTACATGTGCGCTTGCTTTCTTCATAATATAATCTACAAAATTTAAATTCTTCGTGTTATATATGTTTTAAGCATCGATGGGAGGCAATTTCCGGTAAAGAAGTGGCATACATACGGAGTTTTTTGTTGATGGCGTCTTACAGAACAAAATTCATTATATTAAAATATAAATTTTTGTAGCATGGTGTAAATTTAGACGGGATAGACGGTATTTCTCTACCTACGTAACATCAAGGTCTTCGATCCGATCCGATAATAACCAACAAATCATCTTTCAAAAAGCCCAGGCAGTGAGCATACAAAACAAGATTACTCGCTTTATTAGCGCACGAAGATAACTCTCCCACAATTCGACCATGAAACCCACAATGCGACTCACGACCGCGCTACATTATGCCGAGCAAAACAGCCACCCCCACCCACAGAGCACCTGCCACCTTCAATAAACACCCGATAAAATCTGCTCCTCTGCGCCATCACCGGCGTGGGGTGATCACGATGCGCGGCCGCGATGAGCGCGGGCGGCGCTGGCCGGCCGCTAAGAGCCTTCCGCTGTCCGGGGGACTATTAAAACGCAATTAACAGCTCTAGTGCAGGCCCGCCGCCGCGGCCTCGGCAGGGAAATACACGCGCAGGAACCGGTAGGGGGTATAGGAAGGTCCATGGAGCGGGAAAAGATTGAAAAGGCGTGCTGGGAATGATGGAAGGTTTTAACTTCTTACAAGATAACGCGTCTTAGATCATTTATTGTTATTATTGTTATTATTGTTATTATTGTTATTATTGTTATTATTGTTATTATTGTTATTATTGTTATTATTATGTTATTAGTGTGAATGTTATTATTGTTATTATTGTTATTATGTTATTATTGTTATTATTGTTATTATTGTTATTATTGTTATTTTATTATTATTATTGTTATATTATTATTATATTATTATTTTTGTTCCTCTAATTCACAACTAAAGATGTTATGATTCGATTGATTATAAAGTCTCCTCCGGGTTGCAAGTAGCTTTCTAAGGAGCTCATCGAGGGATTACATTGTATTAGATCTAGTGACTACAAATTATTGACGGTGCATCAACAATATTTTGCGTAAAGTGTTGGTTGTTCCCAATAAAGCACTTGAAATTCTAAGTCCTTTGAGAGTGAACCGGAAGTTTAGCAAAGTTCTTACACAAATTTTCCAGACCTCCGATAACTATGGGGACGATCCGTGCTTTTTTGCTCAACATTCGACTGAACTCGCTTTTCCAACTTTTGTATTTAAGACGTTCCTCTGCCTCCTTGGTTACGACGTTTTGATCGCACAGCACATCTTACAAGTAGGCACGATTTTTTTCCCACATCCCCGATAACAATATCCGGTTTGTTTGCCGCTTTCGGGAGATCAGCTTTTATTTGTTGGTCGTACAGTATTGTACACAGTTCAACAGACGTCATCGGTTTTGGTGAGTGTTCGTACCACTTGGATAATTTGTTTGGAACTTCGAGGGAGGTACAGACAGTGTATGTAACTGCTTTCTTTCCTAGAATTGAACAATTTGAGACGACATAGTCTGTACTTGTTCTTGGCAAATGGGGCATTTATCATCTTGGGAAATTTTGAGAGCCGTCATAATGCTAATTGATCATAATGTCATGTTCTAGCTATTACAACTGCTTCCGATTCTCGCTTCATTCTTCTTTTAAGCTACATCAATGATTTATCTTTATTAATGGCACCTTGTCCATTCTTTTTAGATATTGTCCTGGAGTGCTTTGTCTCTCTATGATTTCTTTAACAATTTTTGTGTCTCACATTTCAGTTAAACAGAAGTTCAGTGCCTGTGTTATTCGCGTGTCTTGCCCAGTTTTCTTCGCAATGCTTCCAGCTACACTTTCAATGCCTCTGTTTCCCACTCTTCGGTCATATTTATTGACCTGCCTCATTAATGGGTCATCTTGATGACTTACTACATACTTTCCCATCCCGGCTATTGCATTGTGCCAGTGGGCTTCAATTTGTCTGAGGCCTTTTCCTCCTTCCTTACAGACACATGAGGCCTATGTACATCACCACAAGAGTGGGCGACGTGAAGCAATGTAATAAGTTTTCTGATTTTTCGATCCATGAGTCTAATTTCTTGCTCAGTACAAACACTCAGAAATTGTATTCGGTGACAGGCACCTGTTGCAGATACTTTATTTCAGGAGTTTAGAGCGGACTCTAGGACAAGTCTTCAGTAATACTCCCTACAAATTCTCTGATTGTGTCGATCGAGATGGTCTCACATCCTTCAATGCCCAGATATTTGTAAGTTTTACCTGGTCAAGATCTTAAATCATAGTGTGTATATCAATTTCAATGATTCCTGATGTAACTTTGCCTCTCTTTAAATTACTTTGCACACTTGTCAAGACCAAACTTATGTAGACGTCATTGTTAAAATTATTCACGACAGCATTTGGGAGAGAATCGCTTCATTATAAACAAATAATATAAAGGTCATCCATGTAAAACAAATGTGATACTAGTCTTTCATCACCATAGAGCCTGTAACCAAAGTCAGCGTGCGACAACTGTCTAGATGATGGAATCAAATTAATTCAAAACGGTAGAGGGGATAGCGAATCTCCTTGAAAAAAATGAAAAATTTGTTCATCTCAATATTTCTTGCTTCTTCTACTTCCTTTCCTCTATGTACTGGTACTCCACAACTTCATACTAGCATTGAAATCTCAATAAGTCTAGAATGAAATCGATAGTCGTGTGGTACACTATCAAAGACCTTCTGGTAGACAACCCAAGCCATGCGTAAATTACGTTTTTGTTTTCTTACATTATTCAAGATGACTTTATTTAGTAGCAAGATTTACTTACAGCCTTAGGAACCTTTACAATATCCTTTCTGTTTAACTGATGGTTTCTGGCAACAGATGGTTCTTCTCAAGGTGTCTATGCATTTTGTGAGCTATGGCTGCAGTTATAATTTTGTACTTTACTGACAGGCAAATGAGTGTCCAGTTGTTTTCACCAAAGAACTGTCTCCTACTTTGAATACCTGAATAATTTGAATTTAAGTAGTATATGACTTAGTGTAGGGATCACAGAATTTTGAAAATGTGCACACAATTCACTTTTCTCCATAGCACGTCATACGCAGTTTTTAACTGTTTTTTGACGTAAAATAAATAAATAGCAAATAAGTATGCCGCGTTTGAGCCATTCCTTTCAAGAGTTCCTTTGGATTTTCAATATTTTTTAATAGACTTTCTGAAATAAGAATGTTATGCTATTAATTTCTTAATCCAAAAATTCTGAATCGTATCAATACCGAAATATTTACCGTTTCTCTTGTTAATTGCTTGGAAGAGGTCCTATTAGGAGGATTCGTGAACATGTTCCACTATTTATAAAAGTTTATCGGCTTTTCAATTTCAGATGAATGAGGGGCAGCATTGTCATTTGGTTTTTGAATCAGATTGCTATAGAACCTCCTCGTGTCTGTTTCAAACAACCAATGCTGCACACGGTAATCTACTCTAAGTTTGTAACGTATTATTATTATTATTATTATTATTATTATTATTATTATTATTATTATATTATACACTAAATGTACGTTTGCAGATACTAATACAGTCGGTTAAATATAAAATCTACACCAGATTACTACTAGCTTCCTAAAGACCATATACCGGGAGCGGTAGCTCAGTGCATCAACTGATGTCACTGCAGCTCCTCTGACCGGGAGGTCCTAGGTTCGAGTCCGACGGCGGCAGGATTTTCGACACTAGCTTTTCAGCTAGGTTGAATTCAGTTGCTATCTGGAGGAGATTTCTAGCGGCCGGCTGCTCTGATCGGTAGTTTTGCGTAGTTTCTCCGATCAACACCAGGCGAATGCCGGAGTAGTACCCTACCAAATGGGCCACGGACCGCGCGCGATCTGTCCTTCCTCTACCTTGTCCTCTCCTCTCCACTTACACACACACTTACACTAGCATGCACTACACCACCACATATTCCGGGAGACAGGTCGGGAGCTTAGAGCTTGTCCCGGCTGGGCGGTGCCCCGCTGGTGGGAGAGTCTTGGTTAGGGGGAAACCCCACTAGCCGACGGTAGGTCGGCGCCGGATGTCGCCATCCATCGAGGGAAGATCACCGCCATCTCCAGAGAAAAACATGCACTACACTAACGGGACTAATGACCATAAGCAGTCGGCGTGCCCGGAAGCATCAATCAATGAAAACTAAAGACCATATCTAGTGCATCCTCACGACTTCTGCAAAATGTGGGAGCTTCCAACAACACAGTATCTTCCACTTTCCAGTCTTTTGAATGACCTGAAAGTTTGAGGTTCATATACATTTTTCGGAAGAAATCTCACAGCTACGAGAACTACTGATACGACCTGTATTTCCACCCCTTACGTTTAGCTCCGGTGGTGTGGTTTGTTTTCGCAATTTCTTCAACACCATATTAGACGGGAATAAAAATTATAAATTATAACCGGATCATCAAACTAGTACGACTTTGATATCCATAATTCTTTAACGTAAGTCATTTATGTGATTAATTGTACTTACAACAGTTGAAGGCTCGATTCAGAAATCGTTCTAAATGACACTAAAACATGGTTACAAAAATAGTATAGACGTGTTAATTTTCCTCGGGTTCGTTCTGTGAAGCATTCCTTATCCGATAATGAAATTCAATCGCTAAAGTTGCCCGAGTTGTTCTCATTCTTAACTGTTCAGTAAGCAACTACTCACTGTACGTGTATTAAATGAAGTAGCTCAAAACCGGCGTTACCCGAGTATTTATTTTCACACCGCAATTCCCACTCTGTAATATCCACAAAAATGAAAAATGAGCCATTTCTATAGCGTCTATTTTATCTACTCGTACTATGTTTGATAAATCACACCATACTAAATAAATTTACATTAATTGCCTGGGCACGAACTGCTTTGGTCATTAGTTCCCATAGAGTAGTGAATGTTTTATTCAGGAATATGGAAGGGTCCTTCCCCACTGGATGGTGAAACCCGACGCTGACCTACATGGCAGTTCAGGGGATTTCCCACACCAGGCACCTCTTCCGTTTGGACGCTGCCACAGCCAGGACAAGGTCTGAGCTCCCGACTCTCTCCCGACATGTGTGGTAGCGCAAAAGCGTAATTGTCTGAAAGGGGATAGGATAGGCCAACGGAGAGAAAGGAAAAATCGTGGGCGGCCCTTGATCCGTGAGTTAGAATGCAGCTTTGGCATTCGACTGGTATTGATCGCAGAAACCACAGAAATCGACCAGAGCAACCAGAATTCTCCTCCAGTCAGCCGCTGAATTCAACTTAGTTACATATACAGAGAATGTTACCATCAGAACTCGAATCCTAAGACCTTCCGATCAGAGCCGCTAGATAGACAGCGGTTATTATGGCTGAGATATTGGACAGTCGTATTTTAGAGAAGCCTCCCAGATATTAATGTATCATTTTCTAAATTAAAGTCTTCCAGCACCCCCCCCAACCTGGGCCCAAATTATGTGAAACCAGGCTCTGTCACTTATGTATAAAGAAAAACAATCACAGTTCTTTCACCAAAAATGTGTTTTCTGCAAAACCACTATCCAAAACAAGTCCTAAGTACAAGCCCAATTCCAGTCCGCCAGAAGAATACAGTCTGTAACACACGCATTTAGACACCGAACTCACTACTGTTGCCAGGTAGTCTCTTGCTGCTCCCGAATTTTCCTACTGCTTACTGCCCCGAGCGAGGCTCTATAAATACGCCCCGAGGCATCGGGGAGAGCCTCTTCCTTCCCGCCTCCATGGTGGGGCATCGAGGGGAAATGCCCCTCCTGCGACCGCTTAGCTTAGCCGACACGGCTCGGTGGTCACGGAACAGCGCCGCCGCTTGCCCTGCTTCTGGTGGCGCCTTCCCGTACTCCTCATTTCTACCCTGCTCGCGCCCCACGGCGCAACCCTGCAGCGGCCACTGTGGGCCGCAACTGCCCTGCCTGGCATAGTGTGTCCACCACACCGATCCTCGGGGCACACTTGCTGTGGCACACAGCAGTCACAAGCCAGAACAATGAGAGGAGTGATAGAGGAGTAACTCCTCTTTTTAAAAAAAAACTTGGCCCAGCTGACCTGACTGGTAATACAATGTGAGGGCCCCTTGCCAGGGTAACGAGAAAGACCCCAGCGGCAGCTATGACGGAGGAGAAACCACAGAGACCTCTGGAAAGACATAACTGGCGTATGAGGCATCTTTGAGGATGAGGACAGCAAATGAGGATGCATGTCTAGAGGCATTAAGATGACAGCTTCATCACTAGACTTACCCATCAATACGCTTGTAACCTGTTATGGGGAATTTAAAATTACTGATACGCTTCAACAAGCCAAGCCGGGCAAACACAATGTTGACGACCATAGCAAGAAAAAAGACAAACGATTGGGAATACGATATAGACTTAAGATTGGAGTATGGAATGTTACACGAATAAAAATGAAGAAAAGGAATTGAAAAGAACTTGAATTAAAAAAATTAATTCAGCAGTACTATCAGAAACAAAAATGCAGTGCAAAGGAACAAAATATCTAGAACATAATGTTATGATTTACAACGGGAAACCTCAAAATGAAAGAGCCTGTAGTGGAATAGCTATTTTAATTGATAAAAAGTAGAAGAAATTCACAGTTATATCTACATAAGCGACCTGAACCTGATAGCAAGATTTAAAACAGAGAGAGGCTATTTAACCGTAGTCGGAAGAAGAAACAGTTGATACGGAAGTATTTTATGAAATACTACAAAAAACAGGTACACACGTATAAAAAATTTAACTTAATTATAGCGGGGGATCTGAATGCTAGGGTAGGTAAACAACCAATTCCAGATATTGTACGATGTTATGGGGAAGAATGTATCAACAGACATGGAGAAGAATTGCAAACATTTGCCATCTACAACAATCTTAAAATTACCTATGCGTTCTCTAGGGAAAAAACATACATAAGTAAGAACACCTGAAATACTACTAAAACCAGGTACATAGGTATAACTAGTGGTGCTACAGAATGGGTACATGTACGGTACTTTGGATGGCGATAGATGGCTGCTGGCAAGAGAATGGGGCAAAATCGTAAAGTCAGTCCACTCCAAGGAAATTAGAACACTTCACTACGAGAAATTCTATGCTATTCTGAAACACCAATAGTTATACATATGAACATAACGGGCAATTTTTGTGAGGGAAAGGGTACATGTTCTACCTCATTAAAAAGTATATTTCTTAATTTACTGAATACCTGTTGGGAGACTTGTACTATTCTAGAAGAATGGACGAAAGCAAAGTAATATCACTATTCAAAAAAGAAAATAGAAGTAAACCAGAGAACTATAGAGGAATTACCGTGCTAAATTCATAATACAAGATATATACTAAAATTATTAACGGGAGATTTACAACTTTTCTAGGCAAAATATTGTTAGAAGATGAAAGTTGATTTAGAGAAGGAAGGTCGTGTACAGATGATGTATTTTCCATTAACTTGCAGAACTAATAGAAGAGGTTAGAATTTAACAGGAATTTATGGATTATGAGAAAGCATTCGACATGGTGCGTCGAGAAGGAAGATAAAGGATATGTAACATAACAATAAAAGAGGCATTCCACTCCATTTAATTGAAGTAATCAAATCCCTATACCACAGAACTATAAATGTGTTGGATTTAAATGGAAAATTATCTGAGGAATTTAAAGTTAATCGAGATGTAAGACAAGGTTGTAGCCAATCACCAAGTTTATTTAATATTAATGTAGACGACGTTCTGACAGAATGGAAACAGTGTATTATAGATGGCATTGAAATAAACTCCGAAACCACTCTAAATATACAATTATTTGCAGACGATCAGATAATTATCCAAGAAAGTGAGGATCAGTTACAGAGTCTTCTTTATAAATTGAATAACTTCTGTGAACGAAATAACTTGTGAATCTCATATCAGGAAATCAAGGTAATAGCGCTTAGAGGCAAATATCCCATACGAAGTAAAATAATAATAAAGTTATATAAAAAGTTTGCCATTTTAGATATTTAGGATGTGATATTACGTATGAATTCAATAAAGTTATTTAAATAAAAAAACAAAAATTCCAAAACTTCTGTGGTACAATAAAATATCTGAGAATGAAAACAAGAAAGGAAACACAATTAAAATTTTATAAAACAATGGCTATCTCCACACTTCGTTATGGATGTGAGACATGGACCATGAAAAAGAAAGATTTTACCACCATTCAGACTTCTTAGATGAGGTTCTTGAAACAAGACAAAGGCTGCACTTTATTAGATAAAATAAAAAGTCAGGTAATCAGAGAAGAATTGAAGTACTCCCATTAAAAAAAATAAATTACAAAAATACTGGATCCGATAGACCTAACATCTACACAGAATTAATAGTGATCGCATCCCAAAACAAATATATCACTACAGACCTCATGGTAAAAAGGATATCGGTCGTTCAGGATTAAGTTGACATGCTGAAGACGGAACAGGAGTCTCTCCTAAACCCTGAAGAGATGATGATGATGTCTTCCAGCACGGTTTCATTGTCTAACCCCCACCAAATGCTCATCATCTCAATAATATAATTAATGCGACCCGGCTGATAATTGTTTCTTGCTGTTCAAAAAATTCTATTTAAAAATATTATTTTGAAATACATTAATCCATAATAAATAATATCAAACAACAAGCGTACATTGTGCTCTAATTGCTCAAACGAAATTATTTTGCGGGAAGATCAAGGACAAGTGAGTTAACATTATCCATCATGAAACAATGTCCGTCCAAAATTAATTTTAGCGTTACCGTATTATTGAGATTACCCCATTATAATTGTTTCAAAGAATTCAGTATGTGCTGCAGAAACCGTGTGGTACTCCATAATGAGTATGAATAAAGAAATACCACAAAATGTTACTTTTTTTCCTTTCCTTTAAAATCGTATTTCAATTTCTTTTCCTTTCCTAGTTGTTATAAACTCCACTAAGTACGGAAATAATTGTTTCCAAGAGCTATCTCTGGGGATATGATTTAATAAAGACTCCAACGTGACATATTTTGGTTTATTTCTTTATTCATGTTCTTTACATAAGGCCGCTCGGTGGCTCATGAACTGTGTACTAGCTTTCCGGAGTACAATTCCGGGTTCGGTCCCGGTAAGAGTAAAAATAGAGCTGTAGCTTTCCATCACAATCGTATCGGTTTCTAGAGCTGCAAGGTGAAAGAGCTCTAGCAAGTCAAATAGGCCCGATACGGTGAAGTTACACGCCATGCCACAGATGTCCCTTACTACAAGGTGTGGATAATAAATAAGAACAGGGATTACACCTGGAAACATCGCTGGCACGCAAATGTCGGCTTAGTCCAACCCTAAATGATATATACATACATACGTACACACATTATATTGGTTTAGTTAGTGTTATTGTATGCGAACGAATATTAAAAATACCATGGCAATGAATGACAATTTTACTGCATATTCATAAAGTAACTTGAAGCTGTTCGAATGCATTAATATTTTCCTAAGCCAATCAAACAGTTGGAGATGCGTTAGCAGTTGCGAGTTCGACCTTGAAGAGTCTAAGACTTCAGAGGTTCTCATTTTTCATCCAAGTGCGGAGAAGTTTCGATGCTAATTAAGAAGGAACGATAACCGACTGACTGGATGAAAATACTTGGAACCTTCTGCTCAGATTCACACATTGCCCGGCCACTTTTCCCATGATCTAGGTGAAAGAGGTCAGCCGTTTGCGAAACTCATAGGCCAGGCTGAAGCTTGAATTAGGCTACTAAGCTATATGAGGATGAACATGGAAGAGAAGATGAATGGGCAGAAGGGAAAACGAAGAAAGGAAGATTGAAAGAGGAAGAATAGGAGAAGAAGACAACCATGTAACATTTTGCGACATCTAAATAGAATCAAAAATCAACGGTGGAGGTCAAAATTACAACTATTTCTTTTTCTAAAAAATTGGTAATTGGTTAGTTATTTCCATTTAAATGGAGGAACGTATTATAAAAGAAGGTACATAGAAGACGATTCACTGAATTCCTGATTATTTTCTACTTACCCAACCAACTGCTCACATAATAAGATTTTTGTTTTTAATGTCGTATTTTGCCTTTCCATGCTATTTATCGCACTAGCCGTGACACATTTCATGGATAACTTTAACATCAATTCGCATTAAAATACTCATTAACTTCTTCATTTTATTGCGTATCCCTAACCATATTTAGAGAATCCACATCTTCGAACACTTCCCATTACGTAATAAAATATTACCATGAAGCAGGCTTAGTACTCAGAATTTTTTAACGAAACTCTTCAACTCTTCCCAACCATAGATTTTGAAATAATCTCAACTTTAAAAAGAAAGGAACTATTCGCAAAAAACTAGAATTTTCAAAAATATTAACTCTACATGGTGAATCTGTTTCTTAGAATGGCCGGCCTCTTGCTGTTTTCTGAACACCAAATGTAGTTTTTTTCCTTACCCCAACGTCACATACAAACGTTGATTGCTTTTGGGTTTCTGAAATAAACAAATAATGAAATATTCATGCAAATTCCATGAATCACACAAGAACCTGAAAAATGTTCAGGGAAAAATTAACTGTGAGTAGACTACGACTATTTATGTGTACTGCTTTGTAGTACATTATCTATTATTACTACAGTACTCTTGCATTTAGGTATTTTTTGCTATCTTCTAAAGTGTTTATTTATGCAGAGGTATTTAACATTCAAACTATTATAAATTCTTAATCAATATCTACTCTGAATAAAGGTCTGTGGCGAAACTATTCATGTCATGCGGTATTGTGAAATTTTGCGATTGAAGCTGTTTTTATACAATTTTCCAAGAAATGAGGATTATGGTTTTCATTGACGACTTTGTCATTCCTTCTTGCTTTTACCTCTTGTACTAATGAGTATGAAATTTGGTGATCGAAAAACAAAAAAATATATATTTGCATCATATTCGTATTGATTAGGGAGTCCGGGCACGTTAACTACTTACATTATTAGTCCCATAAGTGCGGTGCATGTTTTCTTCCGGAAGTGGCGGTGACCTTTCCTAGATAGATGATGGGAACCGACGACCGGCTGGCGAAGTTTATCTCAACCAGGTATCTCCCGCCAGCGGGGACCGCCCCAACTGCATGAAGATCAATGCTCCAGACTAGTGTACCGGCATTTTTCTTAGGATAGTACATGTAAGTGTGCATTGGTAAGAGATGAGGATAGGTGAAGAGAGAGGAAGGCAAGATTTCGTGCGGTCCGTGGCCCGTTTATTAGGATACTGCTCCGGCATTCGCGTAGTGTTGATCGCAGAAACCACGGAAAACTACAGATCAGAACAGCAGACTGTTAGAATTATCTTGCAGACACCACCTGAATGCGATTTAGTTACGTAGTTAGTGTCAAAAATCCACCATTGCCTGACCGGGAGGTCCTAGGTTCGAATCCTGACGGCGGCAGGATTTTCGACACTAGCTTTTCAGCTAGGTCGAATTCAGTCGCTGTCTGGGGAGAATTCCAGCGGCCGGCTGCTCTGATCGGTAGTTTTCCGTGGTTTCTCCGATCAACACCAGGCGAATGCCGGAGCAGTACCCTACCAAACGGGCTACAGACCGCGCGCGATCTGTCCTTCCTCTTCCTTGTCCTAGTCTCTCCCCTTACACACACACTTACACTAACATGCACTACACTATCACATATTCCGGGAGACCGGTCGGGAGCTTAGAGCTTGTCGCGACTGGGGCGGTGCCCCGCTGGTGGGAGAGTCCTGGTGAGGGGGAAACCCCACTAGCCGACGGTAGGTCGGCGCCGGATCTCGCCGGATCCGGCACCGCCCTTTTTCTCAAAACGAACTCCGGTAGGGATCTGCCATTATTATTCCGAGCGTCTCATTTGATTTCACGGTCGCGTCAGCATTTGCTTTGTTACGTCGTTCCACAAGCGAGAGCTGCAGTATGAGACCCCTTGCTATTTTCTGAACACCAAATGTAGGTTTTGTTTCTTATCCCAAAGTCACATACAAACGTTGATTGGTTTTAAGCTTCTGAAATAAACAAATAATGAGATATTCATGCAAATTCAATGAATCACACAAGAACCAGAAAAATGTTCAGGGAAAAATGAACTGTGAATAGACTACGAATATTCATGTGTAATGCTTTGTACATTATCTATTATTACGGCAGTACTCTTACATTTAGGCATTTTTGGCTATCTTCTAATGTTTTTATGTATGCAGAGTTATTTAAAATTCAAACTATTATAAATACACACTCTGAATAAAGGTGTTTGATGAAACTATTCATGTCATTTGGTATTGTAAAATTTCGCAATTGAAGTTGTTTTTATCCAATTTTCCACGAAATAAGGATTATCGTTTTCATTGACGTGATTTTTTCTCAAAACGAACTCCGGTTAGAATCTGCCATTATTATTCCGAGCGTGTCATTTCATTTCACGGTCGCGTCAGCATCTGCCTAGGTTACGTCGCTCCACAAGCGAAAGCTGCAGTGCGAGGGGAGGCCCTGAGAGGAGCAGTGATAAAATCGCCTCGGCGCAGCGCACGCGTGCACACGTAGGGCGTAGGCGGAGGCCGAGGTCGCGTCACCCCACGCGTGCGGTCACAGAGCCACGTCTGCCACACGTGGCCACAAGCGCACACTGTTGCGCTGTTCCAGCCGCGAGAGGCTTCGAGGGCTTTATACTTCTGTTTGTGTCCCGCTGAGAGTACAGGTTCAACACTTGACAACGTGCTGCGTCAAATGACTGACTTGTTCCATTCTTTCCTGGAAGGTAGCAACCGAGTAGAGTAAGATGAGTTCGATCTGTTTCGAATCTTCCAGTTGGCCAAGGAAGATATACGTATTTCTTCCGTCGTTGGTTGGTTTTTCGTGTTTCCGGGCGCGTCAACTGCTTCGGTCATTAGTCCCGTATGTGTACTGCATGTTTGTTCTCGGAAGATGGCAGTGATCTTCCCCCACTGGATGGCGAGATCCGGCGCCGACCTGCCGTCGGCTAGTGGGGTTTCCCCTAACCAAGACTCTCCCACCAGCAGGGCACCGCCCGAACCGGGACAAGCTCTAAGCTCCCGACCGTCTCCCGGAATATGTGTAGTGTAGTGCATGTAAAGGGAGAGCTGACATGGAAGACGAAGGAAAGATCGCGCGCGGTCCGTAGCCCGTTTGGTAGGGTACTGCTCCAGCATTCGCCTGGAGTTGATCGGAGAAACCACGGAAAACTACCGATCAGAGCAGCCGGCCCCTAGAATTCTCCTCCAGACAGCGACTGAATTCGACCTAGCTGAAAAGCTAGTTTCGAAAATCTCTTGCCGTCAGGACTCGAACTAGGAGCTCCCGGCAGGGGCGCTGCAGTGACATCAGTTCATGTACTGAGCTACCGCTCCCGGGTCTTCCGTCGTGAAAATGTGTAGGAAGTAATATTGCACTCCAAAGTTCGAAATGTATTGTGGCGTCATGGGAGTAAGCACACAGACATGAAGAGTATATGCTAGTTTATATACAAAATAACGTACTAATTTCTTGACCGCCAGCCGCGATCGTACAGTCTTGTAGATATACCATATTTATCAGAGGCCCCGTCACAATATCATATCAATTTCATTATAATCGTATCTATTATTTAAAGTAAGAGAATACATTTCCCCCAAGGACATCTAACTTCATGCTGTAAATGCACATTATCCTCCTCCTCCTCCTGTACTTCTTCGTACCCTCACTCACTTCATCTTCATTTACTTGCTCTTCTCTCTATATTCTCCTCTCTTTCTTATTTCCACTCTTCTTTCTTGTTCATCACAATCTCTTCTTGTATATTAATCTCTCTCTACCATGTCTTTCTACTAATTCTCATTAATCTTTTCGTCTACCTATACCTCGCCATCAACCTCCTCCATGTAGCCATTTTCCATCTCCATTTTTATCCTCTCTTCCATCCTATCTTTCTCCGACGCTTCCAGTTTTTCCTATATATTCCCCTCCATCATTTCCTTCGCTCCATCCTCTTCATTTTGTTCAACTCTATCTCCGTCTCATCCTCCACCTCCATGTTTTCCTTCTCTTCAAATTCATTTTGAAGTGGAGATGAAATCGGGGGATGAATAGGAATTACACGAACGAACATTTGTGAGCACTTCGTCGATCGTATTTTGTTATTAAATATTTTACAACATACAGACTAATGACGTTAGAATTGTACATCTTCGGGCGTATTCTGGGCAATTATGGGTTGTACCACTGATCTCTCATTTGCCCTTAAATTGTCACGTGCATTGTTCACACTGCTCAAGACATCACTCTTTATTCGCGCTATCCAGAACAATTCTCTCGACTGGACAAACAAAGCACGCTCTGGAAATTATAGGCAGCGACTGGGAGTTACTGACGAATTACATCTCATTATTCCTCTATGTGCTGCCCGCCCGCTGAAGCAGTAGCCGCCAGCAAACTATCAGTACCAGCGGTTGAACAATAAGGAAAACAGATGAGCAAGCTTTGCTATACACGTGCCTAATTCAGGAAATTCCAAATCATACAGATTTGTTGTTCGGATATAGTACTTTCATCTGCACTAACAAGGAGCATCTTAGAAAAAGGAATTTTCCAGGTAGTTTCAACATTTTAATAGTTCGTAATGTTCAAGAAATCAAAAACAATGTTGTCGAATCCTATATGAAATGAATGACTATGATGTGATATACCAAGTGACTAGTACAGTAAATGATTCTTTGGTATACGAATAAAATATTTGTGTTGTTTTCATACGAGTACATCAAAGACAGTTTTGTGGGAGTGGCTTACATTACAGATAACCGTGAGTCATTCTCAATTTGCACATATTGCTTTGTTTACTTTGCAGTACTTAATTATTTTACATGGCCACAACTTCTTTGCAACGAAGTATTTGCCATATGCGTACGGTAGAGTAACATATTCCAGTCACTAATCAGTGAAGGTAAATAATACTTTTCATACAAGTGTGCTGGAAAAACAAATTGTTAAGATTTTTCTGTTATCTTTATACGAAACAGGAGGCAATTGGCTGAGAAATTGTCGATTCCACGGATGGTCATTGTAAGAGATAAATCAGGGATTCAGAAGAATGCTAGGGACTGCAGAAGCAACACTGCTGCACACTGGTCAAGAAAAGCAAATAAAATACTATCACATAGCTCTCCAATAAACTAAATAATTTAACAAGAAAAGTCTTGTCAAATACTGCAATTGCAAAGTCAAAGAATTTGCTGTTAAATATCACAACACGCGAATAGCAGGCGCGCGGCGTCTTCCTTGGAGTCTTGCTGTCGCATGACGTTAGGTATTTCGTAAGCAGTGACGCATTGAGTATGAGAATTCGTACGCATTATAAGAATACAATCAAATATTTGCGTTTTTCGGTCAAAATCCAAACTATTTAATTTTAAAAAATCTCAAAGATCTGAGAATTCAACAAAATTACAGATAGTTTCCACTTGGGCGGATCCTGCTTAATTTACTTTCAATTTCCGCGCGCTTGAGAATTAGTAAAAGGAGAAATTATAGAAAGTTGAAATTTAAGATCATAATAATTAATCCAACAGACTTCCCGTAAATAAATATAATCAAATACTTCATCCATCCATTCATAGTAGCAGATGCTATTTTATTACTAATATTACGAAATTTTCTGATACGTTCTTCTTTCAGTTATTTACAAAGTATCTGGCATGACATTGTACAGATATTTATATAGTATTTCATTATTATTTCCCTACTTATTACTTTCGTCATTTTTATAATTTTGTTATCTCGCCAGCAGTGATATCAAATAAAATCTGTAGCCCCTTTGTCGATGCAAAAATATTCTATGACATGAAAACCAGTATTTCTTGTCGACAAATGTTTCCAAAACGCTTTTCTGAGAATTGCATTAAAGGCCGGTCTCACCAAATTCTCGCTAATCATCTTTTAAACAATTAGTATTAATACTAAGCTCGTAATACAAACGCACCTGCGCATCCATTTCACCGCTAAATATACAAACCCGATTAAGTTACTTATAAACGTGTGCTAGGGGAGTTGTACACCTTGCTCCCTTAATCCTTGCACACCCTTTTAGAGTGAATCATGAGTTCACCTAGTTTGGTTGAATTTGCTCCAGAAGTTTAATAGTTATTTTGTACTGCACACTAACATTCATTCATTTATACGTAGAGAGCGATTTACTACCTGAAACAACCAGGATTGTTATCGAAACAATTCAAAATTATTCGCATTTACTTATTCTTCCAAAACACCCTTCTTGCATGGCGAAAAGTGGCTATATCATGCTAAATTGTTCTTGTCTGGGTTAGCTTGCAAATTCTTTGTATTTCAACAAATACTTGACTGCTTACAAACGCATTTTGAAAAAATCTACTTATACGTTGTGTTTTTCTGTCCAAACAATTTTCTTACATGCATTATGCATGGATTCTATTGGGTTAGTATGAAGATCTTGTACGATTAGGCCATTTATATACTGGACCTACTTATACTTAAGCACCTTTAGTGGGTTATTAATTGCTATAGATTTTCCAAAAAGATCCTGAAATTGCCATGTGACCAATCCAAAACATCTTAAAATAACACTCTTACATGCAAAACCTGCGAGTCATACTAATCATAGTTTTCATCGAGAAAAGATCTCGCATAAGCATACAGCCCTACTCGAATTACGCCTGCATCGTTGACGTACGAAGGACGTCGACAAAGAAGAAACTGGGCAACGAAGTTCCAAAGAGAAAGATAAATGGGTAACGAGTGCTATTTGCAACGAAATAAAAAATACCTGATTGTGAGGTTATTTTGATCGAGTGGTAAACAGGTTTGCTTTAAAGATTTATTTCCTTCCAAGGGTATGCCATGACGGTACTGCAGAATTTTGGGATGTGACATAGCGCATTGGGTAGAGAATCAAACCTGCTGTTATTTTCTTCTACATGTGTCATCCCTACCATTTATTCCAACAGTTAAAACTGTGTGTGATCTACATTGGGAGAGGTATTTTCTGTATGATTTTTAAATTCTAATTTGCCTACCGTAATCCATATACAAGTTGAATTATGAATACTGGTGGAAACGAGCGTTGTTGGCGAAAATCGATAAGAAAATATTACCTTCAGCGTAATGAAAGCTATTTGCAAAGGAAAAGAGCTAATTATTTTAGCTATTATACCTCATCGTACTCTTCGTGAAGGAATGACTTACTGCAGCAAGAACATGGAGAAGATAATTTGAAAAACTACATTCACAACTAGAAAACGTGCGTAGAGATTGAAGTTACATTTACATTCAGAAGCTAAACAAGAGGTCACCACAGTATTCACTTGAAGGATCGGGAAAACCTGGCGAAAAGTCTGATCGAGTTCAAAGACATTGTCTCAGAAGCTGAGGTACAATACTTGAGTACATTTCCAAGAAGGAAGCTAAAAGGCCCGCCGATTGTTCTTAGTTTTTTATAGGTTTCATTTTTTAAGCAAATAAAAATCATTGGTATTGTTTCTGATGTGTTTTTTGTTGCAATTTATTACAAGTGTTTGTTACACTTTGAGTTATTTTAGCGTGTTTGGCATTGGGTAAAAATGTTCCGGATCATTCACTCGAAAAATTAACATTTAGAAAACATTTTGAAATATTTGTCGTATTTTAAGTATTAGTATAATGTCATATAAAACATAACACTGTGTTAAGAAGATATAGGGGACTTATATAATAAAATACAAATATTGATGAATATATTTTTTTCATTTTTGGTGAAAGAAATTGAACATTGGTTTTTGTTTCAATAAATGCACATGTGTACTATTAGTGACGTCAATTTTATAATTATTCAAATTGTTAAAAACCCAAATAATATCAAACTTTAGGCGGTGAGCTCTCTACCACTGCCCCCTTGGTAGTACAAATGATCTTGTATACTTTGATATTGCAAGGGACAAAATGTGATTCACACCGTAAATATTGTTTGTGCCAGGTAAGATATCTGAATGTGATTTGAGTATTCGATAAGTGACGTAAACACCAACCACACGATTAAGGACTTTTTGATTTCCAATACTTTCGCTGCTGGGATATTTTAGGGCGTCGTCTGTTGCGCGGATAATTCCCGTTCGCGCCGTATCGGCTGTGAAGCCTTCCGACGCCCTGGAAATATCTGGTCTGCCCCCCCCTGCACAACAAGGATTGTGCATCGCAGAGTAGCGATTGAAGAACTTGTTCGAATGAGAACCCTCGAATTTATAGTCAGAATTTTATTGTCCCATGTGGGAACGCCGAAACATCTGTCCAAAGCAAAAGTGTTGTAAACCAATCACATACTTTACCGTGCCCACCCCTATAAAACTTATCGAATCTCTAAAGTTAAATTTTGTAATCTTTGATAGTTAAACAAATATTTTGAGGACTAGAAGTTGTTGAAACATACCTGAGAGGATATCTAGTGTGTATCACCGTTTTTATTTTTAGCAGAAAATGAAGTTCAACTGAAACTATGTCTACACAATGCCTGTGATAAAACTCCACGGTATCGTCATCCCATTTTCTTGTCAGTAAACAGAGGATTTGTTTTAGTTTTAAGTTTTAGTAGTAAGAGTCAAATGAATAATTTACAATTGCTACCAAAAGAATTGAAAGCACATCGTTGACGCAAAGTACATATTCGGAACAAAGCATGTAACAATTGTATAAAGTATATACTAAAAATGTGTCTTTAATAGAAAAACAAATTTACGAAAAACAACAATAATAATAATAATAATAATAATAATAATAATAATAATAATAATAATAATAATAATAATAAAATAATAATTGGAAAGATCTAGCGATCTACCCATACATAGTTCAATATTCTACTGACATACTGAATATTAAACGTTTTCAAAGACACAATGGCAATGAAATGAAATAAATTACTCACCCTAAGAATAAGACTTAGATTCAAGAAGACTAAAATGAGAGGTTATTTTGCAAGGGATACATTTATTATCTGTGAATGTGAACTTACATTTACTTATTCTCTGCAAGTAGAAAATATAAAACATAAAAACGTTACGGTTTTTTTCATTTGTATAAACTGAATGATAAGTTCAATATATAAAAATGCCTCAGATTTATCATTACTTATTTACTACACATTATAATATAATTAATTAATACTCCTTTAATTATAATTAAATTAGTTAAGGCAATTCATTATTTGAAAGAAATATAATAATAATTTCATTTGTTGCCAGAATCAATGGACACTAGAAGAAAATTAAATGGAAATACGGTTATTGATCTACAAAGTAACTGTACGTACTGGAATTAAGAAAATATGTTTTTAATTTGTTTTGTTCTAATTTTGATATTCTGAATAATGTTTTGATTTCTAAATAAATTTTTCTATGACTAAACAAAGGAAAAGTAAATACCCTGCGTGACCATTTACATATTTATTTATTATCATGATGTATTTAGCTGCTGAAGACTCTAAGACACACGAATTGTTCGATGAGTAAATGATAGTGATAACGATGAAGAGAATAATGAAGGAATAATGGAAGGTGAAGCAGAGAAACGATCCTAGCGGTGAGAGAGGTTCATGCGCTAGCCTTCATGCCAGGAGCCCCATTCTTCGTAATATGAAAAGTAATAATATTGCGGAAGAGTATGTCGTATATGAAAATGTTAGTCATCGACTAAGGTTCGCGACAATAAAAACACTAGCATCACGTGGGCAAGATATAGCGCTAGCCTTCATGCCAGTCGTCCCCCTGCTGGATTTTTGCATGTTTCCGGGCGCGTCAACTGCTCTGGTCGATAGTCCCGTCAGTGTATGGCAGGTTTTTTTCTCGGGGGATGGCGGAGATCTTCCCCTGCTGGTTGGCGAGATCCGGCGAGATACGTATTATACGTATGTCTTGCACCGGCACCCACATACACTTTTATAATCCTATACAATTATTATGCAATTCTCCTTTTATATAAAAATGTATGAACTCTAATGATCATAAAAACATTAGTTAAAAACAATGCTTAAAACATTTCGGTTAATTTTGCCAAATTAATTTTCTTTTATATATTAATATCCGAGATTTTCTCCAAGGATATCAATTAACAAAGATCGGAAGAATGACGATACTCAAATGAGGTATTGACTACTTTCTCGCATACTAGTTACGTAGAATAGAGAAAGTATTTTAATGCCGCGTGACGAAAAGCAAATTTTTTGACAGAAAATCTCGAATTGTGGCGCCCTGATATGGGAAAAGCGAATCATTCTTTATCCTTTACATACATAGAAAATGACATTATCTAATACGTTATGTAGTGTAAATCCACTTTGCTTAAGTTCTTCATATCAGACAATTTGGTGCACGGCAAAATGTCTGTCTGCCTGTCTTTCTCTGTCATCAACACTCGCGACTAAACCGCGAAGATTCAGACGATTTTCTCAAAACTCGATATCCTCCGATCGATCTGATCGAACTCGAGGCCCTTCGTATTTGAAACCTTATTTCATTTTCAAATTTCAGAATTTAAAATCACTATCTTCTTTACACTCATATTGCTAGTGTCATTGTACAACTGTAATCCATTCAATCGTTTTTTACACGTTTTCGCGCAAACTTTTCACTGTATTTTCCAGCTTATTACCTTTTCATAAATAAAAATTAAGAAACTCTTTATGCTCGACTACTAATCCCACATAAAACGGCTCAACCGGCTGCAATGATTGTTAGACACAGTTCGATCATGACTCAACTTAGGATCTTATTGTACTTTGATGGTTGGTTATCATTATGGCGAAACGGAGTGGGACGTGATGGAATGGAGCAGAATGGGGTGGAGTGGGTCGCAAACGGGCATGAAGGAGAGTAAAGGAGAGTAAAGTGGAGTAAATGGGGAGTAAAATGGAGTAAAGGGGAGAAAAGGGACGTAAAGGGGTGTAAAAGAGAGGAAAAGGGGCGGAAAGAGGGCAGCAAGGGAGAAAAGGGCGGAAAGGAATGAAATGAAGCGGAAAGGGCGGAACCGGACGGAAAGGCGGAAAGGGGCGAAAGAGGAGCAAAGAGGAGGAAAGGAGTAGAGGGCGGAAAGGAACGAAAAGGGAAGAAAAAAAGGGGAAATGGCGAAAATGGACAGAATGGGGATAAAGGGGTGTGAAGGCCGAATGGGACAGAAAGGGGGAGAAAGGGGACGGGAAGTTGCGGGACGGATTGCAACGTAACAACACGGAACGGGATGGGAAAGTGGCGTGGAGAGTGACGTAGCGAGAGTGGGGATGGGACTGGATGGGATAGTTGGCATGGGGTTGAATGTGATGGGACAGAATGGGTCGAGGAGGGTCCTAAATGAACGGGATGAGATCAGGCGAGACGGGGTGGAACACGCGAATACGATTGTTCATTTCTATAGAAATCCTTTTACATATTTTCACGAGTTGAAAGAAACATTATACTTTCTGTCTTAGTACCCCATACAACAAAAGATAATTTCGTTTCTTTCAGAGATACCTGAAAAATGTCCGAAATCTCAGACACTTGATGTTCATCGTCTAAGTTACTCTTGAAAAACGTGAATTCAGCTTGACAAATTGCGCAAAATTGTTAACATCTTGTAAAAATCGAAACGCTGACACTACTTTGTAGGCAGCCCTATAAGCAGACACTAATATCATTTGTGTGATTCCTTTTGTCGAGAGAAACAAACATGTTTCCTATAATTCGAACGAAAGTAGCCGCATGCTCGAGTATTTCAATAACACTTAAATTGCCCCAAGCTGGAATGTCACATAAGAACCCGTTTATTCGTAAGTTATTGCGGTATAGAAGAACTCAGGAAACATCAATGGATCCCGTTTCATCGGTCAGAACATTAATTAGAATTTAACAATTGCCCAATTTATAATAAATCACAGGTTTCAGGGATGTGAACAAAAGATAACAAGAGTAGTTGTTCCTCGAAATAATGTTAGGTTCTAACAACCAATAAGGTATTTGAAGGCGTACTCTAGAAGTTGGTACGTAAAACCAAAAAAAGTGTCGATATTTTGAGAGTTCGATGTTGAGATATGTTCAGTTCAACGAATGCTTCAGTAGCCGATCCTTTAGAGGGGAGGTTCATGGAGGCCAACAATTTTTCTTTGTTGTGATTGAACACAATTTATTCAAAACTATTACCATATATTGATCACTCCCAAGCAGTATTTCCATTATGAATCTTTATCTCTTAATTTCAAGATAACATTTTTTTAAATTAGAAATACTCACCTGGTGAAAGTACAATCACATAAAATATTTTGTAGATCCGCAACCGGAATCAGGGACCTAATTATTAATATTTAAACCTCCGTTCCTCAGGACCGTTAAAACATCAATTGATGTTGCTGCAGAGCCATTGACCGGGAAGTCCGAGGTTCGTGACCCAGCGGAGACAGGATTTTTGACAGCAGCTAGTTACCTAGGGAGAATTCAGCCGCTGTCTGGAGGAGAATTCTCGCGACCGACTGCACTGAACCGTCTGTTTTTGTGAATTCTCCGACCAACATCAGACGAATGCCGGAGCAGTACTCTAAATACGAGCCACGGATCGCGCACGATCTTTCCCTTCCTCGTCCTTGCCCTATCCTCGCCCCTCTCTTACACACGCACTTCACTATCACATATGTCGGGAGGTTAGAGCTTGTCCCAGATGGGGCGTTGCCCCGCTGGTGAGAGATGATTTTAGAAAATCCCCACATGGCGACTCTGTGTTTTTGCCCCCTTGGGCGTCGAATAACTTCCAGGCGAATGCCGGTGGGGAGTCGTCTTCTCGATTGCGAGCAGTCCCCCCCCCCCCGGCTGTCGAATCCAGGCCCGCTTTTTCCCCCTGGGCCCTTTCCCCGGCGTTCAGGGTTGCCAAAAGGGGCTACTTTGGTGGCGTCGGCCCACGTGGGGGTTCGGCGCCGGATCTCACCACTGCCTACATGACGTGGTGTGGCAGTACAGCCCTGAAGAGGACCGCGATATGTCGGTCGAAACGTCGGCACCCCAGCCTTCGACGCGGCGTCACCCGGACAGCCCAGATCATGACTCTGGCCACGGAAGCCTACGATACCAATCTACATCCATTTATTTCAAACTAACATTTTTTTATATTTCAGAAATATTCATCTGGTGAATTGGCCTCCTCCCATCAAATGAATCGCTTGGTGGAGAAACCCTCATGTCAATGGTTTTTACAGATTTTGAGATAAGTTGATCACACGAAATAGTACACACAGATGCATCGACTGGAATAAAAATTCCTCACGTCCACCGCGAACTGTGGGGGAAACATCTGACTAAACTTTTCGTTTGGGTGCAGAATTGGTTGTTATGTAAGTGAGTTTTCTTCTTCTCCAGAAATATCGTGGAAGAGTGGATTTGATTGAATGATTGATTTTTTTTGTGTTTCCGGGCACGCCAACTGCTTTGGTCATTAGTCCCGTTAGTGTAGTGCATGTTTTGCACGGGAGATGGCGGTGATCTTCACCCGCTGGATGGCGAGATCCGGCGCCGACCTACCGTCGGCTAGTGGGGTTCCCACTCATCAGGACTTCCCCACCAGCAGGGCACCGCCCTAGCCGGAACCAGCTCTAATCTCCCGACCTGTCTCCCGGAATATGTGCTAGTGTAGTGCATGTTAGTGCAAGTGTGTAAAGGGGTGAGGATATGACAAGGAAGAGGAAGGACAGATCGCGCGCGGTCCATGGCCCGTTTGTGAGGGTACTGCTCCGGCATCGGAGAAACCACGTAAAATTACCGATCAGAGCAGCAGACCGCTAGAATTCTCCTCCAAACAGCGACTGAATTCGACCTAGTTGAAAAGCTAGTGTCGAAAATCCTGCCGCCGTGAGGAGTGGGAACCTTGGACCTCCCTGTCAGAGGCGCTGCTATGACATCAGTTGATACACTGAGCTACCGCTCTCGGTGTGGAGAGTTGACATAAGCGATTGAAATATTTTGCTGATCCGCCTCCGGAATCAAGGGCCTAATTATTACTGTGTATACTTCTGTTCCTCTGGACCTCTAAACCCCACGAATTAATCTGCCCCTCGCTCGCGCCCGCCACGGCGGCCCGGCGGCCGTCAGGTAGCCGCGCGTTGAGGCGCGATCTCACGCTCGTCGACGGAGACGCCTCGCTCTGGGGAAGGGGGGGAGGCAGCGGGCGGCGAACGCACCGCAGGGCGGTGACGTCATCGGAGGGCGGCCTCGCCGGCACACGCGGGAGCCCCGGCACACGCGTGCTGTGCTGCTCTTTTTGATAAGCGTGCTCGCTCGCACCCGCGCTCGCCGCCGCCCCCGCCGCCCCGGCCCCGCCCCCACCCCCTGCGTTCTTTCAAGGCTCACGGATCCGCCGGCCGTATAAATACGTCGGTCCGCGCTCATCTCGACAAGCTCCTTCCGGCGATCCCCCGCTCACCAGTCTCCGACCAGTCTCCAACCGACTCCTCGCCCGGCGATATGGCTCGACTGATGGTGGTAAGTACGATGGCGGCAGAACAGACGATCACTTGACTCTGAAGATGAAGGGAGCATCCCAGGACTTCTTGTGATAAATGGATCTTCGAAGGGCTACTGAAAGATAAACGGACAGCTAATAGGGACACAGCCTTTTAGGAATAATGGGGATAAAAGTATCTTTGCAGGAATACTAGGGCAAATGGGGTACTCAACGACTTTCAGAGATAAAGATACTCCGTAAGGATACTTAAATAATTTTACATTGGAGACAATTCATACCTACAAGGCTCTACTTCAAACATAATTGAACGTAGCAGTTGATTCCTATGAGGGATACAGGTATCTTCGGGGAGGTGTGGTAAAAATATCTTCCGAGAGCTACTAGTAACACGGAGTCTGAAGACTACTAGGAATAAAATAATTTTTGAGGACTTCTAAAAGGAAAAAAAAATTTGAAATTATTTTAAGAGTTTATAAATTGTAGAACGTTGAATACAGTTTTGCTTCGTCAGAATGTTTTAGAAACTTGAATTGATTGGATATGATATGTAATGCCAAAGACCAATAATTACTGTGATAACCTAATTTATAAAAACATTCCACAATTCATGATATAAAAAATTTGTTAGGAATTAGAACATTTTTCGAAAAATTTTTTTAAATTTTTTCAGAATTAATAATTATTATTATTTCAAAAACAATTGATGATACTGTATGTACACGGTTGTTCAATTTGAAACGAATTGATCATACGCTGTTAGGCCAGTATGCTGCATTGAGCGTTGTAATGCTGGTTGCGTTCAAAAGGTAGGTCTAATCATCATTATTCGTTGATTTCAATGTTGTTAATTGCGTCCTTAATGATGATTTGAGAATGGAATGTTGTCTCCACAATGTGTTTCTGAGATAACACGTTATTGCGTTCAGCTAACAGTACGATAAGTTGGTGCAACAAAAAGACATTGGTGTAGTTGCTATGGTGCGCTACAAGTATTGTGGGAGACACTTAAGTCAGTTACGCGAAGCCATTTTACACAGTCTGAACAATTACGTTATTAGTTACGACCTTACATTATACATCAGTAATAAGGTGTATGAGTGTAATAATTAATTAATTAATTAAATGCATGAGTAATAAAGTTTGCGCGACTTAATGTCTGACAATTGAGGCATGCGTAATGACATGATTAACGCTATTGTTTCATTAATATTATATTCCTCAAAGTAAAAATATTTCGTGGTGTAAGTAATAATAGAAAGTTTACGTAAAAATTGACGTTTCTGAGTCGCAAGGTTTCTGCCAAGTTTCATAAGTAAACTGCTCAGGTGATAACAAACCAGACGTTTTCAGCACTCGCGAACGGAAATCATTATATCCGTTTTGTTTATTAATTGAGAAGTTGCTCTTAGCGGTACCCCCGTGGGAAATTAGCACTGCTGCAAATCACAATATATATATATATTTTTTTAAAAAAGTAGGCAAAATAAAAGAGCGACATGAAGCACCGTGACTATCGCCTCGTATTTTGAGAATACTCCCAAGACAATATACTCTTAGGTATTCATGAATTCGTCTTGAAAAGAGTAGTTTTTGCAATTATTTTATAATGTTAAGCTCAATTGCACGAGTACATGTTTAGATAATTAGCGACGTTACAAGCAAGCTTTCAAATTTGTAGGAATGTATTAAAGCAACATTTTAAATAAGTTGCACATGCTATTTTTTGTATAACAGCATTATAAATTTATAAGAGAATCAAACTTTCTTGTGACGTCTCGGGTATTTGACACCTGTGCCAGAAAACGGTGGTCGGCTGTTCCGTTCTCAGCTACCTCCTCACGATTCTTTCGCTGCGATTGGCTGAATGTGTGATGACGCAATCATTCGTGCCGTAAAATTCTAATACGTCATCATTTGTGCCGTAAAATACCCTTTTATTAACAACTTTTTCGCAACAGAAAAGGTCGTTTATAATGATGTTACAAAATAATAATGTGTACAACCAGTATAAAAGTAACTTTGGCATGAACACATTTTCAAATTCCGAACGTCGTCAAACATCACCACCTATCCCGGAAACTATGAATCGAACGTCCAAAACCTAACTTTCTGTACTAGTTAAGTAAATAACTATGTTTGTGTTCTGAACGTATAACAAAAAAGTTCGTGTAAAGACGGCTCCACACATTCGGCATTCGCCGAGCAGCGAGCTGGGGCTCGCCCAATCCCGAACAGTTAACGTGTTCGACGAATGTTCGCTTCCTTTGATGTGTTCAAAGACCGACACGTGGTGGGCAGGGCGAATCCCGAATGTTCGTCACTCGGCCTATTAGCAAGCAACTCCTCCACACTACTCGGGATTCGGCGAGTGGTTGCTCGCTATTCGCCGAATAACGAATGTGTGGAGCCGCAGAAGTTCCGGCACCGAGAGCTGATGTTTGTTGCGCGCGGCGCAGGTTCTGTGCGTGGGCCCCGGTGGCGGCGGTGGCGCTGGCGGCGGGCCGGACCAGGCGCAGGGCGGCTACGGCGGCGCGCAGGCGGGAGCCTACCGCTCCAGGGCGGCCAGGGCTTCGGAGCCGGCTTCGGCGGCAGCTACGGCGGCCAGGGGGCCAAGGCGGGCAGGGCGGGTACGGCGGCCAGCAGGTAAGGCATCAAAACATTCCCCTTTGCCCGCTCTACGCCTTCTTGGTTTAATTTTAATAATATCAAATCAGAGGATACACCCCTTCGTGCTCCACACAAATCCACACAATAACTAGTAAAGCTACAACAGCACCTACTTTCTCGCTTTATTTATAAATTTGAAATTTTTCGAAAATGCTGTGTTTGACGAAAATGAGATCTACGACATTATTTTAGGCGTTCCTTGTTTTATGCGTTAAAAAAAATTAAAGAAAAGCTTTGGAGAAATTTTACAGTTTTTTTTTCAAATTGTATTAATTTTACGTACAAATTACGTAAAAAGTACTCGTTTTTTCAAAACATTGTCCATGATCTCTTTTAAAGAGCTGAATTTTTAGAAGAGATTTTGTTGAATAAAACATGTCTATCTTCAAATTTGTAGTTTGAAATGCTAAAATTTTGCAATTTTCAAAAACACTAAGTTCCCGGAATGAGACTAGAACCACTTTCTTAGATTCAACACTTGACACATTTAACGGTTTGATAGATTTTTATTCCCTTCTTTGACCTCCAGAGAAGCGGGCGAGTAAAAGAGGCGATGAAATGAAAATTTCTTCTCGCAATTATTCACTTTTACCGTAGATTGCATTGTCTTTAGAATAGACACTTTTAAAACACCATTGTTAAGAATGCGTATTGACGCTAAGACGTTAAGACGCTGGTCATAATATTAGTCAGCTAAATCGTAAATTGAAAATATTCACCTAGAATTGAGCTCGGAATTCCTAATGAATATATCGAGCATTAATCAGGAAAAACACTTTGTAGTTTTAAATAGTTATTTTATCTTCATTGAGGTGGCGGTAGAGGAGCGGTAATAACAAGCTAGAACAAAACAGAATTAAGCACGTTCGCATAGTTCTTAGAAGACAGAAACTTTTAACTGATACGTGTAATCCATGAAATATCTCTCAAACTCTCTATTAAGAACAACAATAATATCTTTACATAATTAAATTTTCAAGTGAAAATCTAAATGCATTAAAATCGATTAGAATTTAGTTTTCTCTCCTTTAAAATGACATTTCACTATCTCATCATTTAGTGACAATATTTATTTTAATAATGGTTGTTTACCGTCACTCAACTTGTAATGCTGCACGAATAACACAGATAACTTCCCTGTAGAGTATTCACCAGATCCTGAAATGAGTTAAGTGGCAGTTAAGAGGGATCCGTAACGATGTGGTACCACACTTCATTTCTGTCACGCGAGGCAATGACGTCAGAGTTTGACCGTTAACACGATTAGGCTTGAAGGTACTGAATTCCACTCGCACCTTTTTAGAAGTAGTACTTGGGTGTATTTCTGCCTTGCGGCTTAGCTTAATCAAAGTTTTGTGTGTGTGTGCTCATACATTCATTCACCTTATTTTTTAAATAACCTAAATGCCTAAAATCTTCCCTTCAAAATTAACCAAAAATCATCTCTTTATATTGTAACTTTGCCTGAGGGTCTTACTATATTAATATCACACTGCTTATCACTCAAAAATACTCTTTTACTGCGGCTCTCTGAATTTCTTGAGATGCCTTGTATTTTTATCATTTTTCTCTTTCCCATTATTTTCTTAATGGAACTTCATAGCTCGAACTTCATACTTCAGATTCACTGACATTTAGTTTGAAGATCGATTTTTCCAAATTTCTAATAATTTGATTTTTTTTGTCCTTCTGATTCGTAATGCTGAGTTTTTACACTAAATTTTGTTTTTGTCTTGATCGAATCTGCATATTAATACCCTTTTCTTCGTAATTATCTTTCAAATATATAATGTAATATACTGCCACAGCTGAAGTAAACAATTTTCTCATCCTTCTTTTACTCATTCTTCCTGTTTTCGGCACTAGTTAGATAGTTAGGTCACATTCAGCCGCTATCTAGAAGAGAATTCTAGCGGCCGGCTACTCTGGTCGGTAGTTTTCCGTGGTTTCTCCTATCAACACCAGGCGAATGCCGGAGCAGTACCCTACCACACGGGCCACGGGTCACGCACTATCTTTCCTTCCTCTTCCTTGTCCTATCCTCTCCCCTTACACACACACTTACCCTTACATGCACCACTCTACCACACATGTCGGGAGTCCAGTCGGGAACTTAGAGCTTGTCTCGGCTGGGGCGGTGCCCCCGGTGGTGGGAGATAACTTGTTAGGGAAATCTCGCTAGACGGCGTGTAAGTCGGCACCGGATCTCTCCGTCCAGCAGAGGAAGATCACAGCCACTCCCGCAATAAAAATGTACTAAACTTTCGGGATTCATGACCTTAGCAGTAGACGCGCCCGAAAAACTAATCGAACATTCGTTCATTTATTAATAACTCATATTTCATTACCTCGTTCATTCATTTATTCGTTGATTCATTCACTCACTCATTCACTCATCATTCATTCCTCACTCATCACTCACTCATCACTCACTCATTCACCTCACTCATTCACTCACTCATTTCCCCTCACTCATCCCCCTCATCCACTCATTCCCCTCACTCACTCCTCATTCATTCACCTCACCATTCTCCATTCATTTACTCATTCATTCACTCATTCATTTATTCATTCACGCATTCTTTCATTCATTCACTGAGGCGTGTGCGGTGCGTATGTGTTGCAGGGCTTCGCGCGCCAGGAGGACGGCAGCCAGAAGTACCGCTCGCGCATCTTCACGGAGCCCGACTACGACGGCTACGAGGCCAACTACCCCGGCGGCCGCGCCTCCTTCAAGTCCTTCAAGAACCCCGAAGCTAGTGAGTAGCAGCAGCTCTCGCCAGAGCGCGCGCGCGTCGCGTCAGCGCCGGCGACCAGCCTCTCGACGCCGGAGCAGACTCCGGCGTCCCTCCGCTCTCCATGAAAGGGGTCATTGCAGGGAGGCGAACTTGCATGCAACGCAGGGTATTCAAAGTTTCAGGTGGTCCTCCCGATTACAGCAATTACAACGCCCTCTTCCTCAAAGGTGGAGGTAAACGTTATTCAATTGACAAAGAATTTATTAAGATCTTTTCAAACAGAAAATAATCTAATATTTCATATACTACAGTTCATTATTTTATGTACTGCCAGTACTCCAAAAAAATAGAAATTACGAGGCGCATTCAGAAAGTACGTTTTCCTAGATCGTCAATAAAAAGAAAACGCAATTTCATGAAACAACTACTGTAGCAGAAACTGCAAATGTTGCACTATTTTTTCACAAAATCACCAACGCAATGAGACATTTGTCATATCCAGGGATCAACACTTGTGTCATGTTTACATTGTTGAAGTTCATCGCCTGTGATAGGTACCAGAGTTTGACAGTCACTTGCAACTCTGCGGCACTGTGATACGCGCAATGTTGACCGTATAGGAATTTTTTGAGAGAAAAGAAAGGGTGGAAATCGATTGGGGTGGGACCCGAACTATATGGTAAAATCCTCCTAGCGGAACTGCTGCAGAAGAACTGTCGGGTATGAAGCCATGTGGCCGACCGGATCACATAGTACATATGTGATTCCTCAATTGTAACAGTTGTATTTTCTGTTCCAGCCTCTCCAGGCACCTTTTATGAATAGCACATGAAGCATTGTAAACATGTGGCTCAGTGTAACCGTAGTGTTTCTTCTGTTCCAGCCTCTCCAGGCACCTTTCTATGAATAGCACATGAAGCATTGTCAACATGTGGCTGCTCAGTGTAACCGTGGTGTCCCTTGCTGTGTTCGCGGCCGCGCGCGGGCGGCGCGGGCCGCGGGGGCGTCGGAGGCTCTTTCGGCGCGCGCGGCGGCAGCGGCGGCGGCGCCTACGGAGGCGGCCGCGCCGGCGGCCAGGCGGAGTACTTCTGAGCACGCCCCGCCCCCTCCTCGGCCCCCGCCCCCCCGGGGGCCACCACTGCCTCTCTCCGCCTCGCTTCCCACTCGCCCCGCCAACGCCTCGCCCGCTGACCGCGGGCGGCCAACGGCGCATGCGTTGTAGCTCTTCTGTTCTTCAATAAATATAGTACGTTCCAAACACTCGATTGTTTAATACAACCTTACGTTCCTTCCTCCTCGTATTCAAAGTTATTTTTCAAATGTGTGACTTTGCAACAGTACCAATACCTTCGTTTACAGTCGACTTCAGAAGTTAAATACTTTAGGCGAAAGAACAGTATTTTTCCCTCTTGCATATTCATTGCCAATTACATGTGGAGTTCCACAAGGCTTGCTTTCGCGGATTATTCTTTTCATATTGAACTAGTGAGAACCCGTCAAAATTTGACGGTGAGATCTGAGATAAATGTAAAATAATGTGCCCAGACTAATGTTCACAATATGTTGCGTTGTTTGGATCTTCAGGGTATAACGAAGATATTTTGTGATGTGGAGTTTCCAAAATTTTGAACTTGTATGGCCCATGACCAGGTGGCAATGCAATATCGGCACCAAATTACACAAAAGAAAGAGCACTATTATACTGACGAATATTATTTCTAGTTTTTTGTCATTATCTATAATCAACTTTGATATCCTCTGGCGTATTGCTCGAAGGTAAACTTATTTTCCCATTTACGCAACACAGAGTAAACTCGTTTGCAGAATTTCTCTCATATGGGAAGTGCAAAGCAGAACAAAACTGACATTTCATAGACAACGACCCAACAGAGAACGACACTAACACGACGCGGACTTTCTCTTTCCCTGCGTCCACTTAATGTACGTTTGCGTCTTTTCGGGCGCGTGGGCAACGATCGACATAACCTGTGTACAACTTCACTTTTTAAGTACAACCGAGCAAAACCCACTGTCCGAATGTTCTCTATAAAATACACCACAAAAGCAAATACATGCCAGCTATCAACTCCACACTGCAATTACTACACTGAAACAAAACCTTGACGAATTGTAAACAAATCTCAACAATTAAAATAGAGTATCAAGCAGCGACACCATGAAGCAACCACTCTTTGGAGAAAAAAACAATTGACTATTGATAAGCGTACTATTAAAGAATTATTTAATTAATTAATTTACACCGTAAATGTTGGTGAATCCACACTAACAGTATCTGATAACACATCTAGAGATCACGTTCATTCATTTAAAGGAAATATACTACAATCGGTTCAGTAGAACCTCTAAACGAAGCCATGGCAGAATAGTTTATTTTTTTTAAATATATAGATACCCCTTCTTGCGTTAGTAAATAAGTAACAGCTCTATTTGCTGATGTTTCTTGCAATTCAGAAACTACTCTTTGCGTGCATGTTGTTTGCGCATTTGTTGTTCATTTTCCTCCCTTTCCATCGCCCACCTCCGATGATGCGCGCGACGGTGAGAGCCAGAGCAAAGGCGATCAGGCCACACCCCAGGGTGCCATTGTTGCCTCTTCGCCTCTCCTCTCCATTGTCCCGTCCCCGTCACGCCCTCTTGGCTACAGGAGGCAAACGGCGTACACGTTGTAGCTCTTCTGTTCTTCAATAAATATAAAACGTTCCAAATACTCGATTTGTAATATAGCCTTATAATCCTTCCTGCTCTTATTGAAAGTAAACCTTCAAATGTGTGATTTTGCAGCAGGACCAATACCTTCGTTTGCAGTCGACTTCATTAGTTAAATACCTTAGGAGAAAGAACAGTATTTTTCCTTCTTGCATATTTATTGCCAATCACATATGGAGTTCCACAAGGTTGCTTTCGCGATTATTCTTTTCATATTGAATCCCCTTGCGTTAGTAATGAGTAACGTTCTCTTTGCTGATGTTGCTCGCATTCAGAAACTACTCTAGGCGTGAATGTTGCGTGCATGTTGTTCATTTTCCTCCCTTTTCATCGCCCAACTCCGACGACGACCGCGGCGGTGGCAGCGCCGGGCCATCAGGCCACAGGCCACGCCCCAGGGCGTCACTGTAGCCTCTTTTCTCCATTGTCCCGTCCCCGTCACGCCCTTTTGATGACGGGAGGCGAACGGCGTACGTGTTGTAACTCTTCTGTTCTTCAATGAATATCATATGTTCCAAATACTCGATTGTTTAAATTAGCCTAACATTCCTTACTCCTCGACTGAAATTCAAACCTTCAAATTAGTGGCGTTGCAACAATACCAATTCCTTCGTTTGCAGGCGATATTAGAAATTAAATACCCACCTACTGACACGAAACAACAGTATTTTTCTCTCTTCCATATTCATTGCCAATTACTTATGGAGTTCCACAAGGTTTGCTTTCTCGGACTATTCTTGTTATATTGAATACCTCTCCTTGCGTTAGTAAATGAGTAACTGTTCTCTTTGCTGATGTTGCACGCCATTCAGAAACTACTCTAGGCGTGAACGTTGCGTGCATGTTGTTCATTTTCCTCCCTTTTCATCAGCCAACTCCGACGCGCGCGCGGCGGTGGCAGCGCCGGCGAAGGCGATCAGGCCCCACCCCCGGGGATCACTGCTGCCTCTTCGCCTCTTTTAGTAAAATAGTTTTGACAAAACCTACAGATTCGTAAGTAAGTATGCAAAGCAATGGTAAGTTACCAAGATCTGAGGTTTGCAGAAAGCACGTAGATGACTTTTATTTATTACTCGAATAGTTTCTTTACTTTCTCGTATACGTATGTGAAACAGCAAACAATGTTTTTGGAAAAAAATTTCCAAATAGGCGCCAATGTTGTGCACAGACAACGGAGGGACGGACGGACGGGCAAAGTTACGGACGTTTTGGAAAAACAATACTTTTTCGGTATCAAGGACGCACAAATCGTAGATTATCACTACACTACGTTTTACACTAAGTATTTTTTCTGCATATTGCAATGGGATTTATCCGCTTTTACCTCCTCGCTGCCGCTTACGCAGTAGAGAGAAAGTTATGTAATGTTGCGGGAAAAGCGGTGAACTTTCGGTAGACAAACTCTTATTGCCGAGCCCTGGTAACGAAAATGTGTTAATAACCCAGTTAATAAATTTAGAAAAAAAATCCTTTAACACATGGTGTAGCATGAATCCATGTTTTGTGGATCCTTGATACCGAAAAATCGATTGACGGCAAACGTGTCCGTCCATCTGCCTGTGAACACTGCTAGCGCCTAAAACATGCGTACAATCTTTTCCAAATTGAGGAATGCCCTGTCGATCTGGCTCTAGTTGAAGCTTTAAGATTTTGAAAAACATTTTTTAATATTTGGGAGTACTTTATATGAAGCCTCCCTGACATTTTCAAAATTTTCTCAAAAAGGCTCAAATTTTTTTAATTTTTTTAAGAATGGAGTAAAATACACTTATAAAGTGGCATAGATCCGATTTTCACGTTAACTTTAAAGTTTCAAAAATTGCAAAAGTTTGAATTTTTGGCGTTTAAAATTGAATTTTTCCTTAAAAAAAAATTTAATTAAAAAAATACAAAATAAATTTCAAAACTGCTCAAAATTTTTTCTTTGAATTTTTGAAAGAGAGAGTACCAAATTCACCCTGTCCAATGACATAAACGCCATGTTGCTCTATTCTGTTTTTTTTTTTTCAAAAATTACAAAAATGTAATTTTTTACCTGTCTCTCGCGTCAATAATATTTACATTAGAGGCAATTTCTTCGCGTTATTGTATTTATGAGTAAATTAGCTTCAAATAATGTCAAGTAAATTTTCTCGAGAACACAACATTTTTCTATAAAAATTACCATAAAATACCGCATTTTCAGAACCACATAAACCCTATTTTCGCAAAAATGGCTCAATTTTTTTCTCAATTTTTTCTAATGGATAGTGTTAATTGCACTGTTTTATATAACGTAACGTTGATTTTGATGTTTTTTTTTTTAAAAATGCACAAATGTAATTTTTTTGAAATACCTCTCCCGCGCTAATATTGACATTTCCATTAGTTTGTATGCATTATTACATTTGTGAGTAAAAGTGCTTCAAATGAAGTTTTTCGAAAACTCAGTAGATTCTTGTGAAAAAGAGCTTAAATTTCGCATTTATAGTAGTGCTTAATTGCCATTTTCTTAAAAACGACTACTACTAGGAAAGCAAAAATTTGAGAATTTGTCAAAAAATGTACTTTGGCGACGATAGATGGTAGCTGATCAGAGAATGTTGCAAGACCTTAAAGCCAGGCCACACCAAGGTAATTGGAAAAAATTGGTACGAGAAAGTCTGTGCCATTCTGTAGCACCTCTAGTTTCTTAATGAAATGTGTTCCATCAAGAACATATCTCCAAATAACCTATGTTCATATTTTTCAAAAATAAAATATTTTTTGAGTAATCTTGCGTGAAAAAGGCAATTTTTAAAAGTTTTGTACTCATGTGCCGGAAAACAGCGACTTTGTGGCAGAAAAACTCTTATTGCCGAGTCCTGGTAACGAACATGTGGGTAAATCCTATTGCTAAATATAGAAAAAAATTTCTCCAACATGGTGTAGCCTGAATTCGTATTTTGTGGGTTCTTGATACCAAAAAATTCAATTGAAGGCAAAACGTTTGTCTGTTCGTCTGTGATGAACGCTGGTGCCTAAACCTTCGGTTAATTGTCTTCAAAATTGATATTGCCCAATCAATCTGATCTCGCGACTTTGAGTGTTTCAAACGGATATTTTGCATGGTTTCGAAATTCTTCGAAATCATTCCGTTGGGGTCGGCAAAGAATAAAGTCTTTAGTCTATGGTGTCGGTCGTGTTGATTGTATAATGTAGATCACAGGCAGGATTTCGGATCATTTATTGGGGGAGGGGGTAAAGGGTCCCCTGAATAAGATAGCTCTAACAATAAAATACAATTTTTGAAAGTCCCCGCCCATCACACGCACACTCTACAGCGCGTTTTTACTTTCTCGTATACGTACGTACATACGGAGTAATATACGCAGTATAGAGAAAGTTATGTAATTCTGCGCAAAAAAATGGCGGATTTTCTGCGGAAAAAAATGCATTGCCGTGTTCTGGTGACGAAAAAATGCATAAAATCAGTTGCTTGATTAAGAGAAAAAATCCTCTAACAAGTGGTGTGGCCAGAATCCTTGTTTTTTGAGTGCTTGACGCCGTAAAAACCAATTGGGAGCAAAACGCTCGTGTCTGTGAATACTACTAGCGCCTAATCCATAAGTACGATATTTTACAAATTGAAGAATCCTATGTCAATCTGGCTCTGATTGAAACTTTGAAATTTTTAAAAACATTCTTTAAAATTTGGGGGTACTTTACACCCGGACATTTTCAAAATTTTCTCAAAAACGGCTTCAAATTTTTTCTTTGACTTTTTTGTAAGATAAGAGCAAAATATACTTACAAAGGTGGCATAGGTCAGAATTCCACGGTTAACACCAAAATTCCGAAAATTGCAAAAGATATAATTTTTTCCGGCGTCTTCCTACAACTAAGAAATTGAAGACATGGATGTTTCCTTCAAATGAAATTGGTTCTACATAAATAATTCTTTCAATTAGGTCATATAGATATTTTGAGATATTTTAGTAGTTTCGTGTAATAGTGCGTGCAATATTCGCAATTTTAAAAAATAACAAAAACAAGATTTTCCCATAAACGGCCCCAAATCTTTTCTTTAAATTTTTGGCAGGGTTAGTGCCAAACGAACCCTATGCCGTGCTATAAATTCCATATTGCTGTATTCTTTTGTTTTCTCAAAAGTTTCAAAAATTGAAATTTACTTGACTTGTCTCTCACATCAGTACAATTTACATTAAAGGCGATTTCTTTACATCATTATATTTATGAGCACATGTACTTTAAGTAATGTCAAATAAAGTTTCTCGAAAACTCAACAGTTTTCGGTAAAAATCAGCACAAAATTCCGCATTTTCAGAAACGCTCAAAAATGGCTCCAAATTTTTCCAACATATAGTGCTAATTGCACTGTTTAGTATGAGGTTAAGTTCATTTTGGTGTATTCTTTTGTTTTTTAAAAATCACACATAAAAAATTACACATTTCGCTTTTACAGTAATGTTTAACTGCCATTTTCTTAAAAAAGACTACGAATTTTTCAATGAAAACTTCTATTTAGGACGAGTTTTTACTCTTCTTTAATATTCTTGAAGTAATGATTCAGTTGTACAACTATGAAAGCAAAAAGTTGAGAAATTGCCAAAAAAAAATGTACTTTGAGCGACGATAGAGGCAGGTGGTCAGAGAATGGAGCACGACCACATTAAGGACATTAGAAAAAATTGGTACGAGAAATTCTGAGCCATTCTGTACCATCTCCAGTTTATTTTAATTTTCCTCGTCAACTTAACACTATTTTATCTGATTGACAAAATAAGAAAATAATTTATAATATTAGAAAAACATTTTACATTCTGCTGCACTTACGATGTAGAGAAAAGTTATGTAATGCTGAGCGAAAAACGTCGAAATTTCGGCAGAAAAACTCTTTTTGCTGGGCTCTAATAACAAAGTGAGTTTTTGTGAGTCCTTATACTGAAAAATCGATTGACGGTAAAACGTCCATCCGTCTGGTATACTGGAACAACACTTGCACCTCAACCACGCGTAGGATTGTTCCCAAATTGAAGAAACCCCTGCCTATCTGGCATTAATATTCATTAATGTAACATTCATTAATTTTTTCATTAAACATTCATTATTTTACATACAGCCCCTGCAACATTTTTTAAATTTTCTCAAAAATTACTCAAATTTTTTAAAAAATTTGTTGTAAGAATAGAGTAAAATACACTTCTAAAGATGCATAGTTTAAATTTTCACTGTTAACTCTGAATTTTCGATAATGACAAAGTTTGAATTTTTGCACAACTCCCTACAACTACAAAATTAAAGATAAAGATTTTTCTTCCCAATTAAATTTGTTAGTAGATCTTTCATTAGTAAGTTTTTGCGCTTAACTTAATTAGTTTTTTCAAAAAAAAAATTTGGAGCCTTTTGGAAAATGGCGTTTGAGCTTTCTGAAATTAAAATTTTAAGCTCATATTTAAAGAAAACATTTAGCTTTTGAGAAACTTTATTTGACATTATTTAAAGCACATATACTTCTAAACCTAGCAGTGTAAAGAAATCGCCTCTAAGGAAAATATTACCAATGTGAGAGAGAAGTCAAAATGAAATACATTTTTGTAAGTTTTAAAAATCAAAAGAAAAGAACAATATAGTGTTTATGTCATCAGATAGAGTTGGTTGGACACTAACCCTACCAAAGATTTAAAGAAAAAATTTGGACCCATTTTTGAGGAAATCACGTTTTTGTAATTCTTTAAAATGGCAAAGATTGCACGCTCTATTGCACAAAAAAAAATTTCAAAAAAGTGTTCATGGCCTTAATGAAAGAACTATTTATGGATTCCAAATTTCATTTGAAGAAAAAAATGTGTCTTCAATTTTATAGTTGTAAGAAGACCCCCAAAAAATTTGAGCTTTTGCAATTTTCGAAAATTCAGAGTTAACCGTGAAAATGGGACCAACACCCTAAGTGTTTTTAAGTCTATTCTTAGAAGAAATTTAAAGAAAGCCTTTTTGAGAAAATTTTGAAAATTCCCGGGAGGCTTCATGTACAATACCCCCAAATTTTGAGGAATGTTTTTCAAAATTTCAAAGCTTCAATTATAGCCAGATGGACAGGAGATTCTTCAATTTGCAAAAGATCGTACGTGTGGTTTAGGCGCTAGATTAGTTCACATACGGCAGACGGACGGACGTTCCGTTGAAATCTTGAAATCGATTTTTCGCAGCATTACATAACTTTCTTTATAATTTGTGTATTACTCCCGTATATATGAGAAAGTAAAAACAACTAAACAAGATTTTCTCAAAAAGGCTCCATTTTTTTTTAACTCTTGGTAGATAAGTGCTATATGTACTCTATGAGATAACATAAACACCATATTGCTCTTTTCTTTTTTTTTTCAAAACCTAGAAAAATTTAATTTTTAACACCGTTCATATTTTTATTAGCAGCTAGATATTCACATTATTATATTTACGATTTACTGTATTTTAAATGATGCTTATAAAGTTTCTTGAAAACTCAAGTTTTCTTTCAAAACCTCATAATTCCGCACTTTCAGATACGCTCAAATGTCATTTTTTTAAAAAACGGCTTAAAATTTTTCTTCAAACTCTTTGTATGAATAGTGTTAAATGGACCGTTTAAGATGACATAAAAGTAATTCTGTGGTATTATTTTGTTTTTAAAAAAATTACACAAATGTATTTTTTTTAAAATATCACTCACATCTTTAAAATGCATATTTCTAGTAATTTGTGTACAATATTACATTTGTGTGTGGTAAAGTTTCAAATGACTTCCAATGAAGTTTTGCAAAAACTCAAAGATTTCTGTGAAAAAGAGTTTGTAGTTTCACTTTTCTGAAAAGCTGTATTCTTAAAAACGGCTCAAAAATTGATTTTCTTTTAAAACGTACATTGTGCGACAATAGATTGCAGCTGGCCAGAGGATGGGGCAAGATTGTAAAGGTGGAACAGATCAAAGAAATTAGAAAACTAACAAGTACGAGAAGTCTGTGCCATTCTGTAGCACCACTAGTTTCAATTGCTGAGCTGTAGTTAAAAAAATAAAAACAATTTTTACTATTTCCCTATCTTTAAATCACATTGATTTTAAATATTTATTTATTTATTTATTTTATTTTAAGTAAAAAAAACAGTTAAAAACTGCGTATGATGTGCTATGGGGAAAAGTGAATTGTGTGCACATGTTCAAAATTCTGTGATCCCTACACTAAGTCATATACTACTTAAATTTTGAATTTTGAAAGGAGAAAAAACAAAAACTCCCATGTAATAAAATATATTTTCAAGGATAAACAAGCAATAAATTTTGAATTTTGAAAGGGAGAAAAAAAAACAAAAAACTCCCATGTAATAAAATCTATTTTCAAGGATAAAAAGCAATAAATTTTGAATTTTGAAAGGGAGAAAAAAAAAAAAAAACTCCCATGTAATAAAATCTATTTTCAAGGATAAATAAGCAATAAATTTTGAATTTTGAAAGGGAGAAAAAAAAAAAAACTCCCATGTAATAAAATCTATTTTCAAGGATAAAAAGCAATAAATTTTGAATTTTGAAAGGGAGAAAAAAAAAAAAAAACTCCCATGTAATAAAATCTATTTTCAAAGATAAATAAGCTATACATTTTGGCTCTTATTACTTCCTGCGCGACAACATGGAAGCGATAATTTGAATAATTGTATTTCCCACTGAATTCTAGAAGCGTGCACAGAAAATGAAGTTACATTTATGTCCAGAAGCAAAACAAGGGCCATCTCAGCATTTGCTCAATGGATCAGGGAAACTGGACGAAAAACCTGATCGAGATGGGGGTCGTTGACCCAGAAGCTGTAGTACAATAGTTGTTACAGGTTGTTTATACTCATTTATACAGTCCAAATGCTAAATAATGCATTATGTATCATTGTTAAAATTAATGTTACTTTTCTTGTGATGCTCAGTATAGTCTCTAATGGTATAGAAACAGTTATGCAGAAACGATTTCACTTGGGATTTAAACTTTTCTATTGAATTTAATCGTTTAATGTCATCTGGCAAAGTGTTGTAAAATGTTTCTCGTCGAGTGTTATAGTAATAGACTTGGCATTTTCTGAAAAATATCCCTGCCCTTGAGCAAGTCATTTTTACAAAAAACCCCTGATTCGTAAATAAAAGACACGGTAATGGTAGAATTCCTAGATTAATGAAGAGAGGCTTACATGAATCACGTGGGTGGGATTTGGTTATTATTCGTACAATTCGTTTTTGTAATCTAAAAGTCTGGGAGCTATAAGATGTATTTCCCCAGAATATTATGCCATATCTCAGGCGGGAATGAACATTCGCGAAGTATACACAACGAGCAGTATGAAGGCTGACTGAATTTGCAAGAATTGAATTCAAGAAATATCCTTTGAAAATGGCTTTAACAATTCTGTTCTTTTATTTTAATGTTTATTAAAAATTTGTAATGAAAATTGTTCAGTTGGCCAAAAAATGAAATTTTTTGTTACATAATGAACTGACATTATGATTAAAACAACAAATTTGTTTTAAATAGAAAAGTGAAATTATTAAATAGCATTGAATATAAAAGAAAATATTCAGTTGTGATAGAAGGTTCACTTCTTCTCAGTGTACACTTGACATCAAAAAAATATCATGCAATTGTTACATTATATCATATATTATAATGGAAAAAAATGCTCACTATATACAATACGAGTGGTGCTACAGAATGGCACAGACTTTCTCATAGTAAAGTTTTCTAATTTCCTTGGTGTAGACTGGCTTTATGGTTTTGCCCCATCCTCTAGCCAGCTGATATATCGCTGTCCAAATATAGTTTTTTGACATTTTCTTAATTTTTGGGTTCCTAATTGGAACAACAAAATATTATTTAAGACAATTAAAGAAGAGTGAAAATCTTAACTGTCCTAAATGCCAGTATTCATTGAAAAGCTTAGAGTAATTTTTAAGGAAATAGCATTGAAACATAAATGTGGAATTATTAAAGCGCTTTTCAAGGAATCTATTGAGTTTTCAAAAATCTTCATTTAATGTCATTTGAAGCCCATCCACACACAAAGAAAATAAAAAGGAAACATTAATGGCGCGAGATATATTTTAAAAAAATACATATGAATTTTAAAAAACAAAAGAATAACCAAAATTAACTTTACGTCATATTGAACAGTCCCATTACCACTATCCATTGGAAAGGTTTGAAAAAGAAATTTGAAGCCATTTTTGAGAAAATGGTATTTGAGCGTTTCTGAAAATGCTGGATTTTGAGCTCATTTTCACAAAAAAACTTATTAGTTTTCGAGAAATTTTATTTGACATTATTTAAAGCGTATGTACACATAAATACAATATATGAACAAAAATTTTGAAAAAATAAAAGGATAGAGCAATATGGCATCTTACAAGTCTTGTTTTTGTATTTTATTTTATTTTAAAAATACTGTGTGCCATATTGCAAGAAAACTACTAAAATTTTTAAAAAGAAGTGCATGACCTTAATGAAAAAACTAATTATGGGCAACGACTTTCATTTGAAGGAAAAATCTCTCATCTTAAAATCTGTACTTGTGGGAAGACGCCGAAGAAAATTCATACTTTCGCAATTTTCGAGAGTTCAGTCTTAACCATGAAAATAGAACCTGTGATACCTTTCTATACTCTATTCTTATATACTCTACTCATACAAGAAATTTAAAGAAAAAAATTTTAAATGCCTGGGGGCTTTATGTAAAGTACTGAAATTGAATGTTTAAGAACTCTAGGAAATTTGTAATGGTTAATTCTAGTGTTATGGCTCGTGATTTTTGGCACGAAACTGAAATTTCTAAGTAAATAACATTTAAAAGCAATATAATTGAAAGATGATTTATTAATACGGGATGTTCACAGTAATGCTTAACATTTTCCTACAAGTTTTATAATATAGAGCTAAATTTCACCAATTTATTAATGTTAAATTGTTATTAGCTCAGCTTATTAAAATTATTGGTCGCTTGATTATTATTACTATACAAGTTACAATTAGTTCTCATGATAGAGAAAAAAGTAAATTGTTTATGATATAAATTTGAAGATCTTCAAAATGAAATGTTTTTTAAAAAAATGTCCCAACTTTTGAGGGGGTAGTTGCCGCCCTTGAATAACGCCTCTGGCCCCGACATCTAGGTCAACAAATTGGCCAGTGTGTAGAGGCTTTAATCAAAGTAAGCTTGTTTGAAATTATTCTTGCTTTTCTTTATTGTGTTGCAAAATACTGTAACAGCTGAATTTACTAAATTCATTGCTAAAATAATGAATGCAGATTTGCACTACACACGCTTCTTTTCATTTGGTTGAATTTGATTTTTTTTTTTATATTTGAGTTTTTAGTATGGCAGAAATTAGCCTACAATATTTCAATATCATGAAACTGTTTCTAATAATGTGAGAAAGTGTGTGCTCTTGGAGACCTCTAGTTGAACATTCAAAGTACATTATAATTTGTTAAATATTTTATTCCCTTTTTTACGATCTTAACGTGGATTGTTCAATACATTGATATTATTAAACTGGGCAATCATAAAGAAGTCTGCCACTTGCTCTCTTTTTAGCCGCATTTCTTTTACTGCCACCCCCCCACCCTTACCCTTCTTTGCAGATAGGTTTTCTCTTATTTATAAGTCCTCAACTTTATTTTGAAGGCATATAATTTTCTCTCTTAGTGTTGAAAATGTTCATTTTGTCAGATCTCAGTTTGGACACAAACAAAAGAAAACTTTATGAATTCAAGATCTGCTTGTAGTATACTAATATCTAGTTTACAATATTGTAACTGCCGAAGGCAATAGAATTTAATCTTAATTCTTCATATCCAATTGAAAAGTAAGAATTGTTACAAATACTTTTCATTGGAACTTACTTCCCTGAGCAAATCTGGTTTAAGAGTCAAGGAAGTAAGGAAATCTGAACATGAAAGGTTAGGATTATATTTAACAATCAAAAAGGCATTCACTGTTTCTGCAGAGGAACTTTTTCCTATTTTTGGATTAATTTTGTTGTGCTTGCAATAAATTGTTATTTATGTAACAAATCGTCTAAATTAATCCTTAAAGACTAATTGAACAATTTTTCACAATGTTACATACACTATTTTTTATTTCTATTTGTTCTAGTTATTCAAAATACACTTTTAACACTTTCATAAGTTAAGAATTGTAATTACTCTCCACGTCCTGTAGAAAGGGTTGTTAGTACAGGGTCTTGGTACTGTTTTTAAATAACAATTGCAGTGTGCAGAAGGCCAAAAGGACAAAGGGGGACAAGTGAGACAAATCGGGGAAAGGAGAATGAAGAGGGCAAGGGGACAATATGGGCAAAAATGGAAAAGAGGAGAAAAGGTACACAATGAGGAAAAGGGGACAAAGTGCACAATGGATCAAGGGGATAAAGGGCAAATGGGAAGACTTCAGAAGAAATGGGAACAAGGGAAAAAAAGGGAAAAAGGACAAGGGGACATTTAAATTTATACAAAATTTAAACCCCAAAAATATTTTTAATGGTCTCTCAAGCATTTTAATGGTTGTTGCTATGGAAACCTCTTAAAACAATATTTAGATGGTTGGTTGCTAAGAAGCTAAGTATGCGCATTTATTGACGTAAATAAAAAGAAACAAATTTTTACCTTACCATTATGAAATGGGATTGACAGAAAATTCAGGGCAATTATCAGCAATTAATATTGACTTTTTGGTCTGTCATTCTGTTTCAAATACTTTGCCCATTTTAAGATTTTAAGGCAATTCTCTGCAATCATCTCAGTCAATTTTACTGCTAACAATTTACAATATGATTGAAAGCTTTGCCAACATCTAGTCATGTTCATCTCTTAAGTTTTCACATTATCCCAAGACTATCAATTTTGTTATTTGAATAAACATATGATGTTAGACTTTCTTCAAAAAAGAGAAGTTGAATAATATTGAACAGAACTATTATGATGGACAAAATATGGAAACACTAAATATAAAAACTCATCAGTAATCAATTTGTAAACATAAACTGTAAGAGGATTTCTACGATCTTTCGTTTCCAACACCTTCCCTTCTTGCAAACACTGACCTCTCCTCTCCTACCTTGCCATAACCCTGCCTACTCATTTCATTACAGAGCCATAACAGCTGATGACCACATGGATGAAACCGTTTCCACCAATTTTTTATTTCCTGATGTCCTGATGCCATAAATATTGAGTAATAATTTTTGTTTTTGAGTATTTACTAAGCGTTTAAAATTCATAATAAGGTAATTAAATATCATTCATGAATAAATACCATATCATAAAGAAAATAAAATATAATTTCATTAATAACAATTTTTAATATTCTTTGTAGAAATTTAAAATCTTTATCATTTTTCATGCATTCATCATCTTCATAATTTTTATGTGGTTCCCTGAAAACTTGCTCCATCCTCTTATCATAAATTTTGTGTCCTTTGTTTTGTAAAACACCTGAAAACCCAAAATAGAAAATTTTCAAAATGTGTGAACTATTAACCAGTTTTTAAATAAATTAAATGCAAATGTTTAATATAATGACTGGAATTGCCTTTAGTTACGTATTTCTGAATTTTATATAAAAGAAAATCTATATGACAAAAAAGAGGAGGGGGTCAAAAGAAACAGGGCTAAAAGATAGCTGGTGGCAGACTTAATTATGATTGCCCAGTTCAATAATATCAATGTAGTAATGAACAATATATGTTCATATTGTACATGTACAATATTGTAATTGAAGAATTGTACAATCCATGTTAAAATTGTAAAAGATGGAAAATAACATTTCACAAATTATAATTTTTTTAAATGTTCCAAACATAAAATGAAAATTTTTAACACAGAGAGAAAATGATATGCCCTCAAAATAAGTTGGTAATATTCGTGGTAATTTTAATTAAAACTGTCCCACTCGTAAGTGAATTTAAAATATTTACCAACACTCATGAAATTTAATTAAGAGGAATGCTCAAAGCAGATAAGCTGCAATTGAAGGGTTTTTATAAGAACCAACCTAACCCTAATTCAAAATTTTTTTGAGCACCAGAAACTTCAAGCGTTGACATGCATAGTAGAATTTATGATTTTTCCCCCCTTATAACTTTCAATGTATTTGGCACTTGCTGAAAGGAAATGTCCCAGTAGATAGCACCAGTTGCAGGGATAACTTGGTGAAATATATCAAAATATGAAATTTTGAACTTGTTTTGTTTTTGTAATCAATCTCTCAATTATTAACAGAAAAAATAATTTGAATATTTTTAAGAGATTAAAGCTTGAGTTTTCTGAAGAACATTTAATACTAAAAAATTCCTCCACAATTTATACAAGAAGTTTGAATCCTTCAGGTCTTTTGTAAAAATGTTTTCTTTAATGTAAATGTAGCTTCACAATGAACACATTTTCTTCACTTCTCCATTTGCTATTTTGATAGCAATACTGTAAAACCAAATCTGAATTTTGTAAATAAGTTTTCTGAAACTAGGGTCTGAAAAATTCAAGGTTTCAAATTTTGCTAACTTACTTTGTTGTTCATTTTATTTATCATTTAACTGTGGTAAAAGGGTGGGGAAGAAATTCTGGAACTAAATAAAACATACGTACATTAAACGTTTCCTACACAGGTCACCGTTTCTACTGTTTTTGACAAAAATAAATGAAATTACATCAAACTTCTACAAATAATAATTATTTTTCATTTAACGCCATTAACAATACATTGATTATCCAATTTTTTCTATTAATATTATTGGAATATTGAGATTTTAATATGATCTTTTCATTTCATTTATTATATGAGCTTTCAATTCATCACATAAAGTTCAACAATGTTTTCAACACTTGCACTTTCTTATAGCTATCGCTTTTCATCTAATGTAAATTTGTCAAGTACATCACTTTTAAATGCACTTTTTATTTCACTAACAATCCTTATGCATTAATTAATATAAAAAAATATTACGCTGCCATCAAGTCTTACTAATCACAGTGACTATGCACCGAATTAAGACAAAATAAGAATTTACCTTAAGACAAAATCACATATTATCTCTCAATTCTATTATTCTGTACCAAAGAAAATATTATATCTGAACAAAAAACTTGCACATTGTGTTCACAAATTCACAATTTCCTTTCAAGAATGGTGTCAACCTCACTTTCCTATCAATAACTTTCAGAAAAGATTCTTTATAAGATTTCCAGGCCTCTCAAGATTAAATAAATAATAGTAGTCAAATAGTGAGCTTTCTTGTCAACAAATAGTGAGTAAATATTTATTTAGGGAAAAAAATGTGAAACACTACAGCATTTACATGAAGAAATGTATTATTGAATTTTTTAAGAAGTACTATCAACTACAGAAGAAAATTGCTTTTAAAACCACATTAATCCTAACATTTCTTTATATCAATCTGCATATGACAATTGAATTAAAAATACCTATTATAATTAAATTTTTATATATTAGAGGGCTAGTTCTGAACCCAGCAATCTCTACTATTTTCTGAAATTTAGTTATTGGTAATAAGTCAAGCTTGGCAGAAAAACCTACACCTGCAGTATCCAAAGTTTTTTTAAAGTTGGCAAAAAGCATTTTTTTTTTAAGTCAGTATCAATACAAACAATTTTCAAAAACTACTTCTTTAAGTGACAATTTTTTAAAATACTAATTTTAGAAACAAAATTATCTCCCAACATGAACCTTTACTCTTACTGTATAGATACAATACAATAATTTGCAAGACTGAAACAATTCAATCTCTTTGGAATTAATAATATTATATACCGTGAGACTATCATATATCGAATCTGATGGTTACTTCAATAATACATGATACATGTAGAATCTTGAATACCCAGAAATAATTATGAAATATTAGCAGATGCTATTAAAACTATTAAAAAAAATGTGTTTTTGAAAAATGAAAATGAAAAATTCAAATATTAAATAATTAACAAATGTTTTAATAATTCGTATCACACTTTTATGAATAGCAACACGAAATTACACTTGCTATTTCTGTCACATTAAGGGAATTTCATTTCAACAAATCAAACACTCTTCTTGCGCTCCTTCACTCTAAACCTGTGCTGAACTGACAAACTAACATCATAGGGCAGGGCCATTAGACAAAGGGCCATGCAAATTGATCTTCAGATCGCATTGGCGAATGCATTTCCATGACTTACAAAATCCCACAAGGAGTCAAGAGTGAGTTACCTTCACAAGAAAGCTAGGAATTGGACTTTCTAGAAAGTGTTCAAACATTTATTTAATTATACAAATGTACACAAGGAAGTTTTAATATATTTTTCACAGTAATAGTATGTTTCTTCCAATATAAACAATCCCAATTTTTAGAAATATAATTTATAGTATGTACTAAACATTTTTATTTCAGAGAAAAAATAGTTAAGCCAGAAAATGCCTTAGATAGAAATAATTTCCGATATATAAAGAAACATTTTTAAATGGAATTTTCATGAGACAGAAAAATATTTAATATATAGATAATATTGATCGTTATATAAGTTCAATATATGGAGATCTGACTGTATTTTGTGCTTTGTAGAGTATCAGAAGTGAACATTCAAGTACAGTCAAAGCCGCCTTGGAATAAAAACTTCATGATGGCTATCGCAAGGATATGTTTTCATTGCAATGTGAAAACTATGACATAGAAAATCAACAACCAGGAGTCAGAGCACCTTTGTGGACATACATGAATTTTTCCGAATCCCAAAGTTTACAGGATATGCCTTGTGAGGTCATGAACTAATGGGAATCCTACAAGAAAATGATCATGTGGAACACTGTTGCTGTGGTGACCATGCTAATTTCAAAACTGAAATGAGTTAGATATAATGAATCCAGAAAAATTTGTAAAAGCTATGTACTGTAGTTTCATACATAAAAAATTACAGGCAGCCATTGTTTTTTTTCTTTTCTTTTTAAATAATAATAATCATAATAATAATAATAATAATAATAATAATAATAATCATTAATGTTATTCATGTTCACATAAGTTACCAAAATCAGCAGATACACCCAAATATTCAAATGCTTGGGCTCGGGTGTAGTTTAAGTAAGCTTATAACAAAAGCAAAAAATGAGATACGGCAGAAACACAAAACAATTTAAAAACAAGTTTTACAAGATAGTATCCTATCATATACTACCAAGTATCATATAGTACAAGATTCTATCTACCGAGTATGAACACTACACTCTCATCATGGTAATGAACATTGGAAACGTAAAGGTTTTGTTTGTTTTGTTATATAACCTAGAGGGTAGGATTATTTTATTTAATCAGTAGATGTTTAGATGTTTTTTAAAATTAATTTATGATAATAAATGTATGACTGAAATTGAGTGCAATTTAATTTCAATTTGATTCAGTAAGATTTAATTATAACAACACTACAGATGTAAATCATAAGAAATCATCATTACTATGTACCTATTTTAATTTTGATATTCAAATAAATTCAATATTCCAAAAATAGTTCAAGTCAAACATTGTAATCCCATGTTTTGCAATCCCAATTTCTGAAAAGTGGCAACCCTTAAGCATTTTCTCCAGAAATGACAGAAAGAGTAAGGTTGCCCTACCCTGCTCTTGATTAATTTCAATGTTTCACAGCTCTCTTATCACTGCATTCGATATTGAGGTCCCTTGCAAGGAAACCAATTGGGTAAAGGTTTTTTCAAACCAGATTTCCCACATTTTTTAAGCTAATGCTGCTGTATCTAAAGAAAATTATCTCAATTATCACCTTTTATTTCAATAGGATATTAACATAATCATCCAAAAATAAAAATTTTAAAACAGGGTTAACAATCAGTTCAAAATTTAAATACAAATCTGCAAGAGTATTAAATGATTACATAGCATCATAGGCTTACACGGCCGGAGTCAATATGAGTGAAAGTTTCCGGGCTGCTAGGCAGTGGTCTAGTCAGCATTCAATGCCAACTGGACCATGGCCTACCAGCCCGGAAACTCACTCATCTTAAATGATTGTTCCTGCTTCATAAGATCCTTCTTTCTTAAATTGAAGTGGTTCATAATTAATCATGCAATCAATTAAGCGTATTCAAGACTTGTGCTGATGTGTGGTAATCCAGTAGCATTATTAAGATGAGAGAATATAAAAAAGAAAAATTGTATGTGTATTGTTGATCTATCATTTCAGTATATGTGGAGTCAGAGAAGGGGTGTCTATTACGATGACAGTATTGTCAAATCAAATCCGTAGCTCATTCATCGATGTATGTTCTATAACATAGGATCAAAAAATTTTTTTTAAGTGATGTCAAGATTGCTCATGGCTACCATTAACTTTTACTTCAATTATGTTGTTAGGAGAGGGCATATAGATTTGGAGCTCAAGAGAAGTAGATTGAATAGCATATTTGCATTTTCTAATTTGAAAGCAATTAACATTAGACAGTTTTGAAGCATTTTTGAAAAGACAGTACATTCAACTGGAACAAAATATTTCTTTGTTAAACACATTAGATTTTATTTATTCACAAACATATTTTTATATTCACTTAACTTTTATTTATTTATTTATTTTACGTCAAAAAACAGTTAAAAACTGTGAATGACGTGCTATGAGGAAAAGTGAATTGTGTGCACATTTTCAAAATTCTGTGATCCCTACACTAAGTCATATACTACTTAAATTTTGAATTTTGAAAGGGAGAAAAAAAAACAAAAAAACTCCCATGTAATAAAATCTATTTTCAAGGATAAATAAGCAATAAATTTTGGCTCTTATTACTTCCTGCCGCGACAACATGGAAACGATAATTTGAAGAATTGTGTTTCCACTGAATTCTAGAAGACGTGCAAAGAAAATGAAGTTACATTTATGTCCAGAAGCAAAACAAGGGGCCATCTCAGCATTTGCTCAATGGATCAGGGAAACTGGACGAAAAACCTGATCGAGATCGACTTCTTTTTAGATATTAGAATAGAATTAACATTTCATTATCTTTTTACATCTGATATTTAAAACTCTGGAATTATATTATTATGTTTTTGAATCTCGATCATAAAGCTCAAGAATCACAAAGGATTTACAAATAATTGGTTGGAAACTGCTAATTAGTTGAGTTAAGGTAGGAGAGCTGAAGAAACAATCAATGGAGCAAGGAACGCTGAAGTAAAAAGCAAGCAGAGGCTGCTAACAATTTGCTGAAAAGCAGATTACCAATAACGATGATATTCTTAGAGGAGAAAGAAATGTTTATGAAACTGATACATTCAATTAAATCTTAGCTCATTCAATGGAAAAAAAACAACCCTATTTACAAATTGAAATTTAACCAAATATTTGGAATCTCTTAATCAACTTTTTTTTTGCTGTATCATCGATACAGATGTCTTAAAATCAAATATATTATGCATATCCCATTACTGACAACAAAAGAAGGCTTTCAAAAACCCATCAGACTTGATTACTTGTAGGTCAGTGTCAACATTTATTTAAGTAATCTTCAAAACTTAATTTATTCAAATTTTGATCCAAATTTTATTCTGAATATTCTTACATTAATGGTAGGGACTTGTTTGCCTCTCTCAAAATAAAATCACTAAGGAACCTGTTGGTCCATGCACACTATAAGGCCTACCTATTATAACAATGTAGTTTATGATATTCATACAAGAGCGAAACAAAAATGGTCGCTTGACGAGATTTCATTACACAACTCCCTGAACTATTTTATTAAAAGCCAACTGCTCAGTAGCTACAACAAATCATTCAAAAAATTTAAAGAAAAAAATTAAAAACCATTAATATTCAGAATTAAAAATATACTATTGTTTGTACAAACCTCAAGGCTCACCAGGCACTTAATAACTTCGTTCAGCAAACATATTATGTCAAAAGAAATCTAAATATACTTGCCTATAAAATTGTTTGCAAATGTATGTGTTTTGCATTTGAGATATGATATCACAAGTAATATTGAACAAATTAAGAAAAACATTTCATAGAACAACTTACTTATGGATTCCAATTTCTATGTTAATTGTTCAAATAATCTGACTCACTCTCATAAAAATTGTCATTATTACACACTAGGGCATTAACTTCAAAACATCTTACACATACAAGAGTACAAAATTAAAGTTTTGACTTTTTGATATAATTAGGATTCTAAATACATTTACATCTCTACCAACCTGACAAAATTATTTTATCCAATAAATCTAGGAATCCAGAGGTAGTGTAAGAAACATTCTCACTTTTACCCAAACATTGAAGAAACTATTGTTGCTATACTTTTCAAAATAACAGGAAGTGAAACAGTCTCAATTGAAGAAAAAAAAAATGTCCTTGTCACACACACTCGTGTTGTTCCCCACTAATTTGGGATCTACATGAATTTAAATAGGAAATTATAATCTTAGACTTTCTGAATATCAGTGAGTAACAAAAAATTTTCATTCACAACTATACTTTACTGAAAAATAGTGTTAAGTTGAAAACAATACAATTTGAAATGAAACTGCTTTAATTTTATTTACACAAATTGAAAAGTAACCATTAACATGCAAGAAAATTGATGAAATACAAAATAGTGTTTTTTCTCAGTAATTACCAAGATAAATTACAAATAAATTAGCATTCTCTCCAAAATTAGAAGTTAATGGTCAAAATATATTTTGTCTTGAGCCCGCTACATAATGGATATTTTTTGTGGAACAAAGATTTTATTGTACTCAAGTTTTTTTTTCAACAAAGTAAAATTGCAAATATCAGTAGTTTTTAAATAAAATATTGGATACACTTCTAATGTACAAAGATGAGAATTTCTAACTCATCCCAAAGGTAATATAACATTCTTGTGCTACATATCACAGTCAGTCCCTTCTATCTCTTTGGCCAGGGGCATGGTACCGTTAATAACCAGGGTTCACAGACAGTCACCCACCCAGGAATCCACAATGTTTCGCATTGCTTAACTTCCGTAACATCACAAAGCGCAATTAAGTAATTCAGCTAACGGTACTGGCAATTTCAGAATAATTCAAACACTTGAATTCATTAGGAAAACTCTTTTGTTTAGTAACTGTTTCAATATAGTAAAAGGAAACTTCAAATAATCTTTCATCTTATTCAGGTTAAGAGCCCACTCCTTGATCATAACAACTTTATTTAAAGATTAAATTTAAGATCTCTCCAGGTATATTGACTTCCCTGCAGCCATGTATCAGCAACGAAATTGAAAAACAATTCAGTGCTCCAAGACATGCTGAATGAAAAAATCAACATAAAAATTCTAACAAACTCCAAAATTCTTACATTCAAAGCCAAATTTCTATGTAATAAATTCAGATAGTAAACTTCACAGGATTCACTTCAATTATCAACAGAAGTAAAATCATTTCTTTTTCCTTCTGAGGTTGGCTTTATACACACCGAAAATTTAAAAATAAATACATCCCCCTTGACATGCTTCAAGATAAACAACTACTATTAACCGTAACAGACATTTAAAAGAAAAACTAACACACACAAACTCTACTGAATTCATTCTGGTATAATTCACTCTGAATAAAACAACCACTTAAACAGACTAATTCGGATGAGCTAACGCTTACTCCTGTAATGCTATGGAGTATAATAGAAAATATTATACATGTTGGAATAGGTTCGTACTGAAAATTTAAAAGAATACCACATTAACACAAATAAAAGTTCATTTATTTACAATGCTATAGTAATATATTGCACACACTTAAGAAAAGTACTGGTAACATTTGTATTACGGATTTGAAATAGAATTAAGGAATGCGTTCTAATTGTCCACAAATTACCATGTATACTTGTTTGGTTAAAGTTAAACATTGCCAGACATCCAAGTGTGAGCTATCTTTTCTACATCACGAACATCAATTTATTCTTCCTTCTTAAATTTTCCATTGTAGAATGGCAAATAAATTAAAACAGTCTTCCAGTCTGTGAAGTAGAGAAGGGTACAAAATCCAGCGGCGCCGAAAGTTGCAGCCGATGGAACCCTAGAGAACAGACAGAAACAATTGCTCTTAGTCATTATACAGAATTTCTAGTGTTCATTCACATAGAGTTAATTGTAGTTATCAATAATCCTAAAGTATTCAATCGTAATACCACCAAGAGGGGCTTACAATGCTGTTGCCTGTTCAATTTGCCTTCTACCGATAAGCTTCATTATTGACACCATTGTGTAAAATACCAGGAACTTTCTCCGCGCGAAATAACGATAAATAGCACAGAAGCGTGCCTAAAATTCTAGAAAGATATCCCCGAGGGGACAGAGAAGCAAGTGCAATATGACCCGTAACACCAGGATAAGAATTCTCTGAAAGATCACTGAATAAACACAGAACAGCGGAAGAGTGGACATGAATATTCATCAACATGATTTAGCAAGTGCTGCCATCTATAAATCACAAAAGGCGGGGCTTTTAATTGAGTTTTTCTGTGAAAAAAACAAACAAGATCCTCAATATTTACGGAATTAAGCACTAAAAAGTACTGATATATTGTAAATATATCGACAAAATGACGCGCTTTCTGCATTTCCACTACTTAACATTGTTCACCAACCAATATGAAATGAATACATGTTGCATACTGCGACGTTGTAAATTTTGACGCAAGTACAGTGGCGCAGGGAAACGGGAAATTTTGAACGTTACAGTTGGCAGCACTGTAGAGCCGGCAGTTCTAAACTTTGCACAATTGTTGTAAAACTGCACAAATGCATTGCCATTTTGTAATCATGGATCATTGGACTGGTGCGGAAAGTGCAGTAGTTGTGAGAGCATTTTATAAAAATGGTGATAGTGCGACTGCCGCGCAGAGAATATTTCGACAGCATTACCAGCTTGGGCATCATGGACGTGTCCCATCTGCGCATGCGATTACAACGTGGGTGCGTAATTTTGAAGAAACAGGATCTGCCTAAAAAAAAAAAAAAAAAAACTCCAGATGGGCTTCCAACGGTACGTACCCCAGAGAACATTGACGCTGTTGGAGCTGCAATCGAGAGAAGTCTTCGCCGCCTCATACGACAGCGTGCATCTTCGGTAGGGATTAAGAGACGAGGCTTACAAAGAATACTGCACAAATACAAGGAATGCTTCCATCCCCATAAAGTTGTGCAACAATTACATGAACGAGACCCAGCGTCACGTATGGAGTTTAGTAGTTAGATATTGGCTAAAATCGACGAGAACGCGAATTTCCTTGGTAACATATGGATATCAGACGAAGCCCATTTCCACCTTAAAGGATTCGTGAAAAAACAGAATTTTCGTTATTGGGCCTTATGAGTTTCACCAGCGACCACTACATAGCGCCAAGGTCACAATAAGGTGTGCTGTATCATGTCATGGTGTTATCAGCCTTTTTTTTTTTGCACGTGAGGATGGTAGTGCAACGACAGTAACATCCGCTCGATATGTTGAAATGCTTGAAACATTCTTTACACCGAGACTGTACGAGCTTCATCTTAACATCGAAAACCTGTGGTTTCAGCAGGACGGAGCCACGTCACATACTGCTCGACAATCGATGGCAGTTCGTCAATTGTTTGGAAGACGCATTATTTCGCGTAACGGTGACATTGCATGGCCTGCGAGATCCCCTGATCTTAGTGGGTGCGACTTCTTTCTGTGGGGAAATCTTAAAGGCAAGGTGTACCGTACACGTCCTGCAACAATCCATGAACTGTAGCAAAACATTGAAAAATAAGTCACTGCCATTCACCAAGATTTGCTACACCGTGCATTCCAGAGTTTTCATAACAGGCTGTTAGAATGTGAACGCTGAATGGGAGCACATCTTTCCGATGTCATCTTTAAAAAGTAAAGAGACACTTTGTACATTTTGATTGTAAAAACAAATGGATGCTGAATACATGCACTTTCGTTACTGAATTATTTTTTTATGGATTTATTCGTGCAAATAACGTCAATTCAAAATTTCCCGTTTCCCTGCGCCATCCTGTAGATAATGCAGAACGTAACGCTGTTAAAAAATATAATATATTTTTCAAAGCTTCATTTCACTTTAACGCTCGCTTTCCTCTTAAAAAGAGAAAATAAAAATTTCACGGAAAGACATAATTGGATAAAGGAAGGACTAGTTAAAGAAAACAAGTACTCTTTACTATATTTTTAAATTTCATAACGGATCATCCGGTCTCTACGAGTATGTTGAAACAAATTCAGTCCCACGTTGGCGCGCCATTTGAAACAAACTGTCTGATTTAATTTTTAAATCAATATTTCCTCTGCCCTTCTAATTATAACCCTATCTTTTAAATTATTATCTGGCTAACTGGGTCGATGGGTCTTATAATAAATAATCGTTATTGCCTCCTAATAGCCGATTATTCGATCTGCCATCTGTACAGAGGGGCCGAGGAATCTGAAAAGCAAATATACATTTCTAGCTACTCATTTGCTGGAATTGGCTAAATGAAAATCATCTTTTCTATTCACTGAAACTTGTAAGTTTATTCAATGTTCCTTGTTAACAATACGAAACTTTTGATCATGACCAGTCTCAAACCTTATATTGCAGTACCCGCCTTCGCATGCTATTGACCGATGTCGCCGCGTAGAACCATTTTCAATCTTTCCCGGTGTCGATGGCTCCAAGTCCAAATACCATCTTCTATTCTTCCGTTCTGGCACAAGTGTATTGAAGTCACTGATCCTCACCGCCTCATAAGTTGATAAGACTTACTTAATTTTCCTTTTAAACGTTCCCAGTTCTTTCTACTCGTATACTTAAAATATTAAAGTTAAGCAAACTATTATCTGCATCAAATACTCCCAGTCCTGTTGCCGACAAATTCACCTAAGTTCACAGTTTAAATTCTAGCTGCTGCACTCGAAATATTTCCAAATTCCAATTTCCGCACCTTCCATCAATATTCTCAGTCCGACAATCATACGCTCCAAAGTAAATGTTCACAATTCCCAAACTCCCAACATTAATTGTCTACACACGATCCGCACAGCACCACGACATAAGTCGGAATGCCTCCATATTTCCCCTCTTTCGCCGCTTCAAAACTCGGTCCATCTTTCTACTGTTTCTTGTCAGAAAAAATTCCATGCCTAGCCAATCTCTCAATTATTTACAAATTCAACTAGCCGCGCTCCAGACTGTCATTGCTTTCTCGACCAATCCCCAAACAGTTTACTTTGTCAACTAGCCGCGCCCCGTGGTTCAAAGAGGTTCAATAAAGTTCGTTGACCTTAACGAGAACTCGTCTACCGTTGTTATGCCGACATATTTATAAATGTCTATCCTTACAATTCACCCTATTTACAATAAGTGTGATGCAATACAAGGCCCCACATATTGGTATGTCACAATGTCTACTGCCGAAAACACAAAAGCATTGTAAGGAAAGTAATAGCACATGCAAAAATGATCAGTGTATTTTGAAATGGCGTTTGAGCGTTTCTGAAAATGCGGGATTTTGAACACATTATTACAGAAAACCGGTGTGTTTCCGAGAAACTTTATTTGACATTATTTAAAGCACATGTACTCATAAATACTATAATGAGAAGAAATTGCATCTAATGTAAATATTTCCGACGTGGGAGATATGTCAAAATATATATTTTTGTAATTTTTGAAAAAACAAAAGAATAGAGCTATACGGCGTTTATTCATCGTATAGGGTTGTTTGGCACATCCATACAAAAATTTGGAGCCTTTTTGAGAAAATCGTGTTTTTGTTATTTTTTAAAATTGCAAATATTGCACGCACATTTGCACGAAAACTACTAAAATTTTCAAAAAAATGTACTTGACCTTAAACTAATTATGGACAACAAATTTCATTTGAAGGAAAAATCTGTCTTCAATTTTATAGTTGCAGGAAATCGCCGAAAAATTCAAACTTTGGCAATTTTCGAAAATTCAGAGTTAACTGGGAAAATCAGCCCTATGCCACCTTTCTAAGTATAATTAAGTATATGTATAATTAAGTATTTCTAAGTACTCTTCTTAAAAACATTCAAAGAAAAAATCTGTAGCCGTTTTTAAGAAAAGTTTGAAAATGTCCGGGAGCTTCATGTAAAGTACCCCAAATTTTAAAGAATATTTTTCAAAATCTCAAAGTTCTCATCTCTCTAGAGCCAGATGGACAGGGGTTTCCTCGATTTGAAATACAAACTGTTTGGGCGCTAGTATTGTTTACAGACGAACGAACGGACGGACGGACGGACGGACGGACGGACGGACGGACGGATGTTTTGCTTTCAATTGGTTTTCCAGCACCAAGGCCCCACACAACAGGAATTCTGGTTACACCACGTGTTAGAAGATATTTTAATTAGCCACTGAATTAATCCACTTTCTCGTTTTTAGGTCCCGGCAATGATTTTTTTCTACAGGAAATCCGCCTTTTTTTCGCGCTGCATTAACTTTCACTATACTACGTATGTATATATACTACGTATGTATATGTACTTTGTATACACGTACGTATACGAGAAATTAAAAATTCGGCTAGTTTTGATGTTTTAAATATTTTAAATATGATGTGATAATATTTTTAATACCGAAAAAGTTAAGTTTCATGTTGACTGTTCGAGCTGAAGCAAAGAAAAAAGAACTGGCATATCCGTCCTGCCTGTTGTAAATTACAGTTGGACTGATGTAGAAGGAGAATGCCAGCCCAAAATTCTATTTCTTTCACCCTGAATGTGCTAGATGCATTACGCATTGTTAACAATAATATTGTTAAATAATTTCTAAATGAATAGCATTGTTGTTATAATAATAATAATATTAATTATTATTATTGTTATTATTATAATAATTATTATTACTGCTATCGTTATTAACAAGTATTGTAAGATCAATGTCCAACTCGATCAGAGTTTTTGTTCGGTTTCCCTTGATTCTTTGAGCAAATTCTGAGATGGCCCCTTGCTTTGATATCTCGACTGCAAATGTAACTTCACTCTGCCCAAGTCTTCTTGAGCTCCCTTTTTGCTATACATGAAAGGAGTGGAGGGTTAAAAATTGTTAGCAGTGTATTCAAAATCAAAATTGAATGTCGCTTCCAGTTCTTTCACATAGAGGTGAACATTTCTTATATTCTTATATTAAAATACTGTTTTACCTTTACTCATAATCGTGTATAGTAAGAGAAAACTAAAATCTGGAGCCCTGGAAAACTTGTGCACTTGCATACATCATATCTGACTCGTCATACACGACAGAAGTTCTATATGTGACTCAATAAATATTATTATTATTATTATTATTATTATTATTATTATTATTATTATTATTATAAGTTATTTTTAAAAAAAACTTGTGGCGTTACAGAATAGCAATTACTTTCTCGCGCTAGTTTTGTAATATTTTTAGTCTAGGCTAGCTTTACGGTCTTGCCCCTACCTCTTCCCAGTATCGACGTACCGACGCCAAAATGAAATTTTGACACATTTTCTCAATTTTTGGGTCCTCTAATAGAAGAATTAAGATTTATGTTAAAACTATTACGGAAGAGTAAAACAGTCCTATATGCAAATATCAAATGAAAAATTTGTAGCCGTTCTTGAAAAAATGTGGTTTGAACGTTTCTGAAAATAAACTGAACATGACCTAATTTCAAGACCTGTCTTAAGAATAGATTTTATTAAGAAAAGAAATATCTATCTTCAATATTTGTTCAGGCCCACACGCAAAGGCAGAAAAGGGACGTATAAATAAAATACTTCCTACGCCCTAGGCGGCAACACCGGAAGCGCGGCATGGAAATTTCCATAAGCCGAGCGACACCACCGCGCCGCGCACGCGATCGGCCACCCGTACCTTTAAAGCCTTCCAGAACATTTCAAAATTTCAGCAGTTGCCAATTAGACTGTTCAAATTCACCCCTCTTCGCCATACTGCAACTGCTGGAAAAGCAGTCGCTAATTGGCCAGTTCAAGTCAGTTCAAATCCCCTCTTCGCGTACCCGCAACCGAAAAGAAATCAGTCGCTGAGATGCAGCCTTGCGAGAAGCATGTCTCGGGCTCCGTGTTAAAAGATCTCGCAAATTCTTATACAGAAAGTAATATTCTGTGCTGATGTTGTGGCCAAGTGAAAAGCCACATTCTTTCAATTTGTTGTAGTTCAGCATTGTGTATGAATTGAACTAATCAATGTATTTCACACGAAGTTGCAAGTAAGTTGCCAGGCGAGCATATGTTCTCCCACTTCGTGATCCAAGATGGAAGGTTCCTGTATTCTCACATTGAGAACAGTAACTTAGTGTATTTTTATTGTGAAGAACAATTGTGACAACACAAAGGTTATTAAACATCATTCTGCAAGGTGAGAGTTGTGTTTCCATGATAACCCACATCATTACAAAATTCCTAACGAGCGTCGAAAGGGACTGAGTGAATTGCCTACCAACGTTCAACAACCAATAATACAGTCCACTCCAAGCAAAGGCAACCCACCCCGTCAATATTGAAGTTGTAAGAAGATCCCCCAAAAATTGCACTTTTGTAATTTTCGAAAAATCCGCTATTTTAAGGAACATGAGATCGGCAGCTATCCGAGGACAAACTTTAAACAAAAATTTGAAGCCATTTTTAAGAAAATTTTGAAAATGTTTTGGAGATTAATGTAAAGTACCGTCAAAACTAAAAGTATCTGTTTGAAATCCCCAGGTCTGGAGTTCGTTCAGATGGATCGGGGAATATCAATTTTGGAGAACATGGATACGAGCCCAAATTTATTGCTTTTTTATCCTTGAAAATAGATTTTATTACATGGGAGCTTTTTTTTTCTTTCAAAATTTAAGTAGTATATGACTTAGTGTAGGGATCACAGGATTTTGAAAGTGTGCACACAATTCACTTTTCCACATAGCACGTCATATGCAGTTTTGACTGTTTTTTGACGTAAAATAAATAAAAAATAAAGAGAATATCGGCTGAACGGTTTAGACAATAGCGTTGAACACAAACAGGCAGACATAGCTTTTGCTGTCAATCGATTTTTCGATATCAAGGTCCCACAACATGGATTCTGGATACACCACGTGTTAAAGAAAGAAAGAAACAATTTTTACGTGAAATATTATTTAAAATAAATTAGATAGTAATTTAATTTTGACCCTATTTGACTAGCGCAGTGGTAGTTATTGGAGAAAAGGCTTCACTGAATGCAAGTCATTTTGTTATATGTTGTTGCCATGTGGTTGTCCTTAAAAACCGGCCAATTCTTCTTACTCAAAAGTCAAGTGAATTAAAGGTGGAGTTGAGACTTCCATAAATAAGAGAAAAAGCGAAAATGGTGACATCGGAATTATTGCCACAATTTTTATACTCCTGCGCAGGCGGTCCGGTAAAACAAAGCCACCTACGGTATATAGGGGAGTGAGCTCTTCGCTAGGTTGAATCCTGCAAGTCAACTGACACGAAACGATTCAATGTAAACGTTTAACTTATAAAAGTTACCATAAGTCGTAGAAAAATTACCGTATGAAATTCGATGTATTGGGTATTGATATACTCGTGTGAAGATACTTGCTTGTTCCTGCTCGTATCGTGATATCACACTCGTGTATTAATACCCATCATTACATCATCGTTTCATAATGTACTATTATGAAGATAATTACCGTTCACATCGATAGGAAAATATCAATTTTGGAGAAAATTGACTGTCGATGCTGCCAAATACAGTTTAAGTGGTGGGAGATCTTTGAAGATTGAGCCGAAGATCTTCTACACGACTTTCTGAGTTTTTATCAGGATGGAAGATTCCGAAAACGACAAGTATTAAGTCAGCTGGCACACCTTGGCGTTGGAATATGCTTTCCACATTAAATATCGAAGAAAATATCCGTGCTATCTGTGACTGGGCGAAAGGAAATCGGTTTCCTTTTTGCTTCTATTCCACTACTCTTGTGAAGACTGAAATTCGCACAAAGTTCACGTGCCAAACACGTTGGTTCACGGAGATCCAGCGACCCTTTTCTTCAAACCGCAGCACAAACTTAACGTAAGTAATTCAATTTTCAGTGCACTCGATAAGCGCTCATTATACGAACGATTTTCCTAAGGATGAGCCAAAGAGATAGTTCGCGGAAACAAGTGAACATCACATGTATTTCAGAGAAGTATCCCTCCGCCGCGACAGCTGCTCAGTCACGCCCCTTCGTAAAATGCAATGGCTCCTGTGAAAACATCCCTATGAAAAAGTCTAAGAGTTTCGCTGAGGTCAACGAGCTTGAAGTACTAGATTTCTAAAACAAAGCCACCTACGGTATATAGGGGAGTGAGCTCTCCGCTAGGTTGAATCCTGCATGTCAACTGACACGAAACGATTCAATGTAAACGTTTAACTTATAAAAGTTACCATAAGTCGTAGAAAAATTACCGTATGAAATTCGATGTATTGGGTATTGATATACTCGTGTGAAGATACTTGCTTGTTCCTGCTCGTATCGTGATATCACACTCGTGTATTAATACCCATCATTACATCATCGTTTCATAATGTACTATTATGAAGATCATTACCGTTCACATCGATAGGAAAATATCAATTTTGGAGAAAATTGACTGTCGATGCTGCCAAATACAGTTTAAGTGGTGGGAGATCTTTGAAGATTGAGCCGAAGATCTTCTACACGACTTTCTGAGTTTTTATCAGGAGGGAAGATTCCGAAAACGACAAGTATTAAGTCAGCTGGCACACCTTGGCGTTGGAATATGCTTTCCACATTAAATATCGAAGAAAATATCCGTGCTATCTGTGACTGGGCGAAAGGAAATCGGTTTCCTTTTTGCTTCTATTCCACTACTCTTGTGAAGACTGAAATTCGCACAAAGTTCACGTGCCAAACACGTTGGTTCACGGAGATCCAGCGACCCTTTTCTTCAAACCGCAACACAAACTTAACGTAAGTAATTCAATTTTCAGTGCACTCGATATCCTCTCGATATCCCAAAGACATGTTTAAACCCCCATAAAAAATCAGTATATTAATATGTATTAAATATGTAAATCTTCAACCCAATGTATGTACAGAGTGTATCTAGATTTAAGAATGTATAATGCATGTAAAATTGGTGTATTGTATGTCAAATTGTTTAGTTGTATTAGAAATATAAGTATTAAATCCTGTAAATTAGCTTGTAGTAAGGTACAAGAGTGAGAGGTTGTATGCTCAAACGTGAATGCCCAAACGTTATGTATTACAAATAAAAATGTACAAACCCCTGAAAGGCAAAACTGCCAAACAGGAGAAAAAAAAGAGAAGAAGTTAGTGATGTTTCAAGCCACTTTTCATCCCGACAAAGGTCTTGGTCTTGGTCTTGTCGTTCTGGTCCTCTTATATGGATCCTCTTCTGGCAGTTAGGTTCTCTTCTGGAGCACTTCTTCGTCTGACCCCTCCCCTTCGACCAGTCCGGCAAGCGAGGCCCTACCAGTAGCTACGCTACCACCGGCATTGCACTCAGGATCATAGGGGTACTGAAGCTCCACCACAAAACGACAAGGCCATGTACTCCCTAGGTGGTAAACTAATTTATTGTTAAATAGGAGGATGTAAAAGGAAGGTTTGAAAAGGTAAGTTTCCATTTTAAAGAAAAATTCAAATAAGAGATGAAATATTTATTTAGTTGAAGAACAAATTGTTTTGTTTGCCAGAGTTCATGAGATTAACTACGGTAGGGAGAGTTTTATCCAGAAAAGTAGGAGTTATCTCCGTAGTAGGGATAACCTGTAACAAACAAAAAATTGATTCGTCACAAACATCGATTAAAATGCCCAAAGCGTTGAACAAAACACGCATGAAAAGAATCGTACGATACTTTAAATTAGCCTGGCATATACCGAACATCAGCATAAGTTAATAATTAAATATTTGCTATTAATAATTTGGATACTTATATTTTAATTTTTCCTTTATGGAAATGGTCACGCAACTGCATAGATTTAATCCTATTTATAATGGAAATAAAGTATATTAGCCTTTCTAAAGTGTATTTTAGTACGCAAAATAATATAGAAATATTTGAGAAAAGGAGGTGGCCATTAACGAGTGAATAAAAGCGGCGTTCGAGACAATAATGAAAATTGAAATGTCGTCCGAAACACGATAACAGAATATTAATTTTACATTTTTGTTTATTATTCCTTTTTTGTATCTAGTCAGTCAGTTTGTTTTCAAAAAACATTTAGCCTACTAGCAAAAATAATTCACCATGATTTGTTACGAACTGATAGCACAAAAACAGTTAAATATATTTCTTCAAAAATTGCTTTAAAATGTTCTCAAAAACATTTTCCATATTTAATGATAAGTAGATGAAATAACGGGCCATTCAACCACGGAGTCCGTGTTTTATTTGTATCCTAAAGTTATATTGAGTCTAACATTACAACATTGTTTTAAAATTCTGGATAAATTACCTAAAATGACCACGAACAAGTGGAAATTTGATTTCAAACTGATTTTAAGGAAGTTCTCGGTCGTACCAAATAAATGATAAAACTTCCGGAGTATTAAAGTAAGGAAAAACCGCGCACTTAATGAGAAAATCAAAAGGGGTGTCAGAACTTTAGAAATTACGAAAAGAAAACCTCACCTAGTATATTATTTCTGAAGTATAGTTATGACATGCGGCCTATGTACCAGTCTTAACTAATGAACTGTCATAAAAAGGAAAGTTTTCGGAGAGATGACGATTAGCAACTTTTCTGTATAACATTAATTTTGTCAACACTTCAGGAGTTCTAATGAATTGATACAATAAAACTAGTCGAAAGCAGAACCTCAAGGGACCAGAATATTTTTTTCCGAATTTGGCAAGATTCCGCTTTATGCAGTGTAATATTGTAGAATTTGTGATTGGGCGGACCGCGATTAAAGTTCACATTGTCTAGATTTTCGTATTATACACGTTCCGCATTTAGGAAGCTTCACTGTTTTATCTAAGAACGAGCCTAGGCTGGCTCAAATTAGTTCCCCAACACACGACACGTTTAACTGTCTACTTCTGAACATCGTTCACGCTTAACTCGAAGACGGATCGAATTCAGTCGCTGTCTGGAGGAGAATTCTAGCGGCCGGCTGCTCTGATCGATAGTTTTCCGTGGTTTCTCCGATCAACACCAGGCGAATGCCGGAGCAGTACCCTACCAAACGCAGGCCACGGACCGTGCGCGATCTTCCCTTCCTCTTCCTTATCCTATCCTCTTCCCTTACACACACACACACCACACACTTACACTAACATGCACTACACTACCACATATTCCGGAAGACCGGTCGGGAGTTTAGAGCATGTCCCGGCTGAGGCGGTGCCCCGCTGGTGGGAGAGTCCTGGTTAGGGGGAAATCGCACTAGCCGACGGTAGGTCGGCGCCGGATCTCGCCATCCAGCGGGGGAAGATCACCACCATCTCCCGGGGAAAACCATGCACTACACTAACGGGACTAATGACCAGAGCAGTTAACGCGCCCGGAAAACGAAAAAATCAATCAATCAATCAAAAACCGACGTCGACCCCAGTTTTAACATGGCTCGAATGAGAGTCAACAGCCCTGAAGTCAGCCGTACCGTGAGGGCCGTAGGGGTATCCGTAGTCGGGGTAGTGCCTGCCGAAGCCTCCAAAGTGGCCGCGAAGCCCGCCGTGATGTCCCCAGGGGAAGGCCTTAAAGGCGCCGGAGAGGGCGTGGGAGGCCGCGCGCAAGGCCAAGAACGGGCCGGGGGCGGGGGCGGGGCCGGGGGCGGGGTCGGGACCTGGCATGGCGGCGGCCGCGGCCAGCAGCAGGGCGAGCACAGCGATCTGTGAACGCAAACACACAAGTAATTAAATAATTACATAAATGAAATAAAAGAAAGAAATGAAATTAAATAAATGAAACAAACTAATAAATTAACAAAAGCGGTTCAGCTGTAACAGCGTATGGGACCCGAACATTTGAGTATGCGGAGAGAAGTCGGGAATCTGAAAGTGCAAAAAGAAATCCTTTCTACACTTGACTTTGAAACAGAAGTAAATACGTTTTTCCTATCCTCAGATTAGCGTCTCAATGACAAATCAACAAAATTGTAAAACAAAGTTGACATTTTAAAAGGGAATAATGATGATGAGAGCTGTTCTCTTTACTGATATGGGAAATGGAGGAGTCGTAAAGCTCTGTTACTGACCAAAGGTGACCGTAGTGGTTTGCGATTATATCTGACGGCATGTTTGATGACAGGAGTGATGATAAGAGGGTTAATAACGATGAATGCGATGATGATGTTTGATGATGTGAAGGTACAACTGCTCTGCAGAAAACATTCCCGTCACTACACTGAATGAAAACAGCCAAGTATTCTATGGAACCCACAGTCTGCGTCTTCACATTTTAGGACGTGACCTTTGGTCCCTGTGATAGAGACGGAATTTATTAAATATTTTTTACTTACGTTTTTATTTAAAGTAAAAAGTGTGACGTATGTGAGGGAAGTACAATCTGTGAGCGTTTTCTTGGATTGCGGACTCTCTAAATAAAGTTATTAAACGTTGAATTAAATAATAACAAAACTAACTATTAGTTTATTTTGATTTCGAATGTTTCTATTCACTCTCTACTGTATTTGGGCATTTTAAATGCCACATAGCATATTATTTATTTAATTTTTTAAAATTTCCCCGCACATTTCATATAATATTTCTTCCAGTCTTAAAACGATGGTGTACATCCAGCATTTCTTGAATTGAATAATCCCGAGTTTGAGCAATTTGCAGCGGGAGTACTCACGGAGCGAAGGAAGCCATGTCGGTGTCGATGAGGGCGGTGGGCTGGTGCTGGGGCTGCTGCGGGACGGTGTCGGCTGCACTGTGCCCGGCGGTGGCGCCGGCCGCGTTTATACGGACGTCGCGACCTCGGTGCGCCTTCTGCCACGCCCTCCCTTCCCCACCCCCCACCCACCGTGCATCAGTACACGTGTCGCGACCCGGCCGCCGGCGACGGACATTGTGGATTTGGTGAATTCGTGTAACTTGTGTGGCTTATCGCTTGTTTCGGTGGCAAAAGGATTTGGCTTATTTTTCAAGAACGCGGAGCCGACACCTGCCGATTCGAATTCCCTGGATCACATGTGATTGATTTATTTATTTAACGTCAAAAAAAAGTTAAAACTGCGTATGACGTGCTATGGGGAGAAGTGAATTGTGAGAACATTTTCAAAATTCTGTGATCCCTACACAATCAATTCGCTACACTATCAATTCGTATGATTACGGTTTTGTTGTCTCGTCACACAACCAATATCTCCTGAACCGTCATTCCGTTCAATTTTAGTCGACTCTCATCATCGTACTCACCATTAATGACCGTCTTAAGTGGTTCAGGGCATGAATTGACGTCACTGAAAAGCCTCTGGCCGGTAGGTCTTTTGGTTTGAGTTCCAACCGTGGCAGAATGTTCGACAGTAGCTGCGTGCAATTCGGTCGCTCTCTGCAGAACGAGTCTAGTAGGTGGCTGCTCTGATCGGTAGTTTCCCGTAGTTTCTCCGATCAGTACCAGGCGAATGCCAGAGGAGTCGCTTCACAAAAGGGGTCACGGACCAAGGGCAATTCTCTATCCTTTCTCCTCCTTGTCCTTTCTTCAGACCTACCTTACCCACACACTCACATGCATTACACTCCCACCGGGCACCGGTCGAGAGCTTAGGTGTCTGTCCCGGTTGAGGCGATGCTACGCTGGTGGGAGACACCTGGTTGGGGAAATCCCTGCAAGTCAACGTAGGTCAACGCTGGATCTCGCCAGCAAGTGGAGAAGATCATTGACATGCACAACACTTACGTGACTTATGACCTTAGTAGAGTACACTCCCGGAATCACTAATCAATCAAACTCCTCGCATGACATGGGATTGATTACGGTTTGATTGGTTTCTCAAACTGAATATCACTTCTGACCCGTCAATCCATACATTTTCATTCCTCTCTCAAAATATTCACCATACCCATCCGGTAGAAAGCAATAACAAATAACCTCTTTGCAGGTAAGAGAACGTAGAGGTAAGATTCCTCTACGCACTGGGATTGAGTATGGCGCTCGTCATAATCAACATCATGTGGCTTACTTCGATTGCGTTGGTTTATGCACTTGTGATTGAAGTTCCGCATTGAAGTTTCTTCGAGTAGAAATACTAGATTTAGATGGCGAGGGCTACCGATACCAGCTCTCAAGCTAGGTTTCCTTCTATTGATTTCCTCCGAAGGCCGGAATGATACATTGACCAGCGGGTCACGAACCGCATGCTCTTTTCGCGGCCTGACTCAACCCTCATCCATGTGGGAGAGGTCTGATTCCCTAGCCACGCATTCTCCATTATCTGGCAAGACCTAAATATGAAAAAACTTTATTCCAATGGGACTATTCGTTGTTCTACCGGGTGGGGAGCGAATATTCTTGCGCCTCCGTAACTGAAGCTTCGTAGATCGGTGGTTTCGAGGTTTGAGACCTGACAGGAGCAGGATTTCGACACCAACGGACTAGTTGCGTCGGACCTTGGCACTACCTCGATGAGTATTCTAGAGTTCGGCGTTTCTAGATTTCTGGAGATTGAGTAGTATTCTAGAGTTCTAGAGATCGGTCGTTTCTGTTTTTCCCACCGATCAGTGCCAACCACGTCACGGAGCGATATCTATCCATCTCGAATCTTACCGATTCATTACCAATTGTTTAAGACCAACAACCGCCCGTCTAGTTTATTCCTATGATCTAGCCTGTCAAAACAGTGACGCCGTGAAGGCCCTCTACCACCGCTAGAACGCCGCATGTGTTTGAGCTATTGAAATTCCATTTGTTCCCGAAATAAGATGGAGATTTTCTTTACATTCCTAGTCCTTACTCAAAGTTTTCCAAAATTTAACTACACTCCCGCGGGCTCTTTACCGCCTATTTTCCTCTTCCGGGAGGTGAACGTGCCAAAAATGAACTAATACCCCTTCATTTCCTTATTCCGTGAGGAGAACATACTTCTCCCCCGTTGAATATTGAGAGCCGACACAGACTCACGTGTCAGCTTGCGGTGGATTTCTATCTCCAGGTGTCGTCCTCGGTGAAGCATCGCGCCAAGCGCGATAAACTTCCGACATACGTGGTAGCGTAGTGCATGCTTTTGCATAAGGGGTGAGGATAGGAGAAGGAAGGGAAAGAAAGTGATCCATTGAGCAAATGTTGAGATGGCCCCTTGTTTTGCTTCTGGACATAAATGTAACTTCATTTTCTGTGCACGTCTTCTAGAATTCAGTGGGAAATACAATTATTCAAATTATCGTTTCCATGTTGTCGCGGCAGGAAGTAATAAGAGCCAAAATTTATTGCTTATTTATCCTTGAAAATAGATTTTATTACATGGGAGCTCCTTTTTTTCAAAATTTAAGTAGTATATGACTTAGTGGAGGGATCACAGAATTTTGAAAATGTGCACACAATTCACTTTTCCCCATAGCACGTTATACGCAGTTTTTAACTGTTTTTTGACGTAAAATAAATAAATAAATGATCGTGCGCGGTCCGTGGTCCGTTAGGGTAGTGTTTTGGCTTCGCCTTGTATTGATAAAAAAAGGGGAAATTACCAATCAGAGCAGCCAGCCGCTGGAATTCTCTTCCAGAGTGCAGTTGCATTTGATCTAGCAATGTAGCTGGTTTGGAAAATCAGCTACCGTTGATACTTGAACCTAGGACCTCCCGGACAGATTTTCTGCAAAGACAGTGGCTAAATTCAGCCTGTCGGTTTGATGGTCGCAGAGGCCAAGCACAATGCTTCAAGCGTCAGCTCTGGGAAGATTAGTGTTCAAAGTCGGGTGCGGCGTGCCGCTCGCAAAGAGAAGTGTCTCCGGAGAAGCTCTAGGCATTTTCTGCGCCACGTCGCCCTGGACCCAGCTCTTTGAGCAGGTCTGATCTAATAAGACCACAGCGGAATGATTGGTGATTGAGGAAGTAACAGGGAGGTTGGAAGTTGCAGTTGTTTTGTAGTGCCATAGCCACAGCAAGGAGTGTGGCTTCTCTTGAGAATGGTGCTTGTCTAGTAAAATTTGAGTTAAACAAAAATGTATTAATAAAGCAGGAACTGGATGCAACAAATGAAAATGATGGAAGATGTGAGAGTACTTAACAATGTTACTGGGTAAAGATATGCTGGAAGGCGCGAATAAATATTTACTTTCATGTCTTGTCAGGAATTTTTAACAGTGAAGTGAAGAAAGAAAGGATTTGGGGAAGAAGAAGAAGCCAAAATTATGCATAACTTTTTTCTTAATCGATAATCGTAAATCAGTTAACCAGTTAATTTTAATAATTTATAATGAATACATTTGAAGGCGAACGAAATCAAAAGGTTCCTTAATCAGGTCGATTTTGAACTAAAATCTAATTCTTATGGGTAATTGATATAGTAAGGTTTATATTTGCAGTTGAAGGTCAGTTTTGAGGTTTTAATTCAATGAAAATTAAAAATATGAGTATAAAATAATAATCTTTATATCATCTGATGTAAGAATGTTACAAAAAACTAATCATCGATTATTTGAGGAAAAGTAGGTTTTAATAAAAGCTTTTTCTATTTTTTTTTACAGTAAAGAAAACATTGATATTGTAGTTATTTAAAATAGATATTTTAGCTCTTAACGTTAGGTTTTTAAGGCCTTAATTTTGTATTAATTTTTAATTTTCTAAAATCTGAAACTTCCTGTCTTAAATTTTAATTATAATGCGAGAATAATTCTTAGCAAGTTATATATTACATTCTAAAAACACTTTAAAAATACTCTTGAAAATATGCTCTTCCAGATTTGATGAGTGTTATTTGGATCTCCAATTTAACCTTGCAGAGTGTTTTCTTTTCTGAGATACGTCGATGTTAAACATTTTATGAAAGGATTGACCTATTTAAAACTTAATAAAATGAGTAACAAATTCAAAACTTTCTAATCAAAGAATTGAAACGGCGATTATTAAATTTGATGGCTAATTATTTCTCAGTCTAGGGTCTTTTATGAATAAAAAAATTATTAAGGGAGTATTTCAAACTGTTGGTAAATAGTTTTCACAAATAGATTATGTGTTGAAAGAGGCGTAGATATTTCATAATTTGCTTCGATGTGAATAAATTAGTGGCGACATTTATGACCAAATCTAATTAATCTTGCATAAGTATTTTGAGAAGATCAATTCAATTTCAGGGTCTCAATATAATTTCATATGCTGTGTTAAAGCAAGTTAGGTTTTTTAACGGAAGACACTTTTCTTTAAAATCCCATTCGTCTGCAATAACTGTAAAAGAAAAGATATTTGCTCCCAGGCTGCATACATTGTGAAAACTCCTTAGTACACAAAGATAGACATTGCACAAAATCTGTAGAACGAAGATTGGAAGCATGTGGAATATTATATAAAAAATGTAGAGAAGTATGAAATAATTTTTGAAATTAAAAAGAGTTTATAGTTCTTCAAGATGTCATAATATTTAAAATATTTGAAATCCCGGCTTATATTGCATCACAATCCTATGAATATTATTTAGTACTCTTTCAACAATCATGTTCACTTCCTTAATTGTTAGTGACGGCCTATGGTAGAGACTTTCATATTTCTCCCTCTACTAACTTAGTTCTCGTTCAAAATACTTTCATATATTTTATAAATTTAATAACTCATCAGTATTCCTAATTGGTTTTCATTGTAGAAATGTATTAAATGAAGTAACAATATTTCAGTCTTTAAATGTATCCGGGTCTAAAGTAATATTTTTACGCATATTAATTGAGTTTGAAAAAAAACACACCTTTGTTACTTGATTCATTTACACGCACTGAAACGTTTGGGTCACATTCATCCCAAATTGCCAACATTTTAAGAAATATTATTTTGTATATTAATAAAATAAAGTGATTGATTATAGGGATAATAAAAATAAATAGGAAACACAAATATTACTCCTGACTTCATTCTTTCAATTTTTCATATTCCCGCTCTAGTGAAAATTTATTAATTACTGTTTTACTTAATGAATCGTTCTAAATGGAAGCATTGTTGTAAAATATGGTCTGGACGTTTGCTAAAATATATTGAATAATTTCGAAACATGAATTAGATCACAATAATGTGGTATCAACTGTGCGAGAGTGAGGTATTTCGTAATGGTTCCTTGAATGTTCTGCTGATGTGGTAATTCAATGGGATAGCGTTCCCTCATTAAGTTTAGCACCTGAAGATGTAACAAAACGAGTTACGAAACGTTGTGAAATTACTGAATAAATGATTGTCATAAAAACTTTGGATTGATTTATGAATTAGATCAATTACACACGATCTAGGCTATTACGTAAGTGTAGACTTACGTGAGCCGTATTCACAGAACATCAGCGAAAACTACAAATTATATATATTGCTTATACTCAATGCGTCTCTGCCAGCTATTACCTACCGTCGTTCAAAGTAGTACATATTTTTGACATTTTCTCGCCTTTTCGGTTTCCTAATACAAGAACCAAAATATTAGTTTAAGAATAATTAAGAAGAGTAAAACCTCGTCCTAAATAGAAATTTTAATTGAAAAATTTTAAGCCGACCTTAAAAAAATGGCAAAGTTTACGAAAAAATTCATTTGAAGTCATTTGAAGCATTTTTACTCACAAATGTAATAATGAATATAAATGTATGGAAATGTGCATATAAAAAAACTTTACGTCATATTAAACAGATCAATTAGCACTATGCCTTTGAAAAATTTGAAGTAAAAAATTGGAGCTATTTTTGAGGAAATGGCATTTCAAAGTTTCTGAAAATGCGGAATTTTGAGCTCATTTTAACAGAGAACTTGAGTTTTCAAGAAACACTATATACAATTATTTAAAGCACATGTACTCATAAGTGTGTGAAAGTGAACATGTACTCATAAGTGTAACTGATGTGAAGAAATCGCCTCTAATTTAAATATTTTCGACATGGGAGTCGATTTTTGTAATTTTTGGAAAAACAAAAGAATAGAGTAATATGGCGTTTATATCATTGTATACAGTTTGTTTGACACCAACTGTATCAAAAATTTGAAGAAAAAAATTGGAGCCTTTTTGTAAAATTAACGCAAAATTGCACGTTAACTATTTATATTTTCAAAAATCTTGACATGACCTTAATGAAAGAACTATTTATGGACAATACGTTTCACTTTAAGAAAAAATCTATGTCTTCAATTTTATCATTGTAGGAAGACGCCAAAAAAATTCACACTCGCAATTTTCGAAAATTCAGAGCTAACCGCAAAAACCAGACGTTTACCACCATTATAACTGTATTTTGTTCTATTCTTACAAGAAAATTAAAGAAAAAATGTAGAGCCGTTTTTGAGAAAATTTTAAAAATGTCTTGGGGGATTCATGTTATGTACCCCGAAAGTTTAAAGAATGTTTTTCAAAATTTCAAAACAGATCGGCATAGGTTTCTTGAATTTGAAAAAATCGTACGTGTGGTTTAGGCGCTAGTAGTGTTCACAGACGGACGGATGGACAGACGGACAAAGGGACAAACTGACAGACGGAGAGGAGATGGAGAGACGGACGGACGGACGTTTTTCGGTATCAGACGACTGTTACTGTCTTTCGACAGTAAGGATCCAAGGAATAGAACGTTCTCCATCACATATTTTCTATTCACTTCTTGAGTTATGGAACATCAACTTGTTTGATATTCGCGGTAAGTAAAAACGTTATTTTATTGTGTATCTGAATATATTACACTACGTTACTGTAGTACTCGTGAAGTGTTTGTGTTAAAATATATAATTTATTGCAAAGTTATTCGAGAGTATTTTATTATTAAAAAAATTATATTCAAATTATTTATAATTTAAAATTATATATATTTTTTTATTTGCAAATATTTTTTGTGGTTCTCGAGCACTGTGTATGCTACATTTTGGGAAACCATTTTGTGTGGTTTTATTCAACAGACGTTTCGCTGCTGCAGGTCTTTTATTTATTATTCACGTAATTATTCGTAAATACTCAACCAAAAATATTTCCTGCAACATTAGTGTACTATGGTAATAAAGGAACTACGAAAACGAGTAATTGTATCTAATATACATTTTCCCTCCCCCTCTCCCTCAGCAACTGTTTTTAATTTTTAAGTAAAATATTTATTCTGTCCTTATCCAAATCAAGGATAATAAGGTATTGTATAAATGTGGATGGTAATTTACATAATTCTTGCGTTCATATTTCAAAGCCTGTACGATCTAGTAGCTTAGTTTCAAAAGAATGCTTGCTCAAATAAACTCATCTGTCAACTCCAGAACCGTAAAGTAAACGAAATTTCTGCAATTAAAGGTCAATTATCTGAAATTGGACAAATAAAGCAGGAAGGTGCAGGAAAAAAGGCCCGTAAAAATAAACTACACGTGCCCAAGATATTAATCTCCCATTAGGGGAACAGGTTGCTCAACGCAACGTGAAACATAACTTTTTACAATTACCGATCAAAACTCGGCCTCTGAGTTGGAGAGGCTTGGTGCATGGCCCTTGTAAGGGATTGATTCGACTTGAAGACATCGATCACAGTGGGTGTTGCTACTTGGCTATCCGGGAGATCCGCCTTAGGCACAGGTGCCAACTTTTCGGCCGCCATTTTGCGAGCTTCCTCAGGTCTGTTGGAGAACTCTAGCGTCCGGCTGCTCTGATCATCAGTTTTCCGTGGTTTCTCTGACAAACACTAGATCTTTCCTAGCTCTTCCTTGTCCTACCCCCACCCCTTGCTTGTCCACTCACACTCAGGTACACTACACTACCACACGTGCCGGGAGATCGGTCGCTAGTTTATTCTGAGGAAATACATCTTATAGCTCCCAGACTTTTAGATTACAAAGAAGAATTGTACCAATAATGGCCAAATCCCACCCACGTGATTCTTGTAAGCCTCCATTCATTTATCTAGAAATTTTACCATTACCTTGTCTGTTGATTTACGAATCAGTGGTTTTTGTCAAAAATGACTTGCTTAAGGGGGGGATATATTTTCAGAAAATGCCGATGTCTATTACTATAATACTCGACGCAGAAATCGTATTCATTAGGTGACAGTATCAACAGCTTATTATAAAAAATTCACATACAATACATGTACATTATTTTACAACACTTTCAGATGACATTCAACGATTGAATACGATACAAAAGTTTTAATCCCAATGAATCGTTTCTGCGGCATAACTGTTTCTATAAAATTAGAGACTATACTGAGCATCACAAGGAAAGTAACATTAATTTTAACAGTGATATTTAATGTATTATTTACCATTGTACTGTATAATTCTGTATCGCAGCTTCTGAGTCAATGACACCCATCTCCATCAGGCTTTTCGTCCAGTTTCCCTGATCCATTGAGCAAATGCTAAGATGGCCCTTTGTTTTGCTTCTGGACATAAATGTTACTTCATTATCTGTGCACGTCTTCTAGAATTCAGTGGGAAATATAGTTATTCAAATTATCAATTTATTTATTTATTTACAGAAAAGTTATTCAAATTATCGTTTCCATGTTGTCGCGGCAGGAAGTATTATTCCTAGACGAAGGACATCATGGATAAGATACCAAAATGTATTGCTTATTTATCCTTGAAAATAGATTTTATTACATGGGAACGGTTTTTTTATTCAAAATTCAAGTAGTATATGACTTAGTGTAGCGATCACAGAATTTTGAAAATGTGCACAGAATTCACTTTTCCCCATAGCACGTCTGTAATTTTTCGCCATACATTTATTAAATGATACACATATATAGATGTTAGATCATTGAAACTTTGACCAACATTTACATAGAATTAAATGTATTTTCCAAAATGTATGAGTCCATATGGTCTCACGGGAACGTTTTGCAAATTAACACTCTAATGAGACCAATAGCGAGCACTATAAAAGAGACAACCCCACACATAAAACCATATGACTAGTACTAAAAAAATATTTATCTCTATGAGATCATATGGTCTCGTGCTAAAACAATGAATGTCCCTACGAGATCATATGGTCTTGCCTGGCGGCCACGTGTTAAAACTTCATCATAGAGTGTGAAGAGATGGGCTTCATTGATGGATGTGCATTGAGTCTGGACCTACCAGATGTAATATTGCAATGAAGAAAGACAACTGATCTGAGCGATAATGATATTCACTGAGAAGCGATATTTACAGAAAATGGGCTATGAATAGATTCTGAATGGCCTACTAAAAACACATCATTTAATGTAGCGACGACTCAACTGTGAAACCTCTCAATGGGTTATATTTTATTTTAATTTTTTTGTGTAGAAAGGCGCCAAACGAAATCACATGGCGGCCTTTTGTAGTAAATTTCATGTTCGTCTTGTAGCAATTCTGCTGATTATTGTCCTAGCGGTTTCATCATCTTACTTCAGCTTTGACTTAATGTATTTTGTATTCATGTTCAGGTTTCACACCAAATCAGTATGCTGAGGTGATTCTTCTATCTAGTAACAAGCTAGATGAACTATAGTTGGCGGTCTCAGTTTTACAAGAGGATTGTAAACCCAGATGAAACGTTTGGAAGGGGAATTCAAACAGAAGACAAGATTCCCTTTTAAGTATCCATTTATAATTAATTTTACTACAACAAACCTGACAAAGGAAAAATAGTTGCGAAGCACTTTATCGACGCTTTATCGTTTTAGCTTCTCAGCGTTCACACTGAAAAAATATAGCACTGTTCCGGAGCTCCTTACAGTGCTTGCATGTCCATCTGAAATGCTTCCCTTGGCTTTTAGAAATCGGCCAAGCACTCGTATACTACAGGGTACGAAGATTTTTACAACATCCTCCTGTGGCCTACAACAGAAGCTGAATATAACGTAAACAGTGTGTATGAAGATGATTAATTATTGAACACACAAGTAAGTTTATGTTGTTGTGGCGTTGTTTTTAGTTATAAATAGGCGGCAGTTGTTTATGCTGTCTGTTGATAGTGATATTATATTTAGTTGAATAGAATTTGAGCTTAAAAATTTTAATTCTCATTTTAGTATTTTTTCTCTTTTTTTTCTTCAAATTTATTAAATTTTGGCATGAAATATGTTTCTATTTAATATCCCACTGTTGTTTGAAAAGTCATAATTTTATCAAAATAGTTTTTTATAGAAACAATATTTTGTTTTCCAAAAGTTTGCAAAAGTATATTTGGCGGGTTTCTGAAATAAACGATTCAATTTAATAATGCTAATTATTTGTTCACAATACAATAATGTATCCAAAACGCACTACAAGTCCACACCAAGGAAATTAGAAAATTTAACTGAGAAAGTCTGCCATTCTCTAGCACCTCTAGTTTGTCTTCGTGTACTTTTTTCTCAGAAACTATTCCAGCTAACCCTATGAAATTTTCATTACTTCGAGTATTATGTATTTACTGTGATTTGTTGTTTTTTTATACAAGAATGCAATTATTCTTAACTCGGATATTGAGTACATTTACAAAAAAGTTTAAAAAAATAGTATGTTGGGCAAAAAATTATTAAACAATGTAAATGATGCTGAATCGTTATGAAAACTAGTGGGGCTATAGAATGGCACAGACTCTCTCGTACTAGTTCGTTTCTTAATGTTTCGTCTGGTTTTCGGTTTTGTCCCCATTTCTCGTCCTGGCTGGTACCTATCGGCGTCAAAAATTATTTGTCACATTTTATTACTTCTTCGGTCCTCAACTTGCAGAATAGAAATTGTAGTGCTACAACAAAACATTGTTTGCGCTTAATTTGTAAATCGTGTAATTTTCGAAAATTTAGTCAGTTCAACGAAAATGAAACGTGGGCCGGTTTTTTAAGTGTCCTTTGCTCTACCGAGGAAAAATTAAATACAATTTTGGAGCGGGTTTTGTAAACAAAAATTTGGATTCGCCTTTACTTCAAGTATTTATTCAAACACTTTGAAGCAGGGAAAGCAATACGTAATTACAATATTCTAACTAAAACCGATTCATAAATGATGAACGCAAAATATGGCTTTATCATTCACTGTGACACTTTAATTACTCTACTGAACTACTTGGATGCATTACAGCGATTTCATTTTACGTACATTATCGCGATTTGATATATGATGCACATGAGTAATGGGAACAACTTTTGCAAAAACGAAACAGCATACGATATCAGTAATAACATGATTCGAATGGATGCACATGAAAAAATCACTACGTAAGTAGTACACTACGATGACACTCAAATAAGGACACGAACAAGATTATGACTCTCTCTCTCTCTCTCTCTCTCTTTCTCTCTCTCTCTCTCTCTCTCTACACACACACACACACACACACACACACACACACACACACACACACACACACACACACTCATACGTAATATTCTTTCAATATTCCTCTGATCAAATTTCAGTCATGTTTATGTTTCAGATTGAATCAAAAGAAATACATTGCTTAATAAACAACATTCTTCTCATGGTAACGAATTCAACCGAGAACTACAGGCAAATTTCCTTGGCGAGCGAATGCAGAAAAATCACATTTACGATAATATTTACAATAATTAAAAAAATTATTAAACAAAATAATTTGAAAATTTTTCAATTGACCCGATGGTTTACTTTTCGTTTTCCTGCAATAGATACTTTTTATTCTATTCGTGTTTTAAAAACACCTACATTTTTCAGCATTATTTTTATTTTGGGGCCCTAGATAGCATGGCCCAAATCAAGCTATTGGAATATCAGAGAGAATTGAACTATTTTCCATTGTGGAGAATTTTGGCGAAATATTTTCCATAGTTTTTGCGAAGCTTTGCTTCAACCATTTCAGAAAATTCGCCAATTCAGTTCAATGGTACCCAACGATTATGGAGAACTTACGGACATTTCAAAAAACCATTATTAGAGATACTTCGAAGCTTATGTGTTAAGAAACACATTGAACAATGAAATGCAGCAGTAATGCACATTTTAACGACGGGACAGACAAGTAAAAAAATTACATTTCTTTAATTTTTGAAAAACAAAAGAATAAACTAACTGACGTTGATGTCATAGTATAGGGTACATTTAGCACTAACCATACCAAAGATTTAAAGAAAACATTTGGAGTCGTTTTTGAGAAAATTTTGTTTTTGTATTTTTTTAAAATTGCAAATATTGCACGCTCTACTCAAATACTACTAAAGTTTTCAAAAAAGTCTACATGACCTTAATGAAAGGAACTCTTTATGGGTAACAAATTTCATTTGAAGGAAAAATCTGTGTCTTCAATTTTATAGTTGTACGAAGACGCCGAAAATAATTCAAACATTTGCAATTTTCAAAAATTCAGAGTTAATCCTGAAAATGTCACCTATGTCACCTTTATAAGTGTATTTTACTCTATTCTTACGAGAAATTTAAATTTGGAGCTGTTGTTGAGAAAATTTGAAAAATGTTCGGCGAGCTTCATGTAAAGTAACCCCAAATTTTAAAGAATGTTTTTCAAAAGTTCAAAGCTTCGCCTAGATCCAGATAGAGGATTCTTCAATTTGGAAAAGATTGCGGGCGGGCGGACGGGCAGGCGGATAATTTGCTTCCCATTGGTTTTTCGGCATCAAGAACCCACAAAACAGGGATTCTGTCTGCACCACGTGTTAGAGGAATTGTTTCTCTTAATTTAGCAACAGTTTCATGCATTTTTTCGTCACAAAGAGCCCGGCAATGAATTTTTCCCCTCAAAAATCCGCCGTTTTTTCGCACATTACATAACTTTCTCTATATCACGTGTATTACTCCGTATATACGCACGTATACGAGAAAGTAAAAACACTGCATGTGAAGAACATTGTCATAATATAGTGTGCAAAATTTCAAATAACTTCTTAAAGTATTTTTAGAGATAAAGTTACATAAACACAACACAAATTACATTACAAAGATAGGTTGCGCAACCTCCCCTTAAAAAAGAGTACAGCAAACGCGAAGAAAATTGCTTATTTATCGCTTGTTCTTCCGATAATGGAATATGGAGAAATTTGTTGGGATCCGCTCAAAATTATGCAGCGTAAACATTTGGTAAGGATTCAATGTAGAACAGCTAAGTTTACTTTCATGGACAATAAAATGGCAGAGTGGGATTCACTCGAAAACAGGCGAACATTGGCAAGACTCTGCTCTTTGTATAAAGCTTATAGTGGTCATCCATCTTTGAAAGAAATTAAACGTATTCCTACTTGCATCAGTAGAGGGGATCAGAGACACAAAATAAATTTAAGACCGCAGAGAACGGATGACGAGAAAGACTCTTTCACAAATGGAACGATGAGGGATTGGAATACATTGGCTGCAAAAACCTTTGAACCCTTTCCTCAAAGCGTTCAACAGTTGAGGAAATAAATGTAGGCTATTTCTAAGTTTATGAGGGCGTTAACAAAGAATATTAAGTTATATAGTGAAGTGAGGTGTCATGCAGTGTAGAGCAGAGAAATAATGAAGGAAATGTTTTTAGTATTATAGGGAAGTGAAGTGAAGTGCAATAAAGTGAAGGATAGTGCAATGCCAGTAAAGTGCAGTCTTAATTGTACAAACACTCAGTGAGGCTTAAAATTATAGACTTTTCTTTTTCTTCATGTAATTTAATGTTTTAAGAATCATCAGTTTTAAATTTTTATTATTATTATTATTATTATTATTATTATTATTATTATTATTACCATTATTATATTATTTGCATGACATTTATTAGCTTGTTTTTGTAATTAACTGCCACCGGGTTACATCCAATTACAGTTTAAATAAATTTATCTTATTTAAAACATTTTCAATGGAATTCATGTGTAATTCCGCCACGGAGAGAGAATCGTTATTATTTCTAACGTAAATACAAGATGTACAACCCCATATGTAGGACCTTTATGCAATTTCATCTCTCTACAATAAAAGCCTGCGAGGTAAAAGTTCGGAATCTGGAAAATGCTAAGTTCATTAGGAAATAACCAATGTTCTGTGAAGCAAACAATATTCATTTGAATTAAATCTCTCTGTATAGCTGTCTCGATAAATTCAGTTTTATATGAAAGGGACCATGCCGGGTGAAGTATTTTGTGAGAGGAAATTAATTTCAAAAATCAATACTACGTATATTACTCCGAATATATGTACGTATACGAGAAAGTAAGTAGAATTGCTACAGAATGGCGCAGACTTTCTCGTAGGAAACTTTTCTAATTTACTTGGTGTGGACTGGCTTTAAGGTCTTGCTCCATTCTCTCGCCAGCTGCCATCTATCGTCACCCATAGTACATTTTCTTGACATTTTCTCAACTTTCCTGTTTTATAATAGTAGGACCGAAATATTACTTAAAGAATATTAAAGAAGAGTAAAACCGCGTCCTAAATAGAAATTTTCATTGAAAATTTGCAAGTCTTTTTAAAAAAATGGAGATTAAGCATTACTGTAAATGCGAAATTTGAATATCTCTTTCACAGGAATCTATTGAGTTTTCGATAAACTTAATTTGAAGTCTTTAATTTTTAAAGATAGAAATTATTTATGTCATTATTAATGATGTGAGAGATATTGAAAAAAATACATTTGTGTAATTAAAAAAAAAACGAATACACCAAAATGAACTTTACGTCATATTAAACAGTGCAATTAATACTATCCATTGAAAATAATTGAAGATAAAATTTGGAGGAATTTTTTGAAAATGGCGGTTCAGCGTTTTTAAAAATAGAAAATTTGCACTCATTTTTACAGAAAACTCTTGAGTTTTCAAGAAACTTTATTTGACATTGTTTAAAGCAGTACATGTAGTTATAAATCTAACAATGTGATGAAATCGCCTTTAATGTAAATATTACCGACGTGAGAGACAAGTCAAGGAAATTACATTTATATAATTTTTGAAGAAACAAGAGAATAGAGCAATATGTCGTTTATGTCATCGGATAGGGTTCGTTTGGCACTAGCCCTACCAAAAACTTAAACATAAAATTTGGAACCGTTTTTGGGAAAATATTGTTTTTATTATTTTTTAAACGTTCCATTTTCACGGTTAACTGTGAATTTTCGAAAAAACCGAAAGGTTTAACTTTTTCGCCGTCTTCCTACAACTATAAAATTGAAGAGAGAGATTTTACCTTCAAATAAAATTTTTGGTGCATAAGCAGTTCTTTCATTAAGGTCAAGTACATTTTTTTGAAAATTTTAGTAGTTTTTTTTTAAAAATAAGATTTTCTCGAAACGTTCCAAATTTTTCTTGAATTTTTGCTAGAATACAGCAAACGTGCCCTATACAATGACGAAACGAAATATACTCTTTATATTTTAAAAAATTACAAAAAGTAATTTTATTTGACTTGTCTCTCCCGTCGGTAATACTTACATTATAATCGATTTCTTCACTCTGTTATATTTATGAGCACATGTGCTTTAAATAATGTTCAGAAGAGTTTCTCGAAAACTCAACAGTTTTCTGTGAAAATGACCTCAAAATTTCCCATTTTCAGAATCGCTCAAATGGCATTTTCTCAAAAACTGCTTCAAATTTTTTCTTCAAATTTTTCCTAAGATAGTGCTAATTGACACTGTTAATATGCACTGTTTAATATATAAAGTTATTTTGGTGTATTTTTTTGTTTTTACAAATTAAACAATTGTAATTTTTTTAAATATCTCGCCATTAATAAGCACACCGTTTTCCCTAGTATGATGTACTTATGCAAAAGATTAGAAGTATTTAAAAATAATGATGATTTGTAACTAAATTCCAAAATCAAAATATTACTGAGTTCTATAACAATGTATAATACTATACAAATGTATACTAGACAGTAAAATAAATGCACAAAACTGTTGAGTTTTTTAAGTATATTTAAAGTCAAGGTGATTTAAAGGCAGGAAAATGATTTTGATTTTTGATCAGCAGCCCAGCTGTCAAAAAAATCTGAAAAACATTCTCAACAATCTGTGTTTTAAGAGGAATTTTTGAAGCCTGTTCTAAGACACAATAAAATTTTTTTTTCAAAAGTATTTTGGGTCTGAAAAATATCAAGAAATACATTTCTGATAGTATAAATTGTCTTCTTATTTACCATTTTTTTAGACAGATAAAATAGTGTGATGTTGCCGAAAAAATTGAAATATATAAACACGTTTTTGGCTGAAAAGTGGTGTGGGTGGTGGGAAAGGAGTCAAGAAACCTTTCAAAATATTATTTCTATGGTAGAGCTATAATGTAACCACTCAAACATCTTTTGATTTAGGTGAACTTTTTACCATCTTATACGGGGGTACCCTTTCGTCCGTCTACGCAAAACACGTAAATATTAGATGGAGGAAAATTGGCCATAAAATTGTGACGTCACAAAGATGGCCGCCAGGGCCATGGGCTGAAATGTAGGTGGCATTGGTAGTATTGATAAGCTTCAAACCGGCAAACATTATAAGGAGTACCCAAAAATATTTCATCGTGTAGATTACGGTGTGAGAAACGTTTCTTTGAGGCTTTTGGCCTCAAAGTTCACGCCTCCGCAAAAATTCTCTTTTCTTTAGAGACCTCATTTAAGATTGGTAGCCAGAGAGAATTGCAGAAGGTATGTGTACTACTGAAATAACATTGGAGGCAATTTTATTGCATATGCTTTCAATCTGAATTATACGGATTTTGTGCAATGTCTACCTTTATGAACTGAGGATTTTTCATAATTTCTGCAGCAAGGGAGCGAATATCTTTTCTTTTGGAGTTATTGCAGACGAAGGGGATTTTAAAGAAAAAATGTCTTCCGTTAAACAACCTAACTAAGAAAATTTTACATTTCGTATTTTCTGTTTCAAATATTACATGTTTATTTCTTCACTTTCTTGTTTAGATTTACAAATTACTATATTACTAAACGAACTCTCCCCCCTTCTTTCTTTTTTTTTTTTCTTATACTTTAAGTGTTTTTACTCTACCTTCTCTGTTAATTCTGATGTTTTTGTTTATATTTTCTTGCATCAGAAAACTGATGATGATGATGATGATGATGGCTAAGCCGACGAAAGCTGCTCTTATGAAGTAAACAGTATTGTTGGCAATGACAACGCCTTGAATCATTTCAATCACTCAACATTGACTTTGATTTTCTCAATACCACATTTAGGGCACTAATGTTCCTTGGGATCTAAATCCCTTAATTTCACTATACTAATGGTGCAGTCGACGTACACTAAAACATCGGTGACAATTCGTAAACCCACGGTGGTCACTATCTGGACAGGTGATCATGGGGATAAGCATGTCGGACAATTCTTGGTCTTAAACAGTTGGTAAGGAATCGGTAAGATTCGAGATGGATAGAGGTAGAGTTTCATTTAGGTGCCGCTCCGTTATCTGGTTGGCACTAATCGGAGAGAAACACAAAAACGACCGATCAGGACAGCCAAACTCTAGAATACTCATTCAGGTAGAGCCACGGTTCGACGCAACTAGTTCGTTTGTGTCGAAATCCAGCTCCCATTGGGTCTCAAACCTCGAAACCACCGATCTACGAAGCTTCAGTTGCGGAGGCGCAAGAATATTCGCTTCCCACCTGGTAGAACAGTGAATAGACCTATCGGAATCAAGGTTTATCTTATATAGTATTACCAGAGTCTTGCCAGATAATGGGGAATGCGTGGGTTAGGACCACACCACATTGAACCTCATGGACAAGAGTTTAGTCAGGCCTAGAAATGGGTATGTGGTTCGTGACCCACTGGTTCATGTACTATTCAGGCGTTTGGAAGAAACTAATAGAAGGAAACCTTGCTTGTGAGCTGGTGTCGGCAGCTCTTGCTACCTTAGTCTAGTATGTTTTAACTTTAATGTGAAACTGCAATCGCAAGTGCGTAAACCAACGCAATCGTAGTAAGCCACATGATGTTGATAACGATGAGTGCCATACTCAGTCCACGTGCGACGAGAAAACATCTACATCCTCTTCAGTGCAAAGAGGTTATTTGCTATTGCTTTCTGCCTGATGGATATAATGATCATGATGTGTGAATATGTTGAGAGATGAAGGACAATGTATGGATTGACGGGACAGAAGTGACCGTCGGTTTAAGAAGCCAATCAAACCGCAATCAATCACATGTCATTCGGCGAGTTTGATTGATGAGTGCTTTCGTGCGCGTCAACTGCTAAGGTCATTAGTCACAAACGTGTTGCGCATGTTTTTATAGCGGGAGCAGGCGATGATTCCCCCCTCCATTGCTGGCGGGATCGAGTGCTTACCTACGTGAGATTGCAGGGAATTTCTCCAACCAGGTGTCTCCCACCAGTGTAGCATCGCCTCAACTGGGACAGACACTAAGCTCTTGGCTGGTGTCCCGATATGCGTGTCAGTGAAATGCATGTGTGTGTGTGTGTGAGAGAGAGGAGAGAGAGGGAGAGAAAGGGGAGAGAGAGGGAGAGAGAGGGAGAGGGAGAGGGAGAGAGAGAGGGAGAGAGGGGGAGAGAGAGAGTGGGAGAGAATGGTCAGAGGAAAGCACAACGAGGAGAAAGAATGGAGTATCGCGGTATGTCCGTGGCCCGTTTGTTAAAGGACTCATCCGGCATTCGCTTGGTGTTACCCGGAGAAACCACGGATCAGGGCAACCACCTGCTACATGTATCCTCCAGAGAGCGATTTCATTCCGCCTTGCTTATGTCGAACATCCTGCCGCCGTTGGAACATGAACTATAGGACCTGCCAGCAGAGGCATTGCAGGGACATCTCCTCGCTCACCTAAGACGATCAAGAACAGTGAATACGGTGATGAGAGATGACACAATGGTGGATCATGATATATTGGTAGTGTGACAAGTCAACTAAATCCTTATCAACCCCATGACATCCGGGGATTTCCAACCGGCAGGTAGCTCCGCGTACTAGGGAAAAGTGTCAAACCCTCTGCGCCACAGTGTCTTGCAATAAGCCACACAAATCACGCGAATCCAACAAATCCACACTTCAAATCCGTCGCCGGCGGCGGATCTCGCACAGCGATCAGGTGGCGTACTCACGCATTGGGGTGGGGGTGGGGGAGAGAAGGCGTGCGCATAATGAGCGAGCGTGCTGACGAAGAGTCTCACAGTGCGGCGGTCGCCCCGCCCCCGCTCCGCCCCCCCCCCCCCACGCCGGCGCCGCGCCGAGGTTCCACGTCCGTATAAACGCGGCGGCGCCACGCCGGGCACAGTGCAGCCGACACCGTCCCGCAGCAGCCCCAGCACCCAGCCCACCGCTCTCACCGACCTCCGACATGGCGTTCCCTTCGCTCCGTGAGTACTCCCGCTGCAAATTGCTCAAACTCGGGATTATTCAATTCAAGAAATGCTGAATGTACACCATCGATTTAAGACTGGAAGAAATATTATATGAAATGGGTGGCGAAATTTAAAATAAATAAATAAATAATATGCTATGTGGCATTTAAAATGCCCAAATACAGTAGAGTCTCCATAGAAACATACGAAGTAAAAATATACTATTACTGAATATAGTTATTATTTAATTCAACATATTCTAACTTCATTTAAAAACTCCGGAGTCCAAGAAAACGCCACAGATTGTACAAAGTTACTAAACATACATCGCACTTTTCATTTAAAATAAAACGTAAGTAAAAATGATTTGGTAAATTCAGTCTCTTTTAATTCAACATATTCTAACTTCATTTAAAAACTCCGGAGTCCAATGTATCATTCAACGTTTGTCAGGACTTTCTGCATTGCAGTCATAAGCCACTTTCAGACACTAGGTCCTCTTCACGAGCAATTACAAGGCCGCCATAAGAGAACATTCGCAATGGCGGTGAAATAATCATCAACCACGGCGTATCACAGGGATCACTACAAGCTGAGTTTATCAGTTTGTGGCGACAATTCCTCATCACTCTATCATAATGAGTCATCAGAATTCTATTCACCATTTTGCCATAGTGTCATTACTCCGTGGAGAATCCTAACAAGTATCATCAGTGTCACTAAGTTTATAAGTCTACGACTCATCCTTAATCAGTTGAACAGACTTGTTATTCCTTAACATTTCTATTTAAACCAGTTGTCATGATAACTCATTTAACGTCTAGTTTACTTCTATTTAAAAGTCAAGTGTACGAAGGATTTTTTTTGCTCTTATAGATTGACGACTTCTCCCCGCATACTCAAAGGTTTGGGTCCCATACGCTGTTGCAGGTGGGAACTGCATTTATTAATTTATTAGTTTGTTTCAATTATTTTATTTCTTTCATTTGTGTAATAACTGACTTATTTGTGTGTTGTGTGTGCAGGTCGCTCTGCTCGCCCTGGTGCTGGCCGCGGCCGCCGCGCAGCAAGGACCGGGCCCCGCCCCCGGCCCAGCAGGCGCCAACGCGGCCGCCCACGCCATCGCGGGCCCCGGCGACCTCAAGGGCGCCGCCTCGGGCTACTACGGGGGCCTGGGCGGCTACTACGGGGGCCTGGGTGTTGGCGGATACGGTGCCTACCCCTACGGATACAACTACGGTAGGTTGTCTTCATTGCTCTTCACTCTCATCTTTCGCTTGGGCAGTAGTATTTCTCATTTTTCGTCATTCCGATTATTATATTGATTGATTGATTTTTGGTGTTTCCGGGCGCGTCAACTGCTTTGGTCATTAGTCCCGTTAGTGTAGTGCATGTTTTTTTCGCGGGAGATGGCGGTGATCTTCCCCCGCTGGATGGCGAGATCCGGCGCCGACCTACCGTCGGCTTGTGGAGTTTCCCCCTAACCAGGACTCTCCCACCAGCAGGGCACCGCCCCAGCCGGGACAAGCTCTAAGCTCCCGACCGGTCTCCCGAAATATGTGGTAGTGTAAAGCATGTTAGTGTGAGTGTGTTGTAAGGGGTGAGGATGGGACAAGGAAGTGGAAGGAAAGATCGCGCGCGGTCCGTGGCCTGTTTGGTAGGGTACTGCTCCGGCATTTGCCTGGTGTTGATTGGAGAAACCACGGAAAACTACCGATCAGAGCAGGCGGCCGCTAGAATTCTCCTCCAGGCAGCGACTGAATTCGACCTAGCTGAAAAGCTAGTGTCGAAAATCCTGCCGCCGTCAGGACTCGAACCTAGGACCTCCTGGTCAGAGGCGCTGCAGTGACATCAGTTGATGCACTGAGCTACCGCTCCCGGTTCGATTATTAGAGAATGTTACTCGAATGTATTATATTCTTTTTATCTACTTTTCCTCCTTCTTTCTATTATCTTTTATCTTGTTTTTCACCCATTCCCTTCTCCTACTCTACTTTTTATTCCGTATCTTCATTTTGAATATTGTTTTGTCTACATTTTTGTCTCCCCTCTCCCCTTTCCTGTTCGCTAAATTTGAGTAACTTCACGCCCCACCCTTACCACGGAATGTGGGTACCCAATGAGCCTAAGCCAAAAGTGCTATAGAAGAACTCACTTTGTAGATTTCGACGTGGATAGCCTAACTCGAGTCGTCGGACATGAAAACAAGGTGCTAGGGGCATCAAAAGGAGCGGCTTGGAGTGAATGGCGAACGATGTCAAGAAGTAGACGGTTATAAGGGTTGTGTCTTGCGGAACTAAATTGCTCCAGCCTAGGCACGTTCTTAGATAATATATTGTATAATGCGGAATCTGCCTAAAGTGAATTTAAATGCGAACCTTTTAATCACAAATTTTACAATATTACATTGCATAAATCGGGATTTTTTTCATGGAAATAAAATTCTGGTCCCTTGAGGTTCCGCTTGGAGCAAGTTTTACTGTATTAATATTTAATTATTCGAACTACTCAAGTGTTGACAAAATTAATATTTATACAAAAAAATGCAATTTGTCTCCTTTTGAAAACTTTCCTTCTTTTGACTCTTCATTAGTTGCGACTGGTACATGATCCGCACATCATAACTATACTACAGAAATAATATATAAGTGAGGTATTCTTTTAAGATTTTGCAAAGAGATGTCGTCCCTTTTGGTATTCTCAATAAGTACGCGTTACCTTTCATACTCAAGCAGTTTCATTATTTATTTGGTACGAACGGGTACTTCCTTAAAATAATTTTGAAATCGAATTTCCACTAGCTCGAGACCATGGTATGTAATTCATCCAGAATTTTAAAAGAATATTGTAATGTCAGGTTCAATATTATTTTAGGAGACACACAAAAGACCCTATACGTGGTCAAATGGCCCGTTATTTCATATACTTCATCATAATATATGAAAAACATTTTTGTTGGGAGCATTCTAAAGAAACTTTTGAAGGAAGATATTGAACTGTTATTGTGCTATCAGTTCGTGACAAATCATAGTGAATTATTTTTGCTTCTAGGCTAAATGAATTTTGAAAACAAGCTGATTGACTAAATAAAAAAGAGAAATCATAAACAAAAATGTAAATATAATAATCTATTATCATGTTTCGGACGACATTTCGATTTTCATTACGTTTCTGAACGTCACTTTCATTCACTCGTTATTCACTTTTATTCACCTCTAGTTCTCGAATATTTCTATATTCTTTTGCGTACTAAGGCGGACATGTAGGAATGACTTAATAGATTTTATTCATTTCAATTAAAAATAGGATTAAACGGTTGCAGTTACTGCCACTTCTAAAATTAAATATACGTTATTATATTTCGATTATTAAATTAGCCGATGTTTGGTATTGAAGCATAGTCGATACTATTATGCATGCTTTGTTCAACTTTGGGATTATATCGATGCTTGACGATCTTTTTTTTGTTACAGGTTACCCCTACTACGGATATAACCCCTACGTCTCTGGATATTACTCGCCCTACAACTCGTATTCTTATGGACCCTGGTAAACAAAACAATTTCTTCTTCAACTAAATAAACAACTATTTCATCTCTCATTGAATTTTTCTTTAAAATGGAAACTCACTTTTCAAACCTTCCTTTTCACCCTTTGTTCAACAATAAATAGTTTATTTTTGAATTTATTATTTGTGGCAAAATGAGCAACTTTTTGTTTGTTTCAAAAACATGAAAATTGATATAAACAAATTCATTTTTGCTGTAGAAAACGAGTTTCGTGTTTATTTATTCGAATGCTTAATACAAATAATTCAGAGTAATTTACCAATTGCCAACTAACAATACTTAGAATTTTGCATACTGGCCTTAAAACTTGCCATTTAAAATAAAATTGCCAAACTTAGCAATTTTATTCCATCTCGGAAGTGGTCCAAAGAACAAAAGCCAATGTACCCGAGCGTTACCGACAATCTATATTCTTAATTGTCAGAAATATCCTCGTTGTTGCCTATTTGTCAGTAGAGGAGATAAGGCAGAACATAGTTCAGAACTGCAGATCATTCCAAAAACGGTTTCCATAAGACGTCCGTTAAGAAGCAAGTCATTTTCGAAAACCACATTTTGTTTATATTCAGATTTTTCTACTTTTTTGGGGCTCTCCAAATATCTTTAAAAATATTTTTTTAAGTTTATTTTTGGTCGCATTAACTACAAGGTCATTAGCGACCGCACCAATTACAATATCTAATACACAGTTTACATTTAGATCTCTAATACATTACATTGTTTTAATACCATAATTCTAATTAGTACAATGATGTTTTCTATTAAGATAACTTGTTTTATGCAAATGGTTTATACATGCATTTCCTGTTATGTTCTGTGTATTAGAATGAGGACTGGATTCCTGAGCATTAAAACGGCGAGAAGAGAATAGGTATAATAAATAGCTGCCGACATTGCGATTCGGCAACATTGTGAAATATGTGTTATTTTATTTTCAGTAGATAGTAGAAATCAAATGACAGAGAAAAGAAAAGGATAGAGAGTCAGGCTCCCAAAATAAAGTATAATATTTCGTTACCTGTATCGGGACGACTTCGCGAACACATACAAAATATATATCTGTACTGCAATGGGACACAGACCGATTCATAATAGGAGTCATTGCAGATCTGGAATCAAAATTTAGATTTAAAGTAATAAGTAATAGCTTGCAATTCGTATGTAAACAGATTTTGTTATTAATACAAGACAGGGGTGTGCACGTCACAAGCAATTGATATTTTGGGAACTCGACCAATAAATTAGCTCTGTGGATTTGGCAGCCATTGTGACAAAGTAAATATTGTTTATTTACGTGAATTATAAGCACGAATAGGTCTACTCGCCCAGGTTGGGAAAAATAATATATTGCATCAATTCTTGCCTATATTAATTAGTGTAAAGTTTATGAACCGTTACACTATACAACAATATTGTTTTTTTATTTTTTCAACATTTAATATTCTTTCAAAAATAATTATAAATCTTTACAATATTGTCAAAAAACATGTTTCGAGATGCATAATTCCTCATAAAAACTAAACTAGTCAACAGAATGCACTGACCTTTACCAACAACCAGAACCAAACATTATTCTAATAAACTACTCGAACACAATTTTTTTCTCACTTTTTTATGAAAATTGAACAAAACCATTTAAGAGTCACCGGGACTGCCCGAGTGAGCCGCCAAATAACAAAAACACACTTCGAAAGAAAATTATCTTTCAAAATTAAATTATATCTATAGAACATCAACCACAATACATTACACTAAACATTGCTTCTATAAATTGTGACTTCTGATATTTCCATAAAAAATTATAAATCACCCATGGAGGCACATAAATCCCAATAAATACTAACTACTCAACAATTCGCATTGTTCTTTCCCAACAATTAGAACTGAACACTATTCTAATAAATTATACCAATGAAGATTTTGTTTTCTCTCACAGTTATTTTGAAACACTGAACAAAACCACTTACATGTCACCCAGACTGGCGCACATCCCCCACATTACAGAAACACTCTCAACCTTCAAAACCGGAAGAACTTCAAAATAAATTTTTAATAAATGTTTCAAAAGCTCCATGGTATATCAGAAATGAACAAATTTTAAAAGAAGTATCTATTGAACCTCTGAAAACTTGGATTTTCAAACTTTCTTCCAATTTCTACTCTTCTCTTTCATCTTGCCCCGTCACTCCTTTGTACACTCTAGGTAAATCAGTCAATCTTTTTCCGCGAATAAAATCAAGATATTCTAAAGACCAACTACATTCTCCTTAATTAGCTGTAAAGCAGGTTCCAAAATTTCTAAATTAAATATTTATGTTTTTAATCAAAATATTGTATGTTTTTTCTGAAGATCCTTCCTGGGTATCCTTAGTTGTTAGTTATTGTCATATTGTTATATTATTGCCTTCAAACATTGTACATGTATGATGAAATGTAGCTAAAAAATTGTATATACTATGTAAGGTAACAACCCTTGAAAGACATAATAACATCGAACAACGATAATTAAAACTATTTAAAAAAAATAAACTCTCGAATAAAAACTATTTTTCAAAATTAAATTATCTACTATTAAGAACATCTAAATTATCTACTATTAAGAATATCAGCCACAAAACATTACATTCCACAACAGTGTTGTTTTTATAAATTCTGTCCTCCAATACTCTCCAAAAACTAGATGTGCCACAGAATGGCACAAACTTTCTCGTAGTAAAGTTTTCTAATTTCCTTGGTGTGGACTGGTACTGTACTGTCTAGTCCCTCCTTCTTGCCTTCTTCCATCTATTCCGGCCCAAAGAATTTTGTTTTTAAATTTTCGCAACTTTTCGGTTTGCAAAAGGTAGAACTTAAATTACTTTTTAATTATATTAAATAAGGCTATCACGTCATCCTAAATAGCGATTTTCATTGAGAAATTTGAAGCTGCTTTTAAGAAAATGCCGATTAAGCATTACTGTAAATGCGAAATTTGAAAACACACCGATGAGGAACCTATTGAGTTTTCGAAAAACTTCATTTGAACTCTTTTGAACTGATTTTACTAATAAATGCAATAATATGTACAAATTGATGGAAATATGCATATTAATGTCGTAAGAGATATTAAAAATATATTACATTTCTGTAATTTTTGAAAAAACGAACACACCAAAATAAACTTTACGTCATATTAAACAGTGCAATTAGCACTATCTATTGGAAAATTCCAAGAAAAAATTGAAGCCATTTTTGAGAAAATTTGAGTTTCTGAAAATGCGTAATTTAGAGCTAATTTTTACAGAAAAACTTTTGAGTTTTTGAGAAACTTTATTTCACATTATTTAAAGCACATGTACTTATAAATCAAATAAAGTGAAGAAATTTCCTCTAGTGTAAATATTTCCGACGTGAGAGACAAGTAAAAAATATTACATTTTTGTAATTTAAAAAATAATAACAAAAATAGAGCAATGTGGTGTTTATCTCATCGGATAGGGTGCATTTGGTATTATCCCTACCAAAAATGTAAAGAAAAAATTTGGAGCCGTTTATGAGAAAATCTTGTTTTTGTATTTTTTCAAATTGCAAATATTTAATGCGCTATTGCACGAAAACAACTAATTTTTAAAAAAAATCTACGCGACCTGAATGAAAGCGATATTTATGGACAAAAAATTTTATTTGTAGGAAAAATCTCTGTCTTCAATTTTGTACTAATAGGAAGACGCCGGAAAGACGTAAATATGTCCAGTTTTTATTTATTGACATTCTCACAGTCGCACTTCAACATGTTTTTGTTCTTATTGACGTACGAAATTAATGTTTTTAATCCTAATTTCAATGTCTCTGTATTTATTTTGGAGGCGTCTGAATAGACCGTCACAATACGTGTGTGTGTGTGTTTGTATATATATATATATATATATATATATATATATATATATATATATACCGATTTTTACTAAACTACTCAACAATTTGATTTGCCAATTCCGAACTAACAGAACCAAACATTATTCTAAGAATCTACACGAAAATGATTTCTTTTGCCCACACCTTTTCTTTTTAATTGAACAAAACCACTTATGTGTAATCGGGGCTGGTGCACTCTCACTGAATACGACGATTACTTTTCGAAGCAAAACTCTTCTTCAAATTAAATTACAGAACATCATGGACAACTCAAGAAAGCGTGCGCAGATGATTTTCTCCCCATACGTCTCATACAGTTTTTGACAAATAAATATTAATATTAAATATAGACAATACGTTACACTACACAACGGTATTTTTTAAAAATTTTTGACTTCTGATACTATCCATAAAAATATTATTACTCATACATTTCACTCGTTATCCAAAAAGCACACGGATTGAGACAGAAATACTCATAAATACTAAACTACTACACATTTCACATTGTTCCTTACCATTAATGAGGAACACATATTATTCTAATGCACTGCATCAACACAGATGTTTTTGCTTTCATCGTTGTTTCAAAGATTGCACAAAACCACTAATGATGACCCGGACTGGCTTACCACCGGCGAATAAGAGAAACAGGCTGGAAGCAAAGCTTTCATTCAGAATTAAATTTTCTTTACATAACATCAACCACAATACTTTACACACCACGGAACAGTGTGGCTTTTAAAATAATTAACTTCCAATACTGCTCATAAAAAATGAAAATCCTTCTTACTGAGAATCGAAAAACACACGAATGGAGGGGACTAAATCTTGATAAATACCCTCAGATGTCATAATAAGCTTTTTTAGAATATCACAAATTTGAATTCAATTTTGTTTCTCTAATCATGATTTACGTTAGTTTTTAAAAATTTACTATTAAATATGCACAAGCATACAACTTTAGAATTTTATATACTTTTTATATAAAATATTAAGTTCTTGGTTTTATAATACTAAAGAATATTTTTTCTTGCTAGAGAACTACATATTACTCATGCAAATATTCATGAAAATTTGGAGAATTAAAAACAGAAACAGAAATGGGCAACTTGTTCTACTGCGAAAGACTTGTAACGGGCTCTTTCTTTCCTGAGAGGGCAGTAACCTCCCTTTCCCTGCCTTTATATCTGGTTTATGATATCTTTTCCTGGAAAATGATAAGTGGCTTGTTGACCGTTACTTCAGTTTAAAAACGTAAAAATATCTAAAGGTACCTGAAAAATGAATGAAGATTCATTTTTGAGCACTTTTCGAAGGCTTCTAGCATATTATCTTATTAAACGCGCTTGGGAATCTGTAGCTCAAGCACTTATTTCTCGGAATATCGTAGTAATGATATCATATTTAATTATTCATATGGACGGCAATTTCCCAATAGCGTAATTTCTATAATTTTATACGATTTTGAAGCGTTTTGGGGGATATTGAAATGTTTTCTGAAATGTATCCATATTTTTACTTCTTTGCACACCTACACATATACGGTATAAAATACGTTGTATTTGAGATACGGAGATTTATGTAATGTTGCGGCGAAAAGTCCCTTTTTTCGACAGAAAATCTTTTTGTGGTTCGATTATATCGTAAAAGAAGATTTTTTTCTCCTGTATTACTCTTCTTCTCCTGTGTTACTTTCTTCAATACGTAGCGCAGTCAGAATCTATATTTTGTGGTTCTGGTTATTTAAACGTTCGACCGTCACCTCGTTCGTCTATGAACAACTCTAGTACTTATGCTATTTGATAAGAATGACTACTCGCTAGTTAGTGGACCGTGGACAAAATATTATGTTTTGGGTAGTAGTCCCTACCTTCCTGGTGGCACACACAATGCAATCCAAATGAGTATCACAAAGGGTACCCGCGGATAAGATGGTAAAAAGTTCCCCTAAGCCAAATTACGCGTGAGTGGTTACATTACAATTCTATCATAAAAATAATTTTTTTGAAAGGTTTCTTAGCCCCCGTCACACCATCCACATCCCTCTACAACCAAAAACTTGTTTTTAATTTTAATTTTTTCGGCAACTTTTCGGTGTAGGATGATGCCTGTTCAATGGTTGTAAGACACAATAAAAAATATTTTTAATTTATTTTTCATTTTTTTTTGTATTAAAACATTCTGATATTATAAATTGTCTTATTTATCATTTTTTCCATCAGATAAAATAGTTTTAAATTGCCGAAAAATTAAAACCTTTAATTAAAATTTTTAAACTCGGATGTAATTTATTATAGTATATTTTGATTAGTTGACGTTTGGGCTACACCTCATAGCCATCTTCAAATCTGGTTTGCACTTGTACAATTTAACATATATAGAGTATAATTTTTAATATTTTAAATAAATATATGTTGACTGATGCTTACCTTTTATAAAAAGAGTTGGAATATAAAGGTACTAGAATATTTACATTATATACAATATTAAAACTATTAACATAGTGAGCGTCGTATTCCGCTCGGGTTCTTCATTTGTGTTACCTTCTACTTGAACACTGGGAACCGTTACAAGACAAACATGTAATATTCAAGACAAAACTCTTCAACGAAAACTTGCTTTTCCAATTTAACAATCAAAATCAAAATTAATTCTTTCCCCTTTCTTGGTCGTTGAATTTTTAGTACATATTTCTGTATATTATAATACATATATATGTACGTATTTTACCAATTTTAGTACATAATTATACGCGCTCTACTGATTAGAGCAGACAAGAAAACTGGCACGTAGTTTTTGGTCCGTAGAGCCATTGATAGTGCCTTAGTCTGCTTGGACTCAGGCTTACCAAATCGCTATACCAACCCTATCAGGTCGGGGGAAATGATAACAAGGATAAGTTCTTTTAGGAGGTGATATATGGTGGTTTGGAAAAGGTTGTAAACGGTGAGCTTCCCTTTTAAAGAAAAATTCAAATAAGAGTTGAAATATTTATTTAGCTGAAGAATTTTTTACCAGAGTCCATAAGAATACGAGCGGTAGGGAGAGTAATATCCAGAGAGGTAGGAGTTGTATCCGTAGTAGGGGTAACCTGTAACAAAAGAAATGGTTTGTCAAAACATCCAGTAAAAAGCCCAATGCGTTGAACAAAGCACGCATGAATAGTATTGTACGCGGCTTCCAAATGTAATAATTTAGTATTTTTTTTATTAATAATTTGGAGTGTATATTAATTTTTCCTTTATGAGAAGAATGCATCGCTCAGGCTCAACTGCATGTATTCTTTATTATAATGGATATATTCATCCAGGAAGGAAAGCATCGTATATAAGTCCATGTATAATGGAAATATAAAAAAATCTATTAAGTCCTTTCTACAAGTTTGCTTTAGTACGCAAAATAATATAGAAATATTTGAGTAATGGTGGTGGCCATTAACGAGTGAATAAAAGTGACGTTCAAAATAGTACTGAAAAACGAAATGTCGTCCGAAACATGATAATAGATTATTAATTTTACATTTTCGTTTCTTATTTCTCTTTTTTATTTAGTCAAGCATTTTGTTTTCAAAAGTCATTTAGTCTAGTAACAAAAATAGTTCACCATGATTTGTCACGAACTGATAACACAAAAACAGTTCAATATCTTTCTTCAGAAATTGCTTTAAAATGTTCTCAAAAACATTTTTCATATATAATGATTAAGTAGATAAAAGAACGGGCCATTTAACCAAGAAGACAGTCTTTTGTTTGTCTCCTAAATTTAATAAAATTAAACCCAACATTACAATATTATTTTCAAATTCTGGATGTATTACCTACAATGACCACGAGCAAGTGGAAATTCGATGTAAAATTAATTAAGGAAGTACTCGGTCGTATCAAATAAATAATGAAACTGTCGGAGGAGTAACGGTAGAGGGAAAACGCGTACTTAATGAGAAAACCCAAATAGGACGTCAGTTCTTTGAAAACTTTATCATGACATGACTTGCGGTCCAAGTACTAGTCTTAAATAATGAAGAGTCAAAAGAAGGAATTTTTTCGGAAAAATGACGAATTTAAATATGGAGTTCTAATGAATAAATATTTCTATAGTAAAACTTGCTCCAAGCGGAACCTCAAGAGACCAGAATTTTTTCCCGAATTTGGCAAGATATTGCTTTATGCAATATAATATTGTAGAATTTGTGATTGGAAGAACAGCGATTTAAGTTTTTAGACAGATTTCGGCATTACACACGTTGCACATTGAGCAAATTTTACTGTATTATCTAAGAATGCGCCTAGACTGTCGGAATTTAGTTTCGCAACATACGACCCTTTTAACCGTCTACTTCTTACATGTTGCGCTTAACTTTCGCTGCTTTCGTGCCCTCAGCACCTTGTTTTCAAGGCAGACGACTCTAGTTATGCCATCACGACGAAATCTACAAAATGAGAACTTTTCAGATCTTCTAATGCCTTTTCGGTCTTCGGCTCTTTGGGTACCTGTATTCCGTGGTAAGGGTGGGGCGTGCAGTAACTCAAATTTAGGGAACAGTCTCTGAAATTACATTAAAGCCTGTTTCGATAAGTTATTACACATTTCGTACGGCTGTAGGGGAACGGTGGATGTCGAGTTTTCACAAACCTGATTCCCACACGGATACACTAGTGGCTAGGACTTACAAGATTCCAAGATGGAAGCTGGAGAGAGAGAGAGAGAGAGAGAGAGAGAGAGAGAGAGAGAAAGAGCGAGAGAGAAGAGAGAAAGAGAGAAAGAGAAAGAGAGAAAGAGAGAAGAAGAGAGAGAAAGAGAGAAAGAGAGAGAGAGAAAGAGAAGAGAGAGAGAGAGAGAAAAGAGAGAGAAAAGAGGAGAAAAGAGAGAGAGAAAAAGAGAGAGAGAAAAGAGAGAGAGAAGAGAGAGAGAGAAAAAAGAGAGAGAAAAGAGAGAGAGAAAGAGAGAGAGAGAAAGAAGAGAGAAAAGAGAGAGAGAGAAAGAGAGAGAGAAAGAGAGAGAGAGAAAGAGAGAGAGAAAGAGAGAGAGACCGAAAATTGAAAACTTGAGTCAGGAAACATGAACACAAAGTTAAAGGGAAAGAAGAAATATAATAAAAAGTACAAAAGTGGAAGGCAAAGGGTGTGAAACGAGATAAAAGAGAATGGAAAGAAAGAGAGACAGTGAATAAGAATATAATTTAATTGAGTAATATTCTCTAGTAATCGAAATGACTCAAAGAATGAGAAATACTACTGCCCAAGCGAAAGATTGCAAACTTGGTGAAGACCACACGAATCATTTCACACTTCCCCCCGATCGCGACCCCCAGATTCATTCGGCTCGAGTGAGAGTGAAGCGCAATGAAGACAACGTACCGTAGGAGCCGTAGGAATATCCGTAGGGATAGGCACCGTATCCGCCAAGACCCAGACCCCCGTAGTAGCCGCCCAGGCCCCCGTAGTAGCCTCCCAGCCCGCCGTAGTAGCCCGAGGCGGCGCCCTTGAGGTCGCCGGGGCCCGCGATGGCGTGGGCGGCCGCGTTGGCGCCTGCTGAGGCGGCCGCGGCCAGCACCAGGGCGAGCAGAGCGACCTGCAGACACAACACACAAATAAGTGAGTTATTACACAAATGAAAGAAATAAAATAATTGAAACAAACTAATAAATTAATAAATGCAGTTCCCACGCTGTAACAGCGTATGCGGGGAGAAGTCGTCAATCTATAAGAGCCAAAAAAAATCCTTCGTACACTTGACTTTCAAATAGAAGTAAAGATTATTTTCGACGTGTTAATGAAAGTTAAGGTCCCATGACAACTGAGTAATATTGTAAAACGTATAGTTAACATGTTAAAAGGGAATAATGACAAAGTCTGTTCTCATAACTGATACAGGGGATGGAGGAGTCGTAGACTTTTATAACTACTTTTAGTGACCGCTGATGACACTAGTGGTTTGCGATTATCTCTCACAGCACGTGTAATGATCATTATGGGGTCAACAATGGTGAATGATGAATTCTAGATGATCTGAAGTGATGACTGCTATGCAGAAAACATTGCCGCCACAAACACTGAATGAAAACATCCAGCTTTCTGTGGAATACGCCTCTCCGTTTTATGGCGTAGCTTTTGGCTCCTATGACTTTACTAATTAATTTTTTACTTCTGTTTTTATTTAAAGTAAAATATTTGTGACGTATGGGGGGAGGGAGTATAGTCTGTGGGCGTTTTGACGGCTCCGAATCTTAAATAAGTTGAATAACTTTTACTAAACAAATTGAAATATCGTTAAATGTATCAAAGGGTTTTGGGAAAATAGTCACAAATTACTTATTTGAAAAAAGAGTACGAACGTCTTAAAAGGGCATTTTGTAGCAATTTTTATTGCTGGAGAATGTCACTTAAGGCGAATAGTAACCGGAAAAGAAGAAAATGAGCTTGGAACACTACCGGAAGAGGGCTCCAATCTTCCAACGACAGGGAAACAGAGGATTGCACTTTTCCTACGAGCGTTATCCTTTCCCTCGCACAATCTTGTTGCTCACGTTTGCTATCGCTACGGATGAACTGAGTGAACAGGCTTCGGGTGTGGGTGAAATCCGGAAGACAGAAGATTTTGTTGGTTTTTTACTCTAAATATGCAGACCTTAATGCATCTACTGGAAATGAAACCGCCACAACCCTCACACATTTCTTTTTTTAATTTAATTAATTTTTTTACTTAGATTGCATCAACACCGGTCATTAGCGACCACCTCACAAATTACGATCTTTTTTTTTTTTAAACTGTTGGAATGCATACCAAAATTTTCTCCTCTTACTGTTTTTCCCAACAACTGCATTTTGAAAAAGATGCATTACATCATTTAAGGATTAATATTTAGGATCATTGCATTGAGAATGACACTAATATTGAATGTGTAGGACTGGTTCGAAAAGATTTGCCATTTAGAAATTTTCAGAGGCTTTATTGAATATTTGAAGAATACCCCATTGAAAAGTGCTTTCTTTTTCTTTCAGCAAAACATTTCAACAAAAAAATTCAGTTTTTTTCTAAAATTGTGGGAAATATCACAAGAGTGAAATTTTCGTATTTTGATGATGTTCGGAACGGCTCATCTTACTTCTGACGTATTTATTAAGATTGAGCAGATCTGTCAAGAGTTGAGAGTAACATATTCTTCCACACATACATACAGACATCACGATTTTGGATTACCAAATTGCACGTATTTCCTCGCGGCCGGAAGTAATCTAAACATTTTTGTAACAGGACAACTACACCTTAATCCTAATGAATGTGCAAAGTTACAGATCAAAAGAACTTTTCACCCGAAATGTACAACGAAAAATTAAAGATCGTGACGATAAATGAAATAATATCGCAACAAAACACTATTGGCATAAAGTATATAAAATCATAAAAAACAAACTTAAATATGTAATTTATTATTTCTAATAAAAAATAATTAGTACCGGTCACTCATTCTAACAAATAATTGAGGATGAACTGAAATTCTTTGAGAAAGGCGGCTCGAGAGAATACTACTACAGAATGTTTTACCTACATTGTTCTAGAATACAATGCAAATGCAATACAATTTCTTTTTCTCCTTTCAAAATTTAAGTAGTATATGACTTAGTGTAGGGATCACAGAATTTTGAAAATGTGCACACAATTCACTTTTCCCCATAGCACGTCATACGCAGTTTTTAACTGTTTTTTACGTAAAATAAGAATAAATAAATAAATAAATAAATAAAAATAAATAAATAAATACATAGATAAATAAATAAATAAATAAATAAATAAATAAATAAATAAATAAATAAATAAATAAATAAATAAATAAATAAATATACAATGGAGAAAAGTAGGAGTCTCTAGTGTATGCCCAGCGTCCGAAAGAATTGAGATGCATGTTTATTGCAACAATTATCAAATTTTTAACTTCACCCCTTCATTCCACGAGCTACATACTGGAAATTCTTAAGTTTGCTTGTTGAAGGCGGCGTTCAAGGCTCTATCACGCTCCACGTGGGAACTGAACTCTTTCTCAGAAAAGAAAGGAAAGATGGACTTCGCTTTTCCCAGGGCCCGAGTCAAGTGATTGTTGAATTTTATTTTTTGTACCTCTACGCAAAAGTTCACGGTTATCACTGCATTTTAGCTTTTTGTTTTACTTAGGAACGACGAAACATATATTATAAATTTTGTAAAACATTAGTTGCTTAAATTCTGGTTCAAAATCTTTAAAAAAATCTCTATCGGCAATGTAAGCAGGGATAAATTATTTAATTAAATATTTACTTAAAACAAACGAACAAAATGTTGATATTTATTTAAGGATATCTGAACACGATTGTTTCTCACGAAAACTTGTAAAAAACGGCTACAAACCTTTTTCTTTACATTTTTTCCTCGACTGCAGAAAAGGACATTAAAAACTGGTACTGACTCCGTTTTCAGTGAACTTTCAAAAATAGCAAAAAATTAACATGGGTAAGGTACAATACCGTATTGATAGATTAAAAAAAACGAAACTGTTCAAAAACATAATTTTTAAATAAAAAAGTTCACAATATCTTAAAAAATTACTTTCTGCGTAGTTTCTACTTAAAGTTAATAAATTTTTAAAATATTTATTAATAAATATAAATATAAATAAATATTTCTCCATTTTTTCTGTAAATTTTATAGGGCATTTAGGGTGCAAGGCGTTTCAACATTGCTTAGGGTGTATTTATGTTGAACTTTCTGAATTTTCAAAATAAAAAAAATTGGAATTTTCGCTGTTGTAGCAGACTAGTTTTATACTTTTATGTAGATCAGTTTCTATGATCAATTTTAAAATTTGAGAACCTGAAGTTCTTTGAAAGTAATCCAAACAATTACAATGATGGTTAAATTGGCTTACTTCGATTAAAAAAATTATTTAAGATAAATAATTCAAATATGAGAACAAAATATAATTATATATGTTGGATTAAATAATAACAAAAATCGGTATAAGTTTATTTTCATTAGTGTGTTTGATGAGTCTCTACTGTATTTGATCATTTAAATGTCAAATACCGCATTATAATTTAATTTTTTTAAAATTTACCCACCCATTTCATATAATATTATAATAATCCCGAGTTTGAGCAATTTGCAGCGGGAGTACTCACGGAGCGAAGGAAAGCCATGTCGGTGTCGATGAGAGCGGTGGGCTGGTGCTGGGGCTGCTGCGGGAGGCGGCTGCACGTGCCCGGCGGTGGCGCCGCCGCGTTTATACGGACGTGGACCTCGGCGCGGCGCCGGCGTGGGGGCGGCGGGGGCGGAGCGGGGCGGGGCGACCGCGCACTGTGAGACTCTTCGTCAGCAGCTCGCTCATTATGCGCACGCCTTCCCCCCCCACCCCCACCCCCAATGCGTGAGCACGCGTGTCGCCACCTGATCGCTGTGCGAGATCCGCCGCCGGCGACGGAAAGTGTAGATTTGCTGAATTCGCGTGATTTGTGTGGCTTATCGCTTGCCTCTGTGGCGCACTTCTTACCCTAGTACGCGGAGCCGACACCTACCGGATGGAACTCCCCGGATGACATGGGGTTGATTAGGTTTTAGTTGACTTCTCGCACAACCAATACTTTTCCAACACATTCAACCAAAACTTTGCCAATAAAATTGTTCATACCGCGATTACTAATTTTACTGACTTATGGTTTATCAGTGTAAATCTTTTATTATTTGCGCAGTTTTCTTTGTTTGAGGAATACATTTTCTTTATTATGGAGACGTAATTCAAACTGTTGGTATATAGTTTTCACAAATAGATTGTGAGTAGAAAGAGGCGTGGATATTTGATAATTTACCTGGATGTAAATAAACTGGCGACATTTACGTCGCAAATTTAGTTAATCCTGCAGTAATAGATTTGAGACGATCAATTAAATTTGTGTCTCAATTGAATTTCATAGGCAAGATATTTCATAGATAAAAGCAAGTAAGGGTTTTTAAAGGAAGACATTTTTTTCTTTAAAATCTCATTTGTTTGCAATAACTGTAAAAGAAAAGATATCCCCTCCAATGCTTCAGAAATTAAAAAACCTGTTTAGTATAGTAGGTAGGAATAATCCAAAATTCATATAAGGAAGATTGGAAGCATGTGGAATATTACGTAAAACTTTAGAATTCAATAATTTTTGAAATTATACCATTCTTTTATTTCTTCAAGTTGTCTTAATATTTAAAATATTTGGCATCTTGGCTTATATTGCATAACAATCCTACGAATACTATTTAGTACTCTTTCAACAAACCTGTTCACTTTCTGAATTGTTAGTGACAGCCTATGGTAGGAAATTTCATTTTTCTCTTCTCACTGACTTAGTTCTCGTTCAAAATATTATTATTTTTTTAAAGTAACAACTGATCAGTATTCCTAATTGATTTTCGCAGTAGAATTCATCTGTAAATGAAGATACAATATTTTAGTTTTAAAATTTATCTGTCTTTTTAGTAATATTTTTACACGTATTAATTGAGTTTGAAAGAAAACAGACATTTGTTACTCATTAATTAATTTACATTTCACTGAAATATTTCAGTCGATTCACCGGAAATTGCAAATATTTTGAGAAATCTTATTGTGTATATAAATAAAATTAAGTGATTGAGTATAATTAACTAGAAAACAACAAATGTTATTCCGGATTTCATTTTTTTAATTTTCAATGTTCCTTTTCCCGGGAAAATTTATTATCTATTCTACGGAATCAATCTTACATAATTAAGATTTCTTAATGTAGTCCTTAATGTAATGTTGGTTAAAATGTATTCTATAATTTCAAAACGTTAATTAGAACAATTACACATGAATTGGACTATTACGTAAGTGTAGGCTTATGTGTGCGGTATTAACAACACATCAGCAAAAACTACAAATTATCTAATATCCAATGCGTCTAGAAGTGGAAATAAAGCATTGCCGCTTCCATCCAGAGATGAGAGATGTCTATGATTTGGATGTTACTCAGTAACTCGGGAAAAATTAAAAAACATCTACCTTATTATCCCATCCTATAAGTATCTGCGATGTATTCATTGTCTCGTTAGAGACCCAAGAATTCCGGGAAAAGCTGAAAACATTGAAACATGATCGATATTGAGTGAAAAATGTCAGTAATCGGAAATGTTATTCCATCTGTTCTCGTGCATCACGTACAGACTAAATCCTCGTATTCAATAAATCAGTCTGTGCTTACGGTACATCTGGGGTTATACATTAGGAAGGCGCCAAGAAAGTAGTCACCTGTTGGTGAAAATAGTTTATGCTAAATAGTTGATCAATTGGCAGTTATGGGAGACAATTTTATTAATTATTCGTGAGCTGTGTGCGTACTACTTCTTAGAAAACCATTTTTTTCGCGGCTTTGTTCAGCATCATTTTTGCTGATCCAGGACACTACATAATTGAATTCCATTGCGCGCAGGAATTAAAAGAAAACTATGCAGCCTTCGATCATATCTATGGTTTCGATCTCACCTATGGTTAGATACTCAGAACGTAGAAAAAATACAAAAATATCAATAGAACTAATTTCTATCGCCGCCAAGAATTTGAAAGAGGGAACTGAGCAACTTCCTTCCACATGAGAGGCTTTTATTGGATGCCCAAGATCTCGGGAAAATCCAATAACAATTATACAGTCCGATTTTGATTAAAAAATGAAGTTATTGGATTGTGTTATTCTGCCTGTCACACTGTACTTACCGACTGAATTGTCGTTCTACAAATGTCACTATTTACGACACATCTGACGTTTTTCGACAGTAAGGATCCAAGGAATAGAGCGTTCTCCATCACACATTTTCTATTCACTTCTTGAGTTATGGAGCATCAACTTGTTTGATATTCGCGGTAAGTAAAAATGTTATTTTATTGTGTATCTGAATATACTACATTATGTTACTGTAGTATTTGTGAAGTGCTTGTGTTAAAATATATAATTTATTACAGAGTTTTTCGAGAGTATTTTATTATTGTTAGTGTTTTGAATTAATTTTATTTAAAATAAATATTATTTAAAATAATTATAATTTAAAATTATATTTATTTATTTATTTTCTTTGTGATTCTCGAGCACTGTGCATGCTTTATTTTGGGAAATCATTTTGTGTGCTTTAATGCAACAGACGTTTTGCTGCTGCAAGTCTCGTACTTATTATTTACGTTATTATTCCTAAACACTCAACCTAAAATATTTCCTGCAATATTAGTGTACTATGGTAATACAGGAACTAACTATAGTAACCAGTAATGATATTACCTAATATACATTTCCTCTCCCTCTCTCTCACAAACTGAGTTTTATCTTTAAGTACAATATTTCTTCTCTCCTTATCCAAATCAAGGATGAGAAGGTATTGTATGAGAAGGTGTGGTTGATAATTTACATCACACTTGCGTTCATATTTCAAACCCTGAACGATGTAGTAGCTTGGTTTCGAAAGAATGCTTGCTCAAATAAACTCATCTGTCAACTCCAGAACCATAAAGTAAACGAAGTTTATGCAGTTAGAGGTCCTTTATCTGAAATTGGACAAATAAAGCTTGCAGGTGCCCTGGACGTTTTACTCTATCATTATTGAAGCGGAACAGATGAACATCGTTTGTGCGCTTTTAATGCCCGCACGGGCGTCGGAGTTTACTACATGTATGAGTTTTCATGCGGAACAATACTATTCCAACCCAATGGGTATCCGCAAGCTTCAATGTAAAGACGCAGGAAAAGAAAGGCCCGTAAAAATAAACTTCACGTGCCCAAGCTATTACGCATTCATTGGGGAACAAGTTGTACAACGCAAAGTGAAACAATGTTTTACAATTTCCTATCAAAACTCGGCCTCTGAGTTGGAGAGGCTTGGTGCATAGTCCTTGTAGGTGGATCCCACGCGAAGACATGGGTAACAAGTGGGTGTAGCTACATGGTTATCCAGGAGATCCGTCCCAGGCACATGTGCCAACTTTTCGGCCGCCATTTTGCGACCTTCCTTGGGATAGAATGCATTTCACAGTTCAAATGCATTACACCCTTAGAATGGCGGCCGAAACGTTGGCACCTGTGCCTAGGTCGCGGCGTCTTCCGACAGACAAGCAGCTACTGACTCCGACAGAAGAAGCCTACGCTCTAATTTGTCCAACCTCTACAGGGAAGAAACAACACGCATTTTGCCCTGAGGAAGGTCGCAGAATGGCGGCCGAAACGTTGGCCCTTGTGCCTAGGACGCGGCGTTTTCCAGACATCCAAGTAGCTACTGATTCCGGCACCGGATGCTTCCGCTCTCAACATGTGGTGTTTTAACCTTGTGGTTGTGAAGAGAGCTTCCTGCTATACCACAAAATAATCATTTTGCCTGAAAATCAAGTCGTTCACTCTCTTTAATGAACATCGTTTACATAATCGTCATCATCATCGACCTTCGAGATTCCCCTTCCGTCTTTCTGGAACTGGAAGACTACGACAAGCGATCACTGTTATCATTTGCTCAGTAAAGGATGGGGTATAAATTCGTAAACCTGCTTTCTCACCTCGGAGTCCGAATATGGCAATCATCTCCATAACCAATCATCATCATCGTCATCAAATGATGCTCTTATGGGACTGGATAACACAAGGACTTGGATCATACTCCAAAGGTTTTCCGAAGCCAAAGGTATTCGTTGGAGTCCCGAATAAGACCTGGGCAGCTTCATGGTGTTATCACGAGTAATACAAATCAATCATACTAGGTTAGGTGGATCAGAGCATTTACTGATGTCACTGCAGTGCCTCTGACCGCGAGGTTCTTGGTTCGAGTGTCGATAGTACCAGAATTTTCGACACTAATTTGTCAGTTAGGTCGAATTCAATCGCTGTCTGGTGGAGTATTGTAGCAGCCGGCTGCTATGATCATTAAGTTTTCCGGGTTTATACTATTAACACCACGAACGCCAGGCAAATGTTGGTGTAGTACCCTAAAAATGGGCCAAGCACCGAGCGCAATCTGCCATCCCTCTTACTTGTCTTATTTTCACCCGTTACTTACACACTCCCACACACACAAACATTCACTACACTACCTCACGTGCAGGGAGACCGGTCGGGACCTTAGAACAGCTCCCGGCTGGGGCAGTGCCCAGCTGGTGGGAGATACCTGGATGGAGAAACCCCGCTATCCGACGCATTAAAAGCGCACAAACGATGTTCATCTGTTCCGCTTCAATAATGATAGAGTAAAACGTCCCGGGCACCGGCAAGCTTTATTTGTCCAATTTCAGATAAAGGACCTCTAACTGCATAAACTTCGTTTACTTTATGGTTCTGGAGTTCACGGATGAGTTTATTTGAGCAAGCATTCTTTCGGAACCGACTGTAGGTCGGTGTCGGATCTCGCTATCCAGCAGGGAAGATCCGCCACCTCTCGAGAAAAATCATTTACTACACTTACGTGACTCATGACCTTAGTTGACGCGCCCGGAATCGCAATTAATCTACAAAACAATATTTGCTCATTATCGTTTACCATTCTGATCTCCCTACAATTCACCCAAGAGGCATATCATTCCTGTGAGCACCTGCCTATTTATCCATCGCCTACTCAAAAAAAATGTAAGAGACATGTGGGGAACGAAGTATTCCCTTCAACGTAATTGGCTAACTTCGCCTACTTGTGCTTTTCATCGTCACACAGCTACAGAAACTGAGACATCTTTAAAGGAAAGCTACAACTGAGTTTTTGCCTCGACCGAAAATCGAATCCGGGATCACACCACAGGAAGGTAGTACGCCACCCATGAGCTAGCCTAGAGGCTGATTTATAAATTTACAACTAATTTAATTATTATGTGTTAATACTTTAATAATAGTAATAAACAGGGATTGATTTCTGGCGGATGGCGACAGAACGGCGTTCCGGGACCTCGGGAATAATTTATTAAAATTATAAATATATAATTATTTTTTTTAATGAATTATTAAATTGGGGTTTGGTACCTAAAATTTTTAAATGAAGCATTAATAATAGTAATAATAATATATAAAAATAACAATAATAATTTGAGACTTCATGGAAACGACGTTAACTACAGAAAGTACAAGAACACCAACAACGAAAACAACAATCGAAGATTTGGAGAATTCGCAACAAAAGACAACGCATGACAACTTTTCTAAAGCTGCCTGTGAACCTGATGTTGAAACACTCTCCTCACCACAATGTCTAAGACGGATGGTAATCTCGTCTCAAAAACCAAGGGACTCATAATGTCAATCTAAAACTCAAAGTCTCATAAGACTCAAAGTCAATCTACGTCGAACTAGGAGTCAAAATTTATTGCTTATTTATCCTTGAAAATAGATTTTACTACATGGTTTTTGTTTTTTTTCTCCCTTTCAAATTTCAAAATTTTAGTAGTATATGACTTAGTGTAGGGATCACAGAATTTTGAAAATGTGCACACAATTCACTTTTCCCCATAGCACGTCATATGCAGTTTTTAACTGTTTTTTGACGTAAAATAAATAAAATAAATAAAATAAATAAAATAAATATTACATGAAGATGCCCATGATGGAAATGCGGCGTCTGTAACACAATTGAATTGACTGATTGATTTATTAGTGTTTCCGGGCGCGTCAACGGCTTCGGTTATTAGTCCCGTTAGTGTAGTGCATGTTTTTCTCGGGATATGCGCGATGATTTTCCCCTCGCTGGATGGCGAGATCCGGCACCGACCTACCGTCGGCTAGTGGGGTTTCCCCCTAACCAGGACTCTCCCACCAACGGGGCACCGCCCCAGCCGGGACAAGCTCTAAGCTCCCGCCCGGTCTCCCGGAATATGTGATAGGGTAGTGTATGTTAGTGTGAGTGTGTAAGGGGAGGGGATAGGACAAGGAAGGGGAAGGGCAGATCGCGCGCGGCCGTTTGGTAGGGTACTGCTCCAGCATTCGTCTGGTGTTGATCGGAGAAACCACGGAAAACTACCGATTAGAGCAGCCGGGCGCTAGAATTCTCCTCCAGACAGCGACTGAATTTGACCTAGCTGAAAAGCTAGTGTCGAAAATCCTGCCGCCGTGGGGAGTGGGAACCTAGGACCTCTCGGTCAGAGGCGCTGCAGTGGCATCAGTTGATGCACTGAGCTACCACTCCCGGTGTAACACAATTGAAGAAAGTATAAAGGTTCGATGTATTGTCCTTGCCGACAATTTCTAGTAGATACAACCAACTGGCCAAACTATTTAATCAACTGCCTGTTTTGGAAACTGCAGAATATGGCAACATATGCACTTGCTATTTTGGCTAAAGTTGTAGTTAGGAAACATTTGTAAAATCTAGAGAAATTTCCCAAATGTCCCAATCCTGAATTAGGGACAAAAAACAGAGATTCTGCAAACATGTCATAGAGTTTGCAAGTTCTTTAACTAAAGAGGTCCTCAATATTGGATTTCGGGATATGTTCCCGAAACATACTGAAGTCCCGTTCCTCACTGAACGAACTCATTCCCTATTGTTCTGAGAAAATAGTAATAATAATAATAATAATAATAATAATAATAATAATAATAACGACTTAAAATTATTTGCAAAAGACAGGAATGAGTTAAGCAGACTGTTGGAGATCACATCACAATTCAGCAAAGACATACACATGACTTTTGGAACAGACAAGTGTGCCACACTTAATGTTAAAGGAGGAAAAGTCGAATCCTCAATCACACTAAACACTTTTGCAGAGCTTAGTCCAATGAACAATTAAGCCACATGAAGTTACAAGTATTTATGTTTCTACCAAAATATAATGATTAATCACAGAGACAGCAAGCAGCAGCTAGAAAATATGTTTAGACTCCGTCTTCGGAAAATCCTAGAAACAGAGCTGATTTCAAAGAATAAAGTAAAAGCTATAAATTCCTGGAGCATCCCTGTGCTGACTTATTCCTTTGGAATAGTCAGTTGGTCACAAACGGATCTTGATAACCTAAATAGAATGGTACGCACTATGCTCACCAAGTTCAGAATGCATCACCCTAAATCAGCAATAGAACGCCTCTACATTCCTAGAAAACTGGTGGTCGTGGTCTATTTGATCTGAAAGCATTATGCAACCGCCAGGTAACAAGTCTAAAAACTACTTCAACTCCCAATCCGAACTGTCGCCTCTACATAAAGCAGTAGTAGTATGTGACAAAGGCTATACTCCCTTAAATCTGAGCAACAATGCAGACTACCCTGATATCACGTCAGTCAAGGAAAGATTACAGGTATGGAAGTCCAAACCTCTCCATGGTAGATTTCCCCATGCTCTAGAAAATGCCGACTACGACGCCTCAGTGCGATGGCTCAGAGATGGGGCTCTATTTAGAGAGACTGAGGGTTTCATCAAGCAATTCAGGACCAAGTTATTTCAAGAAATAACTACAAAGATTTATTGAAAAACTAGAAGTTAATGACGAATGCAGAGTATGTCATCGATCATCAGAGACAATAGACCATCTCATCACTGGGTGCACAAACCTCGCCAACACGGAGTACCTACATCGGCACAACCTAACTGCAAATATTGTACACCAAGCACTGGCAACCAAACATGCTCTACTGGCAGAAGAGGAAATCATCCCTCATTATAAATACAAAGCCAAACCCGTCATAGAAAGTAAATAGTTGAAAATGTATTACGACCTTCCAATACATACTGATAAAACGATCCCGGCAAATAAACCAGACATAACATACAGGAAAAGAAAGCATTCATTATTGATGTTACACACCCTGCAGATCACAACATCAATAAGGCAGAAACAGAAAATCTCAAAATACATTCCCTACAATAGAATATAAAGAAATATACAAACTTGAGTCTGTTGAAATTATACCAATTGTAATAACACTACAGGTCTGATTAACAAAATCTAAAGAATTATTTAGAAAAAATAGGTCTTCATCCTCATAAAATTATCCCAAAAGCTCAAAAGTCAGACATTCTTGAAACCTGCCGGATTGTTCGCACAGTCCTCAATATGCAAAGCTAGGAATGTGGTATGCCTAGAGGCCCCTCAAACCATGAACCCCGGGTGAGAAACCCCCGAGAAAAAAAAAAGAAATAATAATAATATAGTATTTCTTTCTAAAATGGTTTTATTATCTAATTGAAAACAAAACGTGATTAATCTCCTATGCAAAAACAAGTTGCAAAAGATGGAAAATTCATTTGAATAAATTCCAGTTCTTCAAAAGATGTTGGCGATATTTTAAATGAGAACAATAATAGTTTTGAAAATGTCCACAATATTTTTAAAGTTTTCATTTCAAATAAGAATATTTAAAGTTTATGAATTATTTCATGTTTTATGAATGTGAACTCTTGCTTCATGTATAATATATTAATACTCAGAAAAACTTTCTCATATTACAATAAATTACATGTTACAAAAAGTAGTTATAAGTATAATTTACGCAACTTTTAACATTCTTTATATTTTAATTACAAATATTGCCATTTTCTCTTCTTTATACCTTAACAAATTTTTTAAATCATTAATGTTGCATCATACATTACATTTTTTTTATACCATGAAAGAAATCGTGCCATTGCCATTGAAATCACTATTTTAGCATGAAAATATAGTAAACAAAGAAAAGGAATACGTAGAGTTACCGTTATTTATATCATATTGCCAAATGCTAAGTCCACATTTTATTATAAAGATACGTACAATTCTTAAAAACCCTTGTAATACATTCTATGAAGTGCTTTATGTTCTCAATCCGAATCGCAGTTCTTGATGTTCTTTCCTAGCTCTCCTATTGTAAAACAGATGAATCAGTTTTTCGGTTCGCCTATTTGGCATTTTACTTCCAAATATTAATATTGCGTTTTACAATATTTTTCACGTAAACAAATACAGGATAAAACACGCGCAAATCAAAAGTTCTCGAATAGAGTAGTAGTTGAAAAGGACACCATAAATGATTGAAATTCTTCAACTCAATCGAATTCCACTTTTCCTGTGTTGTTTTCTCAAAACTAGCAAAGTCAATGAACTAGTTTAATTATTTTCAACACATAGGCCGTAGAGGAATATATTTGAAGGGGAATTTGCTTTAGTTGACTCATAATTGAAAGTTCTTGTTGGAGCGACTAATGGTGTTAACGTCTGGTGAGAAACAGGTCAGGGCCAAAACTTGGAACGACCTGAGAATTGAAGAAAGTGTAAAGATGCAAAACATAAGTGTGCGTCATTTTTTGTCATTGACCTTCAAAAACGACATGCTTTGTCAGCAAACTGTTAATATTGTAATACAACTCGATATTTTGAAGAAAATGTAATATACGCATAATATTATTCTGAATTATAAAATTATATATATGCCTGAGATTCTGAAGGTAATAGGATTTATTAAGCTGTACATTGCCTGCGACAATTGTCACTAATTTCTTTGTTGAACATAAATAATGCTGTAAGGTAATTTATGTTAACCAATTAGTATTTTGCCAACCAAGTATATTATTAAAATAACTATTGAATTGAAATAAAATATTGAAAAACGTTAGATGAACCCCTGCTAACATTCTGCTGTTTATAAATAGTTGTTATATAACTAAAAATAACTTTATATTGGAACCCAACCTTCAATGGCCAGGTTCTGGTCTGTTCGTTACATCATGGAGGCCCGGTACTATACGTGGGTAAATATTCTTTTATTGCTAAACGTTTATTAACAAAGATAAACGTTAACATCCATACACTAAAAATGCACAGAAGATCAAACAGTAAACTTAATTGTAAACGGAAATCGAGATTCCGCACGTTTCTGACCATATGTGCAATGGAGTAAATGTTAGCGAAATAACCAAACCGAGAACAGCTAATATAAGGTTCGAAGAGAAAACACTTTATAAGATTACAGTACAGGATACCTCTTGTATAGTTAGGAGTCACGAAAATTGAGTTTTCAGAGCCTGAGACGTCGTTTTTGAGTTATGCACGGCGGCAATGTGAGTTGTAATGGAATATATGGCTCTCGTGCGCCTGGCGCTTTGCCCACGACATAAACTGCGAAATTCGAAATATTTGTCTTGAATTGTGATGAGTCTCTGGACTTAATTGTTTAACCAACAATAGCTCATACACGAGGTTCTGTGTCGATGGTGTTTAATAAATCATACAAACTTATTTTTCCTTTCCGTAGTACACAGATGTCTCAGAATAAATGTTACACACTTCTAAGACATGAAAGGGAGGCAAAAAAACACTTTTTGCCAATGAATTTGTAGTGGGAAATTTCGTACAAATTAAAGTACATTAAACTGAGACATTCCTAGATATCTCGAGGGATATAAGAAATAATAGCTCATTTCGAAATATTGGTATCGGAAATGATAATGTAGAAGCAGTATGTTACATTTACGAAGGCATTGGGCTGTCATGTTGGACATTGAGATTATGAACAATTGTGGTGTAAATATTAGAACTTAGAGAATTTTACGAGACGAAATAAACAATAAATATGGGACATTGAAGATTACTACGAAAAAATAAACATAGCTGTTATTTGATTTGGGACGGGGACGTTTATAGAATATAAATTTTTATTTTCGAAGTGTCACCTGACGAACTACAAGAAAGATGGACAGCCAATGGTGATTGATTTTACTAAAGGGGTGGACGTCAAGATAAGTGACTATCGCAAAACGAGTTACAGCAAAATTACCTACAAAAGAATTGGAAAACAAAATGAAACGGAAGGTGACATGATGCATCAGAGCCGTAATTTTGGCAGAAGATATTTGTCGCGTCGCGAGCACATACAATGCTGGCTGATCATAGTCGGGGGTATTTAAGAAGGCATTTGGTCGCCATTGCAAGCACGTCAGAAGAACTTTAGTCACTGCCGCGAGCACTTGCAAAGCTATCTGTCGTACTAACAGTTCAGCAGAAGAACGTTAGTGGTGAACGGAAGCTCTCGATAAGGATATCCACGTGAGGCATTCGCAGTAGGAACTAATTATGAGAACTGTGAAAATGGTTTAATATAGATTTAGAACCTTAACTTGAATATAGTTTCAACAATAAGAAAGAAGAACAGAAGATTAATGGTGATCGACGAGATTCTTTGGAAAGATTCGTTACTTCAGCAGCACGGACTAGGAGGATATCGATTTCACGAACTGTAAGCGCCAGAAAAAATATCTCGCAAGATAGCCAAATCATTCTTCGCAAAGAAATGATTTGACGATTTTTTTTATTAAAGTAAAGGCCTTGGGTTTTGGGAAACGGCAAAGTCCCTTGACAAACTTTGCCTTTGAGACAGCCGAATCCACCGAGAGCGTTTGCTCGTGAAGTGTTTTTGTGAAAAGGCAAAAATATTCTTTGGCTTTACGCCTATGTCATCTTTTCCAGATTCTGCTTCGACTTCAATTCATTTAATCAGCTTGGGAAGTGCACGAAAACAGCAAAATGGCTGTCTGTGCTACCCAAGGACAGAAAGTGGGTGTTTTGAAAAACTTTTGAAACCATTCGTACCCCACGAAGTTATGCCGAGCTTTGACTTTAACACATTTCAGATCGGTTTGTACAAAGTCGAGTTCATTGTATTAATAAAACATGTAGTACATAAACATGATTTTTAAAAAAATTACAGATTGCGTGCCCAGTGTGGGACACATTGTGTTAATAAATTAAATTATATGATTTGTGATTTTAAATTCGTAACAATAGTAGTTTATGCAATTATTTTATAATGTTAAGCTTTATTTCATGAGCACATGTTTTGAAAACGAACACGTTAGGAGCAGTTTTCAAATTTTACGAGTGCAATAAAAAAATTATAAACGAGTTGCATACGCTATTTTTTTGTATAACACATTATATATTTTTAAGAGAATGATACTTTGTGAAACAGTTTTTTGTGACGTTCGGGGGTTTTTAAAATTGTGCGAGAAAACGGTGGTCGGCTGTTCCGTTTACCTCTACCTCCCCCTCCCCCCATTCTCTCGATGCGATTAGATGAATGTGTAATGACCCAACAATTCGTACCGTAAAATCTAAAACGTTATCAATTGTGCCGAAAAAGAACCTTCTATAAACAATTTCTTACGACAAAAAGTCTTATATAACGCTGGTATACAAAAATTAAAGTGTTTCTCAGAATAAATGTTACAAAATTCCAGGACATGTAAGGGCGAAATTATCAGTTTGCCAATAAATATATAGAGAAAAATTACATGTAACAAAGTTGCACTTTTAAATGATTACATAAGAACTTTAAAAAATGTATTGTTAAGGTTTGGGATTACTAGTCGAAAGCATCAACATTCAAACTCGATGTTGTGCGAAAAACTGTAACAGACTAGATAAGATTAAGAATTGGCCGTTTTTCCCTCACAGACTCCTATCTAATAAAAAAGGACCAAGTTACCTGTTCAAAATGTGGAGGAATGTTATCGTCTCATATTATACTTAAATATACAAGCCTCCTAAACCTAAGAAACACTCTTGGCATCAAAATCGAAATTTATGAAATATTAAATTCAATTGAAGGTTCCAAGTGAATTTTAAAATATCTTAATAATGCTGGACTTGATTACATGATCTGCATTATTGTAAATTTAGTATACATCTGTACTCTATTGTCCTTTCTATTCTGTATTGTCTTACTGTTACTTATTTCTCTTTATTCTAAATTGTAAAATATATCTCTAGTATAAATCAATAGCTGTGCAAATGACTTTAAATGTTTTTAAGTTTTCTTTGATTTATTTCTAACCTTTTTAAAGACTATGGCTCTGCTCTATTAAATAGAACCCGGAGAACACACGAGTTCATTACCATCTTTTTGATAACACTGTGATATTGATAACTTTAAATATTTTGATTTTGGGGGTTACATGAAGACCCTGGAACATTTTCCAAATTAAAAAAAATGGCTCCATCGTTTTTGATTAAGTTTTGTTGTTAATAGTGTGAAGGACGTTTAAGAGAATGGTGTAGGCCTCATGTTCGTTGAAAACTGACTTTTGAAAATTGCCAAAATTCAAACTTTTTTCGGATTCTTCGTACAACTAAAATATTAAAGATACAGATTTTTCCTTAATATCTGTTTCTTAAGATAATTTTAATAAAGTAAATATAATTTTCGAAATTGAGTACTTTTCCTTAATTTGGGTTTTATGAATACTATTTTAATTATTTTCTTGGATCCTTCGCACGTTTGCTTAAAACTTCCTGAGTAAACCATTTAGTGAAATTCACAAAGGCAATATATAACTTCAAACTAAATTCTTGCACTTACGATTCCTTTGTTTATTACTTATTGGGGTTTATTGATAAATCGCTTATAAATCTATAAATCTGTTAAAATACGTTTGCTCTCTTTTGTTTATAATTTGTTTGATTATCATTGAAAATATTTTATGTTCACAATAGCTTATTGACTTTTGTTTTTGAAACATATTCTTGATATCTTTTCATGAATTAAATAAAGAACCTTAATAGACTGATTTGACTTTTTCTTTCTACATTAGTTTTATATATCTGTATTTCCTTCGTAAACCAAAATTCAAGCCCCAGTTGCAATCCCATCGCCATCGGCATTTCTTCCCGGTTTTAATTCTCTAGATTGCGTGTACTTCTGAAATGGTGATAGGGCATTTGGTGTTTGTTCTCCTGATATTCACTGAGTTTAATATTTTCTATAATCAAAACTACTTCTAAAATCCTGTTCACACACATACTTTTAAGATACGAGGTTGCGTCTGCAATAATTTCTTCCTTTGTTAAGATATTCTTCTCTTCTTTATTCTTTACATTCAACATCTAGTGTTTATCTCATTTTAATTTTTTCTAATTTTTGACTGGTTCATTGTTTCATTTTTGTTTTTTTAATCTTTTAATCTTTTGTTTAATAATTTCCTTTTTTAAGCGTGTGTATTTGAAATTAAAGAGATTTCCCATTTTTTTTTTTGAGAAAGATATTTTCTTTCATCTTTCTTCATATCTGTTTGTGAGACCCACCATAGTTACCACATTCTCTGGTTTTCGAAATGTTTTCAAATCTCTTGATCTGACGTACCTCCCTACTGACGATACATTCTTGCAATTGTCGATTTTTATTTGCTCCAGAATGATTTCTATTTGGAATTTGGTTTTTACGATGTTTTCTTCTATTCTAGGCTGTTGGTATTCTTATTTTTCCGTTATGTGATCACTAGTAAATTCTAGTAGGGAGAAGATTTTGAATTATAATACTAATTTAATATTACCTGTCAGGATGAAATATGTTTCTTTTTTTGTTGTTACGTCCGGAGAGTTCCGTGCCTATTAATCTTTTGGGGTGATATTAAAATGTAAATTCATAATTTGTAGATTTGGCTCTCTGCCAATTGGATTAGTATTCTTACTTTACTTATATTGAATTACTTATTACTCCATTCAATAATTTCATCATCTGCATAATATTTTATACTTACAATTCAATCCTGAAAGCAATGTATTGGATTTGTCTCTTAAAGTTTGCCATAATTTCAACTAGTTGAAGTAGGTTCATATATTTTCATAATAATTATTTTACCCTTCTTCTTATTTAGTTCCTGAACTGTAATTATTTCTATAATCACGTAGAATGACGTGATTAACATGTCAAAGTTGAACCTGTTTTTTTCACCAAAAAACAGCATTGTTTTTTGAAGTCATTTATTGACTGAGAAGCCCATTTCCTTCTGGCCTATTATTTATACGTGGGAGAATAGATCACAATTTTTTTTTCTTCATCACTTTTCCCATTTTTCGTATTCACTTTAGCCGATTACACCATGTTGAAATCGACTCTTTGTATGAAAGGAATAGAAAATTGAAATAATACCCATGCTTTGAATTTAAATGATTTTTATAATAAGAGTGATATTTTAAGAATCAGTCTAGAGGAGAAGCTTCATAGCTTTCATCATAGGTGTCTACACCTCAAAACATACAGTTACTGCACTTTATTATACTTTATTTTTTATCTTTTTTGTATAAATGTACGTTTATATTAATGGAGATACGACATGAAAATGTGTTTTAAACACAAACATGAACGTATGGTATGTTTACTCAGAAGAGAAGTACGAAGTTTCTTAAGCTTTAGTATGAAGGTTTAATGGAATCAGATTAAAATGTACTGACAAAAGATATTGAATATCTAGAAATTGAAATCTAATATCTAGAACAAATTGTATCATCTTTTTAATATTGAACATATTGAATATCCACTAGGTACTGTGAACATATTTTGCCACAATTTGACAGATTAACTTAAATGCTGTTCCTTATGCCAGTTATTTCTGTTATGGTAGTGGTCACCTCCCAAAAAATTGTTTCTAGCTACAGAGCAGTCTGTAACACGTAAAATATTTACATTCGATTGTGAATTATCCTTAATATTCTGAGTCACAACATACGTATCTCTTTTTTGAAAAGGATTTAACTGTTTAAGACAACATTGACACAGGTTCTAGACATTGCGCTGATTTCCTGTCGAAACTTTCGCTGAACGTCGAAGGAGAAACAAGTAAAAGTGTCCTTTCCATCGCGTGGTGCTAATCATATCTGCTCATCGATCTGGGAGTACGATACGGGCGCCTGCATTCGTATGACCCAAGATATTACCCAAGAAGGATGACGGTAGAGAACGCATACACTTTGGGGTGAGGAAAAGAAGGGAACACGGTGCGTAGTCTTACGTAATTGAAGACCACATCTAAAGATAAGTAAATTCGAAGGCCATGGGTTGGGAGTCGATATGCGGATGAATTTTCGACACCTGTTAGGTAGCTGGACTTTATTAGACAGGCCTTTATTGGCTAGGACATTATTAGACAAAGTATGCTTAAAACTGACTTTGAGCTTATTGTCGAAACTTGTTTTTAAGCAAACATCGGGTTGAAAATGTGGTTTCTAGGCAAAAATTTGCATTCTAAAAGAAAATGAACACTCTAGAAACATGCAAATTGTTATTACTAACAACATAAACGAATGTATTAGTTCAGAAAGAAAAATTAACGGAGAAATATTTATTTCATTTCTAGGTTAATTTTTCTTTCTGGTCAAATATATTAATTTATTTTGTTAATAATAAAGAATTAACATATTTCCGGAGTGTTTGTATGCTTCTACAGCGCAAATGTTTGCCAAGAGAGAATATTTTGAAACTAACTTTTGAGTGCTTATTGCGGCTCAGTCATTCGGAATATCCATGTAGTTTATTAGACAAAATGCGCGTAAAATTATCTTACCTTATTTTCAAAGTTTTGACGTTTCCTCCCCGAACACTCTATATAATAAGATCTAATTTGATCTAAAATGACCTTCCGCGCAATGCCCCCGCACGAGCTTTCTGAGCAGCTAGGTCGAATTCAGTTGCTGTCTGGAGGAGAATTCTAGCGGCCGCCTGCTCTGATCGGTAGTTTTTCGTGGTTTCTCCGATCAACACCAGGCGAATGCCGGAGCAGACCCTACAAACGGGCCGCGGACCGCGCGCGATATGTCCTTCCTCTTCCTTGTCCTATTCTCTCCCCCTACACACACACACACACACTAACATGCACTACACTACCACATATTCCGGGAGACTGGTCGGGAGCTTAGAGCTTGTCTCGTTTGGGGCGGTGCCTCGCTGGTGGGAGAGTCCTGGTTAGGGGGAAACCCCATTTGCCGACGGTAGGTCGGCGCCGGATCTCGCCATCCAGCGGGGGAAGATCACCGCCATCTCCCGAGAAACAACATGCACTACACTAACGGGACTAATGACCCAAGCAGTTGACGTGCCCGGAAACACGAAAAAATCAATCAATCAATTTCTGAGTAGTGCGACGCGGGGGAGCAGCATCTGCGCGGGAGGCGATGGCCGCTCGCGGGTGGCGGAAACCGCGCGGACGGCGCGGAAACGCCTCGCAGGGCCCGAGACACTCGCCGCTTTAAAAAGGAAGACGTCGCGGCGCCACGGATTCTTCACTGAAGTAGGCGCCGTGGAGAAAATCTGTGTTAATAGTGTACATAGTGAAGTGGAATGTTGTATGCCTGTGTGAATGAATGGGTTTGTAAAATAGATTTAGAATGAATGAGAGAGGGAATGATAAGTGAAATAAGAAGAAAAAGAATCATATTAAAAAGCTCTATTTCATTTTACTAATATTTTTTATGTGTAACTAACGAGAGCCCAAAGAGGCCCGTGGTCAACACCAGGTGAATGCCGGAGCAGTACCCTAACAAACGGGCCACGGACCGCGCGTGATCTTTCCTTACTCTTCCTTGGCCCATCCTCACTCCTTACACACACACACACGCGCGCACACACACACACACTTAACTAACAACCACATATTTCGGGAGACCGGTCAGGAGCTTAGAGCTTCTCCGGCTGGGGCGTGCCCGCTGGTGGGAGAGTCCTGGTTAGGGGGAATCCCCACTAGCCGACGGTAGGTCGGCGCCGGAGCTCGCCATCCAGCGGGGGAAGATCATAGCCACTTCTCTTAAAAAACATGCACTACACTTACGGAACACATGACCTCAGTAGTTGACGCGCCCAGAATCAGTAATCAATGAAATCAAAGATGTGTCATTTACCTGTAAGTGTAGTGTATTTTGTAGTTCATTTAAGACAGGCCCCCCAAAAAAACTGCAGAAGCCAAATTGGCTGCAGTGAACGAATGCATTCCTGTCTTATGGGTTCAAGTAACTTTTTGGGAAAACCCAAAAAACAAAGATGACTTGTATTATTTCATCCTTCATCCTCGAGGCAACGCAGTGCGCGGGCGTCGTTCCAGCTAGGTGTGGGCGGGCGTCGGCGGTGGCGCCTGCTTGCGCCGCCAAGGCCCCCGGTTTCCCTCGCTTTCGTCGCCCATGGCCCCGAAGCCACCGCGCCGCGCCGCACCGCCCCGCCCCGCCCACCGGACGCCGGAAGAGAACCTCTTTGACGACAATCTCCGCGCTTTTCCTTCAAGTTCCGCGTGATAATTATTGGCTGTTTGGACGCTTTGTGCGTGCGGTACTTGACAATGGCGGCGACTGCCAAACAATTAGTGTTTACGGTGGCGTTGAAGGAGACCCTGCCGGCGGGTTGCACGTTTCTGGAAGTGGATGGTTTAATTACACGCAGAAAAAGGCAAGATTTTACGTGTTGGTTCCTCTTTTTTAGTTAGGATATATCTTTATGTTTCCTTTAATGTCTGTGAGAAATTCAGACTTTTTAAATGATGTTCTCCCCTAACGAGGAAGTTAAATGGCAAATCCTACTTAGGAAGTTTTAAAAAAATATCTATTACATTTGAAGACGTAGGATACTTATGTTTTACTAATATTTAATACTACGAGAACATATGACTACGTGATATTTGCAAACGATTTGTTTCAAAATAGTACGGCTTTCGTTGAGCTCTCTTTTGCTTGTTGTGTTAGGAGTAGAGCCGAATCGTGGGTTGGTATTTTATCATCTGTATAAAAATATTTGTAAATCATTTTCGAGAAAATAAATATTAAAACTAAGAAGCAAAATTTCTAATTTTGCTATTTATTAACCATATTCGATTGGCCATATCATTCAACAATGTATAGTAAAAGGGTGGAAGTATGGCTTATGGAGCTCTGAAGCACTAAAATACGCGCAAATTATATTGTCCTTCATACGTGACATACAGATTTTACTATTTTATGACGAAAATTAATCAAATCATATCAATTTCGCTAGTAATTTGAATTATTCGATCTAATTTATGCCACATTAATACTTCATAGTACAACTCTTTCCGTCTTTTCGGGTTCCCCTTACTGGTACTTTCTATTGATCCTGAGAGGCGTGTTGAAACAACTATGGTACGCCAACAGAATATTCGACAAAATTTGCATCACTTGTCAATAACTACCTTCTGATTATCAACTCCACCCAAATACGTCACGCCAAACATTGCTTGATCATTTCTCCTTCTCGGCAAACGTTTTCTAATTTCCTGGCTTGCAATATATGTACTACATTACGCGTAATGCAAATCAGACTGTGCTGATTATTACAAATTGCTGATCATGAAAGATTATCTAAAAAAGTGAAAAGAGACAATGAAAATACATTAATATTTTCATTAAATATACACTAATTTCAACATGGTTTTTCTTTCCCTGCGTTGCACAAAGTTAATCGATTAGTGTAATGTTTTCGGCCTGTAGAAACTTGAGAAAAAAAATTTGATTGCGAAGACATTCAATAAAAAGACAAATTGTTCTGGTTAAATATTTGCTTATTTTTAAAAAGAAGTACTTTTCCTACGTTTTAATATAATCCCCTCTAACATCTAAAATAATGTAATTAATATAACTATAATTAATATTATCCATTCCACAATACACAAGCCATTGGAACCTACGTAAATCATTTATGCCAAATTACCCAATGGGTTACCAGATTTTTTATTATCACGGTGGTTTCCTGGCTTTGTTGAGCAGAGTGAGGAAATGAGTTGGTTTGCTGGAGAAGTGTCCAGAAACAGAGCTTAATTGGTAATGCGTTCTTTGCTAGGCTTTGATTAAGTTTCTTATTTTTTGGACATGAATAATTTGAAAGCAGATCTGTTTGTGCAAAACTGGGCAAGACAGTAGTGGACATTATGAAATGAACAAATGCACATAAAAAAATGAAAAGACAATAAAATGTGTGGATGATATTTGAACCAAAAAAAACACGTCAGAGTAACTTGAGACTTAAAATTTGGAAAACTCCTAAGCTGGATTGTTTTTTATGTTGCTTCCTTGAACATGATTAGAAGCACACCTCTTCTTTGAGATCCAAGACGCGTCTCTCACACGACTGCCTTCACCTTGTTCAAAAGAGCATATCTGAGCATTATTACCTGTTTATTACACGCTGTTCTTCGAGATAATCACAAACAAACGCACCCACCGCGTCCCCAAACACAGTCAACATGGCTTTTCCTGCTGATGCGACCCAGAACGGTACTCTGCTCGGCACTGAGCTCGACCACTTTTGAATTGTTCTACCCACTTGTAAAAATTCTCGCGGTTCTTACCATGTTCACCATACACTTTAGTCATTATAGAGTATATATTCTTTAGTTTATGCCTTATTTTACGTGGCAAGACTCGGGCCATCAGGCCCGCTCTTCCGTCAAAGCACGCAAATTTCGCTACGCTCCTTTCACCACCTAGCGGAGAAAGGAGTTACTATCTTGATCGACGAAACAGGCGGATCTCAATTTTGCTCAGCGGCTTCTTTTAGGATCTTTTACATGCAGTAAATCTACTACATGGGAGAGCCGGCTTTACTTTCTCTCCGAAGGAAGGCGTACGAGGATTTTTTCGCCCTTAAAAATCCACGGCTTCGATCGGGTTTGAACCCGCAAACTCGGGTACAACAGTCCGGTACGCTGTCCGTTATACCACCGAATCCGCTAAAGCTATTAGCTGGTTTTTCAACTTAAGCAAGTAAAAAACGAAGCACAGAAGTGGTTGAATCAATGTGAAATTTTCAAGTGGACTCGCTATGATTCAACTTAGTTTTGAGGTTATGAATACAACCATGCTGATCCTCCAGATGATCAGGGCTTATCCAAGTGATGGAAACAAAGCCTCAAAATGATCAAACTTGTCTTACCCACTGTTTTTTCTCCAGACCAATTCGCCTCTTTAACTACTGAATGACCTACGTATATGAATACGAATCCTCCTAAAATTTTATGTCAATACGTTTCATAAATCCATCAGATTTTAAATGAATTAATCAGCACGAATATGAACACCTATAACGGTGATTAATGTGGTAATAGAAGTGTTGGCAACATTGCTCGAACGTGTAGGAGAACGCTGGCGGACAGAGAACTCAGGTGGCAGTCACAACTAGCATGATCGTGCCCGGCGCGGTTTCAAGAATGCATTGCGTTTGCTAGACATTCATATTCACTTCGTTCAAAATTGACATATTATTTCCCTTTCTTTGATAGTTGATCTCAGTGTAATATTTATAATGTAAATAAAAATGCCGAAAGATCATAAAGATGGAACGGAAAGAAAATAAAGTAAAACAAGAAAAACTATTGACAAAGACTACTGTCAATATACAAAACTCCATTTTCAATGTTCACGAATGTACAGTACAATGATTGAAGCGAATAATTACACTGCAATAAACTCAATGAAATAATAATATCTCTCTGAATCATAAAAAGAAAAGATCGAAAGAAAATTGGTAGAAAATACACTGAAAAAATTTTTTATACAATAATAATATCTCTTGATTATTCCAAAACAAGTAGTTAATGTCCAACTGTATTTCATTTCATATGCTTACTTTTCTTTAATGTCCTGATTTTTGACGGCCATTTGGAAATTCAGTTATTCCTAAACAAGTAGTTTGTCAGAAAAAGCATCTTCAGAATATTCAGCGACTTTTTACTTATTTAACATAAAAAACAGGATGGGGAGAAGTGTAATATTTTGTGAAGTGTAAGTGCACTTTATCTAGAGCATGGTTTGTCGCGGAAGAATAGAAAGATTTCAACCAGTTGTGTCTGCCGAAATTCCTCGCAGTAAATTCTCCTGTTGGCAACAGGTAACCCAAATTACTTTTACTGCGTCTGCCAGATTTATGACTCCACGTATTACCTTTAGCGGCTACGCTCATTGCACATTTTCGGCGGATCTCCAGTAGAACTTTATATTCGAGACACAAATATTGCAAATACTCTTTCAACGATTAATGACAATATTGAAACTTTCGATTCAACTGTAATTAACTTCTTGTTTGAGAAATATTTCAGCAATCGAATTGTTGAAACGTTGAATTTGTCCAGTACAGTTTTAGTATGCATTCAAACGTCACGCACCAAGATAGATCACATCCCATCGTAGTAGAGTCAAAGCTTACAAAATTATATCCTCGCAAACAGCAGTTCTGATTTGTTAGTAAAGCAATAAAATGTATGTGATTCACTTATTAGCAGTTAATGTTGTTTAACAGAGAGTTATTGCATTTTTAATTGATAACGATGTTAAGGAAACATTAACCCGATGGGAGAGAGAACGTAACTGCAAGTTCTGAAACTGAAGCTTAAACTGGGGTTCTAATCACGACCCGAAAATGCTAGAATTTCTACACCAGCTAACAAGCTGGGCCGTAGTTGGTCAATCACTGAAGGAGAATTCTAGTGACCGTTGTCTCTTTTCAGTTAATTCCTTGGTTAACTTTTAGACGTTCCGCGTGAATACTGTAGTAATACTTCAAGCAATGGTCACGGGACTCGCGCAATCTGTGTTTCCCCATCCTGTTGCCATTCCCATCCTCGGAGAGTGTGACCGGATGATCTACCATTACACGTGGATGCGGATTCGGTGGTATAACGGTCAGCGTACCGGACTGTTGTACCCGAGTTTGCGGGTTCAAACCCGATCGAAACCGTGGATTTTAAGGGCGAAAAATCCTCGTACGCCTTTCTTTCGGAGGAAGTAAAGCCGGCTGTCCCATATAGTAGATTTACTGCATGTAAAAGATCAAGCCTAAAGAAGCCTCTGCGCAAAATTGAGATCCGCCAGTTTCGTCGCCCAAGATAATACCTCCTTTCTCCGCTAGGTGGTGAAAGGAGCGTATCGAAATTTGCGTGGTCAGACGGAAGAGCGGGACTGATGGCCCGAGTCGCGCCACGTACAAGAAGGCATTAACTACCACTACACACGCACCTTCAAGGTAAGGATTTTTTTGTGGTTTCTTTCTGAACATTTGGTTAGTTGGTTAGTGATTCCAGACACGTCAACAGCTTAGGTCATTAGTCCCATAAGTGTAGTGCATGTTTTTCCTCGGGAGATGGCGATGATCCTCCCCCGCTGGATGGCGAGATCCGGCGCCGACCTACCGTCGGCTAGTGGGGTTTCCCTAACCAGGACTCTCCACCAGCGGGCACCGCCCCAGCCGGGACAAGCTCTAAGCTCTCGACCGGTCTCGTGGAATATGTGGTAGTGTAGCGCATGTTAGTGTAAGTGTGTGTGTGTGTGTATGTGTGTGTATGTGTGTGTATGTGTGTGTATGTGTGTGTGTATGTGTGTGTATGTGTGTACGGGGAGAGGATAGGACAAGGAAGAGGAAGAACAGATCGCGCGCGGTCCGTAGCTTAGGGTACTGCTTGGTACTGGCCGTTTGTTAGGGTACTGCTCCGGCATTCGCCTGGTGTTGATCGGTGAAACCACGGAACACTACCGATCAGAGCAACCGACCGCTACAATTCTCCTCCGCAAAGCGACTGAATTCGACCTAGCTGAATGATTGATTGGTTGATTGATTTTTCGGTTTTCCGGGCGGGTTGCTTCGGTTACTAGTCCCGGTAGTGTAGTGTATGTTTTTCTCGGGAGATGGCGGTGATCTTCCCGCTGGATGGCGAGAGCCGGCGCCGACCTACCGTCGGCTGGTGGGGTTTCCCAACCAGGACTTTCCCACCAGTGGGGCACCGCCCCAGCCGGTCTCCGGAAAATGTTAGTGTAGTGTATGTTATTATGTAAGGGACAGGATAGGTCAAGGAAGAGGAAGGAAAGATCTGCGCGGGCCATGGCCCGTTTGGTAGGGTACTGCTCCGGCCTGGTGCTGATCGGAGAAACCACGTAAAACTACCGATAAGAGCAGCCGGCCGCTGATCTTCTCGGCCGAAGATCTCCTCCAGACAGCGACTGAATTCGACCTAGCTGAAAAGCTACTGGCGAAAATCCTGCCGCGGTCAGGACTCGAACCTAGGACCTCCCGGTCAGAGACTTGCAGTGACCAGCTGATGCACTGGGTTACCACTCCGGGATTTCTGAGAATACGATTTCTAAGAAGACTTCCGTTTACTGTTTATCGATTGAAATATTGCACTTTGTGGGCCATGTGATGCAAAGTGAATTAAACACAAGATTACGCAAAGATGTAAACAAAACAATGAAATGACTTGAATGAAAATGGCTGCCGCTTGGCATATTGTGAATTATTATGAGAATATTTTCTAGGAAGTTTCCTTGAGTTCATATTAAACATAATTTTTGCAACTCTTGCAAAAGTGTGTTTGCGTTCTTATGTTAGGCTTTCAATCGAGGCATTGAGACATCCCATACCACATTTCGTTCGTGCATCAGTGACTAACTTTCTGTAGTAAATATGTTAATAACTATTATTGGCGAAATCATGTTATTAGCTGGACTATAAGATCGCCAAATTATTCATTCGGAAAACATTTAAATTGGCAAATGAACGCTCGAAAACACTTCTGGGAAGGTGATTAATAACCTAAATAACTTCTTACGTACAATTATTTTCGCGCGCTTAAGTTTTAGGATACATCAGTAAAATTTAAATTTAATTAAATGAAGAAAGGTGTATTTAAACCATGTTTGTTTAACATTGTTTATTTTCATTTGCAACGCAAGCCCTGGTGTGTGTATTTACCAATCCAAAACTGAAGTTTTCCATATCGCGAGGTTTCCGGTTTGAATCGCGTCAGTTCCAGGATTTTTAACACAAGCTGATTTCATGAATTTAATGACAACTTCCTGGAGTATTCAAAATGGCTTCTCTGCAATTTTCTCTATATAAAGACGGAATAAGAATGTGTCCAAAATATTTGTTCGCATAACCCACAAGGAAACACCCACAAATGATTTCCATTTAGCCCAGTCACATTATTGTTGCACCGTAAACCTGAGCATGTCCAACAAATCTATTTAATGTATCTCTATTAAGAATATTAATATCTCATTCTGTCTGATTTATGACATACATAAATGTTCAAGGTATATTAGTACTTTTCAGATCATGGCGTATATAGATGGTTGGATTGAAATAATTTAATTTACAAGATTGATCTAACTTGCGCTTTTCAAAGAATATTGGTTTTTGCTCTTGACATGACCATATCAAAGGGCAATGAATGCGGAACAAAATTTTACTTTCCATTTAAGAGTCATTAAGTGGAAGAAATGTGTACTGGCAGCTCATACAGTGTAATTTCAATACAAATACAACAAAATAATCATTTAAATCGATTTAGTCGGAGAACTTGTAATACATTTGTGCAGTCTGATACGAAGGTCAATGAAAGGTTGATTTACATCTCCATGTCTCAAATATACTTCCGAATTACCCTCGGATATTAAATATTTATAAGTCTATTTAGAATGACCAATATTTGAACAAAAAATTAATTAGAATTACTGGAATTTTTTATATTGACTAATTTGAAATATAAACATTAAAACTTGTGGAGCTACAGAATGGCACAGACTCTCTCGTAGTAAAGTTTTCGAAATTCCTTGGTGTACTCTGCCTATTGTCTTGCCAGCTACCATCTATCGACACCCAAAGTAGTACATTTTTTTACATTTTCCCAATTTTTCGGTTTTCTAATAGAGAAAGCGAAATATTACTTTAAGAATATTAAAGAAGAGTAAAACCAAGTTCAAATAGCCATTTTCATTGAAAAATTTAAGAGTAGTTTTTAAGAAAATGTCGTTTAAACGTTGCTGTAAACGCAAATTTTGAAGCTCTTTTCACTGGAGTGAGTTTACGAGAAACTTCATTTGAAGCACTTCCACTCACACGCAATAATATATACAAATTACTGGAAATATGCATATTAACGGCCTGAGAGATACTAAAAAAATCACATTTGTGTAATTTTTGAAGAAACAAAAGGAAACACCAAAATTAACTTTAGGTTATATTAAAAAGTGCAATTAGCACTATCCGTTTGAAAAGTTTGAAGAAAAAATATTGAGCAGTTGTTGAGAAAATAATGTGTGAGCTTTACTGAAAATGCGGCATTTTCAGGTCGTTTTCACAAAAAAGGGTTGAGTTTTGGAGAAACCTTTTTATTTAAAAAAAAAAAATTTAAAAAAAAAAGAATAGAGTAATATGACGTTTATGACATCTTGTAGAGTGCATTTAGCACTATCCCTAACAAACGTTTAAAGAAAAAATTGGGAGCCATTTTAGAGAAAATGTTTTGTCCTTACTGTAAGTGAACATGAACTAAACCAGAGTAAGTAGTTTTTCTCAAAACGAACTTTGGTTGGGACCTGCCATTATTGTTATGAACACCTCAATTGATTCCAGTAATATAAGTGCATGGATCTCTCTTAGAAGCATGTCTAATACAATTTTCTTCCATCTCTGCTCTATTGTCTAAAGGGGTAATCGAAGTGATATTAGTATATTTTTACTTTCTCGTATACGTACGTATATACGGAGAAATATACGTAGTATAGAGAAAGTTATGTAATGCTGCGTAAAATCGATTTCGAGATTTCAACGGAAATACACGTTTTGGGTTCTTCTGATATCGACAAAGTGTGTGTGTGTGTGTTTTTCTTTTTTTACTTTTTCGTATACGTAGTACTATTCTTCTGATACCGACAAAGTGTTTTTTTACTTTTGCGTATACGTAGTAATATAGGTAGTGTGATAAGCCAAAAACGGATTTATTTTGATTAGGAAAAACTGCATTCAGCATTAGAAACACAAAATAAATGTATGCAGATGAGACGTTGGAAACCAAGGAATATACGTTGCCAGGACGACCAATAAACAAGTTATATACGTAGTATTACATGCTTGATATCAGAGCACTATACATTTGGGAAACACAGCCTCAGGTCATTACATGCAGGAGGAGTGAAGAGGGCATTGAAGCTATGGTTCTTAATGGTATTAAACATCATCCAGCCAATAGACACCAACCAAGTCTGTTGTTTGTGTTATCAGCCGTGTGTTGTTTAATACTTCTCGTAATATCATCTTCTTATAAGAAAAATATAAATAAAAATGTTCTTGCTTTTGCTTACGTCGGAATGCAACGCCCTTCTATATCGATTCAGACGCGAGTCCAAGACCAACTATAATATTATCTTGGCGAGACATTTCGATTCGATTGTTTAATACGTGGTGGCTATGTTTGACACCATTAAAAATATACATTTTCTACAAAATTTGAGATTGATATTCCAGAGGATGTCGGAGAGAGCGAATAGTGCTAATTTCAATTTGTTACCAACAAAAACGAAATTACGGTATGAGAAGGAATGGAAGATTTCAAATATTGGCGTCAATGCAAAAATGTAAATGAGTGAATGAAACAGTAATGAAAAGAAAAATGTATGAAACAGTATGCTAAAGAAAAATCTGAGAAATATTCTCCCACATTGTTGTGACAAAATTCTCAATGTTAAAATTATGTTTATTGGTTAACGAAAATGTTGACATATGAAGGTTAGTATTCCACATTTTTCTTTTTTATATTTCAGTTAGGGAAGTTTATTTAGTAAGTGACATGTAATTTGATTTTATAGATTCGGAAAACTAAACGTATATTTGAGAAGAAACTCCGAATGTTAAATTGCTAGGAAGGCGAAGATTTTATCCGTAGAACATATTAGAAAATTTTTACTGGAAGCAAATGATTACTTGTGGCTACTTAAAAAGTTACTGTAATTTTTGGGCATGCTGACGAGACGAATGTGTGTCATTGACTATTGATGACATAGAAACCAGGAGCAACGGAGTGCTTTTTATATTAAAATTCACAAAACGAAAAAAATAGGATCTTTGTTATTCCCAAAGACGGCCTTCCATTTAATACATACAATTTGTATAAAAACATATGCTGACCTACGTCCATCTGACCTAGAAACTAGACGCTGTTCCATAGGTTATAGAAACGGAAAATGTACTAAACAAGTTGTGGTATAAACACAATAGGAGATACTCCAAAGAAGACAGCAGAATTTTTAAAATTAGACTCTCCTGAGTTCTACACAGGGCATTGTTTTCGACGATCATCGGCCACAATGCTAGTGGGAAAAAGTGGCAATCTTCTTTCTTTGAAAGAACTTGGAGGTTGGGAGTCCTCGTCTGTAGCCGAAACTTACATTGAACAATCTGTTTCAAAAAGAATTTAAATTTCTAAGCAATTATTCATCACCAAACAGATTGCATCAAATGATTCAAGAACGTCGACTTCGGCACCTTCAACTTCTTATGAAGGTTTAGAAATTAGTAATAACAGTAACTATTCATTCAATATTAATATTTATTATAATGAGACATTAGAAAAATGAGTAAAAAATAAGAATGTTTTAAGTGCTGAAAATTAATATATTATGTTAATGCAGAATATATTGTTTTACGTTGTTTGTCATTTGTCTTAAGAGTTGAATAAATATTTTGAAGCTCACGTGATTCCCTTAACGGCCGGCGCCATTAAGATTATATTTTCATTCCTCTATTGGATTTCGTTTCGTTGATGTGTATAGTATTACGAAAAATATAAAAGCGCACTTTCTTGTTAGCCGCGGAACAGAACACATGCAAGCAATCAATCGGTACGAATGTTATTTCAGTTGAGACAGGGATATTATCGCAATGATAGAGAAGTTGATAACTTATAATTTCGACTGTTTTGTATTGTATGAAGTTAGAAGTCAATATACCATTTTAATTTGAATTATAATTTGTAATTTAAATTCAATGTTCGAAGGGATTTATATTAGGATATATCCGTAGATGGGAGGATTTTAATAAGTTGAGTTGAATATAAAGTCACGTAGGTATTTCATCCGAAGCACAGCCAGGCAAGTCACGCATGAATTAACTTAGTTTCAATTTCTGAATTTTATGAAAGTATTATGAGAATACTCCGGGAACATTTGTACTCTTATTCTAACGTTAGGCAAGATCACGATAATAGGGTCATCGACGAGAACATCCTATGCACTTCCTCCTATGGACATCCTATGGACCCTAAGTCATCAAGCCAGAATATTGGAAGACGTCTGAGAAGTCATCATGGCGCGCGAAAATCTCAGTAAGCTCATGAACTTCAATCGGAACCATACAGAACTTTCATTTTTGTACATAAAGTTTAACTACGTCAGTAATGAAATCAATATCACTTATAATTTCATAAAAGTTAAATTCTTATTATTTTGAAAAAAGTCTGGTAATTTGTAGTTAGTTGCCATCAATTCAAATATTGATTTTAACAAACAGAACTTCCAGGAATCGTAATTCTGCATAGAATTGCACGTCCACATACGAGAGGCAAGGGGTAATATTTATGTCGAAACCCATAATCATAGAAGTAGAACCAAGATAACGTTTTTCATAGAGAGATTTTATGAGCAGAGCAGAGCAAACTAAATTAAATAATGATGGTAATGTGCGTACAGTTTCCTGCAATTGAGTCCTTACAATGAAAGGTGCCTTCACTCAAGAGAATCAAAGAACACATATTAAAAACAGCAAATACATATAATTTAACTAAATGGACAAAAGCATCAAGTTGCAATGACGCAACTGCATTTTCTAATGAAAATGATAGATTGTTTTGTGAGCACTTCGGTGCATTGAATTGGAATGATGAAAACATTGCTGACATTAACAATCAGCGAGAAATCACACAACTAAAACAGAGATCACTTGTTCTGAAGGAAAGCACATAACCCATCTGTTCTGAAAAAGACAAAGCATGGCATACGACATACAGTAACATCCATGATTAGCTGTACCACGTTGACATGAACTAGTACATTGCAAGGCCTCATGTCACACCTTTGACAAAGAGTAGCCTGCCGTGGGGGTGAGACCTGCACGCCGATGGCTTTAGTTTTGAAACTGATGAAGACAACAAGCTGGATGTTGTTCAGCAAAAGTTTGAAGAACATTGTTTGCCTCAAACAAACTTCATGTTTTGAGAGATTTAAGTTTCAAACCAACATGCAGAAAGAAGAGCAAACATTTGACCGTTTTCTTGCAGGACTTAGAAAAACAGCAAAAACAACAGGTTAAAGGAAGAGAAAGATGAGCACGTAAGAGACCGAATTGTGACGGGAATTTTCGATAAAGCAACACAGGCGAGGTTATTAAGGGATACTAAATTGACGTTAACAAAGGCGATTGACTATTGCAGAGCGGTAGATGCTAGTAAGTCACATTCGAAAGTGTTGCAAAGTCAAAAGAGATGTAAGGACAGCTGGAAACAACAAGGAATAGCGTTTGGAAGAAAAACGTGTGCGATTTTTGTCGTTACGAACACCCGAAAAAGAAATGACCTGCGTAGTGCCAAGGTAAAAGTCATTTTGCGGCAGTGTTTCAAAAGAGAAAAAAGGATAAGAAATTAAAAAAAAAAAGTGATAAAAAAGTGATCAAAAACAAGTCAAGAGGTTTTTTATTAAATAACTTAAGTGCTAGGAACTATATACAATGGTGATGCTGAAAACGAGACCAATGAAGACATACCATGGACAGAATCAATTGAAATTTTATATATAAACCGCAAAATAGATTTTAAAATAAATACAGGTGCGGAAATAAGTGTAAGAAGTGCGGGAACAATTTTAAGTTGAGCTTAATTCATTTAGTCTTAAAAAAAGCTATAAAACGGCCAATCCATGGTCACTAATCTTGGTCAATAAAATTGAAATGAAATTAATGGAACACTTTTAATGTCTTGTTTTTAGTAACAGATGTTAATAATGAAATGCAGTTGATCTGTTATTCGGATTCAATAAACTTTGGATTGGTTAAAAAAAGTATTAAAATGTAGTCTTGTTAGTAAAAATCAGAATCAATTAGTGATGTCACAAATTTTTCTAATGTTTTTAAAGGGTAGGAGAATTTCCCAGAGAATATCACATTACGCTTAAAGATGCAAAGCCACAGGTTCAACACTTAGGCGTGTCCCTAATCATTGTATAAGAGATTAAAATTGATGAACCCACTGAATGGTTGAATCCGTTGGTCATAATTGAAAAGAAAAATTGGGATATTCGTTTATGTATCTGTCTAAAATATTTAAATCACGCCACAAAACGTGAGCATTTCCAAATTCTTAAATAGATGAAATTGCTTTGAGTAGAATGTCGTGTGGAATTTGTGCAGTCCCAGAAGTTTTTAAGATGAAGATGAATTACAAAATGTTAGGTG